>CM057346.1:138849713-140317736 GCA_030015575.1 Agapanthus africanus | reverse complement strand
TGAGAATAGTAATGTATCATAATAAATATGAAGCATTCTTATTTATGAGAAAAAGAATAATACATAATGAATAAGCATGCTTCACAAATATCTAATGGTGATTCATTGTCATGACTCACTAAGCATTTATCATGCATTAATGATATGCATGAATCACCCTCATGACTCACTAAACTCATTTAATGCAAATGACACCTAAACCTCCTTAGTCACCACCTTCTAGAAGCTTCTCGAGTAATTACGAGAATGCCCCTCCGATCCGTAAAAATACGGAAAAACTTTAGACTGTATAAATCCAATAACCGGATACCAGTAACTGGCTTAAACCAAAGCTGACTGGTAAAAAACTGTCCGAAAGTCGTACGCCGCGTAAACGCACGTATGCGTCCGAACCCTTTGTCGCAAAACCATGCGACCTCTATATCGTTTTGCCTGGAGTAGGAAACTCTCTGTGTGGGACTCTAGAGACTCGACTACTACGCTGGCAGTGGGTTTAACCACAGACCGCAAGCGGCACTAGCTGTACGTAACTGTCCCCAGGTAGTTGTCGATAAGAAGGCCGATGAGGAAACCTATCCGAACTCCTACTGAGTCTGATGTGACAATCTCCATACAGTCCGGTCCGTTCGTCCAAGACTATCGCATATCGGGCCTAGGGGGCGGCAAGCGTCAGTCCCCTAATAGCGGTATAAGTCGTGTCGGAGCGAAGCCCATTACACCCTGAGAAACTACTGGAACCTACCAGCAAATCTCGCTTGCCCTGGCCAGGGACTTTGCGTAATGGCTCTCTGACACAGCACGATATCTACTCCCAATACCGGGAGGGACGAATCCTGTCTAACCGCTACTGCCTCCAAGTGCTCGGGACTGCACCCAACTGCTACCTGTTTGCACGACTCATTTGAGCCGTGGTAGGGTAGCAATCTAAGAACAGTGGGACACACTCGAGGCGAAGCAGCAGTGTCAAGTCTGCGGACTATGCTGTACTCATGCCACCTGGGAACTGCTCACTGACGACTGGTATCAAACCAACCAACAGTTCCCTGTGAGTCCTGTCCGGTGTACCCGTAACCTAACGAGCACCTGCATACTATCTCCAGTACAACGTACTGACGGCTGTGGGACAGACCATCTCCCCAACTGGGATGAGAAGCGTACACACTAGTCTACTCCAGAGTATCGATGCTCTGTCTCGATAATCCAACGACCAGGGACCTGAATAAGGATGTGCTTGTAGACTACCCAGCCCCCACTAGTGTGACTGCCATCACAACGCTGGTAGACAAGCAAGATCCTAAGAGCTCTATCAATACGTACACTCACATATTAAGATAGAAAAACCAAGTAGCATACTACCATGTTTAGCAAGACTGTTATATACATGTGAATATCCCAAGCTTCCATTAAGTAATATACAAACTAGTATGATACAGTAATGGCCTTCTAGGGCATAAACACTAACAGGAATCTGACGAAGTCTGCTACATCGGCTGCATCCGTCTAAACCTCCGATACACGGTGCCATAAATCAACTTGGCATCTTCGGAGAGATAAACGGATAAAACCAAATAGCATCTGCCCCGAACCTCAGGCACGGATGCGAAGTCCAGGCCGCCGTTCGGAGGGGAACAATAGCCAATCGAACACAGCGCAACATCAACCCCCTATACCGGGAGAGATGAATCCCCTCCTATCGCTCATTGCCTCCATGTGATTCGGGACTGTACCCAAAAACCACCATTTTGCACGCCCTCTTAGACGTGGTAAGGTGGAAATCAAAGCACAGTGGGAACCACACAAGACTCTATGACAATCTCGGGTCAACAGACTACTCTGTACCAGTGTCACCAGAGAACTGCCATCTGACGTAAGGTATAATACCATCTGGGAGTTCTCGGCGAGTCCGTCCAGTGTACCCAGTCTCCACTGAGCACCCGTATATCATCTCTGATGTCAAACACCAATGGATATAGGATCATCCATCGCCCATCTGTATGGGTCGAGAAGGTATACACTAGTCTACTCTGGTATATCGATGCCTCGTCTCGATATACCCACGACTAGGGACCTTGAAGGATGTACTTATGGACTACCCTGTCCCCACTAGTATGATCCGCATCATAGTCCAGGTAGTCAAGTACACATCCTAAGGGCTTTACCAACATGTAACAGAGAGACAATCAGTGTACACGTTAAGGTAAAGAGCTACCAGATAGTATACTATCATGTCGAGCAAGAAAGTCCTCCCTATATATGTCCAAGCATCCACTACAATATACATCCTATGTATAGTAATGGCCTCTAGGGCATACATATAACTAACACTTGGCACTTGCTGCCCCAGAAGATCAGAGAGGAACCTAATAAGACACAAAATCCGGTGGTAGATCGATGAGTGTCAGGGTCTTTTCGTGGTACTGCCTTAAATAATTGTGTTGGATGTCGATTAGCCAAACAAACTTCCTTACCATTTGTGTCACATTATAAAACTTCTTTGAAACCTTTTGACTTGATTCATTCTGATATTTGGAGACATGCTCCTGTGATATCCATGTCTAGTTATCGATATTATATTTGTTTTATTGATTACTACTCTCATTATTCTTGGGTTTATCTTTTGCGTTCCAGATCTTAGATTTCATTCATTTATACTGAATTTACAAACATGATTTACACCCAATTTCAAAAATAAATTAAAATCTTCAGATCTGACAATGCTTGTGATTACGCTGATCTTGAGATCGGTGATGAAGGTGAGGGGAAGTGTGGTGATGTTATTGAAAGGATTTAGAAATCGCCGATAGAGAGGACTTCGACGGTGGGAAGATATGGCAATCGAGGAGACGAGTGTTTGATATAGTGCCCTCAAGGCAATTATTGTAATCACAGGCAGGAGATTATGATGATTGAAGGAGGACCTATACGTGTAGAACAGTCTAACTCGAGATGATAGTATACTATCTGGTTCATCTCTATCATCATGTACATGTATTATGTGGTATTACGGATCACTATTACATGCAGATAGAGCATTATGATTCATGCTTGACTACCAGGGTTATTATAGCGATCACACCTGTGAAAACTGGGTAGTTTATAAGTAAATCCTTAAATGTCCCTAGTTGTGAGAATATCAACATTGGGCATCGATATTCCAGAGTAAACTAGTGTATACGTTTCTTGACCTCGACAAGGGACGATGGCCGGTCTCACGGCCATTGGTGTTAGTTAGTCACCAAAGAAAGTATACATATGCTCATTGGGTTATGAGTTATACTGGACGGACTCGCCGGGAACATTCTAGATGGTATTATACCTATAGGCAGGTAGCAATTCTTTGGTGACATGAGTACAGCTTAGTCTGTCGACCTGAGATCGTCATTTTTCTCGTGTGAGTTCCCAATGTGTTTTGATTATTACACTACCACGGCTCTACTGAGTCGTGGAAACAGGTTTTAATTAGGTACAGTCCCGAGCTATATAAAGGCTGTGAGCGGATCGTCAAGGATTCTTCTCTCTCGATATTGGGGGTAGATGTCGTGCTGTGCACGAGTAGCTATCACCAGAAATCCTCGACCGAGGTGGACGAGAATTACTGATTTGGATCAGTAGTTTCTCAATGGGTGGTGGGCTTTACACCGACATGATTTATTGTGTTATTGGGGGTCTGACACACCCCCTAAAACCGATATGCGATACTCTTAGACGACAGACCAGACTGTACGGAGACTGACACTTTCACGCTCAGTAGGGATACGGACAAGTTTACTTGTAGGCCTTCCTTTCGTTCAATACCTGGATAGCCGTTACGTACAACTAGTGTCGCTGACGTGCTTATGGTTAAACCCACTTCCAGCGTGTTGTCGAGTCTTTAGAGTCCAACATAGAGGGTTTCCCAGCTCGGACGAAACGATGTAGTGTACATATTTTGATATGTACTTAGCTTCGATTAACACGTGTTTTTATACACGTGGTTTTAATCGGACGTTTTGTTAACACTAGCCGGTCTGAAAAATAGCAAGGTTATTATATTTTCGATTAAAAGTGAGCTAGTATTATATATCTCTTTTACTATCTCTCTTTTCGGTATTCATATTTTGAAAAAATCCGGTATTTATACGAATACGGGTATTTGTATAAATGCATATATTTGTGTCTTGATACGAATACAGTATCCGTATCTTAGTACGAATACAGTATCCGTATCTTAGTACGAATACGGGTGTATGTATTTGTAGCATACATTTGTATTAGTGTATTTGTATATATTGGTATATATATACATACATATGTATATGTGTACAATGAGGTGGCCTCTCCTTTTCTTCTCATGTCTTCTTGAACATTTATGAATGGTGTGGGCTTGTGACTCATCATGGTGAGTCACAACCCACTCATTCATAAAAATAAAGAAAAGAGAGAAAGAAAGGGAAGTTATGAAGGATTTGCTTGAGTTGCCATGCTTGCTCTTCATCACCAAAAGCTTCTTCTTTGTCCTCTTTTGGATTTTCTAAGATGAAAAGATTATGAGAGATCAACTAGAGATTAACCACTACATCTTCTAGTGATCAATTTCTAGCCAGTTTTGATCACTAGTTGCTTCACTTGTGAAGCTAGAGTCTTAGTTTGGATTCCTTCGAGAAAGATCATCTTCGGCATGGAAGACCGACTCCCAAGCTCGTTCCCGACGACCTAAGAAGCTAAGAAAGTGGAAAGAAGATGAAGGACATGACTACAAAGGTTGTTGTCACTAACTAAGTAGTTAACTTCTTCTAATTTAGTTTCTAGTTTAGTATTAGGATTCGATTCTAGGTTGTAGTGTTCATGCTCAAGTTTAGAAAATTTTCGTTTTGTATTCCGCACTCGCCGCTAGTTTGCGGCACGAGCACGAGCATCTGCCTACATGGTATCAGAGCCATCCAAACACTAGAACTAGATTTAGACGATGTTCACGTTTCAAAACTAAAAATTTCTGTATTTTCAAAACTAAAAATCAAGTTACTGTCGAATTTTAATTGATTTCTAAAAAATTTTAAACAAGTGCAGAGATCATCTCATGAGATATAAGAACTAGGGTAGAAAAACGATGACCCAATTCCCAAGAAAACCGCCAGAATTTACATTTTTCCCGACGGTGGTGGTTTTCTTGTGGCATCTGGTCCCCAATTTTTTCCAGTGGCCTGCTCTCATGAAAACTTGATTTTTGGTTATGTTTGATTTTGCCCAATTTTCACTTGGTGTTATTTTTGTATTCGAGCAACACGGAAAGTTTTAAACCAAAACTTTTGCATTGTTTATATCTGGTGTTTCGTATTTGTGTTTATGAACGTCGTCTAATTTCTATAGGTCGATTAGACGGGGTTGCAAATACTTGTTAGTTCTGTGATACTTGCTTGGAATAGTTGCGGTAGTCGTTTTGATTAGTCGAGGTTTTTTGTGAGATGAGAGTTTTATATTTACATTTGTATATTCATATTGCAGGGCAAGCGTCCGACTTGTGGACTACCGTCACTACTTGATGTATATTTTTTTGAGGGGCACTTCCGGGTTGAGATTGTGCCGCCTATATATTATATTTGATTCATCACTTGTACCTAGGTTAGACCTAGGAGGAGTGCTCAAGTAGTCGGGTTCTAGGAAGCAACGGGTGGCCATCTCTTGGAGTTGAGAACGGGTCATCCCATTCTAGAATTGGCGAGACTACTTGTCGCACTCGTAGGGGTCTAGGGAGTAGGGTTTGGCTATTCACACGACCGTAGAATCCGTGTTTCATCCATGGCTTAAATGAGACACGGAATTCCTAGTATACCCTCTATTTCATAGTGTTTGCTTCTGCTGCGATTCTGTATTTGCGATATATTATCATGATTGAGACGAATGGTGTTGTGTGTATGTATGTGTGTGTGTATGTAGTAGACGCTATATATGTTTTGCATCCGCGCTAGTCATGTCCTCGCCCTGCCATATGTTAAGTAACCTTACGGTGAAGACCCGGGACTCTGTGGTGAATGCGGATGGCATATATGTGTGTGCCTGTTTTCTTATGGTGTAATATTATTAATTGATGAGATCGAATTATAGGTTTAATGCAAGGAAAACAAACCTAATTGATATTGTCAGAACAATTTTAAAACTACTCGGTTTTCTTCAAAATCACTTGTTTTAAAAGCGGAGCCTAAGCCACTCCTTTGCAAAACCACTCAAGTTCCTTCAACGATATCAAGTTCATAACGTTAAAGGTTTTTCACCAAAACCCAGCCGTAGCACTTCGTCATTTCAGATAAGTTGTGCTTAGTATTCGTGCTGCGTATGTTGACTTCTCTCAAAGCGTAGTGTTCGGTAGCTCTATAATGCTTTTCTGTTAGATGATGATGCAATTGGTTATGACAGTCGTACGGTCATTTTGACCTCTGTTAAGGGATCGTACGGGTTGATCTAATTAATCCAGGACAATTATGGGTAGAACTTGATTTACGACTTATGATATGTTGACCTCTGTCAAAGCCATAAGACACTTGGGGAAAAAACCAAATCGGGAGTTTCAAATATAAAGGAAACTTATCAGGCATGCGCATACCTTCTGGAGTGTGGTGACTTGAGTGGATTCCGTCAGGTTATCACGCGATGATAGTTGGATCCCGATTCTCACTGATGAGTAGGTATTACTTCTCAAAAGATTTTCACTTCATAATTAGCTAACCTATTATGTGTCGAGAAAGTGTTAACGAGATTACGCCTCTGCGGAAAAGGGGTTATTTAATTAGGTCCATACGAATGCATGGGGAGCCTCCCTCGGAGTACCAACACTGTCCTGGTTAGACGGTTAGCGAACTTATAAGGTATATATAATCCTGACTAGTTCTCCTTTTAGGGTTTGAAGGAGAATTCGAGAAAATAATGGGAGCCATCCTGATTAGATAAAGTGATTAACCAATCTAATCTAGATTAGAGTACACGCTGATTGTTTCTTCTCTCTCTCTCTCTCTCTCTCTCTCTCTCTTTGGAAACGACTATGACCTGACCTACACTAAAACTCGTAAACCAAATTGACCGAACCTTTTTACAAACCTGGCTTTGTTTTGTCACGATTCATGACAAAGTCACATATATCCTTGCCACTCCTGCTTTACACTTTGCTTTCTCCAAAACATTCTGTATCACTGCGAAGATCCATATAGAATGGATAAAACCATCACGTATAGTTACATCCGAACTCGTAGAAATTTATTTCAGTTCGAGAATGGATTCTGATTCTGGAGAAATAGAATAGGATTATTCAATTTTCTTTTCTCTTCACCTTCTCTCAGGTTGCGAGGGCTTCTAGTATTAGAAGAGTACACCTATTACGCTTATTGGATAATCTTCTTCCAAATCTTAGACAATTGTCGAAAGATAGGGAAAGAAGAAAACCAATTAGCTTAAAATAAGGTGTACAGCAGGTAAGAAGTAAAAACATATAAGAAGATTGGAGTAAAGACAATGGAAATTGTAACTAATATTATAAGTCAGATATTGGAAGAGGTATTACTAGGAATACCCGGCCATCCCCTCGAAACATCTTCATGTTTTAATTATACTGTGCCATATTAATTGAAAACTGTTTTCCCAATAAGATTCTGACTTCAGGGTATATATTTACCGGACTTGATTCTCACATCTGTACAACATTACAGACACTGAGTAGAAGTAGAATATTAGAAAATGGATGATTAGATACTCAAAAGTCGAAATTCTTTGTAATTGGTGATATTTGAGGAAATCACTTGGGTTTTGCCTGACGGCAAATATTTGGTTTTGAATATCCGTTGTTATACACCAATTTCAAACTGGTATATCTGTATGTTTATTTTTAAAAGTGAGATATAACTTTTTGAAATTATGTTTATAACATTTACCTTTATTAGTTGATGATTAGGTAAAGTGCATTCAATAACGGTGTAATTCTTTTTAACCATAATACAGTTTTCAACCTATAACATACAGGGTTCGAGTCATTGGACTCAGATGACTTATACAAAGTGTATGTTGTCTGATATCCATTATGATAAGGGGTTGGTACTCGTACTATATTTCATTTACTTATGACTTCTCTGGTTTTAGACACGTATTTCGTTGAAATACAAGTTCCAAATTTTGAGAAGTTATAGATATAAGAATAAAGTAGAGAAGCACACGTTGGAAGTATCAGAATTCTTTGAGGTGATCGAAGATGTAGATACTTATGCTAGGTATTCTGTTGTAAGTAATATATTTGATAGCTTGATTCTCTCTCAGGTTACTCATCCGTAGGTGCGCTCCTTGATGGGTAATATTGTATGGCCTTTTCCTCTTTGGTTGTGCACTGGAAACAGCTGCATAATATTTGAATTTGGTTAGAATTAAATTAGTGCCTTTATTTCTATATTGGATATAAAATGGATACATATCTTAACGATGTTAAGGTATATGGAGTTGTCCGGCTTATGATTAAAATCAGAATCCGGATAAACACAGGACACGTTTTCAGTAATGATAGTTTATGGGTTATCCCGGGCTTAGACGAGAGTTAACATTCTACCATCTGCAGGATTAATAGTTATATTGTCCTTGACTCACCACATTTTAATAAAATGAATTCTTTTCAGAAAACATCAGTGGGAATATAGTAGAACTGGAAGTGATTCCAGAACCACAAACAGTTACTGAATATTTAATGGAACCTAAGAATTCAATTGGATTCGACAATATATTAGCCACTCCACAGATTCAGAGGGTAACCTCAGCCACCCTAGAGGTATTTCGGTCTCCTCAAAGACGGTAACAGAGAGGTTCTGATGACCCAAGTTTATCACTACTGTTGTTCTAGACTATAAGATCTGGCAAGTAGATGACTATAACGTCATTCTAAATTTAATATAGAAGTGAACGTGTATATGACTCTGCCAGAGGGTTCTTATAGTTAGTGGGAGCAAAGGAAGTGTGGTGGGCAAGTAGTTTATGTCTATTTATAGACTAAAACAAGTATAGCGAAAATGGGTCATCTATTCTTAACGTGACAGTCATAGTGTTTGACTTCATCAAGAATAACAGATAGACGTGACAAAAAGATTGAGTAGGGAGTACTATCCTGGTTTGTTGGATGACATACTCCTAATAAGAAGTATTGTTCCTATATTACGATCGGTTAAACTGTTTCGTCACAGAGAAATTGGATAAAATATCAGATATTCTGATGATTAGATTTATGGTTTTAGATCTAGATTTGAGAAGTGTCCCAATTTGGATACTTAGACACTATTCTAAAGTATATTAGAATGGATAACTCCTGGCGTGGTGGAGTACCCGCAGGTGTTGGAGTTTCTCTCTCTAAAAAGATATCCTCTAAACTGATGAGGAGAGGGATTTGCATGATTGACATATCACTTGCTTAGGCAATTAAGTCAATCATGAGATATCAAGTACCACATTAGATATTGTTTCTGCACTAGTTACAATAAACAGATATTAATCCAATTCAAGTCAAATAATAAGCAAGCGGTTATGAACATGAGAGAATGTTCTTGGTATATGGTAACGACGGCCTCCTTGAGGAAGCGGTTATCATTTCAGGCTTCCAAGATGACCTGGATGACATGTTGACTGTCAGAGTTAAAATTTACTCTCTTCCGAGAGGCAGTATGTTGGACAGTGGTCCAAGCGGATACTGAGGTGGGCATAGCACAGGATACTGATTAAATTCAGTAGAGGATACAGTCTAAGAATTTTTTTGGATTTAGAGTTCATATATGAACTTGGTCCCATCAGATATTCAAACAAGTTCTAAGACAGGTATCACTTATTTTAGAAGACCGTTGTTCTCCACGAAATTGAGATATAGAGAGATTAAGATAGAAATATTGGAACGGATCCACTCACTGAAGCTATTTCTCGAACATGAATGTCTCGCAAACACGTTTTGTGAAACTGATTAGTAGAGAAGTTAGGTGTTCGCTATCTGTAACACCCTAGTACGATCGTACGTTTTGAATTATATTAAATATATGTGTTGGGAAGTTTAAATTACTGTCTTTGGGTTATCGTTATTGGTGGTTGGATGGTTATGCGTGATATCGTGTTTATACCCGACCTTCTTGCATTTTAAACTAAATATTGTAGCTATATCTGTAAAACTATTTCCCCTGTAATATTGATTGGGTCTGTTACTATTATGGTTTGTTAGTATTTAAGTTTTAATCTCTACTTTCCATATAGTTATGGTAGTAACTATGATATATATATATTAGTATTTAAGATTTGTTTGTTAATCTAATAATATTTTATTTTAATATGCATATAATATATTGTCTAAGATCAGATATGTAACCATATATATTTTTTAGTATGATAGTTTTAAAAAGGATATGACAAGATATTGAAAATCTTTAAGTGATCTTTTAAAAACAAATGGCTTTTGGGGGTGTTTTGTAAGGTAGCCTAAATGGGGGGCTTATTTGAAGTTTGCATCCAAACCTATTTAAACAATTCATCATCATCTCTCTCTCATCAAAAATATTTTCATCTCTCGCCTCAAAACTTGGCCGAACCCTAGCCATAACCTATTTCTCCTCCTAACACCAACCCATTACCCCCTCAACCCCGACTCGACCGCCGCTGCCTCCTTCATCCACCGCCATCTTCTTCGTCTTCTTTTCACCCAAGATCACCTCACTTGCACCATGTTGTAGCAACATCGAGAAACCATCTCGCCGCAACGGAGCAGTCACATCGCCATCGTCTCTAATCTTCATCTCTTGGCTGCAAACCAGATCTCATATCGGAACCCAAGTCTAGGCCGAAGTCAAGACGTGATCTTGTAGCATGTCGTTTCCATGATCGACGGTGAGGCAAGTATTCCATACTTGATTTTACATGCTAATTAGTGCAAAATTAGAACTTGTAATATCATCGTATACTTTCTTCACATAGTTTATATTCAATTTTCATAGGTTATGAAGTAATACCGAAAGATAATTAGCATGGTATATTTAATTAATTAAGTATGCTAGTTTACCTATGATTAAGTTTATTATTACTGTTAGGAAGTCACTTCATTGCTATATTATTTTGTTTACTGTTATTAACAGTAGAGTTTAAAGATAACATATCATAGCTATGTTTATTAAAAAGTAAATCGGGTTGTAGTGATTAAGATTGTAATGCAACAAATGTACCATATTTATTGAATAACCACACTGTATGCAATTTTTATAATATGCTATTAGCGTATCATATAATACACTAAAAACACTTTGACAAACATAGAAATCTTACTGCAAGACCAATTTAAGTTTCTTCCTAATATTTTTGTACGTGGATATCTCGTAGCTAAGGTATTATTTAATTAAAGTGAATGAATAAATTAATAATATCATTACTCAAGTAACTACACAAGCTATGTGATAAAAATTAAAACTTGCTAAATAACCACTAGTAAAATAGGGGGTTGCCCCTACGGATGGGATTATCCGTTGGGACAGATTTTACTTGGACCTACGGATTAATCCGTAGGGCTAAAGGGTTGCCCCTACGGGCACTGACTTTCAAGAATAAAAAATTTAATTCTTAATTTGGTGTTTGCCCCTACGGTGGCGCAAACAAAGGACCTACGGACATATCCGTAGGGGCAAGTAAATATCGATTTAAAACAAATCCAGATCGAAAAGCCTACGCTCATTTTCTCTCTCTCCCTCAAACGCGCGCGAAAAACCCTAAATCGCCACCGTCGCGTCGCCACCGTCGCCGGCCGTCGTCGCCACCGCCGATTTCGTCGCCATCCTCGTCGCCACCGCCAGTTTCGTCGCCACCGTCGTCGCCACCGCCGGTTTCTTCGCCAATTCGACGCCGTCGTCGCCACCGCCCGTTCAGGTATAAATCTCGAGGTAAATTAAAGTATTTTTGGATTATTCATGGCTGGGTCTGGGTTGCGCGCGCGAGAGTTGGGTTTGGGCAGGGGCGCGGTGGGGGTCGGGGTCGGGGTCGGGGTCGGGGTAGGGTTAGGGTTGGGGTTCGGCTGCTGCTGTGGTGGGGCTGGGGTTAGGGTTACGGTGGGGCTGGGGTTAGGGTTACTGTGGGGCTGGGGTAGGGTTACGATGGGCTGGGGTTAGGGTTGGGGCTAGGGTTAGGGTTACTGTGGGGCTGGGGTAGGGTTACGGTGGGCTGGGGTTAGGGTTGGGGCTAGGGTTAGGGTTACTGTGGGGCTGGGGTTAGGGTTATGAGAGGCATGTCAGCATATTTATGTGTAATAATTGAGAGGATCAAGCTAAGTTCTATGCAAGCAGTCCCTCAGAATACATAGAAAGCTAGCCTTACATTTTAAATTAACATATTCCATAGTTGTCTTAATCGTAAGGCAGATACCCATATTGTGTAAGAGCTGACATTAATACAACCATAGGGAGCTGACTGATTACATCTCATGTGGCATTAAAATCTATAAATGGACATACGAGATAATGCAAAGAAAGAGCAATAGATCAAGACTCAATCAACTTTCCTATGCTTTATGATTTCAGCGGATAGCTCAACTTTAGTTTCAACTTTATATTCTTATTTTTCTCTCTTTTTTCTTTAGTGCTTCTTCCTCCATTTCTTTGAAGAGTCTCTCACAGCTAAATACACTCCATTTTTTCTTAATGGGATAGAATCCTACCCTCGACAGCCGGAACACATACATACAAACGCATAATTAGAGAGCGACTCGAGATGTTCGGGTTAAAACCAATATATGATACTCGATGATGATATGAAACCTTCATATTCCCATCGATACCCGTATATGAAACTAAAGCGCCACTTAGTCCCCGTCTATCGGTTAACATACGTGCGATGCTCGTCGTGACCTAGAACTATACGAAGGTTGTTAAATATCGGACAGTATAGCTCGATACTAACAACCGTCGTATAGTCTGCGCGACGAGAAAATTCAATCGTATGGTAACCCATAGATTTGTCTCGTGTGGACAAGTTAAGAATGTATAAAGCAAACGCCTTCATTCACTTGTGTTTTCATCCGTTTCGAGATATTTCGTCGGTACCTTTCCGCTGGTTCTCCGTGTACAAAGATAGATTAGATGTTCATTTCAATGTTGTTTCACAGCTTTGAAATGATTATCTATTCTATTACAGTGTACTCGGAGAACAGCGGGGAGGTGCTGCCGAAATTTACTCGAAACGGTTGAAAGCACAAGTGATGGGCGTTCGCTCTATACATTCTTAATGGGATAGAAGCCTACCCCCGACAGCCGGAACACATACATACAAACGCATAATCAGAGAGCGACTCGAGATGTTCGGGTTAAAACCAATATATGATAATATGAAACCTTCATATTCCCATCGATACCCATATATGAAACTAATTAAAAGCGCCACTTAGTCCCCGTCTATCGGTCAACATAACGTGCGATAATTTATTCTTTTCAACGACAAACGCACACACAAAGCATCTACATGGATTTTCTCCTTTGTCAGTAACTATCCCGTTCTTATATTTCTCAATATAGTCAGCATAACCTACAATTTATATGTTATTCAGTCTAACATGGCCCATGAGTACGTCAGAGTTAAGGACTGGATGTATGTGGATTGGAAACAACGTATGCAACCTACGTTTGTCGCAGGGGTTGCTGCTTTCCTTGAATTTGCACGAGCACATAATAAGATCATATTAGAGAAGATTCTCTGTCCGTGCGATAGATGTGGCAATAAGTACTGGCAGAAGGTAGAATTGGCAGAGCTTCATATTGTAAAACATGGGTTTACTAGACTTTATTCAATTTGGAAATATCACGGGGAAGGAGAAGAATGCAGTACTGCGGTAGAAGAAGGAGAACACGATAATGCGGCAGGAGAAGAAGAAGAATTCGGTAATACGGCAGGATACGGAAATTTATTTCCATCAGAAGAAATGGAGGATATGGTAGAGGCTGCCCTAGGTGAATCTATTCGTACCGAAGATGACATTCCTTCCGGTCAAGGACCGCGTGCGGATAAATATGAAAATTTCATGAATGATGCTAGGAAACCAGTTTATGAGAATGCGAAGTATTCCACCCTCTCATGGTTCGTCCAACTTTTCCAAATTAAGTGCCTAAATGGATGGAGCAACAAGTCATTCACAATGCTTCTTTCGTTCTTGAAAGATTCTATGCCTCCGGGAAATAATGTGCCCGAAAGCTGGTACGAAGCCCAGAAAATGATGTCTGATTTGGGTCTAAAGTGCGAGAAGATTCAAGCATGTCCTAAAAATTGCGTGTTGTACCGGAAAGAGAATTCAGATTTGAAAGAGTGTCCAACATGCGGAGAGGCCAGGTATAAGCCGAAAGATTCTGATAAGAAGCCTGATATACCTGTGAAGATAGCACGATATTTTCCCATAACACAGAGGCTACAGAGGCTATTCAGGTGCAAGAAAACAGCCGAGGCAATGATTTGGCATCATCGTGCTCCTCCAAGCGAAAATGGAAAAATGAGCCATCCAAGAGATTCACCGGCATGGAAGGATTTCGATAGGAGACACACAATATTCAGTAGCGATCCCCGCAATGTCCGGCTCGGACTGGCTGCCGATGGCTTCTGCCCATTCAACTATATGGCTGGAAGTCACAGTACATGGCCCGTTGTAATGATAATTTATAATCTGTCGCCTTGGTTGGCTATGGACCAATCATACTTTATGATGCCTCTTCTTATCGACGGACCAAACTCACCGGGGAACAATATCGACGTCTATCTCCGACCTCTGATTGAGGAGCTGAAAACTTTGTTTATTGATGGTGTAGAGACATATGATTCAAACACAAATACAACCTTCATACTGCGTGCGGCTTTAATGTGGACAATTAATGACTTTCCTGCATATGGAATGCTTTCAGGTTGGTCCGTACATGGTCACAAAGCATGTCCTCATTGCCATGAACACACAACATCAAAATTTTTGAATTTTAGCAGGAAGGTTTGTTATTGCGGCCATCGACGTTTTCTGCCTCCAGACCACCCCTACAGGTTAGACACGGTTCACTTTGATGGTCATCAGGAGCTTCTTGGGCCTCCATCCCCATTGTCCGGAGAGGACGTGACTGCTAAATGGGATGGTTACAATAACGTGACCTTCGGGATGGATCCGACGAGACAGGTCAAACCACAATATTGGAACAAGTTAAGCATTTTCTTCGAGCTTCCGTACTGGTCTACAAATTCAGTGCGTCATTGTCTGGACGTCATGCATATAGAGAAGGGAGTATCAGAGCACATACTTAACTTGCTTCTGTGTAAAGACGGGAAATCGAAAGACAACATGAATGCCCGGATGGATCTACAAGAGTGGGGAATAAGAAGTGAACTGCACCCTAAACCGGTAGCGGGTAAACCGGGCAAGTTTGTACTTCCCAATGCCGCTTATCATATGTCACAACCGGAGAAGAAAAGATTCCTGCAGGTGTTGCATGATTTGAAAGTCCCCACAGGTTTCTCAGGATCATTCAGCAAGAAAATAAAAATTGTGAAGGGCAAGATCGATGGGCTGAAAAGTCATGACCACCATGTTATCGTGGAGAACCTTCTTCCATTAGCCCTCAGGACTTCTCTCCCCGACTCGGTTGGTCTAGTAATCAACGACCTATGTTGTTTTTTCAGGGAGTTGTGTGCTAAAACGCTGGAGGTTGCGACGCTGGATAAACTACAAAATTCTATTGCGTTGATACTTTGCAAGTTTGAGCGTATTTTCCCACCGTCATTCTTCGATATCATAATACACTTGACGGTTCATCTTGCAACTGAGGCGAAGTTAGCCGGACCGGTACAATATCGATGGATGTATCCCGTCGAGAGGTACGTGTAATTTTTCGTTTCGCGCAATTTATAAATTTATTTTTGTCATGTATGCCCGTGTTTATTTATTCAACATATTCTCATTAGGTACCTTTACACTCTTAAGAAGTATATACGCAATAAAAATCGACCAGAGGGTTCTATCATGCAAGGTTATCTTCTTGATGAAGCAACCACATTTTGCTCCCGCTATCTGGACGAGAACATTGAGACAAGGCTTAACCGACCTCGAAGAATTCAAGACGGGCCATATGGTAAAGCCGAGTATAAGAGGGTAGACACTATGTTTATCAACAAGATATACCGGTTTATC
This sequence comes from Agapanthus africanus, assembly GCA_030015575.1. NCBI lineage: Eukaryota > Viridiplantae > Streptophyta > Magnoliopsida > Asparagales > Amaryllidaceae > Agapanthus > Agapanthus africanus. The sequence continues at coordinate 140,301,577 of CM057346.1, read as the reverse complement.
TTGCTTAATTGCGAATGTCTTGAACAAATTAGAGAGTAAGTTCTTTTGGATTAATTGTTATATCTGTGTTTGTGTGTGTATGAAATGACATAATATTAATGTCACAATTATTTGTCGAAAACAGAACTCATTTTAACGAGGTACGTGAGGGGTATCCTGATTGGAACGAAGAGCGTTTGGAAAAATACCATCAGGATAATTTTTGTGATTGGGTCACAGAGCATGTAAGTTATTCGAATTACATTTTATTGCTATCAGTTTTAATCTAAACTTGTATCGTTATGTATTTATCGTAAAATTTGTTTTGTTAGATCCACGATCCGAACTTGTCTGCATCATTTGAGAGTGATTCAAGATGTTTAGCTCAATTTCCTAGTATGGAGGTTGCACATTACAAAGGATTTGGTGTCCTTGGATACAAATTCGAAATTAAGGACATAGAAACATCTAGAATCACTCAGAATAGTGGTATTGCGACGGTAGGATCGGACGGTGTGATTTACTATGGGTACTTAAATTGTATACTCGGCATCCACTATCCCGGACGATCAGAACCCTTTTATATATTCCACTGTACTTGGTACGATCCGCGAACCGATACAGACAGGTGGAGAAGCAGTCTTGGGACTTGGAAAGATGAATATGGATTGACCAGTGTGAACACACTTCGATTTTACGGTCAAGACGATCCGTTTATCTTTCCGAACCAAGCATTCCAAGTATACTACTCACAGTGTTTGAAGCATCCGGGGTGGAGTGTTGTATGCCGATGGAAACCTAGAGATGTCTACGATGTCCCGGAATACGAGGACAGCGATGAGGACGAAGAAGAGAGAAGTCTTAAAGTGCTCCGACCGTCTGTTTCGAAGGACGGGTTGTCTTCGACCGATCATGAAGTTACGTGGGTTAGAAATGACATCGACGATGAAATCCAAGTAGATATGTATGATGCGCCCACGAAACGAAAAAGGTTATCAGTAATGTTATATTATTACTTCACATTTTACGCTCTAGAGCATATATAGTCAATACTTTTAATGATTGTCTAATGCGTTCACGAACCGTTTATCTAGATTGGATGACGATGTCGGGAGCAGCGAGGGGCGGCAGGAGCTCCAGCCGCGGCAGAGGCAGAGGCAGAGGCAGAGGCAGAGCGGTTCTGCCGCCCGGAGAGCTCCGTAGGGAGCTTCAGAGGGCCGGTCTTGCACCCAGATCGGAGACCCCTTCGGATGCCTCCTTCCGTGTGGATTTTGCCACACCTCCAGGTATACTGCACGCATATCCATTTTCAATTTAATATTACAGATATTCATGCCTGTTTATGTCAAAATTACTTATATTGTCAATGTTTGATTGTCTAGTTGTTGGTCCTGCGTCCACATCTGGGACAGAGGCCACCCCCGCTCCTCCAGGTATGTTTATATATCATATAGTGCATGCATATTGATTTAGAACGTTATATTATTGATCTACACATTCTTTTTGCAATTACTTATCAAATCTATTTTTAATTGTCTAGTTGTTGGTCCTGCGTCCACATCTGGGACAGAGGCCACCCCCGCTCCTCCAGGTATGTTCATATATCATATAGTGTATGTATATTGATTTAGAATGCTATATCATAAATACACATTCCTTTTGCTCTTACTTAGCAATTTTTATTATTGTCTAGCTGTAGGTGGTGACACCACCGCACCTGCGGGTATGTTTATATGTCCTATAGTTCATGCATATTGATTTAGAACGTTATATTATTGATCTACACATTCTTTTTGCAATTACTTATAAAATCTATTTTTAATTGTCTAATTATAGGTGGTGCGTCCACACCTTCCACAGGGGCCACTCCTGCCGCTTCCGTACCCTCCGCATCGTCTGCAGGTTAGTATGAATAAATTTAAAATATTTATTTATTTTACATATGCTCTATAGCATAAATATGAACTTCATGGAGATTTAGCGTCGATGTTTATTTTATAGTTGGAGGGGATGCGTCCGGGTCCGGGACCCCGGTTGTTCCTCACCGGAGGAACTATCGTCCCGCTCGTGCTGCTGCTCGGGCCCAGGCTCGTGCGTTATTCACCGGAGGTATATATCACACTTGAATTTTTGTTTAACCTTGATTTCTTAATACAACTTTGTATTATTATTGATTGTCTTGATATTTCGTGCAGACGCAGGGCCTCTCCATCCCCAGAGGGGGACTCGAGGCCCGAATCAGTCCCATAGGCTGAGGCCTAATAGAGCTAGGGGGGAGGCAGCATTCCCCCTATTTTTTACCCTTGACTATCGCTATACCGGTCCTCATGCCGAGAGGTTCGGCCGGTATTTGGGGGACGAGAGCCGGATCGTGAAGAACTATCCACTTCACGTTGAGTGGGGCGAGCAGCACCAGCGCTCATTCGCCCTCTTCTTTGAACAGGCTCAGGTATGTATTAATATATATTTTCATTTGATCTATCCAATATATTTATTATTAATACTTGCAATCTAATAACAATGTTTTTTTTTGTATTTTCAGTTGGATTACGATTTTCAGCCTGTAGCCGACCCTGATCACTCGGGGAGGGTGCTCGACCTTCATGCTCTGTACAATGGCCTGATGAAGAACATGCAGGCCAAGGTCCGATACAACAGGAATGAGCTGAAGGCCGACTGCTACTCCCTATGGATAGCGACCCCCGAGGCAGAGAGAGCGGCCCTCCTATCTACTCCGGCGTTTGCGAGAGTCGACGTAGAGACATGGCCTCTATTGTGCGCTTATTTCGACTCCGAACGCAAACAAGTAGGTATTTTAAATTTAATTCATTATTTATGATATAATTTATTTCTTTGTGTTTCTTAATTAGAAAACTAAATGTTAATGCGTTGTGCAGAAACAGGCCGCTCAGAATACGGAGAACAGGAAGTCGGCGAAGAGGGGTCGCCCCACTTACACAGGTGGCTCGAGGAACATTACTCGAGCCATGGAGTTATCGGTAAATTAAGTGTTATTCTCTAATATTCTGCAATATTAAGAGTTATTCTCTAATATTTCTAATATTAAGAGTTACTTTCTAATATTGCAGACATCTCGGACCGTGGCGTCAGGTGGTACACCGAGCGTGCTGTCCGCATATCTTGCCGTCCACGGCACCTCGACAGATCCCGCCACGGGCGAGCTTCGATGTCCCGACGTCGCTACCCAGGAGTACTGCGTAAGTATTAATATTTTTTCTACCCAAATTTGAAATTTTAGTTTTGGAAGGTTCAAGTTTAAATTTTATACTTATACTTTACTGCTTAATGTGGGTGTAGGAGCGGGTGGTTGAGCAGGCCCAGGCCTCGGGGATCGATTTTACCAGACAGAACGATCCGAGGCTGCTGACCCCAGTTCTGGACGCCACACACGGAGGGCACCACGGAGGTTGGGAGAGAGGCCGGGGATTGGGCCCTAGCAGGGCCCATATGAGGTTGGACTCCACCCCGGCGGTTACTTCCTCCGTCTCCAGTGGCCGGCATGTCCATCAGGAACTGGATAGCTTGAGGGCCACCGTTCAGGAGTTGAAGGAGATGCTGGTATGTATACTACTTTATAGTAAAATATCATTTCATATTATATACATATCAACACAACCCTTATTAGTACGTAAGTCTGATTAATCATACATACATATGTAATTAAAATAAACAACGCTTTTCCAAACTAGATATCCAAACAGGGTTTCGAAATAACTTAATAATGAAACGAATTCGAATAATACACAGTTCTTAGACGCTTCTTACACACGTTATGTCCAGACGCGACAGGGTAGATCGGCCGAGCCTCCACATGCATCTCCTTCGGCTGCGGCTCCGCAAGCCACTACATCGGCTGCGGTTCCGCAGACAGCTCCTGTAGCTCCACCGCCCACTCAGACTCCCGCAGCCGCGGCTCCGCAAGCGACTACCTCGACGGCGGCTGCGCAGACCACGACGCCAGCTCCACATGCCGCTCAGACTCCTTTATTTGCAGTATTGGATAGTGTATTTACCGAGGAGCAGGCGCGCGTTATTCGAACGTTACTCGGAGGTGGAGCTGGACCGAACTAGGGTAGCTTTTTGGTTCTTATTTTTTGAAACATGTATTTATTTATATCACATTGTACTACATTTTGAAACGATATTGATATTGGTTTGAATTTATATCATATTCAGTTTTTGGGTTTCTTTTGTATATTATATATATGCGTGGGATGTGATTATGAATACTGCAATATATGATTTGATTGATGTATATAGTATTGTGCACAGGGCGGGAAAAAATCTAGCAGCCCTCTTTTAAAAAAAAATACAGAAAACATGTACCTACGGATTAAACCGTAGGTATATATATTGCCCCTACGGAGTTATCCGTAGGGGCAAACTATCAGGAAACCTGATATTTTCCCACCTGATATCAGTGCAGGGTGTTGGGTGCCCCTACGGATATATACGTAGGGGCCAATACTTATCCCCTACGTATATATCCGTAGGGGCAAAATATCAGGTTCCCTGATATTTTCCCCCCGATCTCAGTGCATTGTGTTGGGAGTGGCCCCTACGGAAACAGCCGTAGGGGCTACTTTATATCCCCTACGGCTGTATCCGTAGGGGAATAAATAGGACCTACGGATAAATCCGTAGGTATATACAATATATTCAAAAAAAAAATTTAAATATATGATTTTATTACCCCTACGGGGTACTCCGTAGGGGCTATAGCACCTACCGAGTTATCCGTAGGGGCATAAATTTATCCGTAGGGCCAAGTTCAGGACCTCAACTTGCACCTGCGGCCTTTGCACCTACGGGGTGTTTTTTCGCCCCTACGTATATATCCGTAGGGGCAGTAGGTTGCCCCTACCGATAAATCCGTAGGGGCAACCCTTATTTGTAGTAGTGAACATTGGTAGTGTCTATTAAGAGTCCAGACATGAAACATATATTACCAGCAGTATAATCGGAATCTGACGTAGCTTAAATAAAATTCATGTATTATCAAGTTAATTAAATATAGCATTGTTATACTGCATATATGGAGTATTAGTATTTTCACAAATACGGTTATAATGGTTTTGTTTAGGTAAAGTCATTTCATATATCTAATTAATAGTCAAACATATAACTAGCAAATAAGTTAGTTTCATGTTTAATGATATCGTATAAGTATTGATTTCACCTAAAATCATTTAACCATATACTAATTCAAACGTGAGGTATATCGTGCCAGTCACGCTACTTGATACATTTATGATATGCATTGCCTGACTTGCTATACTTATTGTTGACCTATAACCTTGCTATCCTATTATTGTGTTACACTGACTGACTTCATGTATCCGTAGTTTTAGTGTTATCATTGTCATTATCGTGCCAATACCTACTTGCCATGTGATATGATTATGTTATACTTGGCATGCTTGTAGTCTGCCAGACTATACTATTTTTGTTATCATGTTAATACTTGTTGCCTGTAATACTTACTGATGCAATCAATCCTAACTTGTTATTCTGATTGACCTGACTAGACAAAACTTGTTGTCTTACTAGACAAGATCTACTCATGATTATTTCTGTGTTGGCATTAACTAGATATTCTGATGGCACCTGACTTGAACATGAAATCTGGGGAAAAAGAGAAATCAAGAATGTAACCAAAATGTAACTCAAGATAATATTATTATTGTTTGCCGTGATTCCGGTCGTGAACGAAATAACCATTGTTTATTGTACCATGGTCCCATAGGGAATGAACGGGATATATTGTGTCGTGGTCCCGTAGGGAATGAACACGATATATACTGTTGAGTTAAGATAAGAATTATATTAATTGGTTTCAAATACCGTTACGATAGATAACTAAGAAACACAAACTTTAGGATACACGTGAGATACTTATAGGCTACCGTTATATCACCTGTGATTGTTTATTTATAATTATACATCTTTTGCACATAACACTCTATATATATACATTACTCAGTTTATTATTATGTTATTTATGACGAACTAACATCTGGGTTTTGCCTGGCCCAGTTCGTTTAATCTTGTCGCAGAAAGATCGAGAATATTTTAATAAGAAAGCTGAGTAGTGAGGAGTTTACCGATTAGTTTAGATATATTTAGTTTATTTTATTTTCTAGCAATGGTTTTAACGTTGTGATCCTATAAGAGACATGGTTAGGATGTTATTTACTTGTTGGATCTTATTCGTTTCCGCTACTTTTCTTGGTATTATTTTATTGTGGCAGTTGGATATGTGTTACTTAGATTTTATTTAATGTTCTTGATATCTGATTGACAGTTGCAATATGACTATAGAAGGATCTTTTCTCGCCATAGGTAGCATGGTTATCTTTGTTACGTCCCGAAATTTTCATATTTTGGGAAGGGAGGCGTAACAGTATCACACGGTCTGTGAGTATGCGACACCACAATAATTAGTCTTAAGTGCAAGTGGGAGATTGTTGGATATAGTGGCCTCAAGACAATTATTGTAACCGCAGGCAGACGATTATGATAATTGAGGGAGGGCCTATACGGGTAGAACAGTCTTACTCAAGATGATAGTATACTATCTGGTTCATCTCTGTAACATTTCAGAAAATGAAAAATATTATTTTTAGAAATTAAATAATAAAATGATAAGTTTTTGTAAATTTGTATAATTATGTACCTCTATTTTTTTGAAAATAATTGAAAATTAAAATGAATTATTATTATGAGTGCATTTATTTAATTTGGGTTTTTCATAAATTAGTATATAAATATATTCATGCAAGATTAGCATGTTAAAGTGAATTTGTGTTATCTCATTTTGTGCATTAAACCAAGTTTATTGTGTTAATCATGTTTTAAAGTGTCAGAACATATTTTTTTGAAAGAGTTAACATTTCATTTGTGATATTTGGTTTTATATTTTTTTCAATAGAAAAAGAGAGGAAAAGGAAAGGAAAAGAAAATGAAATGAGAGGGAGACAAAGAGATATGGGTATGTGAGAGAGAGAGAGAGAGGTATGGTTGCAACAACCATTGCATATCTTTACCTCACTTTCATTATCTCTTCATCTTCTTCTTCATCTCCTAATCTTTCTCCACCTCTTCCATCCTTACTACAAACCACAAAACACCCCCACAAATCTCATCAAAACACCATGAACCCTCCACTAAAATTGTTCCTAATCTCATCCTAAGTATCAAGTGTGATCAAGTCTCCATTTTGAGGTTCTTTGCCATCTTAGAACTTTCGCTAGATTCCATTAGGAGGTAAAATTCTCTCCTTAAACCATATTTTAAGTTTGTTTGCCTTGACAAGTTAGTTTTAGAGCTTAAAGTGTATGTTTTCTAAACTTGAAAATTCTAAAGTGAGCTTTTGTGGAAATAATGAGTAGTGGTCATATAGTAGAGGGTTGATTAGTGACTACGACCTTATTAAGTGATAGATGAGAGCTTGTTAGTGCTAGTATCATTGGTTTAGATGAATTTAGAATTTCAAATGTCGGTTCTCATTGAGATTGTAGTATTTAAATGGAATCTGGAGATACTAGGGAACTCTGAAAATTATTTAGAAGATACAGAGAGATGTTTAGACCAGTAGATAACCATCGTAGAAGCTCGAGCCTCCAATTCTCTATTCTGGCGGCAAATTTAACCCATTTGACCGCAATTGCAGCCCCGTCGAGGAGTTAGGGTCTGGGGTTTGTTCTGTAGCTCACTCACTAGATAACTAAGCCTACTCTATATGCTAAATAGTCTTAGATGACCTGAAGAAAAATCTTGGAGCATTTTACTTGGTTTTGGCGATATTTTACGATATTTGAAAACTTGATTTTTGGATTTTCATGATTTGACTTGGTCATTCGAAGTTCGTACGTCGACGTTGCTGGGAACCTAGGCACACTAGCAAACTAGTTTTCGAAGATGGCAACATGGATTTCAAAAAATTTCTATTTTGCCGAAATTCCCGAAACCATGAATCGAACTAAATAGCTAGAACTTGTATACAAAAACCTAGTGAGATAAACTAATCTACTATGTATAGAATACTAGAATACATATATTATATATATATATATATATATATATATATTATTAAATCAAAACTTGATTTAATAATCTGGCTTAATCCTAAACCGCTAATACTATCAACAGTCCGATTAAAGTCTGTGTAGCCTGTACATATATTTAACCGGACACCTGTATGTACCAACATACGTCATCTAAATCATATCGCCTGAACCGAAAAAACCCTCTGTGTGGGACTCTAAAGACTCATCAATACGCTGGCAGTGGGTTTAACCACAAGCACGTCAGCGGCACTAGCTGTACGTAACGGTTGTCCAGGTATTGAGAGAAAGGAAGGCCGACGAGCAAACTCATTTGTACCCCTACTGAGCCTGTCTGTGACAATCTCCATACAGTCCGGTCTGTTCGTCTAAGAATATCGCATATCGGGTTTAAGGGGTGGATAAAGTCAGACCCCTAATAACGCGATATTTCATGTCGGTGTGAAGCCCATCACCCACTGAGAAACTACTGATCCAAATCAGTAATTCTCCTCCATCTTGGCCAAGGATTTATGGTGATAGCCACCCGTGCACAGCGCGACATCAACCCTCAATACCGGGAGAGACAAATCCCCGACGATCTGCTCACTTCCTCCATGTGGCTCGGGACTGTACCCAACTAAAACCTTTTTGCATGACTCCTTTGAGCTGTGGTAGGATAGTAATCAAAGCACAGTGGGAACTCACACGAGAAAAATGACGATCTCAAGTAGACAGACTAACCTGTACTCATGTCACCTGAGAATTGCTATTTGACAATAGGTATAATACCATCTAGCATATTTCCGGCGAGTCCGTCCAGTGTAACTCATAACCCAATGAGCACCTGTATACTATCTTAGGTGACTAACTGACACCAATGGCTTGTGAGACCGACCACCGTCCCTCTCGGGGGTCTCGAAAAATATACACTAGTCTACTCTGGAGTATCGATACCCAGTCTCGATACTCCCTCGACTAGGGACATTTAAGGATATGCTTATAGACCACCCAGCTCCCATGTATATGATCGCCATCATAATGTTGGTAGTCAAGTAAGAATCCTATGAGCTCTATCAACATATAATAGTGATCTATAATACCACATAATGCATGTACATGATGATAGAGACAAACCAGATAGTATACTATCATCTCGAGTAAGACTGTTCTACCCGTGGTCCTCCCTCAATCATCATAATCACCTGCTTGTGATTACAATAATTGCCTTGAGGGGCACTGTATCTAACAGACATCGGAGGGTATTTTGTTTCTTTAGTATGCGTTGACCATAAGTTCTAACCTATGTTCACTTCGCTCGTGATTTTAACTTCGAATTGGGTTTTTATGAGATTTTGATTATGATTTTGATTGTAGGTATAATCGTGTGGACTTCCGAGACGACGAAAAGGGTGAGGCATCCGTCGGCTTCGACTAGGGCGAGACGATGAGGTAAGTAGATATATATCTACGGAGGAAGTCGAGTGGATGGCGTATAGCACCCCCGCAACCGTAGAATTAGGATACGATATATATATTAGAATAGTATACTTAGTCTATAGCTTTCGCTAGAGTACCATATTCGTATATGTCTATACTTAATAGAACTTATACCCTTAGTCTCTATTTCTTGCCATTAGGCTATCCATATATACACGCATATATATAAGGATATTTACGATATGATAATAAAAGATGATATGATACGATATGATGATATGAAGTGATATAATATGATATGATACGATATGACATAAGATAATATGATATGAGATGATCTGATATGATGTACACGACTATAGATTGTACCATTTTGATTTGATGTTATCGTATGAGAGATATTCCGTACGTGATATGATGAGGATGGATTGCCGACATTTATTTTGACTCGAGAAGTTTTGTTTGAAATCACAATTTGGATATTATGAAATATTTAGAGCCATACCTACTTTATAAACTAATGAATCGTTATGTACTTTTAAATGATAACTTTAAGGGTACGCTACGAATTTTCAAATGGTATCTACTTTAAAAATATCGTAGCCTCCTATTTCTAAAACAATGTTTCGTACTATTTTTAACTATAACTGTATGGCTCATACGTAGTTGGATATTTTATTACTTGTTCACGTTATGATTTCATTATTATGCATACACCCGCATTTCGATTTCCTTATTTCTGCATACGCTCGCGCTTCGATTATATTACGATTCATCTTACGTACATACGTTTAACTCTACTTAACTTCATGTGCTAGGACACGCGCACTATTATTGATGATTCACGTTACACTTGCACATAATTGCATGTTACACCTGCACCTCATCGGTAATTGGCATGCCACGTACACAAATATAACTCACTATATCACCATGTTATATATTACCCTGTTAGTATTATAGATTACTATTGGTACCTAGCACCACGTACTATTTCAAATATTTTACTTTCCTTACATTTCTTATACGACGTGCTGATATGAACACACTTGCCATGCATTATATTATTGTTCTGTGCCTATACATGTCGTTCCAATATTGCCATGCTCTTATGAGAGTTTGTTTTCATAATATTTCTGAATTTGAGAAACCGCGGATATGATTTTATAAACTGTGAATATTTTAAAACGCGGTTTTCTCTTGATATGATATTTCGACATCCACCATGTGTAACGACCCTAAAAGTCCTATACATTTTTATTGATCCAATATTAATAAAAGAGTGTATTCATGTCCTAGTTTAGAGTTATAAGTTATTTTTGATAACTTATGTACAAGAAACAACTTGTAGTTCATTGGTTAAGTCTCTACACTGATGTCCCATAACCTGCAAGTTCGAATCCCATCAGTTCCAATTATTTTTAATATTTTTCTATTTTCGGAAGCCCAAGAGTTGCGCGTGCATTACACGGAGAAACGAAGAGTTGCAAATAAATCAAACAATAAAAACGAGACATTAATACCCAGATGAATGCACTGCATGAACCCCGAGACCCCACTCTCCTTTTGGACCGCCGGTTTCTTCATTTTGACCGCCACCAGCGGTTGATATGGCCCTAAATCCCCCCATTTTTTGCCTATGCATCTTTTCAACTCCCCACTACTCTTTTTTCCTACAATTAACCAGAGAACCCCATACCCTTCATCTACCCCATTACCCTCATTTTTAATACATGTTATTATCTTTTTAAAATCCTCTATACCTATATTTACCCTTTAAATACCTAGCCTTTCTCCTTAGTTATTCTTCTAGATTATTCTGAAAACGCCACTCAAAATTCTCTCTCTCAGACCTCACTATAGCAAAGGAAGTTAAGCGCACAAGTCTAAACCAACCCCATCGCTCAAGTTCGTTCCTCCGCGCGTTAGCTACCAAGATTCCGTTCTTGTGCGTGTAATCGGACCCAAGCTTAAGTCTCCACGCACCGTAGGTCTCGGTTCCTCAACCGAGGCTTCTTCTCTTTTTTTTCTAACTTGTACGGGTACAAGAGGAAACCGTAAGTTTCCATCCCTATCTCCCTTGTTCTTTCTATATTACATTCAAATTTATAAGTCTCAACCCTCTTGACTTCTCTTTTTGCCCTTTCTTACATCACCATCAAAAATACGACTTTTAATGGCTAATATCATTTTTAATTTAATTGTGTTGGGGTCAAAAATTACACCCCGGTTGACCATGTCAAAGTCAAAGTCAACTCTAAGCCAGGTGAGCCCAAGCCCAGGTCAAGTGGGCCTATGCCCAAGTCAAGCCCCGCGGCCGGCCTCTCCCATGCCAAAATGAAGTCATGTAATAAATAATTTTGATGTAATTTTTTTATGCATGAATAGGTATAAAGCCAAATTTTTGTAAAGTCCATAGCCCATGTGCAAAATAAATGAGCACATGAGTCATGAGATGGGCAAAATGCCATTTTGTAAAGCCCAAGGGGCTATATGTAAATTTGTAAGCCTATAAAAGGCAACATGATGATGAAATAAAAAAAATAATTCATTCTCCCCAAAAAAATTGGGGTCTGTGCCTCCTTCCTCAAGGTTCTAAAACCTATTCCCCTTTGGAATTAAATCAAGAGTTTAACTCTTCCTTTTCCAAAAAGAAATAGTTTTTCACCCTAAAACCCACAAAGGAGAGCTCAGATATCCCATCAAATCCAAAAAATTGAAGATTTTAATTCTCGCCTCCCCTTTTTCCCTTAGATCCAGCCTACAGAAAGGAAGAAGAAGGAGTCCCATCTCCAAAAATCCCATTCCGGGAGGATCTAAGGCTCAAAAGAAGATCCAAAGATTTCTAGGAATTTAACTCCATTCAAGATCTGTTGGAGTTTAACTCCATAAATCAAACCCCTTTTTAGGAGTTTAATTCCAATTCTATACATAATCCATGTTAGGAGTTCAACTCCAAAGCCAATCATTGGGAGTTTAACTCCTAACTCAAGGGCTAAGCCCCTTTTCCGCTGGTGTTCCCCGTGGGCGCCCAGCGGCCGCATGCCGCGCACATGACCCGTGGGCGCCCAGCGGCCGCGTGCCACGCACGTGACCCGCGGGCGTCCAGCGGCCGCGTGCAGGGCGCGCGGGCGCCCAGCGGCCGCGTGCAGGGCACGTGACCCGCGGGCACTAAAGCGCCCACGTGCGCCTCACGCGATCGGCGGGCGCTTAGCACCCAGCGGTCGCGTGCAAGGCACGTGGCCCACGGGCGCTAAGCGCACACATGCTCCTCACGTGACCCGCGGTCGCTCAGCGCCCAGCGGTCGCATGCAGCGCATGTGACCCGCTGGCGCCCAGCGCCCACGTGCTGCGCACGTGACCCGTGGGCTCCAAGCACTCACGCACCAGGCACGTGACCCGCGGACGCCCAGTGTCCACATGCCTTGCACGCATCTTTAAGACGCTCCTCCCCTCCATTTTATACGCACTCCACACTAAATATACTTCCCCCATCAATCGGAGGTTATACGTAACTCTGCGGGGCCCCCGATATATCCAAAACCCTTTCAAAACATACGCATACTGCACATTGAGTTCGCATGACTGGTTGACCCATCAATCGAAGGTTTTCTCGCTCCAAAGGCAAGGGGTAATTAACGGCAGCTTAGTCCGCGGCTGCCGGAGATTCGGATCCCCACAATCAATAAACCCCCGTCTACCCTAGACAGGGAGAATCTATAGTATATGCCTGACAAGCGTGCACGTATTCCCATCTCAATGGGATGACGAAAAGCACCCTACAGATTCTGGCACGCCCGGTGGGACCAATCTCTCCTCCCATATTCGGGTTAAACGTTCATGCAAACTCATTCAACATATTCATTGATTGCCTGTACTGAAATCATGCTTCTATTTGCAGGTTAACGACTTTCGACTGCAATTTTCGAACGCAACAAAATGTCTCCAAGGACAATCTCAACTCTTAGCACAACTCTCATCTCCTACATGATGAAGATGGATGCCTGGACGGTCCTCCCGGCCAATCTCTGGAGACAGTGGAAGGAGTCGACGCTACCATTTGGCTTTATTCTATTCGTAACAGCTAGCGCCGTCCCAACTTCTCAAGCTCCAGTAACAGAAAGACCGGCCTCGAAAGACAAGAGGCTAAATGTGGTGGTCTCGAAGGCGCCCCAACCCAAACGCAAGTCGGTGTTTGAACAATTTTCCTTGGCCCCAGCTGGGGGCAAGACCATCAACACTAACAAAGCAACAAGGCATCTCGGGCAAACGCCAGTGGCGCCCCTGACAACTGCTCAATCGGTTATCTTCTCTATGCTCCTCGTTAATCGACTCAGGACGGCTTCCTGGATGACGGATGCCCATCAAACCCTCAAGATCGAGAAGCTAAGACAGAAAAGGCTCAGATACAGATCCAACAAAAGAGCTAGGGCTCATGCTAGGCTGAACTTCATAAGGTTCCAAGAACAGGGTTACCCCGCCAAAGATAAAGAGACGGCTGGATATATGGTCCACACTGTCTACATGGTGGGCACGCGCAGAAAGAGCAAGGACGAGGCCACCACATCTCAGATCCAATCTGGTATGAATATGGCTGCCACTTTCCAAGACCAGCATCCTTTGGGAGGTAATGAAAACCCCTCCAGTGAGGCTGATAAGCAAAAAGATCCCTCGGCTGATTAGGTGTCGGGATCAGAAAGCGAAGAGGAGCTAATCTTCCATCCTAAGAATGCGGAGCAGCAACTTCTCCAAGAGCTCCAGATGCAGCTCAGAAACAAAGACAAGGAGATGACCAAGCTCTACTCCAAAATTGACGATTTAATGAATGTCGTGATGCAGCTCATGGCCCAAGTTTCCTATCAGTCGTCCAATCAAGCACAGGGTTCTGCTCATGAACTGGGAAACGGTGTCCCGAGACAGCCGACACCGATTCCATCAAATCCAAAGGTGGGCAGACCGCACGAAAGCCAGTCGCATCCTATCTCGGTAAATGTCTTGGCTACCGATGAAAGCAGCCCGCTAACTCAAGATTAAATCATGGATTTGGTTGCCAACAAAGTCAAATGTGAACAACCGATAGAGCAGGACCAATCTGTTAGCCTCCTCGTTGGAAATCTCAACAATTGGATGGCCCCGTTTCTATGCACCGTGGGTCTCAAAATATTCCAAGAGCTGACCAGAAAAGTTCATATGTTGGAACGCTCAAAGTAGGAGTCCTCCTCTGACTCCCAAAATAACAATAGGTCCTGGAGAAACCGAAATGACGAAAATCGTAAAGGAGGAAATTCTGACGATGCTGAATCTTTTAACACTGCGGCTAACCGAAATAAGTAAGGGATGAGCGGGCCTAATGCCATCCAGACTCGGAAGCCAGTGTTCGGAGAGGGAGAAGAATCTCCACTGAAAGAGAAGCTGGATAAGGTCTATTCCTTCAGAAGGGATAAAGTCCGTAAAATATTCAAGGATGCCCTAAGAAACGGTCTACAATTATCGGAATCAAAAAGACCGCAGGAAGCGAATATGACCGACGACCCCAAATATTGCCCCTATCACAGAGTGATAGGTCATGCTATTGAGAACTGTTTCGTCTTCAAAGATTGGGTCGAAAACAATATAAGGCAGGAGAAATCTCGTTGTTCCCTGGTGTGTTAGCGAACAAACAAGCTGCGACCGCCAATTTCATACAAATGGAAACTGAAGCCCTTTGGGAATCTGCTGCTCTTAATCGACCACCACGTCGTTAAACTGGGGGACAACTGACCACCATGTCGTTAAACTGGGAACAATCGATCTCTAAGTCGTTAAACTGGGGATGTAAAAATGTGTAAATAAAAAAAATCAATAAATAAAATTAAAATTAAAAAAAAGCCTAAATGATGGGGCAACTCGCAATAAAAATCAGCGAGTAAAAATAAAAATAAAAAATAATAAGCCGAAATGATGGGGCAACTCGCAATAAAAATGAGCGAGTAAAAATAAAGATGAAAATAAAGACAAAATGATGGGGCAACCGCGAATAAATAGCAGAAATGATGGGGCAACCGTGAATAAATAGCCGAAATGATAAAAAGAGCTGAAATGATAGAGCAATCGCGGTAAAAAAACTCCTCCAAATGGCTAATGATGAGTCGCTGTACCATATTCCAGTGCAGCGATACAGACGCCAACCAAAACTCAAATCCCCAAATATCCCAATGGCGAATGATGAGTCGCTCCTGGTACCATATTCCAGTGCAGCGATGCAGATGCCGACCAAACTCTGAATGTCCCAATGGCGAATGATGAGTCTCTCCTGGTACCATATTCCAATGTAGCGATGCAGACGCCAACCAAAATTTCAAATCTCTGAATATCCCCAACGGCGAATGATGAGTCTCTCCTGATACCATATTCCAGTGCAGCGATGCAAATCCCCATATGGCGAATGATGAGTTACTCCTGATACCATATTCCAGTGCAGCGATGCAGACGCCAACCAAAATCCAATTTTCCAAAATCCCCCCAGCCCTACTGTTGGTCCCAAAGTTGACTACTGTATACAATCCACGGGCTCAAATAATTCTCATCATACCCATACTCCACTGCAATCACCCGTCCAGCGCCCGCTCTCCGCCCTTGGAATTATGCTCCATTTGGGAAGACCCACTCATGCGTCCTCACGATACATGAGGAGAACAAACCTTACGAGATCCTCACGACTCATAAGAAAACACCTTCGTGGGATCCTAACGACTCACAAAGGAAAAACACACTTGGGAGTCCCCACGATTCTTAAGGTGAAAGTACACCTACGAGATCCTTTTGACTCGTAGGGAGAAAGTACTTTTATGGGACCTTTACGGTTTATAAAATTGAAAAGTCTTAGGTGATACGGATTGTTGGGGTCAAAATTTACACCACGGTCGACCAAGTTAAAATCAAAGTCAACTCCAAGCCAAGCGGGCCTAAACCCAGGTCCGGACCGAGCATGGAAGGGACCGGCCCCATGACAAAAGGAATGAGGCAATAAATTGGTTTAATGTAATTATTTTCTTTTTATAAAATAAATGTATGTAAAATGGGTAGAAAGCCAAAATTTTGTAAACCCCATGGATTATGTGCAAAAAGAAACAAGCACATAAAGTATGGGTGGCACAAGCACCATTTGGCAAAGCTCAAGAGGCTGCATGTAAAGTGTTTGGCTTATAAAGGCAAACATGATGAAAATATCAAGGATAACTTTTCCATTCTCTAAAATTCTAGGGTTTGTGCCTCTTTCTCTTTTCTCAATGTTCTAAAACCTTACCCCTTTTAAAATTAAATCAAGAGTTTAACTCTTCCCTTTTTCTAAAAAGAAATAGTTTTTCACCACAAAACCCTTGAAGGGGGGCTCGGATCTTTAATCAGATCTCGAAAAGGAGAGACTTTTAAGTCTCACCCCCTTTTCTCCAAGATCCAGCCGATCAAGTGGAGGAAGAAGGAGACCCATCTCCAAAAATCCAACTTTGGACAGATCCAAGGCTCAAAAGAAGCTCCAGGGCTAAAGAAAGAAGAGAGGGGTCCCCTTTGATCACCTCTGAAGATCTTTAGGGCATTCAACTCCAAAACCCAAATTCTCAAAGGAGTTTAACTCCTATTCCAAATCATTTAGGAGTTTAACTCCAAATCTAAATCTTTTGGAGTTTAACTCCACTCAAAATCCCTTGGGAGTTCAACTCCTAGTCCAGAGGCTAAGCCCCTTTTTCGCTGGTGTTTCCAGCGGTCGCGTGCCGCGCGCATGACCCGCAGGCATCCAGCGGTCGCGTGACGTGCACGTGACCCACGAACGCCCAGCGGTCGCGTGCAGAGTACGCGACCCGCGTACGCTAAGCGCCCATGTGCGCCTTACGCAATTCGCAGGCGCTCAGCGCCCAGCGGTCGCGTGCTGCGCACGTGACCCGTTGGTGCCCAGCGGTCGTGTGCTGCAAACGCGCCCATCGCCTACGTGCTGCGCACGTGACCCGTGGGCGCCCAGCGCCCACGCACTACGCACGTGACTCATGGGCACCAAGCACCCACGTGCCGGGCACGTGACCTGCGGGCGCCAAGCGCCAACACGCCGCGCACATAATCCGTAAGCGCCAAGCGCCCACACGCCGGGCACGTGACCTGTGGATGACCAGTGCCCACATGCCATGCACGCGTCTTTAAGACACTCATCACCCCTCATTTTTCATACACTCAACACTCAAAACACGTCCCCTGCTAGGAAAATTTTTCTAACGGTGCGCTGCCTTGCACCCCGCAAGGGGGCTGCTAGCCCCTTGACCCCCAGCCCGCTATCCGGGTAGTGGGACCCCCGTAAACTCTGCGAGGCCCCCGATATATCCAAAACCCTTTCAAAACACAACACACATACACTGCACATTGAGTTCGCATGACCAGTTTGACCCGTCAATCGGAGGTTCCCTCGCTCCAAAGGCCAGGGGTAATTAACGGCAGCTTAGTCCGCGGCTGCCAGAGGTTCGGATCCCCACAGTAAATAAACCCCCGCCTGCCCTAGGCAGGGGAATCTGTACATGCCAGACAAGTGCACGCATTCCCATCTCAATGGGGTGACGAAAAACACCCTATAAATTCTGGCATGCCCGGTGGGACATTTCTCTCCTCCCATATCTCGGGTCAAGTGTTCATGCGAACTCATTTAACATATATGCCGATGTTTGTACCGAAATAATTTTTTTTCGTGCAGCAATCAACTTTCAACGACGATGTCTCCTAAGATGAATTCGGCTTTCGACGCGACCCCCATATCGTACGTGGTCAAGATCAATGCCCGCGTGGTTCTCCCTGCCAGTCTCAGCCGGCAATAGGAGGAGCCATCCCGTCAATTTTGTTCCGTCATCATCTACCCTGTTGGAAGCGCTCATCTGGCGGAGGTCACGGCAAAACAAGCGGCAAAACCGACCCCAAGGGGCAGGAGGCCGAACGTTGTGGTCGCCAAAGCATCCCACCCCAAATGCAAATCTGTATTCGAACGGCACTCCACTGTTCTAGCTGGGGGGAAGGCTATCAACACCAATGGGGCCACAAATCAGCTCCAGCAAGCTCAGATGGTGCCCTTGACAATCGCGCGAACGGGCATCTTCTCTGGCCTCTCTGTCAATCGGTCTACGGCGTCTTCCCGAAGAGCCGAAGTCTGCCAAGTGCTTAAAACAAAAAAGTTAAGGCAGAAGCGGCTCAGGTATCGAGCCAACAAGAGGGCCAAGACTTCGGCCATGTGGAATCTTGTGAGGTTCCAAGAGCAGGGTCACTCCGCGACGATGGCTGAGTCGGCCATAAAAATCAGCAATTCCTTCGAACCTCTGAAGTGGGTTCAGAAAAATGCCATGACCGCCAGAATCAAGAAGACATCGGTCCAAACGTTGCTACAAAGATACGTGTCCCAGCCCCGACAGAGAAAGTACGACACTGTCTCTGCAAGAGTCTATCAGACGCTCTGTGCAGCGCGAAAACAGTGGAGCAAACCCAAAAAAGAAGCGTCAGCACCATTCAAGAATCCGGCCAGGCCAGCCGCCTTCAGTCGACTGCCTGTTACCGAAATAGGAGGGTCAAGACCGCGATCCATGAAATCAGCCGCCGATAATAAAAAGACGGCTGGATATGTTATCCATACGGTCTATATGGCGGGGCACGCTCCAGCGACAACCTTCGCAGCAAAAGCAAGGATGGGGCCACCACGTCCCAAGCCCAATCTGGCTTGAATGTGGTTGCCGCTTCCCAAGAATAGCCGCCTCCGCTGGATGATGAAAACCCTCTCGATGAGGATGATAGGCAGAAAGACCCCTCAGTCCATGTAGAGTCAAGCTCGAATAGCGAGGAAGAGCCGACTTTCCGCCCAGGACCGCAGAGCAAGAGCTGCTTCAAGAGCTTCGAAAAAAGCTCAGGAGCAAAGATAAAGAAATGACCAAGCTTTACTCCAAAATCGACGACCTGACGAATGTTGTGATGCAGCTCATGGCTCAAATTTCTCGAGCGCCTTCCAATCAGGCACATGAGTCTACTCATAAGTCGGGTGATGGCAACCCGAAGCAACCGATGCATTTCCCCTTGGGTCTAAGATTGGGTGAGCCGCATGAAAGCCAGCCACATTCCGCTTCTAGGGACGCCTTGGCCCCAGATAGCACTATCCTGCTAACACAAGATCGGATAATGGATTTGGTCACTAGCAAGGTTAGAACATTGGTAGCCGAAGACGAAGCTCAGAAAGAAATTGGCAATAGTGGGCGGCCATATTCCGCACAGTACGATCTGGTCGAGTTCCCCAACGGTTACGTCATTCCTAAATTCAGAAGATTTGACGGGACGGGAGACACAAATCAGCACGTCGCCCATTTTAAAGCGTCGTGCAGAAACACAGGGGGCAATGATGCGCTCCTTCTTCCTCAGTTTGTCAATAGCCTGACCGGTATTGCTTTCGACTGGTATACAAGCATATCAGATGGGTCCGTCATTACTTTTGCCTAAATGGAGTCTCTGTTTCGGCAAAGATTCATGAGTGTCAGTGACAAAATCTCCATCGCTGACCTCGTGAGGACCAAGCCGGGGAAAAATGAAAGCAACACCGACTTTATCGCCTGATGGTGTAATCTCACGGTCAAGTGCGAACCGCCGCTGGAGCAGGACCAGTCTGTTAGCCTTCTCATTGGGAACCTCGGCAATTGGATAGTCCCATTCTTGTGTATAGCTGGCCTCAAGACATTTCAGGAGCTAACTAAGAAAGTCCAAATGTTGGAACGCTCGAAGCAAGAGTCTACCCCGGACTCTCAGAGAGACAAGACTTGGAAAAGCAAGAGGGGTGACAACCGTAGAAGTAGGAATTCCAGCAATACCAATGTCTTCAATGCATCTAACAATGAAGAAAAGCGAAGGACGGGCGGATCTAAAACCAATCGATCTCGAAAGCCA
Source organism: Agapanthus africanus (assembly GCA_030015575.1). Taxonomy (NCBI): domain Eukaryota; kingdom Viridiplantae; phylum Streptophyta; class Magnoliopsida; order Asparagales; family Amaryllidaceae; genus Agapanthus; species Agapanthus africanus. The sequence goes on along the minus strand of CM057346.1, from coordinate 140,281,166 downwards.
GTGCTGGGAGGAAAAGGGCTTTCCCTTGAGGAGAAAAAGAACAAGATTTACTCTTTCAGGAGGGACAAGGTTCGAAAGATATTCAAAGATGCCCTGAACAACGGTCTACAATTTCCGGAGTCGAAAAGACCTCACGAAGCAAAAATGACCGACAATCCTCTATATTGCCCGTACCACCGAGTGGTGAGTCATGCGATCGAGGATTGCTATATCTTCAATGATTGGGCCGAGAAGCAGTACAAGACTGGAGAGATCGAGCTGTCCAAGAGTGTGTTGGTGAACAATCAAGTTGCAACCACTAACTTTATACAAACAGAAGCTGAACCCTTCTGGGAGCAAACAGCTGAACCCACTGCCCTGAGAAATGAAACTGACTCACCGCGGCCTCCATGGAGTACGCACATATCTATTAAGACGAAGAAGATACTAAAGTTACTTCGGAAAGAGCCTAGAATAGAATGGGAAGGGCAGAAGAGGCCTACCATTCCAGCTGCCAATTCGGCTCAACCAGGCTCAAAATCCAAAAAGCTCAAGAAGAAGAAAAGTGCAGCTCGACGCGAAAAGGAGTCTGCAGGGAGATCGACCATTCAAAAATATATCGATTATCTCGAAGAATATGAACAAAAGGAAAGGACTCTAATTTGTAGGGTAATTTATCATGACAGCAAGGTTTCGGGTGGCATCATCCATGCCAATTTAAAATTTTGTCATCTTTAAACAACCCAAATCCTAGATCTTTAACTAGAGAATTAAACTAAAACAGCAAGTAAACTACTTTAGTTCTAAGTGTTAGGGATTGCAACCTTTATAGTCCGTTCCTTCACTTCATAAGCTCTGAGTTGAGGTCCCTTCGCTGCGATCATCATGCTCCCAGACTCTAGAGAGGCTCCATGAGGTGAATGAGGCATCCTTGCTATAAGACTTCACAATCCAAGATGATCTACCTTGAGGAAACACAAACCAAAGCTATCACTTCACTAATTAGAGATTAGTGAAGCTAAAACACTAATATATATGGCTAGTATAGAAGAGGATGATAAAGTAGGAATTTTGCTCTCTTTTGTTTTCTTTTTCTCACAATCATTCATCACAAATTAAAAAGCTAGAAAGCTTTTGTGAGGAGGAGGAAGAAGATGAAGTGTGATGAATGAATGAATTATTATTGAGAATAGAAAGGCAACCAAGGGTTAAGCATGTCATGCTTAACCCTTGTAGAGACTTGACCATAGGCTAGGGCTAGGGTTTGGTTAACAAATATCTTAGCAAAATATCGAGAAAGTAGACTTAGTCAACACAAGAAAATATCTCAAGATTAATCCATTCAATTAGAATTAACTAAGATAATTAAAAACCTAACCATAAACCCAGCCATGGTCTTAATATCATAAACCTTAGTTGCATTTATAACCTAGTATGTTACAATATTATATATCACATATATAATAATTAATGTAACAAAGAAAAGAATACAATAAACATATATCACATATATGTTAAATGTATCTAAAGTGAGAAAATGAAATACTTAAGTGAGCATATATTAGTTAATGTAATGTAATATATCACATATATAATTATACATTAAATTATTAAATTAATACTTGATTTAATAATACGGCTATATTACATATAACCGACCAATATAATATGTATCAGTTTATCGAATTAACACTTGATCCGATAACCCGGCTATATCATATTTACCCGGCCGATATCTCATCTCGCGAGAATAGAATACGGTATCACATATCGTATTAATCTCGGTCCCGCACATATCACATATGTGTTCCTACTCCGTTTCGCCTGAGCCAGAAAATCTCTGTGTAGGACTCTAAAGACTCGTCAACACGCCGGCAGTAGGTAATGATCATATCAAATACCCACAATCTGCAAGCGGTCAGCTAAACGTAACAGCCACCCGGGTATTAAGCGATCAGAAGATCAACAAGTAAACTTGTACACACTCCTGTGAATCCAAGTAACACTCACATACAGTCCGGTCTCTTCGTCTAATATGTCACATATCAGTCTAGGGGTGGTAAACGTTAGACCCCAGTAACCGATAACTCGTGTCGATGTGAGGCTCATAACGGGTCGAGAAACTACTGATAACACTTACCAGTAGATCTCCATATCAGCCCTGGCCAGAGACTTCCAGTTATAGCCAATCGAACACAGTGCAATATCAACCCCAATTATCGAGAGAGGCGAAACCCCTCCTATCGCTCATTTCCTCCATGTGATTCGGGACTGTACCCAAAAGCCACCGTTTTGCACGTTCTCATGAACGTGGTAAGGTGGAAATCAAAGCACGGTGGGAATCACACAAGACTTTATGACGATCTCGGGTCTACAGACTAACATGTACCAGTATCACCAGAGAACTGCTATCTGACGATAGGTATAATACCATCTACGAGTTCTCGGCGAGTCAGTTCAGTGTACCCAGTCTCCACTGAGCACCCGTATACCATCTTTGATGTCAAACACTAATGGATGCGGGATCATCCATCGCCTATCACATGGGTCAAGAAGCGTATACGCTAGTCTACTCTGGAGTATCGATGCCCTGTCTCGATACACCCTCGACTAGGAACAATTATAGGATATAATTTTGGACTACCCTTGCCCCACTAGTATGATCTGCATCATAGTTCTAGTAGTCAAGTACATATCCTAAGGGCTTTATCAACATGTGAGAGCAAGACAATAACCCAATACAAGTAAACATGTTAAGACAAAATAAAACCAGATAGCATACTATCATATCGAGCAAGAAAGTCCACTCTATATATATCCAAGCATCCACTATAATATACATCATATGTACAACAATGGCCTCTAAGGCATATACATAACTAACAATCTCCCACTTGCACTAAGGCCAGCTGTTGTAGTATCTCATACCCAACATCCCGAAAAGTTTCTCAAATTGTATCTAGGGTACGGCCTTCGTGAGTGGATCCGCAGTGTTGTACTTCGTGTCAACTCTCCTGACCTTGATCTCTCGGCAATCAAATATCTCCCGGATCAGGCGATACCACCTCAGAATATGCCTGGATCTCTGATGGGGCCTGGGTTCCTTGGCCAGAGCCACAGCTCCATTCTTATCACAATACAAAGGTTTTGGATGCTCAATGGACGTAACCACACCAAGTTCAGTGATTAACTTCTTTATCCAGACAGCCTCTTTGGCAGCATCGTTAGCAGCGATGTATTCAGCCTCCATCTTCTGCCACGGTTTTCTGTTTGGAACTCTTCCAACAAACCGCCCCTCCATTGAGGGTAAAGACAAATCTCGAGTGCGACTTAGAGTCGTTCTTATCACTTTGGAAGCTCGAATCGATAAAGGACTCCACCTGGAGTTCTCCGTCACCATACACCAAGAACATCTCTTTAGTCTTTCTAAGTATTTAAGAATGTTCTTCACAGCTGTCCAATGACTCTCTCCTGGATCTGCTTGATACCTACTCACTACACTTAGTGAGTATGCTATATCGGGTCTGGTACATAGCATCACGTACATGAAAGAGCCTACTGCCGAAGCATAGGGTATACTTTGCATGCGAGCTCTCTCCAAATCGGTCTTGGGAGACATCTCTTTGGAGAGAGTGAGTCCAGAGATCGTGGGTAAATTCTCATGCTTGGATTCTTTCATACTAAACCTCTTTAGTATGGTGTCAATATACCTGGATTGGGACAATCTCAGTATCCTTTTAGATCTATCACTAAAGATCTTAATCTCCAAAATGCAGGAGGCATCACCTAGATCTTTCATTGAGAATCTATGTAATAAGAAGAGCTTGACCGAGTGCAGCATAGGAACATCATTTCCTATCAAGAGTATGTCATCCACGTACAATACGAGGAAGACAACCTTACTCTCTACCACCTTCTTGTATATACAAGGTTCATCTACGTTTTTGATGAAGTCAAACTCTTTGACTACCACATCAAAACAGATGTTCCAACTCCGCGATGCCTGTTTTAACCCGTAGATGGATTTAAGCAGCTTGCACACCTTTCCACTGCTCCCACTGTCTACAAAGCCCTCTGGCTGAGTCATGTACACGCACTCCTCTAAATCACCATTTAGAAAGACGGTCTTAACATCCATTTGCCAGATTTCGTAGTCATGGTATGCAATAATGGCAAGTAGGATCCGGATGGACTTAAGCATAGCCACTGGTGAAAAGGTTTCATCATAATCCACACCAGGTCATTGACGAAAACCTTTTGCGACAAGTCTAGCTTTGAAAGTCTCAACTTTTCCATCTACACCAAGTTTCTTCTTAAAGATGCGTTTGCTCCCAATGGGTTTTACTCCTTCAGGATCAACTTCCAAAGTCCATACTTTGTTGGTGTACATGGATTCCATCTCAGATCGCATTGCATCCAGCCATTTCACAGAGTCTCCAGTCGTGATGGCCTGCTCGAAACTAGTCGGGTCATCATCTTCCATGATGCAATCCTCGCTCCCACCATCAATGGGAAAACCGTAGTATCTCTCAGGTGGATGATGAACCCTACTAGATCGGCGGAGAGGCCGGGGTTCGTCAGGAACTATCGAATCCTCTGGTTCCACTAAATCTTCAGTTGTAGTCTGTATAACTGGAACTTCTTCCAGTTCTACCTCTTTACCTATAATTTCCTTTGCAAGAAATTCTTTTTCTAAAATGGTGGTATGTTGAGCAACAAACACCTTTTATTCCTCACTGTGGTAGAAAAATATCCATATGAATTCTTTGGATATCCCACAAACTTGCAAAGAACTGATCGTGCCTCGAGTTTGTCCGGATTTTGCCTTTTGACATAGGCCGGACAACCCCATATCTTAACTCTTTTAAGATATGGTCTCTTCCCACTCCATATCTCATATAGTGTAGTAGGTACAGATTTAGATGGAACTTGATTCAATAGGTATGCTGCTGTCTCAAGCGCACAACCCCAAAAGGAAATAGGCAAATCAGCAGTGCTCATCATAGAGCGCACCATATCTAATAGGGTGCGATTCCTCCACTCGGATACACCATTGTGCTGTGGTGTATAAGGAGGAGTAAGCTGAGAGAGGATCTCATTCTCTTTTAAATAGTCCAGGAACTCATTGCTCAAGTATTCTCCTCCTCTATCAGATCGAAAGATCTTAATACTTTTACCCGTTTGGTTCTCTACTTAATGCTTATATTCTTTGAATTTCTCAAAAACTTCAGACTTGTGTTTCAACAGGAACACATGTCCGTATCTTGAGAGATCGTCAGTGAATGTAATGAAGTACGAAGAACCATTCCTGCCATGTGTAGACATAGGACCGCATACATCACTATGTATCAGTCTCAAGAGTTCCGTAACTCTTTCTCCGTGTCCACTAAACGGAGTTTTGGTCATCTTACCTTTGAGACATGACTGGCAAGTGTCATAAGATGAAAATTCGAACGGATTCAAATATCCATCCTTATGTAACTTTGTAACATTTTGAAAATTTAGAAATAAATAAAATTAATTATTTAAATAAAAAAAATGTGTTAAATTAAAAAGTTATTAAAACCAAATAAGACAATTTCATAAGATGTATGTAAAATAAAATAAATAAAAATTTTAGTATGCAACATAAATAAGTTATAAGGGTTTTAATGTGAATTTTAGCTTCATTTTAATAACAAGGGTATTTTATAATAACATAAGTTGTGAAAGCTTTTTATAAAATTTAGGAAAATTATGCAAATTTGTTTTTGTGAGGGTGTAAATGGAAAATGGGTAGAAAATGTTTTAGTTCAGAAGTTAATTACAAATTAAATCAATTTGGAAGAGATATTGTGTTGACACCTCCTACTCTCATGCACAACACACACCCCACAGCTCCTCCTTGCATGAAAACCCCACATTTTGCTTGGTGACACCTCCTCCTTCACCTTATCCTTTCTTTTTGTCATATATAACTCATGTTCAGATCATTTAGCTAGTTTAAAACTTCTAAAAATTAAAAAGAAAGAAAAGAAACCAAGAACAAGCATAGAAGAACAAGAGAAGTGAAGAAGAAGAACTAGGCAAGGATTTCATCATCAAGCTAGAACTAGGAGCTTGTGCATCTTAGAGAGTGTTATTCCAACAAGTTAATTGTAGGTAAATCCTTAATCACGGTAGGGATTAAATTCAGTATTCTGTTTAAATTAGAAATCAAAGTGTCTAGAATATCGTATCCTTATGCAAAATCGAGTCTGTTTGAATCTGCTTTAATTTAGAGAAAAATTAACTTAACTAAACAGGATCTAAATGTTGTATAATGAACCTAGAGCAAACCATAGGAGCACGAACCATAGAGATCGGATTTTGGCCGGCGACCAATAAGGAAATTCCGGCGTCGCCGGATTTGTAGGAAGCTAGAGAGTTTTGGCTTGTTGGGTAGGTTTCTGTGTAGAATTTTGGCCATTTTGGTATTATTTAAACAAGTTAGGTTAACTGTATATAAAATCTGGAAGCTTATATCGGAAAAGATATCTAAAAACCCAAAATACGACACGGTTAAAACGTATCGCGATTTGTTTTCTGTCACGATGCAGAATGGGGTTAAAATCCAGTAAGGTTAAGTGTATGATAGCTTGAAATAGTCGTATACAATATAACTAGTATGTAGGAACGTGTGTTTGCATATTTGCCGTGTCGGAATAACCGTTTCCTTATACAAGTTAATTTTCGATGTTAGATTCAAATACGGGAATTTCGGAGGCCGCGAGGAAAGGAAAAGGATTGGCGATTCCTGAGTAGATACGATGTCTTTCCGGTGAGTAGACTAAATATCTACCGGGGAATTTTGTAGAGATGGCGTGTTACGCCCGTAGTTTTATTTAAATAAATGTTTTACTTTGGTATGCTAAATTGATAATATGCACTCATATCTACATATACTTTACTTTAGTTGCTAGAACACTGCACAAGTATCGACGAGTTATGTCATGTGCACATCTTACATGTTACACTACACCTCGTTGATATTACCATGTCACTTTTACACTTAGCAAATTTCTTGTTAAAAATGGTTCATATCATACCGTAAACACCAATAACAGTAATAAATTGCATCATTGACATCATGTTTAGTATTTGAGTATTCTAAGTTGATATAAGAGGTAATTGTATTATTGAGGATTTATGGTTTTGAGTTTTGTATACTATTGCATAAATCCAGTGATTTTCATGATTGATGTGACATGTCCACCATAAGATGTTTTTATGATTTGATTTTATTCCGGACCGAGTGGGGGGACCGAGTGGGGGAGTTATACAGTTGCAGATTTATACGTTATCCAGACTGAGTGGGGGAGATATACAGTTGGATACATGGTGGACCCGGTCGAGACCGAGGGGCAGGATAGCCGCATTTGAGGCGGGGAGCCTAGTGAGGTTACTCGATAGCGGAGATAGTAGTGAAATACGGCGGATATCTAGATGATACCGACCGATATTGTTGATTACAGGATCATTCGAGGAATGATGCCTGCGAGAAATGGAAGTTTTGTATCGATGATGGACACGGAGAGATGAATTTTATTGGAAATAAATGATGAGATTCAGTTTTGGTTATGTGATTCGTAGTATAAATTCATGCTTTCCATATACTATCATACATTATACTTGTTCTCATTTCAGTTAGTATAATCGTCATATTTACATTATTAACCGTTATATGTTAGTTATATTCACTGAGTTGGCAACTCACCCCCGTTGTGCCACAGTTCCTTGCAGGGGTAGAGTGGATGGTTAGCAGCAGTGCAGCTCCACTTTACACAGCTTATACCGCATCTTTTGATAGGTGAGTTACATATGTAGTAACCTTCTCTTTTAGTATTGTATTTTGTATCTAGAAAATCTCCATCAGACCTGTATTTGACTTAGAGTGAGGGATGGTTATATATATATTAATTGACAGATGGGATGGTTTAGTTCTATAAATTGTTATTTCTTTTACTTATCTGAAATTCTTATTGATGTCATATACTCTTGGATATTTTTCTCCACTATTGATATTGTTGATCCCAACTAGGGATGCAACCAAATTTAACACCTTATACTTGTCTTTATATCTTAATTTCATAACAACTATGATTATTACTTAAAAGCTAAATTTTTATATAAAGAATTCCGCAAAAAGGATTTTGATCTTGGTTTTCGGCTTACTCGGATTGTGTAATATCTTTAGATATTATACAATCTAAGTGCCGGTCACATCCAAACTTTGGGTCGTGACAAACTTAGCTAGTCGTGGCGTATTGATATGACCTAGTCTACAATGCCATAAGTAGGATTTGTTCATTTCTGAACTCTTCCTCTTGTGTGTGTTTTTACAATAAGAACTATAGTTTGGTTTAGAACGTATATGGAATTATTTAACGAGCCTGATCCAATCAACTTTTGATTCAGGAAGATGTTCATAATATTATCCTGTATAACAAAATGATATCCTTCTTTACTTAATAAAGAAACTGATATAAGATTGCATATCAGGGTCGGTATGTAATAGCATTCATTCAGAACTAATGTATTACCATTTGATAACACAAGATGATATTCGCCAACTGTTTTGGCTGCAACATTTGCATCATTCCCTACTCTTACGGAATGATCACCCTCTCCCAGTTCCTTACCTCTCCTTAGCCTATGTAACATATTATATATATGGGATCCCGATCCTGTATCTAATACCCAGGATGTAGAGTGAACTGAGAAACAGTTCTCGATAACTAACACACCCTAAGAAGATGCATCAACATGCTTGTTCTTCGTTTGGGTGGCATGGGAATCTGGATATTCTCCTATTTTCTGCTTGGACTTATAACAATTATAAGTTGGAGCGGGACCAACGTTCCTCTACTCAATATAACAAGCGGGTTCGGTTAATACATCCATATTATTATCTTGATTAAGGCCTGACATGGTCGCTACCTGGAGAGAGAGAGAGAAGAAAACACTTTAGCGTATGCTCTTGCAATATTAGATTGGTTATTATTTTATCTAATCAGGATGGCTCCCACTGTTTTCATCAAATCTTCCTTCAAACCCTAAAAGGTAAAACTAGCTGGGATTAATTACACCTTACAAGTTCGCCAATCTTTCATCCAGGCCAGTGTTGGTACTTTGAGGGAGGTTTCCCGTGCTTTCGCACGGACCTAATTAAAATAAACCTCATTTTCCCATAGGCATAACCCCGTTAACACCTTTCTCGACACCTACTTGATCGGCTAATTGTCATGTGTGAAATTCTCCCAGGAGTAACTTTTACTCACAGTGGGTATCGGGATCCAACTATCTCATAGAAGGTATGCAATCTCATTGCAAATTTCAACACTTGAAATTCCCGATAATACTTTTGCCTCTAGCGATCTATGACCTTGACAAGGTCAACAAACCATAAATCGCAAGTCAAGTTCAACCTGTACATTTCATGATTGAATTAAACCCACCTGCACGACCCTTGAAAAGGTCAACAAAGCCGTACGACTACCCTAATCTAATCGCATCTCATGCTTTCACAGATAAACACTAATCAGCTACCATTCACTACGCCTTGACAAGGTCAACAAACGCAGCACGAATACTAAGTAGGACTTATCTGAAATGATGGAGGGCTATGATAGGTTTTTATGAAAACTTTTTGCATAATTAACTTGATATCGTTTGTAGAAACAAGTGATTTTGAAAAGGAGTGTTTTGAGGCTTTTACTAGTTTCGCTAAAAAGGTCACTCCCGGTGAAAGGATCTCGGCTCTTTCCTTATCGAATAAAGTGCAGGATATTTATCAAATACCGCTATGCAAAGTAAGAACTATAAAAGCAATCAAAAACATAACCGAGTGAGTTGTAGTATCTGCTAGTTTCGCTAAAGAGGTCACTCCCGGTGAAGAGATCTCAGCTCTTTCCTTATCGAATAAGGTGCTGGATATTCTTCAAGGAATACCGCTATGCAAAGCAAAAACTAAAGCTACCCTTTTTGAAAATTTGATTCTACAACATCTTTTAGATTTCTTTTTCTTTCATTAATCTCATTAATGAATTCCCATCATTTATGCTTCCTAAACATCACAGCAGAAACGAAAATACAATGTACGCTTATGCCATCCGCATTCGCCACAGTGTCCCGTTATGCACCGTTAGATTACTTAACTAATGGCATACCGGGACGGGACTAGCGCTAGTGCAAAACATAAGCAACGTCTACTATATATCTCATATATAATAATAAAGTATCCGTCTCATGCATATAAAATGATCACATCACAGAATATCAGCAGCAAAAGATAACATATAAAATATTGGATATACTAGGAGATCCGTGTTTTATTTTGAGCTTGTATAAAACACGGATTCCACGGTCGCGATGAATAGCCAAACCCACATCCCTAGACCCCTACGAGAGCGGCAAGTAACCCTCCCAATTCTAGGGTTAGGAGATCCGATCTCGACTCCTCGAGATTGCCTCCCACTGGACCCTAGAACCCGGTTACTTGTGCTCCCCTCCTTGGGTCTATCCTAATGCGGAAAAGTAAATAATATACAATGGTGACATCATCCTCAACCCGGAAGTGCCCCAATAAAAAAATAGTACATACAATGAATTTTACATGAATGAAAATAAAAACCCTCATCTCACATAAAATCCCCGGCTATTCAAAACACGACGATCCAATATAACATATCACAGCAACGCATAACATCATATGTCATCAACGTAAGTAAATATACATATCCCAATTGTCGTTGATGTATAGCAGTGAAACCGACAATACACCACATATTACACTTACAGTCACAGAAAAGGAAGTGAAAAACTACAGCATTTGGAATCCACAATCACCTTAAATATCATAAACCCGAAATATCACATATTAGGATTTCACATTCCAGATAACTAGACAATATTAACTTTCCGATCAAATAAACAAACACCCAAAATTTCCCAATTAGCTCAACACTTGAGCGGAGTTCAAAAGGTCCCAGAACATGCCACAACTCCTATGAACCAGCCGTAGAAGGGTCAACTAATGCCTCACATGTGGCACCGCTGAACTACCACAAACCGTAGGGTTTAGTGGTGGTTCTGACGGTCACATAATCGAGTTAAGGTTTCGATCTTCTAGAGGGTTCACAGAATCGCTTGCATGATTTTCTGAAAGTTTTAAACGAAGGAAAAATCCAACACTTTGAAAATTTTCTAGGAAGGGAAAAAGTGAGTTATTGATATCCGTTCGAAATTTTGAACACCGTCTAAATTAACCCGAAAACAAACTAGAATTACGAATACAAAACACTCCGAATTGCCTCTGTAAAAAGATAACATCATATGCAAATTTAGCAAAAACAAACAACACCTAAATTACCAAACCCCAGAGACTGGAACACCACCCAAAATCCAACCCTAAACTCCTCTAAAAATCCGAGTAGGCCGAATTTTATGCCCATGTGGCCGGCCAAAATCCGAGGGAAGGGGGTGAATTTTGTACAGTGTTCATTATGTATCTCATACATCATTCTGCAACTGTTCAAAACATTTTTTGACACCTAAAAATTTTTGACAGAAACTATGGTTTGGTTCGGATGTTTCGGAGTTGTTTCGGTTTCCTAATCCTACACATATCCGTCTAATTCTCTAGCTAGGTTCTAATACCACTGTAAGGTTATTTATCACGACAGCAAGATTTCGGGTGGCATCATCCATGCCAATTTAAAATTTTGCCATGTTTAAACAACCCAAACCCTAGATCTTTAACTAGAGAATTAAACTAAAACAACAAGTAAAATACTTTAGTTCTAAGTGTTAGGGATTACAACCTTTGTAGTTCGTTCCTACGCTTCATAAGCTCCGAGTTGAGATCCTTTCGCTGCGATAATCATGCTCCCAGACTGTAGAGAGGCTCCATGTGGTGAATGAGGCATCCTTGCTAGAAGACTTCACAATCCAAGATGATCCACCTTGAGGAAACACAAACCCAAGCTATCACTTCACTAATTAAAGATTAGTGAAGCTAACACACTAATATATATGGTTATTATATAAAAGGATGATGAAGTAGGAATTTTTCTCTCTTTTGTTTTCTTTTTCTCACAATCATTCATCACAAATTAAAAAGCTAGAAAGCTTTTGTGAGGAGGAAGAAGAAAATGAAGTGTGATGAATGAATGAATTATTGTTGAGGTTAGAAATGCAACCAAGGGTTAAGCATGTCATGCTTAACCCTTGTAGAGACTTGACCATGGGCTAGGGCTAGGGTTTGGTTAACAAATATCTTAGCAAAATATCAAGAGAGTGGACTTAGTCAACACAAGAAAATATCTCAAGATTAATCCATTCAATTAGAATTAACTAAGATAATTAAAAACCTAACAATAAACCTAGCCATGGTATTAATCTCATAAACCCTAATTGCATTTATAACCTAGCATGTTACAATATTATATATCACATATATAATATTTAATGTAACAAAGATAAGAATACAATAAACATATATCATATATATGTTAAATGTATCCAAAGTGAGAAAATGAAATACTTAAGTGAGGATATATTAGTTAATATAATGTAATATATCACATATATAATTATACATTAAATTTTTAAATCAATACTTGATTTAATAATCTGACTATATTACATATAACCGACTTATATAATATGTATCATTTTATCGAATCAACACTTGATCCGATAACCCGGTTATATCACATATACCCGGCCGATATCTCATATCGCGAGAATAGAATACGGTATCACATATCGTATTAATCTCGATCCCGCACATATCACATATGTGCTCCTACTCCGTTTTGCCTGAGCCAGGAAACCTCTGTGTAGGACTCTAAAGACTCGTCAATACGCCAGTAGTAGGTGATGATCATATCAAACACCCACAAGCTGCAAGCGGTCAGCTAAACGTAATAGCCACCCAGGTATTGAGAGATCAGAAGATCAACAAGCAAGCCTGTACACACTCCTGTGAATCCAATCAGTAACACTCCCGTACAGTCCGGTCTCTTCGTCTGATATGTCACATATCAGTCTAGGGGTGGTAAATGTCAGACCCCAGTAACCGATAAGTCATGTTGATATGGGGCTCATAACGGGTCGAGAAACTACTGATAACACTTACCAGTAGATCTCCATATCAGCCCTGGCCAGGGACTTCCAGTTTTAGCCAATCGAACACAGTGCAACATCAACCCCCAATACCGGGAGAGATGAAACCCTTCCTATCGCTCATTGCCTCCATATGATTCAGGACTGTACCCAAAAGCCACCGTTTTGCACATTCTCATGAACGTGGTCAAGTGGAAATCAAAGCACAGAAGGAATCACATAAGACTCTATGACGATCTCGGGTCTACAGACTAACCTGTACCAGTGTCACCAGAGAACTACTATCTGACGATAGGTATAATACCATCTTGGAGTTCTCGACGAGTCCGTTCAGTATACCCAGTCTCCACTGAGCACCCGTATACCATCTTTGATGTCAAGCACCAATGGATGCGGGATCATCCATCGCCCATCACATGGGTCAAGAAGCGTATACGCTAGTCTACTCTTGAGTATCGATGCCCTGTCTCGATACACCCTCGACTAGGAACAATTATAGGATGTACTTTTGGACTACCCTGGCCCCACTAGTATGATCTGCATCATAGTCCTAGTAGTCAAGTACATATCCTAAGGGCTTTATCAACATGTGAGAGCAAGACAGTAACCCAATACAAGTCAACATGTTAAGACAAAGTAAAACCAGATAGCATACTATCATATCGAGCATGAAAGTCCTCTCTATATATATCCAAGCATCCACTATAATATACATCATATGTACAACAATGGCCTCTAGGGCATATACATAACTAAAATAATTCAATTGAAGGAGTTCTTTCCTGTAGAAGCGGCTGAGATTCTGGAGAAGCTAGAAGAAGACTCCGATGAAGAGAGCCTTATAGTGACCTGCTACGCCATCCATCTTAGCAGCGACTCTTAAGAGGAGCTCTGTTTTCCCGAAGAGGACGAGGAGCTCGCCACAAAGGCCAACCAAATCCAGCTCAGAAGCGGCAGGGTTCTACCGCCAAATCAGGAAAATGCCCCAAAAGGAATGGAAAAATAGGTGGCTAATGAGGAAGATGGCAGAGAACCGGCTAATGAAAACTCAAGTCCTTCCTCAGTGGACTACAATGTCTTGGCTCCTCTCCGAAAGCTTCCGTCTCTCCTGAGCATCTACGATGCCTTGGTTCTATCTAAAGAGCTTAGAGATGTTCTCATTCACACTTTACAAAACCCTGAGCGGTACCAGGCTCGCTTTGTAGAAATTAATATGAAAGAAGCCCAGTACACTCTACATACCGCCGCGGTCACGTTTAAGGACGAAGACCTGCTACTGGGAACAGCTGAGCATAACCGGCCGCTTTACGTGACAGGGTACAAAGACTGATATCGGATTAATCGCATATTGATTGATACGAGATCCTCAGTGAACATCATGAACTTGCGGACTCTGAAGATTTTGTCAATAGACGTCTGACACCTGTCAAGGGAATGGATTGTCATTCAAGGCTTCAATTAAAACTGCCAGCAAGTTCTGGGGTCTATAGCTCTGCCAATCAAATTTTGGGATCTGCAAACCGAAGCTAAGATATACGTGATCGACGCTGACACGTCTTATAAAATTCTCTTGGGACGGCCGTGCCTCCATGATTACGGCATCGTTCCATCAACTCTCCATCAGTGCATGAAATATACCAAAAATGGAGAAGAAAGACGTATTGATGGAGACATTCAGCCATTCGGTGTGCATGAATTCCGATATGAAGATTCTCGGTACTTTGTGAACCTCCAAAGTGCTGAGCCACAGCTGACCAAAGACAGAAGGGTCCCGAAACTCAAAAGAAAAACTGAGCTGGCTATCACTTTCGAAAGCAAAAACCCCTAAGTGCGTCCGCATTTCGGCAGTGACACTGATGAGTCCGACGCTGGAAGTCCGTCCTTCCGTAAAACCAGCCCTCATTTTGGTAGCGATACAGATGAATCTGATACTGAAGAGCCATCCGACAGTAGAATTCGCCATCATTTCGGCAGCGACACTGAAGGGTCAGAGGAAGAGGATCCGTCTTGCAACAGCTATGCAGATTGGGCCCCCACGCAACAAGCAAAGCTACGAGAGACCTTCGAATTTACAGAAGAGTCCCTAGCCATCATAAGGGTGCCAGAGCAGATGTGCAAAGAGCTCGATGCATTGTCAGTCTCCACCGTGGACCAGCTGAAAACTTTCTACATTCCCCGAAGGAAAAGTGGACAGAAGGGCATCCTGTTTTATGGGTCAAATCTTGTTCTGGATCCGGACGATTTTTCTATCGCGTGCCTTCCATACGAGAGAGGCATAAGGGTCGTCCTCAATCCCAGATATTATGCGCCAGAGATGCGGGAATATTTTAAAAAGTGCAGATGTCGGTTATATCAAACAGACTCCGAAGCAAAGTTTTATGAAGGGTTATGGCATCCGCCTCAGGTCCGAGTACTCTTCGATGGATGAATTCCAGATAGACGGGGTATAGGTTTCACTCAACCTGATTCTAAAGCATGTTACATGATCCATATTGGTGAAGCCAGCGAAGAGTCAAATGATGAAGACGAGCTAGCCGAGCCAGAAGAAGCCCCTCAAAAGCTCGAAGATGGCGAACAAGCAACCTTCGATGAGCTAACCGAGATCGATTTGGGAACGCCTGATAATCTAAGGCCGACCTACATCAGCTCACTCCTGTCAGAGGAAATGAAGGAGCAGATAATTGCCCTGCTGCATGAGTTTGTCGACTGCTTCGCGTAGACGTACAAAGAAATACCTGGCCTTTCCCCTGAAGTGGCCGTGCATAAGCTGGCTAAATCTCCTAATGCTAAGCCAGTCAAACAAGATCCTCGAAGAATGAGAAGGGAACTGGAAGAAAAGATCATCGAGGAAACCAAAAAACTCATCGATGCCGGCTTCATCAGGGAAGAGAAATATGCGGACTGGATCGCATACATAGTCCCAGTGAAGATGAAAAATGGGCAGATCCGAGTTTGTGTTGATTTCAGGGACCTCAACAAGGCATGTCCTAAAGACGACTTCCCGCTACCGGTCATGGAAATGATGGTCGATGACACCTTAAATTATAAGCTGTTCACCTTTATGGATGGCTCGTCTGGATATAATCAAATCAAGATGTCGCCTGAGGATGAGAAACACACAGCATTTCAAACCCCGATCGGAATATACTGTTACAAAGTGATGTCGTTCGGACTGAAGAACGCAGGTGCTACATATCAAAGGGCAATGACCAATATCTTTGATGACCTAATCCATAAAATCGTCGAATGCTATTTTTATAATCTGGTCATCA
The DNA here is from genome assembly GCA_030015575.1 of Agapanthus africanus. Classification (NCBI taxonomy): domain Eukaryota; kingdom Viridiplantae; phylum Streptophyta; class Magnoliopsida; order Asparagales; family Amaryllidaceae; genus Agapanthus; species Agapanthus africanus. The sequence goes on along the minus strand of CM057346.1, from coordinate 140,264,769 downwards.
AGACTAAAGCCAAGGCCGATCACATCCAAGATCTTAGGACCGTTCTTACTAGACTGAGGGAATACGATCTGAAGATGAATCCTCTAAAGTGCGCTTTTAGCGTGTCATCGGGAAAATTCCTGGGCTTCATAGTCCGACATCGAGGGATCGAAGTTGACCCATGGAGATGCCCCCTTTAAAGAGTCTGACGCAACTAAGATCTTTTCAAAGCAAGCTTGCTTATATACGAAGGTTTATCTCAAATTTATCGAGGAGATGTAGTCCCTTCTCAAAGCTCTTGAAGAAAGGAGCTCCTTTTATCTGGGATGCCGAATGTCAAAAAGCATTCGAAAGCATCAAACAGTACTTGTTGCGCCCTCCAATGCTGGCCGCTCCCATTCCAAATATACCGCTGATTCTCTACACTGCCGCGCTAGATGAATCACTCGGTGCGCTCCTTGCCCAGAACAACGAAGAGGGAAAAGAAAATACCCTCTACTACCTCAGTCGAACTCTAGTCAGGGCGGAACACAACTATTCCCCGATCGAAAATCAATGCCTGGCTCTGATATTCGCTGTGAAGAAGCTGAGGCACTATCTTCTTGCTCATCGGGTTATGCTGATCTCCAAGGTCGACCCGCTCAAACACTTGATGACCAAAGCAAGCCTAGCCGGTAGAATGGCGAGATGGGCTGTCATGCTGCTTGAATTTGACATAATCTATACTCCCTGGAAAGTAGTAAAAGGGCAAGCTCTCGCTGACTTCCTTGCTGCTCATCCTATACTAGAAAGGTCACCACTCAATTGTGAGTTACCCGACGAACAAATGCTGCACCTCGAGAATGATGAGCCGTGTTGGGAGCTCTACTTCGATGGAGACTCATCAATAAGGACCTCCAGTAAATCAAGTGTCCCGGAGATAAAAGCAGGGACAGGATTGGTGTTCATCACGCCATCGATGGGAACCCTACGGCGTTCTTTTTCTCTCATCGAGCCTCGCACAAACAACGAGGCTAAATACGAGGCTCTAATAGCTGGTCTGGAGCTCGCTATAGAAATGGAAATCCTTCGACTACGAGTCTACGGTGATTCCCAGCTTGTTGTCAACCAAGTAAGTGGCGACTATAAGATATACAAACCCGAGTTAGCTCAATACAGAAGCCGGGTGGTGGAGCTTATGAAACAGTTCACCCATATTGAGCTGATGAAAGTTCCTAGGGTGTTGAATAGAAAAGCGAACGTACTCGCTCGCTTAGCCAAGGAGCTGGCTGATCCTGACATGGACGAAATTTTGATCACAGTCAAAAGCCGGCAAATTCTATCCCCAGTCTCTCTACGAGAAGAGGAAAGTGCGGAACAGAAGAGCGGTCCTGCCGAAGAAGCTTCGATCATTCAAGACGAGCCCGATTGGAGAGAGCCCTTCATAGGATACCTCCGATACGACAAGCTGCCCGAAGGAAAATCTGCGAGGATTCAACTGAAGAAGAGAGCTCTTCGATACGTGTTTGTAAATAATATGCTATACCGCAGATCATATGACCAATTCTGGCTCAGATGTCTGTGATCGGTCGAAGCCCAGAAAGTCATGAAAGAAGTTCACTCAGGCGTCTGCGGAGCTCACCAATCCGGCCCCAAAATGCGGCTTCAGATCAAACGGCTTGGATATTACTGGCCCACAATGATAAGAGATTGCGAAGAGCATGCAAAGAAATGCCATCTCTGCTAAATTCACGGTGATTTCTTTCACAAGCATCCCAATCCGTTGCATCCTACGGTGGCGTCGTGGCTTTTCGAAGTTTGGGGCACCGACATTGTTGGCCCAATTGATCCTCCATCATCCAAAGGCCACCGGTTCATATTGGCCACAACTGACTATTTCTCCAGATGGGCTGAAGCTGTCCCGCTAAAAGAAGTCAAGACATAAGATATTCTGACATTCTTCCGGCATAATATTCTATACCGCTTCGGTACACCAAGAAGAATTATTTCTGACAACGGGCTTTCTTTCAAGAGCTTCAAAATCTCAAGGTTCGCTACCCAACACAAGATAGACTGGAGATATTCCTCCATCTATAATCCAAGGGCCAATGGGCTAGCCGAAGCCTTCAATAAAACTCTGTGCAACCTCCTGAGGAAAAATGCTTCAGCCAACAAGAGAGACTGGAATCTCAAACTTCACGGGGCATTGTGGGCATATCGTACCACGCACCGTACTCCAACTCAGTCCACTCCATACTCATTACTCTTCGGAGTGGAGGCGATACTCCCCTTCGAAGTCGAAATTCCAAGTTTAAGAATGGTCGTTCAGCATGAGTTGACGATGGAGGAAAATGTGCTCCTCCGGCTCGAAGAGCTCGACACCCTCGGAGAAAAGAGGCTCGTAGTACAGCAAAATCAGGAGCTGTACTGAGCCTAAATGTCACGGGCCTATGACGAGATGACCCGCCTCCATGCTTTTAAGAAAGGCGAATTGGTGTTGGTCCTTAAAATACCGATCATCCCTAATCGACATGCTAAGGGAAAATTCGAGCCAAACTGGGAAGGACCATACATCATCGAGAAAGTCTTTGATGGATGGTCCTACCAGCTGATAAATGCCGAGGGAGAAAGGCCCATGCCACCCATCAATGGCCGATATCTTAAGAAATACTATGCGTAAATGCTCCAAGTCGCAGACGAATTGAGCAGACCGGCCCTACGGTCTGGGTCATACATCCTGTAAAACCATATACAATCCACGGGCGTAAACGACCCCTATCTTTCCAAGTCTTACCGGCGAGACTACTTTTAAAGTCCCACTGGCGATGAAGCAAAAAAACGGTATGTCCACAAGCAAAACAGGCACGGATGAAAACCCGAAAGGGCTCCGTGAGTAAAAAACAGTAGGACTGCCGGCGAGTTTGTGAAAACCCGAAAGGGCGCAAACTTGTGAAAAGAGATAAAATACACTTGCAAAGTCCTCTCGACCTTGTGAGGAGAAAATCCCTGCGTGAGATCCTTACGACTCACAAAGGAACAACACACTTAGGAATCCTCACGATTCCTAAGGAGAACATACACCTGCGAGATCCTCTCGACTCATAGGGAGAAAATGCTTTGATAAGACCCTTACGGCTCATAAAATTGAAAAGCCTTAGGTGATAGGGATCTGAACCTGTCTCCTGATCCATCGCTCCCCAACGGGAAATGACAAATGATGAGTCGCTCCCGGCGTTACGCTTCAGTGTTATCCGTGTTGATGCCGACCCAAAACCCAAATCCTAAGTCTTCCCAAACGACAAATGATGAGTCGCTCCCGGTACCATATTCTAGTGCAGCGATGCAGATGCCAACCAAAATCCAAATCTCCCAAATTCTCCCAGCCCTACGGCCAATCCCCAAATTGACTACCGTATACAATCCACGGGCTCAAATAATTTTCATCACACCCAGGCCCCACGGCAATACAAGCCCCACGGTCGGTCTCCGCCATCGGAATTATGCTCCATTTGGGAAGACCCACTCATGTGTCTTCACGATACATGGGGAGAACAAAACTTATGAGATCCTCTTGACTCGTAAGAAAACACCTTCGTGGGATCCTTATAACTCACAAAGGAAAAACACACTTGGGGGTCCTCACGACTCCTAAGGAGAAAATACACCTACTGGATCCTTTCGACTCGTAGGGAGAAAATGCTTTTATGCGACCCTTACGGCTCATAAAATTGAAAAAGCCTTGGGTGATAGGGACCTAAACCTGTCTCCTAAGCAATCATTCCCCCCAACAGGTAAAGGCAAAAGATGAATTGCTCCTGGCACCTGTGCTTCAGTGTTAGCAACGCTGATGCTAAGCCCAATCCCAAAATTCCAAACTTTCGATCCAATAGGCCCCTTCATCATTAAATTGGGAACAGATGACCTCTAAGTCGTTAAACTGGGAACAAACGACCCCTAAGTCGTTAAACTGGGAACGAGGGAAATTCCCTCATGGAAAATGATGATTCACTCCTGGTACCATATTGCAGTGTAGCGGTGCTGATGTCAACCCAAATCACATAAAGTCAGCAAGACAACTAATGACCCCCTGGCGGAATCAAACTCCACCTCGGAAATAAGTCGAATCCCTACACCGCAGAAAGTGGAGCAAGTCAACTTCAACCTCGACACTGCAGAAAGCGGAGCGAGTCAAATCCAAACCCGACACCGCAAGAAGCGGAGAAAGTCAAATCAAGTCATCGACCGTCCAAGTCGCAAAAAGGGCAGCACCGACCGTCCACGTAGCAAAAAGGGCAGCACCGACCATCCACATAGCAAAAAGGGCAGCACCGACCGTCCATGTCACTAAAAGGGCAGCACCGACCGTCCAAGTAGCAAAAAGGGCAGCACCGACCGTCCAAGTCGCAAAAAGGGCAGCACCGACCGTCCAAGTGGCAAAAAGGGCAGCACCGACCGTCCACGTCGCAAAAAGGGCAGCACCGACCGTCCACGTCGCTAAAAGGGCAACACCCACCATCCACGTCGCAAAAATGGCAGTATCGACCTCCACGTCGTGAAAACGGGAACCAGATCAAGTCAACCTCCACGCGAAAGAAGAATCATCAATTTCATGCACACGACCCAAACACGCGATGTGCATTTATTGATGGGGGGCAATTTGTTGGGGTCAAAATTTACATCCCGGTCGACCAAGTCAAAATAAAAATCAACTCCAAGCCAAGTGGGCCTAAGCCTAGGTCAGGACCAAGCATGGAAGGGATCGGCCCCATGACAAAAGGAATGAGGCAATAAATTGGTTTAATGAAATTATTTTCTTTTTATTAAATAAATATATGTAAAATGGGTAGAAAGCCAAAATTTTGTAAACCCCATGGCTTATGTGCAAAAAGAAACAAACACTTAAAGCATGGGGTGGCACAAGCGCCATTTGGCAAAGCCCAAGGGGCTGCATGTAAAGTGTGTAGCCTATAAAGGCAAACATGATGAAAATATCTAGGATAACATTTCTATTCTCTAAAATTTTAGGGTTTGTGCCTCCTTCTCCTTTCTCAAGGTTCTAAAATCTTCCTCCTTTTAAAATTAAATCAAGAGTTTAACTCTTCCCTTTTTCCAAAAAGAAATAGTTTTTCACCACAAAACCCTTAAAAGGGAGCACGGATCTTCAATCAGATCTCGAAAAGGAGAGACTTTTAAGTCTCACCCCCTTTTCTCCAAGATCCAGTCGATCAAGAGGAGGAAGAAGGAGACCCATCTCCAAAAATCCAACTTTGGACAAATCCAAGGCTCAAAAGAAGCTCCAGGGCTAAAGAGAGAAGAGAGGGGTCCCCTTTGATCACCTCTGAAGATCATTGGGGAGTTCAACTCAAAGACCCAAATCCTCAAAGGAGTTTAACTCCTATTCCAAATCATTTAGGAGTTTAACTCCAAATATAAATATTTTGGAGTTTAACTCCACTCAAAATCTATTGGTAGTTCAACTCCTAGACCAGGGGCTAAGCCCCTTTTCCGCTGGTGTTTCCAACGGTCGCGTGCCGCATACGTAACCCGTGGACATCCAGCGGTCGCGTGCCATGCAAGTGACCCACGGGCGCCCAACGGTCGCGTGAAAAGAACGTGACCTGCGGACGCTAAGCGCCCACGTGCGCCTCATGCAACCTGCGGGTACCCAGCGGTCGCGTGCTGCACACGTGACCCGTTGGCGTTCAGCGGTCGCGTGCTGCGCACGTCACCGGCAGGCGCGTGCTGCGCACGAGACCCGTGGGCGCCCCACGCCCATGAGCCTGGCCCGTGACTCGCGGGTGCCAAGCGCCCATGCATCGCGCACGTGACTCGTGGGCGCCAAGAGCCTACGTGCCGCGCACGTGACCCGTGGGCGACCAGTGCCCGCGTGCCATGCATGCGCCTTTAAGACACTCATCACCCCTCCCGATATATCAAAAACCCTTTCAAAACACAACCCACACACACTGTACATTGAGTTCGCATGAACAGTTTGTCCCGTCAATCGGAGGTTCCCTCGCTCCAAAGGTGAGGGGTAATTAACGACAGCTTAGTCCGCGGCTGCCAGAGGTTCGGATCCCCACAATCAATAAACCCTCACCTGCCCTAGACAGGGGGAATCTGTACATGCCTGACAAGAGACGGCTGGATATATGGTCCACACTGTCTATATAGTGGGCACGCACAGCAAGAGAAAGGACGGGGCCACCACATCGCTGATCCAATCTAGTATGAATGTGGCTGCCACTTCCCAAGATCAGCATCCTCTGGGAGGTAATGAAAACCCTTCCAGTGAGGTTGATAAGCAGAGAGATCCCTCAGCTCATGAGGAGTTAGGCTCAGAAAGAGAAGAGGAGCCAATCTTCCATCCTAAGAACGCGGAGCAGCAACTTCTCCAAGAGCTCCAGATGTAGCTCAGAAACAAAGACAAGGAGATGGCTTAGCTCTACTCCAAAATTGATGACTTGATGAATGTCGTGATGCAGCTCATGGCCTAAGTTTCCTCTCATCCGTCCAATAAAGCACAGGGTTATGCTCATGAACCGGGAAACGGTGTCCCGAGACAGCCGACGCCTATTCCATCAAATCCAAAGGTGGGCGGACTGCACGAAAGCCAGTCGCATCCTATCTCGGCAAATGTCTTGGCTACCGATGACAGCAGCCCGCTAACTCAAGATCAAATCATGGATTTGGTTGCCAACAAAGTCAAAACCTTGGTAGCCGAAGCCGAAGCGCAAAAAGATATCAGCAGTAGTGGGAGACCATATCTTGCTCAGTATGATCTGGTAGAATTTCCTAGCGGCTATGTCATACCTAAATTCGGAAGATTCGATGAGAGGGGAAATGAGAATCAGCACATCGCCCACTTTAAAGCCTCATGCAGGAATACTGGGGGCAATGATGTGCTTCTCCTCCGCCGGTTCGTTAATAACTTGACCGATATTGCTTTCGACTGGTATGCGAGCATACCGGATGGCTCCGTCACAACTTTCGTCCAAATGGAGTCTCTGTTTCAGCAGAGGTTCATGAGCGTCAGCGATAAGATCACCATTGCCGATTTTGTAAGGACCCAGCCAAAGAACAACGAAAGCGGCACGGATTTTATAACCCGATGGCGCAATCTCTCCATCAAATGTGAACCACTGATAGAGCAGGACCAATCTGTCAGCCTCCTCGTTGGAAATCTCAACAATTGGATGGCCCCGTTTCTATGCACCGCAGATCTCAAAACATTCCAAGAGCTAACCTGGAAAGTTCAGATGTTGGAACATTCTAAGCAGGAGTCCTCCTCCGACTCTCAAAATAACAATAGGTCCTGGAGAAACCGAAAGGACGAAAATCGTAAAGGCGGAAATTCTGACGAAGTTGAATCTTTTAACACAGCGACTATCGAAATAAGAAAGGGATGAGCGGGCCTAATGCCAACCATCCTCGGAAGCCAGTGTTCGGAGAGGGAGAAGAATCTCCACTGAAAGAGAAGCTGGATAAGGTCTATTCTTTCAGAAAGGACAAAGTCCGTAAAATATTCAAGGATGCCCTAAGAAACGTTCTACAATTGCCGGAATCAAAAAGACCGCAGGAAGCGAATATGACCGACAACCCCAAATATTGCCCCTATCACAAAGTAATAAGTTATGCTATTGAGGACTGTTTCGTCTTCAAAGATTGGGTCGAAAAACAATGTAAGGCGGGAGAAATCTCATTGTCCCCTGGCGTGTTAGCGAACAAACAAGCTGCGACCGCCAATTTCATACAAATGGAAACCGAAGCCCTTTGGGAATCTACTGCTCTTAATTGACCACCATGTCGTTAAATTGGGGGACAACTGACCACCACGTCGTTAAACTGGGAACAATCGGCCTCTAAGTCGTTAAACTGGGGATGTAAAAATGTGTAAATAAAAAAAATTAATAAATAAAAATAAAAAAAAGCCGAAATGATGGGGCAACTCGCAGTAAAAATCAACGAGTAAAAATAAAGATGAAAAATAATAAGCTGAAATGATAGGGCAACTCGCAATAAAAATCAGCAAGTAAAAATAAAAAAGAAAATAAAGCCGAAATGATGGGGCAACTGCGAATAAATAGCCGAAATGATAGGGCAATCGCGACCTTTGAGAAAAGAAGAGCTGAAATGATAGGGCAATCGCGACCTTTGAGAAAAGAAGAGCTGAAATGATAGAGCAATCACGGTAAAAAAAATACTCCTCCAAATGGCGAATGATGAGTCGCTCCTGGTACCACATTCTAGTGCAGTGATACAGACGCCAACCAAAACTCAAATCCCCGAATATCCCAATAGCGAAAGATGAGTCGCTCCTGGTACCATATTCCAGTGCAGCGATGCAGACACCAACTAAACTCTGAATGTCCCAATGGCGAATGATGAGTCGCTCCTGGTACTATATTCCAGTGCAGTGATGCAGACGCCAACCAAAATTTCAAATCTCTGAATGTACCCAACGGTGAATGATGAGTCGCTCCTGATACCATATTCCAGTGCAGCGATGCGAACGCCAAATCCCCAAATGACGAATGATGAGTCGCTCCTGATACCATATTCCAATGCAGCGATGTAGACGCCAACCAAAATCCAATTTTCCAAAATTCCCCCAGCCCTACGGTTGGTCCCCAAGTTGACTACCGTATACAATCCACGGGATCAAATAATTCCCATCATATCCATACCCTACTGCAACCACCCGTCCAGCGGCCGATCTCCACCCTTGGAATTGTGCTCCATTTGGGAAGACCCACTCATGCGTCATCACGATGCATCAGGAGAACAAACCTTACGGGATCCTCACGACTTGTAAGAAAACACCTTCGTGGGATCCTTACAACTCATAAAGGAAAAACACACTTGGGAGTCCCCACGATTCCTAAGGAGAAAGTACACCTATGAGATCCTTTCGATTCGTAGGGAGAAAATACTTTTATAGGACCCTTACGGCTCATAAAATTGAAAATCCTTAGGTGATAGGGATTGTTGGGGTCAAAATTTACACCCTGGTTGACCAAGTCAAATCAAAGTCAACTCCAAGCCAAGCAGGCCTAAGCCCATATCAGGACCGAGCATGGAAGGGACCGGCCCCATGACAAAAGGAATGAGGCAATAAATTGGTTTAATGTAATTATTTTCTTTTTATAAAATAAATGTATGTAAAATGGGTAGAAAACCAAAATTTTGTAAACCCCATGGCTTATATGCAAAAAGAAACAAGCACATAAAGTATGGGGTGGCACAAGCGCCATTTGGCAAAGCCCAAGGGGCTGCATGTAAAGTGTGTAGCCTACAAAGGCAAACATGATGAAAATATCTAGGATAACTTTTCCATTCTCTAAAATTCTAGGGTTTATGTCTCCTTCTCCTTTCTCAAGGTTCTAAAACCTTCCCCCCTTTTAAAATTAAATCAAGAGTTTAACTCTTCCCTTTTTCCAAGACGAAATAGTTTTTCACCATAAAACCCTTGAAGGGGAGCTCGGATCTTCAATCAGATCTCGAAAATGGGAGACTTTTAAGTCTCACCCCCTTTTCTCCAAGATCCAGCCGATCAAGAGGAGGAAGAAGGAGACCCATCTCCAAAAATCCAACTTTGGATAGATCCAAGACTCAAAAGAAGCTCCAGGGCTAAAGAGAGAAGAGAGGGGTCCTCTTTGATCACCTCTGAAGATCTTTGGGGAGTTCAACTTCAAGACCCAAATCCTCAAAGGAGTTTACTCCTATTCCAAATCATTTAGGAGTTTAACTCCAAATCAAAATATTTTGGAGTTTAACTCCACTCAAAATCCCTTGGGAGTTTAACTCCTAGCCCAGGGGCTAAGCCCCTTTTCCGATGGTGTTTCCAGCAGTCGCGTGCCGCGCACGTGACCCGCGGGCATCCAGTGGTCGCGTGCCATGCACATGACCCGCGGGCATTCAGCGGTCGTGTGTCGCGAACGTGACCTGCGGGGGCCCAGCGGTGGCGTGCAGAGCACGCGACTCGCGGACGCTAAGCGCCCACGTGCGCCTCACGCGACTCACGGGCGCTCAACGCCCAGCGGTCGCATGCTGCACACGTGACCCGTTGGCGTCCAGCGGTCGCGTGCTGCGCACGTGACCCGCAGGCGTGTGCTGTACATGTGACCAGTGGGCGCCCAGCGCCCACACGCTGCGAACGTGACTCATGGGCGCCAAGCGCCTACGCGCCGGGCACGTGACCCGTGGGTGACCAGTGCCCGCATGCCATGCACACGTCTTTAAGACACTCATCACCCCTCATTTTTCATACACTCTACACTCAAATCACGTCCCCTGCTAGGATATTTTTTCTAACGGGGCGCTGTCCCGCACCCCCAAGGGGGCTGCTAGCCCCCTTGAACCCCAGCCCGCTATCCGGGTAGCGGGACCCCGTAAACTCTACGAAGCCCCCGATATATCCAAAACCCTGTCAAAACACAACACACACATACTGCACATTGAGTTCGCATGACCAGTTTGACCTGTCAATCGGAGGTTCCCTCGCTCCAAAGGAGAGGGGTAATAAACGGCAGCTTAGTCCCGGCTGCCGGAGGTTCGGATCTCCAGAATCAATAAACCCCCGCCTGCCCTAGGCAGGAGGAATCTATACATGCCTGACAAGCGTGCGCATTCCTATCTTACTGGGGTGACGAAAAACACCCTATAGAATCTAAACCTGTCTCCTAAGCCATCGTTCCCAAATAGGCAAAGGCAAATGATGAGTTGCTCCTGGCATTATTCCAGTGCAGCAATGCAGATGCCGACCGAGAAAAAACAATTCCTAAATCCTCCCGGGGCAAATGATGAGTTGATCCTAATATTATTCCAGTGCAGCAATGCAGATACCGGCCAAAACCAAAATCCCTCTCATGGAAAATAATGATTCGCTTCTGGTACCATATTCCAGTGTAGCGATACTGATATCAACCCAAATCACCTGAAATCAGCAAGTCAAATCCAGTGCCGACCATCCAAGTCGCAAAAAGGGCAGCAACGACCTTCCTTGTCGGAATTATGCTTCGGCTTAGAATCAACCGGTGACCTCCCCGTCGGGATTATGCTCCGTCGCGGAATCAAGTCAACCAACCAGCTCTACGTCGGAATAATTCTTCGTCTTGGAGTATACCCCGTATCGAAATCATGCTTCGCCTCAGTGTATTTGCCTTCTCGGTCCGAATTATGCTTCGGCTCGGAATCAATCAGTGACCTACCCGTCGGAATTATGCTCCGTCACGGAATCAAGTCAACCAGCAAGCTCCAGGTCTGACTCATGCTTCGTCTCAGAGTGTACCCCGTGTCGAAATCATGCTTCACCTCGGTGTATCTTCCGTCCCTGTCGGAATTATGCTTCGGCTCGGAATCAGCCAGTGACCTCCCTGTTGGAATTATGCTCCGTCTCAGAATCAAGTCACCCAACAAGCTCTGCGTAGGAATCATGCTTCGTCTCAGAGTGTACCCCGTTTCGAAACTCATGCTTCGCCTCGGTGTATCTGCCTTCCCTGTCGAAATTATGCTTTGACTCGGAATCGCGTAAAGTGTCGACCGTCAATGTCGTAAAAAGGGCAGTGCCAGCTTCCCACAAAGCGGGAACCAAATCAGTCCATGCCTGGGAAACGTCTACCACGGACCCTCCGTATCGAATACGCGTCAAGCATCGACCGTCCATGTTGTAAAAAGGGCAATGCCAGCTTCCCACAAAGCGGGAACCAAATCACTCCGTGCCGGGGAAACGTCTACCACAGACACTCCGTCTCGGAGACGCGTTAAGCGTCGACCGTCCATGTCGTCAAAAGGGCAGTGCCAGCATCCCACAAAGCGGGAACCAAATCACTCCGTTCTGGGGAAATGTCTACCATGGACACTCCATCTCGGAGTCGCGCCAAGCGTCGACCGTCCATGTCGTCAAAAGGGCAGTGCCAGCTTCCCACAAAGCGGGAACCAAATCACTCCATGCCGGGGAAACATCTACCACGGACACTCCATCTCGGAGACGCGTCAAGTGTCGACCGTCCATGTCGTAAAAAGGCACGTGCCAGCTTCCCACAGCGGTAACCAAATCACTCCATGCAGGGGAAACGTCTACCACGGACACTTCGCCTCGGAGACGCGTCAAGCGCTGACCGTCCATTTCGTAAAAAGGGCAGTGCCATTTTCCCACGAACCAAATCACTCCATGCCAGGGAAACGTCTACTACTGACACTCCGTCTCGGAGACGCGTCAAGCGTCGAACGTCCATGTCATAAAAAGGGCAGTCCCGGCTTCCCACAAAGCAGGAACCAAATCAAGTCGCCTCCAAGGGAAAGAAGATCTATCAATTTCATGCACACGACCCACATATACGGTGTGCATTTATTAATGGGGGGCACTTTGTTAGGGTCAAAAATTACACCCCGGTTGACCAAGCCAAAGTCAATGTCAATCCCAAGCCAGGTGGGCCAAAGCCCAGGTCAAGTGGGCCCTTGCCCAAGTCGATCCCTGCGGCCAGCCCCCCTGCCAAAATGAAATCATGTAATAAATAATTTTGATGTAATTTTTTTATGCATGAATGGGCATAAAGCCAAATTTTTGTAAAGTCCATGGCCCATGTGCAAAATAAATGAGCACATGAGGCATGGGATGGGCAAAATGTCATTTTGTAAAGCCCAAGGGACTATATGTAAATTTGTAAGCCTATAAAAGGCAACATAATGATGAAATAAAAAAATTCATTCTCCCCAAAAAAATTAGGGTTTGTGCCTCCTTCCTCAAGGTTCTAAAACCTTCTTCCCCTTTGGAATTAAATCAACAGTTTAACTCTTCCTTTTCAAAAAAGAAATAGTTTTTCACCCTAAAACCAACAAAGGAGAACTCGGATCTCCCATCAAATCCCAAAAAGGGGAGATTTTAAGTCTCACCTCCCTTTTTCCCCTAAGATCCAGCCCACAGAGAGGAAGAAGAAGGAGAACCATCTCTAAAAATCCGATTCCGGAAGGATCTAAGGCTCAAAAGAAGATCCAAAGATCTCTAGGAGTTTAACTCCATTCAAGATCTGTTGGAATTTAACTCCATAAATCAAACCCCTTTTTAGGAGTTTAACTCCAATTCTATACATAATCCCTGTTAGGAGTTCAACTCCAAAGCACCCGTTGGGAGTTTAACTCCTAACTCAGGGGCTAAGCCCCTTTTCCACTGGTGTTCGCCAGCGGTCGCGTGCCGCGCACGTGACCCGCGGGCGCCCAGCGGTCGCGTGCATGACACGTGACCCGTGGGTGCCCAGCGGTCGCGTGCATGGCACGTGACCCATGGGCGCTAAAGCGCCCACGTGCGCCTCACGCAACCCGAGGGCGCTTAGTGTCCAACAGTCGCGTGCAGCGCACGTGGCCCGCGGGCGCCCCGCGGTCGCGTGCAAGGCACGTGGCCCATGGGCGTTAAGCGCCCACATGCACCTCACGCGACTCGCGGGCGCTCGGCGGTCGCATGCAACGCACGTGACCCACTGGTGCCTTGCGCCCACGTGCCGCCAGGCATGTGACTCGTAGGCGCCAAGCACTCACGCGCCAGGCACGTGACCCGCGGGCGGCGGTGTCCACGCGCCAGGCATGTGATCTGCGGGCGGCGGTATCCACGCGCCAGGCACGTGACCCGTAGGCACCCAGCGCCCACGTGCCATGCATGCGTCTTTAAGACGCTCCCCCCCATTTTATACGCACTCCACACTAAATATATTTTCCCTGTTAGAAAAAATTTCTAACGGGGCGCTACCCCGCATCCCATAAGGGGGCTGCTAGCCCCCTTGACACCCAGCCCACTATCCGGGTAGTGAGACCCCCATAAACTCTGTGGGGCCCCCGATATATCCAAAAGCCTTTCAAAACATACGCACACTGCACATTGAGTTCGCATGACTAGTTGACCCGTCAATCGGAGGTTCCCTCGCTCCAATGGTGAGGAGTAATTAACGACAGCTTAGTTCGCGGCTGCTGGAGATTCGGATCCCCAAAATCGATAAAACCCCGCCTACCCTAGGCAGCGGAAATCTGTAGTACGCCTGACAAGCGCACGCGTATTCCCATCTCAATGGGGTGACGAAAAACACCCTACAAATTGTTATAAAGGTTTGACATATCCATTATAGTTTCATATTAGTATTAACAAGAAATTATCACTTATCATCATACCACCAATTACATATCATGTTTCACCTACATATCATATGAATTTAAAATGAAAGCTCTTTATTGCTAAAACTACCCGAGAATGCATGTAACGCTAAAATACCATGAACTTAAAAAGTACCCCTTATTCGATAATTAGCATATATACCTTTAGGAAAATTCATGGGGTAACGAACTACCCCACACACAAACTTTTGATGCATAGCACGATATTCTAAATATATAGTTGGTTCAATTAATAGGTTTTACATTAAAATACGACAGTTTTACAGAAAGGGTTTCTTTTAATCGATATTTTAAATCCTTGGCAATTACGCCTCTACAACCCTCATTAGGGGACCCATTAATATATGGTGTAGATTATCGCACATCCTATGGATAGTAGAGTGAGATCCAGAACTCCTCATGGAGTATTCGGCCTCGGAAAAAAATAAAAATACGGTTTTTAAGAAATATAACTTTTCTAAATAAAACTATACTTTGTAAAATTATATAAAACTAGAAATCTATATTTTCAATAAAAACAAATTATGAAAACTATATTATTTAAAATGAAAAATTAGAATTTTAATAAAATACCAAAAATTTCCAAAAGTAGTAGTTTTTCATAAGAGTACCATAATCTTTCAAAAGCTAAATTTTATCACTAAAATACAACAAGAATTAAAATACATGTTCATGAAAACCTTAAATATTATAAATCATTCTCGAGGTTTATTTTTAAACCATATTAAAATATTTTTCATAAAACCCTCTCGAGAAATGCAAACAATATAAATACAATGTAAATCACAATATTAAATATTAAGGACTCTAAATTAATATAGGCTTATGCGGTATCATTTGTCTTGAGCCCCGGAGAGCAGGAGAAAGTGAGTGCTTGTGTCACGACCCGGAAAAGGCACGTGACTGGCACTTGAATCATGTAAAATCTATAGGACTCCACCTAATTCAAGTAAGCCAAAAGCCCAGAAATCTACATCTTTTTAGAGAAAATAGTGGAGGTGAAGTTTTGAAATAAAGGTTTAATAAAATCGGATTCTTCCTTTAAAATATAAGTAGTTTTATAGGAAAACAATGTTTTGTAATTATCTTAAAAACATGTTTCATCGTTTGAAATTTAGGCAGCACCACCTTTGTATGTTTTAACCCGAAAATAATACACAGCAATAATAAAAAGAGGCATCCCCAAGCGGGAGCTAGCTCTTCGCCAATTGGCGGAAACAACCACGCAATGATATAAATATACAATGCCGAAGGCGAGGATCAAAAATCAGAAATAAAGCATAGAAATCAAAAACATCATTAGGAAAACAAATACAATAACGAATAAGTACAAGAGCATGACTCTGAGGCCGAGAGAATATATAACAAAGGTTTCTAAGTCTACGAATATACATAGTCTGGTTGATGGAGCTTTTAACTAGATACAACTGAAATGAAATATACAAGTATATAATGGTGGTCACGATGCAAATGTATCCCACCTATCAATGCAATCACCCTGAAGAAGGTAGTGTGCCAGCAAGCCACAATGGAAACTGTATGGTCGAACCTGCAAGAAAACTGTGGCACAACGGAGGAGAGTTGCCAACTCGTGAGTAGAAGACATCACCGAATAGAAACCGAATGTATGACCATCTCTTAGTTCATACAGTACAATACAATAATAATAATAATAACACGATAACATCGAGAAGTACCAAAGGTAATAATATAAGCATCTGTGTAATAACAAATATTCGTGTCCGTGTCACAAAGTAACTACATATCATGTGTACATGTATAAATGCATCATCACATGGGTGTGTCCAGCAACGACACACAAAATCATCATAAAACCTGAGTGTCCAGTATCGACACTCGAAAACATCATGAATACCATGTCCAGCAGTGACACATAATCCTCATATCTCAGGCTCCGTCGGTCCGGATCGGCCCATATCATCTAATGTCATGACTACGGTCGGTACACTCCGGATGTCCGCCGCGCCAAATATTACCGGTCGGTAGTGCTCCCCAGCCGGTCTCATCGTCTCATGTATACGGCCTTCTTGCCCCGGGGTATCGCACCGGGTCCACCATGTACCCGCAGACGGCGTCTCCTCACTCCTCGTGGCGGGTAATCATATATCATATATGCTCCAGAACCGAGAAATCTCATGGTGGACGTCACACATCATATCAAGGAAAACCGTATTTTTCTTTTAGAAATGAGTATAAGTTTTCAATTTCACATGCGGTTTCCTAAATCTAGAAATCACATGAAATACCGAAATCTCATAATCATGAGTCAATAAGTAAACAATGAATATTAGCATAAAGCCCCTCAACAGTGCATAAACAGGATGTATATATAAATGCATGTGGCATCTAAGTAAAGAATGCAAAGTCTAAAACTAGCATGTGATATCATGAATGCTAAACAATACTATTAAACTACAAATTATTAGATAGTACGAGTGAAGTAACGGTTCTTAAATGTGTACGTGGAATGGCAATTACCGATGATAATGTGTGTGAGCCGGCAGGTAAGTATACATGCAACATACGCATCATCGGTAATGGTGCAGGTGTCCTAGCAGAAGAGATCGTAATAGCTAATGAAAGCACATGTGTGTGTGTGTGTGTATGCAATGAAATGGAATTAACATAAACAAAGTAGAAAGGTAAATAGTAAATGCAGCAAGATAAGATATACATAGCTATATACGAACCATATGGTTACCGCATTTAAAATAGTATGAATCGTTATTTTGGAAAATTAGAGGCTACAGTGTTTTTGAGAAAAAAAATATCATTTTGAAAATCCGTAGCGTCCCTCGGTTTTCTCTTTGAAAATGCCTACGATTCGTTAGTTTTAAAAATAGGTATGACTCGAAATCTTTTCAAACATCTACTTAGGTAATTAAGGGACTAAACTAAAACAGTGTTGAAAGTGAATAGAAATCTATACATATCCGAGTCAATATATTCAATAGTCGGCGATCTAGCCTCATAGCATCACGTACGGTATAATCCATCGTACGGCATCCTCGAGTCAAGAGTGCGGATCAATCGTCATATAAATATATCTCGTACGGTAAAATCCGTCGTGAGGCATCCTCAAAATCAAGGGTACGGGTCAAATATCATATATATCACAATTCGTACGGTATCATCCATCGTACAATATCAAAATCGAGGGTATGGATATAAGGTCACGTACAATATAATATCATATTAAGTCACATGTTATCGCATGTTATGTGCATTTCGCCCAACGATCTTTTATAATATCATATCATATATGATGTTTCAACTCGATCATATATCATAACCTCACGATATCATGTCCGATCATATCAACTCACATCCACTAACATATAATATCCTCATCTCATGTGTATATGCACACACACACACACACGCGCGCACACACACACACACACACATACACACACACATATATATACACATATAAATACATATATACCAAGTGTGCGTGTGTGTGCATCTGTATGACAGCACATATTCTAAGGTTCACTACAAAGATAAAAGAAGCTAAGGTTATACCTTCCTACGAATATGCTTATTCTAATCCTACGGTCCCTTAAAACCCTATTTACTAAGTTTCCAAGTCTTGCATCAACACTTATATATATAACCTATTATACGGTTGCGGGGCTGCTATACGCCATCCATCCGACTTCCCCCGTAGATATACATCTACTCGCCTTCAATCCTCGCCTTGCCGAAGTCAAAGACGCCTTGCTCTCCCTTGTCGTCCCGAAGTCCACGCAAAGGCACCTACAATTCAAAACATATCGTAATGCTATTAAAACCAAGTCCGAAAATCGATACGACACACGAAGTGCTCATTGGTTAGAACCTATAGCTTACACATGCAAAAACAACTAAATAACCCTCATCGTTGACGTACAAACGTCCAACGACCAAATCCAAATTCAAATACCAAAAACCAAGTTTCAGAAATCGGAAAACATTGTCAAAACCAACACAAAATGCTCTCAGATTTTGGCATAGGTAGACTAGAACAAAACAAACAATACATTGGCTAAGTTATAAGGAGTGTGAGCTACATGCCAAACCCAACATCAAAACCTAAAATTTGGCCGGCGAGAATGCTATAGTACCCGGTGTCGCCGGCCCCACCTTCGAATTTTGGTCTCGTTCTTCTGTGGTGGTCTTCTAGTGATCTAACTAGGTCAATGTAGTTGTTTGTTTTTCTTATAGGGACCCCAAGTTGCTCCAAATTCCATTTGATCCCTAAAAATCAATGAAAACCGACATGGGAAAATTCTAAGTTCGTGAATTGGGTTCTAGTCTCTGGTCTTGGCCAGTAAAACATCACTAAGGTCGTGCAAAACACTCACTACACCTCAAAAACACCTTCATAAGCCATACTATCTCCTAACCCTCATCTAGGAATTTTCAAAGATCACTAAACTACATCGGTTTAACTCTAAACTACAATAGGAGGTAAGAAAACTCAAAAACTTAACAAAGGAGTAGAAATATACCTCATTTGGCAACTCAAGAAAATTCTTGGATTGTCCATAGTATTGAAAATCTCCACTTGATTCACTCATGGTCTTTGTAATGAGCTTGTGCACAATTTTTGTGAAGAGGGTATAAGCTTTTGGCTAAGTTTTTGAGGTGTTTGTGGGTGGTTGAGAGGAATTGGAGGGAGAGGAAGATGAAGGGATGAAGGATGAGAGGAGATGAAGAAACAAGAAGAGATGTAGGAAGTCTTGAGTGTTATGTGGAAGCTTCTCACCCTCTCTCTCACACATGGGCCCATACTATCATGTCTCCCTCATGTCCCCTCTCTTCATAATATTTTCTCCTTTTCTTTTCTTTTTATCTTTAAAAAAAAACAAAGCAAAGCAACTAAAGAAATTTTAAAGCCATGGTTCAATACAAATGCAACAAGGTTTTCTAAAATGTTTTTGTTGCATGTTATATACATAAACAGGATTAATGCATAATTAGCGAAATATTAATCAAATTTAGCACTAAACATGTATGAAATTAATTGTATAATAATTTATAAAATATCCAAATCACATAAATTCTTTCAAAGTCAATAATTCATATTTATTTTCCAATTATTTTCCAAACTATCGGTATATAATCATACCATATCATTAAAACTAATTCTCATAGTTAATGATATTCATGAAATTTATTATTTAAATTATTTAAATTCTAAAAATAATATTTTATTTTTCTGAAATGTTACAATCTTCCCCCCTTAAATAAATTTGGACCCCAAATTTAAATTAAACCCCCCCCAAATACTAAAACATTTTAGTAAAATGATCAACTCAACGGGACTCCGAAATCATGAATACATAAGATATATCCTAGCGCAACGCGTGCGCATGAAAACGAGTGCAAAACTCAAATCGAAACTCCGTAAGCGTCACGCAATCATCGGAGTTATAACGAAAATACAAATGTCAAAATCTATTACAAAAATCTAATGTGATATAATTAGGACTATAACATATATGTAGTACTCATCGTGGTGAAATTATCTGAACAACCGAATAAAAGTGCATCCAAAATTCCTTTTTCAAATCGTCGTGCGATGCGCGCATCATGGCACAAGTAGCGGACGTTCATAATAAGGAAAATAGCTATATATATATATATATATATACTTATCTTTTGTTTAACATATACGTCTCGTCTTTTGAAAATGATTTAGAAGGGCTTTCTTCGTAAAGTTTCGTGTCATCATGGACACGTAGGAAAATATTGAGACTATAGCACTTTTGAAAATCCCTTCGGTGAAAATCGATGCATGCAAAAATACTCAGGTACTGTCCTCAGACTAGTCCTGCTCGGTTATTAAACCATATAGCATATAAGTCATGAAAACATGATACTCAAAAGGAAATCAACCTCAAATAGCAAACATAGGAATGCCGCGTGCGTCTGGTGTGCACAGAAATTGAAATCAATACAGGTGTCATGAATGTGCACAGAACAAAAATGAAGTGCAACGGGTGTGCACGAAAAAAAATCTATCGCGTGCAACGGGTGTGCCTGAAAACAATACCAGGTGCATCAGATATGCAAGAAGAATCTCGATTAAGTGCATTTGGTGTGCACAAAATCACATCAAGTGCGCCTAGTGTGCGCCAGAATCTCAATCAAGTGCACAAGGTGTACAAAACATAAATCCAGTGCACTAGGGTGCACGAAAATGAATATCGAGCATCAAAATCAAAATCAACGGTATACAATATACACCCAATCAAATCAAGTATACCGCAGCATATAAACCCATAAACATGTGCATCTGCATGCACAAAACCCATATCAAGGTACTGAAAGTGGGTGTAAACTACACCGAATGTATAAGTCAAACTCATGTGCATACTGTATACATGAAATCAAAATCCAAAATCTTAAAATGTGTAAAAATCAAAATCAAGTGCAATGGGTATGCACAAAAATGAAAATCGGTACAACTGATACATGAAAATACAACTCAAGTGCAACTGTGGTGCATATAGGAAATATCAATCATGAAACTAAATCCTCAAAATACCGGAATCAAAATGATGAAAACGCGATACCTAAATCACCGAAACGCGATTCATAAATAACTGTCGTCGAGATGCCCTTCCTTCAATGTAGAAAGGTACTGGTGCATCCAAGGCTGGCAGAGCAAGAATATATACTTGCCTCTTGCCCACGGTCTGGTGTCCTCTGTTGTTAGACCCTCGTTTCTCTCTGCGGATTACCGTTAACATGACTCCTCGGCTCGACAACCCGATTTCGGAGTAATGACGGAAACAGTCCTGTTCTAGCGCTTCTCTGAAGATCTCCTGACCAATTAACATTGTCACTCGTAATGTATCACGTCAGCGATGGAAATCTCTGGCCCAATGAGTGTGCGTGACACAATCAATCCTGGTTCAAGTCTTTATCATGAAGTACTCCAGAAAGATCCTGTGAGGGTCTCTTTCTAACCTCATCTCTGCAGAACTGCCCGGATATTGGCACTCTTTACTTAATCCGTTTCTTATTCCGGGACAGTTGCATTCTCATCATGACTTTCCTCAAGAAATTATGGCTGCATCCAACGCCTCTACATGCGTAGTAACTCTCTGACATCAACGGAGTGGAACGATACCTTGTACAGATCTCGCACAAACTTCTTACTCCGCTTCTTTACAGTATGGACCAATTTGGAATCATCTCTTCATAGCTATGTGGACTGCGCTCCAATTGGCTGTAGTCGTCTCTAGAGTCTCTTTCAAAGCTACGAACTCAGCATCTCTAATATTCTGTAGAAGGCATCTGGCGAATTCGTCCTCGGAAACTTATCCAACTTATCGGAGTAATGGGCTTCCGCTCGTCCTTTCTCGATCGACTCACAACACGTCTGTGTGAGGTTACATTCTAGCTGAAGCTAGTCGATTGGATGACCTCGCATCGAAGTATCCAAATGAACAAAAGGTCCTAGCCATTTATCCAAGGATGACTAGCGATCTTCTATCACATCTCCATGTATAAACTCATGCTGCATTAGCTTCATAAGTCTGGGGGCGATATCTTATCAAACTCAGAATCAGCTGGCTCATCTGTCCGCATAGTAGACAACGCTTCAATCATCTGGACTAAACAACACGTCAACAGTCATCGCAATATGGCTGGCCCCTAGCAATGGCCCGATCATCTGGTGCAGATCTCGAACGTTCGCGTCAATGAGAAAACATAGTAAAACAATATATCAAAACGTTCGTGTGCCACCGAAATATATCTCGATCGGTCCTTGTCCATGACGAGCTTGCTTTGACCGCATCTCTAACCGCAGCTCTCTCTGCTTGTGTAGTCAAGGTAATGGAAACCACTATCCAATATCGATAAGGATAGATCATAAGAACGAATAGAAATACAGTGCATAAGAAATGTACATCCTAAGGATACTTAAGCGGAGTAGCGTATCGTAAGTATGCCGCGGAATATACACATGGTACGTCACTCAACTTAAGTCACATACTCCATCAACCAAGGTCAACCTACGGGATGAAAGTTCGGGTCTAATACCCTCTCGGTCAAGTTTAAGTTCCGTAAGGTCAATCCTAGGTTCCGAAATATATATACGCCCTAGACTCCACATAGTTAAACCTAGATTCGAACCAAGGTTAAACCTAACGCTCTGATACCAACTTTGTCATGACCCGGAAAAGGCACGTGACTGGCACTTGAATCATGTGAAATCTATAGGACTCCACCTAATTCAAGTAAGCCAAAAGCCCAGAAATCTAAAACTTTTTAGGGAATATAATGGAGGTGAAGTTTTGAAATAAAGGTTTAATGAAATCGGGTTCTTCCTTTAAAACATAAGTAGTTTCATAGGAAAACAATGTTTTGTAACTATCTTAAAAATATGTTTCATCGTTTGAAATTTAGGCAGCACCTCCTTTGTATATTTTAACCCGAAAACAATACACAGCAATAATAAGAATAGGCATCCCCAAGTGGGAGCTAGCTCTTCGCCAATTGGCAGAAACAACCACGCAGTAATATAAATATACAATGCCGAAGGCTAGGATCAAAACACCGAAATAAAGCAAAGAAATCAAAAAGATCATCAGGAAAACAAATACAATAACAAATAAGTACAAGAGCGTGACTCTAAGGCCGAGAGAATATACAACAAAGGTTTCTAAGTCTACGAATATACATAGTCTGGTTGATGGATCTTTTAACTAGATACAACTGAAAATGAAATATACAAGTATATAATGGTGGTCACGATACAAATGTATTCCACCTATCAATGCAATCACCCTGAAAAAGGTAGTGTGCCAGCAAGCCGCAATGGAAACTGTGCGGTCGAACCTGCAAGAAAACTGTGGCACAACGTGGGTGAGTTGCCAACTCGTGAGTAGAAGACATCACCGAGCAGAAACCGAATGTATGACTATCTCCTAGATCATACAGTATAATACAATAATAATAACAACATGATAACATCGAGAAGTATCAAAGGTAATAATATAAGCATATGTGTAATAACAAGTACTCGTGTCCGTGTCACAAAGAAACTACATGTAATATGTATCATTTATAAATGCATCATCAGATGGGTGTGTCCAGCAACGACACACAAAATCATGATAAAACCTGAGTGTCCAGTATCGACACTCAAAAACATCATGAATATCATGTCCAGTAGCGATACATAATCCTCATATCTCGGGCTCCGTCAGTCCGGATCGGCCCATATCATCTAATCTCATGACAACGGTCGGTATCCTCCGGATGTCCTCCGCGCCAAATATCACCAGTCGGTAGTTCTCCCCTGTCGGGCTCAACGTCTCATCTATACGGCCTTCTTGCCCCAGGGTACCGCACCGGGTCCACCATGTACCCACAAACGGTGTCTCCTCACTCCTCATAGTGGGTAATCATATATCATATATGCTCCAGAACCGAAAAATCTTATGGTGGTCGTCACACATCATATCAAGGAAAACCGTATTTTTCTTTTTAAAAGGAGCATAAGTTTTCAATTTCACATGCGGTTTCCTAAATCTAGAAATCTCATGAAATAACGAAATCACATAATCATGAGTCAATAAGTAAACAATGAATATCGGCATAAAGCCCCTAAACAGTGCATAAACAGAATGTACATATAAATGCATGCGGCATCTAAGTAAGGAATGCAAAGTCTAAAACTACCATGTGATGGCATGAATGCTAAACAATACTATTAAACTACAAATTATTAGATAGTATGAGTGAAGTAACGATTCTCTAATGTGTACGTGGCATGGCAATTACCGATGATAATGTGTGTGTCACGCCCCGCTTCCCTGTGTACGGCGAAGGGGATGCGACTGGGCTGCTACATATTTACTCTGAAGTAAACACGCTAAGCGTATCTATGCAATATAAGTAAAATGCACAAGAGACAATGTCAATGGATATAATTGAACAGCAATTTTATTTATTAAACATTCTTTTTACAATACATCTGAAAAGTAAATACATAGAATGGAAAACAATGCCTAAACAGTGGAATAACAAAAATGGAAAATACAGAATGTAAATGTGTATAAGGAATTAGAGCTCCAAGGCGAAGGCTAGCTGATCCAAGTCCTCGAAGATGGGCTCGATCTCCTGAAGGTTTAAATCACCTGACGACATTCCAAAGAAAAGAAAGAGAATGTTGTCAGCGAACAAATTGCTCGGTAAGTCCCAAAGAGGAGGGGGAGTAGAATAGACAGAGAGAGAGAGTATAACTATTATAATGTTGTTTGTTATGTTAACGTAGTTGTTTATAGCTTGGTACAGAAGAGACCAGTGTATACGAGAGGAGTCCAACTTTCCCCGTGGACTAAGGTATAAGGAGCACAACGAACCGTTCAGCCACGGTATAACGTCAATTGAATTCAGATTAGGTGTATTATGGTTACAGTCTCGTGCCACTTTTAACACCTTCCGTACCAGTCTACCCCTTAAACCCCGCGATGTCTTGATTGTATTGTTTGCATTGTATTGTCTTCTATTATAATTGTATAGATGAATGACTTACCGAAACCATGATATCAGTAATAGAACGGATATAATGGATGAACATGTAAATGGAATATATCCATGGTTCGATTCGGTCAATATAGATTGAACAGATTGAATATATAAAGTCATAGATTCATGTTGAATTGTAGTTTGATACTTGAATCATATTCAAATCAGATTGATTATATTGAGACTTGGTCTGAGTCGGACAATTATAAGATAAATTGAATTCTGAATTATGTTTCGGTGCTATCGGTAACTGCTGCACATGGACGGCAGGATTTGTATTTTTTCAAAGACAATTACCGTGTTGATAACACCGTTTGTTAAGTTGTCTACCTTAAATAGGCAAGCACACATATCTTTAGCTCCCTGAAGCTCAAGAGACTGGTCCCGCTTAAACCTATGTTTACTAGGGTCCTTATTGTAATTTAGTATAACTTGAGGGGGGTTATGTCAAAATAATTTGTATAATTTTCAAAATACATCTCAAGTATTTTATTGTGGTCTTTAGAGTTTTCATGGATGTATATTTGATCAATATGACATTTCTAGTGAATAAAACCTAATTTCATAATATATGGTATTTATTTATAATATTGAAATTGTATGGTATTTTTCTTGTAAATGAGATAGTTTTCTTGAATTTTGGAAATGTGGAATATTATAAATATTAAAATAGATATTTTGATATTAATTACATATATATTTATTTATTAAAAATGTAAGTTTTATTTATAATAGAAATCACATTTTCTAAAGAAAATTGTATTTTAAATCTTTCGAGATCGTATGCTCCTTACGGAGGTCTGCATCTCACTCTATTAAGCCCGAGGATGTGCGATAATCTGCACCATCCCGAACGGGTTCCCTGAAATGGGTTGTAGAGGCGTATTTGTAAAGATTTGTTAAAATAAACATCTTGTAAAAAAAAGGTTTTTATAAGTCGGAGGTAGTTATGTGTAAAGTCGTATTTTCACAAATCTATGTTCCTAAATTTCATCGTGCTGTGTTAGATATGTGTGTTATGAGGAGGTAGGTCATTATCTCATGAGTTTTCTAAGGTAATACGGTTTAAAAAGTTCCAGTATGTCAAAATGAAACAGGAAGATATTTTAATGTAAAAGCGGAATAAAACTTGCTACGATTATTATTTTGATGTCAAACTTATTCTATTGCCTTTGTTAATGTTTAATGGTCATGAAATAAGAGTTTGGTATTATTGTGTTTAAGAAAAATAGAACTTTTTAAGGAAAACCGAATCGGAAGTCGGATTAACACCGCTTCCGTCGGGTTTTAGTATTGCATATTTTTAGAACAGAGAAAAGAAGAAGAATTAAGGGCTTATAAGTTATTAGACTAGAAGAGAGAAGGAGGAACAGGTAGGAGGTGTCGGTGCGTCGTTTCGTCGTCGGAATCTCCTCGGATCGTTGTCGGAAGTTCGTCGGAGCTTCGCCCTTTGCTAACTCCACTTGCACACAAAAAGTCTTGGGAATTTTCTTGAGAGTTTGGGCAGGGATTTATGAGTAAGGGGGGTGATTTGAGGGGTGGTATTTATAGGAAAATCTAGGGTTTAGGGTAGTGAAAGGGTGTGATAAAAATTGTATTTAAATTTGCATTAAAAAGGATTAAAATGGGGTATTTTAATTCTCTGTTTAATTGCAGAGAATTTAAACAGTGCAGGGGGAGTGGGGTAGTCCAAAGGGTGCAGAGGGTTCAAGAAAATATGGGATCGGACCGAGTTGACCCGGCGGTGCCGGTCGATTCAACCGAGTCGTCGGCCCGAGTTGGCGAGTTTGGGCGTGTCTTGATGCCACATATCCCTAACGCTTGGTCTAGCATCGTGGTCACGTTTGTTTATTCTGTAAATTACCCTATTACGTGTAGTGTACATGTAGACTCTTGGACTTCTAAAAGATTAAAAAATTAAAATAAAAAGATAATGTGGATGATAGGATTTGAACTCTGGTGCTTTGGTTCAGCAGTGCAAGGCCTTACCAATGAGCTACAAGTTCCTTCTTACTGTTCAAAAGCAAATCAAACTTATAACTTATGCTCAGGCTCAAGTACCCATGTCTGTATTTTTGAAAAAAAATTATACAGAAAATTTGGGGTTGTTACGGTGTGTGAGCTTGTTATGTGTTAGGGGTCAAAAATTACACCACGGTTGACCAAGTCAAACTCAAAGTCAACCCCAAGACAAGTGGGCCAAAGCCCAGATCAAGTGGGCTCATGCCCGAGTTAAGCCCGAACATGAAGTGGCCGGCCTCCCCCATGCCAAAATAAAAATCATATAATAAATAATTTTGATGTAATTTTTTATGCATGAAGGTAAGAAAAATGGGCATAAAACCAAATTTTTGTAAAGCTCATAGCTCATGTGCAAAAGAAATGAGCACATAAGGCACGGGATGGGCAAAATGCCATTTTATAAAGCCTAAGGGGCTATATGTAAATTTGTAAGCCTATATAAGGCAACATGATAATGAAATAAAATATAACTTTTCCATTCTAAAATTCTAGCGTTTGTACCTCCTCCTCCTTCCTCAAGGTTCTAAACCTTCTTCTTTAATTTTGAATTAAATCAAGAGTTTAACTCTTCCTTTTCCAAAAATAAATAACTTTTCACCATAAAACACTTGAAGAGGAGCTCGGATCTGCCATCAAATCCCTAAAAGAGAATATTTTAAGTCTCACCTCCCCTTCCCCCCCCAAGATCCAGCCAACAGTGAGGAAGAAGAAAGATACCCATCTATAAAAAAACCCATTCTGGGAGGATCCGAGGCTCAAAAGAAGATCCAAACATTTCTAGGAGTTTAACTCCATTCAAGATCTGTTGGAGTTTAACTCTAAATCTATACATAATCCCTGTTAAGAGTTCAATTCCAAAGCCCCTTGGGAGTTCAACTCCTAACCCAGGGGCTAAGCCACTTTTCCACTGGTGTTTCTAGCGGTCGTGTGCCGTGCACATGACCCATGGGTGACTAGCGGTCGCGTGCCGCGCACGTGACCCACGGGCGCCCAGCGGTCGCGTACAGGGCACGTGACCCACAGGCGCAAAGCGGTCGCGTGCGCCTCACGCGACCCGCAGGCGCTTTGCGCCCAGTGGTCGCGTGCTGCGCACGTGACTCGTGGGCGCCCAGCGCCCATGCACCTGGCACGTGACCCACGGGCTCCATGCGCCCACGCGCCAGGCATGCATCTTTAAGACGCTCCTCACCCCTCATTATCTGTGCACTCCACACCAGAAACAAATGACCCGCGGCGGCCAAGTGCCCTCGTGCCAGGCACGTGTCATTAAGATGCTCCTCACCCCTCATTTTCCGTGCACTCCACACCAGAAACACGTCCCCCGTTAGGAAAAGTTTTCTAACGGGGCGCTACCCCGCACCGCGCAAGGGGGCTGCTAGCCTCTTGACCCCCGGCCCGCTATCCGGGTAGCAAGACCCACGTAAACTCTACAAGGTCCCCGATATATCCAAAACCCCCTTTCAAAACACAACACACGCACAGTGCACATTGAGTTCGCATGACCAGTTTGACCCGTCAATCGGAGGTTCCTTCGCTCCAAAGGTGGGGGGTAATTAACGGAAGCTTAATCTGTGGCTGCCGGAGATTCGGATCCCTACAATCAATAAACCCCCGCCTACCCTAGGCAAGGGGGAATCTGTAGTACGCCTGACAAGCGACGCATATTCCCATCTCAATAGGGTGACGAAAAACAACCTATGGATTCTGGCATGCCCTGTATGACCTTTCTCTCTTCCCATATTTCAGGTTAAACGTTCATGCGAACTCAATCAACATATACATTGATTGCCTGTACTGAAATCATGCTTCTTTGTGCAAGTTAACAATTTCTAATTGCAATCCTTGGACGCAACAAAATGTCTCCAAGGACAATCTCAGCTCTCGATACAACTCCCATCTCCTACACGATGAAGATGGACGCCAGCACGGTCCTTCCAGCCAGTCTCGGGCGACAGTGGGAGGAGGAACCGCTACCATTTGGCTCTATTTTGTTCGTGCCAGCTAACTCCGTCCTTTCTCTTCAAGCCCCGGTGATGGATAAACCAGCCTAAAAAAGGAAAAGGCTGAATGTCATGGTCGTGAGGGCATCTTAGCCCAAGCACAAATCCGTTTCTGAACGACTCTCTATTTCTCTAGCCGGGGGCAAGGCCATCAACACCAATAGAGCAATAAGGCATCTTGAGCAAGCTCCAGCGGTGCCCTCGACAACTGCTTGATCAGAATCTTCTCCAAGCTCCCCATCAATCGACTCACGGTGGCTTCCCAGAAAACGGATGCCTGCCAAGCCCTAAAAATTGAGAAGCTAATACAAAAAAGGCTCAGATACAGAGCCAACAAAAGGGCTAGGGCTCATGCTAGGCTGAACTTCATGAGGTTCCAAGAACAAGGTTATCCCGCCAAAGATAAAGAGACGATTGGATATGTGGTCCACACTGTCTACATGGTGGGCACACGCAACAAGAGCAAAGATGGAGCCACTACATCTCAAATCCAATCTGGTGTGAATGTGGCTGTCACTTCCCAAGACCAGAATCCTCTGGAAGGTAATGAAAATCCTCCCAGTGAAGCTGATAAGCGGAGAGATCCCCCGGTTCATCAGGAGTCGGGCTCGGAAAGCGAAGAGAATCCAATCTTCCGTCCCAAGAACGCAGAGCAGCAACTTCTCCAAGTGCTCCGAAAACAGCTCATAAAAACGTCGTCTTATAGCTCACGGCCCAAGTTGCCTCTCATCCGCCCAGTCAAGCGCAGGGCTCTGCTCATGAACCGAGAAACGGTGTCCCGAGGCAGCCAATGTCTGTTCCCTCAAATCCAAAGGTGGGCGGACCGCATGAAAGTCAGTCGCATCGTATCTCAGGAAATGTCTTGGCTACCGATGACAGTAGCCCGCTAACTCAAGATCAAATCATGAATTTGGTTGCCAACAAAGTCAAAACATTAGTAGCCGAAGCCGAAGCGAAAAAGGATATCAGCAGTAGTGGGAGACCATATCCTGCTCAGTATGATCTGGTAGAATTTCCTAGCGGCTATGCCATTTCCAAATTCGGAAGATTTGATGGCATAGGAAATATGGATCAGCACATCGCCCACTTTAAAGCCTCGTGTGGGAATACTGGGGGCAATGATGCGCTTCTCCTCCGCCAGTTCGTTAATAGCTTAACTGATGTCGCTTTCGACTGGTACGCGAGCATACCGGATGGCTCCGTCACTACCTTCGTCCAAATGGAATCTTTGTTCCGACAAAAGTTCATAAGTGTCAGCGATAAGATTACCATTGCTGACCTCGTAAGGACCAAGCCAAAGAATAACGAAAGCAACACGGATTTTATAACCCGATGGCGCAACCTCTCCGTCAAATGTGAACCACCGATAAAGTAGGACCAATCTGTCAGCTTCCTCATTGGAAATCTCAACAATTGGATGGCCTCGTTTCTATGCACCGCGGGTCTCAAAACATTCCAAGAGTTTACCAGGAAAGTTCAGATGTTGGAGCGCTCAAAGCAGGAGTCCTCCTCTGATTCCCAAAATAACAATAGGTCCCGGAGAAACCGAAAGGACGATAATCGCAAAGGCGGAAATTCCGACGATACTGAATCTTTTAACACTTCGGTTAACCGAAATAAACGAGGGATGAGCGGGCCTAATGCCAACCAGCCTTGGAAGCCAGTGTTCGGAGAGGGAGGAGAATCTCCACTGAAAAATAAGCTGGATAAGGTCTATTCCTTCATAATGGATAAAGTCTATAAAATATTCAAAGACGCCCTAAGAAACGGTCTACAATTGTCAGAATCAAAGAGACCGCAAGAAGCGAATATAACCGACGACCCTAAAAATTGCCCCTATCACAGAGTGATAGGTCATGCCATTGAGGACTGCTTCATCTTCAAAAATTGGGTCGAAAAGGAATACAAGGAAGGAGAGATAGAACTGTCTAAAGGCGTGTTAACAAACAGTCAAACTGCGACCGCCAATTTCAAACAAACGGAGACCGAAGTCTTTCGTGAAACTGATTCTCTCATACATCTGCCTTTCTCTGAAAACAGCGGACCACCATGTCGTTAAACTGGGAACAAACGACCCCTAAGTCGATAAACTGGGAGTGTAAAAAAATGTGTAAATAAAAAAAAAGCAAGCCGAAATAATGGGGCAACTCGCAATAAAAATCAGCGAGTAAAATAAAGATGAAAAATAAAGCCGAAATGATGGGGCAACTGCGAAGAAATAGCCGAAATGATAGGGCAATCGCGACCTTCGCGGTGAGAAAATCTGAAATGATAGAGCAATCGCGCAAAAAAAACTCACGGGCGCCTAGCGCCCATGGGCGCCTAGCGGTCGCGTGCCGCGCACGTAACCCACGGGCGCCTAACGGGCGCGTGCCGTGCACGTGACTCACAGGCGCCCACCGGGCGCGTGTAGGGTACGTGACCCGCGGGCGCTAAGCGACTACGTGCGCCTCATGAGACCCGCGGGTGCTCAGCGCCCAGCGGTCGCGTGCTGCGCATATGACCCGCTGGCGTTCAGCGGTCGCGTGCTGCACACGTGACCCGCCTGGCACGTGACCTGCGGGCGCCAAGCGCTCATGCGCCAGGCACGTGACCCGCGGGCGCTAAGCGCTCACGCGCTAGGCACGTGACCCATAGGCGCCCAGCGCCCACGTACCATGCACGCGTCTTTAAGACGCTCCTCACCCTTCATTTTCCGTGCACTCCACACCAGAAACACGTCCCCCGTTAGGAAAATTTTTCTAACAGGGTGCTGCCCCGCACCCCGCAAGGGGGCTGCTAGCCCCCTTGACCCCCAACCCGCTATCTGGGTAGCGAGACCCACGTAAACTCTGTGAGGCCCCCGATATATCCAAAACCCCCTTTCAAAACACAACACACGCATACTGCACATTGAGTTCGTATGACCAGTTTGACCCGTCAATCGGAGGTTCCTTCGCTCCAAAGGCGAGTGGTAATTAACGGCAGCTTAGTCTACGGCTGCCGGAGATTCGGATCCCCATAATCAATAAACCCCCACCTACCCTGGGCAAGGGAGAATCTGTAGTACGCCTGACAAGTGACGCGTATTCCCATCTCAATGGGGTGACAAAAAACACCCTACATTATGTGCATGTTATGTGCATTTCGCCCAACGATCCTTTATAATATCATATCATATACGATGTCTCAATTCGATCATATATCATAACCTTACGACATCATGTCCGATCATATCGACTCAAATCCGCTAACATATAATATCCTCATCTCACGTGTATATGTATGTGTGTGTGTGTACACACACACACACACATATAATATATATCCACATATACACATATATATACCAAGTGTGCATGTGTGTGTGTGTGCGCGTGTGTGACAGTCATATTCTAAGGTTCACCACTATGATAAAAGAAGCTAAGGTTATACCTTCCTACGAATACGCTTATTCTAATCCTACGGTCCCCTAAAACCCTATTTGCTAAGTTTCCAAGTCTTGCATCAACACTTATATATAATATATTTATATATAACATATTCGACGATTGTGGGGGTGCTATACGCCATCCACCTGACTTCCTCCGTAGATATACATCTACTCACCTTTAATCCCCGCCTTGCCGAAGTCGAAGACGCCTTGCTCTCCCTTTTCTTCTCGAAGTCCACGCAAAGGCACCTACAATTCAAAACATATCGTAATGCTATTAAAACCAAGTCCGAAAACCGATACGGCACACGAAGTGCTCATAGGTTAGAACATATAGCCTACGCATGCAAAAACAACCAAATAACCCTCATCGTTGACGTACAAACGTCCAACGACCAAATCCAAATTCAAATACCAAAAACCAAGCTTCAGAAATAGGAAAACATTGTCAAAACCAACACAAAATGCTCGCAGATTTTGGCACAGGTAGACTAGAACAAAACAAACAATACATTGGATAAGTTATAAGGAGTGTGAGCTACATGCCAAACCCCAACATCAAAACCTAAAATTTAGCCGGCGAGAATGCTACAGTACCCGGTATCGCCGGCCCTACCTTGGAATTTTAGTCTCGTTCTTCTGTTGTGGTCTTCTAGTGGTCTAACTAGGTCAATGTACTTGTTTGTTTTTCTTATAGGGACCCCAAGTTGCTCAAGATTCCATTTGATCCTCAAAAATCAATGAAAACCGACATGGGAAAATTCTAAGTTCGTGAATTGGGTTCTAATCTCTAGTCTTGGCCAGTAAAACATCATTAAGGTCATGCAAAACACTCACTACACCTCAAATACACCTTCATAAGTCATATTATCTCCTAACCCTCATCTAGGAATTTTAAAAGATCATTAAACTATATCGGTTTAACTCTAAACTACAATAGAAGGTAAAGAAACTCAAAAACATAATAAAGGAGTAGAAATATATCTCATTTGGCAACTCAAGAAAATTCTTGGATTACCCATAGTGTTCAAAATCTCCACTTGATTCACTCATGGTCTTTGTAGTGAGCTTGTGCACAATTTTTGTGAAGTGGGTACAAGGTTTTGGCTAAGTTTTTATGGTGTTTGTGGGTGGTAGAGAGGGGATGGAGGGAGAGGAAGATGAAGGGATGAAGGATGGGAGGAGATGAAGAAACAAGAAGAGATGTAGGAAGGCTTGAGAGTTATGTGGAAGCTTCTCACCCTCTCTCTCTCTCACACATGGGCCCATACTATCATGTCTCCCTCATGTCCCTTGTCTTCATAATATTTTCTCATTTTCTTTTCTTTTTATCTTTAAAACAAAACCAAAGCAAAGCAACTAAAGAAATTTTAAAGCCATGGTTCAATACAAATGCAATAAGGTTTTGCAACATGTTTTTGTTGCATGTCATATACATAAACAGGATTAATGCATAATGAGCGAAATATTAATCAAACTTAGCATTAAACGTGTATGAAATTAATTGTATAATAATTTATAAAATATCCAAATCACATAAATTCTTTCAAACTCAATAATTCACATTTATTTTCCAATTATTTTCCAAACTATCAGTATATACTCATACCATATCATTAAAACTAATTTCCATACTTTAATGATATTCATGAAATTTTTTATTTTAATTATTTAAATTCTAAAAATAATATTTTATTTTTCTGAAATGTTACAATGCTTGCCTGTTCATGTTAGACAGCTTAATGGAGTTATCAATAGCAATTGTTTTGGAAAAAGACATAAATCCTGCTGTCCATATGCAGCAGTTGTCCGATTACTCCTGAACTTAAGAAATTCAAAAGCCAAATCCTTTCATAAGATATTTACTCTAATCTGAATACAAACTCAATCAGGATCCAAATTTTAACATAAACTTGAACCCTTGATCTTGAACCAGAACACTGGAACTTGAATATCCTAAAACTTGAATACTATGATTTGACATAAACTTAACATGAATACCAAAACACAATGGCTGCTATTGAAACTGACTTGACTCGAACCATGAATATAACTTGACATGAATACACGAACACTTGACACAAAACTTGACATTGAAATGAATTCAATCTCACAACTTGATGTATTCATGGATTCGAGCCAGGCTGGTAATTTTAACTGTAACCTAGAATACACGGGGTGTTGGGGTAGTTCAAATGAGAATCTAAGGAAAACTCAGGAGTCCCCCTAGATCATGAATCCATGTCTACTAACACAAGTAAGCTATCATGAGGGCCCGTGTTTCCTTACTCCTGGATTATAGCTTATTGAGTTTGGAATACTTCAACACTAGGTTGAAATCCTGTTACTAACACTTGATTCGGGCCGGTGGTTCCTTACCCCTGGATTACAACCTGTTGGATTCAAGAACACTCTTGAGATTGGTTGATATTCATCCTTGAACTTACGTTAAATTAGTTTACCCTTATAGAGTCCTTTTAGGACACTTACATGCACTTCATGTTCATTATATCTACACTACACGGCCATACTATACAATGCTCATGTTACTTTGCCATGATATATATAGAACTGCATGTAAAATAGAATTGTTATGCTTACATTAAATGACATGTTTAAACACCATATCTCATAGTCTATTGCTTCATGATATCCATTTTTCTTTGTCATTATATTTTATACTTCACACCCTTTTTCTTGGGGACTTCCGAGCGAAAGTTCGCTGACGGGCATTCCACTTACCTTTGTTTCTTAGAATTTTTGTCAAATATTGTGGAAACTGAGGAAGTGGATACCACAGAGGAGGAGCACGATCAGATCGCGACTCAGGCCTAGACTAGTTATCATTTTCATTCAGTTTATGTATACCACCTGTTTAGGAATTTCTGTTCTTATAGTTTCCTTTTCAGCTAAACTCATGTATTGTAATTGTATCAAGTTTGAATGTAAATAAAGTTCTTGAAATTTAAATCTCATATTAATTTCTTATCATCTTATTTTGCTTATTTTACACTTAGTGTATTTACTTCGGGAAGTGACCTTCTCGAAATAAATACGTCGCGGGCTTGTCACGTGCCGTTTCCATCTACTGGGAAGCGGGGCATGACACCATGAGATTTCTCGATTCCGAGCTATGATTATTACCCGATTTGAGGAGTAAGGTGTCATCGTCTGCAGGTACATAGTGGACCCGGTACAGTACCCAGGGGCAAGAAGATCGTATAGAAAGGCGTTGATCCTGGTTAGGAACACTAGCTACCGGTGACAGTATTGGACTCGGCGGATATCCGGAGGATACTGACCGGAGTGATATGAGACAAATAGATATGAGGCCCGATCTGATGAGACAGCACCTGAGATATGAAGGCCGATCCGATGAGACGACGCCTGAGATATGAGGATTTACGTGTTGATACTGAACACGGGATTTATGATGATTTCGAGTATCGATACTGAACACTCAGGGTTTTATGATGATTTCGAATGTCGTTGATGGACACTCATCGGATGATATATATGTATGTATATATGTATGTATGTATGTGTGTGTGTGTATACACACACACACATGTTATGGATGACATGTTACCACATATTGATACAAGCACGATATTATATTTATGCATACACATATTCACCTTCGATACGACATGATATGATATTATATTACTGTATGACCTAGGTAGATCGTTATGTATTCGATTTCTACCTGATGATATCTTCTACTCGCGAGTTGGCAACTCACTCCCATTGTGCCATAGTTATCTTGCAAAACCGACCACATGGATCAGTAGCGGCTTGATGGCATGTTCTTCTTTTCGATGATTTGCTTGGTAGGTGGGTTACATTCCATATCGTAATTACCGCTTGTATATTTTATATTCATTTGTATCTAGTTAAAAACTCCATCAACCAGACTTGTATATTTGGTACATTTAGAAACTAGAGACTTGTATATTCTTTTAGACTTGGAGTGAGATTTGTATATTATTCTCTATATTTGAGCCGATACTGTCTTTGGTATTTCCTTTATTTCTTTTCTTGTGTTGATCTTTGCATTGAGCGTTGTATATACTATGTGTTTGTGTTTCCTCCGATTGGTGATGAGTTTGCTCCTATTTAGGAATGCCAATATTATTTATGTATACATGTATCGGTTTTTTCAAAATTTACAAAAGAGGTGCTGTCAAAATTTCAAATGACGAAAATGTTTATAAATTTTAGTATACAATCCACTTGTATTTCAATAAACTTTACTTATACTTTTAAAAGCAGAATTGATTTCATTTATACCCTTTTTCAAACTTCACCTCCACTATTTTCTTAAAAAGTTTTAGATTCTTGGTTTTCGGCTTACTTAGGTTATGGTGGGGTCCTATAGACTTCATGTGATTCGGGTGCCGGTCATGTGCTATTTCCGGGTCGGGACAATCTCTATCATCATGTACATATATTATGTGGTATTACGGATCACTATTACATGCTGATAGATCCCTTAGGATTCATGCTTGACTACCAGGGTTATTGTGGCGATCACACCTGTGAGAACTGGGCAATCTATAAGCAAATCCTTAAATGCCCTTTGTTGTGGGAATATCGAGACTAGGCATCAATATTCCAGAGTAGACTAGTGTATACGTTTTTTGACCCCGACGAGGGGCAATGGCCGATCTCACATCCATTGGCGTTAGTCACCAAAGATAGTATACAGGTGCTCATTGGGTTATGAGTTACACTTGATGGACTTACCGGGAACATGCTAGATGGTATTATACCTATAGTCAGGTAGAAGTTCTCTGATGACATGAGTACAACTTAGTCTGTCGATCTGAGATCGTCATTTATCTCGTGTGAGTTCCTAGTATGCTTTGGTTATTACTCTACCATGGCTCTATTGAGTCGTGCAAACAGATTTTAATTGGGTATAGTCTCAAGCCACATGAAAGCAGTGAGCGAATCGTCAGAGATTCATCTCTTCCGATATTGGGGGTAGATATCATGCTGTGCATGAGTAACTATCACCAGAAATTCTCGGCCGAATTACTGATTTGGATCGGTAGTTTCTCAGTGGGTGATGAGTTTTACACCGACATGATTTATCGCATTATTAGGGGTCTGACTTTATCCACCCCTATACCTGATATGCGATACTCTTAGACAAACAGACTAGACTGTACAGAGACCGTCACTTTCAGGCTCAGTAGGGATACAGACAAGTTTTCTTGTCGGTCTTTCTTTCGTTCAATACCTGGATAGCCATTACGTACAGCTAGTGCCACTGACGTGCTTGTGTTTAAACCCACTGCCAGCGTATTGTTAAGTCAGTAGAGTCCCACACAGAGGGTTTCCCATCTCGGGCGAAACGATATAGTGTACGTATTTTGATACGTACTTAGGTTCGATTAAAACACGAGTTTTTATACACATGCTTTTAATCGGATGTTTGTTAATACTATCCAGTTTGAAAGATAGCCAGGTGATCACATTTTGGATTAAATGTGAGCTAGTATTATATATCACTTTTAGTATCTCTCTTTTCGGTATTCGTACTTTCACAAAATATGGTATTTATACGAATACAGGTATTTGTATAAATACGTGTATTTATGTCTTAATACAAATACGGGTATTTGTATCTTATACGAATACGATATTCATATTTTGATACGAATACGGCTATCCTGCTAGGGCGAGGGGCTATCCTCTTTGTTTATAGGGGATGGAATCTTTACTAAAGAGAGAAGGCACTTTCACTTTGGTCTATGCTTTTTCTCGAACTCTAGGACAGGATTGGTCTGCTTTCATTCCTTTGATTATACACTAGCGCCTTATTTATTTGAATGATCAGATTGAGTCAATTCTTTTCTTTGCCAGGTCGGCAGTTGTAAGTGTCAATTGGTTCATTATGGGCGCGGCGCACGAAGCCTAGTCGTTGGATCGAATTCCACAGAAGCAGAAGCAAGGGAATTCGTATTTTGATACGAATACGGGTGTTTGTATTTTTCGTATATGCTTGTATTAGTGCATATGTATATATTGGTATATATACACATATATATGTATATGTCTACAATGAGATGGCCTCTCCTTTTCTTCTCATCTCTACTTGAACATTTATGAATGGTATCGGCTTGTGACTCGCCATGATGAGTAACAACCCACTCATTCATAAAAGAAAAGAAAAGAGAGAAAGAAAGGGAAGTGATGAAGGATTTTCTTGAGTTGCTATGCTTGCTCTTCATCACCAAAAGCTTCTTCTTCCTCCTCTCTTAGATTTTCTAAGATGAAAAGATTATAAGAGATCAACTAAAGATTATCCACTATATCTTCTAGTGATCAATTCCTAGCAAGTTTTGATCACCAGTTGCTTCACTTGTGAAGCTAGAGCCTTTGTTCGGATTCCTTCGAGGTGTATCATCTTCGGCAAGGAAGGCCGACTCCCAAACTCGTTCCCGACAACCTAAAAATCTAAGAAAGTGGAAAGAAGATGAATGACAGACTACAAAAGTTATTGTCATTAATCGAGTAGTTAACTTCTTGTAGTTTAGTGTTTGGATTCGATTCTAAGTTGTAGTGTTCGTGCTTAAGTTTAGAAAATTTTCATTTTGTATTCCGTACTCACGGCTACTTTGCGACACGAGCATGAACGTCTACCTACAACGAGAAGATGATGAGACGAGGTGGGAGAAAGGATTATTCAGATATGAGGGCAGCAATCAATGGTAGGGTAAGCTCTGATACCATATTAGAAATTATTGAATTTGAGTAAGGAAAAATATCATTAACGATTGATCAAAAAAAATATATAATATGGCTCTCTATATATAGCCCACAAGATGAAACCCTAATACCTATAATACACGTAGACCCTAATAAAAGATAAATCCTAATAAAAGATATATGCATATATTAACAGTATGTTTAAAGGGTAAAAAAGGTCCGCAGTGTCTCTGTATGCTGCATAAAAGCATATCTTGTTAGTGATATATGCCCTAAAGACCATTATTGTATAGTACTGGATTGTATATTAAATTTTGGAAGATTCGGATATATACATATATAATAACAATCTTACTCAACATGATAGTATGCTATCTAGTTTGAGTCTATCTTAACATATGTATATGTTTCTTTTAACATATCGCTAATATATGTTGATAGAGCCCTTAGAATCTTTACTTGACTACCAGCGTTGTGATGGCAGTCACACTAATAGGGGCTAGGTAGTCTACAAGCACATCCTTAAGCTTGTCCCTAGTCGTAGAATTATCGAGATTGGACATCGATACTCCAGAGTAGACTAGTGTATACGCTTCTTATCCCCGTCATGGGAGGTGGCCTGTCCCGCAGCCATTGGTATAGGTACCTAAGAAAGTATACAGGTGCTCATTGGGTTATGAGTTACACTGGACAGACTCACTGGGAACTGCTGTTGGATATATATATGCCCTAGAGGCCTTCATTGTATAGGATGCTAGGGATATGTATGTACATGAAAATCTTGCTTGATATGATAGTACGCTATTTAGTTTGTCTTTATCTTAACATGTGATATATTTTACTTTGTATACATGTTGATAAAGCCCGTAGAGTGTGTGCCTGACTACCAGCGTTGTGATGACAATCATACTTGTGGGAGCTGGATGGTCAATAGGCACATCCTTAAATGTCCCTAGTCGCAAGAGTATCGAGACTGGGTATCGATGCTCCAGAGTAGACTAGTGTATACATATCTAGACCCTGACGAGGGGCGATGGATTGGTCCCGCAGCCATTGGTGATGTGCACCTAAGATTGTATACAGATGCTCACTGGGTGTGAGTACACCGGACAGGACTCACCGAGAACTAACTAGATGGTATTATACCTAGCGTCAGATAGCAGTTCTCAGGTGACATGTGTGCAGATAGTCTGTCGACTTAAGGTCGTCATTTGTCTCGTCTGAGTTCCCACTGTACATTGATTACTACCCTACCACGGCTCAAAGGAGTCGTGCAAACAAGTTTTATTTGGGTACAGTCCCGAGCCACATGGAGGCAGTGAGCAACCGTTAGGGATTAGTCTCTCCCAGTATAGGGAGTCGATATCGCACTGTGATTGGTTGGTCATTACCATAAGTCCCTGGCCAGGGCTGATTGAGAATTACTGGTGGACGGACCAGTAGATTCTCAGATGGTCTTGAGCCAACCTGACACAACTTGTACGGTTATTAGGGGTCTGACATTTTCCACCACCCTAGACCTTACATGCGATACTCTCAGACGAAAAGATCGGACTGCACGGATATTGCCACGGACAGGCTCAGTAAGGGTTACGGACGAGTTCGCTCGTCGACCTCCTTTTCGACACGTACCTGGGTTGCCGTTACGTACAGCTAGTGCCACTGACGGACTTGTGGTTAAACCCACTGCCGCGTACTGTCGAGTCTTTAGAGTCCCACACAGAGGGTTTGTTAGTGTATATGCCCTAGAGGCCATTACTGTATCATACTAGCTTGTATATTACTTAATGGAAGCTTGGGATATTCACAGTTGTATATACAATCTTGCTCGAAATGGTAGTATGCTACTTGGTTTGTCTCTGCTTTAATATGTGCATGTGTTTCTTTTAGCATATTGCGGGTATACATATTAGTAGAGCCCTTAGGATCTTTGCTTGATTACCAGCGTTGTGATGGCGCTCGCACTCGTGGGAGCTGGGTAATCTATAAGCACATCCTTATACAGGTCCCTGGTCGTTGGACTATCGAGACAGGGCATCGATACTCCGGAGTAGACTAGCGTATGCGCTTCTCATCCCAGTGTGGGAGACGGTCTGTCCCACAGCCGTTAGTACGTCGTACTTGGGATAGTATGCGGGTGCTCGTTAGGTTACGAGTACACTGGACAGGACTCGTCGGGAACTGTTGGTTGGTAATATACCTATCGTCAGTTATCAGTTCCC
The DNA here is from genome assembly GCA_030015575.1 of Agapanthus africanus. Lineage (NCBI taxonomy): Eukaryota > Viridiplantae > Streptophyta > Magnoliopsida > Asparagales > Amaryllidaceae > Agapanthus > Agapanthus africanus. The sequence continues at coordinate 140,223,718 of CM057346.1, read as the reverse complement.
AGGTGACATGAGTACAGCTTAGTCCGCTGACTTGACACTGTCACTTCGCCTCGAGTGTGTTCCCACTGCACTTTGATTACTACCCTACCACGGCTCAGAGGAGTCGTGCAAACAGGTAGTTTTTGGGTGCAGTCCCGAAGCACTTGGAGGCAGTGACGGTTAGACAGGATTCGTCTCTCCCGGTATTGGGGGTTGACATCGCGCTGTGTCCTGGAGAGCCATTACACGAGTAGTCCCTGGCCAGGGCAAGCGAGATATACTGGTAGGCTTCCAGTGTTATCTCAGGGTGTTCTGGGCTTCACTCCGACACGACTTGTACCGCTATTAGGGGACTGACGTTCACCGCCCCCCTAGGCCCGCCATGCGATGTATCAGACGAACAGACCGGACTGTACGGAGACTGTCACATACAGGCTCAGTAGGAGTGCAGATGGGGTTCACCTCGTCAGTCTTCTTATCGACATCTACCTGGGGACCGTTACGTACAGCTAGTGCCGCTTGCGGTCTGTGATTAAACCCACTGCCAGCGTAGTGTCGAGTCTTTAGAGTCCCACACAGAGAGCTATTCGCCTTTAGGCAAAATGAGTAGAGGTCGCATGGTTTTGCGACAGGGTTCGTTCGCATCCGCGCACTTGTGCACGTTTGCTGTCCGGACAGTCTATACTAGCGGGCTTTGGTTTAAGCCGGATCCTAGTATATGATTTGAGATTGGTTTTTCTCATTGTGTTCGTGTTCCTCGGATCACGAATGCGGGTGCGTATGCACAGTTGCTTGAGATTGGGGGAGAGGACCTTGTTTAGGGTTAATGGCCTTTGTCATTTTATTAACCCTATTGATTTTGTGTGGATTATTGTTAATTGATAATTAGCTTAATTATTGTGCATGGTTGTTGTTGACAATTTGACTTCATTGACTTGTTGACCATGTTGACAACTTGACCATAATCATTTCATTTGGAAGATGCTCTTTGATCTTTGCAAAAATGAAATGATAATGGTCAATTCATGATTTATCATGACAATTTTCAAGCTAATTATCTAATTAAACTTATCCTCACATATTAGTGAGAATGGCTCACTATTTTTCTCATTCTATCATATCTTTTCTCTCTCTTGCTCATCCTCTCCCTCAAGCTCTCTCCCTCTCATGTGTTGAGAAACAAAAAGCTTGAGAAAAACCCTCTCTTGATCTTCTCTACTCACTTCTAGGGTTCAAGTCTTAGCATTTCTTGTACTCTAGTTACTCCTAGCTTGGAGTTGAAGCTAAAGGTGGTGGCTTTCGGGTGGATCCTTCTTTGACGGGAGAAGACAAGCAAGGTGATCCTTTTCTACCATACCTAGGAGCAAGGAGAGAAGGACTAAAGACCAAAGGTATAACCTTTCTTCACTTTGCTACTTTGTAGTTAGGGTTAGCTAGTTTATGTTTAGCAAAGATCCTCACAAGCATAGTCCATGTTGCCTAAGTCATTAAAAATCCGATTTTTATTATGCTTTCCGCCTCCCCGTAAGCACCGGGGTGGGAAACACGGACTTACAGTGGTATCAGAGCCTAACTAAACCTAAACTAGTTAAGTAGTTAAGTGTAACGAAGTTCGGAACCGGAAAAATCACAAAACCAAAATTTTACAAAATCCAAGTTTCTGTTAAAATTTTTCCTGCTCGAAATGAAAAACTGTACACATGTAAAATCGTCTCAGGGTTTTGTGAATACACCCAAGAAAAACGATACCCTAATTCCCTCAAGTCGCCGCGCTTCCGCCGCATTAAGTAGGTATATGCGGCGGAACCGCCGCGGATTGTGGTTATCGGCGCATCGTTTTTCGTGCAGAGTGTGTTGTTGTTGGTTTTGGGTTTTTTAGTATATATTATATGTACCCAGATTCTACAGAAAAGAAATTTCTTTTTGGGGTCCTATAATTCCGTATTTTTCCGAACTTCACTGCACTTTAACTATATCGGTTATATCTGTAATGCTTGCATGTATTGAACGTCGGCTAATCGCTATAAGACGATTAGTCGGGGTTATACATGATCTGTGATTGTTATTGGTTTGTGGATATGAATGGATTGGATTGTCGCGGGTGAATAGCCGGGTTGGATGTGAGATGAGCGTTATTTTCTTTCATTCATTTGTAACATGTAAATTGATGTAATAATATTCTTTGTATGGCCGCACAACCGGGTCGGGGTTGTAGCCGCCATTGTATAATTCTTTTTACTGTTTTTGCTCCTAGGATAGACCCATGGAGGGGGTGCACAAACTACCGGGTATCTCGAAGTGCCGAGTGGCCTACTCACGGTGGTGAGGGAGGTTGCTTCGCTTCGGGTGCTTGGCGGGTAGTTTGCCGCACCCGTAGGGGTCTTGGGTGGGGTATTGGCTATTCACCGCGACCGTGTAATCCGCTTTGCGTTGCAGGCTCGAACGCATTGCGGATTCCTAGTATATCCAATGTATTCATCTGTGATCTGTAATGTCTATCATTGCTATATATTTATATATAATAACTATTTAGGCGTTGCTTATGTTTTACAGCCGCGCTAGCCCAGCCCCCGCTCTGTCGTTAGTTAAGTAACCTAACGGGTGATGACGGGGCCCCGTGGCGAATGCGAATGGCATAAGCGTACGTCATATTTTGGTTGTTTTCTGCAATGGTAGGATTAAATGATGGGACGCATTAAAAGAACTAATGCAAGAAATAAACCAAGTAAAAGTCGATTGGAACACTTTGAAAACCACTCGGTTCTTTTCAAAACTAAACTTTTAAACGCGGAGCTTGAACCACTCCTTTTAAAAGCTATCTCGTTCCATCGATTATATCAAGTTCACTACGTTCACGGTTTCGCCAAAACCATTCGTAGCCCTCCGTCATTCCACATGAATGGTCAAAAGTATTCAAGCTATGTATTTTGGCCAAAGTCAAGGCATAGTGATTGGTAGCGTTTGGGTATTCATGTGCAGCATAGATAGATGCGTTGATTTGGGACAGTCGTGCTGCCATTTTGGCCAAAGTCAAGGGTAGGTACGGGTGGGTCCAAATTAACCAGGAGAATGACGGGTAGAACTTGACATGTGACTTATGATATTTTGGCCAAAGTCAAGGTCATAAGAGCATGGGGCAAAAATCCACATCGGGAGTTTCATAAGTACTGAAACTTGCTAGATTTGCATACCATTTGGAGTGTGATGATTCTGGTAGGATTCCTTCGGTTTTATCACGCGATGATATTTGGATCCCGATCCTACTGTGAGTATATGCTACTCCTCGGGAAAACTCTCACTTAACGATCAATGCTATAAACCTAGTAGGTGCCTAGAAAGGTGTTAGCGGGGCTACGCCCACAGGGAAAAGAGGTTACTTAATTAAGGAACTTCGCGAAAGCGTTGGAAAACCTCCCTCGAAGTACCGACACTGGCCTGGCTGAACGGTTAAGCAAGTATTGTACGGTGAGAATGATCCCGGCTAATCCTTTTCTTTACGGTTTGAGAAGGGATTCGAGAGACAGTGGGAGCCATCCAGTTTAGACAAACTAAAAACCACTCTAAACTTGCAAGAGCATCATGCTAAAGTGTTTCTTTTCTCTCTCCTAATTGCAGCGACCATTCAAGATGACCGGACTTAAGTTACTATTAGATAAAAACATATTGACAGGGCCAAACTACAAAGATTGGCTCAGGAATGTCAAGATGGCTATCACTTATGACAAGCTGGGGTATATACTTACCACCAAAGCTCCCCCCGTCCCAGGTCCCACCTCCAGCGTCGCGGATATAGAAATCCGTAAGACATGGGAGATAGATTGCGCGAGGGCCAAATGCCTCGTATTAGCCTCGATGGACAACGACCATCAGAGGAGGCACGAGAATATGGACCTAGAGTCCATATTTCTCCATACAAAAGAACTGTATGGAGAGCAGTCTCGTATCGCAAGATACGAAGTGTCGAAGAAGCTCTTTTCGGCAAGGTTGGCCGTCGGATCATCGGTAGCGGACCACGTGCTTAAGATGATCGGCTACATAGAGGAGCTCGCGGACCTCGGGACCACGTTGGAGAATGAACTCTATACTGATCTGATTCTCCAGTCCCTTCCTTCCACTTACGCCCAGTTCATTCTTAACTTCAACATGCAAGGAAAGGAGGTAGAACTTGCCGAGCTTCTGAACATGTTGAGGACTGCTGAGGGCACCCTACAGAAGGGTAGGGAGACATCCACTTTGTTTGTAGGAGGATCTTCCTCTTCTAGGTCCAGGGCGAAAGCCAAGGGCAAGAAGAAGAAAGCCCCCGCCAAACCAAGAGGCGGTGTCGGTAAAGTGGATACGAAGGGAAAGGGTAAAGCAACAAAGGTAGCGGGGAAGCTGGTGGGGAAGGAAGAATGCTTCTATTGTCACAAAAGTGGCCACTGGAAACAAGATTGCAAGGCTTGGAAAGCCAGAACACAGGATTTGAAGCGAGTTGCAGCTTCAGCTTCAGGTGTGTATGTTATTGAAAATTGTCTATCAATAAACTCTACTTCCTGGGTATTGGATACCGGATCAGGATCTCATATCTGTAATTCTTTGCAGGCGTTGAAAAAGCGTAGAGTTTTGAAGGCAGGTGACATGACCCTCAGAGTTGCGAACGGTGCTAGCATGGATGCAGAGGCCGTGGGGGACTATCACCTGGGATTATCAGATGGACACTTTTTGGTTTTGCGTAGTTGTTATTATGTACCAAATGCAACCTGTAATATCATTTCTGTATCTTTATTATCTAAAGAAGGTTATGAATTTGCATTTGTAAGTAATGTAGTGAACATTCACCTTAATCAAGTTTTGATTGGGTCAGGTACATTGAACAACGGTATATACGTTTTAAACCAACCACAGATTTTCAATATCCAGAATACACACAAAAGAAAGTCTCCAGAAATTAATAAAACTTTCTTATGGCATTGTAGACTGGGTCACATCAACGAGAGAAGATTGACTAAGTTACATACTGAAGGATATTTAGATTCGTTCGAATATCAATCGTATGCAACTTGTCAATCCTGTCTCAAAGGAAAGATGACAAAGGCTCCGTTTTCTGGACACGGAGAAAGAGCGAGCGAGCTCTTGGGACTCGTACACAGCGACGTGTGCGGTCCAATGTCTACACATGCGCGAAGCGGTTATTCTTACTTCATTACCTTTACGGATGATTTTTCAAGGTACGGTTATGTCTTCTTAATGAAACATAAATCCGAGGCTTTTGAAAAATTCCAGGAATATAAGAATGAAGTAGAAAAACAAACAGGCAAAAGTATCAAGATCCTAAGATCGGATCGAGGAGGAGAATACTTAAGTGCCGAATTCCTGAACTATTTAAAAGAGAATGGAATTCTCTCTCAGCTTACTCCTCCATACACTCCGCAACATAACGGTGTATCGGAGAGACGGAACCGAACCCTATTGGATATGGTACGGTCCATGATGAGTAACGCTGAGTTACCGCGATCTTTCTGGGGGTATGCGCTAGAGACAGCTGCATATCTTTTGAACCGTGTTCCCACTAAGACTGTGCCTACCACACCATATGAGTTATGGAGTGGGAAGAAACCCTATCTTAATCACATTAAGACATGGGGATGTCCAGCTTTTGTAAAAAAGCAGCATGCGGACAAGCTCGAGGCACGCTCAGTACAGTGCAAGTTTGTGGGATATCCAAAGAACTCCAAGGGATATTACTTCTATTGCGAAGAGGAACAAAAAGTCCTTGTTTCTCGCCATGCCCACTTTCTAGAACATCAGTTCATAGAAAAAGAATTAAGTGGGAGCGCAATAGAACTGGAAGAAATTCCAGAACCACAAACTATTACTGAAAGTTTAGTGGAACCAGAAAGTTCAAAAGAACAGGACATTCCTATGCCGCTCCGCAGGAGTAGTAGGCAGTCTCATCCGCCCGAGAGATACTACGGTTTTCTCATTGACGGGGATAGAGAAGACTGCATCCTGGATTGTGATGAGCCTACTAGCTTCCAGCAAGCCATTCAGAGCGTCGACTCGGTAAAATGGCTGGATGCAATGCGGACCGAAATGGAGTCCATGTACACCAACAAAGTATGGACGTTGGACATTGCTCCAGATGGGGTAAAACCCGTAGGATGCAAGTGGATCTTCAAAAGGAAGATTGGTGTAGATGGACAGGTTGAGACCTATAAAGCTAGACTGGTAGCAAAGGGTTTTCGTCAGCGACCTGGTTTGGACTATGACGAAACCTTTTCTCCAGTAGCTATGCTGAAATCCATTCGGATCCTTCTTGCCATTGCTGCTTTCCACGATTATGAGATTTGGCAGATGGACGTAAAGACAGCTTTTCTAAATGGTCATTTAGAAGAGTGTGTCTATATGGATCAGCCAGAGGGTTTCATTCAGGGTGGGAGCAGCGGAAAGGTGTGCAAGTTGCTCAAGTCCATTTATGGACTCAAGCAGGCATCGCGGAGTTGGAACATCTGTTTTGATGAGACGGTCAAAGAATTTGGCTTTATCAAAAATCCAGATGAACCATGCATCTATTGTAGATTTGTAGCGAGAACTGTAGTATTCCTCGTTTTATACGTGGATGACATTCTCTTAATAGGAAATGACATTCCTATGCTACAATCTGTCAAGGGGTTCTTGTCACACAGGTTCTCCATGAAAGACCTGGGTGATGCCTCCTACATTCTGGGTATCCGGATCTACCGTGACAGATCCAAGAGGATATTAGGACTCTCGCAGTCCAGGTACATCGACACCATACTGAAGAGATTCAGTATGGAAGATTCCAAGCGCGGTAATCTACCGGCTTGTCACGGGATCACCCTCTCCAAAGAGATGTCTCCCAAGACTGATTTGGAGAGGGATCGCATGTCTATTATACCCTACGCTTCTGCGGTAGGCTCTATAATGTATGCGATGTTGTGTACCAGACCGGATGTGGCTTATGCACTGAGTGTGGTAAGCAGGTATCAGTCAAACCCTGGGGAGAAACATTGGATAGCAGTAAAGAACATTCTCAAGTACCTGAGAAGGACTAAGGAGATGTTCTTGGTGTATGGCGGAAAAGACCTGCAGATTGAGGCCTTTGCTGACTCCAGCTTCCAGAGTGACAAGGATGATTCCAAGTCCATGTCGGGTTTTGTCTTTACCCTCAATGGAGGGGCGGTGTGTTGGAAGAGCTCCAAACAGGAAACCGTTGCTGACTCGACTATGGAAGCGGAATACATCGCTGCATCTGATGCCGCAAAAGAAGCTGTCTGGATGAGGAAGTTCTTGAAAGAACTTCAGGTGGTTCCGTCCATTGTTGACCCAATACCTCTGTATTGCGACAACAACGGGGCTATAGCTTTAGCGAAGGAACCCAGGTCCCATCAGAAATCCAGACACATCTTAAGGCGGTATCACCTGATCAGGGAGATCGTGGATCGCCAGGAGATCGAGGTCCGGAGAGTTGCATCAGAGGATAACACAGCAGATCCATTCACCAAGGCCTTGCCCCAGACTCAGTTCGAGCGGCTGATCGAGATGATAGGTCTTCGATACGCCAGTACATGGCCTTAGTGCAAGTGGGAGATTGTTAGTGTATATGCCCTAGAGGCCATTACTGTATCATACTAGCTTGTATATTACTTAATGGAAGCTTGGGATATTCACAGTTGTATATACAATCTTGCTCGAAATGGTAGTATGCTACTTGGTTTGTCTCTGCTTTAATATGTGCATGTGTTTCTTTTAGCATATTGCGGGTATACATATTAGTAGAGCCCTTAGGATCTTTGCTTGATTACCAGCGTTGTGATGGCGCTCGCACTCGTGGGAGCTGGGTAATCTATAAGCACATCCTTATACAGGTCCCTGGTCGTTGGACTATCGAGACAGGGCATCGATACTCCGGAGTAGACTAGCGTATGCGCTTCTCATCCCAGTGTGGGAGACGGTCTGTCCCACAGCCGTTAGTACGTCGTACTTGGGATAGTATGCGGGTGCTCGTTAGGTTACGAGTACACTGGACAGGACTCGTCGGGAACTGTTGGTTGGTAATATACCTATCGTCAGTTATCAGTTCCCAGGTGACATGAGTACAGCTTAGTCCGCTGACTTGACACTGTCACTTCGCCTCGAGTGTGTTCCCACTGCACTTTGATTACTACCCTACCACGGCTCAGAGGAGTCGTGCAAACAGGTAGTTTTTGGGTGCAGTCCCGAAGCACTTGGAGGCAGTGACGGTTAGACAGGATTCGTCTCTCCCGGTATTGGGGGTTGACATCGCGCTGTGTCCTGGAGAGCCATTACACGAGTAGTCCCTGGCCAGGGCAAGCGAGATATACTGGTAGGCTTCCAGTGTTATCTCAGGGTGTTCTGGGCTTCACTCCGACACGACTTGTACCGCTATTAGGGGACTGACGTTCACCGCCCCCCTAGGCCCGCCATGCGATGTATCAGACGAACAGACCGGACTGTACGGAGACTGTCACATATAGGCTCAGTAGGAGTGCAGATGGGGTTCACCTCGTCAGTCTTCTTATCGACATCTACCTGGGGACCGTTACGTACAGCTAGTGCCGCTTGCGGTCTGTGATTAAACCCACTGCCAGCGTAGTGTCGAGTCTTTAGAGTCCCACACAGAGAGCTATTCGCCTTTAGGCAAAATGAGTAGAGGTCGCATGGTTTTGCGACAGGGTTCGTTCGCATCCGCGCACTTGTGCACGTTTGCTGTCCGGACAGTCTATACTAGCGGGCTTTGGTTTAAGCCGGATCCTAGTATATGATTTGAGATTGGTTTTTCTCATTGTGTTCGTGTTCCTCGGATCACGAATGCGGGTGCGTATGCACAGTTGCTTGAGATTGGGGGAGAGGACCTTGTTTAGGGTTAATGGCCTTTGTCATTTTATTAACCCTATTGATTTTGTGTGGATTATTGTTAATTGATAATTAGCTTAATTATTGTGCATGGTTGTTGTTGACAATTTGACTTCATTGACTTGTTGACCATGTTGACAACTTGACCATAATCATTTCATTTGGAAGATGCTCTTTGATCTTTGCAAAAATGAAATGATAATGGTCAATTCATGATTTATCATGACAATTTTCAAGCTAATTATCTAATTAAACTTATCCTCACATATTAGTGAGAATGGCTCACTATTTTTCTCATTCTATCATATCTTTTCTCTCTCTTGCTCATCCTCTCCCTCAAGCTCTCTCCCTCTCATGTGTTGAGAAACAAAAAGCTTGAGAAAAACCCTCTCTTGATCTTCTCTACTCACTTCTAGGGTTCAAGTCTTAGCATTTCTTGTACTCTAGTTACTCCTAGCTTGGAGTTGAAGCTAAAGGTGGTGGCTTTCGGGTGGATCCTTCTTTGACGGGAGAAGACAAGCAAGGTGATCCTTTTCTACCATACCTAGGAGCAAGGAGAGAAGGACTAAAGACCAAAGGTATAACCTTTCTTCACTTTGCTACTTTGTAGTTAGGGTTAGCTAGTTTATGTTTAGCAAAGATCCTCACAAGCATAGTCCATGTTGCCTAAGTCATTAAAAATCCGATTTTTATTATGTTTTCCGCCTCCCCGTAAGCACCGGGGTGGGCAACACGGACTTACAGGGTTTCCCTGGATCAGGTGAGACGATGTAGACGTCGTATGGTCTTACGGCAGGGTTTCGATCGCATTCGTATACTGGCTACTCGAATGACGATCGGACGGATAATACTAGTAGGCTTTGGTTTAAGCCGGATACTAGTATTGTAGTATTGGATTACACTGATCTCAGTATATCCGTATTTTTCGGAATACGAATACGAGTATGAAAATACGGAAAAGGGCATTCTTGTAAATTCACAAGAATGACCTTCTAGAAGGAGACACCTCATTATTGTTTTATTCTTTTTCATTAAAGAATTAATGAGGTGGAAATTAGGAGATTTATGAGGCATGGGTTGAAAGCATGGCTAAGTATTTGTTTATTTCATTTGGAGCCACTATTCAAGCATGGTTGTAGATTATATGATTTAATAATACCATGGTTGAATTATTGGCTCAAGACTTAGCCATCCTCTCTTCTCATTTTCATTATCATTATCACAAAAGCTTTCTCTCTCCTAGGTTTTCTTCTCTCCTTCTTCCTCAAGCTCATACACTTGCATGTGTTGCAAAACAATGAGCTTTGAGATCAAATAGTCCAATACACATTCTTTCTACATCTACTTAGTCATCTTCCCTAGAAAGCAAGATTACTAGGTTATCTCATGGAGGTTGGAACTTGACCATAGGCCCTCGGGTGGATCCATCTTCGACGCAAAGGAGACCGGCAACCGAACTTTTTCAAGACCTAGAACAAGCAAAAGAAAGGAGATCAAGAAGAAGCTTGAACCAAGGAACAAGGAGCCACTTGAAGACCCGAAGGACTAGGAATGAGGGTGTAACTCTTAAACATAGTAGTTAACTCTCTCTCTTAGTTTAGGTTTTTGTTAGCTAAGGTTTAAACAAGATCCAAAAGTGGAACAAGTTCATGATGCAAAGCTAAAACAAGTTTCTTTTGCTGCGAGAAAAACGTTTTTAAAGTATTCCGCCTCCCCGCGACACGTGGGGTGTGCATCATGGACTTACACTGGTATCAGAGCCATGTTAAACCTTAACTAACTTGTTAGCAAAGTGTTAGAAATTCGATCGCCGGAAAAATCCCGAAATCACATTCGAAAATGCATGTTTCTGTCGATTTTAAAAACTGGTCTTAAATTTTTTTCAGAAAGCTTAAAAATACATGCAGGGGTTTTTAAGAACACAGAAGAAATTTGGGCTCATGAATCGGTCAGACCACCGCGGAACCGCGGCAGAACCTAGCGTTCTGCCGCCCATCCGCGGCCGAGTCAACTCCGATTCGGTCCAAATTTTTTCTGTTTTTCTAATTTTCTGAATTTGTGATTTTTGGGATATTTTGCTTCAGCCTAGATATTTTGTGTACTGTGTTGAACTTGGGGTAGACTCAAATTTTCTTAATCGATCGAAATTCTAATTGCTTTAGCTAATCGGTTCTGCTGTAATGTTATATGTGTTTTGAAACATCTGCTAATCGCTATACGATGGTTAGTAGGGGTTGCACATATCTGTGTTGATTGGTTTGTGTATATGAATCTTATTGGATCGTCGATGATGAATAGCCGGGGGTGTGAGATGAGTGTTTTCTTTTCTTTCATTCAATATAATTTGTAAAATTGATGTAATATTATTTTTGCGGGGCACATCTGGGTTGAGGTTGTACCCACCGTTGTATTATTTCTTTTACTGTTTTTTCTCCTAGGATAGACCCAAGGTAGGTGCACAAACTATCGGGTACTTTGAAGTGCTAAGTGGCCTACTCACGTTGTTGAGGGAGACTGCTTCACTTCTGGTACTTGGCGGGTAGTTTGCCGCACCCGTAAGGGTCTAGGATGGGGTTTTGGCTACTCATCACGACCGTGGAACCCGTCCTTCGTTATGGGCTTAAACGAAGTGCGGAATTCCTAGTATATCCAATATGTTCATCTGTGATCTGGAATGCCTATTATTGCGTGCGACGAATGGATATATCTATATATGATATTTATTAGGCGTTGCTTATGTTTTACACCTGTGCTAGTCCAGCCCCTGCTCTGTCGTTAGTTAAGTAACCTAACGGGTGATGACGAGGCCCAGTGGCGAATACGGATGGCATAAGCGTACGTTGTATTTTCATTGTTTTCTGCAATTGTAGGATTAAATGAGGGGACAACATTAATTCATTAATGCAAAGAAAATAAACCTAAACTAAATCGTTGGAATAATTTCAAAACCACGCGGTTTTCTTCAAAAAGAAAATTTACATGCGGAGCTTAAACCACTCCTTTTAAAAAGCTATCATGGTTCCTTCGATCATATCAAGTTCATTACGTTAACGGTTTCGCCAAAAACCAGCCGTAACCCTCCGTCGTTTCAAATAAACAGCACATCGTATTCATGCTATGTTTGTTGGCCTACGTCAAGGCATAGTGTATGGTAGCAATGTGTTGCTTATTTGTTGCATAGATAGATGCATTAGTTTAGGACAGTCGTACAGTCTTGTTGGCCTACGTCAAGGGCGAGTACGGATGGATCTAAATTAATCAGGACAACGACGGGTAGAACTTGACTTGCATCTTATGATTTGTTGGCCTACGTCAAGGTCATAAGAGCTTGGGGTAAAAATCACATCGGGAGTTTCAAACATAAAGGAAACTTGCAGATTTAGCATACATTCTGGAGTATGGTGAGTAGAGTGGCTTCCATCTAGGGCATCATGCGATGATAGTTGGATCCCGATCCCACTGATGAGTAGGATTACTCTTGGAAGATTTTCTCACTTAACAATCAATGCTATAAACCAAGTAGGTGTCTAGAAAGGTGTTAGTGGGGCTACACCTCCAGGGAAAAGAGGTTATATAATTAAGGAACTTTGCGAAAGCATTGAAAAACCTCCCTCGAAGTACCAACACTGACCTAGCTGAAAGGTTAAGCAAGTATTGTGACGTGCGATTAATCCTGACTAATTCTTCTTTTAGGGTTTGAAGAAGGATTTGAGAAAACAGTGGGAGCCATCCTATTTAGATAAACTAATAAACCAATCTAAACTTACAAGAGCATATGCTGAGTGTTTCTTTTCTCTCTCTCTCTGGCAGCTACCATGACAGGACTAAAACTATTACTTGAAAAGAATACACTGACCGGGCCAAACTATAAAGATTGGCTAAGGAACGTCAACATTGCACTGACTTATGACAAAGTTGCATATGTTACCACCACTGTTCCTCCCCCTATCCCAGGACCAGATTCCTCAGTTGCGGACAAAGAGATTAGCAAAACTTGGGATCTAGACTGCGAGAAAGCTAATTGTATCGTGCTGGCGTCTATGAACAATGAACTCCAGAAACAGCATGAGAGTATGGATATTATATCCATCTTTCTCCATTGCAAGGAACTGTATGGAGAGCACTCCCGTATCGCAAGGTACGAGACCTCAAGGAAACTATTCCAGATGAGGTTAGCTCCAGGATCACCTGTAGGAGAGCACGTCCTGAAAATGATTAGCCTCATTGAGGAACTCGCAAAATTGGGATGCGTGCTAGAGAATGAGTTATACATCGACTTGATTTTGCAGTCCCTACCCCACATCTTCTCTCAGTTCGTGCTGAGCTTCAACAAGCACGAAATGGAAGCTGATCTTCCAAAGCTCATCAACATGTTGAGGGTAGCAGAGACCTCCTTGAAAAAGGAGAAGACCCATGTTCTGTATGTTGGCCAATCATCCTCTTCTAAATCCAAAGCGAAAGCTAAGGTGAAGAAGAAGATGAAAGTCACCAAACCGAAAGGCGGGGTCAAGAAGGTGCAGGGAACGAACAAGGCAGGAAGGGTGAAGGCGAATAAGAACGAATGCTACTATTGTCACAAGCAAGGGCACTGGAAAAAGGATTGCATAGCTTTCAAAGCCAAGGATAAGAAGCAAGCTGCTGCTTTTGCTTCAGGTGTGTTTGTAATCGAAAATTGTCTTTCAGTAAACTCTACATCATGGGTACTTGATACCGGTTCTGGTTCTTACATCTGTAATTCTTTGCAGGCTCTGAGAAACCGTAGAGCACTGAAGACTGGTGATATGACCCTCCGGATGGGCAATGGAATGAACATAGATGCTGTTGCAATGGGGGATTATCACCTGGGGTTGACTAGTGGGCACATTTTGGTGTTGTACAGCTGTTTTTGTATTCCCAGTATGCTGTGCAATATTATATCAGTATCTTTGTTATCTAATGAAGGATATAATTTTGCACTTGAAAGAAATGTCATGAACATTCTCCTAAATCAAGAAATGATTGGGTTTGGCATACTAGAAAATGGCATATACATACTTAATCAACCTCAAGTTTTCAATATTCAAAACACGCTTAAAAGGAAGGCTCCAGATTCAAACCAAGCCTTCCTATGGCATTGTAGACTTGGTCATATAAATGAAACAAGGTTGACAAAGTTACATAAAGATGGATATTTAGATCCGTTTGAATTCATCATATGCAACTTGTCAATCATGTATCAAAGGAAAGATGACCAAATCTCTGTTCACTGGACAGGGAGAAAGAGCCAAGGAACTCTTGGGACTTGTACACAGCGATGTATGTGGTCCGATGTCTACACATGCACGAAGCGGTCACTCCTACTTCATCACTTTTACTGATGATTTCTCGAGGTATGGACACGTGTTTTTAATGAAGCATAAATCCGAGGACTTTGAGAAGTTTAAGGAGTATTAAAATGAAGTGGAGAAACAGACTGGTAAAAGCATCAAGACACTTCGATCTGATCGAGGTGGAGAATACTTAAGTACCAGTTTCCTTGAATGCTTAAAAGAGAATGGAATTCTCTTTCAGCTTACTCCCCCGTATACACCTCAGCATAATGGTGTATCAGAAAAGAGGAATCGCACGCTACTGGACATGGTGCGTTCAATGATGAGTAGTGCTGAGTTTCCACTTTCCTTCTGGAGTTTTGCGATAGAATCAGCTGCATACCTATTGAATGGAGTTCCGACTAAGTCTGTGCCTACCACTCCATATGAAATGTGGAGCGGGAAGAGACCATGTCTCAAGTATATCAAGATATGGGGATGTCCAGCATTTGTTAAAAAGCATAACCCGGACAAGCTCGAGGCACGATCGGTTTTGTGCAAGTACCCCAAGCATCAAGGGGATATATTGTCTACCATACTGAAGAACAAAAGGTGTTTGTCGCTCGCCACATTGTCTTCTTAGAGAGAGAATTTCTTGCAAAAAAAATTAGTGGGAGAGCGGTAGAGCTGGAAGAAATTCCAGAACCTCAAACTACTGCCGAGGACTTAGTAGAACATCAGGTTTCAATAGAGCCCGACGAACCAACGTCGCTCCACAGATCTAGTAGGCTTTCTCGTCCTCCTGAAAGATACTATGGTTTTCTTGTAGATGGGGATCGAGAGGATTGCATCATCAATGATGATGTGCCTACTAATTTTCAGCAGGCTATCATGAGTAAAGACTCGGTAAAGTGGCTGGATGCTATGAGATCCGAAATGGAATCCATGTACACCAATAAAGTATGGACTTTAGATGTTTCTCCTCCTGGGGTGAAACCAGTTGGATGCAAATGGATCTTCAAAAAGAAGATTGGTGCATTTGGACAAGTGGAAACCTACAAAGCTAGACTCGTTGCAAAAGGTTTTCGTCAAAGGCTAGGATTGGACTATGATGAAACCTTTTCACCAGTAGCTATGCTTAAATCCATTCGGATCCTTCTTGCCATTGCTGCCTTCCATGACTATGAAATCTGGCAGATGGACGTAAAAACAGCTTTTCTAAATGGACATTTAGAAGAAAGTATTTACATGGATCAACCAGAAGGTTTCTTAGACAGTGGGAGCAGCGGAAAGGTGTGCAAGTTGCTTAAATCCATTTATGGATTAAAGCAAGCATCGCGGAGTTGGAACATCTACTTTGATGAGACGGTCAAAGAATTTGACTTTATCAAAAATGTAGATGAACCATGAATTTATAGGAAGATTGTAGAAGGAGCAGTAGTCTTCCTCGTTTTGTACGTCGACGACATACTACTGATAGGGAACAATGTCCCTATACTACAATCATTAAAGCTCTTCTTGTCACAGAAATTCTCTATGAAAGACTTGGGAGATGCATCCTACATTCTGGGCATTAAGATCTATCGTGATAGATCCAAAAGGATGTTGGGACTTTCACAGTCCGGGTATATTGACACTATACTAAAGAGATTTAGTATGGAAGATTCCAAGCGCGGTAACTTACCCACTTGTCACGGGATCACCCTCTCCAAAGAGATGTCTCTAAAGACTGATGAAGAGAGGGCTCGCATGGGCTTTATACCCTACGCTTCGGTAGTAGGATCCATAATGTATGCGATGTTATGTACCAGACCAGATGTAGCTTACGCACTTAGTGTGGTAAGAAGGTATCAGTCTGACCCAGGTGAGAAGCATTGGATAGCGGTAAAGAACATTCTCAAGTACCTGAGAAGGACTAAGGAGATGTTCTTGGTTTACGGTAATGGGGACCTCCAGGTCGAGGCTTTTACCGACTCCAGCTTCCAAAGTGACAAAGATGGCCCTAAATCCATTTTGGGTTTTGTGTTTACCCTCAATGGAGGGGTGGTATGTTGGAGGAGTTCCAAACAGGATACCGTCGCAGACTCAACTATGGAGGCTGAGTATATAGCTGCTAACGATGCCGCAAAAGAGGCTGTCTGGATGAAGAAGTTCATCTCTGAACTTCAGGTGGTTCCGTCCATTGCCAATCCAATACCTTTGTATTGTGATAACAATGGGGCTATAGCATTAACAAAGGAACCAAGGTCCCATCAGAAATCCAGGCATATCTTGAGGCGATATCGCCTGATCAAGGAGATCGTGGATCGTCGAGAGATCGAGGTGCGGAGAGTGGACACAAAAGACAACAGGGCAGATCTATTCACCAAGGCCATCCCTCAAGTCCAGTTCGAAAGGCTGTTTGAGATGTTGGGCATGCGGTACGCCAGCAACTGGATCTAGTGCAGACAGTGGGTACTCATTGCGCCAATTAAAGAACTTAGTGCAAGTGGGAGATTGTTGGATATATATATGCCCTATAGGCCTTCATTGTATAGGATGCTAAGGATATGTATGTACATGACAATCTTACTTGATATGATAGTACGCTATTTGGTTTGTCTTTATCTTAACATGTGATATATTTTACTTTGTATACATGTTGATAAAGCCCATAGGGTATGTGCCTAACTACCAGCGTTGTGATGGCAATCATACTTGTGGGAGCTGGATGGTCAATAGGCACATCCTTAAATGTCCCTAGTCGCAGGAATATCGAGACTGGGCATCGATGCTCCAGAGTAGACTAATGTATACATATCTAGACCCTGACGAAGGGCGATGGATTGGTCCCGCAGCCATTGGTGATATGCACCTAAGATTGTATACAGATGCTCACTGGGTGTGAGTACACCAGATAGGACTCGCCGAGAACTGACTAGATGGTATTATACCTAGCGTCAGATAGCAGTTCTCAGGTGACATGTATGCAGATAGTCTGTCGACTTAAGGTCTTCATTTGTCTCGTGTGAGTTCCCACTGTACTTTGATTACTACCCTACCACGGCTCAAAGGAGTCATGCAAACAGCTTTTAGTTGGGTACATTCCCGAGCCACATGGAGGCAGTGAGCGACCGTTAGGGATTCGTCTCTCCTGGTATAGGGAGTCGATATCGCACTGTGATTGGTTGGTCATTACCATAAGTCCCTGGCCAGGGCTGATTAAGAATTACTGGTGGACGGACCAGTAGATTCTCAGATGGTCTTGAGCCAACCTGACATGACTTGTACGGTTATTAGGGGTCTGACATTTTCCACCACCCTAGACCTTACATGCGATACTCTCAGACGAACAGACCGGACTGCACGGATATTGCCACGGACAGGCTCAGTAGGGGTTACGGACGAGTTCGCTCGTCGGCCTCCTTTTCGACACGTACCTGGGTTTCCGTAACGTATAGCTAGTGCCACTGACGGACTTATGGTTAAACCCACTGCCAGCATACTCTCGAGTCTTTAAAGTCCCACACAGAGGGTTTCCCTGGATCAGGCGAGACGATGTAGACGCCGTATGGTCTTACGGCAGGGTTTCGATCGCATTCGTGTACTGGCTACTCGAATGACGATCGGACGGATAATACTAGTAGGCTTTGGTTTAAGCCGAATACTAGTATTGTAGTATTGGATTATACTGATCTCAGTGTATCCGTATTTTTCAGAATACGGATACGGGTATGAAAATACGGAAAAGGGTATTCTTGTAAATTCACAAGAATGACCTTCTAGAAGGAGACATCTCATTATTGTTTTATTCTTTTTCATTAAAGAATTAATGAGGTGGAAATTAGGAGATTTATGAGGCATGGGTTGAAAGCATGGCTAAGTATTTGCTTATTTCATTTGGAGCCACTATTCAAGTATGGTTGTAGATTATATGATTTAATAATACCATGGTTAAATTATTGGCTCAAGACTTAGCCATCCTCTCTTCTCATTTTCATTATCATTATCACAAAAGCTTTCTCTCTCCTAGGTTTTCTTCTCTCCTTCTTTCTCAAGCTCATACACTTGCATGTGTTGCAAAACAATGAGCTTTGAGATCAAACAGTCCAATACACATTCTCTCTACATCTACTTAGTCATCTTTTCTAGCAAGCAAGATCACTAAGTTATTTCATGGAGGTTGGAGCTTGACCATAGGCCCTTGGGTGGATCCATCTTCGACGCAAAGGAAACTGACAACCGAACTTTTTCAAGACCTAGAAGAAGCAAAAGAAAGGAGATCAAGAAGTAGCTTGAACCAAGGAACAAGGAGCCACTTGAAGATCCGAAGGACTAAGAACGAGGGTATAACTATTAAACATAGTAGTTAACTCTCTCTTAGTTTAGGTTTTTGTTAGCTAAGGTTTAAACAAGATCTAAAAGTGGAACAAGTTCATGATGCAAAGCTAGAACAAGTTCATGATGCAAAGCTAAAACAAGTTTCTTTTGGTGCGAGAAAAACATTTTTAAAGTATTCCGCCTCCCCGCGACACGTGGGGTGTGCATCATGGACTTACAACTGCCGGTTGGTATTATACTTATCGTCAGTTAGCTGTTTCCCGATAACATGAGTACAGGTTAGTCCGTTGATATAAATATGGGTATTTATGCTTTGATACAAATACATGTATTTCTTTCTAAATATGAATACGCATATTTTTTATTTTCGGTACAAATACGGTATTCATATTTTGGTAGAAATACGGTATACGTATTTATACGGATTAGAGTATACTTGTTTATATACATGCATTTGCATTTATTTATAAGTGTGTGTATATGTATACTTGTGAGGTGGCTACACTCTCTCACTTAACTCTTCAGCATTTAACATGGAAGTGTGTGGGCTTATGACTCACCTTAGTGAGTCACCAAGCCCACCCACTCTTTTGTTTTGGGTGAGTAGAGATAAGTATGAGAGTGAGAGATATTTTCAAGTGATGGTTGATCTTTCTCAAGTGAGGAAAATTCTCTAGTTGCTACCTCTTCATCATCTTTCTCAATCCTCTCCCTTGAGTTGTGAGGATTAAAAGAAAACATATAGTTTCATAAACTACACCACTCTAAGCATCTTGTCATAGCAAGACTTGATCTTTAGTTGTTTCGAACGAAACTATCGCTTGAATCGGCATTCTTGGGTGGATCGTCTTTGACACGGAAGATCGGTTTCGAGAGCTCGTTCCATCAACCCAAGGAGCTTTAGGAGTAAACTTTCAAGACCCGAAGGACCGTCTACAAAGGTTGTAATTTCAACCGAATAGTTAAAACTCTAGCTAGGGTTTGTTTAGTTTAGTATTTGGGCTTGTATCCTGGGATTTAGTGTTTTGTGCTTAAGATTTTAAAAGTTTTTGATTCCGCATAGCCGTAGTTGACACGGAAAGGAGCACATATACACTTACACAGGTATCAGAGCCTACCCAAACACGTAACTAACTGAATAAACGAAGTTTAGAATTTCGAAACCGAAATAACTCCGAAACGTAAAATCCTAGATCCAAGATTCTGTCGATTTTAAAAGAGCTTCTAAAAATTTTTTAAACAAATGCAGAATGCTCTTCATATAGTAACTAGAACACCAAAGAAAAACGAGGCACTCGGTCCAAGTAAAAACCGCCGAAATTGGCATTTTTCCCGCCCTCGCCGGTTTTATTGTGGAAGTTGGTCTCGTGCTTCTTGTAATGTTTTGTACTCTTGGATTTTGGATTTATGGTATTGTTTGATTTTTTTTCCAGATTTCATCTAATGTTATCTTTGTCCTTAGGCAATACGGTGTGTTTCTAAGTCAAAATTTTAACATAGTTTATTCGTTTTAAGTTCGTATATGTGTTTCTCAACGTCGACTAATTGCTATACGTCTATTAGTGGGGGTTGCACATATCTGGTATCTTGTGTTTGCGGTTTGTGGATATGAAGTATTAGATCTTCATGATTGAATAGCCGGGGATGTGAGAAGAGTGTTCTTTTCTTTCATTCATGTAATTTATAAAGTGATGTAATATTCTTTTGCGGGGCACATTCGAGTTGAGGTTGTAGCCACCGTTGTATTATTTCATTTACTTGTTCTTGCATTTATGCTAGACACCCAAGGTGGGGTGGAAAAACTACCGGGTTCTTAAAGTGCCGAGTGGCCTACTCATCTCATTGAAGGAGGTTGCTTCACTTCGGCGATTTGGCGAGTAGTTTGCCGCACCCGTAGGGGTCTAGGGGTGAAGGTTTTGGCTATTCATCACGATCGTGGAATCCATTTTTCATTATAGGCTTAAATGAAACACGGAAATCCTAGCATATCCAATATATTAATCAATGTTACTTGTGTTGTGATCTGTGATCTAAAATGGCTATTATTCCGTGAGACGAATGGCTATATATATAGATTATATATAATATACGTTGCTTATGTTTTGCACCCGCGCTAGCCCTTGCCCCCACTCTGCCGTTAGTTAAGTAACCTAACGGTGCATGACGGGGCCCCAGGACGAATGCGGATGGCATAAACGTACGTTCTATTTTCGTTTATTTCTGTAATGACAGGGTTAAATGATGGGACATCATTAATATGGTTTAATGCAAGGAAAACAAACCAAAATTAAATCGTTGGAACAATTTCAAAACAACTCGGTTTTCTTTAAAAATAACATTTAAATGCGGAGCCTAAACCACTCCTTTTAAAAAGCCATCATGGTTCCTTCGACAATATCAAGTTCATTACGTTCACGGTTTTCGCTAAAACCAGCCGTAGTCCTCCATCATTTCAGATGGGTATTCAGTAGTATTCAAGTTATGTATTTTGACCTTCGCCAAGGCATAGTGATAGGTAGCTGCTGGGCATTCATCTATAGTATAGATAGATATGTTAATCTGGGACAGGCGTACGGCTATTTTGGCCTTCATCAAGAGTTTGTACGAATGGTTTCATGTTGTCTAAGTGCCCCCAAGTCAATTATTGAATCGCAGGCATGCGATTGCGATGAGTGAGGGAGGACCTATACGGATAGAACAGTATTACTCAAGATGATAGTATGCTATCTGGTTTGCCTTTATCATCATGTACTTGCTTTATGTGGTAATACAGATCACTATTACATGTTGATATAGCCCATAGGATTCTTGCTTGACTACCAGCATTATGATGGCGATCATATACGTGGGAGCTGGATGGTCTATAAACACATCCTTAAATGTCCCTAGTCGTGGGAGTTTCGAGACTGGGCATCGATACTCTAGAGTAGACTAGTGTATACTAATCGAGATCCCGACGAGGGGCGGTGGCCAGGTCTCATAAGCCATTGGTGTTAGTTTGTTCACCTAAGATAGTATACAGGTGCTCATTGGGTTATGAGTACACTGGACAGACTCGTCGAGAACCTGCTAGTTGGTAGTATATCTATTGTCAGATAGCAGTTCCCAGGTGACATGTGTGCAGGTTAGTCTGTTGACCTGAGATCGTCACTTGTCTCGTGTGAGTTCCCACTGTGCTTTGATTACTACCCTACCATGGCTCAAAGGAGTTGTGCAAACAGGATTTAGTTGGGTATAGTCCCGAGCCACATGGAGGCAATGAGCGGATCGTCGGGGGTTCATCTCTCCCGGTATTGAGGGTTGATGTCGCGCAGTGCACGGGTGGCCATCACCAGAAATCTTTGGCCAAGGTAGTCGAGAATTACTGATTCGGATCAGTAGTTTCTCAGTTGGTGATAGGCTTCATAACGACACGAAATGTCGCGTTATTAGGGGTCTGGCTTTATTGTCCTCCCTAGACTCGATATGCTATACTCTTAAACAAACAGATCGGACTGGACGGATATTGTCACGGACAGGCTTAGTAAGCGTTCGGATGAGTTTGCTCATCGGTCTCCCTTTCGCTCAATACCTGGGTAGCCGTTACGTATAGCTAGTGCCGCTAACTTGGTTATGGTTAAACCCAATGCCAGCGTATTGACGAGTCTTTAGAGTCCCACACAGAGGATTTCCCTGCTTCGGACGAAACGATGTAGAGGTCGTATGGTTTTACGGTAGGGTTCGATCATATACGTGCACTTGTGCACGTATCAGGATTCGGACGGATAATACTGGTGGCTTTGGTTTAAGCTGGATTCTAGTATTATATTGTTGGATTATTTTTGTCTCTTTCTATTAGTATTTTTCGGAATACGGATACGGGTATTTATATACGGATGAGGGGTATTCTTGTAATTAATTACAAGTTACTTCTAGAAGATGCCACCTCATTTAGTTTTAACCATTTAAGATTAAATGGTTACTGAGGTAGAGAGGACAAGATGTGTATGCATTTATTGTAACATGGCTTTATAATGACTCATGGTTACTATTCTAGCATGCTTGGATTTTGTTTGTTGTGAGATATTTTGGAGACTGGAGATATTTTGGGTTGACTTAAGATATTTTGGAGACTTGAGATATTTATTGGATGGCTTCATCATTACTCACAACACAACTCACAACACACAACACTACACATAGCTATTTTTCTTGAGTTGTCTCTCACTCTCATCCTCAAGCTTCTTCTTCTACCTACACCCTTCAAGTCTCATGTGTTGAGAAACGTAGGGTGTTATGAGACAAATTAATCCATCACCACACTCTACATTCTCTAGGTTATCTAGTTTAGCGATCTAGGTACCCTAGTTACCTCAGCTATTGAGGTAGGAGCTCGAAATACAAATCCTCGGGCGGATCATCATTGATGGAGGGAGACCAGAGATCAAGCTTGATCATGGAGGCCTTTAGGAGCTTGGGATGATGGTTGAAGACAGAAGGACTCGGATCATCCGGTATAACCATTCCTAATAGTTTCTCGTTTGCTAGTTTAAGGTTAATAGTAGATCCGGGTAGCGGGTTGCGTTAGCGACGATTTAGAAAAATTTTGTTCCGCAATCGACCATGGTTTAATGGCCAGGGCGCTTGCATAACCCAACAGTTCAGATTAACCTGGACAATGACGGGTAGAACTTGACTTGCGTCTTATGATATTTTGGCCTTCGTCAAGGTCATAAGCGCCTGGGGCAAAAATCCACATCGAGAGTTTCAAAGGAAAAAGAAACTTGCTAGTTTTGCATACCATCTGAAGTGTGATGATTTTGGTAGAATTCCTTCAAAGTTGTCACACAATGATAGTTGGATCCTGATCCCACCGTGAGTTTTATTACTCCTCGAGAGAATTTTCACTTTGCAATCAATGCTATAAACCAAGTAGGTGTCTAGAATGGTGTTAGCGGGGCTACGCCTCCAGGGAAAAGAGGTTATTTAATTAAGAAACTTCGCGAAAGCATTGTAAAACTTCCCTCGAAGTACCGACACTAGCCTGACCAAAAGGTTAAGAAAGAATTGTAGGGTGCGATTAATCCCACTAATTCTTCTTTTATGCTTTGAAGGAGGATTTGAGGAAACAGTGCAAGCCATCCTATTTAGATAAACTAATAACCAATCTAAATTTGCAAGAGCATCATGCTGAGTGTTTCTTCTCCCTTTCCTAATTACAGCGACCGAGCTGATCGGGCTTAAGTTACTACTAGATAAAAATATATTGACGGGGCAAAACTATAAAGATTGGCTAAGAAATGTCCAGATAGCCATTACCTATGACAAGCTGGGCTACCTCCTTACTACTAAAGCCTCCGCCGTCCCTAGTCCAGATTCCACCATCGCAGGTATTGAAATCCGTAAGACATGGGAAATAGACTGTGCGAAAGCCAAGTTCCTCGTGCCGGCCTCAATGAATAATGAACACCAGAGGCGGCATGAGAAAATAGACTTAGCTTCCATCTTCCTCCATACATTATATGGAGAGCAATACGAGACCTCGAAGAAATTATTTCAGGCAAGGTTGGCTATCGGGTTATCTGTAGGGGACCACGTCCTTAAAATGATCAGCTTTATTGAAGAGCTCACGGACCTTGAGACTACGTTGGAGAACGAGTTATATACAAATTTGATTCTACAGTCCCTCCCCTCTACCTATACCCAGTTTATATTGAATTTCAATATTCAAGAGAGGAAGTTTACACTTCCAGAACTCCTTAACATGTTATGGAGTGCAGAGGACACCCTAAAGAAAACCAGGGAGACACCCGCTCTGCTTATTAGGGAATCTTCTTCCTCTACTCCCAAGACGAAAGCCAAGGGAAAAAAGAAGAAAGCCCCCACCAAACCGAAAGGCGGTGTCAGTAAGGTACAAGGAAAGGGCAAGGTAAAAGTTTTGGGGCCGATAGTAGGGAAAGAGGAATGTTTCTATTATCACAAGAAAGGCCATTGGAAGAAGGACTGCATGGCTTGGAAAGCCAAGAACCAGGATTCGAAGCAAGTTGTGGTTTTGGTTTCAGGTGTGTTTGTGATTGAAAACTGTTTGTCAATCAACTCTACTTCCTGGGTATTGGATACCGGTTTAGGATCCCATATCTATAATTCATTGCAGGTGCTGAGAAGCCGTAGAGTTATAAAGGCGGGTGATATGAAACTCAGGGTTGCTAACGGAGCGAGCGTGGATGCTGTTTGGAATAGCTCCCAGGGTTGACAAGTCGATACATTTTTGTTTTGCGTAACTGTTTTTGTGTACCTGGTTTGACATGTAATATCATCTCTATATTTTTACTATCTAAAGAAGGTTGTGATTTTACATTTGTAAGCGATGTTATAAACATTCACCTTAATCATGGTTTGATTGGGTCAGGTACACTAGATAACGGTATATACGTATTAAACCAATATCGGGTTTTCAACGTTCAGAACACACTCAAAAGAAAGTCTCCATAAATGAATCAAGCTTTCTTATGGCATTGTAGACTAGATCACATCAATGAAACGCGTTTGATGAAGTTACATAGAGAGGGATATTTGGATCTGTTTGAATATCTGTCTTATGCAACTTGTCAATCATGTCTCAAAGAAAAGATGGCAAAGACTCCGTTCACTGGACACAGAGTAAAAGCCAATGAGCTCTTAGGACTCAAACACAGCGACGTGTGTGGTCCAATGTCTACACATGCAAGTAGTGGTTATTCCTAGTTCATTACTTTTACGGATGATTTCTCAAGGTATGGACATGTATTCTTGATGAAACATAAATCTGAGGCCTTTGAGAAATTCTAAGAATACAAGAATGAAGAAGAAAAACAAACAGGCAAAAGTATTAAGATACTTCGATCTGATCAAGCTGGTGAATACTTAAGTGCCGAGTTTCTGGATTATTTAAAAAAGAATAAAAATCTCTCTCAGCTTACTCCTCCATACACACCTCAACACAACGGTGTATCGGAAAGGCGGAACCGCACCTTTTTGGATATGGTGTGTTCCATGATAAGTAATGTTGAGTTACCGCGATCCTTCTGTGGTTATGCATTAGAATCTGCTGCATATCTTTTGAACAAAGTTCCTACTAAGTCAGTGCCTACCACACCATATGAAATGTGGAGTGGGAAGAAACCCTATCTTAAGTACCTTAAGATACGGGAATGTCCAGCTTTTGTTAAAAAGCAGCATGCGGACAAGCTCGAGACACGATCAATACTGTGTAAGTTTATGGGATACCCAAGGAACTCCAAAGGGTATCTTTACTATTACGCAGAGGAACAAAAGGTTTTGTTTCTTAGCATGCCCACTTTATGGAGACTCAATTTCTTAAAAAAGAAATAAGTGGGAGCGCAATAAAACTGGAAGAAATTCCGGAACCACAAACTATTACTGAAAGCATGGTGGAACCATAAGTTTCATAAGAACCGGACGTCCCTGCGCCACTCCGCAGATCTAGTAGACAGTGTCATCCGCCTGAGAGATACTACGGTTTTCTCATAGACGGGGATAGAGAGCATTGCATCATCAATGATGATGAGCTAACTAGTTTCCAACATGCCATTACGAGCATAGACTCAGTAAAATGACTGGATGCAATGCGGACCGAAATGGAATCCATGTACACCAACAATGTTTGGACTTTGAACATTGCACCTCAAGGGATAAAACCCGTAGGCTTCAAATGGATCTTTAGAAAGAAAATTAGTGCAGATGGACAGGTTGAAACTTATAAGGCTAGACTTGTAGCAAAAGCTTTTCATCAAAGACCTGGTTTGTACTATGATGAAACCTTTTCTCCAGTGGCTATGCTTAAATCCATTCAGATCCTACTTTCCATTGCTGCCTTCCATGATTATGAAATTTGGCAGATAGACGTAAAGACTGCTTTTCTGAATGGAAATTTAGAAGAGTGTGTTTATATGGATCAACCAGAGGGTTTCATAAAGTGGGAGCAGCGGACGAGTGTGCAAGTTGCTTAAATACATTTATGGATTAAAGCAAGCATCACGGAGTTGGAACATCTGCTTTGATGAGATGGTCAAATAATTTGACTTTATCAAAAATCCATATGAACCATGCATTTATAGTAAGATTGTAGCGAGAACTGTGGTATTCCTCGTCTTGTACGTGGATGACATTCTCCTGATAGGAAATGACATTCCTATGCTACAATCAGTAAAAGGATTCTTGTCACAGAAGTTCTCCATGAAAGACATGGGTGATGCCTCGTACATTCTGGGGATCCAGATCTATCGTGATAGATCTAAGAGAATGTTAGGACTTTCACAGTCTGGATATATTGACACCATACTGAAAAGATTCAGTATGGAAGATTCCAAGCGCGGTAATCTACCCGTTTGTCACAGGATCACCCTCTCCAAAGAGATGTCTTCCAAGACTGATTTGGAAAGGGATCGCATGAGTATTATACCCTATGCTTCTGTGGTAGGATTTATAATGTATGCGATGTTGTGTACCAGACCAGATGTTGCTTACGCACTAAGCGTGGCAAACAAGTATCAGTCAAACACTAAGGAGAAGCACTGGATATCAGTAAAGAACATTCTTAAGTACCTGAGAAAGACTAAGGAGATGTTCTTGGTGTATGGCAGTAAAGACCTCCAGATCGAAGCATTCGCTGACTCCAGCTTCCAGAGTGACAAGGATGATTCCAAATCCATGTCGAGTTATGTCTTCACCCTCAATGGAGGGGCGGTCTATTGCAAAAGCTCCAAATAGGACACCGTTGCTGACTTAACAATGGAGGCAGAGTATATCACTGCATGTGACATCGTGAAAGAGGCAGTCTAGATGAGGAAGTTCATAACATAACTTCAAGTGGTTCCGTTCATTATTGATCCAATACCTTTGTATTGTGACAACAACGGGGCTATAGCTTTAGCAAAGAAACCAAGGTCCCATCAGAAGTTCAGACATATCATGAGGCGGTATCACCTGATTAAGGAGATCATGAATCGCCGGGAGATCGAGGTGCGGAAAGTAGACATGGAGAACAACACTGCAGATCCTCTTAAAAAGGCCATCCCTCAGACGCAGTTCGAGAGGCTATTCGAGATGTTAAGTCTGCGATATGCCAATGCATGCCTTAGTGCAAGTGGGAGATTGTTAGTATTATATGCCCCAGAAGCCATTATTGTATAGTACTGGATTGTATATTACATTTTGGAAGCTTGGGATATATACAAATATAATAACAGTCTTACTCAACATGATAGTATGATATCTGGTTTGAGTCTATCTTAACATATGTGTATGTTTCTTTTAACATATCGATAATATATATTGATAGAGCCCTTAGGATCTTTACTTGACTACCAGCATTGTGATGGCAGTCACACTAGTGGGAGATGGGTAGTCTATAAGTACATCCTTAAACATGTCCCTAGTCGTAGGATTATTGAGACTGGGCATCGATACTCCAGAGTAGACTAGTGTACACGCTTCTTATCCCCGTCAATGGAAGTGGCATGTCCCGCAGCCATTGGTATATGATACCAAAGATAGTATACAGGTGCTCATTGGGTTATGAGTTACACTGGACGGACACGCTGGGAACTGCTGGTTGGTATTATACCTATCGTCAGTTAGCTATTCCCTGGTGACATGAATACAGGTTAGTCTGTTAACTTGACATCACTATTCATCTAGAGTATGTTCCTACTGTACTTAGATTACTACCCTACCACGGCTCAAATGAATCGTGCAAACAGGTAGTAATTGGGTACAGTCCTAAAGCACTTGGAGGCAGAAGGGGATAGAAGGGATTCGTTTCTCCCGGTATTGGGCGTTGATATCGCACTGTGTATGGCTGGCCAATACACAAAATTCCTGACCAGGGCAAGTGAGATTTACTGGTAGGTACACTAGTAGTTTCTCAAGGTGTATTGGGCTCCACACCGACACGACTTATTGCGCTATTAAGAGTCTGATGTTTACCATCCCCTTAGGCCCGATATGCGATACTCTTAGACATACAGACCGAACTGTACAGAGAATGTCACCTTGTCACGCCCCGCTTTGTCACGCCCCGCTTCCTGGTGTACAGGGAGGGGACGAGGCGAGGTCTGCTACGTATTTACTCAGAAGTAAACACGCTAAGCGTATCTAAGCAATATAAAGTAAAATGTACACAAGAGACATGAATATAAATGAACAGCGACTTTTGTTTATTTAACAATTCTTTATAAGTACAACTGGAAATATAAATATAGAAATATAAAGCAATGCCTAAACAATGGCATAACTGAAATAAAAAGTATAAACAAGTGCCTACAGCTCTGGGTCGATGGAAAACTACTCCAAGTCCTCAGTACTGGGCTCGATCTCTAGTGAGTCGGATCCACCTGACAACATTCTAAAGAAAGAAGAAAAGAAATGTCGTCAGAGAACAATCGCTCGGTAAATCACAAAGAAAGAGGGAAGTAGAATAGACAGAAAAGAAAATATAACTGTATAATGTTATCTTTGTTCTATTAACGCAGTTGTTTGTAATTTGGTACTGAATATGCCAGTGTATACGAGAGGAGTCCAACTTACACCGTGGACTTTGGTAACCCGTAGTATAAGGCTCCGTCGATAACACCACGGAACAACGGCATGGATGTAATTATGTCTTTTAGTGACCACCTCGTGACACCTTTAATATGTTCTGTATCAGTCTACCCCTTTATAAAACCCTGTAATGTCTCTTGTATTGATTGTATTGATTGTACT
Source organism: Agapanthus africanus (assembly GCA_030015575.1). Classification (NCBI taxonomy): domain Eukaryota; kingdom Viridiplantae; phylum Streptophyta; class Magnoliopsida; order Asparagales; family Amaryllidaceae; genus Agapanthus; species Agapanthus africanus. The sequence continues at coordinate 140,194,511 of CM057346.1, read as the reverse complement.
GATTGTATTGTATTGTCTTATAGTAAATGGAAGACTTGCCGAAACCATAATATCAGTAAACGGAATGGATATAAATGGATAGTCATGTAATCAGAGTATATCTATGGTTCGGTTCAGTCATGTTCATATTGATATGGATTGTATTCTGGTATTCGTGGATTCATGTTGTATTGCAGTTATACTTGAATTGAATTCAAGCCAGATTGATTTCAGATTTGACCATGACTCGAACTGAGTCAGACTTTTAAACAGAATTGAAGTCCTGATTATTTTGGAGTTATCGGTAACTGTTGCACATGGACGGCAGGATTTGTGTCTTTTTCCAAGACAATTACCATATTGATAACACCGTTTTTAGGTCGTCTGCCATAGATAGGAAAGCATCCATATTCTCCAGCTTTTGAGGCTCAAGAGAACTGGTCCCGCTTAAACCTATGTATACTAGGATCCTTATTGTAAATTAATAAAACTTGAGGGGGTTTTATGAAAAATAGTTTTGATATATTTTCAAAATACACCTTAAGTATTTAATTATCGTCTTTATGGTTTTCATAATTGTAATTTTTAAAAAGTGAAATATTCTAGTGAATATAACCTAGTTTTCAATGTATATGGTATTTTAGTGTAAACTTGGAATGGTATTGAATTGTAAAAGTAGTTTCATGAAATTTATGATTCCTTTGATTTAGAATACATGGAATATATATATATATATAATATATATTTAAAGTAGATATTTTGATAATATTTATATATATCTAATATTTATAAAAATAGAATTTATTTATTAAATAGAAATCACACTTTTCTTAAAAATTGCATTAAAAATTCCATCGAGATCGAATTCTCTTTGCGGAGATCTGCATCTCGCTCTACTAAGCCCGATAATGTACGATAACCCACACCATCCCGATCGGGGTTCTCCAAAATGGGTTGTAGAGGCGTATTTGCACGGAATTAAATAACACACTTTTTAAAGAAAATGGTTTTTGAATGTTTAAGGTATTTAAATGTAAATTCGTATTTTCCCATAAACTAATATCCGAAGAGTTATCGTGCTATGTTAAAAATATGTGTTGTGATGAGGTAGGTCGTTACTCCGTGAGTTTTCTAAAGTTAATACAAGGGAATATGTTGAATTGTGTTGAAAGTAAAGTATATGGTATTTAACCGTAAAAATGCGATAAAAGTTGCATAATAGATTCTTTTGAGATGAAACATGTTCTAATGTGTTTGTTAATGATTACTAAATAATCTATTAAAAATTTGTAGGTTTGTTATTAAGAATAAAATTAGAGTTTTAAAGAAAAGAGAATCGGAAGGCGGAATAACTCCGCTTCCGACGAGTTTTGAAAAGAAGAAGTTTTAGAATAGCAAAAGAGGAGGGGAGAGGGGACTCACTGATTGTAAAACAAGAAGAGAGAGGGGGGAAGCTATTGGAACCGTCGGGGCATCATTTCGTCGCCGGATTCTTCCCGAAACTTCGCTAGAACCTTGCCCTTTGCTAACTCCACTTGCACAACTTAGGACTTGAAAATTTTAAAGAGTTTTTGTAATGGAATTCTGAATGGGGAGGGGTGAAATGTAGTGTGGTATTTATAGGAAAAATTAGGGTTTAGTGTAATAAATAATGGAATTAAAATATGCATTAAAAATGAATTAAAGAGAGGATTCATCACTCTCTGGATGTTTTCAGAGTAAACCAACAATATGGGGGTAGTGGGGTAGGCGAAGGGGTTCAGGGGTAAAATTTTTGAAGCATTGGCCAGGAGAGGACCGGCGGCGCCAGCCCCAAGCTCGATCTCACCGGTCGTTTGGTGGGGTCGGGGGCTGGGATGCTTGCCACGTGTCATGTTCATTGTGTACAACATTTTCCACATGTTTGTTTTATTTGTGACTTTTCATTTTACGTGTAGTGCAAGTGCAAACTGTTGGGCTTCTAAGAGAATAAAAGAAAATTCAATTAAAAATATATGTGGCTAAGGGGATTCGATCACAGGGGTTACGTCACAGCAGTGCAAGGCTTTACCAATGAGCTACAAGTGCTTTCTTTCTGTTCAAAAGCAAATCAAATTTATAACTTGTGCTCAGGCTTAGGTGTTCCTTTCTGTATTTTGGAAACATTTTGTACAGAAAGTTTAGGGTTGTTACACGCTTCCCAGTAGACGGATACGGTGACGTGGCAGACCACAATGTATTTACTAAGAAATAAATACGTTAAGCGTAATTAAGCAATATATAAAATGTACAAGAGTGACAAGTGATATAAAATTACAGCAACTTTATTTATATTCATCTTTACATACAACTGTTTGAAAAGAAAAGATACAATGAGTAATGCAGTGCCTAAACGGTGGCATACAAAATAAAAGTAAGTACAAGGAACTAGAAGTCAGGCTGTACCGCGAGCTGATCCAAGTCCTCCTGGTTAGGCTCGATTTCTTTAGAGTCCGATCCTCCTGACGAACATTCCAAAGAAGAAATAGAAAGGAATGTCATCGGTGAACTAGCGCTCGGTAAGTCCCAAAAGAGGAAAGAGAATATAACAAGTGATATGAATGAACAGGGAAATTGTATAAGTATATGATGATTATTATAACGTGGTTGTTTGTAGCTTGATACAGAAGGTATTCATGTATACGAAAGGAGTCCATCTTACCCCGTAGACTATGGTAACATGTAGTACAAGGCCCCGTCATAACCCACGGGACAACGGTATGAGAATTCATATAGGTGTCTTTTAAGTGACCTCTCGTGCCACAATATACGTTCTGTATCAATCTACCCCTTTATCCTCACGTAATGTGTTATACAGATTATAATTATCAGACTTGCCGAAACCATGAATACAAGTTGTTCAAGTAGTCGTGTTCAGAATGTAGTCAAGTATTCAAGTAGTTAAATCAAGTTATAACCATGGTTCGGTCAAGTCAGGTCAAGTATACATATTTTTTATTGTTGTTTGATTCAAGTATTCATGTTCATGTTCAAGTATTCATGTTTGATATTGGATTCAGATTTGAATTAAACTCAGACTAAGCCAAACTCTTGTACTGATTTGGATCTTGAATTATGTTCGGGAGTCATCGGTAACTGCTGCATATGGACGGCAGGATTTGTGTCTTTTTCCAAGACAACTACCATAGATAATTCCGTTAAGTTTTCTACCTTAAATAGACAAGCACTCACTTTCTCCGGCTCTCTGAGACTCAAGAGAATTGATCCCGCTTAAATCCATATTTACTAAAATCCTTAAATTTTGTTTTTATATAACTTGAGGGGGTTTTATGAAAAAATATTTTAATATAGTTTAAAAGTAAACCCCGAGGGTAATTAGTATTATTTAGGATTGTCATGAGCATGGCTTTTAAATATTGGGGTATTTTAGTGATAAATACTTAGCTTGGAATGTTCATGGTATTTTATTGTAAAACTTGCCTTTTTGGTATCTTGATGGTATTTTATTGACATTTGTTAAACTTTTCATTTTTTGAATAACATAGGTTTATTATATTTTGAAAATATGTATTAATAATTTAATATAATTTTAATTTTAAAAATAATTTTATTTTATTTAGAAAATTCGTACTTCATAAAAAAACCGTATTTAAATCCTTTCGAGACCGAATGCTCCGTGAGGAGGTCTGCATTTCGTTCTACTAGCCCAAGAATATGCGATATTCCGCACCATCCGTTAGCGGGTCCCCTAAAGAGAGTTGTAGATGCATATTCGCAAAGGATATGAAATATAGATTTAAAAGAAATCTGGTTTTTAAAGTTATGTGGTATTTTAGTGTAATATTATACTTCGCAACGAAAATACATCCAATGAAAATCGTGCTATGAAACCAAGTGTGCGTGTGGGGTAGGTCGTAACCCCGTGAAGTTTTTCTAAGGTATTGTTTTAACAAAAACTAATATAGGTGTTTAATAAGTTCATGGTATTTTAATGAAAAGTGTTACTATTGTTATTTCACATGAGAATTTTGATGAAAAATGATTAAAAATATTAGTGTTTAAGGTTACAAGTGATGTAGTGAAGTTGGATTGATTAAATTGTAAAGGAAAAGGGAGTTATGTGTTTTAGAAAAGAAGCTGTCGGTATAACTCCACTTTTACCGATAAAATTTTGAAAAGGAATTACAATAGAAGGGAAGGGATTTAGAAGGGACTTACGGTTTAAAGAATTTAAAGAAGGGTTGAATAAGAGGGGGTGAGTTTCGTCGCGTCGCGGGAGCGCCGAAATTAGCTTCGATCTTCGCCGGAAGTTGCTTGCTTGCTAACTCCTCTTTACTCCACTTGTACTTAGGAACTTTTTGAGAGAATTTTGCTATAATTTTCAGAATGGTGTTGAGCCAAGATGGGTGATGGTATTTATAGTGGAGAATTAGAGTTTTGGAATTACAAATTTGGATTAAAAAGCATTAAGATGTGGTTTAATTGTGAAATGAAGGGTCTCTGTTTGATTGCAGGGAAATCAAACAGTGCAAAGGAATTAGGGGTGGGTGAAGGGGTTTGTGTGCAAAACACAGAGCCAAAAGAGCTCATCCTAGCCGTTGGTGTCGGCCATAATGGGCATTCCACCAGTCGATTGGAGGCATCTGGCTTTGAGATTCGTACCACCAGATAAAATTAGGGTTTACTCCATTTTCCACATGTTTGATTTTTTGATTTTTCATTTTCCTATGCATTGCATGTGAAATCTTTTGAGCTTCCAAAAAGTTAAAAATAAAAATCAGAAAAAAAATAATATGTCTAATTGGAATCGAACACAAAGGCTACGTCACAATAGTGCAAGGGCTTTACCAGTGAGCTACAAGTGACTTCTTGCTGTTATTTAACAAAATTGACTTATAATTCAAACTCAAGCTGTAAACTCATTTCTGTACAATAAAATAGAAATTCAGTACAGTAAATTCAGAGTCGTTACATTTTACCCTCCTTATAAAAATTTCGTCCTCGAAATTTACATTTAGATATAGACTAATTTTCAAAGAGTAAGGGTATCTTGCATGCATTTCTTCTTCTCATTTCCATGTTGATTCTCCTGGCGAATCCTTTCTCCGCATCACTCGGACCAAGTTTACTTCCTTGTTCCGCGGTGTCTTCACCTTTCGGTCCAGGATCTCAATGGGTTGTTGCTCACAAGTTAGGTTCGTCTGTACTGTGAGCTCGGAGTGATCAAGTATGTGGCTGAGATCGCTCACATATCGTCGTAGCTGGGATATGTGGAACACGTTGTGCACTCCTTCCAATGAGGGTGGTAGTGCTAAACGGTATGCCACTTCTCCAACTCGTTCGAATATGTCGAACGGTCCTATGTATCTCGGACTTAGCTTACCCCTCTTTCAAAAGTGGATCACCACTCTGTTTAGAGAGATCTTTAAGAAAACATGGTTTCCAGGTTGGAACTCCAGATGCCGGCGCTTTGCATATGCCCGGTGCTTCTGTCGGTCTTGGACTATGCGTATTCTTTCCCTGATTGTGCGAACTACGTCCACAGTTGCCACGATCATCTCTGGTCCAAGGAGTTCACGATCTCCGATGTCATCCTAACTTAGCGATGAACAACACTTCCGTCCGTAGATTGCTACGAATGGTACCATTCCAATGCTTGCCTGATATCTGTTGTTGTATGAAAACTCCACAAGGTGCAGGTGATCTTCCTACGAACCTCCGAAGTCTAAATTACAAGCTCTTAGCATGTCTTCTAGAATCTGAATTGTCCGCTCGGACTGTCCGTCCGTTTGTCGATGGTAAGCCGTGCTGAAGTTCAAACTCATTCCTAGGCTAGCTTGCAGACTTTGCAAAATTATGATCAAAATCTTGTATCACGATCGGAGACAATGCAAACAGGTACTCCATGTAATCTTACGATCTCCTATATTAGTTCATGGGTATCAAAAATAGTACACCTTGAAGGTTTAAATCTCACTTTAGATTTATGCTTACCTCCATGTACTTCTTTGCTAATGTCTCAGTAGATTGGTCAACTCGAAATGGAATAAAGTGACCCGACTTTGTGAGTCGATCAACAATAACCCATACTGCGTCGTTACCCTTTGTGCTGCGAGGAAGGACAGTCACGAAGTCCATGATAATGTGCTGCCATTTCCATTATGGGATTGGTAACGGCTGAAGTAGACCAGCAGTTCTGTGATATTTAGCCTTCACTTGCTGACACACTAAACACTTAGCTACGCTTCTAGCTACTTCGCGCTTCATTCCATGCCACCAGTAGTGTTGTCGTAGATCCTTGTACATTTTCGTACCACCGAGGTGTATACAATAAGGAGAGATGTGAGGTCTTTCATCAACTCTTCTCGAACTGGGCCGATAGGTACACATAATCGACTTCCATATCTCAAAGATCCGTCATCGTGGATGATAAAATCTGTCCTAAATCCACTTTCTACTTGTTCTCAGATCTTTTGTAGCTTGGCATCATTTGCTTGAGCTGCCTTGATCTTATTTACAAGAGTAGACTAGACTTGTAAGTTCATCAAATACGAAGCGTTACCTGGCATAACTACTTCGATCGCCAATCCATGCAATTTCTACTGTAGCTTCCACTGAGCGGTGAGATTCATTGCTAATGGCCGGCAGCTAAGTGCATCAGGAACTACGTTCACCTTCCCAGGATGATATTGTAGGTTGATGTCGAAGTCCGCCATTAGTTCTAGCCATCTTTTCTGCCGCATGTTTAGTTCCTTCTGAATAAATACATACTTCAGACTCTTATTGTCAGTATATATATCCACTCGTTCTCCCAAGAGATAGTGGTGCCAAATCTTAAGTGCGAAGATAACGGCTGCCAACTTCAGATCATGTGTTGAATAGTTGCACTCATGATGTAAGTCGATGTCGCACACACCACAGGGCTTGTAGAGAGGCGGAATTTACAAAAAACAATTTTAAAACAAGCAACATCGACTAAACTTCCAAGATCGACCATAAGCCCTAGCTAGAAAAACAAACAAAGGTTCTAATCTACTATGAAGTGATTTATACCTTTGAGTTCTAGTCCTTCGGGTCTTCTTTTTCCTTCTTAGCTCCTTAGTTCAAGCTTGGATCTTCTTCTCCTCTTCTTGGCTCCTAAAAAGCTTGAATGGAACTTGTTCATCTCAGAAAACTGCATTTTAATACCACTCATTCATTATCTATTTTATATATATATATCGGTACTATTAACCAGTGTCTGCTCAGTAAATACAGATTACAGGTATCCGTGACACAATATTGGAAACACATTCAAAATCACGGATATAACGTTTGTGAACCGACATTGTAACCAACATTTCAAACCAATCGATATCCAAAGAGTTATTTTGTAACAAATAAAGTGTACACAATTTTGGTCCAACACATAGCAAGTGTGCACACAACTCTTTGGCACTTGGACCTAGGTGGTGGCTGCTATGGCACATGATAGGCACACAAGGGGGACAAGAATGATAAATGCAAAAGGTGTGATGTGATATAAAGCATAATGTTTCCCTCCAAATCCCTGAGTTCAACCCAGGCTTCTACAAAGAAATCAAGCAATACCGGTGGAATTGTGGAGAGCACACAACATCGTACAACAAGCACGAGCCCCAATGTCCAACATAAAACCGGCGACACCCTTGAAATAGCCGATCGCGCCGGTCCCCCTAGCTCTAATGATCCCTAATTTTGTTTTGTCCATCCCTTGCTGCCACGTCATCTTATTTTTATTACTTGTTTATTCTCATTTTAAGCCTATAAATACAGAGCAGTGAGGAAGGGATAGGGGGCCAATACTTTGTATATTTTTTTGTTTCTCTTTTCATTTTGTTCTTGTACATAACTAGTTTCCCTTGAGCTCCTTGCCTTCTCTTGATCTTGCAACCTCTTTATTGAGCTTGCAAGTTTATGTTTTGGTTATTGAACTTAAGGTTGTATCACTTAGACATAATAAAGCTTTCATTTTTTTTCTTGGATTCTTAGTATTTTAATCTCTCTCTTTACTTACTTGCAATTTATTTCTTGCATTTACTTACTTTCCTTTTATTACCATGCCCTTTACTTACTTGCTTGTTGTCTTTTTCTTTTCTTTTATCTTTTCCTTTGCTCTCTCTCTCTCTTTGTGGTTTTGATGTTTGTGAATAATGATGTTGTTAGGAAAGAAAACGATATTGTAAGTTAAGATTCCCTTTCTCATTTCCTTTTCCCGATATTTTCCATTGAACTCCACCCAAACCTTACACAAGCGCTCCGTTAGACATCCTATCCTACCAAGGTATCGGTGATTCCTAACCGTGACCGGTTGCTTTCAGATTGGCCGGAAGCGAAAGCAAGCGACAAGAACGTACGGACAAGGGTCAATAAGCCGGATTTCACAAATACCGTGCTTAAGAACCCTAATCCACATTGTTGCCGATTGCTCTAGATTTAATGGTCGAGCTCGGCTCAAAGGATTGAGTACGGATTTCCTTAACGTACACTAATATATCTATTCCTAACAAATTTATACTTTGCATATATACACTTAGGTAAGATACGAACAATTACGCTACACACATAACTCCTGATAACAAGAACGTGAAACGCTCTGTCTCCCTGCGGATGACCCGCACTCATCGCGGATAGCTACACGCGACGCCGTCATGATTGCGGTTAACTTTAGAACTTTAAAAATACGGACGCGCGAAAGCGCTTTCAATCAAATGGCGTCGTTGCCAGGGAGACGGTAACGTTTTTATTCTTGTTATTTCTGGTTAATCCTGTTTATATCATCTAACACCATTTTTAAAACAAAACAAACTAAAAAATTTTTAAAAAAATTAAAACCAACAAAAATTGGCATTGCTAACATTTTTATTCTCTGGATTTTTGACCTGAAAGCACTCTAGATCTAAACAGAAAAGATAAGCAATAACATTGAGACACTAGCATAATACTAAGACACCAGAAGAAAATTGGAGCCTATCTGCCCCAAGGATCCCGGCGACTTGCCCAAAAATTCCAGCGTCGCCTGCCGTTTCATCTCCGTTTGCTCCCAATTTAGTTTTTATGCTCCAGTGTTCTTTTTTTGTCCCAATTTCATTGCTTGAGTTTTATAATTTTTGGTTTGCAGGTGTTTGGGCATCCATATCGCTTTTTCGCACTAATAATCCGTTTTTCCGACATTTTCAGATTTTTACGGATTTTTGAACTACGATCGTGTGGAGCAAAGTGTACATTCAAGGTTAAGGTGGTTGTGAAGTACAGTGCCAAAGATCCGGGTAGTTTGCCCCGCGCAAGCGAACTTTTCAAGCTAACCGGATTCACTTCAACGGGGGTTTCTTAACCCAAAAACTTATCGGTACATATTTTCATAACACCTTCTTCTCAAATCCGACGCATCCAATATTCTATCTCTGCAGGATCCTTTGTAAGTTCGATGTCAAATGCCAAAAGTGACTAACCCGTATTTGTTGCAGTGCCGAGCTTAAACAAAAAAAAGATTGTTTGATGTTTTGAACAAATTTTTTCATTAATTTGCGCATTGCATCCATTAATACGGACTTAAGAGCAACCGAACCCCACAACATACGGTAAAGGATTTCATCCCTTTTTCCGTGGCCCACAAATCACGAAATTGAGCATAACGTTTACCCGCACAAATTTTTAAAAGAAACTAGACCTTAAGCCTTTAAGGACTTCGCGCTCACTAGGAGAAGTTAACTGCGTTTAGAACACCGCTTAACGGTATATCATTCACGGGGTGTCTAGGAAAGTGTTCACGGCGAAACCGCCTAAAGAGAAAGGGTTATCTAATTAAGGACCTTCGTGAAAGCGTTGGAAAACCTCCCCTTATCTCTACACTTACATGTCCTAGTGATCAGTATATCTTGAGCCCGTTTCTCGACACAGTTTTACTTCGACAACCAAGTTCTTGAGTGGGTCTAGGTGACCTAGGTGAACCCTAGACCGATTAGGTGTGTGGTATTGTATCGTGATTGTTTTTGTCCACATTCTTTTTTGTGTGTATATTTCATTCTTTTGTTGATAACTTACAAAAAAAATAATTAAAAAAAAATTCACATTCTTCTTCCTCTCCTTCTCTTCATATCATGGGTACCCCACCCAGAAAAACTCTTGCCGAACTTTGATACCCACAACCACATATTACTTCTTACGGTTCTTGTTTTGGTCGAACTTCGAACGATCCATCAATTCCCAAACTTTTTTTGAAAGATCGGATAGACGCGTCTAGGATGAACAACTGGACTTCGCAATCCACTTTGTATCATCCGTTTCAACCCCCCCCCGTCTTCTTACGTTGATACCCCTTTTGAGAGTCGTGTTGTAACTCCGAAACCCATGTCTATTGCTGAACGTATTGAACAATCTCGGAGCCGATCTTTCACTCCTTTCACCACTGCCAATTCTTTTGATCAACAATTCCAATCACCTTTTTATCTGAATGTTGATCATACTCCTGTCCAACCATTCGATTCCTATCAATCCTACCCGACTTTTACACCTTCCATAGACATTACTTCTGAACTGCCATTTGGGAGTTTCACGTATCCAAACAACTTTGAATGTTTTACTGAAACCTCTTTTGCAGCCCATGTCTAGTCTTGAGCAGTCGTTAGAAGACTTTCAGGTAGCGTCATGCCAACAGATGATGGATTTGAATACGTCCATGACCACCCTCATACAACCTAGTGACCCGGTATCTAGTTTCCAACTAGCTCCACATTTTCCAATGTATGATGAGGCGATAGGACAGGTTGCAGATTTGAGTCGTGAAAGTGAGCGGTACACCCTTCCAAATCAAACCTACCCACTGCAAACAGAATTCCACGACTCTAATTTTCAAAGTCTATCAAATATTCCAACGGATTCACCAATTGAAGATAGAATGTTTAATGAGTTATGCGACTTTGTAGTGTTTGATTTACCAGATTGTGAAGGGTCCATTCCAAGTAAAACCAATCCCAAACCTTTTGACATCTGCACCTCCATCTTAGAACCACAATTGATAGAAATCCATGCTTTTGATGAGCTGTCTGAGAAATTTGACTTTCACTTGATTGAGAATATGGACGCTGGGAATATTTTGGATGATGAACCCACAATTTTGGATGAGTTTTTCTCACCAATTCATCATTTACTTTCAGTTCCGTGTGGACATCATCCTGAGTCATTAACTGTTTTTCCCGACCTTCATATGCGTTTAAATATTGATGATAAATGCATGGATGAGCTAATTTTTTAGGAGATTATTGAGGAATTTTTTTTAGGATGAAACAGTTTTACTTGATGAGTCGGATTTTCCAATTCATCTTATCCCTTTCATTGACTGTGTACACCCTTCTGAACGTTTAACCGATCCCATTCCTCAATCACTTTCCTCCATCCTTTCCATCGTTCCGACTTTGCAAGAAATCGTATCACCATCATTTCTTATGTCTGGTTTACCAAGTTCAGTCTACCCATGTTTTCTCACGAATCTTGAGAGATTTGACCCTATTTCTCGACGGGTTAATAGATTAGTACAATCGCTTTTTACACATCGGTCATTACAAATTGTACTGATTTATTCACTCCATTTCCACCCTCAAGTTCGTATTCCATTTCTTTCTCCCCTCCGCCATTCTTCTCTTCCACCGAGACCGTATACCACTTCTATCCCCATACGGTCTCGTGTATTCTCGATTTCTTTCCTCTTCGCATTCTTTCACCAGCCCGGGCCTTATCCCGATAAAATTTTTGAATGGTCGGTGCTCACTTTTGACCTGTGTAAGGCCTTGTATAGATTAATATTGTTCTCTCCCCCCTAACTCTGAACATTAGCGCCTAAACAGTGGAAACGCTGTTTCACTTAAGTTTGGGGGGATCTTTTTGTGTGTGTGTATTTTTTGTTTGCTTTTTGTTTTGTATAAAATAAATATAAAAAAAACAATAGGGGAGCGCCGACAATTTTGACCCTCTTGGTGTAGCCTGACAGTGAGGGCGCTGTCAAGTTTAAGTTTGGGGGTGTGGTCGATAAACTTTCTACCTTCGCATTCATGTGTATATTTTGCATTGGCATACTTATTTAAAAACCCATAAAAATTGAAAATTTTACAAAAATATAAAAACTTTGTCGTCAAATTAGCTAATAGGGTAACTTAGATTTTTATTCCGAAAGTTTAGTTGATACGTTAGAAATAACTAAATCCTAGGCTTATGAATTGAAAACCCTAAAAATAACCCTCATTCTGTTTAACCTTAGTAATTTTACGTCCTTGCAGTTTTTTTTATAGAAGTAGGTAATCTTGAGTTCAGTTCTTGAGTTAAGTAGAGATGAAGGGAAAGTATTGAAAGCTTTACTGAAGAATAAGTCTGAAAAATAGTTTCTATTCTTAAGTTCAAATTTAGAAAGTATATACCCTACAAACTGCACATACACGCACCATGAAACTTGGGATAGTAGAGGATACCTAGAAATACTCTTGCCTGAAAACCTAATATGAAAAAAACGGTATTTAAAGCTAACCACCAAAAGAGCATCATTAAAAAATATATCCGGTCTTGAAAGAGAAAAATAAAGAAAAGAAAAAAATAAATAAAGTCAAGACATGGAAACTGCTATTTACGCTTTAAGCTCACACATTCAGTAATCGACTGTTAGTGCCTCAAGAAGCATTAATAGTTACATGAAAAGTGTGTGAGCAAAACCGTCCATCATTAACGAAAAGAAGTAGTATTAGGCATTAGGGCAAGGGTACTATAGCTTGAATTGAATTCTTAAGTGTAGGGGTGAAATTTTACACACACGTAGGGTATACAATCGATATTTGGAGGAAAAATAGGAATAAAGAATAAGACTTATGTTTTCCGTAAAGATGATAAAAATCCCTGATTGGAGACCACACTTTAGAAGGAAAACTCAAGAGAAACTGAGATCTATCTAAACTGTAAAAACGTATTTTTTTGGATCTGAGGTTGAATAAATAAGAGGCGCGAAACATAAGGGTTGAATATTTCTAACTTAGGATAATAGAATTTCTAACCTTGATACTAAACTGTAGGAGTAGAATCAACGTTAACTTGTGAAACTAGCTTGACGAGATTTTGTGGATGTAATCCGCTGAAAACCCTAAGGAGATAACACTCCTCCTACTAGGGACACCTAAAAGTTTAACGGCTTGTTACACGACCTTAGTACTGTAACGTTTTAAAAATGATTAAATAAATAATTAAATGAATAAAAGTGTTTAAGTGAATTTTAGGATTTTCGGTAAAGTAAAATGTATTTTTCGTAAAACCAAACCGTGATTGTTTTTCATTATAATTTTAAAAATATCTATTTTAATTATTAAATTACTAGTAAATGGTGTTTATTTAGCCACTTATAAATTTTTAGTTTAATAAAATATTTTTCCTAAATTAATTATTTTAAATATTAACATAAGCTTTATTTTTACACTAAATTAGTGTAAATTACAAATTTAAATGGTTTTAATTTGTAAAAATGAACCATGGCATATTAGAAATTAGTGTGTATCATGCAAAATTTATTTACAAATTTTTCCTAATTTCTAGAGCTTTCTTGAGTTGCTATAGTAAATAAATAAATAAATAAATACATGAAAAGACTTTTAATGATGTTTCTCTTCTTGAAACTTCCACACACTTTGCACACTCTCTTCTTTCTCTCACTCTCCTCACTTAGGCCGGCCACAACCCCACCATGGCTGCCCCCCCCCCCATTTTCCACCTCTTTTTTATTCAAAAATGATCAAAAATACATCAAAAATTCCATTAAAATTCCACAAAATCCTATTTATTTCATACCCTTTATTCCTTACTCATTTTTACATGGATTTTGGAGATGGAAAGCATGCATTTTGGAGGCTCATTTCTAGTTTGGATTTCATATTTTGGGAGGTATAATTTCTTTCTTTTGATTTATTGTTTTAGATGTTCATTTAAGCTTAATTAGATTTAATGAATTAGTTCTATGTTCAATTTTAAAAATTCAAGTTAGGGTTTATAAATTCAAGTTATGATTTTTGTTAATTATTTAGGGTTATAATAGTTAGTTTAACACTTTTGGATTTGGAAAATCTTGCATGATTGTTGAATTGTAAATTTTTCATTGAAAATGGTTTAAATTAGGAAATTTTGCTAACTAGGTTTCTATAAAACCTAATTATTGGTGAAATAAATCTCAATTAATATTGGTAATACTAGATTTTAGTCTTAATAAGAGTATTAACTTGTTGGTGGAAAGAAAAACCTAGTTTGATTGCTAGTTTCTATGGATAATTGATAATTGTGATAAAAATTGCTAATTTTGTAAACTAGATTTTAGAAATTTCTATATAAATGAGATTAAAAATATAATTATGGTTTTATTATATCACTATCATCATGAATTGTAGTTTAAGACATTAATTCATGCGAAATCATGTTTTGTGGTGGAATTGTGGTATTTTGCTTTAAAATGTTGAAAATTGTTAAAGGATGCAAACTAGAAATTTCAAATCAATACAAAATTGTGTAATAAAAATATAGTAATGGTTTGTATAGTCTAATAATGCTATTTAATGAGTTTTATGACCATTGGTTTCATTTAAATGTTAAGTTTTGATGAAAAACGGTAAACTGGCATTTTCGGGTTTTGCGAAATTGGACGGTTTGATAGATTTTCGGGTTTCGATGGATTTAATCATGTTTTATAGTATAAGTAATGTGTTTTAAAACTACAAGTTGTTTGATGATGTTATCTCGATCCATCGGAGTTTGTACGCCGATATCGAGCGGTATTTGGTTCTTTTGCGTGGACGGGATATAGGTTTTAACCTATGCTTGTTCCTTGTCTCGTTTGACTTTTGTATGTGATTCGGTTTACGATACTATTTATATGTTTGCGTTTAGGTACCCTTCAAGTGGACTGCGGGCGATGAAGAGGAGGATGGCGACACCGTCTTGGGCAGACATGGACCAGGTGAGTAGATGCATATCTACGGGGGGAAGTCGGGTGGATGGCGTTTAGCACCCCCGCAACGTAGAATAGGAATAGTACTTATTGACATTAGGAAACCCGAGGTGACCCTAGATTCTTACTGAACAGGACCCTAGTAATGACCCTAGGCGGGACTAGACTGATTTAGGAAAACCATACCTGAGGATGGATACTTTGGGAGAGGTTCGTAGGTTTCTGATAGAAACACACACGCACGCACTAAAACTTGACATGGCGTATATGTATATGTGTGTATATATATAAAACTAGGTATAGGTGTATATATATACACAACACGTATATGGGATTCGTTGATGTGATATGATATCTGAGGTATGATGAAACAGTATGACTGGGCTTGATGCCGTGATTCTTGACTATACAGTCGTATTAAAGTGTTAGCGGTGTAAGTCTACGTTAGCGCCCCGGCCGTCTACAGACGCCAAATGCGGAATAAAAACTTTTAAACTGGCGCTATCGTATACGTTAACCCGGATCTGCCATTATTGCTAAACTAACAAACTGTAAAGAGTGTAGAAAGGTTATACCGAACGATCCGAGTCCTTCGTTCTTCAACCATCATCCCACGCTCCGTTGCGGCTGCTCCGATCTCGTCGATCTCCGATATCCTCGTCGAGGTGACACCACATCACCGATTCTTTAAACGGGCTCCCGCCTCTGACTTGAGGCAACTCGATCGTCAAGTTTGCTAAAAGAGACGACCAAGATTGATGTAGAGAATGAGTAGATGAGTTTGTCTCGTTCCGTCCAAAACTGTGGACGGACTGTTAATGAAGTTGCCGAGGAAATTGGGTGATGGAATGAAATGAACTGTAAAATTTCCATGCACCCAAATACTATCATATCTTTTCTCTCTAAAATGAAATCAACCAAGTGAAGTGAGGAGGAGAGAGAGGGCCGGCCATATATAGCAAGAGGGAGGTGACCGTAGGAGAAGAGGGGTGACCACAAGAGAAAGCTTCTCACTCAAAATATCTTAACCAAAAACAAGAAGCATTAAGGTTAAAGCATGACTCACAAACCTAGTCATCATGCATTAATGAACCCTTAAATGCATCCAATGAAAATTCAACACCAATAATCCTAGTCACCTCATCTAGAATCTTCTAGAAGAATCCACACTCATCTCAAGAAAAGATAAACCCGTCTTTAACCAAATGTTAAAAGACGGCTGATAGAAAACTGGAAACTGGCAACTTCCAAAAGTGATCCCGAAACGACTTTCAGGATAACCCCGTAACTGTATAAATATACCCGCATTTGTATTACGACCGAATACAAATGCAACTGAGACAAAGATATTATACCTACTCAATATAATACTCGGATCCGGCTTAAACCAAAGCCGACCAGTATCATCTGTTCGAAAATCGACACGTGCGTAAACGCACGTGCATTTTCCGAACCCTGCCATAAAACCATACGGCCTCTATAACGTTTCGCCCGAACTTGGGAAACTGTCTGTGGGGAACTCTAATGACTCTTCAGTACCCTGGCAGTGGGTTTAACCACAAACCGTCAGCTGCACTAGCTATGCGTAACGGCTGCCCACGGACTGACCTCAAGGGAGACTGATGAGCAAACTCAAGGGTGGCCGATGAATGAACTCATCCAGAAAACCCTACTGAGCCTAACAGTGACAATGTATATACAGTCCGGTCCGTTCGTCAATGAGTATCGCATATCCGCCTAGAGGGCTAGTAACGTCAGACCCCCAGAAGCAGTATAAGTCGTGTCGGAGTGTAGCCCAAAAACACCCTGAGATACTACTGGAGTACCTACCAGTAAATCTCCTGCCACGGCCGTGGGCTATGTGTAATGGCTCTCCTAGACACAGCACGATCTCGCCCCCAATACCGGGAGAGACGAATCCCCTGCCGATCCGCTCACGTGCCTCCATATGGCTCGGGACTGTACCCAAAAGCTACCTGTTTGCACGACTCCTTTGAGCCGTGGTAGGGTAGAAATCAAAGCACAGTGGGAACTCACACGAGACAAATGACGACCTCAGGTCGATGAACTAACCTGTACACATGTCACCAGGGAATTGCTATCTGACGATAGGTATAGTACTAACTAGCAGATTCCCGGCGAGTCCTGTCCGGTGTACTCATAACCCAATAAGCACCTGTATACATCTTAGGTGATCCAACTGACACCAGTGGCTTGTGAGACCGGCCACCGCCCCTCGTCGGGGTCTCGACTGTATACACTAGTCTACTCCGGAGTATCGATGCCCTGTCTCGAAACTCCCACGACTAGGGACCACAATTAAGGATATGCATATAAACTACCCAACTCTCACGTATATGATCGCCATCATACTGTTGGTAGTAAAGCAAGATCCTAAGGGCTCTATCAAAGTGTAACATGCAATCAGTAACCTGAACATGTACACGACTGATAAAGGCAAACCAGATAGTATACTATCATCTCGAGTAAGACTGTCCTACCGGGATAGGTCCTCCGCAATCATTGCAATCACGTACCTGCGATCCAATAATTGACTATGAGGGCACTATCTCCAACAATCTCCCACTTGCACTCAAGGCTAATTATTGCAACGTCGACTACTCACAGCCCGTGTGAAACCGAACATCCAACTCCTCTACTAATCAGTTTCACAAAGCCCGTTTGTAAAACTATTGTGTTCGAGAAATAGCCTCAGTGAGTGGACCCGCCTAGAAGTATCTTTCTATATCTCTCTTAATCTCAAGTTCGCGGAGAAAGCCATCTCCCGAATTGAGTAGTACCTGTCTTAGAATATGTCTGGATATCTGATGGGACCTTAGTTCATAAATGAACTCCATATCCAAACTTCTTAGACTGTATGGATCACTGAACCTAATCAGTATCCGGCACCATGCCACCCACAGTATCCTCTGGAACCACCTGTCCATAATACTGTCCCTCGTCAGAGGGAAAACTAAAACTCTGACAATCACTCTGTCATCCATGTCACCTTTGAAGCCTGGAATGATAACCGTCTCCCGAAAGAGGCTGCCGTTATCAAATCCGTAGAACATGTACTAATGTTCTAAAACTGCTTCCATATGTTTCTCCAGGATTGGATTAATACAAACTTATTGCATCTAGTGCAAAAACAACATTTGGTGCGGTACTTGATATCTCATGATTGACTCAATTACCTAAGCAAGTGATCTGTCAATCATGCACAGCCCTCTCCCCTTTAGTCTATATGACACCTTTAGAGAGGGTGACTCCATAACCTGCAGGTACACTACCATGCTAGGAGTCAACTATTCTAAAAACCATTAGAATATCTGTCAAAGTACCCACATTGGGAAACTACCCAAATCTAGATCTAAAACCATAGATCCAGAAACCAGAATGTCAAATATTATATCCATATCCTGTCTGGAGAAACAACTGTGTGACGATCACAGTACAACCGATCGTAGTATAGGAATTTTACTTCCTACTTTGTGTATGTCATCTAAATACCATGACATCACACTCTACTACCTTCTTAACAGATCCATCCCCTATTCTGATTGAAGTCAAACCCATGACTGTCACATCAAAATTAGATGATCTTTCTCCGCTATAACTGCTCTAGTCTATAAATAGACATAAGCTACTTGCCCACTATGCTTCCGATGCTCCCACTGACTACGACAACTCTCTGGCAGAACAATATACACGTACACTTCTAAAGCTAGTTTAGAACGACGCTATACTTATCCTCCTGCCTGGTCTCATAGTCTGGAACAACAGTAGTGTCAAGTCTGGGTAGATAAGAACCTCCCTATCACCGTCCTTGAGGCTACCGGAGTACCTCTCGGGTGTCTGAGGTTACCCACCAAATCTGCGGAGTGGTTATTGGAATGTCAAACCTGATTGAATATATAGGTCCTATTAAATTTTCCGTAATCGTTCGCGGTTTTGGAATCACTTCCAGTTCTACCATACTCCCACTACTGTTTTCTGAAAAGATCCATTTTACTAAAACTGTGGCGAGTCAAGAACAATATCACTATTGATCTTCCAAATGGTAGAATATCAACCCTCGTCATAACCAGGGTCAACCCACAAACAGCCATTACAGAAACGTGCCCTGAGTTATTCAGTGTCTGGTTTTAAGCATAAACTGGACAGCTCCCCGTACCTTAATTTCTTTTAAGGTACGATCCATTCTATATCCAATACAGAAACTTTGGCACTTATTTAATTGGAACCATATTCAAATCATGCAGCTGTCTCCAGTGCATATCAACTTAATGGAAAGAGGCTAATCAGCATTACTCAACTTAGGAATCCATCCAATTATGAGTAACCTGAAAGAGAAACACGTTTCTCAAAACCATCACTATCATCTGAATACCAATCACAAGAATCTACATCTTCGATCTCTTTGAAGAATCCCGATACTTGTGACACCTGGTTCTCTACTTTATTCTTATACCCACAACTTCTCAAAACTTAGACATTGTATTTCTACGAAACACTTGTTTAAATACTAGAGAAGTTATAAGTAAACAGAACATAGTACGAGGACCTACCCCTTTGTCCTGATGGACACTTGGACAACATACAATACTCTGTATAAGTCCGCTGAGTTGAACAACTCAAAACCTGTGCGTCGTAGGTTGAAAACTGTACCCTGGCGATTTCCTCAAATATCACCAATTACAACGAATTCCGATATAATGAGGATGATCACCTAATTCCCAATATCTTACTCCCACTCATCATCTGAAAAACCATACAGATATGAGAATGAAACCTGGTAAATACATACCCTTGGAATAAGTGTTTAATCGGGAAAACAGGTTTTCTTTAACAATGCACTGAAACATGAAAATGTTTCGTAGGGGTATCCTGGTATTCATAGCAATGCCTCTTCCATAATCCAATTCATGACTTCAACCGTATATTTTATTGCCATCTCTCCAAATCCCTTTATTTGTCTTTAGTCGTTACCTTCTGTACACCATCGTTAGGCTAAATGGTTTTCTTCCCTCCCTACCGTTCGGCACCAGCCTATGGTTTGGAAGAAGACTATCCAGTAAGCATAATAGGTGTACCCTCCTAAACCAAGGAGTACTCGCATCTCGAGAGAAGGTGATGATAAAAGACAACTGAATAATACCTTATTCTTTTAAAGGTGAAATAGGAGTGGCGATGAAGTACACGGTTTTGGTCGTGAATGATATCAGTCGCAATTTACTTTGCCCTCTTTCTAATCCCTTCATTTTGTCTTTACATATTGCCTTCTGTACACCCTACTTAGGCTAATTGGTTTTCTTCATTCCCTACCTTTCGGCACCTGCCTATGGTTTGGAATAAGACTATCCAATAAGCGTAATAGGTGTACTCTCCTAAACCAAGGAGCCCTCGCAACCTGAGAGAAGGTGATAATAAAAGACAACTGAATAAACCAATTCTATTTCTCCTGAACCTGGATCCATCCTCGAAGAAGTCCCTTCGAGTTCGTATATAACCATACGATGGATCTATCCAATGGAAGTGGATATCCGTAGTAAAACGGGTGTTCTGAGAAATGCAAAGGGTAAAAGAAGGAGTGGCAATGACTTATGCAACATAGACAATCCAAAAGCCAGTATTTTAAGAAGGTTCGGTCAACTTGGTCACTGAGTCATAGTCTAGGGTCGGTCAAAGGTCGCTGCCAAAGAGAGAGAGAGAAAAGAAACACTCTGCGTGCACTCTATCCTAGATCAGAATGGTCATAACTTTTATCTAATCCAGAAACCTCCCACTGTCCTGTCAAATTCTCCTCCAAACCTAAAGAAGAATCAATCGGGATCACCCGAAGAGTAAACCAACTCATCAATGGGAAACGGGATCCAACTCTCATCGCATGATAACGTGATGGAATGCATCCACGTTACTCACACTCCAGAAGGTATGCCCATACTTGGCAAGTTTCAGTTTCTTTAGAAACTCCCGATACGATTTTTGCCCCATGCTCTTATGATCGTGACTAAGGGCCAGCCCATCATAAGTCACATGTCAAGTTCTTCCCATCATTATCTTGTTAATTTGAACCCACCCGTACTCGCCCTTGACTAAGGTCCAACAAGGTTGTACGACTGTCCCAAACCAACGCATCTATCTATGCAACATGTGAATACCCCAGCAGCTACCAATCACTATGTCCTGGCTAAGGGCCAGACCAACATAGCTTGAATACTACTGACCATTCATATGAAATGACGGAGGGCTACGACTGGTTTTTGGCGAAAAACCTTTAGCGTAGTGAACTTGATATCGCTGAAGGAACCTGATAGCTTTTTTTTTTTTTAAATATAGTGGCGAAAACCTTTGCTAAAGAGGTCATTCCCGGTGAAGGGATCTCGGCTCTTTCCTCGTGGAATGAGGTGCAGGATATTCCACTGAATACCGCTATGCAAAGCAACATGTAATCGACTATAGTGAAGTTATTACCCTGACGCAAACTTTTGCCCAAGGGGTCAGTCCCGGTGAAGGGATATCGGCCCTTGCCCCGTCGAATGAGGTGCAGGATATTCCACTGAATACCGCTATGCAAAACAAAAGGAAACGTCTTTGCAATAACACTTTTTAAATTTGTTCCAACAACTAAAACAGGTTTGTTTTTCCTTGCATCGATCAGAATCAACGCAGTCCCATCAATCAATCACACCAGAAAAGAACGAAAATAAAATGTACGTATATGCCATCCGCATTCGTCACTGGGTCCCGTCATCACCCGTTAGGTTACTTAACTAACGACAGAGCGGGGACTGGACTAGCGCGGGTGTAAAACATATACAACATCTAATAGTATATAAACTAATATACATAATCGCTCCAGGCGTGATAATATGCAACATTACAGAAAAGTAATAAGCATCACAGAACAATACAGATAATCTGGGATCCCCGGGTTTCACAGAGCCGCTGCTGAAACCCGACGTTCCCCTGTCGTGTGGATAGCCTGTGCAATGAAACCTAGACCCCTACGGGTGCGGCAAGTTACCCGCCAAAACCTGAAGCGAGGTAGTCCTCACAGCATAGTGAATGGAACACCCGGCACTTCACGGAATTCGGTAATCTTGGGCACCCCTCCTTGGGTCAACCTGTACCCCCTACGAGTGCGGCGAATAGTCTGCCAATTTTAGAGTGGGGCCCCTCTGCCTCTCAAAGCCATGAGATGCGGACCCGTTGCCCTCCAGAACCCGGCTATCCGTGCACTCCGTCTCGGGGCAAAACCTAGTACAGTAATGAAAAATAGTACAACAGGTACATCGACCGCAGCCTGGTCGTGCCCCAAAAGAATATTATACAACAGGCAGTGACGGCTGTCCACATGTTGGACGCTCGCCCCGCAACATCAAATATACAAATAAACTCAAACTGTACTACCATTGCACACTGCTATCCACCACGACAAATCCGCAACATCACAGCACAAAACAGGACATCAACGCGAATGTCACGTTCGCAAACCCGTCTAAAAGAACTATAGCAATCAGACGCGGTTTACCGATCAAATGACATTCCCGGTCGGAGATATAATGTAAGCACTGTAAACTAACGTGTTTAAATTTCGATCGACAAAATATCAAGAAGTGGGCCCCACGACTTACTGGTGAACAGTAACAAAACCTGGGCCAAAACGATATTTACCAAAAACCCCAAAATCCAACATAGAACCCACTGACAAAATTTGGGAGCACGTGCTCCCCACGTGGCCGCGGATGCGCGGCCAAACCATGTGTTTGGCCGCGTTTCCGCGGCATCTTGGAGGAATCACGACCCCAAATTTCGTCGTGGCTCTTAGAAAAGCCTGCACAGATTTTTAAGACATCCAGAAATAAATTTTGAGACCATTTAAAATCAACAGAAACTGTCAAGCAAGGATTTTGCCGTTTTTGATTTTCGGTTCGATCGATATTTTGAACGCGTTAGCACAAGTTAGTATAGCAAAATGGTTAGGCTCTGATACCACTGTAAGTCTACGTTAGCGCCCCGGCCGTCTACAGACGCCAAATGCGGAATAAAAACTTTTAAACTGGCGCTATCGTATACTTTAACCTGGATCTGCCATTATTGTTAAACTAACAAACTGTAAAGAGTGTAGAAAGGTTATACCGAACGATCCGAGTCCTTCGTTCTTCAACCATCATCCCACGCTCCGTTGCGGCTGCTCCGATCTCGTCGATCTCCGATATCCTTGTCGAGGTGACACCACATCACCGATTCTTTAAACGGGCTCCCGCCTCTGACTTGAGGCAACTCGATCGTCAAGTTTGCTAAAAGAGACAACCAAGATTGATGTAGAGAATGAGTAGATGACTTTGTCTCGTTCCGTCCAAAACTGTGGACGGACTGTTAATGAAGTTGCCGAGGAAATTGGGTGATGGAATGAAATGAACTGTACAATTTCCATGCACCCAAATACTATCATATCTTTTCTCTCTAAAATGAAATCAACCAAGTGAAGTGAGGAGGAGAGAGAGGGCCGACCATATATAGCAAGAGGGAGGTGACCGTAGGAGAAGAGGGGTGACCACAAGAGAAAGCTTCTCACTCAAAATATCTTAACCAAAAACAAGAAGCATTAAGGTTAAAGCATGACTCACAAACCTAGTCATCATGCATTAATGAACCCTTAAATGCATCCAATGAAAATTCAACACCAATAATCCTAGTCACCTCATCTAGAATCTTCTAGAAGAATCCACACTCATCTCAAGAAAAGATAAACCCGTCTTTAACCAAATGTTAAAAGACGGCTGATAGAAAACTGGAAACTGGCAACATCCAAAAGTGATCCCGAAACGACTTTCAGGATAACCCCGTAACTGTATAAATATACCCGCATTTGTATTACGACCGAATACAAATGCAACTGAGACAAAGATATTATACCTACTCAATATAATACTCGGATCCGGCTTAAACCAAAGCCGACCAGTATCATCTGTCCGAAAATCGACACGTGCGTAAACGCACGTGCATTTTCCGAACCCTGCCATAAAACCATACGGCCTCTACAACGTTTCGCCCGAACTTGGGAAACTGTCTGTAGGGAACTCTAATGACTCGTCAGTACCCTGGCAGTGGGTTTAACCACAAACCGTCAGCTGCACTAGCTATGCGTAACGGCTGCCCACGGACTGACCTCAAGGGAGACTGATGAGCAAACTCAAGGGTGGCCGATGAATGAACTCATCCAGAAAACCCTACTGAGCCTAACAGTGACAATGTATATACAGTCCGGTCCGTTCGTCAATGAGTATCGCATATCCGCCTAGGGGGTTAGTAACGTCAGACCCCCAGAAGCAGTATAAGTCGTGTCGGAGTGTAGCCCAAAAACACCCTGAGATACTACTGGAGTACCTACCAGTAAATCTCCTGCCACGGCCGTGGGCTATGTGTAATGGCTCTCCTAGACACAGCACGATCTCGCCCCCAATACCGGGAGAGACGAATCCCCTGCCGATCCGCTCACGTGCCTCCATATGGCTCGGGACTGTACCCAAAAGCTACCTGTTTGCACGACTCCTTTGAGCCGTGGTAGGGTAGAAATCAAAGCACAGTGGGAACTCACACGAGACAAATGACGACCTCAGGTCGATGAACTAACCTGTACACATGTCACCAGGGAACTGCTATCTGATGATAGGTATAGTACTAACTAGCAGATTCCCGGCGAGTCCTGTCCGGTGTACTCATAACCCAATGAGCACCTGTATACATCTTAGGTGATCCAACTGACACCAGTGGCTTGTGAGACCGGCCACCGCCCCTCGTCGGGGTCTCGACTGTATACACTAGTCTACTCCGGAGTATTGATGCCCTGTCTCGAAACTCCCACGACTAGGGACCACAATTAAGGATATGCATATAAACTACCCAACTCTCACGTATATGATCGCCATCATACTGTTGGTAGTAAAGCAAGATCCTAAGGGCTCTATCAAAGTGTAACATGCAATCAGTCACCTGAACATGTACACGACTGATAAAGGCAAACCAGATAGTATACTATCATCTCGAGTAAGACTGTCCTACCAGGATAGCTCCTCCGCAATCATTGCAATCACGTACCTGCGATCCAATAATTGACTATGAGGGCACTATCTCCAACAAGCGGATCATTAGAGAAAGAGATAATGAACATGAATATATAAATTATGAAGGGTGGTGGTGATATTGAGGTACATGGGACGCTAAAATAGTACCTGGGCTGTAGCTTGTGACTTGATGACGATAAGATATCGGTATGACTTAATCACAATATGATACATATGACATGATATTTCTGAGGATAAACTAATGATGCTTATCATGATGGCAATGATATATGATTGATGTATGCGATCATAGTTTAGCACCTTGATCATGAGATGTGTTGATGATGACATTATACGAATGAGGAGACACCTAGGAGATACTTGACCGTACCCCGATATTGGGATGCCGTACGATGGATTTTACCGTACGAGGCTTAGATTTGATGATTGATCCGCACTCTTGATTCGAGGAAGCCGTACTACGTACGTGACGCTATTGAGGCGGGATCGCCGACTATTAGAGATATTGATTCAGACCTTAGGTAGCCTCTAGTTTCTTACTGACTAGTTTCTTAGGTTTAGTTCCTTAGGATGTTAGATGGACACTAGTTTAGGGTCGACTCACATAGTGGTAGTTGTACTCGTATTTCGCAGAGGAGTGGATAATGCACATCTGTATTTACATTCATACTGTAATCATCATAGTGCATGTTCTTACATATGTTGCTATAATCAGTATAAACCTTACCTGTTAGGAGACCAGCACCATTACCGATGATGCGCATATTCCACGCACACTTATTTGCCGGCTCACACACATCATCATCGGTAATTGCTATGTCACGTACACTTTAGATCAGATTATCTTTTATTGATAGAATCAGTTAACAACTAAACCGATATAATATTGTGATTACTCGCTGATGTTAACATAGACATGATATTTATTACTTAGACATTCATGCATTCATATTTTCATGTTATCACGCAGTATTATGGGCATATGCCGACACTTATCATATATTTACTCATGATTTTGAGATTTGGATTTCTGTGAGATTTCTGGATTTTTGGGGAAAACCGCAAAAATATATAAAAACTTCTCTCTCTCTCCTCTTCTCTTTTTAAACAAAGTTGCGGTTTTCTCGTGATGTATGTGTCGTCCACCATGAGATTTTATGTTTTCTGTTGGATTTCGAGACCCGATTCGAGGAGTGGATGAACCGTCTCGGGTACATGGTGGGCCCGGTATGGTACCCCGGGGCAAGAAGATCGAGTTGTAGACGATGAGCCTGGCAGGGGAAGGCTACCTACCGGTGATGTCTGGCGCGGCGGATATCCGGAGGATACCGACCGTTGTCGTGAGATTTGATGATATGGGCCGATCCGGACTGACGGGGCCCGAGGTATTGAGACTATGAGACTTGAGATTTACATATTTGTGTCGATGCTTGACACGGATTTTCATGGATTTCATTGTTGAGATTTCAGATTCTTATACACATTTTACTATGATAACAGCCAAAGATTTCTTATACAGATATACCTGGGTTTCAGGATTTCTTATTTTACATTCATGGTGCATGCATACCCATTCATATAACATAGTACTATGTGAGGCACTGACACGAGTACGGAGTATCTGCACTTACACGTATTATTACCCTGCTATTACTTGAGGTTTGAGACTTAGTAGTGTATTATTATGACCTAGGATAGCGTCGTGCATTCGATTTCTTTTCGTAGATGTCTTCTACTCACGAGTTGGCAACTCACCCCCGTTGTGCCAAATTTTATTACAGGTTCGATGTACAGGTTTCCCGGGCAGCTTGCTGGCACATCTTTTATTTCAGGGTGATTTGCACGGTAGGTTGGTTCACTTGTATCTGAACCACCATTGTATTTTATTCATTCATTTGTATCTAGTAAGCTCCATCAACCATACTTGTATTAATTGATAAGTTTATTGGACCAGTCTTTTATTTCGACCTTAGAGTCGCGCATGTATTATTCTGATCTGGTGGTTTTGTTTTCTTTGAGTTTTGAGCCTCGCCCTTTGGCGTTGTATATTATTGTGTTTGTTGTGGTTGTTTCCGCCTGTTGGCGTTGAGCTAGCACCCGTTTGGGAATGCTTTTTATTGTTTATGTATATTATACTTGTTGTACCCGTTTGGGGGCCAGTTTTTATAGAGGAGACTCTGCCGAAATTTTTGGTAAAATTTGTTGATGTTTTTAGACTTGTTTTCTTTTTCTTCTTCTTCTTCTTTTATGGTTTAGATTTCTGGGCTTCGGCTTACTTAGGTTACGTGGCGCCTCTAGACGCTTCGTAATCTAAGTGCCGGTCACGTTCCGTACTTTCGGGTCGTGACAAGTACAATCGCGTTCTCTGCGAAAGTGAGGCTAGGATTTTTATTTTGCTTGGGACGAGCAAAAGATAAATTTGGAGGTATTTGTTCATCTCAGAAAACTGCATTTTAATATCACTCATTCATTAGCTATTTTTTGTATATATCGGTACTATTAACCATTGTCTGCTCAGAAAATACAGATTACAGGTATCCGTGACACAATATTGGAAACACAATCAAAATCACGGATATAACGTTTGTGAGCCGACACTGCAACCAGAACTGCAAACCGATCGATATCCAAAGAGTTATTTTGCAACAAATAAAGTGTACACAATTTTGGTCCAACACATAGCAAGTGTGCGCATAACTATTTGGCACTTGGGCCTAGGTGGTGGCTGCCATGGCACATGATGGGCACACAAGGGGGACAAGAATGATAATTGCAAAAGATTTGATGTGATATAAAGCATAATGTTTCCCTCCAAATCCCTGAGTTCAACCCAGGCTTCTACAAAGAAATCAAGCAATACCAGTGGAATTGTGGAGAGCACACAACATCACACAACAAGCACGGGCCCCAATGTCCAACATAAAAACGGCGGCACCCTTGAAATAGCCGATCTCGCCGGTCGCCCTAGCCCCAATGATCCCTAATTTTGTTCTGTCCATCCCTTGATGCCACGTCATCATATTTTTATTACTTGTTTAATCTCATTTTGAGCCTATAAATACAGATCAGTGAGCAAGGGATAGGGGGCCAATAGTTTGTATACTTTTTTGTTTCTCTTTTCATTTTGTTCTTGTACATAGCTACTTTCCCTTGAGCTCCTTACCTTCTCTTGATCTTGCAACCCCTTCATTGAGCTTGCAAATTTAAGTTTTGGTCATTGAACTCAAGATTGTATCACTTGGACATAATAAATCTTTCATTTTTTTTCTTGGGTTCTTATTATTTTAATCTCTCTCTTTACTTACTTGCAATTTATTTCTTGCATTTACTTACTTGCCTTTTATTACCATGCCCTTTACTTACTTGCTTGTTGTCTTTTTCTTTTCTTTTATCTTTTCCTTTGCTCTCTCTCTTTTTGTGGTTTTGATGTTTGTGAATAATGATGTTGTTGGGAAAGAAAACGATATTGTAAGTTAAGATTTCCTTTCTCATTTCCTTTTCCCGATATTTTCCATTGAACTCCGCCTAAACCTTATGCAAGCGCTCCGTTAGGCACCCTATCCTACCAAGGTATCAGTGATTCCTAATCGTGACCGGTTGCATTCGGATTGGCCGGAGGCGAAAGCAAGCGACAAGAATGGATGGACAAGGGTCAATAAGCCGGATTTCATAAATATCGTGCTTAAGCACCCCAATCCACGTTGTTGCCGATTACTGTAGCTTTAATGGTTGAGCTCGGCTCAAAAGATTGAGTACGGATTTCCTTAACTTACACTAACTTATCTATTCCTAACAAATTTATGCATTGCAAATATACACTTAGGTTAGATACGAACAATTCCGCCACGCGCATTAACTCATGATAACAAGAACGTGAAATGCTCCGTCTCCCTGCGGACGACCCGTACTCATCGCGGCTAGCTACACGGGACGCCGTCCTGATTGCGGTTAACTTTAGAACTTTAAAAATACGGACGCGCAAAAGCGCTTTCAATCAGAACTCGATCGTCAGTCTCCTCTTTGTCGAAGATGATCCACCCGATAGCCTATGGTTCAAGCTTCAACCTCAAGTGTGAGGTAACTAAGATGTCTAATTTGCTAGACTAGACAACTTAGAAGTTGTAGAGAAAGATGAATGGAGTATTTTATCTTAAGAGCCCTAAGATTCACAACTCATGTGAGGGTTAGGGCTTGAGGAAGGAGGAGAGGAAAAATGGAGAGAGAATGGTCAAGTGCAGATGAGCTAGGGTGTGGAGGCAAATAAGAATGGCTAAGTCCTTACAATAATCAAGCATGGATTATTTTCAATAGAAAATAAGCAACCATGCTTGAATAGTAAAGTCAAATGAATAAACAAATGACTTAGCCATGCTTTCATCCATAGCTCAAATATCTCCAATTTCCACCTCATTAATCTATTTGCATAAATAGATAAATCTAATAATGAGGTGTCTCCTTCTAGAAGCATGTCTTGTGAAAATTACAAGAATGCCCTCACCGTATATACATACCCGTATTCGTATTCCGAAAAATACGAATACAATAAGATAATAATAATCCAATAATATAATACTAGGATCCATTTTAAACCAAAGCCCACTAATATTATCCGTCCGAACAACATCCGTGTAGGCAGTACATGTATATAATTGGAACCCTGCCGTAAAACCATACGGCCTCTACATCGTTTCGCCTGAACCAGGGAAACCCTCTATTTGGGACTCTAAAGACTCGACAGTATGCTGGCAGTGGGTTTAACCACAAGTCCGTCAGCAGCACTAGCTGTACGTAACGGCCACCCACGTATTTGTCGAAAAAGAAGGCCAACGAGCGAACTCATCTGAACCCCTACTGAGCCTGTCCATGACAATCTCCGTATAGTCCGGTCTGTTCGTCTGAGAGTATCGCATGCAAGGTCTAAGGGGGTGGAAAACGTCAGACCCTTAATAACCATACAAGTCGTATCGGTGTAGCTCAAGACCATCTGAGAATCTACTGGTCCAACCACCAGTAATTTTCAATCCATCCTGGCCAGGGACATATGGTGTTGACCAACCGATCATTGTGCGACATCGACTCCCTATACCGGGAGAGACGAATCCCCAACAGTCGCTCACTGCCTCCATGTGGCTCGGGACTGTACCCATCTAAAACCTGTTTGCACGACTCAGTAGAGTCGTGGTAGGGTAGTAATCAAAGCACAGTGGGAACTCACACGAGACAAATGACGACCTCAGGTCGACAGACTATCTACACTCATGTCACCAGAGAACTGCTAGCTGACGCTAGATATAATACCATCTAGCCAGTCCTCGGCGAGTCCGTCCGGTGTACTCACATCTAGTTAGCACCTGTATACAATCTTAGGTGCACCTCACCAATGGTTGCGAGACCAATCCATCGCCCTTCTTCAGGGTCTAGATATGTATACACTAGTCTACTCTGGAGTATCGATGCCCAGTCTTGATACTCCTATGACTAGGGACGCTTTAAGGATGTGCCTATCAACTACCCAGCTCCCACAACTATGATTGCCATCACAACGCTGGTAGTCAGGAAAAGATCATACAGGCTTTATCTATTGTCTATAGTGCCCTCAAGGCAGTTATTGCAATCACTGGCAGGTGATTATGATGATTGAGGGAGGACCTATATGGATAGAACAGTCTTACTCAAAATGATAGTATGCTATCTGGTTTGTCTTTATCATCATGTACATGCTTTATGTGGTATTACAGATCACTATTACATGTTGATATAGCCCATAGGATTTTTGCTTGACTACCAGTATTATGATGGCAATCATATACGTGGGAGCTGGGTGGTCTATAAGCACATCCTTATATGTCCCTAGTCGTGGGAGTGTCGAGACTGGCCATTGATACTCCAGAGTAGACTAATGTGTACTTATCGAGACCCCGACGAGAGGCGGTGGCCAGTCTCACAAGCCATTGGTGTCTGTTTGTTACCTAATATAGTATACAGGTGCTCATTGGGTTATGAGTACACTGGACAGACTCGCCGGGAACATGCTAGTTGGTATTATACCTATTTTTAGATAGCAGTTCCCAGGTAACATGTGTACAGGTTAGTCTGTCGACCTGAGATCGTCATTTGCCTCATGTGAGTTCATACTGTACTTTGATTACTATCCTACACGGCTCAAAGGATTCGTGCAAACAGGTTTTAATTGGGTACAGTCCTGAGGCACATAGAGGCAGTGAGCGGATCGTCGGGGATTTGTCTCTCCCGATATTGGGGGTTGATGTCGCGTTATGCACGGGTAGCCATCACCAGAAATCCTTGGCCAAGATAGTCAAGAATTACTGATTTGGATTAGTAGTTTCTTAGGTGGTGATGGGCTTCATACCGACACGAAATGTCGCGTTATTAAGGGTCTGACTTTATCCACCCTCTAGACTCGATATGCGATACTCTTAAACGAACAGACCGGACTAGACGGATATTGTCACGGACGGGCTCGGTAGGGGTTCAGATGAGTTTGCTTGTCGGCCTTCCTTTCGCTCAATACCTGGGTAGCTGTTACGTACAGCTAGTGCCGCTGACATGCATGTAGTTAAACCCACCGCCAGCGTATTGACGAGTCTTTAGAGTCCCACACAAAGGGTTTCCCTGCTTCGGGCGAAACGATGTAGAGGCCGTATGGTTTTACGGCAGGGTTCGATCATATACGTGCACTTGTGCACGTATCATGATTCGGACGTATAATACTAGTGGGCTTTGGTTTAAGCCGGATTCTAGTATTATATTGTTGGATTATTTTTGTCTCTTTGTATTCATATTTTTCGGAATACGGATACGGGTATATATATACGGATGAGGGGTATTCTTATAATTTATTACAAGATTGTTTCTAGAAGATGCTACCTCATTTAGCTTTAACCATTTAGGATTAAATTGTTAATGAGGTGGAGGATGAGGTGTTGTGAGCATTTATTCAAGCATGTCTTTGTGGTGACTCATGCTATGACTCATGTGGTGACTCATGGACACCATTCTAGCATACTTGATATTTGTTTATGTTGTGAGATATTTTCATGAGTTGATAATTCATTCACAACACTTAGCCTTTTTTCTTGAGTTGCTTCATGCTTCACACTCTCATCTCCTTGTGCTTCTTCTTCCTCTACCTCCACCCTAAAAGTGTCATGTGTAGAGAAACCTAGAATGTTTAGAGACAAATAAATCCATCATTAAACTCTACATCTTCTAGGCTATCTTGTTTAATGAACTAGGTACCCTAGTTACCTCAGCTACGAGGTTGGAGCTCGATTCATAGACTCTCAGGTGGATCATCTTTGATGGAGGGAGACCGGCGACCAAGCTTGATCATGGTGGCCACTAGGAGCATAGGATGATGGTTCAAGACCGAAGAACACGGATCATTCGGTATAACCTTTCTTAACTCCTTTTTATGTTTGCTAGCTTTTAGGGTTTATGGTCGATCCGTATTATGGGGTTGTTCTAGCGTCAATTTTATAAAAAATTTATTCCGCATTCGGTCACGGTAGATGGCCAGGGCGCTGGCATATCCCAACATTATCAACATGTATACAAGATATGAAATATTAAGTAAAACACATCACATGTTAAGATAAAGACAAACCAAATAGCGTACTATCATATCGAGCAAGATTGTCCTGTACATATATATCCCTAACATCCTATACAATGAAGGCCTCTAGGGCATATATATCCAACAATCTCCCACTTGCACTAAAGCCTGTAATTGGCTCAATAAGTACCCACTGTCTGTGAAGGGTTACCTAAGATGGCAGCAAGGTTTCGGGAGGCATCGTCCATGCCGAATTCAAATTTTTTCCGTTTTAGCTAACCCTAACAAAGAATCGTTAACTAGAAATCGATGGAAATATAAATGCAAACACTTTGCAAGTCAAGTGAGCAAGGAATACAACCTTTGTAGACCGGTCCTTCACTTCAATAGCTCCGTGTAGTAGTCCCTTTCGCTGCGATCGTGAACTCCGGACTCTAGAGAGGCTCCCATGAAGAAACGAACATGCTTGCTTCGATGTCCTCGAGGCCGAAGATGATCTACGTCGTGGAGACACTAACCCAAGCTATCTCTTCACTAATTACGGAATTAGTGAAGCAAACACCCTATACTAAATGGCAAGTAGTAGAGGATGATGAAGTAGGAAGTGGGCTCACTTTAGAATTGATTTTCTCACACTTTTTCTCATACCTCCATTGAAGCTAGAAAACTTTTTGAGAGGAAGAAGAAGAAGAAAATAGAACTCATCATTTGAGTTAATCCAAATGAATTATTGCAACCATGGGTGAGTTAATCCCTCATGCCTAACTCATGTACAGAATTAACCAAGGGATAAGGTTAAGGGTTGGGTTAACAAAATATCCTAAGCTAGACAAAAGAGTGAACTTTGTCAATGTTTCTACAAGCTTCATCCAAGCTTGACAACATTGACCAAGTCTTCTCTCTTTTGTTATAACTCAAGAAATAAACAAAACCCTAACTTAACCCTAGCATGTGGTTTAAGTCTCATACACCCATCTTGCATGTATCATCAAGCATGACACAAAATAATGTACACTTGCATAATCACATATATACAATGTGCACAATACAAGTGAGAAAAGAATCATAAGTGAGCTAATACTAGTTAATGTAATGTAATATATTAAATATATAATTATACATTAGATTATTAAATCAACTCTTGATTTAATAATCCGGCTATATCACCTATAACCGACTAATATCATATGAATCAACTTATCGAATCAACACTTGATCCGATAACCCGGCTATATCATATATAACCGACCGATATCTCATATCGCGAGAATAGAATACGGTATCTCATATCGTATCAATCTCGGTTCCGCACATATCACATATGTGCTCCTACTCCGTTTCGTTTGAGCCAGGAAACCTCTGTGTAGGACTCTAAAGACTCGTCAATACGCCGGCAGTAGGTGATGATCATATCAAACACCCATAAGCCGCAAGCGGTCTGCTAAACGTAACGGCCACCCGGGTATTGAGCGATCAGAAGATCAACAAGCAAGCCTGCTCACACTCCTGCGAATCAAATCAGTAACACTACCGTACAGTCCGGTCTCTTCGTCTGATATGTCGCATATCTCGTCTAGGGGCGGTAAACGTCAGACCCCAGTAACTCAATAAATCGTGTCGATATGAGGCTCATAACGGGTCGAGAAATTACTGATAACACTTACCAGTATATCTCTGAAGCATCCTTGGCCAAGGACTTCCTGTTATAGCCAATCAAGCACAGCGCAACATCAACTCCCAATACCGGGAAAGACGAAACCCCTCCTATCGCTCATTGCCTCCATGTGACTCGGAACTGTACCCAAAAGCCACCGTTTTGCACATTCTCTTGAACGTGGTAAGGTGGAAATCAAAGCACAGTGGGAATCACACAAAACTCTATGACGATCTCGGGTCTACAGACTAACCTGTACCAGTGTCACCAGAGAACTGCCATCTGACGTTAGGTATAATACCATCTGGGAGTTCTCGGCGAGTCCGTCCAGTGTACTCAGTCTCCACTGAGCACCCGTATACTGTCTCTGATGTCAAACACCAATGGATATGGGATTATCCATCGCCTATCTATATGGGTCGAGAAGCTATATGCTAGTCTACTCTGGTATATCGATGCCCTCTCCCGATACACCTGCGACTAGGAACATTTGAAGGATGTACTTAGCGACTACTCTGTCCCTACTAGTATGATCTGCATCATAGTCCTGGTAGTCAAGGTACTCATCCTAAGGGATTTATCAACATATAATATAGAGACAATCAGTGTACATATTAAGATAAAAAGGAACCAGATAGCATACTATCATGTCGAGCAAAAAAGTCCTCCCTATATATGTCCAAGCATCCACTACAATATATATCGTATGTACAGTAATGGCCTCTAGGGCATACATATAACTAACAGTCTGCACTAGAGCCAGTTGCTAGCGTACCACATGCCCAACATCTCGAACAGTCTCTCGAACTGGACTTAAGGGATAGCCTTGGTGAATGGATCTGCCATGTTGTCCTTTATATCTACTCTCAGCACCTCGATCTCCCTGATCAGGTGATACCGCCTCAAGATATGTCTGGATTTCTGATGGGACCGTGGTTCCTTTGCCAAAGCCATGGCTCCATTTTTATCGCAATACAAAGGTATTGGATTAGCAATGGATGGAACCACTTAAAGTTCAGAAACGAACTTCCTCATCCAGACAGCCTCTTTTGCGGCATCGCTAGCAGCGATGTACTCAGCCTCTATCGTCGAGTCTGCTATGGTATCCTATTTGGAACTCTTCCAATAGACCGCCCATCCATTAAGGGTAAACACATAACCCGAGACAGATTTAGAGTCATCCTTATCACTTTAGAAGCCAGAGTCGGTAAAATCCTCGATCTGGAGGCCCCCATTACCGTACAGCAGGAATATCTCCTTAGTCCTTCTCAGGTACTTAATAATATTCTTTACTGCTATCCAATGTTTCTCACCTGGGTTGGACTGATATCTGCTTACCACGCTAAGTGCGTAAGCTACATCTGGTCTGGTACATAACATCGCATACATTATCGACCCTACCGCCAAAGTGTAGAGTACTATGCTCATGCGAGCTTTCTCCTCATCGGTCTTGGGAGACATCTCTTTGGAGAGGGTGATTCCGTGATAAGCGGGAAAATTATCACGCTTAGAATCTTCCATACTAAACCTCTTTAGTATGGTGTCAATGTACCTCGACTGTGAAAGTCCCAACAGTCTTTTAGATCTATCACGATAGATCTTAATCCCCAAAATATACGAGGCATCACCCATGTCTTTCATAGAGAACTTCTGTGACAAGAACAGCTTGGCCGATGGTAGCATAGGAATATCATTTTCTATCAGGAGAATATCATCAACATATAAACTAGGAATACCACAGTTCTCCCTACAATCTTTTTATAAATACAAGATTCATCTACATGTTTGATAAAGTCAAATTCTCTGGCCGTCTCATCAAAGCAGATATTCCAACTCCGCGGTGCCTGCTTTAATTCATAAATGGATTTAAGCAATTTGCACACCTTCTCGCTGCTCCCACTGTCTACGAAACCCTATGGTTGATCCATGAAAACACACTCTTCTAGACTTCCATTTAGAAAAGCGGTTTTAACATCCATCTACCAGATGTCATAGTCATGGAAGGCAGCAATGGCAAGTAGGATCCGGATGGATTTAAGCATAGCCACTGGTAAAAAAGTTTCATCATAGTCCAATCCTGGTCTTTGATGAAAACCTTTAGCAACAAGTCTAGCTTTGTAGGTTTTTACCTGACCATCTACACCAATTTTCTTTTTGAAGATCCATTTGCATCCTACAGGTTTTACCCCAGTAGGAGCAAAATCCAAAGTCCAAACTTGGTTTATGTACATGGATTCCATCTTGGATCGCATAGCATCTAGCCACTTCACCGAGTCTTTAGTTGGCTCTGATACCACCGTAAGTCCATGTCACGCACCCCACGAACTTGCGGGGAGGCGGAATATATGAAAAACAATTATCAAAGCTTCGTAACACGGACTTGAGCACATGAATCGTATCTAAACCATTACTAACAAACTACGAGAGGTTTAACTATGCGGATTCGAAGTTATACCTCACGTTACTTGTCCTTCGGGTCTTCATCGCTGTCCTCCACTCCCTGTAGGCTCCTTGGAACGTCGGCACCTTAACGGCCTCCTCGAGTCAAAGACGATCCACCCGAGAGCTCCTACTCCAAGCTTGACCTCTAACTTGAGGTAACTAGGTTTCTCAAAGTGCTAATCTAAGCAACCTAGGTGATATAGAGTTAGATTATGGATGTATTAGTCTAGCTAACCCTTGATCTCAACACATGAGAGGTTAGGATTAGGGTTTGAAGAGAGAGAGCTTGAGGAGAGAGAAGGTGAGAATGAGAATCCTTTTGGATGAATGAAATCATTTGTGTATATATGAAACATCTTATATTATTAAATGAATAACAAATAATGATATATCATCATGTTTCATTAATACACTAAGTGATTCATCACATGAGTCATATAAATCATAAATGATTCATTAACTCCATGTATGAATCACACCATGACTCATTTATCCAATTAATGCAAATGCCACCTTAACCCCTAAGTCACCATGCTTCTAGAAGCTTCCCGACAAATTACGATAACGCCCCTCCTATCCATGAAAACACGGAAAAACTTTAGACTATATAAATCCAATAATCCGATACTAGAACCTGGCTTAAACCAAAGCCGACTAGTAAAAACTGTCCGAACATCGTACGTGCGTAAAAACGCTTATGCGTCCGAACCCTGTCGCAAAACCATACGACCTCTATATCATTTCGCCCGAAGCAAGGAAACTCTCTGTGTGGGACTCTAAAGACTCGACACTACGCTGGCAGTGGGTTTAACCACAGACCGCAAGAGGCACTAGCTGTACGTAACGGTCCCCAGGTAGATGTCGATAAGAAGGCCGATGAGGAAATCCATCCGAACTCCTACTGAGCCTGCTGTGACAATCTCCGTAAAGTCCAGTCTGTTCGTTTAAGACTATCGCATATCGGGCCTAGGGGGCGGCAAGCGTCAGTCCCTTAATAGCGGTATAAGTCGTGTCGGAGCGTAGCCCATTACACCTTGAGAAACTACTGGAACCTACCAGTAAATCTCGCTTGCCCTGGCCAGGGACTTTGCGTAATGGCTCTCTGACACGGCGCGATATCAACCCCCAATACCGGGAGAGACGAATCCTGTCTAACCGCCACTGCCTCCAAGTGCTCGGGACTGCACCCAACTGCTACCTGTTTGCACGACTCTTTTGAGCCGTGGTAGGGTAGCAATCTAAGAACAGTGGGACACACTCGAGGCGAAGTAGCAGTGTTAAGTTTGCGGACTATGCTGTACTCATGTCACCTGGGAACTGCTAACTGACGACGGGTATAATACCAACCAACAGTTCCCCGCGAGTCCTGTCCGGTGTACCCGTAACCTAACGAGCACCTGTATACTATCTCCAGTACGACGTACTGATGGCTGTGGGACAGACCATCTCCCCAACTGGGATGAGAAGCGTACACACTAGTCTACTCCGGAATATCGATACCCAGTCTCGATAATCCAATGACCAGGGACCTGTATAGGATGTTGATTATAGACTACCCAGCCCCCACTAGTGTGACTGCCATCACAACGCTGGTAATCAAGCAAAGATCCTATGGGCTCTACTAATATGTATAAGCGATACGTTAAAAGAAACATATGCACATATTAAAGTAGACACAAACCAAGTAGCATACTACCATTTTTAGCAAGACTGTCAATACAACTGTGAATATCCCAAGCTTCCATTAAGTAATATAAAAACTAGTATGATACAATAATGGCCCCTAGGGCATATACACTAACAATCTCCCACTTGCACTAGGGCCATGTACTGGCATATCGCAGACCTATCATCTCGAATAGCCTCTCGAACTGTGTCTGAGGAATGGCCTTTGTTAATGGATCAGCAGTGTTATTCTCTGTATTTACTCTCTTTACCTCGATCTCCCAGCGATCTACTATCTCCCTGATCAGGTGATACTGCCTTAAGATGTGTCTAGACTTCTGATGGGACCTGGGTTCCTTCGCTAAAGCTATAGCGCTGTTGTTGTCGCAATACAGAGGTATTGGACCAACACTGGTAGGAACCACATGAAGTTCTGAGAGGAACTTCATCATCCAGACAGTTTCTTTTGCGGCATCGCAAGCAGCTATGTACTCCGCTTCCATCGTTGAGTCAGCAACGGTCTCCTTCTTGGAACTCTTCCAACAGACCGCCCCTCTATTGAGGGTAAAGACATAACCTGACATGGACTTGGAGTCATCCTTGTCACTCTGGAAGCTGGAGTCGGCAAAGGCCTCGATCTGGAGGTCTTTTCTGCCATACACTCGATCTGAATGTTCTTTACTGCTATCCAGTGCTTCTCCCCTGGGTTTGCCTGATACCGGCTTACAACGCTTAATGCGTATGCTACATCTGGTCTGGTACATAACATCGCATACATTATAGAGCCTACCGCAGAAGTGTAGGGTATAATCGACATGCGATCCCTTTCCAAATCAGTCTTAGGAGACATCTCTTTGGAGAGGGTGATTCCGTGACAAGCCGGTAGGTTACCGCACTTAGAATCTTCCATACTGAATCTTTTCAATATGGTGTCTATGTACCTGGACTGCGAAAGTCCCAACATCCTTTTTCATCTATCACGATAGATCTGGATCCCCAGAATGTAGGTGGCATCACCCAGGTCCTTCATGGAGAACTTCTGTGACAAGAATCTTTTGACTGACTGTAACATAGGAATATCATTTCCTATTAGGAGAATGTCATCCACGTACAAGACGAGGAATACTACAACTCTCCCTACAATCTTACTGTATATGCATGGTTCATCTGGATTCTTGATAAAGTCGAATTCTTTGACAGTATCATCAAAACAGATGTTCCAACTCCGCGATGTCTGCTTTAGTCCATAAATGGACTTAAGCAGCTTGCACACTTTACCGCTGCTCCCACTCTGAATGAATCCCTCTGGCTGATCCATATATACACACTCTTTCAAATTACTATTTAGAAAAGCCGTCTTTACGTCCATCTGCCAGATCTCATAATCGTGGAAGGCAGCAATGGCAAGAAGGACCCGAATGGATTTGAGCATAGCCACTGGAGAAAAGGTTTCGTCATAATCCAAACCAGGTCTTTGACGGAAACCCTTTGCAACAAGTCTAGCCTTATAAGTTTCAACCTGTCCATCTACACCAATCTTCTTTCTAAAGATCCATTTGCATCCTACGGGTTTACCCCATCTGGAGCAATGTCCAAAGTCCATACTTTGTTAGTGTACATAGACTCCATTTCGGTCCGCATTGCATCCAGCCATTTTACCGAGTCGCCGCTCTGAATGGCTTGCTGGAAGCTAGTAGGGTCATCATTATCAATGACACAATCTTCTCGATCCCCATCTATGAGAAAACCGTAGTATCTCTTGGACGGATGAGACTACCTACTACTTCTGCGGATAGGCGCTGGTATGTCCCTTTCTTCTGAAACCTCTGGTTCTACCATACTTTCAGTAATAGCTTGTGGTTCTGGAATTTCTTCTAGTTCTACTACGCTCCCACTCTTCCGATTTTCTAAAAATTCAGTTTCTAAGAAGCGGGCATGATGAGAAACAAAATCCTTTTGTTCTTCTGCGTAATAGAAACAATATCCCATGGAGTTCTTTGGATATCCCACAAACTTACACTCTACTGAGCGTGCCTCGAGCTTGTCCGGATGCTGCTTTTTTACAAAAGCTGGACATCCCCATGTCTTCAGGTACTGAAGATAGGGTTTCTTCCCACTCCACATCTGATATGGTGTGGTAGGCACAGTTTTGGTTGAAACCTTGTTCAAAAGAAATGCAGCTGATTCTAGTGCATAACCCCAGAAAAATCGCGGTAACTCAGCCTTACTCATCATGGAATGAACCATATCCAATAGGGTTCGATTCCTCCTTTCCAATACACCGTTGTGTTGTGGTGTGTATGGAGGAGTAAGCTGAGAGAGAATTCCATTCTCTTTTAAGTAACCCAGGAACTCGGCACTTAAGTATTCACCATCTCGATCAGATCTCAGTGTCTTGATACTTTTGCCTGTTTGGTTTTCCACTTCATTCTTGTATCCCTGGAATTTCTCAAAGGCCTCGGATTTATGCTTCATCAAGAAGATATGTCCATACCTAGAGAAATCATCCGTAAAAGTAATGAAGTAGGAATAACCACCTTGCGCATGTATAGACATTGGACCGCACACGTCACTGTGTACGGGTCCTAAGAGCTCGCTCGCTCTTACTCCGTGTCCAGTAAACGGAGTATTTGTCATCTTTCCCATGAGACAAGATTCACAAGTTGCATAAGATTGATATTCGAACGGATTCAAATATCCTTCTCTATATAACTTCGTTAATCGTGTTTCATTGATGTGACTAAGTCTACAATGCCATAAGAAAGCCTGATTTATTTCTGGAGACTTTCTTTTAAGTGTGTTCTGGACATTGAAAACCTGAGCTTGATTCAATACGTATATACCGTCATCTAATGTACCGGACCCAATCAGAACTTGATTTAGGTGGATGTGAACTACATCACTTATGAATGTAAAGTCATATCCCTCACTCGAAAGTGAGGACACTGATGTGATATTACAAGTCAAACTAGGTACATACAGACAGTTACGTAGAATCAATATCTGCCCACTTGTCAAACCTAGGCGATATTCTCCCACGGATTCAGCGTCCACGCTCATTCCGTTTGCAACTCTGAGAGACAAATCACCTACCCTTATAATTTTACGGTTTCTCAAAGTATGTAATGAATTACAAATATGAGATCCTGCTCCGGTATCTAGTACCCA
Source organism: Agapanthus africanus (assembly GCA_030015575.1). NCBI lineage: Eukaryota > Viridiplantae > Streptophyta > Magnoliopsida > Asparagales > Amaryllidaceae > Agapanthus > Agapanthus africanus. The sequence goes on along the minus strand of CM057346.1, from coordinate 140,152,971 downwards.
GGAAGTAGAGTTAATTGACAAACAGTTCTCAATTACAAACACACTGGAGGCCGAAGCCACAACATACTTCGTATCCTGGCTACTGGCTTCCAAAGCCCTGCAATCCTTCTGCCAATGCCCGTTCCCATAACAATAGGAACATCCCTCCTTACCTACACCAAGTCCCGAAACTTTTGCTCTTCCCTTTCCTCCTACTTTACCGACACCGTATATCGGCTTTATAGAGGTCTTCTTCTTTTCACCCTTTGCTTTCGCCCTGAATGTAGAAGAAGAAGGTCCTCCATTAAGCAGAGCTTGTGTCTCCCTGGTTTCTTTCAGGGTGTAAGTAGAGGGTAGGGACTGTGGAAATAAGTCAGCGTATGACATGTTTCTCAACGTGGTCTCCAGGTCCTTGAGCTCATCAATATAGCTAGTCATCGTAAGGACGTCGTCCCCTACAGATGACCCGACAGCCGACCTTGCTTGAATTATTTCTTTTAAGTTCTCATATCTTACGATATGAGATTGCTCTCCATATAAATCTTTGTTATGGAGAAATATGGAAACTGAGTCCATCTTCTCGTGCTGCTTCTGGTATACACCATCAACTGAAACCAACACGAGGCACTTGTCTTTCGCTTTATCCTTTTCCTTTGTCTGACGGATATCCATATCCACGACGGTGGAAACTGGACCTGGGACGGCGGGATCTTGAGTAGTAATAGGGTGGTCCGGCTTGTCATAGGCAATAGACATTTGGACAGACGTTTGCCAGTCAAATAAGTTAGATTCAGTCAACTTGTTATCTAGATATAACCTAGTCATGGTCACAAGGTCGCTGCAATGAGAGAGAGAGAAGAAAACACTTTAGCACGATGCTCTTGCAAGTTTAGATTGGTTTTTAATTTATCTAAACTGGATGGCTCTCACTGTTTCTCGAATCCTTCCTCAAACCATAAAAGAAGAATTAGCCAGGACTATTCTCACTGTACAATACTTGCTTAACCATTCAGCCAGGCCAGTGTCGGTACTTCGAGGGAGGTTTTCCAACGCTTTCGCGAAGTTCCTTAATTAAATAACCTCTTTTCTCTGGGGGCGTAGCCCCGCTGACTCCTTTCTCGACACTACTTGGTTTATAGCATTGATCGTTAAATGACGAATCTCCTGATAAGTAGCATATACTCACAGTAGGATCGGGATCCAAATATCATCGTATGATAATGTTGAAGGAATCCTACCAACATTCATCAAACTCCAAATGGTATGCAACACTAGCAAGTTTCAGTTTCTTTAGAAACTCCCGATGTGGATTTTTGCCCCATGTTCTTATGACCTTGACGAAAGCCAACAAATCATAAGTCACATGTCAAGTTCTGCCCATCATTATCTTGTTAATTTGAACCCACCCGTACATACCCTTAATGAAAGCCAACAAGGTAATACGACTGTCCTAAACCAACTCATCTATCTATGCAACAAATGAATACCCCAGCAGCTACCAAACACTATACCTTGACGAAAGCCAACAAACATAGCTTGAATACTATTGACCATCCATAAGAAATGACGGAGGGCTACGACTGGTTTTGGCGAAACCGTGAACGTAGTGCACTTAATATAATCGAAGGAACCTGATAGCTTTTTAAAAGGAGTGGTTAAAGCTCCGCAATTAAAAATTCTGCTCTTTTAAAATAACCGAGTGGTTTCTTTTAAATTTGTTCCAACGATTCAACTTTGATTTATTTTCTTTGCATTAAAATAATGCATCCCATCATTTAACCTATCATTGCAGAAAACAACGAAAATACAACGTCCTCTTATGCCATCTGCATTTGCCACTGGGTCCCGTCATCACCCGTTATGTTACTTAACTAACGACACAGCGGGGGCTGGGCTAGCGCGGGTGTAAAATATAAGTGACGTCTAAATAACTATCATATATAGATATTGTACATTCGTTAGACGCAATAATAGGCATTCCAGATCTCAGATGAACATCATTGGATATACAAGCAATCCGCGTTTGCTTTGAGCCTGCAACAAAAGACGGATTACACAGTTGTGATGAATAGCCATTACCCTACCCTGGACCCCTACGGGTACGGCAAACTACCCGCCATGTACCTGAAGTGAAGCGGTCTCCCTCAACAACGTGAGTAGGCTACTAAACACTTCAACGTACTCGGTAGTTTGTGTACCCCACCTTGGGTCTATCCTAGGAGCAAAAAACAGTAAATGAAATAATACAACGGTGGCTACAACCGCAACCTGGATGTGCCCCGCAAAAGAATATTACATCATATTACATTTTAGATCGAATGAATGAATATAAAACCCATCTCAAACCCCGGCTAATCATCACAACGTTTCAATCAAGTTCATATACACAAACAGTAAACATTACAGAAATGTGCAACCCCCTGCCAACCGACATACTAGCAGCTAGGGGAGGTTTACGAACACATTAATCATTACAGATAAAAACCCGATTAGCAAATAACTTAGAATATCGATCGACAACCTTTTTCCGTATCTACCCCAAATGCAAGCCAGCACAGAAGTAACCTGGGCAGAAACAGAATATACAGGAAAACAAAACACCAAAATATATGAATTACTGCGCAAATTCGAGTCAACCCAGAGTTGACTCGGCGAAGGATCCGCGGCCAAAAGCACTATTGTGCCGCGGATCCGCGGCCATCTAACCGTGTTGAGAGCTCGTATTTTCCCAGTTTTCTTATATTTCCCTGCTGTGAATTTTAAAATATATCAAATATTTTTTTCGACAAGTTTAAAATTAACAGAAACTGTTAGGGTGTTCGGGGTGTTGTTTTCGTGTTTTCCGACGATCGAAATTCTAATTAGTTGCTAACAAGCTAGTAATGGTTTAGTTGGCTCTGATACCACTGTAAGTCCATGTCACGCACCCCACGAACTTGCGGGGAGGCGGAATATATGAAAAACAATTATCAAAGCTTCGTAATACGGACTTGAACGCACGAATCGTATCTAAACCATTACTAACAAACTACGAGAGGTTTAACTACGCGGATTCGAAGTTAGACCTCACGTTACTTGTCCTTCGGGTCTTCATCGCTGTCCTCCACTCCTTGTAGGCTCCTTGGAACGTCGGCACCTTAACGGCTTCCTCGAGTCAAAGACGATCCACCCGAGAGCTCCTACTCCAAGCTTGACCTCTAACTTGAGGTAACTAGGTTTCTCAAAGTGCTAATCTAAGCAAACCTAGGTGATATAGAGTTGGATTATGGATGTATTAGTCTAGCTAACCCGTGATCTCAACACATAAGAGGTTAGGGTTAGGGTTTGAAGAGAGAGAGCTTGAGGAGAGAGAAGGTGAGAATGAGAATCCTTTTGGATGAATGAAATCATTTGTGTATATATGAAACATCTTATATTATTAAATGAATAACAAATAATGATATATTATCATGTTTCATTAATACACTAAGTGATTCATCACATGAGTCATATAAATCATAAATGATTCATTAACTCCATGTATGAATCACACTATGACTCATTTATCCAATTAATGCAAATGCAACCTTAACCCCCAAGTCACCATGCTTCTAGAAGCTTCCCGACAAATTACGATAACGCCCCTCCTATCCATGAAAACACGGAAAAACTTTAGACTGTATAAATCCAATAATCCGATACTAGAATCTGGCTTAAACCAAAGCCGACTAGTAAAAACTGTCCGAACATCGTACGTGCGTAAAAACGCGTATGCGTCCGAACCCTGTCGCAAAACCATACGACCTCTATATCGTTTCGTCCGAAGCAGGGAAACTCTCTGTGTGGGACCCTAAAGACTCAACACTACGCTGGCAGTGGGTATAACAACAGACCGCAAGAGGCACTAGCTGTACGTAACGGTCCCCAGGTAGATGTCGATAAGAAGGCCGATGAGGAAACCCATCTGAACTCCTACCGAGCCTGCTGTGACAATCTCCGTACAGTCCGGTCTGTTCGTCTAAGACTATCGCATATCGGGCCTAAGTGGCGGCAAGTGTCAGTCCCCTAATAGCGGTATAAGTCGCGTCGGAGCGTAGCCCATTACACCTTGAGAAACTACTGGAACCTACCAGTAAATCTCGCTTGCCCTGGCCAGGGACTTTGCGTAATGGCTCTCTGACACGGCGCGATATCAACCCCCAATACCGGGAGAGACGAATCCTGTCTAACCGCCACTGCCTCTAAGTGCTCGGGACTGCACCCAACTGCTACCTGTTTGCACGACTCCTTTGAGTCGTGGTAGGGTAGCAATCTAAGAACAGTGGGACACACTCGAGGCGAAGTAGCAGTGTCAAGTCTGCGGACTATGCTGTACTCATGTCACCTGGGAACTGCTAACTGACGACGGGTATAATATCAACCAACAGTTCCCCGCGAGTCTTGTCCGGTGTACCCGTAACCTAACGAGCACCTGTATACTATCTCCAGTACGACGTACTGATGGCTGTGGGACAGACCATCTCCCCAACTGGGATGAGAAGCGTACACACTAGTCTACTCCGGAATATCAATGCCCAGTCTCGATAATCCAACGACCAGGGATCTGTATAGGATGTTGCTTATAGACTACCCAGCCCCCACTAGTGTGACTGCCATCACAACGCTGGTAATCAAGCAAACATCCTATGGGCTCTACTAATATGTATAAACGATACGTTACAAGAAACATATGCACATATTAAAGTAGACACAAACAAAGTAGCATACTACCATTTTTAGCAAGACTGTCAATACAACTGTGAATATCCCAAGCTTCCATTAAATAATATACAAACTAGTATGATACAATAATGGCCCATAGGGCATATACACTAACAGATGTAGCCCCGCTAACACCGTTCTAGGCACCTACTTGGTTTATAGCATTGATTGTTAAGTGAAAAAATTCTCCCGTAGAGTAGCGGATACTCACAGTAGGATCAGGACCCAACTATTATTGTGTGATGATTTTGAAAGAAGCCTACCAAAAACACCACACTCCAGAAGGTATGCAACACTAGCAAGTTTCCTTTATGTTTGAAACTCCCGATATGATTTTTGCCCCGAACGCTTATAACCTTGACGAAGGTCAAAACATCATAAGTCGCAAGTCAAGTTCAACCCATCATTGTCCAGATTAATCTAGACCCATTCATACAAGCCCTTGACGAAGGTCAAAACAGCTGTACGCCTGTCCTAGATTAATGCATCTATCTATGCTACAAATAAGTACCCACTAGCTACCAAACACTATGCCTCAGCGAAGGTCAAAACACATAGCATGAATACTAGTAGATACCTGTCTGAAATGACGAAGGGCTAAAGCTGGTTTTGGCGAAAACCGTTAACGTAATGAACTTGATATAGTCGAAGGAACCGAATAGCTTTTGAAAAGGAGTGGTTTAAGCTCCGCTTTTAAAAGTTGTTTTTGAAGAAAACCGAGTGGTTTTGCAATAGTTCCAACGACCTCGGATTTTAGGTTTATTACTTTGCATTAAGTGAGATTAATGCGGTCCATCAATTAACCTTATCACACCACAAAAAGAACGAAAATAGAATGTACGTATGTGCCACCCGCATTCGCCACGGGGCCCCATCATGCACCGTTAGGTTACTTAACTAACGGCAGAGCGGGGGCTGAACTAGCACGGATGAAAAACATATACAATATTTATTTATACATAAATATATATATATATATATATATATATATATATATCCATCACAGGCATGATAAGCAACAAAGGCAGATATAATCATGACAGAGAATGGAAAAATGGATCAACTAGGAACATTTGCATTTCAACGAGCCACCTATGAAATACAGTCCTCCACGATCGTGTGAATAGCCTAGTGTGAATCATCCTAGACCCCTATGAGTGCGTCAAGCTACCCGCCAATCGTAGAATTGGGTGACCCGGGTCACGACTCCTCGAGATGGCCACCCACTGAATTCTAGAACCCGGTAGCTTGTGTACTCCTCCATGGGTCAATCCTAGATGCGGAAAATAAAAATAATATACAGCCGGTGACTACATCCTCAACCCGTATGCACCCTGATAAAATAATATGGAAGAATTATTACATGAATTACAAAAAATCCACTCGCATCTCACATCTAGATTCACACCGAGCCATTCACACGACGATCCATGAAACCATTCACATCCAAACATCACAAGATATGTGCAACCCCTTCTAATCAACGTATAGTGATTAGAAGACGTTTAAGAACACATATAGACATCATAAATAAAGTAAAGAAATTCACGATGTTATAAAATCCGTGCAGAATGAAACTAATTTTCCAAGACTTGAAAAACTGTCCACTAAAGTCACCAAAAATTTCGTTTTAAGCCAATCCGGGAGTCAAAATGAACTCAAAACCCATCCGAACCTTCGCGGAAGAAAGGGGCAAAAATTAACTATCGATCCGGGGGCCTCAGGGGGTACCCATCCCCGGAGGCCACCACGAGGTGGCCACCAAGGGGAGGCAGACCCAAGAGCACTCTTTTAGGGTGCTCTCGGGTCACCACCCCCCAAGGCCACCTTGTGGTGGTCTTGGGGGTGGGCTCGGCCTTAGGTCCCCCCCGGGGTATCCTCAAGGTGCCCATGCTCCACCCCATGGCTTATCGGTTCAAATCTTGAGCCCGCGGGGTGTGCAAACATCTTAAAACAACATTTTCGGGACTGTTTTTGTCGGCAGTTCGTGTGCGACAAATACGGCGGATTTTAAACGTTGCTACAAGCTATATAAGGCTTATGGAGTGGCTCTGATACCATGTAAGTCGATGTCGCACACTCCACAGGGTTTGTAGAGAGGCGGAATTTCAAAAAACAATTTTAAAATAAGCAACATCGACTAAACTTCCAAGATCGACTATAAGCCCTAGCTAGAAAAACAAACAAAGGTTCTAGTCTACTATAAAGTGATTTATACCTTTGTGTTCTAGTCCTTCGGGTCATCTTTTTCCGTCTTAGCTCCTTGGTTCAAGCTTGAATCTTCTTCTCCTCTTCTTGGCTCCTAGAAAGTTTGAATGGAATATAATCTTCGGTCTCCTCTTTGTCGAAAATGATCCACCCGAGAGCCTATGGTTTAAGCTTCAATCTCAAGTGTGAAGTAACGAAGATGTCTGGTTTGCTAGACTAGACAACTTAGAAGATATAGAGAAAGATGAATGGAGTATTTTATCTCAAGAGCCCTAGGATTCACAACTCATGTGAGGGTTAGGGCTTGAGGAAGGAGGAGAGGAAAAATGGAGAGAGAATGAACAAGTGCAGATGAGCTAGGGTGTGGAGGCAAATGAGAATGGCTAAGTCCTTGCAATAATCAATCATGGATTATATTCAATAGAAAAAAAAGCAACCATGCTTGAATAGTAAAATCAAATGAACAAACAAATGACTTAGCCATGCTTTCATCCATATCTCAAATATCACTAATTTTCACCTCATTAATCTATTTGAATAAATAGATAAATCTAATAATGAGGTGTCTCCCTTCTAGAAGCATGTCTTGTGAAAATTACAAGAATGCCCTCACCGTATATACATACCCGTATTCGTATTCCGAAAAATACGAATACAATGAGATAATAATAATCCAATAATATAATACTAGGATCCGGCTTAAACCAAAGCCCACTAGTATTATCCGTCCGAACAACATCCGTGTAGCCGGTACATGTATATGATCGGAACCCTGCTGTAAAACCATACGGCCTCTACATCGTTTCGCCTGAACCAGGGAAACCCTCTGTATGGGACTCTAAAGACTCGACAGTATGCTGGCAGTAGGTTTAACCACAAGTCCGTCAGCAGCACTAGCTGTATGTAACGGCTACCCACGTATCTGTCGAAAAAGAAGGCCGACGAGCGAACTCATCCGAACCCCTACTAAGCCTGTCCGTGACAATCTCCGTGCAGTCCGGTCTGTTCGTCTGAGAGTATCGCATCCAAGGTCTATGGGGGTGGAAAACGTTAGACCCCTAATAACCATACAAGTCGTGTCAGTGTGGCTCAAGACCATCCGAGAATCTACTGGTCCAACCACCAGTAATTCTCAATCCGCCGTGGCCAGGGACTTAAGGTGTTGACAAACCGATCACTGTGCGACATTGACTCCCTATACCGGGAGAGACGAATCCCCAACAGTAGCTCACTGCTTCCATGTGGCTCGGAACTGTACCCAACTAAAACCTGTTTGCACGAGTCAGTAGAGCCGTGGTAGGGTAGTTATCAAAGCACAGTGGGAACTCACACGAGACAAATGAGGACCTCAGGTCGACAGAATATCTGCACTCATGTCACCAGAGAACTACTATCTGATGTTAGGTATAATACCATCTAGTCAGTCCTCGGAGAGTCCATCCGGTGTACTCACACCCAGTGAGCACCTGTATACAATCTTAGGAGCACCTCACTAATGGCTGCGGAACCAATCCATCGCCCTTCGCTAGGGTCTAGATATGTATACACTAGTTTACTCTGGAGTATCGATGCCCGGTCTCGATACTCCTACGACTAGGGACACTTTAAGGATGTGCCTATCGACTACCCATCTCCCACAAGTATGATTGCCATCACAACACTGATAGTCAGGCAAAAATCCTACGGCTTTATCAACATGTATACAAGATATGAAATACTAAGTAAAACACATCACATGTTAAAATAAAGACAAACCAAATAGCGTACTATCATATCGAGCAAGATTGTCCTGTACATACATATCCCTAGCATCCTATACAATGAAGGCCTCCAGGGCATACATATTCAACACATGAACCTTTAGTTGTCTTGATGCAAAGGCCATAACATTTCCATACTGGTGTAGAACACATCATAATCCTTTACCGGACGCATCACAATATACAACAAATCCTCAAGATTGATCCGGTATTACAAGAATAGGAGCAAAAGTTAATTTTGACTTAAGTTCTACAAAAGCGTTTTTAGATGCTTCTGACCACACGAATGCTTCATTTTTACGTGTGAGCTTGGTCAGGGATGCTGCAATCTTCGAAAAGGCTTCAATGAATCGTCGGTAGTATCCTGCTAATCCTAAGAAACTTCGTATATCTTTCACTATCTTTGGTGTCGGCCACTTGCTGATAGCTGACACCTTGCTGGATCAACTGAGATTCCTTCTCCTGATACGATATGTCCGAGAAATCCGACTTGATCTAGACAAAATTCACATTTAATGTACTTGGAATAGAGCTGATGTTGTCGTAATGTCTCCAAGACAATCCGTAAATGCTCGCCGTATTCTTTCCGATTCTTTGAATACACCAGGATGTCATCGATGAAGATGACACTGAACCTATCTATGTACTCTCGGAAAACTTGGTTCATCAGATTCATGAAGATGGTAGGTGCATTGGTCGCTCCAAATGGTATTACGAGATACTCATAATGACCATAGCGAGTCCTAAATGTCGTCTTCGGAATGTCGGACTCTTTGACCTTCACCTAATGATAACCCGAACGAAGATTTAGCTTCGAAAATACACAAGAGCCACTTAGCTGATCGAAAAGGTCATCGATGCGCGTTAGTGGATACTTGTTCTTGATCGTCACTTCGTTCAGAGCTCGATAATCTACACACATCCTGTATGAACCTTCTTTCTTCTTCACAAGTAAAATCGGAGATCCCCAGCTTGAAGTACTGGGACGAATCCAACCTTTCTTCAGGAGTTCGTCCAACTGAATACGGATCTCCTTCAATCCTTCTGGACTTAGCCGGTACGGAGCTTTGATTACAGGTTGCGCGCCAGGTTGTAAATCGATGCTGAATTCAAGAACTCGATCGGAAGGCAAACCTGATATATCTTCTGGGAATACATCCTCGAACTCTCGAACTACTTCTGGTTTCGATTCTTCCGCTTGTAATGCTGCAACCACTACCTTCTTTGGTTTTGCCTTATAAACGTTGGGTTCCAAGGTACAGTCTCCACTCTTGAAATAGAACACTGGATGATCTGGTATTTCACATACTACCCTCCTTTGACGATAGTCGATGGTAGCGAAGAAAGTTCCCAGCCAGTCCATTCCCAAGACTATGTCGAAGTTCAGTATGTCCAGCACCTTGAATTCCGCATAAAATTCTCTACTGCAGACGACCACTGGACACAGATCGTATCCCAGAGTTGCTTTTAGAACGTCGTTCCCTAAACTGACATTCCAGCTGGATATGAGCGGTTTACTGGAATCGTATGAGCTCGGACGAACCGGTGCGACATAAAGCAATGTGATGCTCCAGTGTCGAAGAGAGCTAAAGTAAGTAGGGAGGCTACTAGTATAGTACCTAAGTTGTGTGGGATATGTTTAGGTATAAGAAAAGTATATTGATATACAAGGATTGAAAAGGTTTGAAAAGATTGGGAATTACCAGTGATGACTTGGCCTGTGGTTTTGGCCTCCTCGACTATCATCGTGAAAGCCTGACGTCGTGGCACATTCCTCCTTACTGGAGGCGCATTCCTCTGTCTTTAGGGCGTATTTCTCTGCCCTTAAGGCATGTTCCTCTGTGCCTGATAGAACTGTCGTTGAGGCTATGCAGGAGGTCCACGTGGAGCTGGTGCAGGTAAAGCTAAGCGAGGTGCAGGAGCCTGAATGGCTGGCCGCTGCGGGGCTGTGATTGTGGGTCTGGGGGCTGGAGCTGTGTTGAAACGGTATGGACATGCTCCTATGGCATGGGTAGATGCGCCACAAACCAAACACATGCCATTTGCACGCCTTCAGTCTTTCGCCAGGTGTCCAGTTCTCTTGCAATAGAACCAAAAGTCTGTACAGGGCCGGTTAAATGTTCCTCCCAGTCTCCTGGGTGCAAATGTTGGCTTAGAAGAGGCTCCTCCTATCATCTGAGTGGTAGAGCATTTCACACCGGCAATGTAACAACTCTGTTTCAGTGTACAGGAAATTTGATTAAATTTTAATGCACAAATGGAGTATTTTTCAATCCTGTGTACACTATAAGTATTTGAATTGCTTTTGAACAGTAAGAAAACACTTGTAGCTCATTGGTAAAGCCTTGCACTGCTGTGACATAGCCCCTGTGATCCAATCCCCCCAGCCACATATATTTTTAATTGATTTTTCTTTTAATCTTTTAGAAGCCCAAAGGTTTACACGTGCACTACACGTAAAATGAAGAGTCACAAAGTAATCAAACACGTGCACTGAGGTATACCAAGAGACAAGGACACGTGGCATGAATCCTATGCCTATCCCACCGAATTGGACCGGCGAGATTCAAAGGGGAGGCCGGCACCGCCGGGTAAATCCGAAGGGGATTCCATCATTTTTTAACCCCGGACCCTTTGGCCTACCCCACTACCCCTATGCTGTTTGATTTCTATGCACGATTCTAGAGAATTAGAAATGGGTATTAATCCACATTTTAATGCACATTTTAATTCTCAAATTCATTACCCTGAACCCTAATTTTCTTTATAAATACCACACTACATTTCACCCCTCCTCATTCAAAAATTCCATACTAAAACTCTCTAAAATTTTCAAGTCCCAAGTTGTGCAAGTGGGGTTAGCAAAGGGCAACGTTCCGCCAAAGTTTCAAGAAGAATCCGGCGCTGAAACGACTTCCCGGCGATTCCAAAGTCTTTCCCTACCTCTTCTCTTTGATTAAAATCTGCAAGTCCCCACTTCCCTCCTCCATCTCTATTCTAAAACAATCTATTTTCAAAACTCGTCGGAAGCGGAGTTATTTCGACTTCTAGTTCGTTTTTCTTTAAAAACTCCATTTTTCTTAAACAATAAAATATAATATTCCCTCATAATGATCAACAAACATTAAAAAATACATTAGAATAAGTTTCATCTCAATAAAATCTATTATGCAACTTTTATCGCATTTTTACGGTTAAATACCATATACTTTACTTTCAACACAATTCAACATATTCCCTTATATTGCCTTTAGAAAACTCACGAGGTAATGACCTACCCCATCACAACACACATTTTTGACATAGCACGATAACTCTTGGGACATTAGTTTATGGGAAAATACTGGTTTACGATTAAATACCTTAAACATTCAAAAACCGTTTTCTTTAAAAAGTGAGTTATTTAATTCTGTGCAATTGCGCCTCTACAACCCATTTTGGGGAACCCTGATCGGGATGGTGCAGGTTAGCGCATATTCTCGGGCCTAGTAGAGCGAGATGCAGGTCTCCGCAAGGAGTATTCGATCTCGATGGAATTTTTAATGCAATTTTTAAGAAAAATGTGATTTCTATTTAATAAATAAATTCTATTTTTTATAAATATTAGATATATATAAATATTATCAAAATATCTACTTTAAATATATTATATATATTCTATATTTTCTAAATCAAAGGAAGCACAAATTTCATGAAACTACCTTTACAATTCAATACCATTCCAAGTTTACACTAAAATACTATATACAATGAAAACTAGGTTATATTCGCTAGAATATTTCATTTTATAAAAATTACAATTATGAAAACCCTAAAGATGATAATTAAATACTTGGAGTGTATTTTGAAAATGTATCAAAACTATTTTTCATAAAACCCCCTCAAGTTATATTAATTTACAATAAGGACCCTAGTAAACATAGGTTAAAGTGGGACCGGTTCTCTTGAGCCTCAGGGAGCCAGAGAATATGGGTGCTTGCCTATCTAAAGTAGACAACCTAACAATAGTGTTACCAACACGGTAATTGTCTTAGAAAAAGACACAAATCCTGCCGTCCATGTGCAGCAGTTACCGATAACATCAAAATTAATTCAGGACTTCAATTTCTTTTCAAAGTGTCTGACTCAGACAGAGTCTCAATCTAATATGAAATCAATCTGACTTGAATTCAATTCAAGTATAACTACAATACAACATGAATCCATTTATACCAGAATTCAATCTGACTCGACTGAACCGAACCATGGATATGTTGGATACAGTGCCCTCAAAGTCAATTATTGGATCGCAGGCTTGTGATTGCAATGATTGAGGGATGAAATATACCGGTAGGACAGTCTTACTCGAGATGATAGTAAGCTATCTGGTTTATCTTTATCATCGTGTACTGCTTTAGGTGACATGATATATCACTATTGCACGTTGATAGAGCCCATAGGATTCTTGCTTGACTACCAACGGTATGATGGCGATCATATACGTGAGAGTTGGGTAGTCTATAAGCACATCCTTTTATGTGGTCCCTAGTCGCGGGAGTTTCGAGATAGGGCATCGATACTCCGGAGTAGACTAGTGTATACAGTCGAGACCCCGACGAGGGGCGATGGCCGGTCTCATAAGCCATTGGTGTCAGTTAGTTCATCTAAGATATATACAGGTGCTCATTGGGTTATGAGTACACCGGACAGGACTCGCCGGGAACATGCTAGCTGGTTATTAAAACCCGTCGTCAGATAGCAATTCCCAGGTGACATGTGTACAGGTTAGTCTATCGACCTGAGATCGTCATTTGTCTCGTGTGAGTTCCCACTGTGCTTTGATTATTACCCTACCATGGCTCAAAGGAGTCGTGCAAACAGGTTTTAGTTGGGTACAATCCCGAGCCACATGGAGGCAGTGAGCGGATCGGCAGGGGATTCGTCTCTCCCAACGTTGGGAGTGAGATCGTGCTGTGTCTGGAGAGCCATTACACAAAATCCATGGCCATGGTAACCGAGATTTACTGGTAGGTATTCCAGTAGTATCTCAGGGTGTTCTGGGCTACACTCCGACACAACTTATACCGATTTTGGGGGTCTGACGTTTACTAGCTCCCTAAGCCCGATATACGATACTCATAGACGAACGGACCGGACTGTACGGATATTGTCACACATAGGCTCAGTAGGGTTCCAGGAGGAGCTCGCTCATCGGACTCCCTTTCACTCAGTACATGGGCAGCCGTTACGTACAGCTAGTACCACTGACGGCTTGTGGTTAAACCCACTGCCAGAGTATTGACGAGTCTTTAGAATCCCCCACAGAAAGTTTCCCAATTCAGGCGAAACGTTGTAGAGGCCGTATGGTTTTATGGCAGGGTTCGAACATACGCGTGCACTTGTGCACGTGTCATGGTTCGGACGGATAATACTTGCGGGCTTTGGTTTAAGCCGGATCCTAGTGTTATACTGTGTAGATTTTGTCTCTTTTCATTTGTATTCGATCGGAATACAAATGCGGGTATGTATATACCGTTGCAGGGTTATCCTGTAATTTATTACGGGATTGCTTTTTGAAGTTACCAGTTTGCATTCCATTTTGACCATTTTCCTTTCTTCCCTTCTTGGCTGAAATTCTTGTGTTGAAAGGGGTTTATTTGCAAATGTGAAATTTGTAGAGGGAGGGGGTTTTCTGTGGTGACAGGGGCCCCATCACTTTCCAGCAACAATTTTATGGAAGGGGTTTCCTGCAATTTCGAAATTATTGAAAGGAGGGGGTTTTTTGTGGTGAGAGTTGATGGTTGATTGTGAGTGTTGAGAGTAATGTTTTGGTGTGGTTTTTTGTTGCCTTTTTGCTTATGATCACCCACTCTCTCTTGCCTTGTGCTCACCGCCCTCCATTCCTATTGTTGTGGCTGAGCCCTCATTAGGCAACCCCCCCCATGGTTGTTGAAGAGGAATTTGATTCATTTCTCATTTGCAAAGAAAAACCAAAGCTCATCTCCAAAGCTCATTTCCATCTCCACTCCTTTTGGAAACTTCGATCAACCCTCATCCATAGACTTGGATGACATGAGACAAAGTGTTCTACACTTATTCTATAGCAATCTTAGACACGTCGGCTAGCAAACTTCGTGTCCGAGTTGCCTCGGTTTAGAGGCGGGAGCCCGTATAAAGATTCGTTGATGTGGCGCAGTTTTCGGCGATGAGGAGATCGTAGATCGAGCGAGTTTCGTCGGTGCATCCGCAACATGCTAGGGGCTGAGGTTAAATACCGAAGGACACGGATCGATCGGTATAATCTCTAAAACCCCATTTACAGTATACTAGTTTACGGTTAATGAAACGATCCGGGATTCGGATGCGGTTAGCGCCAGTTCGTAAAAGTTTTTTGTTCCGCATTTGGCCTCGGAAAGAGGGTCGGGCGCTGCCGTGCCGCAACCCAACAAGATATACTCTGATTACATGACTATCTATTTATATTCATTCTGTTTACATGATATCATGGTTTCGGCAAGTCATCCATCTATATACCAAAATAATACAATTAATATAAAATACATTACGGGGTTTTTAAAGGGGTAGACTGGTAAGGAATGTGTTAGAAGTGGCACGAGACGATCACTTTAATACACCTAACCTGAATATCCATTACTGTTGTACCGTGGCTTAACGGTTCCTTGTGATCCGTATATCTTAGTCTCCGGAATAGTGGGACTCCTCTTGTATGCACTGGCATATTCTGTACCAAGCTACAAACAACTGCGATAACAGATCAAAAGATAACATTATACAGTTATATTCTCTTTTCTGTCTATTCTACTTCTCTTTTTTTTTTGGGACTTACCGAGCGATTGTTCGCTGACAACATTCCTTTTCTTCTTTGTTTGGAATGTTGTCAGGTGGATCCGACTCACCAGAGATCAAGCTCAGTACTGAGGACTTGGAGTGGTTTTCCATCGACCCAGAGCTGTAGGCACTTGTATATACTTTTCATTTCAGTTATGCCATTGTTTAGGCATTGCTTTCTTTTCCTGTATTTACATTTCCAGTTATACTTGTAAAGAATTATTAAATAAATAAAAGTTTTTGTTCATTTATATTCATGTCTCTTGTGTACATTTTACTTTATATTGCTTAGATACGCTTAGCGTGTTTACTTCTAAGTAAATACGTCACGTGACCCGTCGTGTCTCCTTACCGTACATCGGGAAGCGGGGCGTGACAGGTTTTGTTGGCGGCCCATGCAGGTCGGTTCTGCATGGACATGCAGGTCAATTCTGCATGGACATGCAGGTCAATTCTGCATGAAGTCCTAAGCAATATAACACAAGAATCAGCAACTAAAAACATTCTTTACATTTCATGTTCCTTGAATCTTACAATTTCATATACTTCGAATCTATTATAACCCTATTTTTTTCAAGGTTATGGATTCTCCAAAAAATACCAACACTAAGTTCAACAACACACCACCACCTCTACCGCTTACGTCTACCATTGTTTCTCCGATCAATGAGAAGACGGGACTACTTGAGGCAATCCGAAGCCTCCTGGAAGGACAGCAGCAGCAGACTGCTATATTACTGAACTGCCCAGATGCGGAAGCGCCCGGAGTAAAGCAGTTCCGGGCATTGCACCTAAAGCAATTTTAGGGGAAAGAGAGACCTCTGGAAGCTGAAGAATGGGCTCAGAGTATCGAGAACGATCTGGTATCATCACAAGTGCCAGAGATTGCTTGGGTACGAGTTGCGAAGCTGCAACTCACTGACAATGCCCGAGTTTGGTAGAAGGCGGAAGAAAGCCGTCTTGACCAGCCGATCGAATGGAAAACCTTTCGCGACATGTTTGACGCGAAGTACTTTTCAAAGACTGCCCGATTTGACATGGAGCAGTAATTCATCCACCTACAATAGGGTTCGTTGTGGACCAAATCTGTGAATGAGTATGATGCTAAGTTTACCATGCTCGGTAGGTTCGCGGCACACTTGATACCGACTGCTAAGATCAGGTCCAGACGATTCAGCAAGGGTTAGATCCGGAAATCCAAGATGCCTTAGCTGCAGGGGATTTCCCAACCCACGAACTGGCCCTGAAAACTGCCCGTCGATATGAGGCGGTGGTGAAGATGAAGGGTAGACCCCAATCTGCCGGGATGAAGCGCTGATTGGTGTCAAAACTTGTATTTACCGCAATCAAGAACGGCGTCGCTTCGCAGCTAGCCGGTGAGTACGGGTCGATCCACAGAGACGGGTAAATTTCTTTTATGTGTTTTAACGAGTTGATTAAAAATGTCGTTTTGGTTGGTTTATAAAAATCTATAAAAACTAGATCTAATTAATCTAATTAAGAGTCTTGCTAGGGTTAGGTTTAGGGGAAGTTTTAGAGATTAATGTTTCCTTCACCGCTTTCAATGCCTTCTTCTTTAGATCTATTAGATGTTACGTTAATTATCAATAAAGTGGATACGAATCTTTTGGGAAGATGTTTCTTCCTCTAGATTTGTATCCTTCCTTTGTTGATAATTACCCTAACCCCCATGGAAAACGCGCGCAACCGGCCCTTTATACTACGGTTCACCGTTACCTCGAGGGGTAGGGTGCCGTAGGGAGCGGATGTGTGCGTATGCATGGAGTTCTAACTCTAAAGTGAAGATGGCATTGAAAGGGGTGAGAGATCTCATCTCTCAACCCTTTCGCTAAGGCTAACCCTAACAAGCGAGGAGACTACTCGCTCATTAGGGGATGATAAATTATACTAGAAAATAAAAGCAAGGAAATAAATTACCTACAGATTTGATGGCTCCCTCCAAGTAGAAGACAGAATAGATCTGAATGTCACTCCCAGAAATTCTGAACTTTATTTATTGAAAAGAGGCATAGGGTTTTACAGATCTAAAATTACAATTTATAGGAAAATAGGAAACCTAGGGTTACAGACTCTCGCACATGAAAAATTACAGATTTGCCCACGTAAAATCCCAACATCTGCACCGACGCGCCGACTCAGAAAAACTCCACCGACATGGGCACTTGATGGCCGCGGAACCGCGGCGCCAGCATGGGTTTGGCCGCGGTTCCGCGGCCAAACTGTGGAGTCATGCTCTGTACTTTTTTGTGCTTTTTCCTTGGCTCTTTGGGCTTCTATTTCTTCACTTCTTTTCTCTGTTGGGCTTCTAGGTCTTCTCCAGATCTTTAGTGAAAACTTGTTCGTGTCTTTTGACCGTTCACTTGACATTTTTGGACCTTGTATTGTTCTTCGACTAGGCTTGACCAGGGTCCGTCTAATTGTTGGTCAAAAGTCCCTTTTCTGCTGTTTTGTGTCTTTTTCACTGTAGTTGCTCCAGAAACCTGTATCCTGTAATATGCAACAAACGTGCGTCAAGAGTACCTGTTTATTTATAAAAAGGATAAGAAAAAGGGAATGATAAATGCAATATTATGGTCTAAACAAATACCCCCAAACTTACCTTTTGCTCGTCCTCGAGCAAACTTATTGTTTTATTCACTAAAATCCCTAACCGCACTTTCGCAGGGAAACGCGATTGCACTGAGCACGTGCAACAAGCCGTTAAACCTCTAGGTGTCCCTAGTAGGAGGAGTGTTGTCTCCTGAGGGTTTTCAGCGGATTACACCCACAAAATCCTATCAACTCGGCCCATTGACTTTAGTTCTCCAATTAAGTTTTCTAACAAGGAATTCTATTATCTTATACTTGTAAATTATCCACCCACATTCTTCACACATCCTTATCATTTAACTTAAGATTATATATGTTATGTAGACCTACTTAGCTTTCGGTATCTCTTAAGTTTTCCTTCTAGGGTTACCATCTCCACTTAGAAATTTTCTATCAACTCTATTAAAGATACAAATTTTATCTTTCATTCCTATCTCTTATCTAAATTCCAATCACATACCCCTACGTGTGTGTATAGATCACCCCTACACTTGAAAATTCAAATCAAGCAATCGTACTCTCGTCCTTTGTCCAAAGCACTTATTAATTAGTGAATTTTTAAATGAAATTTGCTTACACATCCTTCATGCGACCGTTAATACTTCTTGAGGTACCAACAACCGACTACAAGATGCGTTAGCACTTTAAAGCATACTTCCTAGTTTTGCACTTCCCAAGGCTTTAGCAGTGACTCCCAAACCAGTTGGTCTAAGGCACTAGGTGATAAGGCACCCTCGCTAAATATTTTTCTATTTTTTACAGCCTTAGGTAATCACAAAAACCAGTGTCCATTTTTTTTAAATATTCACACTTTTTCTTTTATTTTCTTCGTACTAAGGACTTTAGACAAGAGCATTTCAAGGTCTCTTCTACTATTCCAAGTTTCAAGGTGCGTGATTGTGCAAATTGTAGGGTATACGTTTTCAGAATCTAGACTCAAGCGAGGAACTATTTTTCAAACTTGTACTCTAATAAGAACATCAATACTCTTCCCTTGTTTCGACTTAGCCCAAGAAGTGAACCCAAAATTTGCCTATTTCTAAATAATCTACAAAGACATATACTTTCTACCGTTAAACTCTAAGGAAGGTTATTTTTAGGGTTTTTAATTTACTAAGTCTAAGATCTAGTTGTTCCTAACCAGTTAACCCATTCATCAAACTCAAGTCAATTAGCCAAAATTGAATACAATAATTTTTATAATTTTTGAAATTTTTCAATTTTTATGGGTTTTTAAATAGGTATGAAAATGCAAAAATATGTACAAATGAATGCGAAGGAAGAAGACGTACCGAGCATACCCCCAACTTGAAGTTGACAGTGTCCTCACTGTCATGCTAAACCAAGAGGGTCAAAATACCGATACTCCCCTGTTTATTTATTTATAATAAAAAATTTTTATGTTTTGAATTTTTTTTTTATTTTTTATAGAAAAAGAAAACAAAAGGATATATACATATATACAACAAGATTCCCCCCAAAGTTAAGCTTGGCCTTACACAAGCCAAATGTTAGCACCAACCATTCAAAAATCTTATCATGGTAATGGTAGAGTTGGTGCAAGAATGGGATGGAAATAAAAGAGATGAAAAGCACGCGAGACCGTATGGAAAGAAGAATGGTAGAATATGGTCTCGGTGGGGGAGAAGAAAGACGGAAAGAAGAAAGAAGTGGAGTGCGATCTTGAGGGTGTAAATTGAGTGAATAAATTAGCGCAATTTATGATGACCGATGTGTTAAAAGCGATTGCGCTAACCTACCAACTCGTCGTGCAATGGGGTCAAATCCCTCAAGATTCGCAAGAAAACATGGGTACGCCGAACTTGGTATAGGAGATGAAAGCGTAACGGTCATTTGTTCGGTCAGAACAATAGGAAGGAGGGAGGGTGATATAACAGTCAAAGGTTCAGGAGGCTGAGTTGGAAAATCCGACACATCAATTAAAAATGGTTCAACCTCGATATTATCCTCAAGACTCTCCTCAATATTTAATCCATCTATGCCATTATCATCAAAATCTAGACGCATATGAGATTCGGGGGAAACATTTAATAACTCAGGATGATGATTTGAACATAAAATTTCTATTAAATCGACAGGTTCATCATCCGAAATATTCCCGGCGTCTATATCCTCAATCAAGTGAAAATCAATTTCTTTAGACACTTCATCCACAGCATTGATATTTATCAATGTAGGTTCTAGAGTGGAGGTGTAAAGATCGAAAGGATTAGGTGCGGTTTCACTCGAAAGGGGTTCCTCACAATTTGGCAAATCAAACACTACAAAATCGCACAACTCATTTTTATTTTCAACTGGTGAATCATTTGGAACAATCGATGGAAAACCAGAGTTGTGGGCTTCAATTGGGTAAGGGTAGGTTTGATTTGAAAATCCTCTCTCATTCTCACTCTATCCAACTGCCGCCTTATAGATTGAAAAATTCGGAGCTAGCGGGACACTAGCTACCGGTTCACTAGGTTGCATAAGGGCGGCCATGGATGCTTCCACATTCCTCATTATTTTATTTGTTGCAGCAATATATGCTTCCAACGACTCTTCCAAACTAGACTTAGGTGGTGAGGGGGTTTCAGTAAAAGATTCAAAATTAGTTGGGTATGTGAAACTCCCTAATGGCTGTGTCGAAACAGCGTCTAGTGAAGGTGGGAAGGTCGGGTATGACTGGTAGGAAGTGGGTGGTAAGACAGGAGTAGGGTCAACATATGGATAAGAAGGTGAATAATCGGGCGGATCCCTAAAACTAGATGAGTGGAGAGGGGTGAAAGATCGACTGCGAGATTGAGTAATATGCTCAGCAATGGACATCGGCCTAGGAGTGACAGAAGGACTTGAAGAAGTGGTATCAACATATGTAGGTTGTAAAGGTTGACTCGGTTGACACGAAGTGGGTTGAAAAGTCAAACTATTTCTCCTAGACGCCTCTATTTGATCTTTCAACGAAATTTTTGGCAAGGAGGGATCGTTTTTAAATTGACCAAAACAATTGACGAACGACGCAAAGTTAGGTTCGGGATACCAAAATTCGGCAAGAGATTTATGATGTGGGGTACCCATGATAGAAGAGTGCAAGGATTTCTTAGCGACAAAATTTTTGCAAGTTTTTAAAAGATTTTTCTTTATTTTTTTTTATTGGAGAGTTTTGCAATAAGGTTTTAGAAAATGGACTCGTGACACAACTGAATCAACCACACATGCACAATCAGGCCTAGATCTAGGGTCGCCTAGGTCTACTAGACAGCTCCTAACTAGGGCTAGAAATAGACCTCAAACCGCCTCTTCACGGACAAATACGGCCAGGTAAGTGAGAAGGAACCACCACTACAGCGGGCCTAATTAATAACCACTAGCCTAGACACCGCAATGTTGGTTAGGATAAACGGCCGATGCCTACCCTAGTCCTTTTCCTATTGAGCTCGTTGTTCTTAGGTCTGAGTCTAATCTTTTTTAATTAAAGGTGGTCGATGCAAAATGCTTTAGGTGTTTTCTGGGGTCCTGGGAAGGGTGATGAAATCCCCACCCAATCTGAGTTTGGTCAATTAGCCCCTTAGAGTCCGGTTAAATTATGCAAAACAAATAAAATTTCACTTGCATTCAATTTTAGCGCGGCGCAAAGAAACCTGCAGAAAATCTGTTATAGAGAAGGGGGAGAAAGACTCTTTACGCAAAGAATTCCTGCAGAAAACTTTTTACAGAGAGATATGTTGTAGGTTGCAGAGGGGAAGAAAAGAGAAATCAAACCAGCAAAATTGATGCGCTGACGTGTCAGGAAGAGCGCGGATCCGCGGCGGGAGGCCCCTAATGCGGCGGAAACGCGGTCGTCTGGTGGGATCGCGCTCTGGAAAAATTTGTGCTGCTCTGTACTGATAGTTCCTCTCTGTTCTTATGTACCAATTTTTGTTTTGCCCTCTGTAAATTTCCAGATCCTCAATTCTTCGCTGTTCCTGCAAGATTCAAAAGATACACCCTTCAAACAGATCAAAGTTGATAATTTTTTTTTTAAATTTTTATATTTTCCAGATTTTTATAATTTTTTAAATTTATATCAACCCGAAAATTCACAAAAAAGAAATATTACGCCGTCCCCGGCAACGGCGCCATTTGATTGGTGTCAAAACTTGTATTTACCGCAATCAAGAACGGCGTCGCTTCGCAGCTAGCCGGTGAGTACGGGTCGATCCACAGAGACGGGTAAATTTCTTTTATGTGTTTTAACGAGTTGATTAAAAATGTCGTTTTGGTTGGTTTAAAAAAATCTATAAAAACTAGATCTAATTAATCTAATTAATCTAATTAAGAGTCTTGCTAGGGTTAGGCTTAGGGGAAGTTTTGGAGATTAATGTTTCCTTCACCGCTTTCAATGCCTTCTTTTTTAGATCTATTAGATGTTACGTTAATTATCAATAAAGTGGATACGAATCTTTTGGGAAGATGTTTCTTCCTCTAGATTTGTATCCTTCCTTTGTTGATAATTACCCTAACCCCCATGGAAAACGCGCGCAACCGGCCCTTTATACTACGGTTCACCGTTACCTCGAGGGGTAGGGTGCCGTAGGGAGCGGATGTGTGCGTATGCATGGAGTTCTAACTCTAAAGTGAAGATGGCATTGAAAGGGGTGAGAGATCTCATCTCTCAACCCTTTCGCTAAGGCTAACCCTAACAAGCGAGGAGACTACTCGCTCATTAGGGGATGATAAATTATACTAGAAAATAAAAGCAAGGAAATAAATTACCTACAGATTTGATGGCTCCCTCCAAGTAGAAGACAGAATAGATCTGAATGTCACTCCCAGAAATTCTGAACTTTATTTATTGAAAAGAGGCATAGGGTTTTACAGATCTAAAATTACAATTTATAGGAAAATAGGAAACCTAGGGTTACAGACTCTCGCACATGCAAAATTACAGATTTGCCCACGTAAAATCCCAACATCTGCACCGACGCGCCGACTCAGAAAAACTCCACCGACATGGGCACTTGATGGCCGCGGAACCGCGGCGCCAGCATGGGTTTGGCCGCGGTTCCGCGACCAAACTGTGGAGTCATGCTCTGTACTTTTTTGTGCTTTTTCCTTGGCTCTTTGGGCTTCTGTTTCTTCACTTCTTTTCTCTGTTGGGCTTCTAGGTCTTCTCCAGATCTTCAGTGAAAACTTGTTCGTGTCTTTTGACCGTTCACTTGACATTTTTGGACCTTGTATTGTTCTTCGACTAGGCTTGACCAGGGTCCGTCTAATTGTTGGTCAAAAGTCCCTTTTCTGCTGTTTTGTGTCTTTTTCACTGTAGTTGCTCCAGAAACCTGTATCCTGTAATATGCAACAAACGTGCGTCAAGAGTACCTGTTTATTTATAAAAAGGATAAGAAAAGGGGAATGATAAATGCAATATTATGGTCTAAACAAGCGCCCTGCTACTCAGATGGCCGGAGGAGCCTCTTCAAGGCCACCTTTTGTGCCCAGGAGACCGGGAGTAGCAATCAACCGGTCCAGCACAGACTTTTGCACCTACTGCGGGAGGGATGAACACCTAGTGAAGGACTGCCGGCAAGAAAATCGCCTTTGTTTGGTCTGCAGCTCAGCCACACATAATATTGGGTCTTGCCCTCGAAGACTCAATCCAAATGCTGCACCCCGACCGGCAATCACTTATCAGCAGCGACCAACCATCCAGGCACCTGCTCCACGACTAGCTCTCCCAGCTCCACCACCTCGTGGATCAACTGCACCTCCTCCTCGTCAGTTCCATCAAGCTCAAAGGAATTTACCTCAAGGACAACGGAACGGACAGAGGAATGCTCCTCCAGCAAGGAGGAATGTACGGAGGCGACAGGCTTTCACAATGACTGTGGAAGAAGCTGAAGCCACTGGCCAAGTCATTACTGGTAACCTTTCAATTTTCAAAGCTGTTCAATACTTGTCATAGCCATATATCTTTTTCTATACCTAAACCTATCCCACATAACTTAGGTACAATCTTAGTATCCTCACTTCCTACACTAGCACTCTTCGATACCGGAGCATCTCATAGCTTTATGTCGCAACGGTTCGTCCGAACTCATGCGATTCCCTTCAAACCTCTCGTATCCAGTTGGAATGTCAGTTCAGGGAACGGTGTTCTAAAGGCAATAATGGGATACGACCTGTGTCCAGTGGTCATCTGCAGCAGAGAATTCAATGCTGGCTTCAAGGTGCTGGACATACCAAATTTTGATGTCGTTTTAGGTATGGATTGGCTCGGAACTTTTTACGCTACTATAGACTATCGTCAAAGGAGGGTAGTGTTCAAGATTCCAGACCGTCCGGTCTTTTATTTCAAAAGTGGAGACCGTACCTTGGAGCCAAGTACATACAAGGCAAAACCGAAGAAGGCATTGATTGCAGCACTTCAAGCGGAGGAAGGATTGAAGCCAGAGATAGTTCGAGAGTTCAACGATGTATTTCCTTAAGACATATCAGGTTTGCCTCCCGATCGAGCTCTTGAATTCAGCATTGATTTAGTACCTGGAGCACAACCGGTGATCAAAGCACCTTATCGGTTAAGCCCTGAAGGTTTGAAGGAGGTTCGTACTCAGTTGGATGAATTATTGACGAAAGGATGGATTCGTCCCAGCACTTCAAGTTGGGGATCGCCAGTTCTACTTGTGAAGAAGAAGGAAGGTTCATATCAAATGTGCATTGATTATAGAGCTCTGAACGAAGTAACTATAAAGAACAAGTATCCACTTCCGCGCATCGATGACCTGTTCGATCAGCTAAGTGGGTCTTGCGTTTTCTCTAAGTTAGATCTTCGTTCGGGTCAAAGAATATGATATCCATAAAACGGCATTCAAAACTCGCTATGGACATTACGAATTTCTGGTGATGCCATTTGGAGTGACCAACACACCAGCTATATTCATGAACCTGATGAATCAAGTTTTCCGAGAGTGCCTAGACAAGTTTGTTGTCATCTTCATTGACGACATCCTGGTGTATTCTAAGAGTCGGAAAGAACATGCTGAGCACCTACGAATTGTCTTGGAGACTTTACGACAGTATCAACTCTATACCAAGTACAGCAAGTACGAGTTCTGGCTTGATCAAGTCGGTTTTCTCGGACATATTGTATCAGGCGATGGAATCTCTGTAGATCCAGCTAAAATATCAGCAGTAAGCGAATGGCCGACACCGAAGTCAGTGAATGACATTCGAAGTTTCTTAGGTTTAGCTGGATATTACAGAAGGTTTATTGAAAGATCTTCGAAGATTGCAACACCCCTGACCAAACTCACGCGTAAAGATGAAGAATTCATGTGGTCAGAAGCATGCGAACGAGCTTTCATAGAAATCAAGTCAAGATTGACATCGGCACCTATTCTCTTTATACTGGACCAATCTGGAGGTTTCGAAGTGCATTGCGATGCATCCGGTAAGGGATTAGGATGTGTTCTACATCAGCACAGTAAAGTTGTAGCTTATGCATCAAGACAGCTGAAGATTCATGAGCGCAATTATCCGACGCAAGATTTGGAGTTAGCAGTCATAATCTTTGCACTCAAGATTTGGCGCCATTATTTTCTTGGTGAACGAGTGGACATATACACATATCACAAGAGTCAGAAATATGTGTTTACTCAGAATGAGTTGAATATGCGGCAGAGAAGATGGTTAGAACTTATGGCGGACTTCGACATCAACCTACAATATCATCCAGGGAAGGTGGATGTAGTATCTGATGCACTTAGTTGCCAAGCATTAGCATTGAACCTCACCGCACAATAGAAGCTTCAACAAGATTTGCATCAGATGGAGATTGAAGTGGTCATGCCAGGTAACGCTTCAAGTTTGATCAACTTACAAGTTCAATCTACCATTGTCAATCAGATCAAAGCAGCTCAAGCAAGCGATGCTAAGTTGCAAAAGATCAGAGAAAAAGTAGAAAGTGGACTTAGAACAGACTTCATTATCCATGAAGATGGATCTTTGAGATACGGCAGTAGGTTGTGTGTACCCAAAGGTTCTGTGCGGGAAGAGTTGATGAAAGAAGCTCACAGCTCTCCTTATTCAGTACATCCTGGAGGCACAAAGATGTACAAAAATCTGCGTCAAAATTACTGGTGGCATGGAATGAAGTGTGAAGTAGCGAGAAGCGTCGCTAAATGCTTGGTGTGTCAGTAAGTAAAGGCTGAACATCACAGGACAGCTGGTTTACTTCAACCGTTACCTATCCTAGAATGGAAGTGGCAACACATCACTATGGATTTCGTGACTGTACTTCCTCACAGCACAAAAGGTAACGATGCGGTATGGGTTATTGTGGATCGACTCACAAAGTCGGCTCACTTTATCCCATTTCGAGTTTTCCAATCTACTGAGACACTGGCAAAGAAGTACAAGGAGGAAATCGTGAAATTAAATGGAGTACCGGTTTGCATTGTCTCCGATCGTGACACCAAATTCCGATCGCAATTTTAGCAGAGCCTACAAGCTAGCTTGGGAACAAGTCTGAACTTCAGCACAGCTTACCATCCACAAACAGATGGACAGTCTGAGCGAACTATTCAGATACTTGAAGATATGCTGAGAGCGTGTATGCTAGACTTCGGATGATCGTGGGAAGATCACCTACATCTTGTAGAGTTTTCATACAACAACAGCTACCAAGCAAGTATAGGAATGGCACCATTTGCAGCTCTATATGGAAGGAAGTGTCGATCACCATTAAGTTGGGATGACATCGGAGATAGAGAACTACTTGGACCTGAGATGATAGTAGGAACAATCGATGTAGTTCGCACTATCAGGGAAAGAATGTGCATAGCCTATGATCGACAGAAGCACTGGGCTGATGCAAAACGCCGTCACTCGGAGTTCCAACCGGGAGATCATGTCTTTTTGAACATATCTCCAAACCGTGGAGTGATTCATTTTGGAAGACGGGGTAAGCTCGGTCCAAGCTATATTGGACCGCTCGATATACTCGAACGAGTCGGAGAAGTGGTTTATCGCTTGGCACTTCCACCTTCATTGGAAGGAGTGCACAATGTGTTCCATATATCCCAACTCAGAAGGTATGTGAGTGGCCCCAGTCATATTCTTGATCACTCCGAGCTCACTGTACATCCAGACTTATCCTATAAGCAACAACCTGTTAAAATCCTGGATAGAAAGGTGAAGTCTCTTGGAAAAAGAAAATAAACTTTGTTCAAGTGATGTAGAGAAAATACTCACCAGGAGAATCAACATGGGAACATGAGGACGACATGCGTGCAAGATACCCTCGATTGTTTGTAAACTAGTCCCTAAAATAATTGTAAATTTCGAGGACGAAATTTTTGTAAGGAGGGTAGAATGTAACAACTCTATTTCAGTGTACAGGAAATTTGATTAAATTTTAATGTACAAATAGAGTATTTTGCAATCCTGTGTACGCTATAAATATTTGAATTGCTTTTGAACAGCAAGAAAACACTTGTAGCTCATTGGTAAAGCCTTGCACTGCTGTGACATAGCCCCTGTGATCGAATCCTCCCAGCCACATATATTTTTAATTGATTTTTCTTTTAATCTTTTAGAAGCCCAAAGATTTACACGTGCACTACACGTAAAATAAAAAGTCACAAACTAAACAAACACGTGCACTGAGGTATACCAAGCGAAAAGGACACATGGCATGAATCCTAAGCCCATCCTACCAGATTGGACCGGCGAGATTCAAAGGGGAGGCCGGCACCGCCGGGTAAATCCGTAGGGGATGCCCTCATTTTTTAACCCCAGAACCCTTTGGCCTACCCCACTACCCCTATACTATTTGATTTCTCTGCACAATTCCAGAGAATTAAAAATGGGTATTAATCCACATTTTAATGCACATTTTAATTCTCAAATTCATTACCCTAAGCCCTAATTTTTCCTATAAATACCACACTACATTTCACCCCTCCTCATTCAGAAATTCCACACAAAAACTCTCTAAAATTTCCAAGTCCCAAGTTGTGCAAATGGAGTTAGCAAAGGGCAAGGTTCCGGCGAAGTTTCAAAAGAATCCGGCGACGAAACGACTTCCCGGTGATTCCAATGTCTTTCCCTACCTCTTCTCTTTGATTCAAATCTGTAAGTCACCACTTCCCTCCTCCATCTCTATTCTAAAACAATCTATTTTCAAAACTCGTCGGAAGCGGAGTTATTCCGACTTCCGATTCGTTTTTCTTTAAAAACTCCATTTTTTTAAACAATAAATACCATATTCCCTCATAATGATCAACAAACATAAACAAACACATTAGAATAAGTTTCATCTCAATATAATCCATTATGCAACTTTTATCGTATTTTTACAGTTAAATACCATATACTTTACTTTCAACACAATTCAACATATTCCCCTGTATTATCTTTAGAAAACTCACGAGGTAATGACCTACCGCATCACAACACACATTTTTGACATAGCACGATAACCCTTGGGACATTATTTTATAGGAAAATACTGGTTTACGATTAAATACCTTAAACATTCAAAACCCGTTTTCTTTAAAAAATATATATATGTTATTTAATTCCGGGCAATTGCGCCTCTACAACCCATTTTGAGGAACCCCGATCGGGATAGTGCGGGTTATCGCACATCCTCGGGTCTAGTAGAGTGAGATGCAGACCTCCGCAAGGAGCATTCGATCTCGATGCAATTTTTAAGAAAAATATGATTTTTATTTAATAAATAAATTCTATTTTTTATAAATATTAGATATATATAAATATTATCAAAATATATACTTTAAATATTATATATATATATATTCATGTTTTCTAAATCAAAGGAAGCACAAATTTCATGAAACTACCTTTACAATTCAATATCATTCCAAGTTTACACTAAAATACCATATACAATGAAAACTAGGTTATATTCACTAGAATATTTCACTTTATAAAAAATACAATTATGAAAACCCTAAAGACAATAATTAAATACTTGAGATGTATTTTGAAAATGTGTCAAAACTATTTTTCATAAAACCCCGTCAAGTTATATTAATTTACAATAACGACCCTAGTAAATATAGGTTAAAGCGAGACCAGTTCTCTTGAGCCTCAGGTAGCCGGAGAATATGGGTGCTTGCCTATCTAAAGTAGAAAACCTAAAAACGGTGTTATCAACACGGTAATTGTCTTGGAAAAAGACACAAATTCTGCCGTCCATATGCAGCAGTTACCGGTAACATCAAAACTAATTCAGGACTTCAATTTCTTTTCAAAGTGTCTGACTCGGACAGAGTCTCAATCTAATATGAAATCAATCTTACTTGAATTCAATTCAAATATAACTACAATACAATATGAATCCATTTATACCAGAATTCAATCTGACTCGACTAAACCGACCCATGGATATACTCTGATTACATGACTATCTATTTATATTCATTCTGTTTACATGATATCATGGTTTCGGCAAGTCATCCATCTATATAATAAAACAATACAATCAATACAAAATACATTACAGAGTTTTTAAAGGGATAGACTGGTACGGAATGTGTTAGAAGTGGCACGAGACGGTCAATTTAAACACCTAACCTGAATATCCATTGCTGTTGTACCGTGGCTTAACGGTTCCTTATGCTCCGTATACCTTAGTCTCCGGAATAGTGGGACTCCTCTCGTATACACTGGCATATTCTGTACCAAGCTACAAATAACTGTGATAACAGATCAAAAGATAACATTATACAGTTATATTCTCTTTTCTGTCTATTCTACTTCTCTCTTTTTTTGGGACTTACCGAGCGATTGTTCGCTGATGACATTCATTTTCTTCTTTCTTTGGAATGTAGTCAGGTGGATCCGACTCACCAGAGATCGAGCCCAGTACTGAAGACTTGGAGCAATTTTCCATCGACCCAGAGCTATAGGCATTTGTATATACTTTTATTTCAGTTATGTCATTGTTTAGGCATTGCTTTCTATTCTCGTATTTACATTTCCAGTTGTACTTGTAAAGAATTGTTAAATAAATAAAAGTTGTTGTTCATTTATATTCATGTCTCTTGTGTACATTTTATTTTATATTGCTTAGATATGCTTAGCTTGTTTACTTCTGAGTAAATACGTCGCGTGACCCGTCGCGTCTCCTTACCGTACATAGGGATACGGGGTGTGACAGGTAGTCTGCGGTCTACCCTTTTTCTTCACCACTATCTCATAGTGTCGGGCAGCCTTCAAAGCAAGCTCATGAGTTGGGAAATCCCCTGTAGCAAGTGCAACTTGGATTTCCGGGTCCAACCCTTACTAAAATCGTCATGCCTGGATCTCAGCAGTAGGAATCAGATGTGCAGCAAACCTGTTACGACCTTGTGTTGGCAGTGTAATGAGTGAAATCAGGAATTTAAATATTGAGACAATATCGTACCTGCTAAGCATGCTAAACACAGCATCGTATTCATCCACAGTTTTGAGCCACATCGAGCCTTGTTGTAGATGGATGAACTACTGCTCCATGTCGAAACGGGCAGTCTCAGGGAAGTACTTCCCATCGAACAGATCGCGAAATGTCTTCCACTTAATCGGTTGGGTGAAACGGCTTTCTTCAGCCTTCCACCAGATTCTGGCGTTGTCTGTCAGTTGCAGCTTCGCAACTCTCACCCAGGCAATATCTGGCACTTGAACTGCTGCCAGATCATCTTCTATCCATTGAGCTCATTCTTCCGCCTCCAGTGGGCTCTCTTTTCCCGAGAAATTTTTTGGGTGCAGTGCCCGAAATTGCTTGACTCTGGGTGCCTTAGCTTCGGGGCGGTGCATGAGGATAGCATATTGTTGCTGCTGACCCTCCATGAGGATTTTGATCGCCTCGAGCAGTACCATTTTCTCGTTGATGGGAGCTGCAATGGTAGGTGGCGGTGGTAGAGTAGGGGGCCATTGACGTTCGTGCTGGTGTTATTGGGAGAATCTATGACCTTGATAGAAAAGGAATGGTCAGGATAAATTAAAGAAATCAGAAATGTAAGGAATGTATAGTTGCTGATTCTTATAATTTTTGTGATATATTGCTTAAGACTTCATGCAGAACAGACCTGCATGGGCCACCAACAAAACCTGTCACGCCTCGCTTCCCAGTAGACGGATACGATGACGTGGCAGGCCGCAACGCATTTACTAAGAAATAAATACGTTAAGCGTAATTAAGCAATATATAAAATGTACAAGAATGACAAATGATATAAAATAACAGCAACTTTATTTACATTCATCTTTACATACAACTGTTTGAAAAGAAAAGATACAATGAGTAAAGCGGTGCCTAAACAGTGGCATACAAAATGAAAGTAAGTATAAGGAACTAGAAGTCAGGCTATGCCGTGAGCTGATCCAAGTCTTCCTGGCTAGGCTCGATCTCCTGAGAGTCCGGTCCTCCTGACAAACATTTCAAAGAATAAATAGAAAGGAATGTCGTCGGTGAACTAGCGCTCGGTAAGTCCCAAAAGAGGAAAGAGAATATAACAAGTAATGTGAATGAACAGGGAAATTGTACAGGTATATGATGATTATTATAACATTGTTGTTTGTAACTTGATACATAACATATTCATATATACGAAAGGAGTCCATCTTACCCCATGGACTATGGTAACATGTAGTACAAGGCCCCGTCATAACCCACGGGACAACGATACGAGAATTCGTATAGGTGTCTTTTAAGTGAGCTCTCGTGCCACGATATACGTTCCGTACCAATCTACTCCTTTATCCCTGCATAATGTATTGTATAGATTATAATTATCAGACTTGCCAAAACCATGAATACAAGTTGTTTAAATAGTCATGTTCAGGATGTAGTCAAGTATTCAAGTAATCAAGTCAAGTTATAACCATGGTTCGGTCAAGTCAGGTCAAGTATGCATGTTTGATATTGTTTTTTGATTCAAGTATTCATGTTCATGCTCAAGTATTCATGTTTTATATTGGATTCGGATTTGAATTGGACTCAGACTGAGTCAGACTCTCATACTGATTTAGATCTTGAATTAGGTTCGGGAGTCATCGGTAACTGCTGCACATGGACGGCGGGATTTGTGTCTTCTTCCAAGACAACTATCATTGATAACTCCTTTAAGTTTTCTAACTTAAATAAGCAAGCACTCACTTTCTCCGGCTCCCTGGGGATCAAGAGAATTGATCCCGCTTAAACCCATATTTACTAAAGTCCTTAAATTTTGTTTTTATATAACTCGAGCGGTTTTATGAAAAAATATTTTAATATAGTTTAAAAGTAAAGCTCGAGGGTGATTAGTATTATTTAGGGTTGTTATGAGCATGGCTTTTAAATATTGGGGTATTTTAGTGATAAATACTTAGCTTGGAAAGTTCATGATATTTTATTGTAAAACTTGCCTTTTTGGTATCTTGATGGTATTTTATTGACATTTGTTAAACTTTTCATTTTTTGAAAAACATAGGTTTATTATATTTTGAAAATATGTATTAATAATTTTATATAATTTTAATTTTAAAAATAATTTTATTTTATTTAGAAAATTCGTATTTCTTAAAAGACCGTATTTAAATCCGTTCGAGAGCGAATGCTCCATGAGGAGGTCTGTATCTCGTTCTACTAGCCCAAGGATGTGCGATAATCTGCACCATCCATTAGCGGATCCCCTAAAGAGGGTTGTACATGCGTATTCGCAAAAGATATGAAATATCGATTTAAAAGAAATCCGGTTTTTAAAATTATGTGGTATTTTAGTGTAATATTATACTTCGCAATGAAAATTCATATAATGAGAATTGTGCTATGAAACCAAGTGTGCGTGTGGGGTAGGTCGTTACCCCTTGAAGTTTTTCTAAGATATTGTTTTAATAAAAACTAAAAGAGGTGTTTAATAAGTTCATGATATTTTAATGAAAAAGTGTTACTATTGTTATTTCACATGACAATTTTGATGAAAAATGATTCTAAATATTAGGGTTTAAGGTTACAAGTAATGTAGTGAAGTTGGATTGATTAAATTGTAAAGGAAAAAAGAGTTGTGTGTTTTAGAAAAGAAGATGTCGGTATAACTCCACTTTTACCGATAAAATTTTGAAAATGAATTACAATAGAAGGGAAGGGATTTAGAAGGGACTTATAGTTTAGAGAGTTTAAAGAAGGGTTGAATAAGAGGGGGTGAGATTCGTCGCGTCGTGGGAGCGCCGAAATTAGCTTCGATTTTTGCCGGAAGTTGCTTGCTTGCTAACTCCTCTTTACTCCACTTGTACTTAAGAAATTTTTGAGAGAATTTTGCTATAATTTTCAGAATGGTGCTGAGCCAAGGTAGGGGATGGTATTTATAGGGAGAATTAAGGTTTTGAAATTAAAAATTTGGATTAAAAAGTATTAAAATATGGTTTAATTGTGAAATGAAGGATCTCTGTTTGATTGCAGGGAAATCAAATAATGCAAGGGGGTTAGGGGTAGCTGAAGGGGTTTGTGTGCAAAACACGGATCCAAAAGAGCTCATCCTAGTCGTCGGTGCCGTCCATAATAGGCATTCCACCGGTCGATTGGAGGCATCTAGCTTTGAGATTCATGCCACCAGATAAAATTAGGGTTTACTCCATTTTCCATATATTTGATTTTTCTGACTTTTCATTTTCCTGTGCATTGCACGTGAAATCTTTTGGGCTTCCAAAAAGTTAAAAATAAAAATCAGAAAAAATAATAATGTATCTGATAGGAATCGAATACAGGGGTTATGTCACAGTAGTGCAAGGGCTTTACAAATGAGCTACAAGTGGTTTTTTACTGTTATTTAACAAAATTGACTTATAACTCAAACTCAAGCTGTAAACTCATTTTTGTACATTAAAATAGAAATTCAATACAGTAAATTCAGAGTCGTTACACACCTATAGGCTCAGTAAGGTTTTCAGACAAGTTATCGTGTCGATTTTTCGTTCGACGGATACCTGGATAGCCGTTACGTACAGCTAGTGCCACTGACGTGGTTTTGATTAAACCCACTGTCAGCGTATTGTTGAGTCTTTAGAATCCCATACAGAGGGTTTTCCGGTTCAGGCGAAACGGTGTAGTTTACGTATGGTTTTACACAAGTGTGTTCGATTAAACACGTGTATTTATACACATACTTTAATTGGACGGTTTAGTAGTACTAGCAGGTTTGAAAGACAGCCAGTTTTGATGCTAGTATTATATTTTTCTCTTTTGGGTATTTGTATTTTAACACAAATACGGTATTTATACGAATACGTGTATTTATATAAATTCGGGTATTTTTTCTTTGATACTAATATATGTATTTCTTTCTAAATATGAATACACGTATTTTGTATTTTCGGTACAAATACGGTATTCGTATTTTGGTAGAAATACGGTATACTTATTTATACGCATTAGAGTATACTTGTTTATATACATGCATTTATATTTATTTATTATTGTGTGTATATGTATACTTGTGAGATGGCTACACTCTCTCACTTATCATTTCACCTTTTAATATGGAAGTGTGTGGGCTTGTGACTCACCCTAGTGAGTCACCAAGCCTATCCATTTTTTTGTTTTGGGTAAGTAGAGATAAGTATGAGAGTGAGAGATATTTTTAAGTGATGGTTGATCTTTCTCAAGTGAGGAAAATTCTCTAGTTGCTACCTCTTCATCATCTTTCGCAATCCTCTCTCTTGAGTTGTGAGGATTAAAAAAGAGCATATATTTTCACAAACTACACCACTCTAAGTATCTTGTTATAGCAAGACTTGATTTTTAATTGTTTCGGACGAAACTATCGCTTGAATCGGCATTCTCGGATGGATCATTTTTTACACTGAAGATCGGCTTCGAGAGCTCGTTCTATCTACCCAAAGAGCTTGAGGAGTCAACTTTCAAGTTCCGAAAGACCGTCTACAAAAGTTGTAATTTCAACCGAGTAGTTAAAACTCTAGTTAAGTTTTGTTTAGTTTAGTGTTTGGGCTTGTATCCTGGAATTTAGTGTTTTGTGCTCAAGATTCTAAAAGTTTTTGATTCCGCATAACCGTAGTTGACACGGCAAGAAGCACATATACACTTATATATCTGACATCATTTTATTGGACCATGCATGGTATTTTTGCACTTAAGTATGATATTCAATGAGGAAAAAAGAATGACTCCGGTCCAAAAGCACTATGCCAAATCCAATTGAATCATGTCATATATGCTCCATTATAACATGCATCCTATATAAACACTTCAAGACCCGTTTACTCATGTTTAAAACATGTAACCTACGAATACCTCAAACTCAAGTATCACTGAAAAACTCTTCAAATAATTGATTATTTCGTATATATATCAGCATGTATATTTGGCTTTTCAGCGTTTGAGGGTTGTAATGATTGTTTAATAAAAACAATTAACCTCAACACAAGGAATATTCTAATTTATTAAAATTTGGACTATAGCTCAGTTGGTATGGGCACTTCCCCTTTAGAGGAGAGTGTGGTTCGAACCACAGAAACCCCAGGAGATGACCACAGAGTAACGCTTTCGGGGCAAATTCGTGGATCGTCTGAGTGCATGTGTGTTGTGTGCTTGTGTATGATGTGTGTGTATGTGTTGTGTGCACAGGTTAGGGCTTACTGGCCAGTAACAGAAAAAAAATTGATCTATACGGATATTATCCAAAATCAACGTTAACCGCTCATATTAATCACTAACAAACACACAGAGAACTGCATTCAATAATTTGCAAATTAATGGATGTTAGATCATTTCCAGTCTATTTATTGGAACTGATCCTCAACTATAACTATAGTTTATCCTAATCTCTTTTTGAGGAGAAAAATAATGGTGAAGACAAAAATATAACTTTGGGATCTGCGCTCCCGTCTTCACTTTTCTTGCAAATCATCAATCCGGTAGTATATATAGAATATATCAGACCGGTAGGTTAAGTATTTTTTAATTAAAAAACCTACTATTTGTTACACGTGAGCTAAAACGTTTCAAAGAAATTTATTTTTGCTCAGGTTTGGTAAATAAGAACAAAGGCATCACTTAAATATCATCCTTACTTAAATTAATTGGCTTACTTAAAATTTAAATTGATAATTCAAAGATACAGAGAAAGAGGGATTGATATTTGAAGAGTGAGTTGAATTTGTAGGCCCTTTCTCGTATAATTGCATTGATGTATGAAATATCGGATGCAAAGGTTGTGACAAATTGAGGACTGTAAAAGAGATACAACAGAGACTCCTCGAAACTACAGTAAGAATGATTCGACAAAACACAAGGTAATACGAAAATGTTATAAAAGAAGAGTAAAATCAAAACGAAACAGATATAACAAGGTTTGGCACTTGGCTTATCGACCTACATCATCAGACAAAGCAGCAATCAACTAGTATTAGAAATTGTGAAGTTACAATGACTTCAGAGAAATTCTTAAATCTAATTCTAAATACACCCTAAATGTCACCAAAAGGCAATTATCTTTATTCTCTTAGAAATTCCACACGGAAAACCCTAAACCATATATGATATATACGGTCCTCAAATACTTGTGGCCCAGGTAAAGTCTGAACCGTGGGACCTCTTCCCCCTACTCCTCTCAGCAGTAAGCTTAGGAGTTGGCTAATTTTTCTACATACAAGGCCGAGCCCTCGGTCACGGTTAACGACTTGACTCATTCTATGGGCTAGCCATCAATGAGGACTCAAATAACTTCATGCGCTCGACCATAAAACTCAAAAGAGCTTGATAAGTAATATGAGGAGCGCTTAATCAATTAATATGAATCTAAGTCACACAATTCAAGACACGCATTACATCAATGAGCAATAGCTCAGTTTGTATGGCCAACCGTGCACTGCGCGAAATCAAACCCCAATATCGGGAGAGACGAATCCCCTCAATCGCTCACTGCCTCCAAGTGCTTCGGGACTGCACCTAAAAGTTACCTATTTGCGCGGCTCTTTAATGCCATGGTAGAGTAGCAATCAAAGTACAGTAAGAATGCACTCGAGACAAATGACGATTTCGGGTCGACAAACTACGTTGTACTAATGTCACCTAAGAACTGTTATCTGACAATAGGTATAATACTTGAAGAGTTACGCTAGCGCCCCGGCCAACTTCCGTGGCCAATTGCGGAACAAAAATTTTACAATGATACAAAACTTGGCGCTAGAATAAACCTAAACCGCATCTTTACCATAAACCTATTTAGCATGTTAGGGTTCTATCTGCTATGATAAAATGTATACCTAAAGAAAACAAGTCCTTCGGGTCTTCGATCCTCTCCTTAAGCTCCTCGATGGAAGTATGGATCGTGCTTGAACTTCGTCCTCCTTGTGTCAACGATGATCCACCCGAGAGTTCCAAACTTAAGCTAAACCTCCAAGTTGAGATAACTAAAATACTTAGCTTGCTAATCTAAGTAGACTAGAGTGAGTAGGGTGTGATTTGAGTGGCTTAGTCTCACTAACCCTTGATTCTCAACTCATGAGACACTAGGGTTTGAGAGAGGAAGAAGGAGAGAGCAAGCTTGAAGAAAGAGAAAGTATTTGTGATAATGATAATAAAAAATGGAATGGCTATCTTTTATATGACCTCAAGTATGGCATGGAAAATATCTAGCAAAAATATCTAGTGCTCAAAAATATCTCACAAAAATATATAAGATCAACAAGTCAAGCCAAGTCAAAAGGTCAACCCAAATAGCCATGCCAAATAATTATCATTTATCAAAAATAACAAAGTCTTTTCTTTTTCTCATAATTGTTTTGACCAAGTCAATGGTCAAAACCGTAATGAGATGTCTCCTTCTATACCCCCTCTCATCCGTATATACATATCCGCATCCGTGTTCCGAAAAACACGAATACTATGAGACGAAGCTAATCCAATAATCAAATACTAGGATCCGGTTTAAACCAAAGCCCAGTAGTATTGTCCGCTCGAACACCACACGCACACAAGTACACGTATGTGATCGAACCCTGTCGTAAAACCATACGACCTCTACTCGTTTCGCCCGAAATTGGGAAACTCTCTGTGTGGGACTATAAAGACTCGACAGTACTCTGGCAGTAAGTTTAACCACAAGCATGTCAGCGGCACTAACTGTGCGTAACGGCTACCAAGGTATCTGTCGATAAGAAGGTTGACGAGTAAGCTCATCCAAACTCCTACTGAGCCTATCTGTGACAATCTCCGTACAGTCAGGTCTGTTCGTCTAAGAGTATCGCATATCGGGCCTAGGGGGTGGTAAACGTCAGACCCCTAATAGCGGTATAAGTCGTGTCGGAGTGTAGCCTAGAACACCCTGAGAAACTACTGGAACACCTACCAGTAAATCTCACTTGCCCTGACCAGGAACTTTGTGTAATAGCTCTCCAAACACAGCGCGATATCAACCCCTAATACCGGGAGAGACGAATCCTATCTAACCGCCACTGCCTCCAAGTGCTTCGGGACTGCACCCAATTACTATCTATTTGCACGACTCAATAGAGACGTGGTAGGGTAGCAATCAAAGAACAGTGGGAACACACTTGAGGTGAATTAGCAATGTCAAATCACCGGACTAAGCTGTACTCATGTCATCTGGGAACTGCTACCTGACGAAAGGTATAATACCAACTAACAGTTCCTGATGAGTCCTGTCTAGTATACTCGTAACCTAACGAGCACCTACATACTATCTCCAGTATGATGTACTAATGGCTGTGGGACAGACCATCTCCCCTGCTGGGATGAGAAGCGTATACACTAGTCTACTCTGGAGTATCGATACCCCGTCTCGATAATCCTACGACTAGAGACCTGTATAAGGATGTGCTTATAGACTACCCAGCCCCCACTAGTGTGACCGCCATCACAACGCTGGTAGTCAAGAAAAGATCCTAAGGGCTCTATCAATATGTATTAGTAATATGTTAAAAGAAACATATACACGTATTAAAATAGATACAAACTAAGTAGCATACTACTACATCGAGCAAGACTGTCGTAAATCCGTGTATATATCCCAAGCTTCCAAAATATAATATACAAACTAGTACTATACAATAATGGCCTCTAGGGCATACATATCCAACAATACTATCTAGCATGTTCTCAGCGTGTCCGTCCAGTGTAACTCAGAACCCAATGAGTATCTGTATACAATTTTTGGTAACTAGCTAACATCAATGGCTGTGAGACCAGCTATTGCCCCTCGTTGGAGTCAAGAAATATACACACTAGTCTAATCTGGAATATCAATATCCAGTATCGATATTCTCACGACTAAGAACATTTAAGGATGTGCTTATAGACTACCCAGTTTTCACAAGTGTGATCGCCATCATAACCCTGGCAGTCAAGCACGAATCTTATGGGCTTTATCAATATGTAATAGTGATATGTTATAGCACACAAGACATGTACATAATGATAAAGTCAAACTAGAAGGCATATTACCATCTCCGGTAAGACTGTTCTGACCATATAGATTCTTCTTCAATCATCATAATCGTCTGCTTGTGATTACAATAATTGTCTTGAGAGCACCCTATCCAACATGCACGAGACTAATTATTGAAATAAATGCTTTCAAAATACAAACAACTTGACCCAGAAGCTTAAACCACTAGATAAAAATAAAAAATGCACCTCTTCTCAAAAAGAAAATATGGTACATAATTAACCCTATAGCTAGAAGTGTCATGATCAAGTAAAAAAAATTAATGTATGCAACTTAAATAATATTGGTTTAAGGAATATAAATACAAAGCATAATTATTGGGTTTAGGGAACTACTCATCTCTCTCCCATAAGGCAAAGATGTAGAATCATAAGTAAAGTTGAGTTCGTAAGTTGAGTTCATAATATCTACACAATTGAGAGTGAAGTGGTGTAAAGAGCACTTATTAATTTTGAGAACTTTTTTCAAATCTTCTCTCCAAAACCGTGTTATTTTGAAAAATGCCGCCTAAAATTTTATATTTTTAAATACACCCCTAAAACCTCTCTGTTAACTAAAAAGACCCATTTTGTAACGTTTTAAAAATAAATAAATAAATAAATAAAATCCTTTAAGTGAATTTTCTGATAATCAGTAAAATAAACCGTATTTTCCGTAAAACTTAACTATAATTATTTTTCAACATAGACTTAAATACACCCATTTTAACTATGTAATTGTTAGTATTGGTGTTTATTTTGTCACTTATAAATTATTAGTTTACTTCAATATTTTTCCTTAATTAATTATTTTTAATATTATTTTAAGCTTTCAATTATACATTAAATTGGTGTAAATTACAAATTGGAATGGGTCAATTCTACAAATATGAACCATGACAACCTAGAATCTAGTTGTAACATATTCTTTCTTTTGGTTGTATCTCTAAAGTTCTAGAGAAATCTAGGATTTAATTGAAAAGAAATTAAATAATTAAGGAAAGGAGTTAAAAGAGGTTTGAATTATCGAAATTTCTACACAAACACACCCACACACATTCCTCTCACCATTTTGGCCGAGCTTCTAGCTGCACACACACACACACACACACACACACACCCCTCTCCAATCACTTTCACTTCTTCATTTCATCTAAAATAAAATAAATTAATAATAGGAAATGATGTAACTTACATTAATGAGACATGAAGGGTTTTATTGTCATAGAAACATCTACACACTCATTCATAACCTCACTCCCCTCTCAAGGCCGAGCCTCACCTGCAGAATTCCCCCCCCCCCCTTCTCCAATTCTCCATCTCTTTTCATCTTCAATTAATCACAAAATCCAAGCAAAAACTTAAAATTTCAAAGCTAATTCTTCCTCCAATTCTCCTTAGCCTATTCTAGCATGGATCTTGGATTATGAAACCATTTTGGAGGCAAGTTACAAGTTAGATCTTAAAAATTTATGGAGATATAATCTTAAACCTTTGATTAATTGTTGGTTAATTTCTTAAAGCAAGCTTAATTAGGTATTAATATAGTGTTGATTTCAAAATTTGGAAATTCAAGAGAAGGTGTTGAACTCAAGTTAGGGTTTTATCATTTGATCATGGTTTAAATGTGTAATTTAACATCTTAAGTCATGCAAAATTCTAGTCTAATTGTTAAATTTCAATTGTTGCTTCAAACTTATTCAATTAGATAATTTTGAAAACTAGGTTTTTAAAATTAATATAAATTGGTAAGATAAAATTTTAATAATAGTTTGTGTGACTTAATTAAGATAATTAATGAGCATTGTGGCCACTAGAATTGTGAAAACATCAAGACTTGAACTAAAATGGCAAATGGATGCTTACTAGGTTTGGGGCAAAAATGGGTTTTATGTAAGTTTGAGATTGAATTGAACTACAACCTAATTCACATGATATTTAATGTGTTGTGAATGCGCTATTGGTACGAATGGGTACTAGGTTTGGTGATTGTCATGTGTAACAACCTTAGTTGAAATTTGTGGCGTTGTCGCGATGCGCGTTTTGTGCACCTAGTGTGTGCGTGTCTTGTTGTGCGCGTAGATTGATTTGTGTCGTTGTGTCCGCAACTAATCGTATATTCATTCTCTTATTTGCTTGTGTGCGATTCTAGGATCGGGTGCAGAGGCGTCGAACGTGGCGCGGAAAGATAAAGCTAAGATTGGATCAGATTTAGCCGAGACGTCCCGGTGAGTAGATGTATACATCTATGGGGGGATCGTCTGGATGGCGCGAGGCGCCCGATGGTTTAGTATTACTTATAGTAGTTGCATTAAATGCGTAGTTTTCTAGTTAGTCATCTCATTGCATCGCATCGTAATATATATATATATATATATATGACATCATCTCATAGGACACTTGCACCATTACCATATATATATATATATATATATATATATATATATATATATATATGACATCATCTCATAGGACACTTGC
This sequence comes from Agapanthus africanus, assembly GCA_030015575.1. NCBI lineage: Eukaryota > Viridiplantae > Streptophyta > Magnoliopsida > Asparagales > Amaryllidaceae > Agapanthus > Agapanthus africanus. Next base: position 140,110,944 of record CM057346.1, on the reverse strand, counting down.
ACCATTACCATATATATATATATATATATATATATATATGACATCATTTCATAGGACACTTGCACCATTACCATTGGTTCCTGACGTGCGTGCATTAATTATGCGAACACACACGTCACTGGTAATTGCTATGTCACAAACACTATAGAACTTGCTTAGAATAGATATTTGTGCATTTGCATCATATATGATCCGTATATTTATACCTGCATATTCATCTTATTAAATGGATACGTAGGATTGTTAATCATGTATATATACCCCATTGCATCATGATTCATGCATAGCTTCTGGCCGTATTTCGTATGGTATACACTATTGTATCATAGATTTCCATCATCACCGGCATATTTATATAATGTGATTCTTCTCGAGGATTTCAGTATTTATGAGATTTCTGGATTTTGGGGAAAACCGCAAGAATTTTAATAAAACTTATTATCATTTTAAAATGCAAGTTGTGATTTTCTCGTGATGTATGTATCGTCCACCATGAGTTTTCATGATTGCTGTTAGTTTTCAAGACCCGATTCGAGAAGTAGGATGAACCGTTTCGGGTACATAGTGGGCCCGGTACGGTACCCCGGGACGAGAGTGTTTTTGTGGGGATGACGATGAGCCTGGCAGGGACAGACTACCTACCGGTGATGTCTGGCGCGACGGATATCCAGAGGATACCGACCATAGTCGTGAGATTTGATGATTTGGGCCGATCCGGACTGACGGAGCCCGAGATATTAAGATTTGTGATACAGAGATATTGTGATATTGTGACATTGAGATGTCGAGATATTGAGATATATGTATTTTGTGTCGATGCTTGACACGGTTTTCTGTTGATTTCGTTGATATTACTTCAGTTATTTCACAGGAGATTTTTCTAAGATAAAAATAAAGATTTTCTCATACCAGATATGTTCAGGTTTCGGATATTGATTATGCATTCATGCTAGTGTATTGTGTCATATCGGTATATGTAGGGTGTGTCGCACTGCGTGCATGCTTACTATAGCCTTATTAAATGTTACTTACTACTCACGAGTTGGCAACTCACCCCTGTTGTGCCACAGTATTTTGCAGGTCTGACCTGTCAGCGCAGGAGCGGCGGGTGTTACTTTCTATTTCCGTTTCTTGTGCTTCGGCTTGCAGCTTGCTCATAGGTGGGTTTTGGAGGATTTTCTTTTGCTCTCACCGTGTATTTTATTTGTATCTAGTATACTCCATCTATCCTTGTATATTGGACTAGACGGTGAGATTTGTGAGACTTGTATTTGTGGTTTGGTGTCGATGCTCACCTAAGCCGACGTGATGCTTTTATGCTTTCATGCTTATTTCGTATTATTGTGATATATTCATTGCATGTGGTTGTGAATCCATCTTTGGCGAAGAGCTAGATCCCACTTGGGGATGCCTTTATTGATTTATATGTATTTTCATATGTTGTACCTGTTTGGGGGCCAATATTTACAAAGGGGACTCTGCCGAAATTTTCGGGAATTTTGATGTTTTTTTAATGTTTAATGCAACTTGTTTTAGTTAAAATCGCTTTCTTCTAATAAGTTTTCCTTCACTCTATTTCTTATTTGGTTTAGATTTCTGGGCTTTGGCTTACTTAAATTACGTTACGCCTTTAGACGTTTCGTAATTTAAGTGCCAGTCACATTCCGTAAGTTCGGGTCGTGACAAAGCTGGTATCAGAGCGTAGGTTTTACCTTGCTGAGTGTAGAATGACCCTTGGTAGATAAAGTATGTGATTTAAGCAGAGTGACGTAGAGTGGGTATGTTCCGCGACATACTTACAATACGGTACTCCGCCTGAGTAATCTTAGGATATATATATTTGCTTGTATTTCCCTCCTTGATTCCGGAAACCCTTTGATTCGATCACAATGTTCTTATCGATCTTGTTCTTGCTCCAGCCACTATTCCGCCGGAGACTACAAGGGCCAGAAGGCTACCGCCAGAGATGAGATTAGAGTAGGCTTATTTGAGACGAGGACCGATCAGGGCGGTATACCTACCCCTCAGGGACAGAGTGGTCTGCCTTTTCTAGGATGGTTAGGCTGGAGTCGAGTATTCAGGACGTATGACAGATGGTTGGATTATTAGTTGGAGTTAGCCGTGCTCCAAAAGCCGATGATGTCCCTCTTATTTTAGGGATTGTGTTTGTACCTGCTGTTCATGCAACTATTTCTTTTATTACCGGGATTATTTCCGTTACCTTACAGGAGTTTTTGAAGCTGAGGCCTCCAGTTTGTTTTACCGGCACAGATGCAGCGGAGGATACGTAAGACATTCCTTGACATGATGGCTAGGAATTGTCGTTCACAGAGGTGTTCTGACGAGATATGGATTGAGCTATCGAGTTTTCGTCTAGAGAGATCTTGTTCAGATGTGGTGTAAGTTAATTGAGAGGGGCCGAGCTGTAGACCTACTACCTATAACTTGGGATGAAGTTCACAACTATAATTCATGCTTGTTCCTTTCGGAGAGCGTTCGAGATGCCCGAGCTCGTAGTTTTGAGTCTTTACGTAAGACTCCTGGGATGACAGTCGACATTCAGATTTCTTGGTGGTTCGATATACAACCTTACTGCTAGAGGAGCGCATTTCTGAGACTTCGGTCGTTTCTGTAACAAGCGGATTTGTACTAGTATGCTCGCTTAGAGGCGGTTAGATAGACGCCATTGTGACGGGTACTCTTTAGGTGTTTTCTTCCGATGCGTATCCCTTTTTGGTGTCGTTTGAAATGGTGTCCACTTTGTATCGAAGTCTAGCCGATAGTAGTCCTTGCTAAATCAGCCGCTTGTTGTGATTTCTTCTATAAGCTGATCTTTTGTCGCTCGGAAGGTTTTCGCTCGTATTTGTTGTGTTCGCATCGGAGATAGGTATTCTCCTGTCAATTTGATTCTTCTCGATATGTTAGACCTTGATGTTTTTCTGAGCATGGATTGGTTAGCCGCGTATTATGCATCCCTGGACTGCCGTGAGGAGGCAGTCGGATTTAGTTTCCGAGTAAGCCAGTTCTTGGTTTCAGGGAGACCGTAGCGTCGCCTTTCCCAGTTTGAGTTCTTTTTCGCGCTAGTCAGCCTTTGAGAAAAAAGGGATGTCAGGAATTCTTGGCGTATGTTTGCGATGTTGGAGCTGTAGAGGTCTTGTTGGACTAGGTCCCGTTTATGAGGGAGTTTTCAGATGTCTTTCCTGACAAGTTGCTTGGTTCGTCGCCAGAGCGCGATATTGGGTTCTGCTTTGATTCAATTCCCGGCACGGAGCCTTTTTCTATACCGCCATATTGGATGGACCCGGCAGAGCTGAAGGAACTGAAGAAACAGTTGCAAGATTGTTGGATAAAGAGCTTGTTCGTCCGAGTGCATCACCTTGGGGAGCTCCTGTCCTATTCGTCAAGAAGAAAGACGGCAGTTTGTGTTGATGCATTGATTATTGTCAGTTGAATTGGGTTACTGTGCAGGACACTTCTCGAAGATTGACTTGTGGTCAGGCTACTACCAGTTGTGTGTTCGAGAGGATGATATTCTGAAGATTATTTTTCACACAAGTTACGGGCGTTATGAGTTTTGGTGATGTCATTCGAGCTCACCAATTCCCTAGCAGCGTTTATGGATTGGATGAACCGAATATCCAAGCCGTTCTTGATCAGTTTATCATCGTGCTCATTGAGGATATTTTAGTGTAATTTGGAGCCGAGTGGAGCCTGGGCAGTAATTGAGGATTTCGTTGCAGATTTTGAGGGAGCGCTATCTATTTGCTAAATTATCCAAGTCTGTTTTCCCGTTGGATAGTGTTGACTTCTTGGATCACGTAGTAAGAGAGGTGGTAAGTATGGAACCGAAGAAGATCGAGACCGCTCAGCGCTGGCCCAGACCTGTATCAGTGACGGAGGTTCACAGCATTTTTGGGTTTGGCCCCGGTAGGGAGTTTCTTTCCTTTAGACTGAGGTAGGCAAGCAGAGCTTTCAGCAGTTGAAGACTCGTTTGATGTCGGCGCTAGTATTATCTTTGCCTTAAGGATCAGGCGGTTTTGTTGCTTATTGAGATGTTTTTCGGCGGTTGAAGAAGTACGAGCAGAATTATCCTACTCATGACTTAGAGATGGTTGCGGTGATTTTGTACTCAAGATATTGAGACACTACTTATACAGCGAGTCATGCCAGATATTCACGGACCACAAGAATTTAAGGTACATTTTCTTCAGCAGCGAGATCTGAATTTTGAGATAGCACGGTTGAATAGAGCTAGTGAAAGATTATGACTACGAGATTCTTTATCGTCTGGGCAAGGCGAATGTTATGGCGAATGCTTTGAGTCGGAGGCCTGGATGTAGTTTTCTTGTTTAAGCACATTTCAGAGATAGTCGACGGCAGATTAGCAGATTCTTCGTGACAGCCGACCCCGTTTGAGAGTTCTGGCTTCAAATTTTTTTCAGTATTCTAGGATCTGGATTTTAGTGTTTCAGGTGTTGCTTGTTTTGCTAAGTTTGCAGGTGATGTGATCTTACAATATAGGCGATTCGGAGTATTTCGTATTCGTAATTTAATATTGTTTCGAGTATTCGCATGTTGTCTATGCGAAGTTAAAAAGTTCGAACGAATGTCAAAAACCCATTTTTCCAAATTTAAGGTATTCGGAAAATCATGCAAGTAATTCTATAGACCCTCTGATCTGCTTACTAGAAAGAAGGAATGAATTCACGTAAATAGAGTTGTCTTCGGATAGGCGAGTCGCTAGCGCCTTTGCTCTTCTTTCGAGTCCGAGTGAATAGTCGATCCATAGCAAGAAGAATGAAACCCTAACTCGACTTAATGACCGTGGAACCGCTTTCGAACCTTAGGGTTTGCGGCAGTTCTGCGGTGCCATTAATGAGGCTTGGGTCTGCCCTTCTACGGTTGGTCCATAGGTACTGTAGCATATTCTGGGTATTTTTAAACTGTGCTCAAATGTTGAGCTCCTGGGAAATTATGGGACTTTGATGAACTGATCAAAAAGTTTAACATCGTCCGGATATCATGTGAAGGGATGAAGAGGGATGTCACAGACTTTGTTTCACGTTGTGGACTTGTTAGCAAGTCAAGGCTGAGCATCAAAGGTCGGCAGGAGAATTACAACCTTTACCCACTCCGGGATAGAAATAGGATCAGATTTCTATGGAATTTATCGTAGGTCGATTGACGGAAGCAGCTCACTTCTGCCAGTTAGGACCATTTTCGGGTTCGTTCAGTATGCTCAGATTTATATTGATGAGATTGTGCGACTTCATGGCGTTCCGACGTGTTTTATGTCCTACAGAGGCACCCTGTTCATCAGCCGACTATGGCAAAAACTTCAGGAGGTTTTGGATACCAATTGAGTTTCAGTGCAGTTTTCTATCCGCAGAACGACGTTCAATCAGAGCGGACCATTCAGATTCTTGAAGATATGCTCCGAGTTTGCGTCCTGGTTTTCATGGCAGTTGGGATAGCCACTTGCCCTTGATAGAGTTTTTCTATAAGTACAGCTTCCATGAGGAGATTTAGATGGCACCCTTTGAGGCGTTCTATAAGGAGAGATGCTGATCACCCGTAAGTTGGACAAAGCTCAGTGAGAGCAGTATTTTGGGCCACAGATTGTGCAGGAGATGACCGAAGGGATTCAGATGATTCGGGATAGGATGAGAGCGGCCCAGAGCAGGCAGAAATCTATTGTTGATTCACGCCGTCGCAGACTTGAATTCGTTAAAAATAATATATTTTCTTGAAGGTTCTCCGATGAAGGGCGTGTTGAGATTCAGGTGGAAGAAAAGCTTAGTCCCAGATATGTGGATCCCTTAAAGATTCTCAAGCGAGTTGGCGCAGTGTTTATCGTGTGGCTCTTTTACCTAGTTTTCCAGATTGTTCATCCCGTATTTTATGTATCGATGCTCCGCTAGTACCTTCATGACCCTCTTATGCGATGTAGCACCAGACGATTCAGCTGGAGCGCAATCTTCCTCTCACAATGCAGCCGATAATCATTCTAGATCGGCAGATGATGAAACCGAGGTCCGAAGTCATACCGACCGTTTTGATTCTTTGGCGTGGCCAGAGCGGCGAAGAGGTCACGTAGGAAGCCAAGGTCGAGATGCGGAAGAACTGTTCCCATCTCTTCGAGGGTACTTGTTGGGGTAAAAATTTACACCCCGGTTGACCAAGTCAAAATCAAAGTCAACCCTAAACCAGGTGGGCCCAAGCCCAGGTCAAGTAGGCCAATGCTCGGAGCGAGCCCGAACATGAAACGGCCGGCCTCTCCCCATGCCAAAATAAAAATTTTGTAATAAATAATTTTGTTGTATTTCTTGTATTTTTATTATTATGAATAAATGTAAGAAAATGGGCATAAAGCCAAATTTTTGTAAAGCCCGTGGCTTATGTGCAAAAAGAAATAGCATATGAGACATGGGATGGGCAAATGCCATTTTTGTAAAGCCCAAGGGGCTATATGTAAAGTGTATAGCCTATAAAGGCAAAGATAATGAAAATATCTCAAAAACTTTTTTCTCTCTCTCCAAAAAGGAATCCAGATCTGTGATCTTCTCCTTCCTCAAGGTTCTAAAACCTTCTTCTTTCTTTGAATTAAATCAAGAGTTTTACTCTTCCTTTTCCAAAACTAATTAGTTTTTCACCATAAAACCCATAAAGGGGAACTCAGATCTTCCATCAGATCTTAGAAAAGAGAGATTTTTAAAATCTCATACTTCTTGTTCTTCAAGATCCAACCAAAAGAGGAGGAAGAAGGAGACCCATCTCCTAAAATTCCCATTTTGGGAAGATCCAGAACTCAAGGAAGAAGCCCCTTTCATCATCTCCAAAAATATCTTAGGAGTTTAACTCCACTCTAAATTCTCTTTCGGGAGTTTAAATCCCATTTCTGGGGCTAAAAGCCCCTTTTCCTCGCCGGGGCCCGAGCGCCTAGCGCCCCAAGCGTCCGGCGCCCACGTGCCGGGCAAGTGGTGCGCTTACGCTCAAGCGCCTGGTGCCCACGTGCCGGGCACGTGGTGCGCTAGCGCTCGAGAGCCTAGCGCTCAAGCGCCCAGTGCCCACATGTCGGACATGTGGTGCGCTAGCTCTTAAGCGCACAGCGTTCAAGCGCACAGCGCCCTCCTCAGGCTCTTTCAGCAGCCAAAGAGGAGACCATCTCCAAGGCCGCTCTGGATGATTACATTGCTCAGCAGATACGAGCTCACCAGGTTAACGAAGCGGCTGGATAGGTCGTTAAGACTGGGCGACCCTATCCAGGCTGGTATGACCAAATAAGGTACCCTCCAGGATATAGATCCCCAAATTCCACGTATATAAGGGGACTGGAAATCTGCATCAACATGTCACTTAGTTCAGAGCTCTGTGCGTCAACACCGGAGGTGACGATAAGCTACTTATTCGCCAATTCGTTGGCAGTTTGGCGGAGACTGCCTTCGAATGGTATTCGGAGCTTCCAAATGACTCCGTCAAAATATTCACGGAGATGGAGCTGTTATTCACCCAGCGTTTCGCAAGCGCCAGCGAACGCATCCCAATCACAGCGTTGATCAATGCCAGGGTGAAACCAGGCGAAACATGGGTTTAATACGCGATACGATGGCGGAATTTATGGTCGAAATGCGAGCAGCGCATCTAAGAAGTGCCTGCAGTAAGCATGTTCGTGGGGACCCTCGACCCTCAAGCAACCATATCCCAATTCATGATGTTCTTCAAGCCGACCACCTTCCAGGCCTTGATTGACAAGCTGGCCCAAATGGACCAGATGGGCCATAGGCCTTCCTCTTCAAAGACGGAGCCTTGGAATGAAAAGGGAAAAGGGAAAGCAACCCTTGTCGCCAACGCTCAACAACAACCGAGTGGCCCGAGACCAGTTGTTCGCCAAAGCAACAAGCGGCAATCTCTTGATGAGAAGTTGAGAAGTCCTTACTCGTTTCCCCGGGATAAAACAAGGAAACTATTTGAACTGGCAGTGCGCAATGGGCTCATCACTCTACCGGGGTCGAGACACCCAACGCCACCGAACGACGTCAACGATCCTAATTACTGCCCCTACCACCGAGTATTGGGCCATCTGATCGAAAACTGCTACGTCTTCAAAAATTGGGTTGAACACCAGTATCAACAGGGTAAGTTCGCACTGTCCGAAAACTGGAAGGTAAATCTGCCACAACCTCACGCCCCTAAAAAGGTAGACATGCTGGGGGCATCGTGCTCTTTTATAGAAAAAGCTCCATGGTAGGTTGCTCTTTCAGCCAAGACGAAAAGAATGCTGAAGGATCTTCACACATGCCCGGCCATCAGGTGGGAAAGTCCGCTAGAGCCGGAGATCATCGACGGGATGCTGAAACCACGCCCAACATCCAGAATTAATAGCAATGGGCAAAACACCCAGGCACAACCGTCACAGTCTTCGAAGAAAAAGAAGAAGACCAAAAAGCCCTCGCAGTTTGATGACAAGCGCACGGATCTGCAAAAGCATATTGACGCGCTGGAGGAATATAACCAGAAGGCGCGAACCCCGGTCACACTCCAAGAATTTCTCAACAGTATCCTTGAGAGCGGAGATAACGACAATAACGACGGGGATGACTCGTCAGAAGAATCTGAGGACTATGTGACAAGTTGCCACATGATCTCTCATTCGGCGTTAACTAATGAAGAAGCTCACTCGGCGATAGAAGACAGCATAAAAGAGCTGGGGGAAGGATCGAAGCCAAAACCCTTGGAACCATCTGACGAAATGATCGACTTGCTACTTAACGAAGCCCGTCAGAAAAGCAAAACCAATCGAGAGCGCGAAATGGCCATATACGAAAAATCCAAATGCCGACGGCTGGATGAAAAAGTCGAGGCACCCCAACCGGATCGAAGCATCCCTATCGCCAGCAAAAGCAAGCTTAAAGCAAGGAAATGATTCGTTAGGGCCCTGTCAATGGGAATGAAGTTGCCCTCTTTCAAAGGAAATTCTCCTGGCGGTATACATCTTGATGAAGCGGGCATACATCCTAACTTCTGCTTGTACCATCAAAGGATTGCACACCCTACTGAGGAGTGCATAGCCTTTAAAAACTGGTGACAGGGATATGTTGCCCACCGACAACACGTTCAACGAGTGAAGCGCAAGGCTCGTCGGGAACAGAAAAGCATGACAGATGAGCGCAAAAGAGCTGCTGGCAACTGTCACAGAGTCGATACCAAGAGATCGCAAGTTATCACCCTTGGAAGCGACTCTGACGAAGAAATCGCCCTCAGCCCTCTCTTCAAGGAATCCACCTCCGACACAAAAGATGCGAAGATTTGCGAGAAAATCTAGCGGCGTAATCGTACGTTGCCCGAAAAATCTCGGACCTATGAACAAATGATCGAAACCTCGTTAAACTGCTACAAACCCGCGGCGTCCCCACGCTGACGTGGTAAAAAAAAAAGAACGGTATGTCTATAAGCAAGATGGGCACGGATGAAAACCCGAAAGGGCTCCGTGAGTAAAAACAGCGGGACTACCGGCGAGTTTTGTGAAAACCCGAAAGGGCGCAATCTCATCAAAAGACACTTGCAAGGTCCTCTCGACCCTGTAAGGAGAAACCACTTGCGTGGGATCCTTACGACTCACAAAGGAGACACACACTTAGGGATCCCTACGAGTCCTAAGGAGAAATTACACTTACGAGATCCTCACGACTTATAAAGAGAACCCTCTTATGAGACCCTCACGGCTCATAAGATTCAAAAAGACTTAAGCTACAAGGATCTGAACCTGTTCTTAAGCAGTCATACACCCTTATTTTGCCCTACAAGCGGATCAATGTTGACCCTTGTATACAATCCACGGGCGCGAATAAACATTTCCCTAACAAAGTCCCATCCGTGACTAGGGATATGTTTGTACAGTGAACAGCCCTTATAACTCCTCTCGACTTATAAGGAGAAAGCACTCTTGTAAGATCCTTACGACTTATAAGAGAACACACACTTAGGAATCCTCACGATTCCTAAGGAGAAAATGCACCTACGAGATCCTCACGACTAGTAGGGAGAAATACCTTTATGAGACCCTTACGGCTCGTAAAGTCAAAAAGCCTTAGTCGACGGGATCCTAACCCTGTTTGCTAAGCCACCTTTGTTCGATATCGACAGAGGCAAATGATGATTCGCTCCTGGCAATATCCCAGTTGTAGCGATGCTGATGCCTAAATCGGTATCAAATTCCAAGTCCTTTCATGGCAAATGATGATTCGCTTCTGGCAATATTCCAGTCGCAGGGATGCTGATGCTAAGATTGGCACCAGATTCCAAGTTCCACACTCGCGATAAAAATCAACGAGCCAAAAATGCATATGAAATAGCCGAAATGATGAGGCACTTGCAACAAAATCAGTAAGTAAAAATATATGCATACAAAATAGCCGAAATGATTGGGCAATCGCGAACTTCGCGATATAAAAGCTAAAATGATAGAGCATCGCGGAAATAAAAAAAGAATAAAACTTTTGCCCTACAGGTGAGTCCATACTAACCCCTGTATACAATCCATGGCCATAAACAAAAAGGGGACCACATTTCCTCACCAGACCTTGTCAAAGGGAGAGTCAAATCTTAACGGCAATATCTACAGCCTAAAAAAATAGCAACGGTGATCCTCCTCATTCCAATAGGATTCGGACGCAACGTCAACAAACGGAGCCATGGCAAAGTCCCCTAGTTCCAAATCTCGACGGTTCACAGACAGCCTAGAGACTACCTCGGAACCATGGCAAAGTCCCCTAGTTCCAAATCTCGATGGATCGCAGACAACCTAGAGATCACCAACGGCGTTTCTCCTTACTCCAGCAGGATGCAGATGCGACGTCAACAAATGACCCCAGGGTCAAAACAACGGAACCATGGCAAAGTCCCCTAGTTCCAAATCTCGACGGTTCACAGACAGCCTAGAGACTACCCCGGAACTATGGCAAAGTCCCCTAGTTCCAAATCTCGACGGTTCACAGACAGCCTAGAGATCACCAACGGCGTTTCTCCTTACTCCAGCAGGATGCAGATGCGACGTCAACAAACGATCCCACGGTCGAAACAACGGAACCATGGCAAAGTCCCCTAGTTCCAAATCTCGACGGTTCACAGACAACCTAGAGATCACCAACGGCGTTTCTCCTCAGTCCAACCAGATGCAGACGTGACGTCGGCAACCGACCTCAAAGTCGCAACAAAACGGAGCCATGGTACAGTCCCTAGTTCCAAATCTCAATGGCCACATCTGCAGCCTGGAGACCAACAACGGTGTGCCTCCTCATTCCAGCGGGACACAGATGTTACACCGTCAATCGGAACCACGGCAAAGTCCCCAGTTCCAAGACTCTACGGTTCAAAGACAACCTAGAGTCAACCAATGACCTCCCCGCCGGATCAACGCTCCGTCTCGGAAACAAGTCAACCAACCCCAGGGAAATCAGTGTCCTTGGCAAAAACCTCGATTCAGGGAAATCAGCGTCCTTGACGAGAGCATCTCTATTCGCGTTGACCCGCAGAGAAATCAGTGTCTTTTGTAACAACCCTAATTTTCCTATACAATTTTCTATACAAATTTTTTTTCAAATTCCATAAAAGATTATTTTAACCTGAGCACAATATATATGTAATTATTTTGTTTTTAAATAACTCCATTTTTTAGTGTACATAAAATTGTTTTAAAATTAAAGTATACTTGGGGTATTTAATGTTGCTGTTACCACTTTAAGTAATTATTTTACACCATAATTACAAGAAGGAGCTTGTAGCTCATTGGTATCACCTTGCACTGCTGAACCAAGCCACCAGAGTTCAAATCCCATACCCTACATTATTTTTAATATTATTTTTTTAAACCTTTAGAATACCAAGAGTTTACACGTGCATATCTCACAAAAACCCCACTACATCCAAAGATGTAACACTTGCAGGAGTTAGATGAACCGTCGGGGGGATCCTGGCTGCCGGACTCGGCCGGGAATCGGCCGACTCGGCCTCGACTCGGCCGACTCAGTGCTCCGACCGAGTCACGGTCGCGTCACCCCCGAGTCGGCCGATTTCGGTGACGGCCACAACATGAAAGTTGTGTCTTTTCATATTCCCTATGCACCTGCAAAATTTCAGCCTCATACCACTTCCAGAGCTCTTTAAAAACCCCAATTACTCCACTTTTAATACATTTTTATTATATTTTATCACATTTTTATTTTTAACTTTTCATCTACCCTAACCCTAGCCTAACCCTATAAATACCAACCCTACACACTACCCTCTCACCCCTAAAACCCTAAGCTTACTCTCTTAAAAATTTTCCAAGAAGTGTGTACGTTGAAAACAAGTTCGCGGCGAAGCTCCAACGAAATTCCGGCGGGAATTCCGGTGACGTTTTTAGAAACAAACAGCGACGAAGCAATGCCTCGGCAACTTCTTTGTTTCCCCTACACTCCTCAGTATATATCGAAACCCGTAAGTCCCTTTCTATCCTTCTTTCTATTTCTCTAAAATACGAAATTACGAAACCCGACGGAATCGGAACAAATTCGATTTCCGATTCGGTTTTCTATAAAACTTCACTTCTAACCAATACATTCATGCCTAAACATCTTTATCTTGACTATTAAACTTTTAAAAATTAATTTGAATAAGTTTCATCACATGAAATGATAACCTTTCCAAATTATCGTATTTTCACTTTAATACCACAATGTTTTAATTTCACATTTAACCCCTTAACTTTGCTATACATTTAAAGTAGAGCACGAAGTAATGACCTACCTCCACACACACGTAAATACAAACTTAAATGACATCATCAAAAACTTAGAATACGATAAAACGAAACTTTCATTTAAATACCATATTCTTAATAAAACCATTCTTAAAAGTTTTAGATTAGATACACTTTTAAATAAATACTTCTTATTAGGAAAACACGATAAGTTGTGGACATCGATCGTTTATCTAAATCTGACTTTGTGGTGTCTAGGCTAGACAAGTGAGCTTAGGTAACTTTAAAAGGCCCGTCTCACGATTCGTGAGCGGATCCCTCCTTCCTCACTTGTACTTACCTGGCCACAATTGGCGGTGAAGAGGCGATTTGAGGCTTCTAATGACTTGTCGTTTAGACCATTTAGAAATAGGCTAGTTGGCTTAGGAAACCCTAGAATCTAAAATACGGAAAATTACACTTTGCAAATAAATACCTTTTACTTTATAAAACCGTTTTCTAAAGGAATAGTATTTTACAATCTTTGCAAAGCGCTCTACAACCTATATTTGGGGAACCCGTTCGGGATCGTGCAGTTTATCGCGCACCCTCGGGCTAGTAGTGCGAGATTCAGACCTCCGCAAGGAGCATTAAGACTCGAAAGGTTTAAAATACGACATCTTAAGAAAATGAGATTTTTGGAATATAAAATATTTATTTAAAATTATTTTTTGTATAAACATATATATATATATATATATCATTTAAGTATCTATTATATTATAATATAAATTTCCACCTTTTTCTAAAAATCACAATAATAAATTTTACACTAAAATACCATGAACTTCAAATAATCAATATTACAGATAAATACCCTTATTTATAAAAGTAGGATATTTTCACTAGAAATGTCACAACATAAAATCCACCCTCATTACAACTCTAAAGACGAACAATAAATACTTGAGGTGTATTTTGAAAAGTATATAAAAGTATTTTTACATAAAACCCCCTCAAGTTTTATAAATTACCCTAAGAACCCTAACAATTATAAGACTTCGATTTACATTTCTGATTGTCTGACTCGGGTTTGAGTCTGATTAATCTGACTTGAATATGATTCAAGCCAATCTACAATCTACAAGATTCCAATTCAATATGAACACATGAATCCATGAATACAATTATCAATTTATACAACTTGAATGAACCGAAACATGAATATATTTCTTTTACATGATTCTCAGTTATTCCATTTACATGACTCTACGGTTATAACCATTTCCTGATATCATGGTTTCGGTCAGTCAGTCATTCAATCTTACAATCAATACAATTTACAAAATAACAATACAAACAAAACACTACGGGGTTTAAAGGGTAGATTGGTACGGAAGGTGTTAAAAGTGGCACGAGTCGGTCAGATTTAAGACACATAACATGAATCCAATTGCCGTTGTTCCGGGCCTTCTAACGGAGCCTTATACTCTATATTCTGTTTGCCCTGGTCTCTAGCATATAGAGACCCCTCTCATATACACTGGCATTCTTCTGTACCAAGCTACAAATAACAGCGTTAATACAACATTATAACAATACAATACAACATTAAAAGCCTCTCTCTCTCCTACTCTTTGTCTATTTCTCCCCTATCTTTGGGACTTACCGAGCAACCTGTTCGCTGACGACATTCTATTTCTTTCTTCTTTGAATGTCGTCAGGTGGTTTGGACCCGGCGGAGATCGAGCCATCGCAAGAAGACTTGGAGCAGTTTGCTGAAGACCCTGCACTTTAGTTTCATTGTACACTTTTCCTCTCTATACTTTTCATTTCCTGTTATGCCACTGTTTAGGCATCTTTGTATTTCAGTTGTATTTCCTTTCATGTATTGTACAAACAATGTTAATAAATAAAAGTTGCTGTTCTTTTTATTTCTTGTCTCTTGTGTATTTATTTGATATTGCTTAGATACGCGTAGCGTATGTACTTCTGAGTATATACGTAGCGGACCTCGTCGCGTCTCCTTCGCCGTACACTGGGAAGTGGGGCATGGCATCTTTGCAGGAATATCTCGATTCGTTTCAACTCCGAGGAAATCAGTGTCCTTGGCAAATACTTCGATTCAGGGAAATCAGTGTCCTTGGTAACCTCCTCGATTCAGAGAAATCAGCGTCCTTGACGAGAGCACCTCGATTTACGTTGACCCGCAGAGAAACCAGCGTCATTGCAGGAATACCTCGATTCATTTCGACCTCCAGGGAAATCAGTGTCCTTGGCAAAACCTCGATTAAGGGAAATCAGCGTCCTTGGCAAGAGCATCTCGATTCGCATCGACCCGCAGAGAAATCAGCGTCTTTGCAGGAATACCTCGATTCGTCTCAACCCCAGAGAAATCAGTGTCCTTGGCAACCTCCTCGATTCAGGGAAATCGGCGTCCTTGACGAGAGCATCTCGATTCGCGTCGACCCACTGAGAAATTGGCGTCTTTGCAGGAATACCTCGATTCGTCTCAACCCCAGGGAAATCAGTGTCCTTGGCAACCTCCTCGATTCAGGGAAATCAGCGTCCTTGACGAAAGCACCTCGATTCGCGTCGACCCGCAAAGAAATCAGTGTCTTGACAGGAATACCTCGATTCGTCTCAACCCCAGGTAAATCAGTGTCCTTGGCAACATCCTCGATTCAGGGAAATCAGCGTCCTTGACGAGAGCACCTCGATTTGCATCGACCCACAGAGAAATCAGTGTCTTGGCAGGAATACCTCGATTCGTCTCAACTCCGGGAAAATCAGTGTCCTTGGCAAAACCTCGATTCAGGGAAATCAGCATCCTTGGCGAGAGCACCTCGATTCGCGTCGACCCACAAAGAAATCAGTGACTTTGCAGGAATACCTCGATTCGTCTCAACTCCGAGGAAATCTGTCACGACCCGAAGGTACGGAACGTGACCGGCACTTAAATTACTAAGCGTCTAGAGGTGCAACGTAATCTAAGTAAGCCGAAGCCCAGAAATCTAAACCATATAAAAGAAGATGTAAAGGAAAACATATAGGAAAACAAGTATAAAAGCAACATCAAATTTTCTCAAAAATTTCGGCAGAGTCTCCTTTGTAAAAACTGGCCCCAAACGGGTACAAACAAGAATAATATATATACAAACAATAAAAAGGCATCCCCAAGTGGGAGCTAGCTCTACGCCAACAGGCGGAAACAACCACACCATGAACAATAATATACAACGCCAAAGGGCAAGGCTCAAAACTCAAAAGAAAACAAATCCACCAGATACTATAATAATACAAGCGCGACTCTAAGGTCGAAATAAACAACTGGTCCTCTAAACTATCAAGTAATACAAGTCTGGTTGATGGAGCTTACTAGATAAAAATGAAATAATAAAATACAACGGCGGTTCTGATAAAAGTGAACCAACCTACCAAGCAAATCACCCAGAATGAAATGGTGTGCCGGCAAGCTGCCAAGGAAACCTGTGCATCGAAAGAAAAATTTGGCACAATGGGGGTGAGTTGCCAACTCATGAGTAGAAGACATCTGCGAAAAGAAATCGAATGCACGACGCTATCCTAGATCATAATAATATACTAATATATCACTAGTCATCTAGTAATGGCAGGGTAATAAACTATGTGTAAGTGCAAATGCTCCATGCTCGTGTCAGTGCCTCAAATAGTAATATGTCATATGAATGAGTATGCATGCACATGAATGTAAAACAATCAATCCTGAAATCTGGATATATCTGTATAAGAAATCTTTAACTTTTATCATGGTAAAATTTGTATAGAAATCTGAAATATCATCGATGAAATCCATGGAAATCCGTGTCAAGTATCGACACAAAACATGTAAATCTCAAGTCTCAATACCTCATACTCTCAATATCTCATAGTCTCAATATCTCGGGCTCCGTCAGTCCGGATCGGCCCATATCATCAAATCTCACGACAACGGTCGGTATCCTCCGGATATCCGCCGCGCCAGACATCACCGGTAGGTAGTCTTCCCCTGCCAGGCTCATCGTCTACAACTCGATCTTCTTGCCCCGGGGTACCATACGGGGCCCACCATGTACCCGAAACGGTTCATCCACTCCTCGAATCGGGTCTCGAAATCCAACAGAAAACATGAAATCTCATGGTGGACGACACATACATCACGAGAAAACCGCAACTTATATTTTAAAAAGAGAGGAGGAGAGAGAAGTTTTTATATATATTCTTCCGGTTTTCCCCAAAATCCAGAAATCTCATAGAAATCGAAAATCCCCAAATCATGAGTAAGTAAATGATAAGTGTCGGCATAAGCCCCACAATACTGCATGATAACATGAAATTGTGAATGTATGAAATGTCTAAGTAATAAATGCAATGCCTAGACCAACATCTGAGAGTGATCACAATATTATATTGATCTAGCTTTTAGCTGATTCTATCAATAAAAGATAATATGCTCTAAAGTGTACGTGACATAGCAATTACCGATGATGATGCGTGTGAGCCGGCAAATAAGTGTACGTGGAATATGCGCATCATCGGTAATGGTGCTGGTGTCCTAACAGACAGAGTTTCATACTGAGTAAAGAAACATATGTATGAACATGCAACATGATGATTACGATCTGAATGTAAAAATGGATGTGTATTAACCACGCATTTGTAATATACATGTCTAACTACAACTATATGACTCAAGCCTAAACTAGTATCTATCTAACCCCCTAAGGAACTAAACTAAAGAAACTAGTCGATAAGAAATAAGAATCCACTTAAGGTCTGAGTCCATATCTCTAATAGTCGGCGATCCAGCCTCAATAGCGTCACGTACGTAGTACGACTTTCTCGAATCAAGAGTGCGGATCAATCATCACATCTAAGCCTCGTACGGTAAAATCCATCGTACGGCATCTCAATATCGGGGTACGGGTCAAGTATCACCTACGTACATCATCATTCGTATAATATCATCATCAAATAATGTCATGCTCAAAGGTACTGTACTGTAATCGCATACATCCCAATATCATCAATCATATATCATTGTCTGCGTACATATACATCGTCAATTGTTCCTCAGAAATATCATGTCATATACATCATATCGTAATCTGGTCACACATATATCATATCGTAATTAAGTCACAGGTTACAGTCCGGGTTCTATTCTAAAGTCTCGTATATCTCGATGTCATCATCACCTATTATCGTTTATGTATCCATATCCATTTCCTCATTTTCCAACGATCCGCTAACATCATATCACGACTGTATAGCCAAGAGATCACGGTATCAGGCCCAGTTATATTGTCTCATCCCCATGTATCATATAACATCCTTATCTCACATATACATGTTGTGTATATAAATATACCTACACACATTCCTATATATATATATGAATATACACATACACATATACACCAAGTCGAGTTTCTGTGTGTGCGTATGTGTGTGTTTACCGGAAACCTACGAATCCCCTCCAAGACATTCATCCCCTGGTAAAGTCATTCTAAATCAGTCTAGTCCAACCTAAAATCTTTAATAGGGTCCTACTCACCAAGAATCTAAGGTCACGTCCAACCTCCTAATGACAATAAGTAGTATTCCTATTCCACGTTGCGGGGGTGCTAAACGCCATCCACCCGACTTCCCCCGTAGATATGCATCTACTCACCTGGTCCTTGTCTGCCGAAGACGATGTCGTCCTCCTCTTCTTCCTCGTCCGAAGTCCACGTGAGGGGTACCTATATGCAAACATATATAATATCGTAAACTGAATCATGGACAAAATCAAAACGACGCACGAAACGCGCATAGGTTAAAACATATGACCCGCTCATGCAAAAGAACCAAATATCGCTCGATATCGGCGTACAAACACCGACTGATCGAGATAAAACACCAACCAACAACTCGTAGTTTCAAAACTCATTATTTATAATATAAAACATGATTTAAATCATCAAAATCCTAAAATCGATCAAATCGTCCAATTCCGCAAAACCTTGAAAATGTCAATTTACCGTTTTACTTCAAAACTTGTTGTTTAAATGGAACTAATGGTTATAATATTCATTAAATAACATAACTAGATTATAGAAACCATTACCATATTTTATCACACTAATTTGTATTAAATTGGAAATTCTAGTTTGCAATTTTATCAAATTTCAACACTTTGCAAGCAAAATTTCATAATTCCACTACTAAACTTGATTTTGCATATTTTAAATTATTAAACCACACAATGAAACCTTAAGGATGTTCTAAAGCCCTAACTATAATTTTAATCCCACATTTTTAATAAATTTCAAAAACCTAGTTTACAAAATAGTATATTTATCACATTTTATTAACTAATAATTTGAAACTACTAATTAGATTAGGTTTTTCATTCCTTTAACACGTTAATATTCTCATTAAAACTACAATCTAATGATAAAAACCTTAATTAGAATTTTATATCACCTATATATATGTTTTATAAAAACCTAGATAGCAAAATTGCTTAATTTAAACAATTTTGAATGAACAAATTATAATACATCAACCATGCAAGATTTTTCTCTTCTAAAAATGTTAAGCTACTTACTATAACCCCACTCAATTAATAAAAACCCAAATTTCATTTTGAAACCCTCTCTTGAAATTTTCATCTAGCAATAGAACCAACTAAAATTTTTAATTAAACACTTAATTAACTAATTTAAGGTAACTAACCACAAATTAATTATAGGATTAAAATTATACCTCCATAACATGAGATTAACCATGCAATCTTAGCCTCCCAAAGTGACTCTCTTGCTCCAATATCCAAGCTAAAATGAGCAAAGAATGGTAGGTAGGAATTAAATTAGGAATTTGTAGGGTTTTATTTGGATTTTTGTAGGATTTTTGATAATTTTTGAAGGGAAATTAAATTTGGAAAATGGAGGGGCTGCCATGGGATGAGGGCCGGCCATGTTAGGGAGTGAGGGGAGAGAAAGAAGAGTGTGTGGTATGATGTAGAAACTTCTCCAATTAATTACTTCTTATTAGTCTTTTCATTAATTAATAAAATTTATTTATTTTCCTAACTCAATTTAACCTAGAATGGTCTAGAACCATGGCAAATTTTGAAAATGAATTTTGCATGAAACATACTTGATTCCAATATGCAATGGTTCACTTTTGCAAATTTAACCCATTCAATTTTGTAAATTACACTAATTTAATGTATAAATAAAGTTTATGTTAATATTTAAAATAATTACTTTAGGAAAAATATTTAATTAAACTAAAAATTTATAAATGACTAAATAAACACCATTTACTAGTAATTACATAATTAAAATAGGTCTTTTTAAATTTATGAAGAAAATTATTTATAGTTAAGTTTTACGGAAAATACGGTTTATTTTTCCGAAAATCAGAAAATTCGCCAAAAGGATTTTATTTATTTAATTATTTATTTATTTATTTATTTATTTATTTTTAAAACGTTACAATCTTCCCTCCTTTAAGAAATTCGGTCCCCGAATTTAAATTAAAACTCCCCCCAATTACTAAAACATTCAGCTAAAACACTCAAATCGTCGGGGCTCCGAAATCATCAATACATAACTAAAATCAACTCCGTCAAGCATAACGCAATCATCGGAGTTAGGGTGAAAATAAAATATCAAAACCCAATACGAAAACCAACACAATATACATCAAAACTATAACTTATATATAGTGCACATCGTAGTAAAATCGGCTAAACATCTTAATAAAGAAACACGCAAAAAAAAACCTTTTTAAAATCGCCGTGCGATACGCGTGTCACGGCATAAGTAGCGGACGTTTATTTAAAAAAAATAGCTATACATATATATCTTTTATTTAACATACACGTCCCGCCTGGTTACTAAATGAAATAGCAATGATTATAAAAAAAACATACTGCTCATAATGAAATCATTCCTAATCATATCATAAAAATATCATGTGCGTCCGGTGCGCACTGAAATCAAAACCAAATACAGATGCCAAGAATACGCACAGAAACAAAACTGAGTGCAACGAGTGTGCACCAAAAATATCTGTCAAGTGCAACGGGCGTGCACACACTAATATCAGGTGCATCTAATCTGCACAAAACCTAGATTTAGTGCATCTGGTGTGCACAAAATCGCATCAAGTGCGCCAAGTGTGCGCAAGAATCTCAATCGAGTGCACATGGTGCACGAAAACATACACCGAATATCGAAATCGAAATCATAGTATGAAAAATGCATGAAAACTATGTCGAAGCATACGTCAAAATCATGTGCAACCCATATGCACGAAATCAAGTCAATATCTCAAAATGTATAAAACCAAATCGAGTGCACTGGGTATGTACAAAACAATATCAATAAAACTGATATATAAAACATGAATAAAGTGTAATGAATGTTCATATAGGAAATACCAATCGTAGAACAAAATCCTCAAAATACCAAAATCCAAACAACGGAAATATGAAATTCAAATCACCAAATCACAATCGTAAACACTATCGTCAATATGCGCCTTTTCTAATGTCGACTGATTCGGACTCGTCTTCTCATTGCTGTGCTGACTGCGCTGCAAACGGCTATGCTCATATCGAGAGCCTCCCGCGTAATATATCCCTTCACCTGATATCCGGACTACGTTAAACTTTTCGATCGATTCATCAAAATCCCATAATTCCCCAAGAGCTCAACACTCAAATACAGTTTAAAAATATCCAGTACATGCCCCAGCATTTGAGGACCAGCCGTAGAAAGGCAAACCCAAGCCTCACTAATGGCACTGCGGAACTGCCGTAAACCCTAAGGTTCAAAGGCGTTCTCGTGGTCATTATGTCGAGTTAGGGTTTCATTCTTCTAGAGGGTCCATAGAAATACCTGCATATTCTTCCGAATACCTTACACTTAGGAAATGGGTTTCTGAAAATCGTTCGAACCTTTTTAACTTCGTCTGGACGGCATGTGAACATCCTTCGTCCGCACGCTAAACAATGCTTCAATCCTCAAGAATAAACGATACCCTAAGGGTTATCGCATTCGAGCCACAGTTCCCTCTGCCCGGGCGACAGTGGTAACAGAAACCACCATCCGATATCGACGAAGATAGATCAAAGGAACGAATAGCATGCGGTGTAAGAAAATGTACATCCTAAGGCTTCTTAAGCAGAGTAGCGTATCATAAGTATGACGCGGATCATACCCACGGTACGTCACTCTACCTAAGTCACCTACTCCATCAACCAAGGATCACCCTAGACATATACAAAGGTTAAACCTAGCGCTATGATACCAACTTTGTCACGACCCGAAGGTACGGAACGTGACCGGCACTTAAATTACTAAGTGTCTAGAGGCGCAACGTAATCTAAGTAAGCCGAAGCCCAGAAATCTAAACCATATAAAAGAAGATGTAAAGAAAAACATATAGGAAAACAAGTTTAAAAGCAACATCAAATTTTCTCAAAAATTTCGGCAGAGTCTCCTTTGTAAAAACTGGCCCCAAACGGGTACAAACAAGAATAATATATATACAAACAATAAAAAGGCATCCCCAAGCGGGAGCTAGCTCTACGCCAACAGGCGGAAACAACCACACCATGCACAATAATATACAACGCCAAAGGGCGAGGCTCAAAACTCAAAAGAAAACAAATCCACCAGATACTATAATAATACAAGCGCGACTCTAAGGTCGAAATAAACAACTGGTCCTCTAAACTATCAAGTAATACAAGTCTGGTTGATGGAGCTTACTAGATACAAATGAAATAATAAGGTACAATGGCAGTTCTGATGCAAGTGAACCAACCTACCAAGCAAATCACCCAGAATGAAATGGTGTGCCGGCAAGCTGTCAAGGAAACCTGTACATCGAAACCTGTAGAAAAATTTGGCACAACGGGGGTAAGTTGCCAACTCGTGAGTAGAAGATATCTGCGAAAAGAAATCGAATGCACGACGCTGTCCTAGGTCATAATAATATACTAATATATCACTAGTCATCTAGTAATGGCAGGGTAATAAACTACGTGTAAGTGCAAATGCTCTGTGCTCGTGTCAGTGCCTCAAATAGTAATTTGTCATGTGAATGAGTATGCATGCACATGAATGTAAAACAATCAATCCTGAAATCTGGATATATCTGTATAAGAAATCTTTAACTTTTATCATGGTAAAATTTGTATAGAAATCTGAAATATCATCGATGAAATCCATGGAAATTCGTGTCAAGCATCGACACAAAACATGTAAATCTCGAGTCTCAATACCTCATAGTCTCAATATCTCAGACTCCGTCAGTCCGGATCAGCCCATATCATCAAATCTCACGATAAGGGTCGGTATCCTCCGGATATCCGTCGCGCCAGACATCACCGGTAGGTAGTCTTCCCCTGCCAGGCTCATCGTCAACAACTCGATCTTCTTACCCCGGGGTACCATACCGGGCCCACCATGTACCCGAAATGGTTCATCCACTCCTCGAATCGGGTCTCGAAATCCAACAGAAAACATGAAATCTCATGGTGGACGACACATACATCACAAGAAAACCGCAACTTATATTTTAAAAAGAGAGGAGGAGAGAGAAGTTTTTATATATATTCTTGCGGTTTTCCCCAAAATCCGGAAATCTCATAGAAATCCAAAATCCCCAAATTATGAGTAAGTAAATGATAAGTGTCGGCATAAGCCCCACAATACTGCATGATAACATGAAATTGTGAATGCATGAAATGTCTAAGTAATAAATGCAATGCCTAGACTAACACCTGAGAGTGATCGCAATATTATATTGATCTAGCCTTTAGCTGATTCTATCAATAAAAGATAATATGTTCTAAAGTGTATGTGACATAGCAATTACCGATGATGATGTGTGTGAGCCGACAAATAAGTGTACGTGGAATATGCGCATCTTCGGTAATGGTGCCGGTGTCCTAACAGGCAGAGTTTCATACTGAGTAAAGAAACATATGTATGAACTTGCAACATGATGATTACGATCTGAATGTAAAAATGGATGTGTATTAACCACGCATTTGTAATATACATGTCTAACTACAACTATATGACTCAAGCCTAAACTAGTATCTATTTAACCCTCTAAAGAACTAAACTAAAGAAACTAGTCGATTAGAAATAAGAATCCACCTAAGGTCTGAGTCCATATCTCTAATAGTCGGCGATCCAGCCTCAATAGCGTCACGTACGTAGTACGACTTCCTCGAATCAAGAGTGCGAATCAATCATCACATCTAAGCCTCGTACGGTAAAATCCATCGTAGGGCAAAATCTATCGTACGGCATCTCAATATCGGGGTACGGGTCAAGTATCACCTACGTACATCATCATTCGTATAATATCATCATCAAATAATGTCATGCTCAAAGGTATTGTACTGTAATCGCATACATCCCAATATCATCAATCATATATCATTGTCTGCGTACATATGCATCGTCAATTGTTCCTCAGAAATATCATGTCATATACATCATATCGTAATCTGGTCACACATATATCATATCGTAATTAAGTCACAGGTTACAGTCCGGGTTCTATTCTAGAGTCTCATATATCTCAATGTCATCATCACCTATTATCGTTTATGTATCCATATCCATTTCCTCATTTTCCAACGATCCGCTAACATCATATTACGACTGTATAGCTAAAAGATCATGGTATCAGGCCCGGTTATATTGTCTCATCCCCATGTATCATATAACATCCTTATCTCACATATACATGTTGTGTATATAAATATACCTACACACATTCCTATATATATATATGAATATACACATACATATATACACCAAGTCGAGTTTTTGTGTGTGCATGTGTGTGTGTATACCTGAAACCTACGAATCCCCTCTAAGACATTCATCCCCTGGTAAAGTCATTCTAAATCAATCTAGTCCAACCTAAAATCTTTAATAGGGTCTTACTCGCCAAGAATCTAAGGTCACGTCCAACCTTCTAATGACAATAAGTAGTATTCCTATTCCACGTTGCGGGGGTGCTAAACGCCATCCACCCGACTTCCCCCGTAGATATGCATCTACTCACCTGGTCCTTGTCTGCCGAAGACGATGTCGCCCTCCTCTTCTTCCTTGTCCGAAGTCCACGTGAGGGGTACCTATACGCAAACATATATAATATCGTAAACTGAATCACGGACAAAATCGAAACTACGCACGAAACGCGCATAGGTTAAAACATATGACCCGCTCATGCAAAAGAACCAAATATCGGTCGATATCGGCGTACAAACACCGACTGATCGAGATAAAACACCAACCAACAACTCGTAGTTTCAAAACTCGCTATTTATAATATAAAACATGATTTAAATCATCGAAACCCAAAAATCGATCAAATCGTCCAATTCCGCAAAACCTTGAAAATGTCAATTTACCGTTTTACTTCAAAACTTGTTGTTTAAATGGAACTAATGGTCATAATATTCATTAAATAACATAACTAGATTATAGAAACCATTACCATATTTTATCACACTAATTTGTATTAAATTGGAAATTCTAATTTGCAATTTTATCAAATTTCAACACCTTGCAAGCAAAATTTCACAATTCCGCTACTAAACTCGATTTTGCATATTTTAAATTTTTAAACCACTCAATAAAACTTAAGGATGTTCTAAAACCCTAACTATAATTTTAATCCCACATTTTTAATAAATTTCAAAAACCTAGTTTACAAAATAGTATATTTATCACATTTTATTAACTAATAATTTGAAACTACTAATTAGATTAGGTTTTTCATTCCTTTAACATGTTAATATTCTCATTAAAACTATAATCTAATGATAAAAACCTTAATTAGAATTTTATATCACCTATATATATGTTTTATAAAAACCTAGATAGCATAATTGCTTAATTTAAACAATTTTGAATGAACAAATTATAATACATCAACCATACAAGATTTTTCTCTTCTAAAAATGTTAAGCTACGTACTATAACCCCACTCAATTAATAAAAACCCAAACTTCATTTTGAAACCCTCTCTTGAATTTTTTATCTAGCAATAGAACCAACTAAAAATTTTAATTAAACACTTAATTAACTAATTTAAGGTAACTAACCACAAATTAATTATAGGATTAAAATTATACCTCCATAACATGAG
This sequence comes from Agapanthus africanus, assembly GCA_030015575.1. Taxonomy (NCBI): domain Eukaryota; kingdom Viridiplantae; phylum Streptophyta; class Magnoliopsida; order Asparagales; family Amaryllidaceae; genus Agapanthus; species Agapanthus africanus. The sequence goes on along the minus strand of CM057346.1, from coordinate 140,085,029 downwards.
ATTAACCATGCTATCTTAGCCTCCCAAAGTGACTCTCTTGCTCCAATATCCAAGCTAAAATGAGCAAAGAATGGTTGGTAGGAATTAAATTAGGAATTTGTGTGTTTTTATTTGGATTTTTGTAGGATTTTTGATGATTTTTGAAGGGAAATTAAATTTGGAAAATGGGGGGGCTGCCATGGGATGAGGGCCGGCCATGTTAGGGAGTGAGGGGAGAGAAAGAAGACTGTGTGGTATGATGTAGAAACTTCTCCAATTAATTACTTCTTATTAGTCTTTTCATTAATTAATAAAATTTATTTATTTTCCTAACTCAATTTAACCTAGAATGGTCTAGAACCATGGCAAATTTTGAAAATGAATTTTGCATGAAACATACTTGATTCCAATATGCAATGGTTCACTTTTGCAAATTTAACCGATTCAAATTTGTAATTTACACTAATTTAATGTATAAATAAAGCTTATGTTAATATTTAAAATAATTACTTTAGGAAAAATATTTAATTAAACTAAAAATTTATAAGTGACTAAATAAACACCATTTAATAGTAATTACATAATTAAAATGGGTCTTTTTAAATTTATGAAGAAAATTATTTATAGTTAAGTTTTACGGAAAATACGGTTTATTTTTCCGAAAATCAGAAAATTCGCCAAAAGGATTTTATTTATTTAATTATTTATTTATTTATTTATTTTTTTAAAACGTTACAAAATCAGTGTCCTTTGCAAAAACCTCGATTCAGGGAAATCAGCGTCCTTGACGAGAGCACCTCGATTCGCGTCGGCCCGCAGAGAAATCAGTGTCTTTGCAGGAATATCTCGATTCGTTTCGACTACAGGGAAATCAGTGTCCTGGGCAAAAACCTTAATTCAGGGAAATCAGCGTCCTCAACAAGAACATCTCGATTCGTGCCGACCCGCAGAGAAATCAGTGTCTCTGCAGGAATATACAATGTCAGCAAAGCGGAGCCACGGCAAAGTTCCCAGTTCCATGACTCGGCGGTACACAGACAAACCAAAGTCAACCCTTGACCTCCCTGTTGAAGTAATGCTTTGACTCGGGAGTAGGTCAACTCATCAATCACTTACGAGTCCTCTCGACTTGTAGGGAAGAAAATTCTCTTGTGAGATCCTTACGACTCTCAAGAGAAAACACACTTAGAAATTCTCACGATTCCTAAAGAGAAAATACACCTACGAGATCCTCTCGACTCGTAGGGAGAAAAGTCTTTGTGAGACCCTCACGGCTCATAAAGTTGAAAATTCTTGGGTGGCAGATCCTAACCCTGTCTCCCAAGCCATCACTGCCCTGCAAGGAGGTCAACATGGACTATCCACGAGCCACACTCTCCGAAGTCAAACATCGACGAGGAGGGAAACAACCACTTACGAGTCCTCTCGACTTATAAGCGGAAAAATTCTCTTGTGAGATCCTTACGACTCTCAAGAGAAAGCACACTTAGGAATTCTCTTGATTCCTAAGGAGAAAATACACCTACGAGATCCTCTCGACTCATAGGGAGAAAAATCTTTATGAGACCCTCACGGCTCATAAAGTTGAAAAGTCTTAGGCAACAGATCCTAACCCTGTTTCCTAAGCCATCGCTACCTTATAAAGAGTTCAAGATGAACTGTTATCTACCATCTGTGGGCCACACTTGCCAAAACTGCATGCCACAGAAATGGAGAAGTTACTCATGAGCATATAAACCACTTCACGCCAAAGTAAAACATAAAGAAATAGAAGGGTGCGGCTCATGGAGCTGAGGGTTTGGAACTATATTCCTTAAGAGTCGAGATTTGAGTCAATGATAAATGACGATGCTTGTGTCCGCTCGTTATCTTCTCAGATCAAGATTTTGAAAATTATATACCAACCCAAAACTGGTCATACGCTATGAATTACTCTGCACTACTTCACCCACATATATACTTACGTGGGCAAAGTAGTGGGGGGCATTTGTTCCCACCAAAATTTTGGCTCACAACCTGCTCCCTTATATAAAAAAATAATAATAATAATAATAATAAAATAAAAAATGAAAGGAAAAACTCCACATGCAAAGAATGTAACAAATGCCTCCAAGCCAAGAGTTAAAACATTGTGAAGCAACGCTTCAGATGCAGCGCCAAGTGCGCTGCGCCCTAAACAGCGCACCACGTGCAAAGCACGTGTGCGCTAGCGCTAGGTGCACTGCGCTCTAAGAAATGCACCCCGTGTAAAGCATGGGTGCGCTAGCGCTAGGCGCGCTGCGCTCCAAGCAGCGCACCACGTGTCAAACACGGGTGCGCTAACGCAATGTGCGCTGCCTTTTAAGCAGCACATCACGTGCAAAGCACGGGTGCGCTAGCGCTGAAACCTAAAAGCTCCCCACCGTCAGATCAAAGATCTAATAATAATGATAAATCATTAATTAATCAGAAACTAAATTCTGTTAAGAAAATCTTTCCAAATAACAAGATTGTGCTCTGTAAATCAGAGCACCGTTGGATCAATGATCCAATGGTAAATAAAAAGTACCAAAAGACAGAATAAATTCTGTATGGAAAGATTTATCAATCTTGTTAAAAACAAGAAGATTGCCTTCTGTAAATCAGAAGCCCTTGGATCAAAGATCCAACGATGGAAAATTCCCCAAATCAATTGGAGAAAAGATCTCCTTAACTAATTGAACAAACCAGCTTGCCCTATATAAAGGTCCCAAGACTTCAAGTCTTGCATAGAGAACCCCCCCAATAAATTTTGAGAAACTCAAAGATAAAGAGCAAGCTATTACAAGAAGATTTTTCTTCAAGGAAAAAATGATGATGATGAACACAGAGATGAAATCATCTCATGATTAAGAAATAAGAATTCATTTCTTTAAACAGATCATAGATCTATAAGACAAAAAGTCTTTCACAAAGAGATCAAAAGATCTCATCATAAAATAAAAGAAGAACATAATTTTTCTCACAAATCATGGATCTATAAAGGCAAAGCCTTTCATCAAAATGAGAGATTGGAAATATCTCCTGCAAAAATAAGAACTGTTGTTCTTAGATCTTGAGACAAAATCTCTTTTCAAAGAACATAAATTTGTTTTCCAGATCATAAAATTGATCAGATGCGCTTTGCGCTCTTGAACTGCGCTTTGCGCTCGTGAACTGCGCTTCTGCGCTCTATAGACTGACGCTCAGCGCCAAATGCGCCACGTGTCAATCACGTATGCACCAATTAACAACTTGCGCTTTGCGCTTCTGAAATAGCGCACTGCGCTCATGGGCTGGCGCTCAGCGCCAAGCACACTACGTGTCACTTACGTGTGCGCCACTAAATTGAAAGCGCGATGCGCTCATGTATTAGCGCTCAGCGCTCATAAACTGGCATCATGCGCTCATCATCTGGCGCCTAGCGCTGAGTACGACACGTGTCCCTTACATGTGCGCTACTTGGCAGAAGCGCACTGCGCTTTTTGATTGGCGCAAAGCGCCTAGCGCGCCATGTGTTGCTCTGACAGAACATAAATTGTTCTTTAATAAGCCCAGAGCTCTGATAAATGCTCAGCATTCAATACAAGACAAAAAACAGTGTCAAGATATAATGCTCAACATTGTTAAAAGGGTCAAGCCCAAATAAAGGCTCAACAGCCCAAAATAAAATATTAAACATTTTAACCTGATTGGACTTAGCCCAATATTGGCCATAAGTCCTCAACCCGTATTAATTGAGCTTATCTGCTCATAAATATTTTAACAGATCTTAGCCCCAAATTGGACTACAGATCTTTCAACCAACTCACGTCGGTTCGAGGGTACATCTCTTTACTCCTCTGATATTTGTCGTTGTAATCCTTCAACGTCTTCAGAGAGGTGACGGGTCCCGACAACCAAACATTCTACGGATTTTGGGGTCCTTTAAAACCCATGGACTATGATGTCCTTAACCTTGACTGTGAGGTCTTTAAACTCACGGACTATGATATCCTTAACCTTGACTGTGATGTCTTTAAACTCACGGACTATGATGTCCTTAACCTTGGACCGTAATGTCCTTAAACTAATCGATCGCCATGTTCCTAAACTAAACAATAGAGCCCAATTGCTCTCCTGTTGGATCTAAACGATCCTGTTAAGTTGATCTTAGTCTAAAAATTGGACTAGCGTATTCTTAACAAACGTTTAAGTTGATCTTAGCCTCAAATGAGACTAACGTATCCTTAAACCCAACCCCCAAACCCAAATCTAAGAAGATACGGATTTGGACTAATCCACGCCTTACGGGCGACAACATAAATTAGTCTCCGTATACAATCCACGGGCAACCAAAAACAAAACAAACACCCACGACACGAAGTGACCATCTAGAGAAGGAGAAAGTGGTTACCGCGATGCGGTAGCGTAATTAACTGCAGGGGCTTGCGCCTGCAGGGAAGAGCGTCCCCACAATCAAAAATCCCTCAAATGAGGGGGAATCTGACGAAGTCTGCTACATCGGCCGCATCCGTTTAAACCTTCGATACGTAGTGTCATAAATCAACTTGGCATCTTCAGAGAGGTGGACGGATGGCACCTATTAGCATCTACCCCCAAATTCAGGCAAGACGTTTGTCTTTCCGGTTTTCGGCGGAGAACAGGGACATTTTTCTCCTCCCATATCTCGGGTGAAGCGTTCATGCGAACTCATTTAACATATATGCTGATGTATGTACTGAAATAATGTTTTTTTCCGTGCAGCAATCAACTTTCAATGACGATGTATTCTAAGACGAATTCAGCTTCTGACGCGACCCCAATCCCATACGTGGTCAAGGTCAATGCTCGTGTGGTTCTCCCTGCAAGCCTCAATTGACAGTGGGAGGAACTGCCCTGCCAGTTGATTAGAATGATTTAGCGTGCTTGCGCTTTCTAAAAGATAGATCAAAAATATTTGTAACCGCGATCAAGAACGGCGTCGCATGAAGCTAGCCGGTGAGTACGGGTCGGTCCACAGGGATTTTGTGAATTTCCGATTCGTTCTTACGAGTTAATTCCGAAGGGTGTTCGGTTGATTATTAAATCTAAAAATCTAATTATTCAACCTAGGGCAATTAATTGAAAGTTATAACTAGGGCAGATAAATAAAATCTATACTAGGGCAGGAAAATAAATTTAATCTAGGGCAGGAATTGAAATTATCTAGGGCAAGAAAATAAATAGATCTACTTACTTTACAGATGGATCTCTCCAACCATTTACGCAGGGTTGTCAGATCTGAATAGATGAGTTGAAAAGAAACACTGATGCTCTCCAAAAGAGTTCTGGAATTTTTATTAAAAGGAGGCATAAAGAATTACAATCTTTAGAGTTCTATTTATAGGAAATAGAAACCCTAGGTTACATCTTGAACCGCATGTCTAAATTTACAAAAATAGCTCTAGGTTGACTAGTCAAATCTGTCTCACAATTTGGTAAAAATTAATTCCACCGTTCCCTTAAGCCCGCTGTGGAACCGCGGCCCAAGGCCTGGTTTGGCCGCGGTTCCGCGGCCAAAAAGTAGAATTGGCTCATGTGCTTTCTTGTGATGGCTTCTTATTACTTGTACTTCCTGTTTCTTCAGGTCTTTTTGCAGATTGTTTTCTCGTTCTCTTCCAGATCTTTCCAGTGAATATTGTAGTGGACCTTTACTGTTTCTTCGTGTCGCTGCCTTTATACTCGGTGAACTGTCATTCATTGTTCCTCAACATGTAGACGCGATCAAGATTTCACCATTTATCATTCGTAGTCTCACTTTTGCATTGTCTTTTCATTGTTTTCACTGTTTTAGATCTAAGAACCTGTAACCTGTAATATGTAGCAGACATGCGTCAAAATCACCTGTTTATTTATTAAACGAATAAGAATGGGGAATATAATAATGCAATATTCTGGTGTGAACAAATACCCCCAAACTTATCTTTTGCTCGTCCTCGAGCAAACTTATTTTTAATCACTAAAATCCTAACCTAACCACACTTTCGCAGGGAAACGCGATTGCACTGAGCACGTGCAACAAGCCGTTAAACCTTTAGGTGTCCCTAGTAGGAGGAGTGTTGTCTCCTGAGGGTTTTCAGCGGATTACACCCACAAAATCCTATCAACTCGGCCGTTTGACTTTTGTTCTCCAATTAGGTCTTCTAATAAGGAATTCTATTATCTTTTGACTCGCAAATTATCCACCTGTATTCTTCACACTTCCTCATTATTTAACTTAAGATTATATATGTTATGTAGACCTACTTAGCTTTCGGCATCTCTTTAAGTCTTCCTTCTAGGGTTTCATCTCCACTTAGGAATTTCTATCAACTTTATTAAAGATACAAGTTCTATTCCTCATCCCTTTCTCTCATCTAAACTCCACTTACATACCCCTACGTATGTGTATAGATCACCCCTACACTTGGAAATTCAAATCAAGCAATCGTACTCTCGTCCATTGTCCAAAGCACTTATTAGTGAATTTTTAATTGAATTTCGCTTACACATCCTTCATGCGACCGTTAATACTTCTTGAGGTACCAACGATCGATTACAAAACGTGTTTGCACATTTAAGCGTAATTCCTAGTCTTGCAACACCCAAGGCTTTAGCAGTGACTCCCAAACCGGTTGGTCTAAGGCACTAGGTGATAAGGCACCCTTGCTAAATATTTTTCTATTTTTTACAGCCTTAAGTAATCACAAAAACCAGTGTCCATTTTTTTTCTTTATTCACTTTTTTTTCTTTTATTTTCATTGTACTAAGGACTTTAGACAAGAGCATTTCAAGGTCTCTTCTACTATTCCAAGTTTCAAGATGCGTGATTGTGCAAATTGTAGGGTATACATTTTCAGAATCTAGACTTAAGCTAGGAACTATTTTTCAAACTTATACTCTAATAAGAACATCAATACACTTCCCTCGTTTTGACTAAGCCCAAGAAGTGAACCCAAAATTTGCCTAATTCTAAATAAACTACAAAGACATATACTCTCTACCATTAAACTTTAAGGGAGGTTATTTTTAGGGTTTTTAATTTACTAAGTCTAAGATCTAGTTGTTCCTAGGCAGTTAACCTATTTGTAAAACTCAAGTCAATTAGACCAAAATTGAATACAATATTTTTTGTAATTTTCAAAAAATTTCAATTTTTATGGGTTTTCAAATAAGTATGCAAATGCAAAAATATGTACAAATGAATGCGAAGGAAGAAGACGTTCCGAGCATTTGATTAATATTAAAACTTGTATTTACCGCAATCAGAAACGGCGTCGCTTCGCAGCTAGCCGGTGAGTACGGGTCGATCCACAGAGATGGGTAAATTCCTTTTATGTGTTTTAACAAGTTGATTCAAAGTGTCGTTTTGGTTGGTTTATAAAAATCTATGAAAACTGGATCTAATTAATCTAATTAAAAGTCTTGCTAGGGTTAGGCTTAGGGGAAGTTTTGGAGATTAACGTTTTCCTCACCACTTTCAATACCTTCTTTTTTTAGATCTATTAGATGTTACGGTAATTATCAATAAAGTGGATCCAAATCTTTTGGGAAGATGTTTCTTCCTCTAGATTTGTATCTTTCCTTTGTTGATAATTACCCTAACCCCAATGGAAAACGCGCGCAACCGGCCCTTTATACTACGGTTCACCGTTACCTCGAGGGGTAGGGTGCCGTAGGGAGCACTTGTGCGCGTATGCAAGGAGTTCTAATTCATTAGGTGAATGTGGCATTGAAAGGGGTGAGAGATCTCATCTCTCAACCCTTTCCCTAAGGCTAACCCTAACAAGCGAGGAGATTACTCGCTCATTAGGGGATGAGAAAACATTTTAATTAAAGGAACAGAAATAAAATTACTTACTAATTCGATGGCTCCCTCCAAGCAAGAAGACAGAATAGATCTGAATATAACTCCCAGAAATTCTGAATTTTATTTATTGAAAAGAGGCATAGGTTTTTACAGATCTGGGAATACAATTTATAGGAAAACATGAAAACTAGGGTTACAGACTCTCGAACATGTGAAATTACAGATTTGACCCCTAAAAATCCCAACACCTGCACCGTCGCACCGACACGCCAAAAATCCACCGACGTGCGCTCTATATGGCCGCGGAACCGCGGCGCCAGGCTGGGTTTGGCCGCGGTTCCGCGGCCAAGTTGAGGATTTGGGACTCTGTAATTTTTGGGCTTTTTCTTGGCTTCTTGGGCTTCCTATTTCCATATGTATTTTTCTCTGTTAGGCTTCTTATTCTTCTCCAGATATTTCAGTGAAAATTTGTAAGGATCTTTTGACAGTTTCACTTTCGTCTTTTTAGACCTTGCACCGTTCTTCGTCTCGGCTTAAGTAAGATCCATCTACTTGTTGGTCAAAAGTCCATTTTCTGTATCAACTTTCGTCTTTTTCACTGTATTTGCTCCAAGAGCCTGTATCCTGTAACATGCAACAAACGTGCGTCAAGAGTACCTGTTTATTTATAAAATGGATAAGAATAGGGGGATGAAAAATGCAATATTATGGTCTGAACAAATACCCCCAAACTTATCTTTTGCTCGTCCTCGAGCAAACTTATTTTTTTATTCACTAAAATCCTAACCACACTTTCGCAGGGAAACGCGATTGCACTGAGCACGTGCAACAAGCCGTTAAACCTCTAGGTGTCCCTAGTAGGAGGAGTGTTGTCTCCTGAGGGTTTTCAGCTGATTACACCCACAAAATCCTATCAACTCGGCCGTTTGACTTTTGTTCTCCAATTAGGTCTTCTAATAAGGAATTCTATTATCTTTTGACTCGCAAATTATCCACCTGTATTCTTCACACTTCCTCATTATTTAACTTAAGATTATATATGTTATGTAGACCTACTTAGCTTTCGGCATCTCTTTAAGTCTTCCTTCTAGGGTTTCATCTCCACTTAGGAATTTCTATCAACTTTATTAAAGATACAAGTTCTATTCCTCATCCCTTTCTCTCATCTAAACTCCACTTACATACCCCCACGTGTGTGTGTATAGATCACCCCTACACTTGGAAATTCAAATCAAGCAATCGTACTCTCGTCCATTGTCCAAAGCACTTATTAGTGAATTTTTAATTGAATTTCGCTTACACATCCTTCATGCGACCGTTAATACTTCTTGAGGTACCAACGACCGATTACAAAACGTGTTTGCACATTTAAGCGTAATTCCTAGTCTTGCAACACCCAAGGCTTTAGCAGTGACTCCCAAACCGGTTGGTCTAAGGCACTAGGTGATAAGGCACCCTTGCTAAATATTTTTCTATTTTTTACAGCCTTAAGTAATCACAAAAACCAGTGTCCATTTTTTTTCTTTATTCACTTTTTTTTTCATTGTACTAAGGACTTTAGACAAGAGAATTTCAAGGTCTCTTCTACTATTCCAAGTTTCAAGGTGCGTGATTGTGCAAATTATAGGGTATACATTTTCAGAATCTAGACTTAAGCTAGGAACTATTTTTCAAACTTATACTCTAATAAGAACATCAATACACTTCCCTCGTTTTGACTAAGCCCAAGAAGTGAACCCAAAATTTACCTATTTCTAAATAAACTACAAAGACATATACTCTCTACCATTAAACTTTAAGGGAGGTTATTTTTAGGGTTTTTAATTTACTAAGTCTAAGATCTAGTTGTTCCTAGCCAGTTAACCTATTTGTAAAACTCAAGTCAATTAGACCAAAATTGAATACAATATTTTTTGTAATTTTCAAAAAATTTCAATTTTTATGGGTTTTCAAATAAGTATGCAAATGCAAAAATATGTACAAATGAATGCGAAGGAAGAAGACGTACCGAGCATACCCCCAAACTTGAACTTGACAGTGTCCTCACTGTCATACTAAACTAAGAGGGTCAAAATACCGGCACTTCCCTGTTTATTTATTTACAAATTTTTTTATTGCTAACAAAAAAAATATACAAAAAGGGCCTCCCCCAAACTTCATTTAAACTATGTTAGACATTACTGCCAAACTTTGTATAGACCAACACCAACCAGTTGAAAATTTTATCAGTAAAGAGTATTGGTTGGTGGAAGAATAAGTTGTAGCGATCCGCAAAGAATTGGGAAAGATAGAAGTAGTGGTAAGGGAGGTGTGGAGGTAAACATACAGGCGATGGTGATGTATCAAAACGATAATGGAAATGATCAGCAATCAGTGGAGTGTTGGCATTCTCGTAGCTTATTAAAAGAAATGGGGGTATTTCAACTTCTGAAGGAGGTTGACTCACCACAATACCCCCAAGATGTTCCTGTGGGTCCTCTATTGACTTGGCATCATCATCAATTGTATATGATATTCAATTATGAGGGAACTTATCTCCTCGATGTCCGCCATAGTCCAACCGAAAACTTGCCGCCTATCTTGTAAGACCATTAAGAGGGCGTTCTCTTGCTCGAGGGCTAGAGAGGCCGATATGATAATGGGAAAGGTCTCATTCTCACCTATGTAAGCAAATCTAAGGTGAGACGGCAAGGTCGTGAATTCGAGTTTCGGAGGCGAAAGAATCATTTCGGAATCTACCTCGAACTCAAAGGACTCCAACACAGGTTCGAAATCACTGCAAACAACCGATTCGGATGGCTCGACTAACTCATCCAAAAATTCAAAAGCCTCATATTCGTGCTGTGAGTCGTCATCATCCGAAAAAGTAAAACATTCATAATCAATATCGGTTGTGTCAACGGTGGTAGGCTCAAGGAGGGACGCACTAGTGGCGTCAAAACTGTTTTCATCAAATAGAAATCTCTCAAGCTCGCAGTCCTCCTGCGTGATTTCGTGAATAGAGAAAACTTCTCGTGTACTAGTTTTTGGTACGGGGGGCAGACTTCCCATTTTATAAATATTGAACTCACTAGACATTTTCCCAAAGGATAGAGTCATGGAGCCATTGCGACAGTTTATTACGGCATTGGAAGTGGCCAAAAATGGTCGACCGAGAATCACCGGAATTTGGTTTTTTGGGTTAGCAACAGGTTGTGTATCCATAACGATAAAATCAACGGGGAATATGAACTCCCCGACTTTGATCAACACATCCTCTAGTTGACCCCTTGGATGGGTGATTGATCAATCAGCCATTTGGAGAGTGCAACGAGTAGGTTTCAACTCTCCAACCCCTAATTGTTCGTACACGGAGTAGGGAATCAGGTTAACACTAGACCCAAGATCTAAAAGTGCTCGATTAATTTTCTTATCCCCAATTGTGATGGAAATCGTAGGACAGCCGGGGTCCTTTCGTTTTTGGGGTAAGGTTTGATGGTGGTTAATAGCATTGCTCACTGCACTAGCCACTAGCACTTTCTTGGGTACTTGAGATGCTTTTCTCTTTGAGGTGCATAAGCCCTTTAAGATTTTCGCGTATGAAGGGACTTGTTGGATTGCATCTAAGAGAGGTATATTTATGTTAACCTGCTTAAATAACTCCACAATCTTCTCCATTTGTGCATTTGGTTTATTAGGACTCAACCTGTTTGGGAATGGAGCAATTTGAAAATTCGTTGAGTCAAATGTCTGTGGAGTAGAATGTGGAGTAGGAACGGATCCCGGTGTAGATGTGGTCATGTTGTGAGAAATGGGTCCGTTCGAGCTAGAAGAAGTAGAGCCATGTGAAGGGTGGAGAATGGGCTCTAAAGAAAAAGGTGAAGACGAAAGTGAAGAAAATGAAGAAGGGGAAGGTGACGATAGAGAAGACGAAGAAAAAGAAGAAGAAGAACCACTGGCGGGGATGTCATCATGAGTTCCCACATTATTTTGCAACTCTCTTCCGGATCTCAACGTGGTCACCGCATTTACATTGTGATTGTGATATGCGTTTTGTGTGTGACCGGGATTTGGCAATGGTTGAGATGGAAGCTTTCCCTTTTCTCTCTCGCTCAATGCAGCAGTTAATCGTGCAATTTGTGCCTCAATAGATTTGATACTTTGATCGTGTGAGGCATTGTTATGCATTAAAGATTGAACATAACTTTCAAATCTTGTTGCGGATTCTGTAGATTGCTTGAGAAATGCATCTAGACTTTTCTCGAACGAGCTAACCTTATCATCATTTGGTTGAACTAAGTTGTTCATTTGATTTGTATAAGGTTGTTGTTGGAAAGGTTGTTGGTTTTGAGTTTGTAAGGGTGCTTGTTGTTGTTGTGGAGGAGGTCTTTGAAAATTAGTGTTCCCTTGGACTTGTTGATTTTGGTTCCAAGCGAAATTCGGGTGACTCCTCCACCCCGGATTGTATGTCGAAGAGTACGGATCGTTTCTTTGTCGTTGCTGAAATGCAGCATTGACTTGATCCTGTCCTTGAATAGGTGCATTATAAGGACACTCTTCAGTTAGATGCGATGGATTCGCACAACAAGCACAAACAGTTCGTGTGGGTAGAGTAGGGGCAGGAGAAGACGATGAGATTTTGGTCTCAATGGCTTCTAGCTTTTTCATAAGTGAGGCCATCTCGGCCTTCATAGCAATCGACATATCTACTTGATGTATGCCTGCCCTAGATTGACCAACAGAAGAAGATGCTGTGGTCTTGGTACTCTCTCACTGAATTGTTTGCTCACTAAGATCCTCAAGAAACTGCCATGCTTCGTCACTAGACTTGGAGAGAAAATGACCTTGACATATTGTTTCTAGCAACTGCTTCGTTGCTGCGTTCAATCCCTCGTATAATGTTTGGCAAAGTTGCCAACTTTCGATCCTATGATGAGGGCATTGAACAAGTAGGTCTTTAAATCTCTCAAAACACTTCCAAAATGGTTCGGAAGGAAGCTGTGAAAATTGTATAATCTCATTACGGATTCTAGCAGTTTTGTGATGAGGATAGAACTTTTTCAGAAAAGCTCTCACAAACTCATCCCAATTTCTAATGGAATGTGATGCGGTGCTATATAGCCACTTCTCGGCTAGGTCACATAAGGTGAAAGGAATGACCCTTAGTCTTATCGCGTCATCACTTAATTGGGTTGTTTTCATCATAGCGCACACATTTTGGAATTTATTAATAAAAATATATGCATCTTCAGATTCCAAACCATGAAATTTTGGCAGCATATTGATGAAATGTGGTTTTATTTCAAAATTATCCCCATTTGCCGGTGGGGGTGAAAGACATGTAGGTAAGGAAGTGCGGACGGGGTAGAAGAGATCCTGGAGCGCAACTCATGCGGGCGCTACAACAGGCGGAAGATTCGGGTTATTCGCACCTGGCGGAGGTGGAATCATTCCCGTCGGTAAGATATCGTTGGGGTTGTATCCCGACATACCTTCGAAAGAAGAATTTGAAGGTGGAGGTAAGGAAATGGACGGAATGTCGACGAAGGGTTCGTCGAAGGGTTCGTCGGTCGGTACCAACGAATCACGGACTAATCGGGCGTTAGTATCCCTAGTCTAAAGTGACATACACTAAAGGAGTAGTGTAGTCAGAAAAAAAAATAGAAAAACGGAATGTGGGGGTAAGATAACGTCAATGAGAAGAAGTGGTGGAAGTGAGTTTCAAGTTTCTTAGCGACAAGTTGCAAGTTTTGAAAAGATTCTTCTTTTATTTTTTTTATTTTTATGTGAGAGTTTTTCAAAGAGGTTTTTGAAAAGGGACTCGTGACACAAATGTATCAACCACACATGCACAATCAGGCCTAGATCTAGGGTCACCTAGGTCTGCTAGACAGCTCCTAACTAGAGCTAGAAATAGGACCTCAAACCGCCTCTTCACCGACAAGTACGGCCAGGTAAGTGGGAAGGAACCACCACTACAGTGGGCCTAATTAATAACCACTAGCCTAGACACCGCAATGTCGGTTAGGATAAACGGTCGATGCCTATACTAGTCCTTTTCCTATTGAGCTCGATGTCCTTAGGTCTGAGTCTAGTCTTTTTTAATTAATTATGGTCGATGCAAAATGCTTTAGGTGTTTTCTGGAGTTCTGGGAAGGGTGATGAAATCCCCACCCAATCTGAGTTTGGTCAATTAGCCCCTTAGAGTCCGGTTAAATTATGCAAAACAATAAAATTCACTTGCAATCAATTTTTAGCGCGGCGCAAAGAAACCTGCAGAAAATCTGTTATTTAGAAGGGGGAGAAATACTTTTTAGCGCAAAGAACCCTGCAGAAAAATTTTTACAGTGGATATATGGAGGTCACAGAGGGGAGAATGAGGAAACAAACAGAGCAAATCTGGTGTGCTGACGTGGCAGACGAGGCGCGGAACCGCGGCGTGGGGCCCCCGATGCGGCGGAAACGCGGCGGAGTAGAGGGATCGGGATCTGTAAAATTTTGTGCTGCTCTGTACTGATATTTCCTCTCTGTTCTGATATGTACTTTTCTGATTGGCCCTCCGTAAATTTCCAGATCCGCAATTCTTCGCTGTTCCTGCAAGATTCAAAAGATACACCCTTCAAACAGATCAAAATTGATAATTTTTGTATTTTTTTTTATATTTTCAAATTTTTATAATTTTTAAAATTTATATCAACCCGAAAATTCACAAAAAGAAAAATTACGCCATCCCCGGCAACGGCGCCATTTGATTAATATTAAAACTTGTATTTACCGCAATCAGAAACGGCGTCGCTTCGCAGCTAGCCGGTGAGTACGGGTCGATCCACAGAGATGGGTAAATTCCTTTTATGTGTTTTAACGAATTGATTCAAAGTGTCGTTTTGGTTGGTTTATAAAAATCTATGAAAACTGGATCTAATTAATCTAATTAAAAGTCTTGCTAGGGTTAGGCTTAGGGGAAGTTTTGGAGATTAACGTTTTCCTCACCGCTTTCAATGCCTTCTTTTTTTAGATCTATTAGATGTTACGGTAATTATCAATAAAGTAGATCCAAATCTTTTGGGAAGATGTTTCTTCCTCTAGATTTGTATCCTTCCTTTGTTGATAATTACCCTAACCCCCATGGAAAACGCGCGCAACCGGCCCTTTATACTACGGTTCACCGTTACCTCGAGGGGTAGGGTGCCGTAGGGAGCACTTGTGCGCGTATACAAGGAGTTCTAATTCATTAGGTGAATGTGGCATTGAAAGGGGTGAGAGATCTCATCTCTCAACCCTTTCCCTAAGGCTAACCCTAACAAGCGAGGAGATTACTCGCTCATTAGGGGATGAGAAAACATTTTAATTAAAGAAACAGAAATAAAATTACTTACTAATTCGATGGCTCCCTCCAAGCAAGAAGACAGAATAGATCTGAATATAACTCCCAGAAATTCTGAATTTTATTTATTGAAAAGAGGCATAGGTTTTTACAGATCTGGGAATACAATTTATAGGAAAACATGAAAACTAGGGTTACAGACTCTCGAACATGTGAAATTACAGATTTGACCCCTAAAAATCCCAACACCTGCACCGTCGCACCGACACGCCAAAAATGCATCGACGTGCGCTCTATATGGCCGCGGAACCGCGGCGCCAGGCTGGGTTTGGCCGCGGTTCCGCGGCCAAGTTGAGGATTTGGGACTCTGTAATTTTTGGGCTTTTTCTTGGCTTCTTGGGCTTCCTATTTCCATATGTATTTTTCTCTGTTAGGCTTCTTATTCTTCTCCAGATATTTCAGTGAAAATTTGTAAGGATCTTTTGACCGTTTCACTTTCGTCTTTTTAGACCTTGCACTATTCTTCGTCTCGGCTTAAGTAAGATCCATCTACTTGTTGGTCAAAAGTCTCTTTTTCTGTATCAACTTTCGTCTTTTTCACTGTATTTGCTCCAAGAGCCTGTATCCTGTAATATGCAACAAACGTGCGTCAAGAGTACCTGTTTATTTATAAAATGGATAAGAATAGGGGGATGAAAAATGCAATATTATGGTCTGAACACCAGTTTGGTTATGTCGTCATCTACCCTGCCGGAAGCGCTCATTTGGCAGAAATCCCAGCAAAACAGGTGGCCAAGCCGGTCTCAAGGGGCAAGAGGCCGAATGTTGTGATCGCTAAGGCACCATAACCGAAGCTTAAGACGGTGTCTGAACGACTCTCTGGCGCTCCAGCTGGGGGCAAGACTTCCGGTACAAAGGGCAACATCAAATGTTGCGGACGAACTCAGGCGATGACTCCAACAAATGCACAATCGAGCTTATCTCCAAAATCCTCTATCGTCCGGTCTACAGCGTCTTCCCAAAGAGCCGAAGTCTGCCAGGTGCTTAAAGCAGAAAAGTTAAGGCAGAAGCGGCTCAGGTATCGAGCCAACAAGAGGGCCCGGACTTCGGCCAAGTGGAGTCTTGTGAGGTTCCGAAAGCAGGGTTACTCCGCGACGACGGCTGAGTCGGCCGAAAAAATCAGCAATTCCTTCGAACCTCTGAAGTGGGTTCAAAAAAATGTCATGACCGCCAAAATCAAGAAGACAGCGGTCCGAACGTTGCTACAAAGAGACGTGTCCCGGACCCAACAGAAAAAGTATGACACTGTCTTTTCTAGAGTCTATCAGGTGCTCTGCGCCGCGTGAAAGCGGTGGGGTAAATCCAGAAAAAAAAAAAGCACCAGCACCATTCAAGAATCCGGCCATGCCATCCGTCTTCAATCGACTGCCCGTTACCAAAACAGGAGGGTCAAGACAGTGATCCGTGAAATCAGCCGCCGATAATAAAAGACGACTGGATATATTATCCATACGGTCTATATGGCGGGCGGGCGCCCCAGTGACAACCTTCGCAGCAAAAGCAAGGAGGGGGCCACCACATCCCAAGCCTAATTTGGCTTGAATGTGGTTGCTGCTTCCCAAGAACAGCCGCCTCCGCTGGATGATGAAAACCCTCTCGAAGAGGACGATAGGAAGAAAGGCCCTTCGGTCCAGGAAGAGTCAAGCTCGGACAGCGAGGAAGAGCTGACTTTCCGCCCCAAGACCGCGGAGCAAGAGCTGCTTCAAGAGCTTCGAAAACAGCTCAAGAGCAAAGATAAAGAGATGGCCAAGCTCTATTCGAAAATTGACGACCTAACGAATGTTGTGATACAACTTACGGCTCAAATTGCTCGAGCGCCTCCCAATCAAGCACAAGTCGCTACTCATCAGCCGGGTGATGACAATCCGAAGCAGCCAATGCCTGTTCCTTTGGGTCCAAGACTGGTCGAGCCGCATGAAAGCCGGCCACATTCTGCTTCTGGGGACGCCTTGGCCCCAGATAGCACTATCCCGTTAGCACAAGATCGGATAATGGATTTGGTCACCAGCAAAGTTAAAACATTGGTGGCCGAAGCTGAAGCTCAGAAAGAAATTGGCAGTAGTGGGCGGCCATATTCTTCACAGTACGATCTGATCGAGTTCCCGAGCGGCTGCGTCATTCCTAAATTCGGAAGATTTGACGGGACGGGAAACGCAAATCAGCACGTCGCCCACTTCAAAGCATCATGCGGAAATACAAGGGGCAATGATGCGCTCCTTCTTCGTCAGTTTGTCTACAGCCTGACCGGTGTCGCCTTCGACTGGTACGCGAGTATACCAGATGGGTCTGTCATTACCTTTGCCCAAATGGAGTCTCTGTTTTGGCAAAGGTTCATGAGTGTCAGTGATAAAATCTCCATTACCGACCTTATGAGGACCAAGCCGGGGAAGAATGAAAGCAACACCGACTTTATCGCCCGATGGCGTAATCTCACAGTCAAGTGCAAACCGCCGCTGGAACAGGACCAGTCCGTCAGCCTTCTCATTAGGAACCTCAGCAATTGGATGGTCCCATTCTTGTGTACAGCAGGCCTCAAGACGTTTCAAGAGCTAACCAAGAAAGTCCAAATGCTGGAACGCTCAAAGCAAGAGTCCACCCCGGACTCTCAGAGAGACAAGACTTAGAAAAGCAAGCGGGACGACAACCGTAGAAGCAGGAGTTCCAGCAGTACCAATGTCTTCAATGCGTCCGACAATGAAGAAAAGCGAAGGGCGGGCGAATCCAAAACCAACCAGTCTCGAAATCCATTGCAGGGAGGAGATGGGCCTTCCCT
The DNA here is from genome assembly GCA_030015575.1 of Agapanthus africanus. Classification (NCBI taxonomy): domain Eukaryota; kingdom Viridiplantae; phylum Streptophyta; class Magnoliopsida; order Asparagales; family Amaryllidaceae; genus Agapanthus; species Agapanthus africanus. Next base: position 140,067,107 of record CM057346.1, on the reverse strand, counting down.
AAAGGAGAAAAAGAACAAGGTTTACTCTTTCAGAAGGGACAAGGTCCGCAAGATATTCAAAGATGACTTGAACAACGGTCTACAATTACCGGAGTCGAAAAGACCTCAAGAAGCAAAAATGACCGACAATCCCCTGTATTGCCCGTACCACTGAGTAGTGAGCCATGCGATCTAGAATTGCTATATCTTCAAGGACTGGGTCGAGAAGCAGTACAAGGCTGGAGAGATCGAGCTGTTCAAAAGTGTGTTGGTGAACAATCAAGTTGCAACTACCAACTTTATACAGACAGAAGCTGAAGCCTTCTGGGAGCAAACAGCCGAACCCGCTGTCCTGAGAAATGAAACGGACTCATCGCGGCCTCCGTGGGGTACGCACATATCTAATAAGACGAAGAAGATGATAAAGCTACTTCGGAAAGAGTCCAGGACGGAATGGGAAAGGCAGAAGAAGGCTACCTTTCCAGCTGCCAATGCGGCTCCATCGGGCTCAAAATCCAAAAAGCTCAAGAAGAAGAAAAGTGCAGCTCGGCGCGAAAATGAATCTTCAGAGAGATCGACCATTCAAAAATATATCGATTCTCTTGAAGAATATGAACAGAAGGAAAGAACTCTGATTCAATTGAAGGAGTTCCTCCCTGTACGAGCGGCTGAAATTCTGGAAGAGTTAGAAGAAGACTCCAATGAAAAGATCCCAGTAGTGATCAGCTACGCCATCCATCTTGGCAGTGACTCTGAGGAGGAGCTCTGTTTTCCCAAAAAGGACGAGAAGCTCGCCACAAAGGCCAACCAAATCCAGCTTAGAAGCAGCAGGGCTCTACCGCCAAATCAGGGCAACGCCCCAAAAGGGAAGGAAAAATAAGTCGCTAATGAAGAAGATGGCAGAGAACTTGCTCATGAAGATTCGAGTCCTTCCCTAGTAGACTATAATGTCTTGGCTCACCTCCGAAAGCTTCCGTCTCTCCTTAGCATCTACGATGCCTTGATTCTATCTCAAGAGCTTAGAGATGTTCTCATTCATGCTCTACAAAACCCTGAGCGGTATAGGCTCGCTTTGCGGAAATTAATATGAAAGAAGCTCAGTACACTTTGCAAGCCGCCGCAGTCACGTTTAAGGATGAAGACTTGCTACTGGGAACGGCTGAGCATAATCGGCCGCTTTACGAGACCGGGTACAGCGACGGAGATCGGATTAATCGCATATTGATTGATCCGGGGTCCTCAGTGAACATCATGAACTTGCAGACACTGAAGAGTTTGTCAATGGACGTTCGACACCTATCAAGGGAAAGGATTGTCATTCAAGGCTTCAATCAAAACTGCCAGCAAGTTCTGGGGTCTATAGCTTTGCCAATCAAATTCGGGGATCTGCAAACTGAAGCTAAGATATACGTGATTGACGCCGACATGTCTTATAAAATTCTCTTGGGACGGTCGTGGCTCCACAATTACGGCATCATTCCGTCAACTCTCCATCAATGCATGAAGTATACTACAAATGGCGAAGAAAGACGCATTGACGGAGACATCCAACCGTTCGGTGTGCATGAAATCCGATATGAAGATTCTCGGTACTTTATGAATCACCAAAATGCTAAGCTACAACTGACTGAGGATGGAGCGGCCCCAAGACTCAAAAGAAAATCTGAGCCGGCTGTCACTTTCAAAAGCAAAAACGCCCAAGTGCGCCCGCGTTTCGGTAGCGATACTGATGAGTCCGACGCTGGAAGTCCGTCCTTCCGTAAAACTCGCCTTCGTTTCGGTAGAGATACGGACGAATCTGTTACTGAAGCCCCATCTAGCAGCAAAGTCAGCCCTCATCTTGGCAGCGACACTGGAGAGTCGGATGAAGAGGACCTGCCGTGCAACAGCTATGTAGATTGGACCCCTATACAATAAACAAAACTACGAGAGACCTTCGAAATTGCAGAAGGGACCCTAGCTATCATAAGGGTGCCAGAGCAAATGTGCAAAGAGCTCGATGTATTGTCAATATCCACCGTGAACCAGCTGAAAACTTTCTACGTTCCCGGAAGGAAAAATGGACAGAAGGGCATCCTGTTTTATGGGTCAAATCCTGTTGTGCACCCGGATGATTTGTCTGTCGCGTGCCTTCCCTATGAGAGAGGCATAAGAGCCGTCCTCAATCCCAAATACTATGCACCCGAGATCCGGGAATATTTCAAAAAGTGCGGATGCCGGTTATATCAAACGGAGTCCGAAGCAAGGTTTTATGAAGGGCTATGGAATCCGCCCTAGGTCCGAGCACTCCTCGATGGACGAATTTCAGATAGACAGGGCATAGGCTACATTCAACCTGATTCCAAAGCATGCTATATGATCCACGTTGGTGAGGCCAGCGAAGAGTCAAATGATGAAGACGAGCTAGCCGAGCCAAAAGAAGCTCCTCAAGAGCTCAAAGATGGCGGACAAGCAACCTTTGACGAGCTAATCGAGATTGACTTAGGAACGCCCGATAATCCAAGGCCGACCTACATCAGCTCACTCTTGTCGGAGGAAATGAAAGAGCAGATAATTGCCTGCTGCATGAGTTCGTCGATTGCTTCACGTGGACATACAAAGAAATGCCTGCCCTTTCCCCTAAAGTGGCCATGCATAAGCTGGCTATTTCTCCTGATGCTAAGCCAGTCAAACAAGCTCCTCGAAGAATGAGAAGGGAACTAGAAGAAAAGGTCATCGAGGAAACCAGGAAGCTCATCGATGCCGGCTTCATCAGGGAAGAAAAATATGCGAACCGGATCGCATATATAGTCCTAGTGAAGAAGAAAAATGGGCAGATCTGAGTTTGTGTCGATTTCAGGGACCTCAACAAGGCATGTCCTAAAGACGACTTCCCGCTACCGGTCATGGAAATGATGGTCGATGACATCTTAAATTACGAGTTGTTCACCTTTATGGATGGCTCGTCTGGGTATAATCAGATCAAGATGTCGCCTGAGGATGAGAAACACACAGCATTTCGAACCCCGATCGGAATATATTGCTACAAGGTGATGCCGTTCGGACTGAAGAACACAGGTGCTACATACCAAAGGGCAATGACTAATATCTTTGATGACCTAATTCATAAAGTCGTCGAATGCTATGTTGATGATCTGGTCATCAAGACTAAAGCCAAGGCCGATCACATCCAAGATCTTAGGACCGTTCTCACCATACTGAGGGAGTACGATCTGAAAATGAATCTTCTGAAGTGCGCTTTTGGCGTGTCATCGGGAAAATTCCTGGGCTTCATAGTCCGACATCGAGGGATTGAAGTTGACCCATCCAAGATAAAGGCCATCATGGAAATGCCCCCTCCGAAGGATCTGACACAGCTGAGATCTTTTCAAGGAAAGCTTGCTTATATACGAAGGTTTATCTCAAATTTATCGGGGAGATGTAAGCCCTTCTCAAAACTCATGAAGAAAGGAGCTCCTTTTGTCTGGGATGCCGAATCTCAGGAAGCGTTCGAAAGCATTAAACAGTACTTGTTGCGCACTCCAGTGCTGGCCGCTCCCATTCTAAATAAACCGCTGATTCTCTACACTACCGCGCTAGATGGGTCACTCGGTGCGCTCCTTGCCCAGAACAACGAAGATGGAAAAGAGAATGCCCTCTACTACCTCAAACGAACTCTAGTCGGAGCGGAACACAACTATTCCCCAATCGAAAGGCAATGCCTGGCTCTGATATTTGCTGTGAAGAAACTGAGGCACTATCTGCTCGCTCATCGGGTTATATTGATCTCTAGGGTCGACCCGCTCAAACACTTAATGACCAAAGCAAGCGTAGCCGGTAGAATGTCAAGATGGGCTGTCATGCTACTGGAGTTTGACATAGTTTATACTCCCCAGAAAGCAGTAAAAGGGCAAGCTCTTGCAGACTTCCTTGCTGCTCATCCCATATCAGAGGGGTCACCGTTTAATTGCGAGCTACCTGACGAACAAGTGCTGCACCTCGAGAAAGATGATCCATATTGGGAGCTCTACTTCGATGGAGCCTCATCGATAAGGACCTCCAGTAAATCAAGCGTCCCGGAGATAAAAGCGGGGATAGAATTGGTGTACATAACGCCATCAATGGGAACCCTACAACATTCTTTTGCTCTCACCGAGCCTCGCACAAACAATGAGGCCAAGTATGAAGCTCTGATAGCTGGTTTGGAGCTCGCCATAGAAATGGAAATCCTCCGACTACGAGTCTACGGTGATTCCCAGCTTGTCGTCAACCAAGTAAGCAGCTATAAGATATACAAACCCGAGTTAGCTCGGTACAGAAGCCGAGTGGTAGAACTCATGAAACAGTTCACTCACATTGAACTAATGAGAGTCCCTAGAGCGTCAAATGGAAAGGCTGACGTACTCGCTCGCTTAGCCAAGGAGCTGGCTGATCCTGACATGGACGAAATTCTGATCACAGTCAGGAGCCGACAAATTCTACCCCCAGTCTCTCTACGAGAAGAGGAAAGCGCGGAACAGAAGAGCAGTCCTGCCGAAGAAGCTTCGATCATCCAAGACGAGCCCGATTGGAGAGAACCCTTCATAGAGTACCTCCGATACGACAAGCTGCCCGAAGGAAAATCTGCAAGGATTCAGCTGAAGAAGAGAGCTCTCTGATATGTGTTTGTAAATGACATGCTATACCACAGGTCATATGACCAACTCTGGCTCAGGTGTCTGTCATTGGCCGAAGCCCAAAAGGTCATGAAAGAAGTTCACTCGGACGTTTGCGGTTCTCACCATTCTGGCCCCAAGATGCGACTTCAAATTAAACGGCTTGGGTATTATTGGCCCACCATGATACGGGATTGCAGAGAGCATGCGAAGAAATGTTATATCTGCCCAATTCACGGTGATTTCATTCACAAGCACCCCAATCCGTTGCATCCTACGGTGGCGTCGTGGCCCTTCGAAGTCTGGGGAACCAACGTAGTTGGCCCAATTGATCCTTCGTTATCTAGAGGCCACCGGTTCATACTGGCCGCAACAGACTACTTCTCCAGATGGGCTGAACCTGTCCCGCTAAAAGAAGTCAAGACAAAATATATTCTGACATTCTTCCAGCATAATATTCTATACTGCTTTGGTACACCAAGAAAAATCATTTCTGACAACGGGCCTCCTTTCAAGAGCTTCAAAATCTCAAGGTTCGCTACTCAGCATAAGATAGACTGGAGATATTCCTCCATCTATAATCCAAGAGCCAATGGGCTAGCCGAAGCCTTCAATAACACTCTATGCAAGCTCTTGAGGAAAAATGCTTCAGCCAACAAGAGAGACTGGAATCTCAAACTTCACGAGGCGTTGTGGGTATATCGTACCACGCACCGTACTCCAACTCAGTCCACTCCATACTCATTGCTCTTTGGAGTGGAGGCGGTCCTCCCTCTCGAAGTCGAAGTTCCAAGCTTAAGAATGTCCGTTCAACACGAGTTGACGGAGGATGAAAACGCGCTCCTTCGGCTTGAAGAGCTCGACGCCCTCAAAGAAAAGAGGCTCGTTGTGCAGCAAGATCTGGAGCTATACCGATATCAAATGTCATGGGCCTATGACGAGATAACCCATCTCCACGCTTTCAAAAAAGGTGAATTGGTGTTGGTCCTCAAAAGACCGATCATCCCCAATCGACATGCCAAGGGAAAATTCGAGCCAAACTGGGAAGGACCATACGTCATCAAGAAAGTGTTCGATGGAAGATCCTACCAACTAATAAGTGCCGAGGGAGAAAGGCCCATGCCACCCATCAATGGCTGATATCTTAAGAAATACTACGCGTGAATGCTCCAAGTCGCAGGCCAATTGAGCACACCAGCCCTACGGCCTGGATCATACATCCTGCAAAACCGTACATGATACACGGGCATAAACGACCCTTATCTCTCCCAAATCCTGCCGGTGAGACTAATTTTAAAGTCCCACCAGCGGCCAAAAAAAACGATATGTCCGCAAGAAAAACGGGCACGGATGAAAACCCGAAAGCGCTCCATGAGTAAAAACAGCAGGACTACCGGCGAGTTTGTGAAAACCCGAAAGGGCGCAAACTCGTGAAAATAAATGAAATACACTCGCAAAGTCCTCTCGACCTTGTGAGGAGAAAATCCCTGTATGAGATCCTTACGACTCACAAAGGAGCAACACACTTAGGAATCCTCACAATTCCTAAGGAGAACATACACCTGCGAGATCCTCTCGACTCGTAGCGAGAAAATGCTTTTATGAGACCCTAACGGCTCATAAAATTGAAAAGTCTTAGGTGACAGGGACCTAAACCTGTCTCCTAAGCCACCGCTCCCCAGTGGGAAATGGAAAATGATGAGTCGCTCCTGGCGTTACGCTTCAGTGTTAGCGGTGCTGATGCCAACCCAAAAAAACAAATCCCAAGTCCTCCCGGGGCAAATGATGAGTTGCTCCTGGCCTTATTCCAGTGCAGCAATGCTGATGCCAAACAAGATCCAAATTCCAGGCCCTAAACGGCGAATGATGAGTCGCTCCTGATATCATATTCCAGTGTAGCGATGCAGACGCCAACCAAAATCCAATTTCTCAAAATTCTCCCAGCCCTACGGTTAGTCCCCAACTTGACTACCGTATACAATCCACGGGCTCAAATAATTCTCAGCATACCCATGCCCCACCGCAATCACCATTCCAGCGGTCGGTCTCCATCTGTGGAATTATGCTCCATTGGAAAGACCCACTCATGTGTCCTCACGATATATGAGGAGAACAAACCTTCGTGGGATCCTTACGACTCACATAGGAAAAACACACTTGGGAGTCCCTACGACTCCTAAGGAGAAAGTATACCTACGAGATCCTTTCGACTCGTAGGAAGAAAATGTTTTTATGGGATCCTTACGGCTCATAAAATTGAAAAGTCTTAGGTGATGGGGGCCTAAACCTGTCTCCTAAGCCATCGCTCCCCAACAGGAAAAGGCAAATGATGAATTGCTCCTGGCACATGTGCTTCAGTGTTAGCAACGCTGATGCCTACCCTAATCCTAAAATTCCAAACTCAAATTCAATAGACTCCTAAGTCTTTAAACTGGGAACAAATGACCCCTAAGTCGTTAAACTGGGAACGAGGGAAGTTCCCTCACGGCAAATGATGATTCGCTCCTGGTACCATATTCCAGTATAGCGGTGCTGATGTCAATCCAAATCACATCAAATCAGAAAAACAACCAATGACCTCACTGGAAGAATCAAATTCCACCTCGGAAATAAGTCAACTTCATCCCTGACACCGCAAGAAGCGGAGCAAGTCAAATCCAGAACCGACTGTCCAAGTCGCAAAAAGGGCAGCACCGACCGTCCAAGTCGCAAAAAGGGCAGCATCGACCGTCCAAGTCGCAAAAAGGGCAGCACCGACCGTCCACATCGTTAAAATGGCAGCACCGACCGTCCAAATCGCTAAAAGGGCAGTATCGACCGTCCATGTCGTAAAAAGGGCAGCACCGACCGTCCAAGTTGCTAAAAGGGCAGCACCGATCGTCCAAGTAGCTAAAAGGGCAGCACCGACCGTCCAAGTCGCTAAAGGGGAAAAGCGCCCAAAGGACGCGTGGGGCCAGCGCCTTGCGTGCCTAGCACGCGAGCGCTGTGCGCTTAAGCGCTAGCGCACCACATGTCCGACACATGGGAGCTGTGCGCTTAAGCGCTAGCGCACCACGTGTCCGACACGTGGGCGCTGTGCCGGACACGTGGGCGCTGTGCGCTTAAGCGCCAGCACACCACGTGTCCGACACATGGGCGATGTGTGCTTGAGCGCCAGCGCACCACGTGTCCGACACGTGGGCGCTGGGCGCTTGAGCGCTGGGCGCTCGAGCGCTAGCGCACCACGTGTCCGGCACGTGGACGCTGGGCGCTTGAGCGCTTGGGGCGCTAGGCGCTCGGGCGCTTGGGCGCCGGCGAGGAAAAAGGGCTTTGAGCCCCAAAAATGGGATTTAAACTCCCGAAAGAGAATTTAGAGTGGAGTTAAACTCCTAAGATATTTTTGGAGATGATGAAGGGGCTTCTCCCTTGAGCTCTGGATCTTTCCAAAGTGGGATTTTTAGGAGATGAGTCTTCTTCCTCCTCCTCTTTTGGCTGGATCTTAAAGGACAAGAAGTATGAGATTTTAAAAATCTCTCCTTTCTGAGATCTGATGGAAGATCTAAGTTCCTTTTTGTGGGTTTTGTGGTGAAAAACTATTTAGTTTTGGAAAAGGAAGAGTAAAACTCTTGATTTAATTCAAAGAAAAAAGAAGGTTTTAGAACCTTGAGTAAGGAGAAGATCACAGATCTGGATTCCTTTTTGGAGAGAGAAAAAAAGTTTTTGAGATATTTTCATTATCTTTGCCTTTATAGGCTATACACTTTACATATAGCCCCTTGGGCTTTACAAAAATGGCATTTGCCCATCCCATGCCTCATATGCTATTTCTTTTTGTACATAAGCCATGGGCTTTACAAAAATTTGGCTTTATGCCCGTTTTCTTACATTTATTCATAAAATAAAAATACAAGAAATACAACAAAATTATTTATTACAAAATTTTTATTTTGGCATGGGGAGAGGCCGGCCGCTTCATGTTCGGGCTCGCTCCGGGCATTGGCCCACTTGACCTGGGCTTGGACCCACCTGGCTTGGGGTTGACTTTGATTTTAACTTGGTCAACTGAGGTGTAAATTTTTACCCCAACAGTACTGTCACGTCCCGCTTCCCAGTATACGGGCAGAGGATGTGACGAGAACGCTACGTATTTACTGTGAAGTAAATACGCTAAGCGTGTCTAAGCAATATAAAAGTAAATGCACAAGAGACAAGATATAATAAAACAGCAACTTTATTTATTCACATTCTTTCTGTACAATGCATGGAAATGTAAATACAACTGAAATAAAGCAATGCCTAAACAATAGCATAACAGAAAAGGAAAGGTACTGAAATAAAAGTGTGCAATGAACTAAAGCTCTGGGTCTTCAACGAAATGGTCCAAGTCTTCAGCGCTGGGCACGATCTCTGACGTGTCCAGATCACCTGACGACATTCAAAGAAGAAAGAAGAGAATGTCGTCAGCGAACAGATCGCTCTGTAAGTTCCAAATATAAGGGAGAAATAGAATAGACAGAATAAGAAGGTAGCTTTTAAAGTTGTATTATACCGTTATAATATGGTGTTAACGTTGTTGTTTGTAGCTTGGTTGTAATACCCAGTTCCTTTTGTATGCCAATATCCGTATTTATATAAAGTGTTGCTTCCAAAATTTGTTTATTTATATTTACATTTATTTTATTTATTTTAAAACCCTAACTTATACTTTTACCCAATGGTTTTCACTAAACAAACTTAACCCAAAGCCCAATCCACCTTTAACATCACTCCTTTTCTTTCTAAATTTTTCTTAAGCCAAAGCCCAACAAGCCCAATGGTCCTTCACTTCTTTTCCCCAACAGATACCTTCTCAAATTTCAAAATAAACATATCCTCATTTAGTATGATGTAATACCCAGTTTGTTTTGTAATCTATTTTCCGTTTTATTTACAATAAATTCTTTTAAAATATTTCTTCCAAATGATTTTTCTTATACTTTTCCTGTGACTCTAATTGCCAAATTCACTTTTCAAATTCCTTTAAAATCATAACAGAATTATTTCCCTCTCAATTTCCTTCAACTCCAATTAAACGCTCTTGATTACCCATTAAATCCCCCTTGATTTTCTTTAAGTCTTTTAAGTATTTCTCTCTCTCACTACTGTTACATTCTTTTGCTTTTTCAAATTTTGAATCCCATAAAAAAATGAAACCGAATATCCCCATTAACACTCATTAATTCCCATTATTCTCTTTTAATTCTCTAATCTCTCTCTTTAAACACACACACACATACACTCTGTCACTCATCTCTATATTTCTCTCTCCCCGTTCTCTCTCTCCCATTAAAATCTCTCTCTCCCTCCCTCTCTCTCTCTCATTTCCTTTAACAGTGAACACCCCCTCTCTTTAAAACACTCATTCTCTCTACAACCCACCACCGAGTTCGCTCTCTCGACGCCGACGAAGCCGCCGAACTCCCTTGCTGCACCCACTTCCTTCCTCGTCGCCCTAAGCCGAGCCCTAAATCCATCACCTTCTTCCTTTCTCCATTTCCCTCCACCTCTCTCAACATCAACACCCGAGCACCAAGCTCCACCCAACACTAACCTTCGACGCGCTCACCTTCCTCTCTTTCCCCGACGCCTGTCCCCTCTCGAACCCACAGCCCTGCAACCTCGTCGCTTCGCCCTTCACCGCCCCCGACCTCCTGCGCCCGACGACCACCTTGCCGGAACTTCGCTGTCGTCACCTCAGCGTCGTTGACTCCGCCTCCACCTCCCCGTCTCCCTATCCCCAACACCAGCGCACACCAGCCGCCACTGCCGAGCTCGAAGCCACACCAAGCTCAAACCGGGCCATTTGCTGGCCGTACCGTGTGCTGCCCCATCATTTTCATGTCATGACATGACCGTCATTGTCGTGATGTGCCCGTCATTGTCGTGAATCTATCGATCTCCTTCAGGCAAGTGGAACCTCCCCTTCCTAAATCATGCTATTAATATACGGGATAACCCAATGCTAATTAACTGTATACATGTGTGTTTTGTGTACGAGTAGTTGTAATCATGCGAATTATACTGGTGCCGTCATCGTTTAAAACTAATACGAGATTGATTGGTTTTGAGTTTAGAACCAGAGGATATTTGTATAGATATATAGATTAAAATCTCGTGAAATTGTTCTAATAAGATGAGATACCGGTATAGCATGCAAAGTATTCGATATGAAACTCTAGATTGAAACCTACCTGAAATTGACGGAATTTGTGAATAATGGATTCCTTTACTTTTAACTAATGTCATGTAGAAATTTGGATTCAAGATAATGTAGTTTCGCATAAGAAGTGATATCCCCTAGAGGCAACGTCAAAACTGGAATTTACTGAACTTATCGCCGTATTAAATTCATAATGAATTTCTTATAAATCGTATCGTGGCGTTCCAGGGCCCAAATCGAAGCCAATGGAATAATATACATCCCTATATAATTAGTTACTGTATATTAACAAGTTACGCTAATGAATATGGGATAGAAATATGGCTCTAGACTGCAGTCCAAAGTAGTAATTTCTATCGATACCTGATTTGAGACACCTATACATCCCTATATACATATGAAAATGCATATAGCCTTATATGGTCGCGTAGATAATTTGGTTAGCTAACACCTGAATCTGGTCATGTGTCGTTTCACCTTCGTTTGACATTTAATTTGTATTTTAGAATACTGTTGTGTCCTGCAGTTTTCTGCAGTGACAGTTTGTACACATTGATATTAAACTGAACATATCTTCCCTTATACAGTAGATATCATCGATCCGTATGATACGTTGGAAATCTAACTGTTAAACCTAAATATTATCCAACTATAGTATCACCTAATTACGATCTCAACTGGGATTAAAACGTGTTACGAAACGGGCTTCCAATTCAGAAATTGGATTTCCAGCAGTGAACACTTAAAATGAAATGGCCATAACTAGCAAACCTGAAACCCGATTGACGCGAAACCAATTTTGATGGACAGATAATTAAATACACTACTTACCCCTATATATTGTTCTGTTTAATTATGCATGTATGATTTATAGTAAATTTTGCAATTTGTAAGACACTGGTTGCTGTATTTTATTTGGATCATGAATAATTGCATTCTCATCATATCATGTAACGGTATACCCTCATTGAATAGTGGTCACATACATTGATAACCTAGTGATTGTGTTATATTACCCAGTGATAAGTATTAGTGATTAAATTGTGGCAAGTACGTTAGTGTTAAAGCGTGAATGAATAAGTGAAGTGACACGTACTTGTACAAAATCATTGAACCCAGTTAATTTATTGCATTGTCGACGTCTATGGGACATATATAAGTTTAACTATAACTGAAATGGGATGGATATGAAGCACTTATATTAGTGTCATAGGTAAAGCATCAAATACTGTCCATTTATCTTGGGTACCAATCGAGACATACTTGATAGAGATCCTGTCTCCAGTTCTCGCGTAGACTTGTCATGGACCGACTAGTGCTTGAGTTTATGGTCGGTGTTTGATGTAGACCTCGGGTTGTGGGGTAGTTTGAGTGTAAGTTCAACGGAATCACGGGAGTCCCATTGCCGGCATATACCGTGATTTTGAGAGTTGTATAGATCAAGTTACTGATTATTATCGTGCGTGATTCGGGCCCGTGTTCCCTTGCCCCTGGGGCCCTATCCTTGGGTTGGGGATACTCCTGCATGGTTGACTCTCACACTTAGACTGACGATGGGTTTAGCGACCTGAATAGTGAGACTTAGAGACTGATAGGGTTAGTGACATTGACATGCATTACTTACTGATCTGATATACCTACTTTACTGTTTACCTGTACCGATTACTTCATGCGCGTCATCATTCTATATTTACTGCTTCACGTTCATCATCATTGCACGTGTTTACTTTTGCATTATATATATATTACTATTATGTCGCTCTGACGACCTGAGTATGCATGCTCAGAGTGAGAAGTGGACTTAGCTCGGATTAGCACCTGTCTTACCTTGAGGATATTGCGGACATCTGGATCAGCGACGTCAGCGCTATCTTTCCTTTGACTCCATCTGGTTAGTTTTATATCTGTTTTGATTTAGTGACTGCATTTCTCATTATTTGTGCATTGATTACTGATTACCACGTAAAGTTAGAAGCCGAAGTATGACTACGGCAGGATGTTTCCTCGACCGTAGGAGCATGGCTGGCCTTGTCAACCCCTCGTATTCCGTATTTTGGGAAAATAGGCATGACATTGGTACAGAAGGATGCCAGTGTATACGAGAGGAGTCTCTATATGCTAGAGACTAGGGCAAACGGAATGTACAAGGAACCGTTGGGCCACGGTACAACAGCAACGGAATATAGGTTAGGTGTCTTAATCTTACTGTCTCGTGCCTGTTCTCCTCCGAACACAGAGATGCTTACCGCGTAGGCTCGTCTTGCCTGAGATTCGGGGCAGATACTATTTGGTTTTATCCGTCCACCTCTCCGAAGATGCCAAGTTGATTTATGGCACCGTGTATCGGAGGTTTAGACAGATGCGGCCGATGTAGCAAACTTCGTCAGATTCCCCCTCGCTTGAGGGGTTTTTGATTGTGGGGACACTCTTCCCTGCAAGCGCAAGCCCCTGCAGTTAATTACGCTACCGCATCGCGGTAACAACTTTCTCCTTCTCCAGAATTTCACTTCGTGTTGTGGGTGTTTGTTTTGTTTGTGGTTACCCGTGGATTGTATACGGAGACTAAGCGATGCCGTCACCCGTAGGACGTGGATTAGTCCAAATCCGTATTTACTTAGATTTGGGTTTGATGTTTTAGTTTAAGGATACGTTAGCCATATTGAGGCTAAGATCAACTTAAACTTTTTGTTAAGAATACGTTAGCCTAATTTCCAGACTAAGATCAACTTAACGGGATCGTTTGGATCCGACAAGAGAGCAATTGGCTCTATTGTTTAGTTTAATGACGTTGCGATCGATTTCCAGTTTAGGGACATGGTGATCCGTAGGTAGTTTAAGGACGTTTCGGTCTATTGCCAGTTTAGGGACATGGTGGTCCATCATTCCCATTTGGGGACGAGCATTAGTTTAAGGACATTTCGGTCCAACATTCCCGTTTTGGGATGAATATTAGTTTAGGGACGTTTCGGTCCATTAGTTTAAGGACGCATAAGTCTGTAGGTTTAAGGACCCCACAGTCCGTGTTTTGGTTTAAGAACGCATAAGTCCATGAGTTTAAGGACTCCACAGTCCGTGTTGATGTGTGGTTGTCGGGACCCGTCACCTCTCTGACGTCGTTGAAGGATTACAACGATAGGAGTCAGAGGAGTTTGGAGATGTACCCTCAAACCGGATATAAATATTTAGGAGAGCAGCCGTGCTCGGTCAATTTAATTTGAGGACTTACGTCCATGATTGGGCTAAGTCCAGTTAAAAAATGTTCAACATTTTTATTTCTCTTTGGCCTATTAGGCCTGTGCTTAGGCTTTGCCCCTTTTTAATAATGCACTGCATTTTTTTGTTTTGTTTGGGCTCTGCCCTTTTATAAATGATGCAGAGCATCTATTTTATTTGGGCTCTGCCCTTTTTATAAATGATGCAGAGCATCTATCTTGTTTGGGCTCTGCCCTTTTAATGCATTGCATTTTATTTTGGCCTGCTAGGCCTTTTTGATTTGGGCTTGGCCCTTCAGTAAACAATACAGTGCATTTGTCAGGCGCTTTGCGCCAATCATTGAACGCAAGCGCATGTGGAGGTGACATGTGTCATGCTCTGGTGAGCGCAAGCACAACAGCGCAGTGCGCTACGACAGTGCGCTGCGCTGTTGCGCTGCTGACACGTGGCGCACTCTGGTGAGTTGCGCCAATTTCAGAGAGCAATGCGCTATCTTTAAAGCGTAGAGCGCAAGTGGTTCTGGTGCTGACACATGGCGCTCTCTGGTGGTTTGCGCCAACCCAGGAGCGCAACAGTGCAGTTTTGCAAGTGCAAGGCACTGTTTCAATAATTTGATCCAATTTTGGATTCAAGAAAAGAATCTTTAAGATTCCAGAACCAATGGTTCATAAAAAGTGCAAGGCACTATTATTATTTGTTTTTTATTGAAGATCATTGATCTTGTTCTTAGATCAATGATCTATTCAGAAGAAATTCTTCTCTTTTATAAAGGTTTTTTATCTTTTTCTTGAATTTTCTTCAGAGTTCTCTCTGTTTTTTTTTGAAGTTCTTGATCTCTCACAATGTTCATGATCCTTTGAGTTGGGGTCTAGGGGTCTTTATATAGTGCCCATAGATTTGTTAAGTTTGTTAAAAAGATTATTCTCTGAGTGATTTGGGGAATTTTCCCCACCGTTGGATCTTTGATCCAAGGGCTTCTGTTTTACAGAAGACAATCTTCTTGTTTTAACAAGAACAGAAGGATCTTACTAGAATTTTAATTCTGTTTGGCGCAAACGCCCCAGCGCGTGACACGTGTCACGCAGCGCAGCGCGCAGCGCACAGCGCAGAGCAACTGCGCTGACACGTGTCGCGCAGCGCAACTGCGTTTGCTCTGACACGTGTCGCACAGCGCAGCGCTTGCGCAACTGTGCTTGCGCAGCTGCGCTTGCGCAACTGCGCTGACACGTATCGCGCAGCGCTTGCGCAGCTGCGCTTGCGCAACTGCGCTAACACGTGTCGCGCAGCGCAGTGCTTGCGCAGCTGAAGCGTTGTTCTTTAATTTTTGTTTTAAATAGAGCCTTTCTCTGATTGGGCGCACTGCCTTGGGCGCTGCGCTGACGTATCAGCTTTTGACACGTGGCGCGTTGCGCGCAACGTAAGGAATTTGAAGCGTTGCTTCAAATTTTGAATTTTTAAAATTCAAATAGAGTTTTGCTCTAATTGAGGGAAACAGTGTCACTTCTAACACCTTTCGTACCAATCTACCCCTTAAACCCCGAGATGTCTTGTTTGTATAGTTGTATTGTATTGTCTTATATTGTAAACTATATAGAATGTATAATTAGATGACTTACCGAAACTATGATATCAGTAAATAGATGTAATTGAAGAATCATGGATGTAACTGGAGAATCATGTAAATGGAAGTATATCCATGGTTCGGTTCGGTCAATATAGATTGAATGGATTCATGTTGAATTATAATATTATAGATTGTACTTGAATCATATTCAAGTCAGTTTATTAATGAGACTCAGTTTGAGTCATACAATTAGAAAAGTAAATTGAAGTCCTGATGGTTTTGATGTTATCGGTAACCGCTGCACATGGGCGGCAGGATTTGTGTCTTTTTCAAAGACGATTACCGTATTGATAACACCGTTGTTAAGTTGTCTACCTTAGATAGGCAAGCACCCACTTCTCCGGCTCCCTGAGACTCAAGAGATTGGTCCCGCTTAAACCTATGTTTTCTAGAGTCCTTAGGGTAATTTATAAAACTTGAGGGGGTTTTATATAAAAATACTTTTGTATAATTTTCAAAATACTCCCCAAGTATTTAGTTATCGTCTTTAGAGTTATCATGAATGTAAATTTTATAATTGTGATATTTCTAATGAAAATATTCTAAATTCATAATAAAGGGTATTTATTTGTAGTATTGACTTGTATAGAATTCATGGTATATTAATGTAAAGTGATTCTTGTGATTTTTGAAAAGAGTTGGAATATTTATATTATTTCAAAATAGATATTTTAATGTTACATATATCCATAATTATATAAAATTAATTTTAATATATATTTTATATTTTTAAAAATATCATTTTCTTAGGATGTCATATTTTAAATCTCTCGAGACCGAATGCTCCTTGCGGAGGTCTGCATCTCGCACTACTAAGCCCAGGGATGTGCGATAATCCGCACCATCCCAGTCGGGTTCCCCAAAATGGGTGGTAGCGGCGCTTTGCAAAGATTTGTGTAAAATACTAATCTTTTAGAAAACGGTTTTAATAGTAATGGTATTTATTTGAAATGTTTCGTTTCCCGTATTCTATATTCCCGAAAGGTATTGTGCTATGTTGCATATGAGTGTTGTGAGGAGGTAGGTCATTACCTCGTGATCTACTTAAAGGTATAGCAAGTTTGTGATGTTTAAATGTCGAAAATAAAACTATATGGTATTTTAATGAAAAAGTACGGTAAACTGGAAATAGCAATTTCTTTTGATATGGAACTTGTTCAATATGATTAGTTAGTGTTTAATAGTCAACATGTAATGGTTTAACAAGATTGTATTAAAGGAAAAGTGAGATTTTAGGAAGAACCGAATCGGAAATCGGATTTGTTCTGATTCCGTCGGGTTTTAGAATTTCGTATGTTCAGAAAGAGTAGAGAAGGGGGAAGGTAGGACTTACGGGTTTAGCTTAAAGAAGAGAGAGAGTGTGAGTGGACGTAGTTTCCGTTGCGCCGTTTCGTCGCCGGGAACTCCTAGGGTTGTCGCCGGAAAATTTGCCGGAGCTTCGCCTCTTTGCTCACTTCAAATGCGCACTAGGGTTCTAGGAAATTTCTTAAGAGTTTGCTCAGAATTTTGGGGTGAGGAGGTAGTGTTTACGGGTTGTATTTATAGGGCTAGGCTAGGGTTAGGGTAGATAAAGGTTTAATTGAAAAAAATGTAATAAAATATATTAAAATGTATTAAAAGTGGAGTAATTGGGGTTTTATGAATGCTCTGTTACTGGTCTAAGTAATTAGAGTGTGCAGGTGTACAGGGGATCCCAAAAGGCACACTTCACCTGTTGGTGACTCGCCGGAATCGGCAACTCCGGCCGGCGGCGGCGGCCCGAGTCGGCCGGTCCGCCAGCCGAGTTGGCCAATTTCGGCCGAGTCAGGCGGCCGGAATCGCCCTCGACACTTGGTAATCCCTCTGGTATGGTTACTTTTTCTAGTGTAGTAGGGTTTTTGTAAGATATGCATGTGTAAACTATTGGTATTCTAAAAATCCAAAATAAAACAATACTAAAAATAATGTAGGGTATGGGATTTGAACTCTGGTGGCTTGGTTCAGCAATGCAAGGTATTACCAATAAGCTATAAGCTCTTGCTTGAAATTAAAGAGCTAATTAATTACTTAAAATAATCACAGCAAAAGTGATTACCCTAAGTATACATTAATTTTTTAAGCAAATTTTTTTGTATACTAAAAATAGAGTTGTTACAGTCTACCCTCCTTATAAAAATTTCGTCCTCGAAATTTACAACTTTTATTTGAGAACTAGTTTACAAAGAGGTGAGGATATCTTGTACGCATTTCATCTTCCCTTTCCCAAGTGGACTCTCCTGGAGTATCTTTTCTCTACATCACTCGGACCAAGTTAACTTTCTTGTTCCGAAGTGTCTTCACTTTCCTATCCAGGATCTCCACAGGTTGTTGCTCACAAGATAAGTCGGGCTATATAGTGAGCTCGGAATGATCAAGAACATGGCTGGGGTCACTCACATACCTTCTGAGTTGGGATATGTGGAACACATTATGCACTCCTTCCAATGAAGGTGGAAGTGCTAAGCGGTATGCCACTTCACCGACTCGTTCGAGTATGTCGAACGGTCCAATGTATCTCGGACTTAGCTTACCCCGTCTTCCAAATCGGATCACTCCGTGGTTCGGAGATATCTTCTAGAATACGTGATCTCCTGGCTGGAACTCCAAGTGACGTCTCTTTGCATCAGCCCAGTGCTTCTGTTGATCTTGGGTTATGCGCATCTTTTCCCTGATAGTACGAACCACATCAACAGTCGCTACTATCATCTCTGGTCCAAGAAGTTCCTTATCTCCGATATCGTCCCAACTTAATGGCGATCGACACCTCCTTCCATACAGTGCTGCAAAAGGTGCCATTCCTATGCTTGCTTGGTAGCTGTTGTTGTACGAAAACTCCATATGGTGTAGGTGATCTTCCCACGATCCTTTGAAGTCTAACATACATGCTCTAAGCATATCCTCCAAGATCTGAATAGTTCCCTCAGACTGACCATCTGTTTGTGGATGATAAGCCGTGCTGAAGTTCAGACTTGTTCCCAAACTTGCTTGCAGACTCTGCCAAAATTGCGATCGGAACCTCGTGTCACGTTCGGAGACAATGCAGACCGGTACTCCATGAAATCTCACAATTTCCTTTATGAGTTCATGGGTATCAGAGATAGTACATTATGAAGAGTTTAAATCTTAAGTAGATTAGTACCTCCATGTACTTCTTTGCTAGTGTCTCAGTTGATTGGCCAACTGGAAATGGGATGAAGTGAGCCGACTTTGTGAGTCGATCCATAATGACCCATACGGCATCGTTACCCTTTGTGCTGCGAGGAAGAGCAGTCACAAAATCCATCATGATGTGTTACCGCTTCCATTCTGGGATTGGTAACGGTTGAAGTAACCCAGCAGTCCTATGATGTTCAGCCTTTACTTGCTGACACACTAAGCATTTTGCGACGCTTCTGGCTACTTCACGCTTCATTCTATGCCACCAATAATTCTGACGTAGATCTTTGTACATCTTGGTACCTCCATGGTGTACTGAGTAGGGAGAGCTGTGAGCTTCTTTTATTAACTCTTCCCGAACAGGACCTTTTGGTACACATAATCTGCTGCCGTATCTCAAATATCCATCTTCATGGATGATGAAGTCTGTTCTGAGTCCATTCTCCACTTGTTCTCTGATCTTTTGCAACTTAGCATCACTTGCTTGAGCTTCTTTGATTTGATTGACAATGGTGATTGAACTTGTAAATTCATCAAACTTGAAAGGTTACCTGGCATGACTACTTCAATCTCCATCTGATGCAAGTCTTGTTGAAGCTTCCACTGAGCGGTGAGATGCATTGCAAATGGTTGGCAACTAAGAGCATCTGGAACCACATTCACCTTTCCTGGGTGATATTGCAGGTTGATGTCAAAGTCCGCCATGAGTTCTAACCATCTTCTCTGCCGCATATTCAACTCCTTCTGAGTAAACACATATTTTAGGCTCTTTTGATCTGTGTATATGTTCACTCGTTCACCAAATAAATAATGGCGCCAAATCTTGAGAGCAAAGATGACGGCTGCCAATTCCAAATCATGCGTCGGATAATTGCGCTCATGAGTCTTGAGCCGTCTTGAAGCTGTAGGGTGTTTTTCGTCACCCCAATGAGATGGGAATACGCGCGCACTTGTTAGGCGCATTACAGATTCCCCCTGCCTAGGGTAGGCCGGGGTTTAATGATTGTGGGGATCCGAATCTCCGGCAGCCGCGAACTAAGCTGCTGTTAATTACCCCTCGCCTTTGGAGCGAGGGAACCTCCGATTGACGGGTTAAACTGGTCATGCGAACTCAATATACAGTGTTGTGTTTTGAAGGGGTTTTGGATATATCGGGGACCCCGCAGAGTTTTTACGGGGGTCCCGCTACCCGGATAGCGGGCTGCGGGTCAAGGGGGCTAGCAGCCCCCTTGTGGGGTGCGGGGCAGCGCCCCGTTAGAAATTTTTTTCTAACAGGGACAGTGTCGTGGAGTATGTGTGTGTGTACATATGTATACATATGTATATATATGTATATATATATAAAAAAGGGAAAAGGCATCCAAAGGATGCGTGAGGCCAGAGCGCTAGCGCACCACGTGTCGGCACGTGGGCGCTCGGGCACTAGCACACTGAGCGCTAACGCGCCACGTGTCAGCACGTGGGCGCTAGGGCGCAAGAGCGCTAGTGCACTGAGCGCTAGCGCGCCACATGTCAGAACGTGGGCGCTCGGGCGCTAGCGCTTTTGGCGCTAGCGCTCTGAGCGCAAGAGCGCTAGCGTACTAAGCGCTAGTGCGCCACGTGTCAGCACGTGGGCACTCGGACGCTAGCGCTCTGAGCGCAAGAGCACTAGCGCTTTGAGCGCTAGCGCGTCACATGTTAGCACGTGGGCACTCGGGTGCTAGCGCTTTGAGCGCAAACGCGCTAGCGCTATGAGCGCTAGCACGCCACATATCAGCACGTGGGCACTCGGGTGCTAGCGCTCTGAGCGCAAGCGCGCTAGCGCTATGAGCGCTAGCGCGCCACATATCAGCACGTGGGCGCTCGAGCAGCAAAAGGGACTTGGTCCCTGCAATGGGAGTTGTACTCCCAGAAAAGAGCACTTATTATTCTATATATCCCAGAAAAGAGCACTTATTATTCTATATATATATATGAGGAGTTAAACTCCTAAGATGTTTTGAAGCTGATGAAGGGCTTCTCCCCTTGAGCCTTAGTTCTTCCCCAAAGTGGGGTTTCTGGAGATGGGTCTCCTTCTTCTTCCTTTGTTGGCCGGATCTTGAAGATCAAGAAATATGAGATTCTAAAAATCTCTCCTTTCTGAGATCTGATGGCAGATCTGAGTTTCCCTTTGTGGGTTCTGTGGTGAAAAACTATTTAGTTTTGGAAAAGAAATAGTAAAAACTCTTGATTTAATTAAAAAAAAAAGAGGAAGGTTTAGAACCTTGAAGAAGGAGAAGATCACAGATCTAGATTTTTCTTTGGAGAGAGAAAAAGTTCTTGGGATATTTTCATTATCCTTACCTTTATAGGCTATACATTTTACATATAGCCCCTTGGGCTTTACAAAAATGGCATTTTAGCCATCCCATGGCTCATGTGCCATTTCTTTTTGCACATAAGCCATGGGCTTACAAAAATTTGGCTTTATACCCATTTCGCATACATTCATGCATAAAAAAATAACATAAAAAAATTATTTATTACATGATCTATATTTTGGCATGGAGGAGGCTGGCCGCGGGCTCGACTTGGGCATGGGCCCGCTTGACCTGGGGTTGGGCCCACCTGGTTTGGGGTTGACTTTGATTTTGACTTGGTCAACCGGGGTGTAAATTTTTACCCCAACAAATTGCCCCCCATCAATAAATGCACACAGCATATGTGGGTCATGTGCATGAAATTGATGGATCTTCTTTCACGTGGAGGCGACTTTCTTTGGTCCCTACTTTTTGGGATGCACTGCCTTTTTTACGACATGGACAGTCGATGCTTGACGCGTCTCCAAGACGGAGTGTCCGTGGTAGACGTTTCCCTGGCCCGGAGTGATTTGGTAGACGTGCCCCCGGCACGGAGTGTCGTTAGTCGACGTTTCCCCGAGGCGGAGTGCCTGTTGGTTGATGTATCCCCGGCACGGAGTGTCTGCTTGACGTTTCCCCGAGGCGGAGTGTCGGCCGGTTGACGTGTCCCCAAGATGGAGTGTCTGCTGGCTGACGTGTCCCTGAGACGGAGTGTCTGTTGTCGATGTGCCCCCGGCACGGAGTGTCTGCTTGACGTTTCCCCGAGGCAGAGTATCGGCTGGTTGACGTGTCCCCAAGACGGAGTGTCTGCTGGCTGACATGTCCCCAAGACGGAGTGTCTGTTGTCGATGTGCCCCCGGCACGGAGTGTCTGCTTGACGTTTCCCCGAGGTGGAGTATCGGCTGGTTGACATCTCCCCGATACGGAGTGTCTGCTGGCTGACGTATCCCCGGCACGGAGTGTCTGCGTTGGATGTTTCCCCGAGATGGAGTGTCGGCTGGTTGATGTGTCCCCGAGATGGAGTGTCTGTTGTCGATGTGCCCCGGGCACGGAGTGTCTGCTTGACGTTTTCCAGAGGCAGAGTATCGGCTGGTTGACGTATCCCCGAGATGGAGTGTCTGTTGTCGATGTGCCCCCGGCACGGAGTGTCTACTTGACGTTTCCCCGAGACGGAGTATCGGCTGGTTGACGTATCCCCGAGACGGAGTGTCTGTTTGTGACGTTTCCCCGGTACGGAGTGTCGGTGTTAGACGCTTCCCCGGTACGGAGTGTCACTGGTCGACGTGTCCCCGAGACGGAGTGTCTGTTGTCGATGTGCCCCCGGCACGGAGTGTCTGCTTGACGTTTCCCCGAGGCGGAGTATCGGCTGGTTGACGTGTCCCCGAGACGGAGTGTCTGCTGGCTGACGTGTCCCCGGCATAGAGTGCCTGTGTTGGACGTTTCCCCGAGATGGAGTGTCGGCTGGTTGACGTGTCCCCGAGACGGAGTGTCTGTTGTCGATGTGCCCCCGGCACGGAGTGTCTGCTTGACGTTTCCCCGAGGCGGAGTATCGGCTGGCTGACGTGTCCCCAAGACGGAGTGTCTGCTGGCTGACGTGTCCCCAAGACGGAGTGTCTGTTGTCGATGTGCCCCCGGTACGGAGTGTCGCTGGTCGACGTGTCCCCGAGGCGGAGTGTCTACTTAATGTTTTCCCGTTATGGAGTGTCTGTTGTTGGACGTTTCCCCGGTACGGAGTGTCGCTGGTCGACGTGTCCCCGAGGCGGAGTGTCTACTTGACGTTTCCCTGTTACGGAGTGTCTGTGTTGGAATTGGTTGGTTTGATCTATTTGATTTGAGTTGACATCAGCATCGCTATACTGGAATATGGTACCAGGAGCGAATCATCATCTGTCATGAGAGGATTTGGGGATTGGTTTTTTTTTGTTTGGCATCTGCATTGCTACACTGGAATAATGCTAGGAGCAACTCATCATTTGCCCCGAGAGGATTTGGGAATTGGTTTTTGCTTGGCATCAGTATCGCTACACTGGAATATGGTACCAGGAGCGAATCATCATTTGCGCTTGTTTATCAGGAAGCGATGGCTTAGGAGACAGGTTTTAGGTCCCTATCACCTAAGACTTTTTAATTTTGTGAGCCGTAAG
The DNA here is from genome assembly GCA_030015575.1 of Agapanthus africanus. Classification (NCBI taxonomy): domain Eukaryota; kingdom Viridiplantae; phylum Streptophyta; class Magnoliopsida; order Asparagales; family Amaryllidaceae; genus Agapanthus; species Agapanthus africanus. The sequence continues at coordinate 140,043,843 of CM057346.1, read as the reverse complement.
GGTCTCACAAAGCATTTTCTCCCTACGGGTCGTAAGGATCCCGTAGGTGTATTTTCTCCTTAGGAGTCGTGGGGACTCCTAAGTGTGTTTCTCCTTTGTGAGTCATAAGGATCTCACGCGAGAATTTTCTCCTCACAAAGTCGAGAGGACTTTGCGAGCGCATTTCATCTTATTTTCACGAGTTTGCGCCCTTTCGGGTTTTCACAAACTCGCCGGCAGTCCTGCTGTTTTTACTCAAGGAGCCCTTTTGGGTTTTCATTTGCGCCCATTTTGCTTGTGGACATACCTTTTTTATTTTTTTATTTTCATTTTATTATTTTTGGTGGGACTTTGAATGTGGTCTCACCGGTAGGACTTGGGAGGGATTGGGATCGTTTTACGCCCATGGATTGTATACGGTTTTGCAGGATGTATGATCCGGACCGTAGGGCCGTAAAAATTTCGGGACTTTGTTGGCGTCTGCATCGCTGCACTGGAATATGGTACCAGGAGAGACTCATCATTCGCCATTGGGATATGGGATTTGGAATTTGGTCGGCGTCTGCATCGCTGCACTGGAATATGGTACCAGGAGCGACTCATCATTTGCCATTGGGATATGGGATTTGGAATTTGGTCGGCGTCTGCATCGCTGCACTAGAATATGGTGCCAGGAGCGACTCATCATTCGCTATTGGGGCATGGGATTTGGAATTTGGTCGGCATCTGCATCGCTGCACTGGAATATCGTGCCAGGAGAGACTCATCATTCGCCATTAGGGTATGGGATTTGGAATTTTGTTGGCGTCTGCATCGCTGCACTGGAATATGGTACCAGGAGCGACTCATCATTCGCCATTGGGAATTTGAGTTTTGGACGGCGTCTGCATCGCTACATTGGAATATGGTACCAGGAACGACTCATCATTCGCCGTTTCCTATTGGGAAGCGATGGCTTAGGAGACAGGTTTAGATCCCTATCACCTAAGGCTTTTCAATTTTATGGGCCGTAAGGGTCCTATAAAAGCATTTTCTCCCTGCGAGTCGTAAGGATCTCGTAGGTGTACTTTCTCCTTAGGAGTCGTGGGGACTCCTAAGTGTGTTTTTCCTTCGTGAGTCGTAAGGATCCCACGAAAGTTTGTTCTCCTCATGCATCGTGAGGACACATGAGTGGGTCTTCCCAATGGAGCATAATTCCGAGAGGACCAGCCGCGTAACTGGTGATTACAGTGGGGTATGGGCATGCTAAGAATTATTTGAGCCCATGGATTGTATACGACAGTCAATTTGGGGACTAACCGTAGGGCTGGGGGAATTTTGGAAAATTGGATTTTGGTTGGCGTCTGCATCGCTGCACTGGAATATGGTACCAGGAGCGACTCATCATTCGCCACTCTTTTTTTTGTTTTGTTTTTGTTTTTGTTTTACCGTGATTGCTCTATCATTTCAGCTTTTCTTATCGCGAAGGTCGCGATTGCCCCATCATTTCGGTTATTTATTCGCGGTTGCCCCATCATTTCGGCTTTATTTTCATCTTTATTTTACTCGCTGATTTTTATTGCGAGTTGCCCCATCATGTCGGATTTTTTTTATTTTTCTTTTATTTACACATTTTTTGTTTATTTACATTTTTTTTTACATTCCCAGTTTAACGACTTAGAGGTCGATTGTTCCCAGTTTAACGACGTGGTGGTCGATTGTTCCCAGTTTAACGACGTGGTGGTCAGTTGTTCCCAGTTTAACGACGTAGTGGTCACTTGTTCGCTTATCCCAGCTTCTCGAACTTTGATCTTGGCGGGGCTATGTTGATGACCGTAGCTCTGTGGCCTGCCGGTACATCTGACGACTGTGAGGCTTTCCCGAGTTCGTATTGATTCTCCACCCAATCTTTAAAAACATAGCAGTCTTCAATGGTATGACTCACTATTCTATGATATGGGCAGTATATGGGATTGCCGGTCATGTTCATCTCGTGTGGCCTCTTTGGAATAGGCAGTTGAAGACCGTTGTTCAAGGCGTCCACGAATATTTCACGTACTTTATCCCTCCTGAAGGAGTATACTTTCTTCTTTCTCTCTATTGGAGTATGTGCCCTTACTGATGCCGGATCCCGAGGACGATAAGTCTTTGGTTCGCCTAATGTCCGCTTACCACGTTCAGTGTACGTATCGGAGGGACTGGAGGCTGATCGCGTCTGTTTTTCACAAAGGTGTTCCGCTCTCGGGCTGGAGGGAGCATCGGTCGGCTGCTTCCGGATATCAATCCCCAGCTCACGAACCAAAATTTGATTTTGCTGTAATTGCAATCGGGCGACTTGGGTCGTGAGGTCCGCCACGACATTTGCCAGCTCATCGACTTTAGAATGGACCTTGGCCATCTTCTCATCCTTGTCCTGAAGTTGCCTTTGAAGCCATTGGAATAATGCTTGTTCTATAGTTCCGGGTATGACAACGGGGTCATCCCTACCGCCTGAACTTGACTCAGCATGAACCACGGGTTCCTTTGGCTCAATGGCCTGAGCGGGCTCTTCATCATTTGGATCGGGCCGATGTTGGACGGCAACAACCGCGTCATCGTCATGGTTATAAGGCGTAGGAGGACTTGTTCCCCTGAGCTCCATCATATAGACCGTATGGGTTGTGTACCCGTCTATTGCTTATTCATTGGCAATGTTGCTCGCTTGGCCCTTAGCTTGTTGCCTTGGTCCGCTCTTTTTAGAGAAAGGAAGATGTCTGAGAGGATCAGGTCCCTGAAGGACTTCGGTCCCCGTTTGTATGAAATTGGCGGTCGCAGCTTGATTGTTTGTTAACACGCCAGGGGATAATGATATTTCTCCCGCCTTGTATTGTTTCTCGACCCAATCCTTGAAGATGCAACAGTCTTCAATAGTGTGTCCCAGCACTCGGTGGTATGGGCAAAAGTTAGGATGATCAGTCCTGTTCGCTTCACTTAGCCTTTTTGGTTCTGGTAGCCGCAGGCCATTCTTCAGAGCATCTTTAAAAATTTTGTGGACCTTGTCCCTTTGGAATGAGTAGACCTTATTTCTTCTTTCGCCCAAAGTTGGCTCTCGAGATTTGTTAGTTTTTGCTCCACCCGCTCTCTTCTTATTTACAGAATCGGTGCTGTTAGAACTTCCGCCTTTTCGGTTGTCGTCCCTTCCAGGTTTCGGTCTGTTTGTGAACTGAAGATCCTGAGCAGACTCGGGCTTTGAGCGTTCCAACGTTTGGACCTTTTTGGTCAGCTCTTGGAATGTTTTAAAGCCTGCGGTGCAGAGGAAAGGTTTCATCCAGTCCTTCAGATTTTCTATAAGAAGACTGACGGATTGGTCTTGCTCCAACGGCGGTTCGCATTTGACAGAGAGATTTCGCCATCGGACTATAAAATCCATGTTGCTTTCGTTGTTCTTTGGCTCTGTCCTTACGAGGTCGGCAATGGTGATTTTATCACTGACACTCATGAACCTTTGCTTGAACATGGATTCTATTTGAGCGAACGTCGTGATCGAGTCATCTGGTATGCTTGCATACCAATCGAAAGCAACATCCGTCAAGCTATTAACAAACTGACGGAGAAAGAGCGCATCATTGCCCCCAGTGTTTGCGCATGATGCTTTAAATTGGGCAATGTGCCGGTTCGCATTTTCCGTCCCATCGAACCTTTCAAATTTGGGGACGACATAGCCAGTGGGAAACTCCACAAGATCGTACCGAGCAGGATACGGTCTCCCGCTAATGCTGTTGTCTTTTTGCTCTCCGGCTTCAGCTACCAATGTTTTGACTTTGTTGGCAACCAAATACATGATTTGATCTTGAGTTAGCAGGTTGCTGTCTTCGGCCGCCAAGACATTTCCCGAGATAGGATGCGACTGGCCTTCATGCGGTCCGCCCACCTTTGGATTTGAGGGAATAGGCGTCGGCTGTATCGGGACACCGTTTCCCGGTCCATGAGTAGAACCATATGCTTGATTGGGTGGCTGAGAGGCAAGTTGGGCCATGAGCTATAAGACGATGTTTGTCAAGTCATCAATTTTTTAGTAAAGCTTGGCCATCTCCTTGTCTTTGTTTCTGAGCTGCTTTTGGAACTCTTAGAGAAGTTGTTGCTCTACGTTCTCAGGACGGAAAATTGGCTCATCTTCGCTTTCCGAGCCCGACTCCTCATGGACCGAAGAGTCTTTCCTCCTATCATCCTCATCGAGAAGGTTTTCATCACCCAGCGGAGGCGGCTGTTCTTGGGAAGCGGCAACCACATTCAAGCCAGATTGGATTTGAGATGTGGTGGCCCAATCCTTGCTCTTGCTACGCGTGCCCACCATGTAGACAGTGTGGACCACATATCCAGCCATTTCCTCATCTTTGGCGAGGTGACCCTGTTCTTCGAACCTCATGAGGTTCAGCCTAGCAGGAGCCCTAGCCCTTTTGTTGGCTCTATATCTGAGCCTTTTCTGCCTTAGTTTCTCAATTTTAAGGGCTTGGCGGGTATCCATTTCCTGGGAAGCCACCGTAAGTCGATTAGCGGGGAGCTTAGAGAAGACGCCCGATCGAGCAGTCGTCAGGGGCACCACCGGAGCTTGCTCGAGAGGCCTTATTGCTTTGTTGGTGTTGATGGCCTTGCCCCCAGCTGGAGAAATGGAGAGTCGTCCAAAAATGAACTTGTGCTTGGGCTGAGGTGCCCTTGCGACCATGACATTCGGCCTTTTCCCCTTTGAGACTAGTCTGTCTGTTACCGGAGCTTGAGGAGCTGGGACGGCGTTAGCTGACACGAACATGATAGAGCCAAATGGTAGCGGCTCCTCCTCCCATTGTCGCCCGAGACTTGCCGGGAGGACCGTCTTGGAGTCTATCTTCATTGTGTAGGAGACGGGAGTCGTGCTGAGAGCTGAGCTGATCCTTGGAGACATCTTTGCTGCGTCCGAAGATTGCAATTGGAGAACGTTAACCTGCACAACAAAAAAAACATTATTTTAGTACAGGCAATTGATATGCATATCAATTGAGTTCGCATGAAAGCTTAACCCGAAATATGGGAGGAGAAATTGGTCACACCGGGCATGCCAGAATCTATAGGGTGTTTTTCGTCACTCCATTGAGATGGGAATACGCGCGCACTTGTCAGACACATTACAGATTCCCCCTGCCTAGGGTAGGCCGGGGTTTAATGATTGTGGGGATCTGAATCTCCGGCAGCCGTGGACTAAGCTGCCGTTAATTACCCCTCGCCTTTGGAGCGAGGGAACCTCCGATTGACGGGTTAAACTGGTCATGCGAACTCAATATGCAGTGCTGTGTTTTGAAGGGGTTTTGGATATATCGGGGGCCCCGCAGAGTTTTTACGGGGGTCCCGCTACCCGGATAGCGGGCTGGGGTCAAGGGGGCTGCTAGCCCCCTTGCGGGGTGCAGGGCAGCGTCCCGTTAGAAATTTTTTTCTAACAGGGACAGTGTCGTGGAGTATGTGTGTGTACATATGTATACATATATATATATATATATATATATGTATATAAAAAAAGGGGAAAAAGCATCCAAAGGATGCGTGGGGCCAGAGCGCAAGAGCGCTAGCGCTTTGAGCGCTAGCGCACCACGTGTCGGCACGTGGGCGCTCGGGCACTAGCGCGCTGAGCGCTAGCACACCACGTTTCAGCACGTGGGCGCTAGCACTTTGGGCGCAAGAGCCCTAGCGCGCCACGTGTCAGCACGTGGGCGCTCGAGCGCTAGCGCTTTGGACGCTAGCGCTCTGAGCGCAAGAGCCTAGCGCACTGAACGCTAGCGCGCCACGTGTCAACACATGGGCGCTCGGGCGCTAGCGCTCTAAGCGCAAGAGCGCTAGCGCGCCACGTGTCAGCACGTGGACGCTCGGGCGCTAGCACTCTGAGCGCTAGCACGCCACGTGTCAGCACGTGGGCGCTCGGGCGCTAGCGCTCTGAGCGCAAGAGCGCTAGCGTTTTGAGCTCTAGCACGCCATATGTCAGCACGTGGGCGCTCGGGCGCTAGCGCTTTGGGCGCTCGGGCGCCACGTGTCAGCACGTGGGAGCTCGAGCGCTAGCGCTCTGGGCGCAAGAGTGCTGGCGCACCACGTGTCAGCACGTGGGCGCTCGAGCAGCAAAAGGGACTTGGTCTCTGCAATGGGAGTTGTACTCCCAAAAAGGAGCACTTATTATTCTATATATATATATATATATATATATATGAGGAGTTAAACTCCTAAGATGTTTTGAAGCTGATGAAAGGGCTTCTCCCTTTGAGCCTTAGTTCTTCCCCAAAGTGGGGTTTCTGGAGATGGGTCTCCTTCTTCTTCCTTTGTTGGCCGGATCTTGAAGATCAAGAAATATGAGATTCTAAAAATCTCTCCTTTCTGAGATCTGATGGCAGATCTGAGTTCCCCTTTGTGGGTTTTGTGGTGAAAACCATTTAGTTTTGGAAAAGGAAGAGTAAAAACTCTTGATTTAATTAAAAAAAAAAAGAGGAAGGTTTAGAACCTTGATGAAGGAGAAGATCACAGATCTAGATTTTTCTTTGGAGAGAGAAAAATTTCTTGGGATATTTTCATTATCCTTGCCTTTATAGGCTATACACTTTACATATAGCCCCTTGGGCTTTACAAAAATGGCATTTTAGCCATCCCAGGGCTCATGTGCCATTTCTTTTTGCACATAAGCCATGAGCTTACAAATTTGGCTTTATGCCCATTTCGCATACATTCATGCATAAAAAATTACATAAAAAAAATTATTTATTACATGATCTATATTTTGGCATGGAGGAGGCTGGCCGCGGGCTCGACTTGGGCATGGGCCCGCTTGACCTGGGGTTGGGCCCACCTGGCTTGGGGTTGACTTTGATTTTGACTTGGTCAACCGGGGTGTAAATTTTTACCCCAACAGAAGCATAAGCCACAAGCTTACCGTGCTGATGTAAAACGCATCCTAATCCATTACCGGATGCATCGCAATGCACTTTGAAACCTCCAGATTGGTCCGGTATAACGAGAATAGGCGCTGAAGTCAACCTTGACTTGAGTTCTACGAAAACTTGTTCGCATGCTTCTGACCACACAAATTCTTCATCTTTACGTGTGAGCTTGGTCAGGGGTGTTGCTGTCTTTGAAAAGCCTTCAATGAACCTTCTGTAATATCCAGCTAGACTCAAGAAACTTCGAATGTCCTTCACTGACTTTGGTGTCGGCCATTCGCTAACTGCTGAAACTTTTGCTGGATCCACAGAGATTCCTTCACCTAATACGATATGTCCAAGAAAACCAACTTGATTTAGCCAAAACTCGCACTTGTTGTACTTGGCATATAACTGATGTTGACGAAGAGTTTTCAGGACAATTCGTAGGTGCTCGGCATGTTCTTTCCGACTCTTGGAATACACCAGGATGTCGTCGATGAAGATGACAACGAACCTGTCTAAGTACTCCCGGAAAACTTAATTCATTAGGTTCATGAATATTAATGGTGCATTGGTCACTCCAAATGGCATCACTAGAAATTCGTAATGACCATAGCGAGTTCTGAAAGCTGTTTTATGAATATCAACTTCCTTGACCTTCACCTGATGATAACCTGAACGAATATCCAATTTAGAGAAAACACAAGATCCACTTAGCAGATCGAATAAATCGTCGATACGTGGGAGTGGGTACTTGTTCTTTATAGTGACTTTGTTCAAGGCTCCGTAATCGATGCATATTCTGTATAAACCTTCCTTCTTCTTCATAAGTAGTACAGGTGATCCCCAATTTGAAGTGCTGGTACGAATCCATCCTTTCGCCAGTAATTCGTCCAACTGTGTTTGGACTTCCTTCAAACCTTCCGGACTTAATCGATAACGTGATTTGATCACCGGTTGTGCTCCTGGTACTAAATCAATACTGAATTCAAGAGCTCGATCGGGAGGCAAACCTGATATATCGTTAGGAAACACGTCAACGAACTCTCGAACCACATATGGCCTTAATTCTTCCTTCGCTTGAGCTGCTGCAACTACTGGTTCCCTTGGCTTCACTTTGTATGTACTTGGCTCCAGAGTACGGTCTCCGCTTTTGAAATAGAAGACCGGTTGGTCTGGAATCTCGAATACTACTCTCCTTTGACGACAGACGATGGTAGCATAAAAAGTTCCAAGCCAATCCATACCTAGAACCACATCGAAGTTCGTTATGTCCAGCACTTTGAAATCAGCATAGAACTCTCTGCTGCAGACGACTACTGGACATGGGCTGTATCCCATTGTTGCCTTTAGAACGCCATTTCCTGAACTGACATTCCAGCTGGATACAAGCGGTGTGACTGGAATCGCATGGGTTCGGACGAACCGTTGCGACATAAAGCAGTGAGATGCTCCAGTATCGAACATACTAGTGCAGGTATTGAGAATACTAAGATTGTACCTAAGGTATGTGGAATATGTTTTAGGTATGGGGAAATGTATGTAGATAAGTAGCAAGACTGAAATAAAGGTTGAGAAGAAATGGTTACCAGTGATAACTTGGCCAGTGGCCTCAGCTCACGGTCATCGTGAAAGCTTGGCGCCTTGGTACATTCTTCCTGGCCTGAGGAGCATTCTTCGTAACATTCCTTTGAACTTGATAGAACTGACGAGGAGGTGGTGCAGCTTGTGGTCCTCTAGATGGTAGAGTAGGTAGTGCCAGTCTTAGAGCAGGTGCTTGGATGGCTGGGCGCTGTGGGTAAATGTTTGCTGGCCTGGGTGCAGCAATTGGATTTTGTCTATAAGGACAAGATCCAATATCATGAGTAGCCGAGCCGCAGACTAAGCAAAGACGGTTGGCTCGCCGGCAGTCTTGCATCACATGTCCAGATCTCTTGCAGTAGGTACAAAAAGCTGGGCTGGGACGATGGCTCGGTACTCCTGGTCGCCTGTTCATATCATAATATTGCATTACTATATACCCCATTCTTAGTCGTTTTATAAATAAACAGGTGCTTTTGACGCATGTCTGCTGCATATTACAGGATACAGGTTCTTGGAGCGAAAACAGTGAAAAAGACAGAAGACGACACAAAAATGGACTTTTGACCAACAAATGGAAGGATCCTAGTCAAGCCTAGACGAAGAACAATTCACAATTGTATAAGGCAATGCAAGGTCCAAAATGTCAAAGTGAACGGTTAAAAGATCATTACAAGTTTTCACTGAAGATCTGGAGAAGACTCAGAAGCCAAATGGATAAAAGAACCAAAAAATAAGAGTCCCAAAGAGACCCTGATGATTACCACAAAATTTGAGCATGTGATCTCACCATAAGGCCACGGAACCGCGGCCCAACCCCCACCAATGCCGCAGTTCCGCGGCCATTTAATGCACGTGTCGGTGCAGATTTTGGGTGTCGGTGCGTCGGTGCGAAGGTTGGGATTTTTCGGGGGTATTTTTGTAATCTCACTTGTGCGAATCCCGTAACCCTAAATTTCTCTGTTTCCCTATAAAATTGTAATCAAAATATTGTAATAGGGATGCCTCTTTCCAAGAAATAAAATTCAGATTCTTTTGAGGATTAAAGAGCATCATTTCTGTAAATCTTTTTTTTAATTCCTGCCTTAGTTTATAGTTTAAATTATTGCCTTAGATTAAATTAATGTTTTGCCTTAGTTAATCCTAGTATAGAATCTCTTAAAACTGCAGTAGGAAATTAATCCAATAGATCTAAAAATGAATCTCAAAATAATGCTTTTAATAAATCCCCTAATGAGCGAGTAATTTCCTCGCTTGTTAGGGTTAGGAATAAGGGAGGGATTGAGAGATGAAGATCTCTCATCTCTTTCGTGCCCGATTATTTTTAATAACTAGAACTTCATGCATGCATGCATGATCCGCTCCCTACGGCACCCTACCCACGAGGTAACGGTGAAACCGTAGTATAAAGGACCGGACATGCATGTCCTCCATGAAGGTTAAAGCAAATATTAGGAAAGGACGGACAAGGATCTAGAGGAAGAAACTTCGTTTCTTCCCAATCATCCTAATCCCTTTTTTTAATAGTTGCTATAACTTCTAAAAGATTTCATTTAGGGCATTGAAAGAGGTGTGTCATCAAATCTTACCAAACCCCACCTTTGACCTAACCCTAGCAAGTTTCTTTATCATCATATAACTTAGTTTTTAGATTCAATTAAAAAACCAAACCACCATTGGAATCAACTCGTAAGAACACTTAGGAAAATTACACATCCCTGTGGACCGACCCGTATTCACCGGCTAGCTGCAAAGCGACGCCGTTCTTGATTGCGGTAAATATTTTTTATCGTTAAAAACCTACACTAATCAAATGGCGCCGTTGCCGGGGATGGCGTAAAATTTCTTTTGTGTAATTTTGGGTTGATATAAATTTTAAAAATCATAAAAAACTGAAAATAGAAAAAGTACAAAAACATTTTATCAATTTTTATCTGTTTGAAGGGTTGTTGTTTAAATCTTGCAGGAACAGCGAAGAATCTCGCAGGAACAGCGAAGAATCTCGGATCTGGAAATTTACAGAGTGAGAAACAAAAAAAATCACATCAGAACAGAGGGAAAATTCCACAACAGAGGTGCAGAAATTTTTTGGAGCACCAATCCCTCAACGAGACCGCGTTTCCGCGGCATTTGTGCCCATAAACCGCGGTTCCGCCGCACTATAGCCACGCCAGCTCCTCAATTTTGCATGGTTTGATCTCTCCTTCTCCCCTCTGCAACATACAATATCTCTTTTTGCGAAATTTTCTGCAGGATTTTTTTGCGCTAAAAATCTTCTCCCTTCTAAATAACAGATTTTCTGCAGGTTTCTTTGCGCCGCGCTAAAAATAATTAATTGCAAGTGAATTTACTGTTTTGCATATATTAATCGGACTTTAAGGGGCTATTGACCAAACTCAGATTGGGTGGGGATTTCATCACCCTTCCCAGGACCCCAGAAATCACTTAAAGCATTTGCATTGACCACAATTAATTAAAAAAATACTAGACTCAGCCCTAAGGACTTCAAGCTCAATAGGAAAAAGGACTAGTCATAGGCATCAGCCGTTAATCCTAACCTGACTTTGCGGTGTCTAGGCAAGTGTGTCAAGGCAAGTGGTTACTTAATTTTGGACCGCTACTTGTAGCGGGGAGCCTCCCACTTACCTGGCACTTACCTGGCCGCAATTGGCGGTGAAGAGACGGTTTGAGATCCTATTTCTAGCCCTAGTTAAGAGCTGACCTAGGTGACCCTAGATCTAGGCATGATTGTGCATGTGTGATTGATCGCATTTGCGTCACAAGTCTCTTTTCAAAAATCTCTTTGCAAAACTCTCACATAAAAAAAAAGAAAAATCTTTTCAAAACTTGCAACTTGTCGCTAAAGAAAACTTGTACCTCACTTACACCACTTCCTTTCATTGACGTTATCTTACCTCCACATTCTGTCTTTCATTTTTTTTCTGACTACACTACCCCTTTAGTGTATGTCACTTTGGACTAGGGACACTAGCGCCCGATTAGTCCGTGTTTCGTTGGTACCGACCGACGAACCCTTCGACACCGAAGTCGACATTCCGGCCACTTTCTTACCTCCACCTTCAAATTCTTCTTCCGAAGGCATGTCGGGATTCAACCCCAACAATACCTTACCGACGGGAATGATTCCACCTCCGTTAGGTGTGAATAACCCGAATCAACCACCTGTTGAAGCGCCCACACGAGTCGCGCTCCAGGATCTCTTCTACCCTGTCCGCGCTTCTTTACCTACCTGTCTTTCACCCCCACCGGCAAATGGGGACAATTTTGAAATAAAACCACATTTCATCAATATGCTGCTAAAGTTTCACGGTTTGGAATCCGAAGATGCGTATATTTTTATTAATAAATTCCAAAACGTTTGCTCGATGATGAAAACGACCCAATTAAGTGATGACGCTATAAGGCTAAGGGTCATTCCTTTCACCTTATGTGACCTAGCCGAGAAGTGGCTATACAGCACAGCATCACATTCCATTAGAAATTGGGACAAGTTTGTGAAAGCTTTTCTTAAAAAGTTCTATCCTCATCACAAAACTGCTAGAATCCGTAATGAAATTATACAATTTTCACAGCTTCCTTCCGAGCCATTTTGGAAGTGTTTCGAGAGATTTAAAGACCTACTCGTTCAATGCCCTCATCATGGGATCGAAAGTTAGCAACTTTGCCAAACATTGTACGAGGGATTGAACTCGGCAACGAATCAGTTGCTAGAAACCATCTATCAAGGTCACTTTCTCACCAAATCTAGTGAGAAAGCGTGGCAGTTTCTTGAGGATCTTAGTGAACAAACAATTCAGTGGGAGATCTCCAAGACCACATCATCTTCTTCTAGTGGTCAATCTAGGGCAGGCATCCATCAAGTAGAGATGTCAATTGCTATGAAGGCCGAGATGGCCGCTCTTACGAAAAAGCTAGAAGTGATTGAGACCAAAATCTCGTCGCCTTCTCCTGCCCCTGTTATGCCTCCACGAACTGTGTGTGCTTGTTGTTCGGCTCCATCACACTTAACCGAAGAGTGTCCTTACAATGCATCGACTCAAGGACATGATCAAGTCAATGCTGCCTTTCAGCAACGACAAAGAAACGATCCGTACTCTTCTACATATAATCCGGGTTGGAGGAGTCATCCAAATTTTGCTTAGAACCAAAATCAACAATTCCAAGGAAATAACAATTTTCAAGGGCCTCCCCCATAACAACAACAAGCACTTCCACAGACTCAATTTCAACAACAACCTTACCCTAATCAGGTGAACAATTTTGTGCCTAACACTTCTTACCCGCTAAACAATTTTGTTCAACCTAATAATGACAAGGTTAGCTCGCTCGAAAGAAGTCTAGATGCGTTCCTAAAGCAATCTACACAATCTACAGCAAGACTAGAGACTTCTATTCAATCTTTGGTGCAAAACAGTGCCTCACACGATCAAAGCATCAAATCTATTGAGGCACAAATTGCACAACTCAATGCAGCATTGAGCGAGCGCGAAAAAGGAAAGCTCCCATCTCAACCACTGCCCAATCCCGGTCACGCACATGCTGCAAATCAACAGCAAACTCATAATGTTAACGCTGTGACCACGTTGAGATCGGGAAAAATGTTGCAAAACAATGTGGGTATTCACAATGACACCCCTGCCGGTGGTTCCTCTTCACCTTCTTCTTCTTCGTTAGAGCCTGTTCTCCATCATTCACAAGGCTCTACTCCTTCTAGCTCGAACGGACCTACTTCTCACAACACGAACACATCTACACGGGGTTTCGTTCCAACTCAACAATCTGATCCGCAAAAATTGGACTCAACAACATTTCAAAATGCTCCTTTTCCAAACCGGTTGAGATCCAATAAACCAACCCCACAAATGGAGAAGATTGTTGAGCTGTTCAGAAAGGTTAGCATAAATATCTCTCTTTTGGATGCGATCCAACAAGTTCCTTCATATGCGAAAATCTTAAAGGACTTATGCACCAAAAAAAGGAAGTCACAAGTACCAAAGAAAGTTTTTGTGGCTAGTGCTATTAGCGATGCTCTTGTCAATTCTTTACCCCGAAAGCAAAAGGACCCTGGTTGTCCTACCATTTCGATAACAATTGGGGACAAGAATATCAATAGAGCACTACTTGATCTTGGTGCTAGTGTCAATTTGCTACCTTATTCTGTGTACGAGCAATTAGGCATTGGAGAGCTTAAGCCCACTCACTGTACTCTCCAAATGGCTGATCGATCAATCACCCATCCAAGGGGTGAGCTAGAGGATGTGTTGATCAAAGTTGGGGAGTTCATATTCCCCGTTGATTTTATTGTAATGGATACACAACCTGTTGCTAACTCACGGAACCAAATTCCGGTGATCCTCGGTCGACCATTTTTGGCCACTTCCAATGCCGTAATAAACTATCGCAATGGCTCCATGACTCTATCCTTCGGGAAGACGTCTAGTGAGTTCAATATTTACAAGTTAGGAAGTCTGCCCCCCGTGCCTAATACTAGTACACGAGAAGTTTGCTCTATTCACGAAATCACGCAGGAGGACTGCGAATTTGAAAGTTTCTTGTTTGATGAGAACAGTTTTGACGCCACTAGTGCGTCCCTTCTTGAGCCTACAACAGTTGACACAACCGATATTGATTATGAATGTTTCACTTTTTCGGATGATGACGACTCACAGCCCGAATATGAGTCGTTTGAATTTTTGGATGAGTTAGTTGAACCATCCAAATCGGTTGTTTGCGGTGATTTCGAACCTGTGTTGGAGTCCTTTGAGTTTGAGGAAGTTTCCGCAATGATTCTTTCGCCTCCGAAACTCGAACTCATGTCCTTGCCGTCTCACCTTAAATATGCTTACATAGGTGAGAATGAGACCTTTCCCATTATAATATCAGCCTCTCTAGCCTTCGAGCAAGAGAACGCTATTTTAAAGGTCTTACAAGATAGGCGGCAAGTTTTCGGTTGGACTATGGCGGACATCGAGGAGATTAGTTCCCTCATAATTGAATATCATATGCATATGATGGATGATGCCAAGTCGATAAAGGATCCACAGATATATCTTGGGGATAGTGTGGTCAGTCAACCTCCTCCTTTAGAAGTTGAACCACCCCCATTTCTTTTAATAAGCTATGAGAATGCCAATATTCCACTGATTGCTGATCATTCTCATTCTCGTTTTGATTCATCACCACATCATATCTATTCACTTCCATACTTTCCCTGCCATCACTCCTATCTTCTCCAATTCTTTTTGGATTGGTACAACATGTTCTTCCACCAACCGACACTCTTTACAGATAAATTTTTCGACTGGTTGGTGTTGATGTTTGGTCTGTGCAAAGTCTGGCAGTAATGTCTAATATTGTTTCACTGAAGTTTGGGGGCCTTTCTGTATATATTTTTGTTTTTCTTTTAACAATAAAAAAATTATAAATAAATAAACAGGGGAGTACCGACATTTTGACCATCTTGGTGCAGCATGACAGTGAGGACACTGTCAAGTTTAAGTTTGGGGGTACGCTCGGTACGTCTTTTTCCTTCGCATTCATTTGTACATATTTTTGCATTTGCATAATTATTTTAAAACCCATAAGAAATTGAAAATTTTCAAAAATTATAAAAATTAATGTATTCAATTTTGGCAGTATTGATTTGAGTTTGACAAATAGGTTAACTGGCTAAGAACAACTAGATCTTAGACTTAGTAAATTAAAAACCCTAAAAATAACCTTCCTTAAAGACTAACGGCAGAAAGTATATGTCTTTGTAGTTTATTTAGAACTAGGCAAATTTTGAGTTCACTTTTGGGGCTAAGTTGAAATAAAGGAAAAATATTGATATTCTTATTAGAGTATAAGTTTGAAAAATAATTCCTAACTTAAGTCTAGATTCTGAAAATGTATACCCTACAATTTGCACAATCACGCACCTTGAAACTTGGAATAGTAGAGGAGACCTTGAAATGCTCTTGTCTGAAGTCCTTAGTACAATGAAAATGAAAAAAAAAATTGAATAAAGAAAAAAATGAACACTGGTCTTTGTGATTACTTAAGGCTGCAAAAATAGAAAAAATATTTAGCGAGGGTGCTTCATCACCTAGTGCCTTAGACCAACTGGTTTGGGAGTCACTGCTAAAAGTCTTGGGTGTTGCAAGACTAGGAATTACGCTTTAAAGTGCAAACATATCTTGTAATCGGTTGTTGGTACCTCAAGAAGTATTAACAGTCGCATGAAGGATGTGAATTCACCAGTTAATTAGTGTTGTGGACAATGGACAAGAGTATGATTGCTTGATTTGAATTTTCAAGTGTAGGGGTGATTTATACACACACGTGGGGATATATGATTAGAGTTGAGATAAGAGAAGGGAATGAAGAATAGAACTTGTATCTTTGGTAGAGTTGATAGAAAAATTCCTAAATGGAGATGGAACCTTAGAAGGAAAACTTAAGAAATGTCGAAGGCTGAATGAGTCTATCGAACATATATAATCTTAAGTTAAATAATGAGGAAGTGTGAAGAATATGGGTGAATAGTTTACAAGTCGACGGTAATAGAATTCCTTGTTAGAAAACCTAATTGGAGAATTAAAGTTAAAAAGCCAAATTGATAGGATTTTGTGGGTGTAATCCGCTGAAAACCCTCAGGAGACAACACTCCTCCTACTAGGGACACCTAGAGGTTTAACGGCTTGTTGCACGAGCTCAGTGCAATCGCGTTTCCCTGTGAAAGTGCGGTTAGGTTTTATCGAGAATAAAATAATAAGTTTGCTCGAGGACGAGCAAAAGATAAGTTTGGAGGTATTTGTTCATATCATAATATTGCATTACTATATTCCCCATTCTTAGTCGTTTTATAAATAAACAGGTGCTTTTGACGCATGTCTGCTGCATATTACAGGATACAGATTCTTGGAGCGAAAACAGTGAAAAAGACAGAAGACGACACAAAAATGGACTTTTGACCAACAAATGGAAGGATCCTAGTCAAGCCTAGACGAAGAACAATTCACAATTGTACAAGGCAATGCAAGGTCCAAAATGTCAAAGTGAACGGTTAAAAGATCATTACAAGTTTTCACTGAAGATCTGGAGAAGACTCAGAAGCCAAATGGATAAAAGAACCAAAGAATAAGAGTCCCAAAGAGACCCTGAAGATTACCACAAAATTTGAGCATGTGATCTCACCATAAGGCCGCGGAACCGTGGCCCAACCCCCACCAATGCCGCTGTTCCGCGGCCATTTAATGCACGTGTCGGTGCAGATTTTGGGTGTCAGTGCGTCGGTGCGAAGGTTGGGATTTTTCGGGGGTATTTTTGTAATCTCACTTGTGCGAATCCCGTAACCCTAAATTTCCCTGTTTCCCTATAAAATTGTAATCAAAATATTGTAATAGGGATGCCTCTTTCCAAGAAATAAAATTTAGATTCTTTTGAGGATTAAAGAGCATCATTTCTGTAAGTCTTTTTTTTAATTCCTGCCTTAGTTTATAGTTTAAATTATTGCCTTAGATTAAATTAATGTTTTGCCTTAGTTAATCCTAGTATAGAATCTCTTAAAACTGCAGTAGGAAATTAATCCAATAGATCTAAAAATGAATCTCAAAATGATGTTTTTAATAAATCCCCTAATGAGCGAGTAATTTCCTCGCTTGTTAGGGTTAGGAATAAGGGAGGGATTGAGAGATGAAGATCTCTCATCTCTTTCATGCCCGATTATTTTTAATAACTAGAACTTCATGCATGCATGTATGATCCGCTCCCTACGGCACCCTACCCATGAGGCAACGGTGAAACCGTAGTATAAAGGACCGGACATGCATGTCTTCCATGAAGGTTAAAGCAAATATTAGGAAAGGACGGACAAGAATCTAGAGGAAGAAACTTTGTTTCTTCCCAATCATCCTAATCCCTTTTTTTAATAGTTGCTATAACTTCTAAAAGATTTCATTTAGGGTATTGAAAGAGGTGTGTCATCAAATCTTACCAAACCCCACCTTTGACCTAACCCTAACAAGTTTCTTTATCATCATATAACTTAGTTTTTAGATTCAATTAAAAAACCAAACCACCATTGGAATCAACTCGTAAGAACACTTAGGAAAATTACACATCCCTGTGGACCGATCCGTATTCACCGGCTAGCTGCAAAGCGACGCCGTTCTTGATTGCAGTAAATATTTTTGATCGTTAAAAACCTACACTAATCATCGCCTTGGCATAAAAGATGGCCTGGACGAGGCTCCTCCTGTCATCTGGTTGACAGGGCATTTAACTCCTGCAGACTGAGGTCTGCCCCTCGCCTTTATCACTGCCTCATAACTGCGGGCAGCTGTCAGAGTGAGTCGGAAATTTCCCTGTGGCTAGTGCAGCCTGGATTTCCGTGTCCAAACCTTGTTGAAATCGACGGTCTCTGATCTTGTCCATCGGTATCAAATGTGCTGCGAATCTGTTTAAAGGATTGTGTTAGCTGTATAGTAAGTGATATTTAAAAATTCAAATTATTTAAGACATATCTTACCGACTAAGCATGGTGAACTCAGCGTCATACTTATCTACCGAGTTGATCCACATCGAACCTTGTTGCAGTTGAATAAACTGTTGTTCCATGTTGAACCTGGCAGTCTCAGGGAAGTACTTCACGTCGAACCTATCGCGAAAAGTCTTCCATTCAATGGGCTGATCAAGACGGCTTTCTTCCGCCTTCCACTAGTTCCGTGCATTGTCCGTGAGCTGTAATTTTGCCATACGAACCCAAGCTATATCTGGCACTTGTGCCGCTGCCAGATCATCTTCTATACTTTGTGCCTATTCTTCAGCTTCTAGTGGGCTTCCCTTTCCGGAGAACTGTTTGGGATGCAAAGCTCTGAATTGTTTCACCCCAGGTGCTTCAGTCTCGGGATGGTTCAAGAGCTGCTGCTGTCTCTCTAAGAGGCTGCGGATCACCTCAAGCAGAACCGTTTGCTCGGTGGGTGGAGCAGGAACAGTAGGTATGATTGGTAGTGGTAGTGGAGTGTTGTTGAAGTTGGTGCTTGTGTTGTTTGGGGAATCCATAACCTTTGAAAGAAAGATTTAGGTTAGGACGGATTCAAAGTATATGAAATGATGAGATTCAAGAAGTATGAATTATAAAGAATGTTTTAGTTGTTGGTTCTTATGTTTTTATATTGTTTAGGTTGTTCACGCAGAATAGAACTGCATGATAGAGTTTCATACAGCTCTGACCTGCATGGACCACCAACAAAACCTGTCACGCCCCGCTTCCCAGTATACGGGCAGAGGACGCGACGAGACCGCTACGTATTTACTGTGAAGTAAATACGCTAAGCGTGTCTAAGCAATATAAAAGTAAATGCACAAGAGACAAGATATATTAAAACAGCAACTTTATTTATTCACATTCTTTCTGTACAATGTATGGAAACGTAAATACAACTGAAATAAAGCAATGCCTAAACAATGGCATAACAGAAAAGGAAAGGTACTGAAATAAAAGTGTACAATAAACTAAAACTCTGGGTCTTCAACGAAATGGTCCAAGTCTTCAACGCTGGGCTCGATCTCTGACGTGTCCAGATCACCTGAAGACATTCAAAGAAGAAAGAAGAGAATGTCGTCAACGAACAGATCGCTCGATAAGTCCTAAAAATAAGGGAGAAATAGAATAGACAGAATAAGAAGGTAGCTTTTAAAGTTGTATTATATTGTTATAGTGTGGTGTTAACGCTGTTGTTTGTAGTTTGGTACAGAAGGATGCCAGTGTATACGAGAGAATTCTCTATATGCTAGAGACTAGGGCAAACGGAATTTACAAGGAACCGTTGGGCCACGGTACAACAGCAACGGAATATAAGTTAGGTGTCTTAATCTTACTGTCTCGTGCCACTTCTAACACCTTCCGTACCAATCTACCCCTTAAACCCCGAGATGTCTTGTTTGTATAGTTGTATTGTATTGTAAACTATATAGATTGTATAATTAGATGACTTACCGAAACCATGATATCAGTAAATGGATGTAACTGTAGAATCATGAATGTAACTGGAGAATCATGCAAATGGAAGTATATCCATGGTTCGGTTCGGTCAATATAGATTGAATGGATTCATATTGAATTGTAATATTGTAGATTGCATATTGTAGATTGTAGATTGTAGATTGTACTTGAATCATATTCAAGTCAGTTTATTAATGAGACTCAGTCTAAGTCAAACAATTAGAAAAGTAAATTGAAGTCCTGATGGTTTTGATGTTATCGGTAACCGCTGCATATGGGCGGCAGGATTTGTGTCTTTTTCAAAGACAATTACCGTATTGATAACACCGTTGTTAAGTTGTCTACCTTAGATAGGCAAGCACCCACTTCTCCGGCTCACTGAAGCTCAAGAGATTGGTCCCGCTTAAACCTATGTTTACGAGGGTCCTTAGGGTAATTTATAGAACTTGAGGGGGTTTTATGTAAAAATACTTTTGTATAATTTTCAAAATACTCCCCAAGTATTTAGTTATCGTCTTTAGAGTTATCATGAATGTAGATTTTATAATTGTGATATTTCTAGTGAAAATATCATAAATTCATAATAAAGGGTATTTATTTGTAATATTGACTTGTATGGAATTCATGGTATATTAATATAAAGCGATTCTTGTGATTTTTGAAAAGAGTTAGAATATTTATATTATTTCAAAATAGATATTTTAATGTTATATAAACACATAATTATATAAAAATAATTTTAATATATATTTTATATTTCTAAAAATCTCATTTTCTTAAGATATCGTATTTTAAATCTCTCGAGACCGAATGCTCCTTGCGAAGGTCTGCATCTTGCACTACTAAGCCCAGGGATTTGCGATAATCCGCACCATCCCAGTCGGGTTCCCCAAAATGGGTTGTAGCGGCGCTTTGCAAAGATTTGTGTAAAATACTAATTTTTTAGAAAACGGTTTTAATAGTAATGGTATTTATTTGAAATGTTTCGTTTTCCCGTATTCTATGTTCCCGAAAGATATTGTGCTATATTGTATATGAGTGTTGTGAGAAGGTGGGTCATTACCTCGTGATCTACTTAAAGGTATAGCAAGTTTGTGATGTTTAAATGTCAAAAATGAAACTATATGGTATTTTAATGAAAAAGTACGGTATACTAGAAATAGCAATTTTTTTTTATATGGAATTTGTTCAATATTATTAGTTAGTGTTTAATAGTCAACATGTAATGATTTAACAAGATTGTATTAAAGGAAAAGTGAGATTTTAGGAAGAACCGAATCGGAAATCGGATTTGTTCCGATTCCGTCGGGTTTTAGAATTTTGTATGTTCAGAAAGAGTAGAGAAAGGGGAAGGTGGGACTTACGGGTTTAGCTTAAAGAGGAGAAGGAGAGGGAGTAGATGTAGTTTCTGGTGCGCTGTTTCGTCGCCTGGAACTTCTCGGGTTGTCGCCGGAAAATTCGCCGGAACTTTGCCTCTTTGCTCACTTCAATTGCACACTAGGGTTCTAGGAAATTTCTTGAGAGTTTGCTCAGAATTTTGGGGTGAGGGGGTAGTGTTTAGGGGTTGTATTTATAGGGTTAGGTTAGGGTTAGAGTAGATGAAAGGTTTAATTGGAAAAAAATGTAATAAAATATATTAAAATGTTTTAAAAGTGGAGTAATTGGGGTTTTATGAATGCTCTGTTACTGGTCTAAGTAATTAGAGTGTGCAGGTGTACAGGGGATCCCAAAAGGCACACTTCACCTGTTGGTGACTCGCCGGAATCAGCAACTCCGGCCGGCGGCGGCGGCCCGAGTCAGCCGGTCCGCCGGCCGAGTTGGCCGATTCCGGTCGAGTCAGGAGGCCGGAATCGCCCTCAACGCATGGTGATCCCTCTGGTATGGTTACATTTTGTTGGATATATGTATGCCCTAGAGGCCATTATGAGATAGTGTATGTACTGATATGTATATATATATATATATTCGGGGGACAGTCTTGCTCGATATGATAGTATGCTATCTGTTTTTACTTTATCATATGTTCACTTGATCATGTTTATATTCATTTGGTGCATGTTGATAAAGCCCTAAGGATATTGGCTTGACTACTGGCATTATGATGTGGATCATACTAGTGGGACATCTGTAGTTTATAAGCATATCCTTGAAATGTTCCTAGTCGTAGGTATATCGAGACAGGGCATCGATATTCCAGTTTAGACTAGCGTATACCATTCTTGTTCCATATGATGGGCGATGGATGATCCCATATCCGTCTGGTGTGTTGACACCGAAGATAGTATACGGGTGCTCAGTGAGACTGGGTACACTGAACGGATTCACCGAGAACTCCTATATGGTATTATATCATACGTCGGATAGCAGTTCTCAGGTGACACTGGTACAGGTTAGTCTGTAGACCCGAGATCGTCACAGAGTCTTGTGTGTCCTCCCACTGTACTTTGATCTCCACCCTACTGCGGCTCCACTGAGTCGTACAAACAGGTGGATTTTGGGTATAGTCTCGAGGCATGTGGAGGCAGTGAGCGATAGGAGGGGTTTCGTCTCTCCCGGTATTGGGGGTTGATGCTGTGCTGTGCACGATTGGCTATAACGGGAAGTCCCTGGCCAGGGCTGCTGAGATATTACTGATAAGTGTTATCAGTAAGTTTCTCGATCTGTTATAGACCATATACCGGCATGACTTATTGAGTTATTGGGGTCGACGATTCCATCCCTAGACTCATATGCAGCATATCTGACGAAGAGACCGGACTGTACGGTTAGTGTTGCCGGATGGATTGACAGGAGTTTTGACAGGTTCGCTTGTTCTTATTCTGATCGCTCAATACCCGGGTGGCCAAACGGGGCTACGCCTCTGGGAAGACGAGGTTTACTTTAATTAGGTCCGTGCGAAAGCACGGAGAACCTCCCTCGAGTACCGGCACTGGCCTGGCTGAGAGGTTGGCGAAGTTGTAGAATGTAATTAATCCCAGTTAGTTTTCTTTTTAAAAGGTTTTAAAGAAAATTGATAAAAACAGTGGAAGACATCGATTAAACAAGATAATAACCAATCTGATCTTTGCAAGAGCATTCGCTAAGTGTATTCTTTTCTCTCTCTTAATGGCAGATATCCATGACAAGACTTAAGCTTCTATTAGATAAAAACAAGCTGAATGGGACCAACTATAAAGACTGGCTGAGGAATTTAAATATAGCCTTGACTTATGATAAAGTATCATATGTCCTCACAGCTCCAGCCTTGCCCCCCTAGGTCCTAAACCTTCAGTTGCGGATAGGGAAATCCACAAGACATGGGACGCTGACTGTGCCACGGCAAAATGCCTCGCGCTTGCATCGATGGATAACACACATCAAAAGCAGCACGAGAATATGGACGTACAAGCCATATTCCTCCATACAAAAGAGTTGTATGGAGAGAAATCCCGCGTATTACGATACGAAGCGTCTAAGAAACTGTTTCAGATGCGCATGACCGCTGGCACAGCAGTAGGAGACCATGTTCTGAAAATGATAGCTCTCATAGAAGAGCTTGAGGACCTTGGGTGGACAATGGACAATGAACAGTATACAGATATTAGTCTACAGTCTCTCCCCTCCACCTTTGCTCGGTTCATCGTTAACTTCAACATGCACAACATGGAGAAGGAACTGCCTGAACTCCTTAATATGTTAAGGAGTGCAGAGAGCACACTGAAGTCAGTGAAGACTCCCGTTATGTCTGTTGGGCAATCCTCCTCATCTTACCCAAAGGCTAAGGCCAAGGGAAAGATGAAGAAGAAACCCACCAAACCTAAGGGTGGAGTCAAAAAGGTGAAGGGAAAAGGCAAGTCCAAGGTTGGGGCATCAGAGAAAGGTGAATGTTTCCATTGCAAGAAGACGGGACACTGGAAGAGGAACTGTATTGAGTACCTAGCACTCAAGAAGAAGCATGGTGATGCTTCAGCTTCAGGTGTGTTCGTAATTGAAAACTGTTTTTCTATTAATTCTGTTTCCTGGGTATTGGATACCGGTTCGGGTTCTCATATTTGCAATTCTGTGCAGGCGTTGAGAAATAGTAGAGTTCTGAAGAAAGGTGATCATACTCTCCAAGTTGGAAATGGTTCCAATGTAAATGCAGTTTCAGTAGGAGAGTATCACCTAGGTTTGCCTTCAGGTTGTATATTGGTTTTGAACCCGTGTTATTTTGTACCAAGTATGCTTTGTAATATTATATCTGTTTCCTTGTTAGATAATGAAGGATATCATTTTGTTGTGCAACATAATGTTATGAACATTAGACTGAATCAAGAGTTGATTGGTTGTGGTACATTAAATAACGGGATATACGTCCTTAATCAACACACAGTTTTCAACGTACAACACAAAAATAAAAGAAAATTTTCAGAGATAAATGAAGCTTTTCTTTGGCATTGTAGACTTGGTCATATTAATAAAATAAGACTAAACAAGCTTCATAAAGATGGATATTTAAATTCATTTGAGTATAAATCTTATGCAACTTGCCAGTCTTGTATCAAAGGTAAAATGACCAAAACCCCGTTTACAGGACACGGAGAAAGAGCTACTGAGCTCCTAGGCCTCATACATAGTGATGTATGCGGACCAATGTCTACACATGCAAGAGGCGGTTTTTCATACTTCATAACTTTTACTGATGATTTCTCAAGATTTGGTCATGTATATTTGATAAAACATAAATCTGAAGCTTTCGAGAAATTCAAGGAGTAGAAACATGAAGTAGAAAACCAAACAGGAAAGAGTATCAAGATACTTCGATCAGATCGAGGTGGAGAGTACTTAAGTACTGAGTTCTTAGACTTCCTAAAAGAGAATGGAATTCTCTCTCGGCTCACTCCACCTTACACACCACAGCACAACGGTGTGTCAGAACGAAGGAACCGTACCCTATTAGATATGGTACGATCCATGATGAGTGATGCTGAGTTACCTCTCTCGTTTTGGGGGCATGCATTGGAAACAGCAGCTTTTCTGTTAAACAAAGTTCCAACCAAGACCGTGTCTACCTCTCCATATGAGATATGGCATGGGAAGAAACCATCTCTTAAAAGAGTTAAGATTTGGGGTTGTCCGGCTTTTGTTAAAAAGCAGAATCCAGACAAACTCGAGACACGATCAGTCAAATGTATATTTGTAGGATATCCTAAACATTCGTTTGGGTATCTTTTTTACCACAAAGAGGAACAAAAAGTGTTTGTTTCTCAGTATGCCACCTTTTTAGAAGATGAGATTTTTTCAAACAATACAAATGGCAATGTGGTAGATCTAGAAGAAGTTCTAGAAACACAAGTTACAAATGACAACTTGGCTGAACCTGAAGTTATAACAGAATCTAATGAACCTCAGCCACTCCGTAGATCTGGTAGGATTTCTCGCCCACGGGAGAGATACTACGGTTTTCTCGTTGATGGTGATAGAGAAGATTGCATCATGGATGATGATGATCCTGCCAGCTTTCATCAGGCTATCACGAGTGGTGA
Source organism: Agapanthus africanus (assembly GCA_030015575.1). Taxonomy (NCBI): domain Eukaryota; kingdom Viridiplantae; phylum Streptophyta; class Magnoliopsida; order Asparagales; family Amaryllidaceae; genus Agapanthus; species Agapanthus africanus. The sequence continues at coordinate 140,018,884 of CM057346.1, read as the reverse complement.
CTCTGTGAATTGGCTGGATGCCATGAGATCCGAAATGGAGTCCATGTACACCAACAAAGTATGGACTTTGGAAGATGTACCCTCCGGGATAAAACCTGTGGGATGCAAATGGATCTTTAAAAGAAAGATCGGTGTAGATGGACAGGTAGAGACCTATAAGGCAAGGTTGGTAGCGAAAGGTTTTCGTCAAAGACCAGGTTTGGACTATGACGAGACTTTCTCTCCGGTAGCCATGCTTAAATCCATTCGGATCCTACTTGCTATTGCTGCTCACTACGACTATGAAATTTGGCAGATGGACGTTAAAACTGCATTCCTAAATGGTGATTTAGAGGAATGCGTTTATATGGATCAGCCAGAGGGATTCATTGATAGTGGGAACAGCGGTAAAGCATGTAAGCTACTTAAATCCATTTATGGATTAAAGCAGGCATCACGGAGTTGGAACATCTGTTTTGATGATGTTATCAAAGAGTTTGATTTCATCAAAAATCCAGATGAACCTTGTGTTTATAAGAAGACTGTAGGAAGAAATGTCGCAATCCTCGTATTGTACGTAGATGACATACTTCTGATAGGAAATGACATTCCTATGCTACAGTCGGTCAAATCATTCTTATCACAAAGGTTCTCCATAAAGGACTTGGGAGATGCCACATACATATTGGGTATACGGATCTATAGGGATAGATCCAAACGGTTATTGGGATTGTCCCAAACCAAGTACATAAACACCATCCTAAAGAGATTTAGTATGGAAGACTCCAAGCGGGATGCCTTACCCGCTTGCCATGGAGTCACTCTCTCAAAAGACGATTGCCCAAAGTCTGATATAGAGAGAGCTCGCATGAGCATTATTCCCTATGCTTCGGCAGTAGGATCGATAATGTATGCAATGTTATGTACACGCCCTGATGTTGCTTATGCACTTAGTGTAGTAAGCAGGTATCAATCTAACCCAGGGGAGAATCACTGGATTGCTGTAAAGAACATTCTTAAGTACTTGCGAAGGACTAAAGAACTGTTCTTAATATATGGTAATGGGGATCTCCAAATGGAGGCCTTTACCGATTCGAGCTTCCAGAGTGACAAGGATGACAGCAAGTCTATCTCAGGGTTTGCATTTACCCTCAATGGAGGGACGGTGAGTTGGAAGAGTTCCAAACAGGATACCGTTGCAGACTCAACGATGGAAGCTGAATATATTGCTGCAAATGATGCTGCCAAGGAAGCCGTCTGGATGAGAAAGTTCATCGCGGAGCTAGGAGTAGTTCCAACCATTATTGGTCCAATACTTTTGTATTGTGACAATAATGGGGCTATGGCGTTGGCCAAAGAGCCCAGGTCCCATCAGAAGTCCAGACACATCCTGAGGCGATATCATGTGATCCGGGAGATAGTTGATCGCCGCGAGATCGAGATTAAGAGAGTAGACACAAAGAACAACGCTGCGGATCCATTCACCAAGGCCCTCCCTCAGCCGCAGCATGAGCGACTTTTTGAGATGTTGGGTATGAGATATGCCAATAACTGGCCTTAGTGCAAGTGGGAGATTGTTGGATATATGTATGCCCTAGAGGCCATTATGAGATAGTGTATGTACTGATATGTATATATATATATTCGGGGGACAGTCTTGCTCGATATGATAGTATGCTATCTGTTTTTACTTTATCATATGTTCACTTGATCATGTTTATATTCATTTGGTGCATGTTGATAAAGCCCTAAGGATATTGGCTTGACTACTGGTATTATGATGTGGATCATACTAGTGGGACATCTGTAGTTTATAAGCATATCCTTGAAATGTTCCTAGTCGTAGGTATATCGAGACAGGGCATCGATATTCCAGTTTAGACTAGCGTATACCATTCTTGTTCCATATGATGGGCGATGGATGATCCCATATCCGTCTGGTGTATTGACACCGAAGATAGTATACGGGTGCTCAGTGAGACTGGGTACACTGAACGGACTCACCGAGAACTCCTATATGGTATTATATCATACGTCGGATAGCAGTTCTCAGGTGACACTGGTACAGGTTAGTCTGTAGACCCGAGATCGTCATAGAGTCTTGTGTGTCCTCCCACTGTACTTTGATCTCCACCCTACTGCGGCTCCACTAAGTCGTACAAACAGGTGGATTTTGGGTATAGTCTCGAGGCATGTGGAGGCAGTGAGCGATAGGAGGGGTTTCGTCTCTCCCGGTATTGGGGGTTGATGCTGTGCTGTGCACGATTGGCTATAACGGGAAGTCCCTGGCCAGGGCTGCTGAGATATTACTGATAAGTGTTATCAGTAAGTTTCTCGATCTGTTATAGACCATATACCGGCATGACTTATTGAGTTATTGGGGTCGACGATTCCATCCCTAGACTCATATGCAGCATATCTGACGAAGAGACCGGACTGTACGGTTAGTGTTGCCGGATTGATTGACAGGAGTTTTGACAGGTTCGCTTGTTCTTATTCTGATCGCTCAATACCCGGGTGGCCGTTACGTTTAGCTGACCGCTTGCGGCTTGTAGGTGTTTGATATGATCATCATCTACTGCTGGCGTATTGACGAGTCTTAGAGTCCCACATAGAAGTTTCTCGGCTCTGGCGAAACGAAGTGGTGCACATATGAGATATGCGCGGAGCCTCGATTAAATACTAGTATATGATACTGTATTTTAATCGGGCATTTAATATTAGTCGGGTCGTATAAGATATGACCAATTTATTAAATCAAGTGTTGATTTAATATTGGCTTTTATATTATTTATTTAAATCCTTTTCTTCTTTTGGATACATGCATGTATATGTACATGATGATGTGCATACATACATACATACATGAAAAGTATCATGGTTGATGATACAAAGAGGATGGCAATATAAGAATCATATTGTAGATAAAGTAATATATATGGATATTTTCAATAAAGTTTAAAGGCAAAAAGAAAAGATTTATGAGTCATTCTTTCCACACTTTTCTACACATTTCCATGGTTGAATTTAACTCAACCATGGTTTCATTTCCTTTTGCCTTTTGACCTAAATTGAAATATCTAGATATTATTTTAACTATAGTTATGGTTATGATAAGATATCTCTCTCTCTCATTTTTCTTTTTACATTATTATCATTATCATTCCAAAAGAAAAGAGAGAGCCATCTTCTTCCTCAAAAACCCTAGCTCTCTTTTAAATGTTAAAATAGAGTTAGAGAAAGAAAAGAAAAGGTATTAAATAAGAATAGCAACCACTTCATCATTTTACACAACCTTAGCTATCTTGTGTAGGGTGTTGTGCTTCAAGTTTTTCAAAGATCAAAGGAAGCGTCAAGCTTAGAGCAAAGTGCTTCGGGTGGATCGTCGTGGACGAGGAGTTGATCAAGCGAACCTTTTCAAAGACAAGGAGTCTTCCAAAGAGGTCTACAAAGGTTGTAGTCTCATCACTTAGTATAACTTAACTCTTAATTGTTGATACTATTAATAGTTACTTCATATATTCTAGTTCGATTCTTTGTATAGTTTGCTTAGCACCTCAAAATTTTATTGTTATAGCATGTATGATGCTTCTAAACCCTAATAGAGGTGTTAAGAAAACCCTACACTTTTTCTAGTGTAGTGGGGTTTTTGTGAGATATGCACGTGTAAACAGTTGGTATTCTAAAAATCCAAATTAAAACAATACTAAAAATAATGTGGGGTATGAGATTTGAACTCTGGTAGCTTGGTTCAGCAGTGCAAGGCATTACCAATGAGCTATAAGCTCTTACTTGAAATTAAAGAGCTAATTAATTAGTTAAAGTAATCACAACAAAAGTAATTACCCCAAATATACATTAATTTTTTAAGCAAATTTTTTTTACACTAAAAATGGAGTTGTTACAAGTACGTATAGTTAGATTTTAAATTCGGAGACCAAATTTCTTTAAGGGGAAAGATTATAACGTTTTAAAAATAAATAAATAAATAAATAAAATGTTTTAGGTGAATTTTCTGATAATCGGTAAAATAACCGTATTTTCTGTAAAACTTAACTATAATTATTTTTCAATATAGACCTAAATACACCCATTTTAATTATGTAATTGCTAGTATTAATGTTTATTTAGTCACTTATAAATTATTAGTTTACTTCAATATTTTTCCTTAATTAATTATTTTTAATATTATTTTAAGCTTTCAATTATACATTAAATTGGTGTAAATTACAAATTGGAATAGGTTAATTATACAAATGTGAACCATAACAACCTAGAATATAGTTATAACATATTCTTTCTTTTGGTTTTATCTCTAAAGTTCTAGAGAAATCTAGGATTTAAGAAATTAAATAATTAAGGAAAAGAGTTAAAAGAGGTTTGAATTATAGAAGTTTCTACACAAACACACCCACACACATTCCTCTCACCATTTTGGCCGAGCTTCCAGCTGCACAGCCCCCCCCCCACCCCTTCCAATCACTTTCACTTCTTCATTTCATCTGAAATAAAATAAATTAATAATAGGAAATGATGAAACTTACATTAATGAGACATGAGGGGTTTTATTGTCATAGAAACATCTACACACTCAGTCACAACCTCACTCCCCTCTCAAGGCCGAGCCTCACCTGCAGAATCCCCCCCCCCATTCTCCATCTCTTTTCATCATCAATTAATCACAAGATCCATCAAAAATCCAAGCAAAAACTTACAATTTCAAAGCTAATTCTTCCGCCAATTCTCCTTAGCCTATTCTAGTATGGATCTTGGAGAATGAAACCATTTTGAAGACAAGTTACAAGTTAGATCTCAAAAATTTGTGGAGGTATAATCTTAAACTTTTGATTAATTGTTGGTTAATTTCTTAAAGCAAGCTTAATTAGGTATTAATATAGTGTTGATTTCAAGATTTGGAAATTCAAGAGAAGGTGTTGAACTCAAGTTAGGGTTTTATCATTTGATCATGGTTTAAATGTGTAATTTAATATCTTAAGTCATGCAAAATTCTAGTCTAATTGTTAAATTTCAATTGTTGCTTCAAACTTATTCAATTAGATAATTTTGAAAACTGGGTTTTTAAAATTAATATAAATTGGTGAGATAAAATTTTAATAATAGTTTGTGTGACTTAATTAAGATAATTAGTGAGCATTATGGCCACTAGAATTGTGAAAACATCAAGACTTGAACTAAAATGGCAAATGAATGCTTACTAGGTTTTGAAAAAAAATGGGTTTTATGTAAGTTTGAGATTGAATTGAACTACAACCTAATTCACATGATATTTAATGTGTTGTGAATACGCTATTGGTAAGAATGGGTACTAGAATTAGTGGTTGTCATGTGTAACAACCTTAGTTGAAATTTATGGCGTTGTCGCGATACGCGTTTTGTGCACCTAGTGTGTGCGTGTCACGTGAATTGATTTGTGTCGTTGTGTCCGCGACTAATCGTATATTCATTATCTTATTTGCTTGTGTGCGATTTTAAGATCAGATGCAGAGACGTCGGACGTTGCGCGGAAAGATAAAGTTAAGATTGGATCAGATTTAGCCGAGACGTCCCGGTGAGTAGATGTATACATCTATGGGGGGATCGTCTGGATGGCGCGAGATGCCCGATGGTTTAGTATTACTTATAGTAGTTGCATTATATGCGTAGTTTCCTAATTAGCCATCTCATTGCATCGCATATTGATATATATATATATATATATATATATAACATCATCTCATAGGACACTTGCACCATTACCATAGGTTCCTGCCGCATGTGCACTAATTATGCGAACACACATGCCACAGGTAATTGCTATATCACGAACACTATAAAACTTGCTTAGAATAAATATTTGTGCATTTGCATCGTATATAATCCGTATATTTATACCTGCATATTCATCTCATTAAATGGATACGTAGGATTGTTAATCATGTATACATATCTCATTGCATCATAATTCATGCATAGATTTTGGCCGTATTTCGTATGGTATACACTACCGTATCATAGATTTCCATCATCACCGGCATATTTATATAATATGATTCTTCTTGAGAATTTCAGTATTTATGAGATTTCTGGATTTTGGGGAAAACCGCAAGAATTTTAATAAAACTTATTATCATTTTAAAATACAAGTTGCGGTTTCTCGTGATATATGTGTCGTCCACCATGGGTTTTCATGATTGTTGTTGGTTTTCGAGACCCGATTCGAGAAGTAGGATGAACCGTTTCGGGGACATGGTGGGCCCGGTATGGTATCCCGGGGCAAGAGTGTTTTTATGGGGATGACGATGAGCCTGGCAGGGACAGACTACCTACCGGTGATGTCTAGCGCGGTGGATATCCGGAGGATACCGACCGTAGTCGTGAGATTTGATAATTTGGGCCGATCTGGACTGACGGAGCCCGAGATATTGAGATTTGATGATTTGGGCCGATCCGGACTGACGGAGCCCGAGATATTGAGATTTTTGATACAGAGATATTGTGATATTGTGACATTGAGATGTCGAGACATTGAGATATATGTATTTTGTGTCGATACTTAACACAGATTTCTGTTGATTTCGTTGATATTACTTCAGTTATTTCACAGGAGATTTTTCTAAGATAAAAATAAAGATTTTCTCATACCAGATATGTTCAGGTTTCGGATATTGATTATGCATTCATGTCGCATTCATGATGGTGTATTGTGTCATATCGGTATATGTAGGGTGTGACGCACTGCGTGCATACTTACGATAGCCTTATTAGACGTTGCTTACTACTCACGAGTTGGCAACTCACCCACATTGCGCCACAGTATTTTGCATGTCTGACCCGTCAGCGCAGGAGCGGCGAGTGTACTTTCTATTTCCGTTTCTTGTGCTTCGGCTTGCAGCTTGCTCATAAGTGGGTTTTGGATGATTTTCTTTTACTTCCACCGTTTATTTTATTTGTATTTAGTATACTCCATCTACCTTTTTATATTGGACTAGACGGTAAGATTTGTGAGACTTGTATTTATGGTTTGGTGTCGATGCTCACCTAAGCCGACGTGATGCTTTTATGCTTTCATGCTTATTTCGTATTATTATGATATATTCATTGCATATGGTTGTGATTCCGTCTTTGGCGAAGAGCTAGCTCCCGCTTGGGGATACCTTTATTTATTTATATGTATTTTCATGTGTTGTACCCGTTTGGGGGCCAGTATTTACAAAGGAGATTCTGCCGAATTTTTCGGGAATTTTGATATTTTTTTAATGTTTAATGCGACTTGTTTTAGTTTAAATCGCTTTCTTCTAATAAGTTTTTCTTCACTCTATTTCTTATTTGGTTTAGATTTCTGGGTTTTGGCTTACTTATATTACGTTACGCCTTTAAAGGTTTCGTAATTTAAGTGTCAGTCACGTTCCGTACCTTCGGATCGTGACACATTTACTTAACTGAATTAGGATTAATAATTAGATTAGAGGTAATATGATGAATTGTGAGGCAAAAAGTCTTATGTGCATCTCATCTCTTTTCATTTTTATGCAAAAACATTAGTCTTACTCTTCCAAACTTTTATCTTCAAGTTATCATTTTAGCGTTTTAACGGAGATTTTGAACGGTGTTAGGGATGATAATTAAGCATAGGGGTCCATTTAGTTTAATTAAGAGTTTTAGAGGGTGCATTTAAAAATATGAAGTTTATGGGGTGTTTTTCAAAATAGCAATATTTTAGAAGGCCTATATCAAGCAAACCCTAATCTTAATCAAACTATTGACTTAACATTATATTAAAGAAGAAATAAAAGAGAAAACGGGATCTGCAGAGACCCTACAGGCCCAAAACAGCAGTGATATCTCACATGGGTCATGGGGTACAGGGGTCTATCTGCAAGATAGCCAACGGGTCCCACTGGCCCATATGAGAGGCCACTACAGTTTGAACCTGCAATTTCTCTGCAGACCCGTTTACTCAAAATAAAATGACGCGCATATCCTCAACAACTCACAGAATATAATATAAGATCAGTAAAGAAAGTATGAACATATAAGATTATTCAATGCTTATATAGGAGGGAAGAAAGTGAGAGACCATCCCCCAAACATTGACATCTTTCTCTCACAATTTTAGAAAGAAACAACAATAACGTGGGGATTGTAAATGGACCCGATTAGGTCGTGGGTGCACTCCGAAATGGATCCGTTTCCTTTTCTTTACACCTACTCCAAAATGGCAACGTGCCCTCAAGTCCCATGCCTGAATGACCAATTTGCCCCCCTACCCCTTAGTCCCATTTTATTTTTTAGGGTTTTATCTCCATATACGACGCTTAAAACTTTGGTATTTTAAAAAAAAATCCTCGAAAAACTTCATATTTTTTAACACACCCCCTAAAACTCCTCTGTTAACTAAAAACACCATTTTAATTAAATTAATTAGGATTAATAATTGGATTAGAGGTAATATGATGAATTATGAGATAAAAATTCTTATGCAATATCAAATCAGCATGTCTTTTCATTTTTGTGCAAAACTCATCAGCCTTGCTTTTCCAAACTCTCATCTTCAAGTCATCATTTTAGCTTCTTAGCGAAGATTTCTAACGATGTTAGGAATGATAATTAAATATAAGGGCCAATTTAGTTTAATTAAGAAATTTAGAAGGTGTATTTAAAAATACTATGTTTTAAGGGGTGTTTTTTAAAATATCAATATTTTAGGAGGCTTATAAAAAATCCTAATTTTTTATACACTCAAAAGACATACAATTTTCTAATAACAAACCTTTAAATTTTATATACTATATATATATATATATATATATATATATATATATATATATATGAGTTTTATCATTGAACCTGGCTTCACACACGATCCTAAAACTAATTTGTAGTCAATTAGTCAGTTTAATTACTAAAGAAACTTTAGAGTTTCATACCCACATGGTAATCATGAGAAAAAAATGAATGATTGCCTTAGCTAATTATTATATAGATTAAGGAATTATGGATGCTTAAGAGAACAAGGCAAAAAAAAAATATGGGTAAAGCCTAATAACCTAAAATCCTAGGGGCATTTCAGTCCCACAAATTAACTCCGAAAAAATAACCTTACATACAATTATAACAAGGCTATAAAGCTCCTCTCCCGCCACAGTTGTGAGCATCCCAAAATGGCAAACCTTAGCAGCAATGCTCAACCCCAGCATTTTCTCCAAAGGAGCCGGAGCAGCAGCACCCCGCGCCTCTGCCACGCCTGCACCGGGTCCACTCCCCCGCCGCCGTCCTCCCCCAATGTCGACCTTCGCCGCTCCAAATCCACCGCCAAACAGAACCGCAAGAGTAGCCCGTCTTCTAGTTCAAGAAAGCCGAGGCCAGGAAACTCATTACAGGCGCATCCTTCCGCGTGGGCCCTGTCACCTGGACGAGCGGGGCCCGAGACGCGGCAAGGGGAGGAGAGGAAGGAGATCAAGGAGAAGGAAGCAGGTAGGAGTAGTGGTACTGGAGGAGTAATGCGGTTCTTGAGGAGGAGGAAGGAACCGACGGAGAAAGAGGAGGCAGCACACCAGCTGAGGATTATGAGCTGCAGGCTGCTGCAGTGGAGGTTCTTGAATGCCAAGAGAGACAGGGCCTTGAGGAGGGTCACGTCGTCCGCGGAGGTGAGTTCCTTTTTCGTCCCTTAGCTTTGAGTACCGTGATAGTTTGCTATCTTACCGTGAACGGTGTATAATCAGCTTCAAACGAATAATGATTGCGCTTTTCTGTATCTCATCCTTCGTCATAACATTGAAGATTTGTTATAGAGACATATGAACAATTAAGATCATCGATTTAAATACCGATTAGAGAAAGAAATGACAGCGCTGCAAAAAAGCCTGGATTTTTGTTTGTTATAAATTTGTTCAACTTGTGATGGCATGTTCCAACATAAAATATATGTCTCGACTCTCATCATAAATTGGGAGCTATGCTGCATAGCAAAGGCGTTTAAGATATGTTAGGTTTAAATCCTGCCGGATGCATATTTAAATTAAATGTAGACCAAAGAATGCGCACTCTTAATAATTTCAATCTCGACAAGATTTAGTTATTGATATCACAAATTAGCATGCATTTGTTACAAGGGCGCATCATCTTCTTCTTCTTCTTCTTCTTCTTCTTCTTCTTGTGTTTATAGAGGAAAATCTTTTTTGCATTGCTGAAAATCAATGAGCTTCGGAACATAGTTGCAGCGAAAAGGATCCTGATCGAGAGGAGGAAGCACAAGCTGAAATTAGCTCGGATCCTCAACCCTCAACTCCACTTCCTCAACCAATGGGAACCACTTGCTAACCGACATCTCGACTCCGTAACCGGACTTTCGAGAGTTCTCGAAGCCGTTTCCGTCCCTCTTCTTCTGACCGATGGCGCCCAGGTACTTTAATTTTTCAGTCGATTTGGATCACTTTTGACATCCTTTGAGTCCACCAATAAAGATATCATATAAAGTCGTATAATCCACACACAAGCTCACCCGAATTTTTATTTGTGCAACTTTTAATTGACATCACCATATACACTTTACTTTGTTGGGATGTTCTCAATCCTAACTTTGTTTGTTTCCCAAGCTGGCTCCAACGGTTCAGGCCTTTTCGGAGTGGAGCGGGTCTGAAGAACTGAGGGGTACATCGTGAATTTTTTCTGTAAATAAACCCCAAGTGCTATTTAACTTAAAATATGTAATTTCTACATTAAAATTAGTGTCTCTATTGTTCCCCGTAGAATTTCTACATTAAAATATGTAATTTCCACGTAAAATCTCTCTGTTGTCGATTGTTTTCTCAGGTTTAATTCGTTGTTTTGACTATCTCGATCATCCCTTACAAGCTTCATCACATGCAGGGTGACTTAGTCTTGCTTCATGACTATATCTCAATGTCAATGGAAATTATGGTGGAAATTGAAGCTGCAGTCAGGATTTTCTGCTCTAAGGTTTGTTTCTTTTTCTCTACACAATAGTACCATTATGTTTTAAGGAAAGCTGCATCAATTTTAAATAATCCAAAATTTACCTTCCATTTGTAACAACATTTGGAATAAAGTTCTTAGCTTTCTCTATGATCAAATATAAATAAGTTTATTTTTCCCAGCAGGTTGAGGAGCTGAGCACAATAATGAGAGAATTAGTGGAGACTGTGACTTTTGAAATGGAGGGAATAAAGGAATTGATGAAGACAAGTGAACTAATCAACACATTGGAGGCTGGTTTCTATTATAATGTTTAAATTAGGAGAATAGTTCTTGACTTTTTATTTTTTATTTTTCCTTTTAGAACTGGCCCGTAAGCCTTACACATGCACCTAGCACAGGCTTACACATGCACCTAGCACACACAAGCGCACACACGCAACCAAGGAAACACGAATTTGCCCCGAAAGTATTAAATTGTAGTTGTTATCCCTCTTTGGGATCGAGACCCACACCCTCCCCAGAAAGGGAAGTGCCACGCCAGTTGAGCTATTTATTGTTCAGCGGCAATAGTTTCTTGAATTACATATGAATGTACAATGCTTATTACTCAAAACTGTTTTCTTTTTTCCTGCAGATGCATGAAACAAGCCTTAGAGCAAACTTAATTCAAGCATTAATGAAGAAGGAAATTTAGCCTCGAACTTAAGGCTCAGTCATGGATGTATAGTCATCAATGGCTTATATATTAACCTTAATCGCTCTGTTAATTTTATGAAAACAGAGCTGATTTCAAATAAATCACAAGGGCATAAAGATATTTATCAGCAATTTTTTTTTGCGAGATGATGGTATTTATATGTAATTACTTGAATGTGCATCAAGTTTGAGAATTCCCTTATTATTTATGATTCTGTAAATTTAACACCAACACTATATGGCATAAATTTCTTTTGATGAAAAGTTGAGCTCACCTCAATGGTATATTGGTAAAAAAGTTCAATTACATCAAAATTGTTTATAAATTTACTATCTGTAAAATAAATAAAAAAAATCAAAAGTTCCAAAACTCCTTCGTAAGACTGCAGTAGTTCCGCATGTTTCTCAATTTGTCTTTAACCTTACTAAATACTTCCGCCTCCCACAATTTGAATAAAAACTCAATCTTTAATAATACATCACGCAAGGATAAATCTTTATAGTTAAAGATTTTCAAGTGCCTAGTGTTCCACAAACAAAAGCAAATAATTACCTTTAAATTATTCCAGTATAAAGAAGCCTCTAAATTCGGTGGGTCCCAATCAAGAGTTATTCCTCAATCTCGTCGGGTAATCTTGCAGTCCCAAACATGCTTGCTATAACCGTCAAAATATCAATACTAAAATGACATTTCAGAAAAAAAAAGGTGATTGTTTGTTTCTTCGTGTGAACTACAAAATTCACACGACGAATCTCATACCCATCCTTCGAGTGTCATATACGATCTTGTCAAGAGGCGTCTATTGAAAAGAATCCAAACAAATATCTTGATTTTCAACGGAACCACCGATTTCTAGATAAAGTTATACCACGAAATTTCAAGACCTCCAAAGTTTAAAAATTTATAGCAACTTTGCATCGTAAATTTAGCATCATCATTTAGTTTAAGCATAATAAATTACCACAATGTGCAATTAGTCCTGTTATTACTACCTGTGGTGTAATTAATATTTAAAAGTTTTTTAAATTGTTGATGAAGAAGAGTGAAAAAAATAAGTCTTTTACCTTGATCAGAATTACAGAAAAAAAACATTTAAGTCCGAACATTGCGAGTTCGAAAAGAATCAAAAAGTGAATTTTCTTTTATAAGGAGGCAATTTCTGTACAGCAAAATCATATCCATCTGCTCTCGTTAATATGCAAACTTTCGAGTTTGGTTTATTTCAGACAAGGAATGTATATATATATATATATATATATATATATATATAAGCTAAGTTATCTAGGCCAGAGGAGCAAGAGGGGGCCATCAAACTAAAAATATATATAACTTAAAACAATAGAGCTCAAATAACTCAGCTTATCTTAACCCCATTTTCCCCATATAATATTATTACCTAATTAAAGAGCAGTAATGGACAGAGCAATGAGAGCATCCTGCTCGGGCCCGTCGCCAGCCACTGCCCGCTCATGAAACAGCCTGAGAGCTCTCTCCCATCGCCGGTTATCGCTTGTTCGGCCATGGAAGAAGATTCGGTTGAGCCTGAAGAGGAAGAGCCTTACGGAGACGGCCAGTTCATGAGTGTTGTGATGGATGGCCCTGAAGGGGAGCCTGAGGGCGAAGGAGCAGAGGAGCGAGGTGAGGAGCTTCCAGTTGCCGTGGCCGCCGGCGAGGAGCTTCAGCTTCGTTAGGACTACAATGGGCATTGCCATTGGAGTTGAGAGAGTTTGAGAGAGATTCACTTGTATATATTGTTCTAAATGGTAAATTAAATTGCATTGGACACTCTGTTGCTTCACAACAGCGAGTAATGTTGTCGAGCTAGACAATATATCAAGCATCTCGTATGCCGTAAAAAAATATATGGCATAATTGTAAATACTAACAATACAAACAAGGCAAAAAGTCTACTTAGTTGGCCAATCTTTAAGCAATACTCGCCATCTAGATTCTATCCTTCTGGGTTTCCGGATAGATTTCTTAACATTATTATACCATTCTCATAATCGCTACCTTAGCCTTTTTCTATAGAAAAATATGGGCCAAAACTTCATAGAAGATTTATCACAGTTTCAGGATTGGCTGTCTATTTGGCACCAACCATCTTTTTATTAGTGTCAAATACTGGCTGAGAAAATCTATTTCAAAAGAGAAGCTTATCATAATTCTAAATGTCCAGTTGGCATCCTCTTAATTCTTCTAGACTATAGTAAGAGTCTGAAAAAATGGAAAGATAATGTATGTCATTAAAGAATATGTTCAACAATAGAAGAGAAACACATCCCGAAACAGTATTACCATTCTACTCATCATCATGTAATCCTTTTCCTATAGAAAAATGAGGTCGTCGGTGAGTTATGGTTTATAAAAGATTTAACAAAATCTATCTCTAAATCGTTCTAGACTCATTCTAATAGTGTGATAAATAATAATCTAGAAAGATGGAATGATGATATTTAACATTCCCCTAAATAATGTTACCAGACTTGACATGATAGTTTATTTTCCAGGGATTTCATGTGTTGTTTCATAGGATTCCAAGGGATACATTGGGAACCCCAGGCACTATTCGTCTTTGAAATTTTGTACCTAAATACAAAACAAAGGTCCCTCTCTTTACTCTTTTCATGTACAAATATAACGACAATAATATGGCAGCAACTTGTTGATTGTCTTTTATTTTCTTTTCAGATCTATGGTCCTCTTCCATGTGCTCTGGATTAAATTCCTTTTTGTTATTAACTAGGAAATGTGTGAGAGATAGTTTACCAATGTAACATAGCATCTTTTCCAAGGCACCTCAAGGCTTAATGTAGAAAATATACCATATGCCGCAATTTTCTTGTATCGTGTGTCGAAAAAATACACCATTCATCATTTTTTTTTAACAATTAGACATCCATCATCTTCATCTTTATTATGTAAGATGTGGATGCACCAAATTTCTTATGATTCTATCACTATTTCAGCGTTGATTTAGTAATGTAAAAAGTTCTATTATCGGTAAACCGCTAATTTTGCACCCGCTAAATTAACGGTGAAAAAATATTCGAATCACTTGTAATTTGGTGTATCCACGATGAAGATGATGGATGCCGATTATCTGGAAAAAATGATTAAGAGTATATTTTTTTGACGCCATAGAAGTAAATTTTCTTCTTCGGCCTTTTTTCCCTCATTATTCTCCTAATATTATCACATGATACTCATGATTATCAGTATGAGTATAGATAATTATAGGCTTTTGTTAGGGTTATATCCTACATCCGTTTGTGCACCTAAAGGGATTCATTGGTTTGTGGCCGGTACGGATTAGATTCGGATCTTTTGGATCAGGTCATCTATTATTTGGGCTATCAATAGATGATAGATGACAGGCAATATTAGTTTTATGCTTAATAAAATATATATTCTTTAGTGAGAGATGGGGGCTTAAGGCCAGAATATGGTTTTTATGTATGGTCTTCATCTCATGTGTGGATAAAAGAAAGAGAAAGATGTGAGAGAAATAAAGTGAGATATAAGAGTGACGAGTCTTGATGGAGCTTCTTTTCAGATCTTCTTCAGATGTTGTCTTCCGTCGATCTCATCCAACTCGGCCCGACAGCCCTAGATCTTTCTTTAGTTTGAAATTCCGATTGTTAAGGTAGAAAGCAAGGTATGAATCCTTCCCGGTGGATTCTGGAGGGGATCTCATGTCGTGTGTGGGTCTCAATGGGTTTTGAGGAGATTTGGTGACTGGAGGAGTTTGACGCCAAGTACCTGCAAAGAAGTCCCGGGGTGGTTCGTTACCACCGAGGACCCTCCGACGATCAAATTAGTACTAGATCCGAGCAGCGTAACGGCTAAGTGGAGTAAAAAATGGCTTACTTGACCCTTCTGTAAAGGGGGTTTATATAGCGGTGGAGGCACGCAGCAGCAGGCGCGAGAATCTCGCCGGCAGTTACGCTCCCGAAGTCACACCTGCGTAGAGAGCGGATCGCCCATTAATGGGGACTGATGGCATGGAACGTAGGATGTTGCTTGCGGAGAATCCGCGCATGGCGAGATTCGCGGAGCGGCGGTTACGCCTGCGAGTGGTGGAGCTGATCGGAGGACCGAGGAAGACGGCCTCGGCCGAGGGGCTCGAGGACGAGCGGAAAAGCCGAGGAGCCTTGGTCCTGTGGCAGCTCAGGGCGAGCCGAGGGGCCGAGGAGGCCAATCCGCAGGGAGCCCCGAGGAGGGCTACCTTGTGATTGCATGTCGGGTTCAGGGGAGGCCTGGTCGGCCTCTGTGGGCCCTTTCTTCTGAGTTCTGGGACATGTCATCCGCCACGTGTCCTGATCTTGGGGGTCTTCAATATTGAGCATCATCATTAGCCCCCCACTCTTGTCCCGACCAGCTAGCGGGTCGGGTCAGGAGTGGACTGCCGGGCCTCCCGGGGTGAGCTCCCTCCTAAGGTTTCGTCGGGGCGCATCCCCGGGCCGCGAGCTGTCTCTTCTGCCAGCGAATCAGGGCGAGATCTCTGCATTTAAGGAGGGTGCGCCAGTTCGTGTATCTTGCCTTTGAACTGATGGCCCACGTGTCAGGCGTCGGTTGGATGACGCGACATGCGCAGGCCTGCGACGCCTGAAAGGGTGCGGTCCAGTGCGGGGATGACAGGTGGAGCAATCGGAACCGTTGGACACGAGGAGGCGTTTTGGCGGGAGATAAAGGGCACCGTTGGATGGGGCCGCTCGTGGTGATAAATAGGGGTGGGGCCCGTTCCAGGGCCCCTACTCCTTCATATTTCTCGTTCTAGGTCTCGGCTGCTCGGCGCTCATCTCCTTCCTTCCACTTTCGTTTCCCGAGGATCATTCTTCCCAAGATTAGATGTCTTCTCTTGTCGAGTCAGTAGATGTCGTTGAGGTAGGTTCTAGGAACCCTTTAGGTGAGTCTGAGTCCTCCCGGGGGGCAGGGGTCGGCCCCTCTTCCCGGGATCGTGCGGCGGGGGCAGCCCCCAGGGAAGAGGCGGTAGATGCTGCCCCTGGCGCCTTGTGTTGGATAAGGCATGAGGACGAGCTCGCCAACGCTCGGGCTCGCTTCCACATCCCCCCATGCTATACGCTCCGTCTGGCCAAGGAGGGAGAGAGGGCTGACCAAGTACAGGGCAGGGAGATCGCCCTGTATTTGGAAGCATTTTGGGGTGGAATGCGCATGCCCTTCTCTCCTGAGGTAGTGGGAGTGTTGAACTTCTTCGGGCTAGCTCCCAGTCAGTTGGTACCGAACTCGTGGAGGATTCTCCTTGGGTTCCTGATCCTCCTGAAGTTACAGGCGATCCCCTTCAGCCTTTCCCTCCTTGATTCCTCCCTCGTCTTCAAAAGTCACCCCGGTGGTCGAGCGGGCGACCCGGGTGGGTTTATCTCTCTTTCAGAAAGCGACCAGGGGGCGCCGCCGGGACGGGGGTTGTAGCCCTGCCTTCTTCCATTCACGGCTGGAAAAAGAAGTTCTTCTTCGTTTCCCCTCCCGAGGGCGAGGACTGGCCCGTGCCTACAGAGTGGTCAAGGGAGAAGCACTTGCCGAGGAACCAGTCCAGTTACCCCACCGCCGTGAGAGTGGTGTCGTAGGAGCACATCCCCCGTTACGACGTGTTGTTGTCTGAGAGGGTTCTGAGTTGGGCCGGACTCAGCCCCGTTGAGTTCGTCGGTAAGTTTAGATTTACTTTTTTTCTTGTATATTGCCTGTGTCGCCGACTCCCTTGCATTCGGTTTTGTGCAGGACCCATGGATATGGACTCGCTCAGAAAGTCCATGCGCCAGCCGAGGCCGGTTGTGAAGGTTGGGGACGCTGGCTCTTCCCATTCACAGCCCGCCCCCGCTCCTTTTCCCCCGGCAGTAGCGCCCCGCGAGCACTCGGAGGCGGATCTGCCCCGGGGCCCAGCAAAACGTCGGGTCGGAGAAGGGCTCGGATTCTGGAGGACCCGGCCTCGGAGGAAGAGACCGGCTCTCCCGCAAGGCCGCTCAAGAGGAGATCTGCACGGGGAACGTCTTCGCCGATCACGGTGGAGGAAGGCGGTCTTCAGTTCGCCGTGCCTTCGGGGCTGTCCTTCGCGGATAGCCTGCTGCATGAGATAGAGGCATCGGCCGAGGGTAGAGTCCCCGGAGGGGCCTTTAGGGCTCAGCTGGCGTCCATCGCCCAGGAGTCCGTGCAAGTAAGCATTTGTCTTTTATTATTATTATTTTCGAGGTTCGATGCCTCTCTCATCTTCCTGATCTTTCTCCTCCTTTTCAGGTCCTTCAGCACGTCGTCCTCGCCTTGCGCATGGAGGCCGAAGTGGTAGCCCCGACGATGAAGGCTGCTGGCCAGCTCGCCTCGCTAGAAGAGAGCTCCAAGCGGGAGCTGGAGGCAAAGAAGGCGAGGGTCGTCGCCTTGGAGGGTGAGGCGGAGGCCAGGAAGCGGGAGGTTGCCCGGCACCGCGAGGCCACCGCGGTTGCTGAGGCCAAACTTGAGGACGCTCAGGTGCTGGCCGGCAACCTGAAGAAGACAGTGAAAACCCTTCGGAAGGAGCTGGGGGCGGCGGCTGAGTGGGCGAAGTCGGCCGACCCGGTGGAAGGCTACAAGAAGTCGAAAGACTACTATGATGACCTGGCCGTCGCCACGACCCTCATCTGGCATGAGGCCCTCAATGTTGTTAAGGCCCGGGTGTCGGGGTTCGCTGATGAAGAGCTCCAGGCCCAGTACCCCCTCACGGACACCAGCGGGCAGGGGCAGGAGATTAATGACGAGGAAGTCGCCGAGGACCCAGCTCGCCTCGTGGTGGATGTCGAGGGTCCCGAGATCGCTCTTGGCCCCGAGGCCTAAAGCCCCCGTCTTCCTCCTCCTTTTTATTTTGCTGAATCTGGAATTTTGTAAGCCTCCGGGCATTTTGATAGGCTAGGGAGCCAAAAATACCCTTTGTAAAGACCGCCTTTTAGTAATAAAACTTTTTTTTCTTTGGTTTCATTGGTTTGCGCTTTTGTCTTTTGTTCATGAAGAATGCTTGTAAAATTTTTCTTCTTGCGCTGTTGGGCCTCCATGACAGGTCGGCTATCTGTCTAGCGATCGTCCATCGAGTTGATTCAAGCGCTGCTAAGGAGAAGACGTCTCTGTTCCCCTCCGAACGGCGGCCTGGACTGCGTGTCCGTGCCTGGGGTTCGGGGCAGATGCTATTTGGTTTTATCCGTCTATCTCTCCGAAGATACCAAGTTGATTTATGGCACCGTGGATCGGAGGTTTAGACGGATGCGGCCGATGTAGCAGACTTCGTCAGATTCCCCCTCAGGGTGAGGGGTTTTTGATTGTGGGGACGCTCTTCCCTGCAGGCGCAAGCCCCTGCAGTTAATTACGCTACCGCATCGCGGTAACAACTTTCTCCTTCTCCAGAATTTCACTTCGTGTCGTGTGTGTTTGTTTTGTTTGTGGTTGCCCGTGGATTGTATACGGAGACTGAGTAATGCCGTCGCCCGTAGGACGTGGATTAGTCCAAATCCGTATTTACTTAGATTTGGGTTTGGTGTTTTCAGTTTAAGGATGCATTAGTCGCGTTGCGGCTAAGATCAGCTTAAACGTTCGTCAAGGATACGTTAGTCCTGTTTTGGACTAAGATCGACTTGACGTAGTGATTGATTTAATTATCTGGCCGTCGGGACTCGTCACCTCTCTGACGTCGTTGATGGATTACAACGACAGGCGTCTGAGGAGTTCAGAGATGTACCATTGAACCAAAGTTGATTTGGGGTTTTATTGTTTATTTAAAGATCTAAGGACACATTAGCCGTAGCTGGGGCTAAGGTCAACTTAGACGGGACCGTTTAGATCCGACAAGAAAGCATTTGGGCTCTATTGTGCCAGTTTAAGGACGTGGCGGTCCATTGCCAGTTTTAGGGACGTGGTGGTCCATTATTAGTTTAGGGACGTTTCGGTCCGTTGCTAGTTTAAGGATGTAGTGGTCCATATTCCAGTTTAGGGACGTAGTGGTCTATCGCCAGTTTAGGGACGTGGTGGTCCGATATTAGTTTAGGGACGTTTCGGTCCGATATTAATGTGTGGTCGTTGGGACCCGTCACCTCTTTGACGTCGTTGAGGAATTACAACGAGAGATGTCAAAGGAGTTCGGAGATATACCCTCGAACCGGTCGTGAATTGGTTTGGGAGAGCCATTTTGCTCAATCAATTTAATTTAAGGACTTACAGCCAGGATTGGGTTAAGTCCAATTTTTTTATTTATTTTAGGCTCTGCCTGACTAACGGAATCTATCCGAACAGAGCTCTGCTCCTTTATTGTTTTGCAATATGATTTGGGCCAGGCCCTTTTAAATAATGAGTTGCAGAAACTCAAGAATTTTCTGCAAACAGGGCTTTGCCCTTTTGCAATTTGATTTGGGCCAGGCCCTTTTAAATAATGAATTGCATTTATATAGAACAGGGCTCTGCCCCTTTATTATTCTGCCATTTGATTTGGGCCAGGCCCTTTTAAATAGTGAGTTGCATTTATGCAGAAACTCAAGAATTTTCCAGATTTAAGAACAAAAGTGCATAGCACTTTTGATCTAAATTTGGATCAAAGGAAAACAAGTTCTTCTTGTGTTCCCTGATTTTACAGAACCAAGGGTTCATATCAAGTGCAAGGCACTATTTATTATTCCTTCATTTTTTTTTTATCTTCTGTTCTTCAGAGATTTTTCTCTTCTTCCAAAAAAAGTTTTTACCTTTTTCTCTTTTTTTTTTGTTCTTGATTAATCTTCCAGAGTTCTTTCTCTTATGCCAGAAGTTGATTCTTCCTTTTTGATTGATGATGCCTTTTGAATGAGGCCTGGGGTCTTATTTATAGTGCTCACAAATTTGTTGGATTTGTTAACAAAATCTTTCCTGAATGATTTTGGGAATTTTCCCACCATTGGATCTTTGATCCAAAGGCAGAAGAAAATCTTCTGGTTTTGGAAAGAACAGAAAAGATTTCATCAAATTTTCATTCTGTTTGCAGCGCAACTCACCAGCGCGTGACACGTGTCGCGCAGCCGTGCGCTTGCGCAGTTGCGATTGCGCAACTGCGCAGACACGTGTCGCGCATCCGTGCGCTTGCGCAGTTAAGTCTTACTTATGTTTTTTAAAGAGCCTTGCTCTGATTAGACGCACTGCCTTGGGCGTTACGCTGCCGAATCAACTTCCGCCATGTGGCAAATTGCGCGCTGTGCACGAGAACCGAAGCGTTGCTTCGAAATTTGAATTTTCAAAATTCAAGTAGAGCCTTGCTCTTATTGGGGGAAACAGATGCCCCCCACCGTTGCGCTCACGTGGCGCGCGCGTGAGTGCAGCGGTGGCAAGATCCTGACCGTCGGATCGAAGGGTCAAGTGAACAGGCGCAGGCGCCTATAAATAGGACCCTTGGTCCTTGGTAATTCTTTACCATTTTCAAGAATTTGAATTTCAGAGCCTTGCTCTTGCTTGAGAACTTCCAGAGCCTTGCTCTTATGATTTCCCTAAGAACTTCCAAGTTCTAATCTTAGAACCATTCTAGGTAAAATTAAATTAATTTAAATTAAATTTAATTAACAGAGCCTTGCTCTTATAGATCTTTGATCTAAAGGAAACCCCTTTGGGGTTTCATCCACAGAGCCTTGCTCTCAAAAATTTACAGAGACTTTGTTCCTGGGTTTTAACCCATGAACAGAGCCTTGCTCATAGATCAACTAGAAAACTTTTTTAAAAGTTTCCATGGATCTTTAAGATCCCAAAATTTTAATTCTTACGAGTTATAAATTTTTTATTACTACTCCAGAGCTAGGCTCTTTTTTAAGAAGTTTTATTCCTTTGAGACAGGAGTTTGACAAATGTCACTCTGTGGCAGAGCTTTGCTCTAAAAGGAGGAGATTTTCTCCTTGTCTCTAGGGATTCCCCCAATGAGGATATTCTCTTGGGGGTCTTTTTGTTGACTGACAGTCTCATCCAATGGTGGGATTGTCTTATCAAATGATGCGCCGTCATCTTGATTTTGTGGGTCCCCCTTTGGTCCCCTACCCACTGCATCACAGTGTGGAGCAAGATTTTTATTTATTACTATTATTTTTTTTATTATATATTTTTTAAATGTTAAGCGTCAGGCCACTAATGATATATATATTTTTATACAGAAAAGATGTCTGACGACTTGTTTTTTCCCTTCGTTCGCTCGGAAGGAGGGTTCCCCCATGCGCGAGTGGATCGGGTGGCGTTTGCTCTTATTAAAGATCACGATCCTGAATGCAAAAAGCTTCATCTGTGGGGAAGGTGGTATAGCCAAATTATCCAGGGTCGTCGCAGTTTTAGTTCCGCCTTGCCCTCCGAACCTATAGTTACGATCCCCTATGCGGACAAACCCCCGGTGGAGTATGCCGTGGAGGTTAAAAATTGGAATTCTGACGACCTCCTCCAGCCTGCAATCGGTGCTATTCCGGTGCAGCCGCCGCCGGCCATAGATATCTTGGGAAGGCGAATCTGTCAGGGTGAAGCACGCCCTTGGGGACAGGCTTACAACATTGGATTGAATCCGCGACCGCTTGCTGGATACCTGCCATGGGCCCGGTACATTTTAGCGGCGAAAAGAGCTCACCTGACGAAGATTGGTTTATACTCCGCCGTCTACGTCTCGCTTTTCGAGTATCCCACTCCTCCAACGTGGTGGATAAAGGCCTTCATTGAACAATGGAATATCCCCACACATACTTTCCTGACAGCGGATAGGGAAGTCTCCATTTCTCTAGAGGAATTTGTTGAGCTTTCAGGTTTACCGGCGAGGGGGGAGCACTACGAAGAGCTGCTTCCTCCTGACGAGTACGTCTTTGCCACCAAGCAGATGGTATTCGACTTAACTCCGGAAAATGCCATTCAGCATCAGCATCCAGGCCTGGTGAAGGTATTGGAGATTTACGAGGAGCTCCATTTGGAATTGGGCGACCGAGGCGTTAGTTTCGCGGACTTCATTGCTCGTTTTATTCGCCCGGAGTTTTTATCAGAGCAGGGTGAGAAGTTCGCCCAGCTTACTGATCCCTTTGGTTTCGGCCTGGACCGCCGACCTTCATCGGAAATTGATCAGCGGGGTTTTTACCTCCCCGGCACTGCTAGCGTCCCTTTCTCAGAGATCGCCGTTCCTGGCATGGATGAGGAGACCTTTTTCATAGGGTTCTTGGGTCTGTGGCTATGCAGCTTCGCGCTTCCCATGCACCCACGCCTTATGCGGTCCTCTGTCTTCTACCAGGCGCATCGAATGGTGGCCGGTTTGCAGTTATCAGTAGGGATCGCCGGGTTGGCTTATCTCTACCATGGACTTAGCGTAGCGGCGGACGCTAATGAGCCTGGGGTACAGCCTGCTAACTTCCCGATGCACTACTTCACTTCTTGGATGGAGCTGCATGTTCGAGGAGTGTTTGGTGCCCATAAAACTCCTCCGTTCTTTGAGAGATTCAAACTTCCAAGAATCATGCGATTGGTCGGGGCTTCCATTGTGTTTGCACCTCCGCGGGAGTCTAGGGGATTGTTTCTGCGTTCGCATCTAGTCGGAGCGAAGACCTCTTTTGTGGACAAGGTCATCACCATGGGTTCTGAGACCACTAAGTCGGTAGTGCCGCTGCGTGATGACTTTAAGGGCGGTGTTTCTGTGTTGAAGGCTCGGAAAATCCTCCACCTTTACTCCATTCGGCCGGGCTACTTGGTATTTAGGCAAAATGAAACGGCCCTCTTTATGAGGTATAACCCGCATCGATTTGCCCGGCAATCGAGTTACAACCAAGGGATCCCGTTGGAAGCCTTCTTGGGAACACCTGCAGTCGGCCCAGAGGGGGTACGGAATGCGATGCATCACTTCATCCGGCTCAATACAGGCTCCTACTTTTTTATCAGTGAGCCCAGCTGTACCCCTAAGATACTCAATTCATATGTGGCCTGGTACGCGCACGCGATGGGCCCAATCATCTTGATGGAGAAATGCCTACTGGTCGATCGTAGGGCTGTGCCTCCTGGCGGCGATCGCAAGGCTCCCTTGCAGCCCAGGGTTCAGGTTATCCCTCCGACGAAAGATGCCGGAGCTGATCGACCACGCGTGTTGGCCCCTCCGCGTGGATTGCCACTGTCTACTACGGTGGATGCACCGACGGCGCCCTGTGCCCCGACAAAGACGGTTAAAGCGGTATCGCCAGAGTCGGGCGCAGGAGCGGACATCGGGACTCGCCGTCCGAAAGCGACTGCCAAAACTGGCAAGCGCAAAGCTGTTCCGAGTGGATCCAAAGCTGGCGGACAGAAGAAGAAGAAGTCCACCTTATCCCTCGACGCAATCCTTACTTAGAGCCCGCGGCTCATTCTGCCGGGGCCATATGCGAGTACGGTAGCAATGAGGGTTTTGTGGTAGACCCTGAGGACACCAATCTAGCTGCCGCCATTGCAGCTTCGGAGCGATCGGCGAGGCTTGAAGCGATGTTGAGCAAACTCGCTGAGTCCGGTAATCATCAGACGCGTTATTTATTATTTCATTGCACTTTGTATCATTGTATTTAACTGACATTTGCTCCATTTTTAACAGGTGCTTCTACTGAAGAGGCTATCGCTGCCTCCCTGAAAACCTTCCAAGAGGAGGAGGAGAAGCGTACCCTAGCAAGCGTTGGTATGTTTTATCGCTTTCTCTTCTATAAGGAAAGTTTGTTGTCTTTTTATGATAGTCAACCTGACCTTCTTTTGTTTCTTTGCAGGGGTTGTATTAGTCGACGTGAGGATCCTTCCCAAGCCTGTCATCGAAGTCCCGGCTTCGCTACAGTTGCCACAAGAGCCTCAGCTTGATAGAGCGACGAGGGATGCCTTGAAGAATCTAGAGGCATCCCTATATACGGGCGAAGAAGCCTCACTTAAGGAGGCTCTGGTGGCCTCTGTCTCAGCGGCTCGAGAGGAGCGGAAGCGGTTAAGACGCGAAGCAAAGGCGCGCAGAGCTGCTCTGGCCGCGGGAGCGGGCCCTAGCACTATTCCTTGTGCCGACACTTCTTCTGAAGAGGCCCCTGCCGCCCTATCTACTGCTCATAGGCAGGTGGCGCGCACGGTCCGGGATGCAAACGATAAATCCTCTTCAGGTAACCTTCTTTCAGAACTTTGTTGTAAGAATTATCAAATCGTTGACTCATACGCACTCCTCTTTGCAGGGCCAAGTCCGACTGAGGGGGAGGCGGAGACCGTCGAACCCCGGGGAGCGGAGGAAGCGGCGCCTGCCGAGCCTGAGCTGACAGTGAGCAACGTCATCGGGGCCACGGCGCCTGAAACAGAAGTTGAAGAATTCGCTGCCGAGAAGGTCATCGATGCCGCATCTGAAATGGCGGCAGATGAGATGATTGTCGAGCCGGAGGCAGTAGAAATCGAGACGCTTGAGGCTGGAGATGTCACGGTGCCGATGGATGAGATAACTGTGACCGTAGGACCCGAAGGAGTAGTGGGTGAGGTGGCCACGATTCCTGAGGACGAGCCATCCGCTCCTTCTCTGGAATCTGGCAACACTCCAATCATAGCCCTCCCCGCGTATGGTTCCTTGTCGTCTCCCGGGATTGCGAGCACAACAACGGCTCCCATCGAGTCAGGTGACGAGGCTACGGGTGGTGGCCTGATGTCCGTGGAGGAAGGAATTGCCTCCGTCTCGGCTGGCAGTTCATCGGGTAAGTTTCGGGTTACTATCGTTTCCCCCCCCCTTTTTTTTTATATATATCTTGCAATTTCTTCTAACAAGCTTGTCTTTGCAGGTGCGGCCAGTGCCGACGCTCCATTGCTTGAGGGAGCACCGTCAACTACTGCTTTGGCGGTGGTCACTTCCCCGTCTTCTCTCGTGCCGTCGCGGATGTTGGAAGGTATGGGCCTGCGACTCATAAGTTAATCTTTTAAACGTATAGTTCATGGACTAATGCCATACCACCGCGTCTTTTCAGGAGTGCTCTTTGATCATTTATATCAAGTGTTGCTCCCACACTTCTCTTTCCCATCCGAGCTTACTTCTCCCTCTAGTGGCGATGGTGAGTGTACGTTCAATATAATATCTTCGTTCATCCCCTTTTCCTAGTAATTGAATGATTTTTGACTTTTCCCTTTCTTTATTGCAGTGTCACAAATCGAAGGAGGGGATGCCAGACTTGCCGCGCTACCGGCCCTCCCGGCTCTGCCGTCCGTTGCTGCTGGTATAGCAAACACCCCTCCTTTTTAACCCTTAAATATCTCTTGAACCACCGTTTAACCATGTTTTGTTTTGCAGCTATTGTTCCGGCTTCGGTCCCCTTTGAGTCGCGCGTCATTGTACCGGCAGGCCCTTTCTTGAGGCGCCCGTCTTCAAAGGGTGCTGTGATGAGTCTAGGCATGCTGAGCGGGTATATCGAAGAGCTCAGCATGGATGCTCTCCCTTCTGCTGTAGATTTCGCTGTGGATGTTAACCCAATGTTAGCGGCGCTCGTAACTTTTCACAACGAAGGCGTCGTTGAATCTTGGGTTAATCGCTGCAGGGAGATCGAGGCCTGTCTATACCGGCTGGAGTTGACGCGACCTTCTCCCGAAGTTTTAGCCCTGAGCACCCAACGCACAACTTGGCTCGAGCAAAGCACTTCGCACTCCCGCCACTTGGAGCAAGAAGCGGCTCAAAGACTAAGGGAATGCCAAAAGACCTCGAACGAAACGGCCCATCTGCGCGCTGAGGTTGAGGAAAATGCTGCCCAAGTGAAGACTATCTTTGAGGGTCTCTTGGAGCGCATCTCCCACGGGCTAAACTTAAAGCGGAAGCTTGACGTGGCTGAGCGTAATATCCCAAGTCGGGAGGCTGCTTATCAAGTCGTGAGGGAGCAGCTTGCATCGGTCTTGCAGCAACGAGCCCAAGTGGAGGCAGAGTTGACGGTGGTAGCCGAGCAAGAGAAGACGTGGAAGGACATATGCGAGCGATTGCTACATCTGTGCAAGACGCTCCCTTCCCAGTAGCTGCCTTTGTATCAATATACTTGTAATTTTCTTTTTTGAATAAGATGTATACATTCTTTATTCTTTTGTACGATTCGCCGTGTACTTGATTGAATTAATAAATAAAGATACACACATTTTTTTAATGTCTCGTATCATTTCTTTGCTTTCTCCCTTCTCTTATTATCAGCATGCTATCTTGATAAACATGATTGACAGGTAATAGAGTAAGCATCTTGGTTTCTTCGAGAGATAGTGATGGCTTATGCCGCAGGTTCGGATCTGCTGCCTAAGACTTTTCAACTCTATGAGCCGTGAGGGTCTCATAGAGACTTTTCTCCCTACGGATCGAGAGGATCTCGTAAGTGGATTTTCTCCTTAGGAATCGTGAGGATTCCCAAGTGTGGTTTTCTCTCATAAGTCGAAAGGATCTTATGAGAGAATTTCTCCCTCTTACGAGTCGAGAGGGCTCGTAAGCGGTTGTTTCCCTCTTTGTCGAGAATCGACTTCAGAGAGTGAGACCCGTGAATAGTATGCAAGAGACCATTTAGGATTGACTTGTAGGGTCCCATTGCCCTCTTACGAGTCGAGAGGGCTCGTAAGCGGTTGTTTCCCTCTTTGTCGAAAATCGACTTTAGAGAGTGAGACCCGTGGATAGTATGCAAGAGACCATTTAGGATTGACTTGCAGGGTCCCATTGCCCTCTTACGAGTCGAGAGGGCTCGTAAGCGGTTGTTTCCCTCTTTGTCGAAAATCGACTTTAGAGAGTGAGACCCGTGGATAGTATGCAAGAGACCATTTAGGATTGACTTGCAGGGTCCCATTGTTCAGGAAGCAAGTTTTTGAATCCTTACTGCCCGAGATGTGAGTCAAAGAAGCTCTCGTCACGGAGTGTTTGTATCCGTGAGTTGAGAAGTTTTGCGAGGGATTATTTTTTTCCCAAGCGCCAAGGATTATTTGTGTCCTTGGGGTTTGAAACGAGTCGATGGTTCCCACGGAGGCGCTGATGGCTCTGCGAGTCGACGCGGATCAGAAGGCTCTCGTCAAGGAGTGTTTGTATCCGTGAGTCGAGAATTTTTGCGAGGGATTATTTGTTTCCCAAGCGCCAAGGATTATTTGTGTCCTTGGGGTTTGAAACGAGTCGATGGTTCCCATGGAGGCGCTGGTGGCTCTGCAAGTCGACGCGGATCAGAAGGCTCTCGTCAAGGAGTGTTTGTATCCGTGAGTCGAGGATTTTGCTGGGATTATTTGTTTCCCAAGCGCCAAGGATTATTTGTTTCCTTGGGGTTTGAAACGAGTCGAGGGTTCCCACGGGGGCTCTGGTGGCTCTGCGGGTCGACGCGGATCAGGAAGCTCTCGTCAAGTAGTGTTTGTATCCGTGAGTCGAGGATTTTGCTGGGATTATTTGTTTCCCGAGCGCCAAGGATTATTTGTGTCCTTGGGGTTTGAAACGAGTCGATGGTTCCCACGGAGGCGCTGGTGGCTCTGCAAGTCGACCCGGATCAGAAGGCTCTCGTCAAGGAGTGTTTGTATCCGTGAGTTGAGAAGCTTTTGTTGAAGTCATTGGCTTCTTCGGTTGAAATGAACCGTTGAGGTTTGGCTTCGTCGTTTGACGGAATCCGCTGGGGAAGTATGGTTCCTTCTTTGTTTACGCCCTTGGATTGTATACAGGGATCGATATGACCTCAACTGTAGGGCCAAAGTTTTATCATTTCTTCTTTTTATTTTATTTTATTTCCGCGATGCTCTATCATTTCAGCTTTTATATCGCGAAGGTCGCGATTACCCAATCATTTCGGCTATTTTTTGCGGTGCCCAATCATTTCGGCTATTTATTTTATCTTTACTCGTTGCTTTTTATTACGAGTTGCCCAATCATTTCGGCTATTTTGCATGCATACATTTTGCTTGCTGCTTTTTATTGCAAGTTGCCCCATCGTTTCGGCTATTTTGTATGCATGAGCGGCCTACTGGCTTTCGCCGTAAACCTGAAATTGGACACCGATTTCGGCATCAGCACCGCTGCAGCTGGGATATTGCCAGGAGCGAATCATCATTTGCCTCCGTCGATATCGAACAAAGGTGGCTTAGCGAACAGGGTTAAGGCGCTGTCGACTAAGGCTTTTAACTTCATGAGCCGTAAGGATCTCACAAAGGTATTTCTCATTACAAGTCGTGAGGATCTTGTAGGTGTATTTTCTCCTTAGGAATCGTGAGGATTCCTAAGTGTATGTTCCTCTGTAAGTCGCAAGGATCCTACAAGAAGGTTTTCTCCTTATAAGTCGAGAGGACTTATAAGGGTTATTCATCATGCGAGCATATCCCCAGTCTCGGATGAGACTCGATTAGGGAAATGTTTATTCACGCCCGTGGATTGTATACAAGGGTCAGTATTGAACCACTTGTAAGGCAATCTTAGAAGTTGTGGGGGTTGCTCAAGCACAGGTTTAGGTCTCTGTAACTTAAGACTTTCAAATCTTATGAGCCGTGAGGGTCCCATAAGAGAGTTCTCCTCACGAGTCGTGAGGATCTCGTGAGTGTATTTTCTCCCTGGGAATTGTGAGGATCCCTAAGTGTGTTGCTCCCTTGTGAGTCGTAAGGATCTCACGCGGGTGGTTTCTCCTTACAAGGTCGAGAGGACCCTATAAGTGTTCTTTAACGAAGTTGCGCCCTTTCGGGTTTTCACAAACACTCGCCGATAGTCCTGCTGTTTTTACTCACGGAGCCCTTTCGGGTTTTCATCCGTGTCCATTTTGCTTATGGACGTACCGTTTTTTTTTTTTTTTTTACAAGGTCGCGCCCTTTCGGGTTTTCACGAACACTCGCCGGTAGCCCTGCTGTTTTTACTCACGGAGCCCTTTTCGGGTTTTCATCCGTGCCCCTTTTTGCTTATGGACATACCGTTTTTTATTTATTTATTTTATTTTATTTATTTTTTTTTTTTTAATATCTCGTTATCCTAAAGATGCTGCGGTAGTAGTTTAAAGACGTTTCGGTCTGCTATTAGTTTAAGGACATTTCGGTCCGGCATTGAAAGGGCTGGTTACTGCTTATAAAGCTTGAGCTTAGGAAGATAGCGAGCGGACATAGTCGTCGTCATCTACCATTGACCTAGGCTGTGGCTCATTAAGCGTAGTATTTCTTTAGGAAGCGACCGTTTATTGGCCTGAAAGGCCTTTCACCGTGCATGTCCATGAGTAGATAGGCCCCACCCTGGTAGACCTTATCAATGATGTACGGTCCTTCATAGTTTGGCTCAAACTTTCCCCGCTTGGCGCGATTGGGTATCATGGGCCTTTTGACCACTAACACGAGTTCGCCTTGGTGGAATGTCCTCGGCCGGCTCAATTTTTCATATGAGCGCGTCATCTTCGCTTTATAGGCTTCCAGATTTTGCTGTGCTAGAAGCCGGGTTTCATCAAGGGCGTCAAGCTCTTCAAACCGAAGGTGAGCATTTTCTTCGTCTGTTAGCTCGTGGCGAACTGCTACTCGCAGAGAGGGTAACTCTATCTCGAGGGGGAGCACTGCTTCCGTCCCGAATACCAACGCGTACGGCGTTGTTTTCGTGGCCGTCTTGAATGTAGTTCGATAAGCCCAAAGGGCTTCTTGCAGCCTTTCGTGGCAGTCTTTCTTATTTCGGGACACTGTTTTCTTTATGATTTTCGTCAATGTCTTGTTGAAGGCTTCAGCTAATCCATTGGCTCGCGGATTATAAACTGAGGAGTATCTCCAGTCTATATTGTGCTGCTGTGCGAAGCGGCTAATTTTATGACTTCGGTAGGCTGGCCCATTATCGGAGATGATCCTTCTTGGGGTTCCGAACCGGTATATGACATGCGTTTTGAAGAAATGGAGAATATTCTCCGTCTTCACTTCCCTTAACGGTACCGCCTCTGCCCATTTGGAGAAGTAATCAGTCGTCGCCAAGATGAAACGATGTCCCTTGGACGATGCTGGTTCGATAGGACCGACTATGTCAGTTCCCCACATTTCGAATGGCCAGCTGGCCACCGTTGGATGTAATGGATTTGGGTGCTGATGGATGAAGTCCCCATGAATTTGGCATGAGTGACATTGCCTCGCATATTCGAGACAATCTTGAATCATCGTGGGCCAGTAGTAGCCCATTCGTTTTATCTTCAACTTCATCTTAGGGCCTGCTTGGTGGGAACCGCAGAGTCCGTCGTGAACCTCTTGGACGACCCTTCTCGCTTCGTCAGGTCCTAGGCATCTCAGCCACAGAGAATCGAATGACCTTTTGTACAGAGTATCATTGACGAAGGCGAAGGACAGAGCTCGTTTCACGAGCTGATGTCTTATGGACGCTTCTTCAGGCATTCGGTGGAACTTGAAGTAATCTATGAAGACTTCTCTCCAGTCTTCGGCCTTCTCATGATCTTTTATTTGTAGGGTCGCTTATTCAGTTGTTCCCTTTTCTTTATATGATTCTGGGGGTATTTCTGCTGGGGCAAGCACTCGACGGCTTTGTACCACGATTCTAACGTCGTCGAGGTTCTCGTCAGCCAGTTCTTTAGCAAGTTTGGCTAGTGCGTCCGCTTTGCTGTTTTCCGCTCGCGGTATGCTCTCCAAAGTGTAGGAGGGAATTTGGGTTAGCAGTTGTTGCACTTTCTCACCGTATTTCACCAACTCCGGTTTGCACGTTTGGTAGTCGCCGTTCACTTGACTGACGACCAGTTGGGAATCCCCATATATGAGTAGGTCTTCAATTCCCATGTCAATGGCGATCTCGAGGCCTGCTATCAAAGCCTCATATTCAGCTTCATTATTCGTTCTCGGCTCTGTCAAGGAGAAGGCGAATCGCATTATTCCTCCTTGTGGGGTTACGAAGATAAGACCTACCCCTGATTTGATTATGGGCGTATTTTGTTTATGCTTTTTCATGGAAGATGCTCCATCGAAATAAAGCTCCTACCGGGTATCACCACTGTCGATTGCATCAAACGCATGTCTGTCTGGCAAATCGCAATTTAAAGGAGAATCGGCAGGGATGGGATGCTCAGCAAGGAAGTCGGCGATGGCCTGGCCCTTTACTGCTCTGAGAGGTTGATATGTTATCGAAAATTCCATCAAGAGCAGGGCCCATTTAGCGAGTCGCCCCGTCAATATGGCCTTTGACATTAAGTATTTAAGGGGGTCCACCTTTGAAATGAGACGAACCTCATGCGCCAATGCGTAATGTCTAAGCTTTGTTATTGCGAAGATCAACGCCAGGCAGTGTTTTTCAATGGGAGAGTAGTTGCTTTCTGCCCCCAGCAGAACTCGACTTAAGTAATAGAGTGCTCTTTCTTTCCCTTGATCGTTCTCTTGCGCCCATAATGCGCCTAAGGAACCTTCGAGGGCGGTTGTATAAAGAATGAGAGGCTTCCCCTTAACCGGGGCAGCCAACACCGGCGGGTTCTGCAGGTATTGCTTGATCTCATCCAGTGCGCCTTGGCATTTTTGATCCCAAACGAATGGGGTTCCCTTCTTCATCAGGTGACTGTAAGGACGGCACTTTCCTGAAAGATTAGCGATAAACCGCCGAATGTATGCGAGCTTTCCTTGGAGAGACCGCAGCTGTTTAAGAGTTCTCGGCGGAGGCATTTCCATGATCGCCTTGATTTTAGACGGATCTATCTCAATACCTCGGTGTCGGACGATGAATCCCAGGAACTTGCCTGAGGAAACCCCGAACGCACATTTAAGAGGATTCATCTTCAAATTGTATTGCCGAAGGCGTTGAAATACGGTCTTCAAATGCTCGAGATGTTCTTCGTATGATTTGCTTTTAACCACGAGATCGTCGATATAGCATTCAACGATTTCGTGTATAAGGTCGTCGAAGATCTTTGTCATGGCCCTCTGATAAGTAGCACCGGCGTTCTTCAAACCGAAGGGCATCACTTTATAACAAAATATACCAAGAGGAGTCCTGAAGGCTGTGTGCTTCTGGTCTTCGGGATGCATTTTTATCTGGTTATACCCCGATGAGCCGTCCATGAAGGAGAAAACCTCATGAGTGGATGTATTGTCTATCATAAGTTCAGTGACTGGCATTGGGAAATCATCTTCCGGGCAGGCTTTATTAAGATCCCGAAAATCCACGCATATACGCACCGTCCCATTTTTCTTCATCGCTGGGACGATGTTGGCAATCCATTCAGGGTATTGAACTTCCTGGATGAAGCCAGAGTCTATCAGCTTTTTGACTTCGGCGTTGATGCTCATCTCAAACTCGAGTCGCATTCTTCTCGGCGCTTGTTTGACCGGCTTGATGTCCGGGGATATCGCTAATTTGTGTACAGCAATTTCTGGATCTAGTCCCGGCATTTCGGAATAGTTCCACGCAAAGCAATCTTTGTGCTGTAAAAGCACATCCTTTAATGCAGCCACCTTTTCTTCAGATAGCAGCTCGCTGATGAATGTCGGTCGCGGGTCATTTGCCGTCCCCAACTCAATTCTCTTGAGATTATCTGCAGTGGTATGGATTCCATCCTCCAGTTCTTTCGGAGCTGGGGGAAATTCTGAGATTACCTCATCGCTGCCGCTTTCAAAGCACCAAGGGAGGTTGTTCATGTCCTCGGACCTTTCTTTTAATATTGTTATCACATGGCAGGTGCGAATTTTCTGCCAATCCCAATGCGGAGTTGGTTCTATCCTTGTGTTTTCGGGTTCGTGCTTTTGCGGCGGCGCTACCCTCCAACTGTCAGACAACGCAAATTTGCCAAGCTGATATTGGTCCTCAACCCAATTCTTAAAGGTAAAACAATCTTCAAGCGGATGCCCTACTACTCGATGGTAAAAGCAATACTTTGGGTTAGAGACTTCGCCTGCTTGCTCAGGGTGTTTAGGCTCTGGCAGAGTAAGCATTTGATGTTTTAGAGCAAGATCAAGTATTTTCCTTGTTTTGTTCCGAGGAAATGAGTATGCTCGACCCATTTTCTTCATGAGGGCTAGGTCAATAACGCTCGACTCTCGGATGCGTGGCTTCTTAGCTCTGCTTTGTGGTTGTCGAGCACCTTTTCGGCCATTCGACCTGTTTTTGCTTTCGCGTCGAACCCTTTTTGTAGCAGGCTGACGTGGGGCAGCATCTTCGTTCTTTACTGCCTGTCGAAGGAGACGCTGTGTCTTGGCTTTCTCATAGATTGCCATTTCATGATCGTGATCATCTCGGGCTTTTTGACTCGCATCCTCTATAAGTTTGCTCACCGGGTCTTTAGACGATGGACTGGGCGGTTTTGTGTCAGGAACTTTTGCTGATTCGGGATTAGCGTCCTCCCATTGAGCGTCCGCCTCTTCATCGAAGTCATACATGGCATAACAGCTGTTTACTAGCTCCCGTTTCTTTGGCCGGATATACCCAAGCCCTTTTGTTTCCGTTCTCCCGTTAGGCAGTTTGCATTGAGTCCCGGGAACGTTCCAGACCTTGTCATAGAATTTGGCTTTTCTAACGGTCTGTGTGAAGGACATCCCCTGGCGTTTCAGCAGTTTCTTCAAACCTTCGGTATAATATCTGGGAAGACGAATAGGCTGAAGCCCATCGAGCGTGGGATCTGTGCCATGCCAAATTTCTTTTTCCACCTTGTTTTCTTCAGAACGGTAGAATAGGATTGCCTTCTCGCCTTTTCGTCCAGGAGGAATATAGAATGTGTGCAATTCTTCTACGCTGTTGGCGTCGAGTGCATCCAGTTCTTTGTAATGTTTAAGGGGCACCATGGTTATCTGCAGACTTCGCTCTTTATCCGCGGAAACCCGTATTGCAGGCCGAGCAGGGAATACAGCATGAACTTCATCCTCTGAATCACTGCCGAAGATTAGTGAAGGAACGGATGGTCTTGGCCTGGTGGATTGGGGTGAACCTGAATAAATTATAGCCTCTTCCTCCTCGGTGTCACTGCCGAAGACAGGGATGGTTGCGTTAGTTTTGTTCTCCGGTTTGTGACACCTTTCCGTGTCTTCGAAACTCGGTAAGAAGTATTTGGCATCTTCATACTTGCGAACTTCGTTCACGGAAAACGGATTCAACTCTCCTGCCACTGTGTACTCGAGGCCGTCCCTAGAATACTTCATGCACTGATGCTGTGTAGAAGGGATGATATTGTACTCGTGTAGCCATGGTCGGCCGAGCAGCGCATTGTAGCACGTCTTGGCGTCTATAACATGGAATTTGATGTCTGTGACAAGCACCCCGAAGCGTAGCGTCAATATCACAGATCCAAGAGTCTTTGAGGATTGAGAGTCAAAACCGGAGATGGTGATTTTGTCCCGGGCGAGGTGTTGGACACTCATGCAAATCTCCTTTAACACTCGCACATTGAGTAGATTGACAGACGATCCGTTATCGACCAAGATTTTTCCTATCTTTATGTCATGGCAGTATCCTGAGACATAAAGGGGGCGATTGTGTTCACACGTCCCGAGGAGAAGGTCTTCATCACCAAAAGCAACGTCGGCTGTGTGCACCTCTTCCAATTCATCCTTCATCTTTTGTTCGGCTAGGAAGGCTTGGAACTGGTCCGGCTCTTGTAGGGCCTTAATCAAAGAATCCCTCGCCTCTTTTGATAGTAATAGGGCATCGAGAATGCTGAGTTGTGAGGGTAGCTTTCTCAAATGCGCCAGGACATTGTAATCCACTTTACTCCTCTTCGGCGGGTTCTTGGCGGTCAATTCTTCCGCAACTTGGTCATCCAAAGCGATGTCTTCAGAGACCTTCTCTTTCCCTTTGTCTTTTCTGTTCAAGGGTCCGAGGTTCTTTTCGGGTAATGTTCGATTGCGCAGCTGTATGTTTTCGCAAGACTTCGGTTCTTCTTCTTTTCCCGAAGTGGATTCTTTGAAGAGGGGGCCAAGCTCCAGCTCCTCATCAGAGTCGCTCCCGAATGTAGGCACTTGTGACCTGGTGGTGTTAATCATGTGACAATTGTTGGCAGTTCTTTCAAGTTCTTTGGTCGTGTTTCTTTGATCCCGACGAATTTTACGCTTTTCCCGTTTAAAGCGTTGTCGATTAGCGACGTATCCTTGCCACCACTTATCGAAAGCTTTGCAATCTTGGGTGGGATGCGAGGCCTTCTGATGATATAAGCAATAAGAGGGGTGCATTTCTACCACGCCAGTAACTTTTTCTTCAGAGGGTGGTAGCTTCATGCCCATCGATATGGCCTTAGCAAACCTCTTTTTTATCTTGAACTGGCCTTTGTCAGCGGTGGAGGCATTTTGCTCCAGCGGGATCACCTCAGCTCTTTCCTCAAGTCGATGGCGCTTGGCTCTTTTGAATATAGCCGTCTCGCGTTCTTGATCAGCTTTACTTTTCAACCGAGCTTCATTAAGAAACGCGCTAATCATTTCAACTGATAACCCTGAGGCTCTTGATTCGGCATTTGCCCCCAGCGCTTCAGTGCCAGGAGTCCCTTCATCGTTCGTGGTCGAATGGGAGATCATATGACAGCTCGCTACGTACTCCTCGGATTCGTCTGATGAACTCTCTCCCTCATCTTCTTTTTGGAAGACGTGATTAAGGAAATCTTGGAGCGTAATGGGAGTCCGTACCTTTTGGTTGTACTCATCCAGCGCATCGATTTGCTTTTGTAAGTCCGTGCGCTTGTCACCAGGCTTCACGGGCTTCTTAGATTTCTTCTTCTTTTTTAGAAGATTTTGACGGCTGACCATGAGTGCTTGAACTGCCACCATCGGTCTTCGGAATCGGTCGTGGCTTCAACATCCCCTCAATAACCTGCGGTTCCAAGGGGTTCTTCCACTTGACCGCTGGACAGGTCTGAAGATCATTTAGCATTCTCCTCGTTTTGGCTGATAATACAACCTCCCAGGGAGTTTCTTCAATAACGGAGCATGTTTCCCCTGGCGTATTCGTCCCCTTAGAGGTGTGGGGCTGCGGAGGATTCACCTTCCATTTGTCAGATAGCGTAAATTTGCCCTGACGGTACTGGTTCTCAAGCCAATTCTTGAAAACGTAGCAATCCTCAATTGGATGGCCTAGCACTCGATGATAAGGGCAGTAATTGGGCTCGTTGACGTCACTCGGTTGTGACGGACGTTTTGGATCTGGCAGATTTATGAGCCTGTTGCGCAATGCCAGCTCGAATAGCCTCCTTGTTTTATCACGGGGGAAGGAGTAAGCACGTCCCATCCTGTCCTCAAGGGGTACGTATGGGCGCGTATTGTTTGGACGAGCAACCGGCTTCGAGTCGTTCGGTTGTTGTTGGGCATTAGCGACGATGATCGCTTTTCCTTTTCCTTTATCGTTTCGGGGGTCCGGCTTCGGGAGAGGGGGTTTATGGCCCATCTGGTCCATCTGCGCTAATTTGTCGATCAAAGCCTGGAAGGAAGTCGGCTTGAAGAACATCATGAACTGTGAGATGGTTGCCTGTGGATCAAGGGTTCCAACAAACATTCCCACCGCTGGAGCTTCTTCTATGCGTTGTTCACACTTCGACCATAGATTTCGCCACCGTATAGCGTACTGAACCCATGTCTCGCCGGGTTTTACCCTGGCATTGATCAGTGCCGTCATCGGGGTACGCTCACTGGCACTTGCAAAGCGTTGGGTGAAGAGTAGCTCCATCTCCGCAAAGGTTTTTATAGAGTCGTTGGGAAGCTCAGAATACCATTCAAACGCCGTGTCTGATAAGCTTCCAACAAACTGGCGAAGTAACAACTTGTCGTCGCCGCCCGTATTACCGCAAAGCGCCCTGAACTGGGCAACATGTTGATGGGGATTGCCGGTCCCTTTGTAAACATGAAACTTGGGAATCGTGTAACCCGGCGGGTACTTGATTTGGTCATACCAGCCCGGATATGGCCGCCCCGTTTTCACGATCTGACCGGCTGCTTCAGTCGCCTGATGCACCCGTATTTGTTGGGCAATATATTCATCCAAATCAGCTTTTGATATGGTATCCTCTTTAGCGGCGGATAGAGCCGGTGGAGGATTCGATGTTTCTCCCCTATCATCTTCAAGAATGATCGGGGGATCCCCAGCAGGTGGATCTGATTGAATCATCATACCCACCATATCCTGGAACAGGAGGGCCATTTTCTTTATGTTGGCTGCCTGTTCCGCAGCCTCTTTATCTTTCTTCTCTAGCATGCGCCGAAGGAATTCGGCGTCCGTTTCTTGTTCTTGACGTTCTTCTGAGGATGTTTCCGGGGTTTCTTTCGGCCCAGTGAGTGCCGCCATTGTGGTCATCATCTCCTGGAGCTTTTGTTGCTGCTCCTGAGCCTTGGTCACTGATCGGGTGAGCGGTCGGTGACCCGTAGATGTACGGCTTTCTTCTTTTCCAGAAGCCATATAAACCGTATGAACAATTATGCCCCCTGACTTGGGGCGTTTAGGTTCACCGCTTTCAAACTTTGTCAGTGTCATGGGAGCTTTTTCTGGCCTCTTCCTTTTATGGACCTTTGAGGTTGAAGGAGTCGTTGAAGCGGGCATTCTAGCATTTGTTGCCCCCTGCTGTTTAATGGGGCGGTTCTTATCTTTTTCCACCTTTGCCCCTTTCTGGTGACGCAAGTGGTCTGGATCGATCACAGAGTCTTGAACCCTCCGCCATACTTTATAAACTTTTGAGGATAGCCGTTGAGGGGGCTGTTCTTGTTTTGTTTCTGGGACTCTCTCCGCAGGGGGAGGAGATCTTTTTAACGTAGCAATTGGAGAGTTCTTTTTCACCTTTCTTAGCAATTCAAAGCTGTTCCCAGTTGGAACAGCAGCGTCGACCTCCACCACTGGAGCAGGTGGGGTTAGCCCTGAGGGAGAGTTGCCCCCTGCTTTTCTTACTCGTCGCCAATGGCGACGTCGCACACGACGAGCCATTGGGACTGGCTCGGAGATCGAGATGGTTTCTTGTTGCCCCCTGTTCGAGTGTGGGGTAACTGCCGACGTCAGCCTATCGAAGACTGATGCTTTTTGACCAGCTGGGGGAGGATTGGGAGCCGTCAATCTTGTGAAGACCGACTCTCTGATGGGAGAAGCCGCTTTAACGACCTCCAAAGCAGCGGCTGTTGCCCTCTTTAGGACGGCCACTTTATAGTTCTGACCTAGCCTGGTAAAAACGGAGGCTGTTGGCTTAGTAGCGGGCGACCCGTTGACAGGGGTCGTGGTAGCGGTAAGCCGGTCGAATACCGACTTCTTGTTCGCTTCCGGTGCGGATATCGGCATAGAGAAGCTTGCAGGTGGGACCATGGTCCCGAAAAACAGGCCGGTGGTGGCCTGGGTCACCTGGTCTACCGGCAGAGTCAGGAAGGAAGCCGCTTGGGGCCCGTATGTTACACCTCCTGGTGAGGTGGAGCGTCCGTTGCAGCGGCATTTCGAGCAGCTGGTGCAGTTGGTGGCCATTGGATCTTGAATTCTGCGCCAGGTAAAAGACCAAATCTTAGTATCTTGAAATCCGAAGACAACCATTTAACAAACCGCGATTGGTTCGCGAAGACGACACACGAAGTGTGGAGTGGAAAGAGGAAGAGGTCCCACCGGGCGTGCCAGAATCTGTTCCCCTCCGAACGGCGGCCTGGACTGCGCGTCCGTGCCTGGGGTTCGGGGCAGATGCTATTTGGTTTTATGCGTCTATCTCTCCGAAGATACCAAGTTGATTTATGGCACCGTGGATCGGAGGTTTAGACGGATGCGGCCGATGTAGCAGACTTCGTCAGATTCCCCCTCAGGGTGAGGGGTTTTTGATTGTGGGGACGCTCTTCCCTGCAGGCGCAAGCCCCTGCAGTTAATTACGCTACCGCATCGCGGTAACAACTTTCTCCTTCTCCAGAATTTCACTTCGTGTCGTGTGTGTTTGTTTTGTTTGTGGTTGCCCGTGGATTGTATACGGAGACTGAGTAATGCCGTCGCCCGTAGGACGTGGATTAGTCCAAATCCGTATTTACTTAGATTTGGGTTTGGTGTTACTTAGATAAAACCAAATAGCTCTGCTCCTTTATTGTTTTGCAATATGATTTGGGCCAGGCCCTTTTAAATAATGAGTTGCAGAAACTCAAGAATTTTCTGCAAACAGGGCTTTGCCCTTTTGCAATTTGATTTGGGCCAGGCCCTTTTAAATAATGAATTGCATTTATATAGAACAGGGCTCTGCCCCTTTATTATTCTGCCATTTGATTTGGGCCAGGCCCTTTTAAATAGTGAGTTGCATTTATGCAGAAACTCAAGAATTTTCCAGATTTAAGAACAAAAGTGCATAGCACTTTTGATCTAAATTTGGATCAAAGGAAAACAAGTTCTTCTTGTTTTCCCTGATTTTACAGAACCAAGGGTTCATATCAAGTGCAAGGCACTATTTATTATTCCTTCATTTTTTTTTTATCTTCTGTTCTTCAGAGATTTTTCTCTTCTTCCAAAAGAAGTTTTTACCTTTTTCTCTTTTTTTTTGTTCTTGATTAATCTTCCAGAGTTCTTTCTCTTATGCCAGAAGTTGATTCTTCCTTTTTGATTGATGATGCCTTTTGAATGAGGCCTGGGGTCTTATTTATAGTGCTCACAAATTTGTTGGATTTGTTAACAAAATCTTTCCTGAATGATTTTGGGAATTTTCCCACCATTGGATCTTTGATCCAAAGGCAGAAGAAAATCTTCTGGTTTTGGAAAGAACAGAAAAGATTTCATCAAATTTTCATTCTGTTTGCTGCGCAACTCACCAGCGCGTGACACGTGTCGCGCTGTCGTGCACTTGCGCTTGCGCAGTTAAGTCTTACTTATGTTTTTTAAAGAGCCTTGCTCTGATTAGACGCACTGCCTTGGGCGTTACGCTGCCGAATCAACTTCCGCCATGTGGCAAATTGCGCGCTGCGCACGAGAACCGAAGCGTTGCTTCGAAATTTGAATTTTCAAAATTCAAGTAGAGCCTTGCTCTTATTGGGGGAAACAGTCTCCATGGCCCTGAAGTCGAGGGAAGATCGCTCGAAACTTGGATAGACCTGATGCCCCTAGTTGGCAGCTCAGGCCGTCTGCGTGTGGTGGGCGGAGGGTTGTCCGCCTTATTTGGGCCGAGGATGGATGGAGGCTGCTCCATTGCTCGAGAGCTTCGATCTCTGGCATCGTGGATAGGAAACCACCAGCCTGGGATGACCGAGCGGGGTAGCCGCTCGGATGCCTCTTGTGAGGGCTCCGATCCCTGGCGTCATGGGTAGGGAGCTACTAGCCGAAGATGACCGAGCAGGGTAGCTACCCGGTTGCCTCTTGTGAGGGCTTTTGATCCTTCAAGATGGGGACCGAGCAGGGTTACTGCCCAGTGCCTCTTGGCGAGGACTTTGATCCCTGTCGATTGTGGTAGGAAGCTACTAGCCGGGGATAGCCGAGCAAGGACTCGGCTGCCTCTGGGAAGACTTTGGTCCTTGGCACGGGAGGGGCTGTAGAAGCCTACCAAGGACCCTTGTCCGGGCAGGGTTACTGCCCGGTGCCTCTTGGCGAGGGCTTCTGTCCTGAAGGATAGCCGAGCGAGAGACCCTCGGGCTCGACTGCCTCTGGGAGGGCTTTCTGATCCTTGGCGTTGAGGCAGGGAAGCTACCCGCCAGGGATAGCCGAGCGACGGTTGGGCTCGACTGCCTCTGGGAGGACTTTCTGATCCCCGGCGTTGCGGTAGGGGGGCTACCCGCCAGGAATAACTGAGCAGGGCAGCTGCTAGGTTGCCTCGTGGTGAGGGCTTTGGTCCCTGGCGTTGCGGCAGGGAGGCTACCCGCCAGGGATAACTGAGCAGGGCAGCTGCCGGGTTGCCTCTTGGTGAGGGCTTTGGTCCCCGGCGTTGCGGCAGGGGAGCTACCCGCCGGGGTTGATCGAGCGGGGCAGCCGCCAGGTTGCCTCTAGGAGGACTTTCTGATCCCTGGCGTTGCGGTAGGGAAGCTACCCGTCAGGGATAACCGAGCAGGGCGGCTGCTCGGCCGAATCTTCGAGAGGTTTCGCCCGACCATACATTTGGGGAACAGGAACGGTTAGCATGCGCATTGAATGCGGGGGGAGGTGAAGCGCCAGGGCCGCGTCGCTTCGATTCCGCCGGAGGAGGCTTAATGATCGCCGCGTGGCGGCGACTCCTTGGACGAGAGTGGGTGACCGTTGAGTTCCTCTGGGGGCGCAGCGAGCTATATAAGGCTGAAGGAGTGCTAGACCTTCCTTCCCTTGCAAACAGAGTGTTGAGAATGCAGGACTTTCCCTTTACCATCCCCGACATCATCAATTTCGAAGATGTGTACCTGTATGACCAAAACTGCACCGAGGACACAGTGCAGTTAGTGTATGTTGGGGTCAAAATTTGCACCCTGGTTGACCGAGTCAAAGTCAAGGTCAACCCCAAGCCAGGTGGGCCTAAGCCCAGGTCAAGCGGGCCCATGCCCAAGTCGAGCCCGCGGCCAGCCTCCTCCATGCCAAAATATAGATCATGTAATGAATAATTTTTATGTAATTTTTTTATGCATGAATGTATGCAAAATGGGTATAAAGCCAAATTTTTGTAAAGCCCATGGCTTATGTGCAAAAAGAAATGGCATATGAGCCATGGGATGGGCAAAATGCCATTTTGTAAAGCCTAAGGGGCTATATGTAAACATGTAAGCCTATATAAGGCAACATGATGATGAATAAATGATACCTTTTTCATTCCCAAAAAAAATTAGGGCCTGTGCCTCTTCCTCCTTCCTCAAGGTTCCAAAACCTTCTTCATTCTTTTTGAATTAAATCAAGAGTTTTACTCTTCCTCTTTCAAAACTAAATAGTTTTCACCACAAAAACCACAAAGGGGAACTTGGATCTACCATTAGATCTCAAAAAGAAGATATTTTTAAAATCTTACATCTCTTGATCTTCAAGATCCTGCCAACAGAGGAGGAAGAAAAAGACTCGTCTCCAGAGACCCCACTTTGGGGAAGAACTAGGGCTCAAGGGGAGAAGCCCTTCATCAGCTTCAAAACATCTTAGGAGTTTAACTCCTCATATATATATATATATATATATATATATATATAGAGAGAGAGAGAGAGAGAGAGAGAATAATAAGTGCTCCTATCTGGGAGTACAACTCCCATTGCAGGGACCAAGTCCCTTTTGCCGCTCGAGCACCTACGTGCTGACACGTGGGGCACTAGCGCTCTTGCGCTCAGAGCGCTAGCGCTCTAGCGCCCACGTGCTGACACGTGGTGCGCTAGTGCTCAAAGCTCTAGTGCTCGAGCGCCCATGTGCTGACACGTGGTGCGCTAGCGCTCAAAGCGCTGGCGCTTTTCCCACGCATCCTTTGGATGCCCTTTCCCTTTTTTTATTATATATATATACACACACACACACACACACACACACACACATACTCTACAACACTGTCCCTCCCAAAAATATTTGGGTCGGGGCGCTGCCCCGCACCCCAGAAGGGGGCTGCTAGCCCCCTTGACCCCCAGCCCGCTATCCGGTTAGCGGGACCCCCGTAAAAACTCTGTGTGGCTCCCGATATATCCAAAACCCCCATTTAAAAACACAACACATGCACGCTGCACATTGAGTTCGCATGACCTGTTTAACCCGTCAATCGGAGGTTCCCTCGCTCCAAAGGCGAGGGGTAATTAACGACAGCTTAGTCCGTGGCTGCCGGAGATTCGGATCCCCACAGTCAATAAACCCTTGCCTACTCTAGGCAGGGGGAATCTGTAGTACGCCTGACAAGCGCATACGTATTCCCATCTCAATGGGGTGACGAAAAACACCTTACAGTGTACAGGAGCATCGAGG
The DNA here is from genome assembly GCA_030015575.1 of Agapanthus africanus. NCBI lineage: Eukaryota > Viridiplantae > Streptophyta > Magnoliopsida > Asparagales > Amaryllidaceae > Agapanthus > Agapanthus africanus. The sequence goes on along the minus strand of CM057346.1, from coordinate 139,975,619 downwards.
ACCACTTCGCCCGGTTGCTCCCCCGACGTTCTTCCCTGCTGCAGCTGCTGATGTACTCCATCTGGAGGGCGTCACCGGGGATTTACAACCCCCTGTCCGAGCAGCTCTATGACGAGGCCGTGGGCAAGCTGCGGTCTTTGAGGCGCTTCGGCCTCATCTCCGCGAACCGGCTGGCTCACTCGAAGGCGCTCGTCCGGAAGTGCTATGAGTTGAGGCTCGGGATCAACGCGCGTGGGGGGAACCGATGGTAGAGGTTGGATCTCGCGAGGCCTCGGCTGGCGGAGATCTTCATCGAGTGTCACGAGCAGTGCTCTTTGCACCCCCTTCCCCCGCGGTTGTAATAATAATTTTTCTTTTTGTATGTACGGCTGAGGAGCTTATAATATCCCCCCCCCCCCCCCGTTTTTGAATAAATAAGAACTTTTCTACTTTCTTCGTAATGTTCTGCTGATCTTTATTAAATTGACAATAGGCCTTAGGGAGAGTTTACCTTGCCTTAAAAGAAAGTACATGCTAATAGATGACCTTATCAGCATGGCCCGAGCTTTCTGGCGGCTTGCTGGTCTCCGTGCTTGGCACCGGGTACGGGGCTTTCCAGGCGCCGGACTGGTCGTCTGAGGAGACAAGCATGATCTGGCCGATGGTCAGCTCGGCAGGAGGAGGACGCTGCTCCTGTTCGCGGTCGGCCTGCCGTTTGTCCCTTAAGTAGGCAGCGAGGTGCCTTGATCGGATGAGCTCCTCGATGTAGTCCCGGAGTTGCTTGCAATCCTCGGTAGCGTGGCCCAGCATCCGGTGGAAAGCGCAGTAAGGGCCCCGGGTCCGCTTTGAGGCCGGACGCGGGATTGGAGGGAACTTGAAGAACCCTTCGCCTCGGGCCTCCTCTAGTAACACTGCGAGGGAGACGTTGAGCGGGGTGTACTCCTGGAACTTCGGGTGATAGGGCTGCTGACGCTCCGGCCTCTCCTCCCGAGCCCTTTTTCTTCTGGTCGGATCGTTCTGCCCGGGGGAGGTTTGCGTTCACCTCGGACTCTAGCTGGACCTCGCGCTCGGTCCACGCCTTGACCTCGGCCATGGTCTTAGGCTGTGCCAATGCAAAGGAGCGCAGCTACTCCTTGTGCCTCAGACCAGATCTGAGGACCGTGATGACGGTCTCGTCCCGGTGCTCGAGAACCTCGAGGAGGGCGTTGTAAAAGCGAGTGATGTAAGCCTTGAACGTCTCCTTGTCTCCGTTCTTAATTGTGAAGAGGTAATCGACCGTGCGCTTCTGCCGACGGTTCCCAACGAAGTGGTCGAGGAACTGAGTAGCCAGCTCATCGAAGGTTGAGATTGAGCGAGGCTCGAGTCCTCGGAACCAGTCCCGCCCAGATCGGATGAGGGTGGCAGGGAAAGCCCTGCACTGGGCGGCATCGGAATGGTCCTGGAAGCTCATTCCCGCGGTGAAAGCATCCAAATGGTCTTTGGGGTTGGTTTTCCTGTCGAACAGAGAGACCTTCGGGGGTTTGTTGTGCGAGGAGACGTGGATAGCGAGCAGTTCCTCGGTGAACGGTCTGGTGAGCGAGTCGGCGGCGTATTCGGCCCTGTCGGCCGAGAGGTGACTTTCCCGGCGCATGCCCTCGATCTTCTTCTCGAGGGCGTCGAGTCGGCCATGGTACCCCGAGGAATCGGCGCCTCGTGATCCCTGGCCTCTTCTGTGGGAGACCTACGTCTGGGCACGGCTCCGGTTCCTCTCGATGAGGTTCCTCAGATCCCCGGGCGCGGAGGCTCTCGAGCCGCATGGCGAGCCCCTTCTGTGCGACCCCGTCGGGGAAGATGGTACCAGTCATGCCTGTGGGCAGGCGAGATGACCGACATCTCCTCAGGGGGGGCACGGGTCGCGAGGAGGTTTGAGGCGCGGTACTCCGGCGGCGGACCTCGGGGTGGATCTACGAGGCGCCCAACGGGCCTCAGGGAGTATCGGTCCGTGAGATTCGTGGTCAGGAGTCGCGGCCCGCCGGTGGTCGGCCGTGCCGATGGGGGCAGGGCTTCGGGAGGCGGAGGAGTGGCGATCTGGGGCCCAGGCCCGGCCGTTTGGACGCGGACGAGCGCCTCCACGAGGGACTGTAGCCGATCTATTCGGCTGGCGAGGGCGTGGATGGTGGTCGCCGGAGGGGGTTCATCCGCGCCTCCGGTGAGAGGGAGGCGGCGGCTGGTACCCGAATCTTTAGGATGGTCGCTTGCCATGTGGACGGAGATCGGAAGGCCAACTTTGTTTTTGTGGAGCTTGCATTTCCCACAGACGGTGCCAACTGATGGAGCTCCTTTTCAGATCTCCTTCAGATGTTGTCTTCCGTCGATCTCCCGGTGGATTCTGGAGGGGATCCCCTGTCGTGTGTGGGTCTCAATGGGTTTTGAGAAGATTTGGTGAATGGAGGAGTTTGACGCCAAGTACCTGCAAAGAAGTCCAGGGGTGGTTCGTTACCACCGAGGACCCTCCGACGATCAAGTTAGTACTAGATCCGAGCAGCGTAACGGCTAAGTGGAGTAAAAAATGGCTTACTTGACCCCTCTGTAATGGGGGTTTATATAGCGGTGGAGGCACGCAGCAGCAGGCGCGAGAATCTTGCCGGCAGTTACGCTCCCGACGTCACGCTCGCGTAGAGAGCGGATCGCCCATTAATGGGGATTGATGGCGTGGAACGTGGGATGTTGCTGGCGGAGAATCCGCGTATGGCGAGATTCACGGAGCGGTGGTTACGCCTGCGAGCGGTGGAGCTGGTCGGAGGACCGAGGAAGACGGCCTCGGCCGAGGGGCTCGGGGACGAGCGAAAAGACCGAGGAGCCTTAGTCCTGTTCCAGCTCAGGGCGAGCTGAGGGGCCGAGGAGGCCAATTCGCAGGGAGCCCCGAGGAGGGCTAGCTTGTGATTGTAGGTCGGGTTCAGGGGAGGCCTGGTCGGCCTCTGTGGGCCCTTTCTTCTGAGTTCTGGGACATGTCATCTGCCACGTGTCCTGATTTTGGAGGTCCTCAATATTGAGCATCATCAAGTCTCTTGTAATTCTTCCCTTGAAATCCAATTCGAGACGTTTACCTCATAGTGTAGGCTGAGCTAGTTGAACCATGTTAAATCCGATGTGTTCTCTCTTCTTCATGTTACAATTGATCTTGCTATCCTATGAACTTGATGAGTTTAAGGGGTTGGAATTCACAAACTTTCGGGGTTTTGATTTTTCTAATATTTGGACTGAAATATGTATGATAGAGTAAAGTAGCTAACCATATTTATTTACAACCTACCATATCACATGATATGCAAAATAGATATTTTAGCCGTGAAGTGGTGATGTTTTGGATTATTTTGCCTTTTGTTGTATAATTTATTTCTCTTTTAATTTTCGTCACGATTCTCTTTCAACTTAGAGATGTAAACGGAGCCGATATAAATGTTACCAAATCCGAATCCATTAGTCATAAGAGGATTCGAGTACAGACAATCAGCGGAAATGAAAGATGCTATCATTATTTGATAAAAGTTTAACACTAACAATATTAGAAAAAATATTACTAATAAAATCAGAATTTTCTATTTTTGTTGTCAGATGCGGATATAAAACGGATGTAGACGTTACAATATCAATATGGCTGTTGATAAATGCAAATACAACTATTCATCAATAACGAAAATTACTGTCCGTATTTGATAAAAATCAGATACTGATACAGAGTCAGCTTGAATTATCCGTATATATTTACCTCCCTAGTTCAAATCGCTGATCATTTCATTTGGTTTTTAAAACGGTAGTGATATTGCCAAACCTTAAATTAATAAATCCACACGCAAATCTGTGTAGGTACAAAACTAACCCCAACTACAACAACCTTTAGTTATGTTGTTGGTTTAATTTACTAAAATGCCCCATTGATAACTTAAAAAACACTTCTCTCTAGCAAGCACACATATTAATACATTTTTTGTGTGGATAATTAATTTCTCTTAACTGATCGAAATTGCAATTTTTTTTCAAATGCTGGGAATATTTTTGATAGATCATAATGTTTTGCAAGCGGAGAGGTTTGGGGCGATGGAAAGGTTTTTTGATATTAATTCATCGGTGTAGTAGACAGGAATATTAAGTTATTAATTTCATCCATGGGTTGCAGGGTTGCAGAGAGAATGTTAATGGGGGTATTTTAGTAAATGAAACCAAAATTAAAGGCTGTTGTAGTTGGGATAATTTTGTCCATATACAACTTTTGTTGTGGATATATCAATTTATGGTTCGGCAATATCGCGGCCGTTAAATAAGGCCTAATCTAATAGACCAGGAATTCCATTTTCTTGGCTCATTTTCTTGTCGGGTCGGATCAAGAAAATGACCACCCGAAATTTCCGAACCTGGAACCTGAACCTGTTAAGGAGCCATCTAAAATCCTCGCGTAAAAATCAATTTCAGATCAAACAAATTTGGAGGGGCAAAAAACGGGGAAATTTTATTTTTGGACAATGAAAGAATCAGAGAGCTCCATCTACGATGTTATCCAAATATGCTTGAAGCATCGGATGAAGAGATTCAAATTTAAGAGGTAATAGCAATTTATGCATCCTTAAATCGAAATGGATGGATTTGTTGGTGGTTGCTTCAAGTTTGGATGCTTATATTTTAGAACGCTGATGATTTCTTTGTTTGTGTGGCCACTGTTCAGGGATGACATTTTTATAAACCTGACTCAGTTCCAGATAAGTTTTCTAAACTGGAGTTTCCATGAAGTTAGCAAAAGTTAAGACTCCCAAATGCCAACTTTACCCTGGTTGGGATCTACTTTTATAATCTAGGTTTTGTAAACTTTTCTCCCAAACACATCTCCTTCAATATAACCATAGTTTATTTTTAAAGGGAGTGAACTATGGTGCTTTTTGTTGGAGTTAAGTTTCCTAAGCTTGCCAACTTTACGAAACTCTTTAGAAAACTTAACTCCATTCCCAAACAGGGCCGCCATGTTTAGCTTTCATTTTGGAGTTTAGAAAACTCTGGTTATCTAAACTCCAAAAGTTGAGATAACCGGTGTTTACTGAACTCCAATCCAACCAGAGTATTCTAAACTCCTAAACAAAAGAAGAAGAAAACACTCATTATGGAGTTTAGAAAACTCCGAAACAAAACTTCACTAAAAATGTTTTATTTTGTTTTTTTCCGGAGTTTAGAACTCCATTTCCAAACACTTCATTAAAGTTTAAGGCCATGTTTGGGAATGGAGTTAAGTTTTCCAAACCGTGGTTTCATAAAGTTAGAAAGACTTAACTCTAAAATCCCAACTTTGTCCAGTTATCTCACATTTGAAAGTGAGAAAACTGCATTTATCTAAAATCCAATTTGATCAAAGTTTAGATAACTCTATTTTTGGAGTTTGAAGCTTGCAAATCACAGTTTGCATATCTCTACCTCCACTTAAAATAAACATGGCTATCTAAACTCCATTCACATACAGGGCCTAAGTGGAGGTAGGGCCTTGCAAACTAGAGCTTGCATCCTCTCTACCTCCACTTAAAAATAAACTCCAATTATCCTAACTCTATACTCAAGTAGGGCCTAAGTAGTTAGTCGCCTACATTCTCCCCCATCCCCTCTCAAGCTTCAAAAGCGGATTGAATACTGTTTTTCCTTGATCCTCTCCACATTTAACTAAGGTTAGCAAAAGATTCTATATTTTCTTCCAATTCAAAATAATAAGATGAAATGAAAGAAACCAATAAAATAAACTAAAAGAGATGGATGGTTAAGATGATAATAAAGAGAGATGGGTCGGTATTGGAAATTGATGGGTATTTTTTGATGGTTATGACTTATGACAAACTTGATCCATCCATTTACGGACAGTGGGTTATCATAGAAAAATCGGAGTTTGAAGAAGGGGTGTATGCATGCGTGCGCACGAGTGTGTGTGTGAGAGAGAGAGAGAGGGGAGTCATATAGACCCTTTTAAACATCTTTATTGGGTTATTAGCTATTGTGGAGGGGTATTTTGGTCTTTCTCTCTCTCTAAACAGTATAGTTAAAATGGATTTAACAGAATATGGATGGTAAGTGGTTTGAAGATTTGGGTGCTGTTTGTCGGTGAACTCTTAATAAAGTTAGAAGCTTTAGACTTCTTTTCTTCCCTTGTGCCAAATTGTGTGTTAGAATCTCCACTTTGAGGCAAGGAGATTTGAGAATGCAGGAGCAAACTAAAAGGACCCATTATGTAACATCCCAAGTTAACAAGATGCGGAGACCAATGCAATTTAGGGAGGACCATTGCCATATTTGTGTTCAATTAGACTACCCTCTTCTCTAGTGGAGTTCTTTCTTTTCATAGGAGCTTTCTTTGTTCAATAGTGGGCTCATCTGTTACGGCTTTATCCAAAAGGCGAAGTTAATGAATTCGATAGAATGCCCCCGACATAGATTCTTTCCTTGTAATGAATCCTTTTGGTCATGATGAGGATCGGTCTACGGAGGCTCGATGCTCAACACCATCTACTCCTTAAGAGAAACCACAAGAACAAAACTCTAAATAAACAAGAACAAAACTCTAAATAACCAAGGACGAGATATAATCGTCTCTCTTTAAACATAAAAGCCGCACATTTTTCTTTGCTAACAAGCAAATCTTTATTCAATAATCAATTCGACTTCCTAATATAATAATTCTCATCATTTAAACAGGAGAATAAAAACTTAACCTAAAAGAAACAAATCTTATCTAAAAAAGAAATAACAAACTAAATCTAATTAGATCTAAATAATCTAAAAAACCTAAACAATTTAAATTAATGTAGATATTCAATTAAATCTGAATTTAAATTGCAACGAATCTTTTCAAATCTTAGTCGAATATTCAATCAAATCTTCGCAAATCTCTCCATATTCGGCTCGTGCTCGGTCTAGACCTTTGTTATGCGTTTGAATCCTACTCGGTCTAGACTTGGGCTGCATGCTCGTGCATCTCGGCTAGATGCTCCTGCATCAGACTCTTCAGATTGAAAAGAACTCGACCTCGAGTTCGGCTCTTCCTGTTTCTTGGCACAGTATTTTTCATCTCGAGGAAGTCGATTGGATCAAATATTGATCTATACTAAATCTTCAACTTCAAAATCAGCCTGTTTTTTTATACTTGTTTGCTGCCGTTTTATATTTCTTATTCATCTTTTCTATCGCGGCTCGAACCGTTTTGTAAAGCATCTGAATACGTTCGGTCATGTTGTCGGCATCTGTCACGTCCCGCTTCCCAAAATACGGAATACGAGGGTGACAAGACCAGCCATACTCCTACGGTCAAGGAAATATCCTGCCGTAGTCACACTTCGGCTTCTAGTATTATGTGGTAATTAGTAATTATAGCACAAGTAATGAGAAATGCAGTCACTAATTCTATCAAAACAGATGTAAAACTAACCAGATAGAGTCAAAAGGAAGGATAGCACTGATGTCGCCAATCTAGATGTCCGCGGTATTCTCGAGGTAAGATAGATCCTGATCCGAGCTAAGTCCACTTCTCATTCTGAGCATGCATACTGAGGTCGTCATAGCGACACAATAGCAATATATACATATATAACGTGCAACGATGATAAATATAAAGCAGTAAGTATAGAGTAATGACGCGAGCATGAAATAACCGGTACATGTAACGATAGCGTAGGTGTACCAGATCAGTAATCAATGCAATGTCCATGCCACTAAAACTATCAGTCTCTAAGTTTTAATGTTCAAGTCACTAAACTTATCGTCGGTCCAAGTGTGAGCGTCAACCACAGCAGAACTATCTCCAACCTAAGGGTAAACCCCAGGAACAAGGGAACACGGGTCCGAATCATGATCAGTAAGAATCAGAAACACGATCAGTATAAATTCCGAAATCACGAAATATGCCGGCAGTGGGACTTCTGAGATTCCGTTGATCGAACTTATACTCAAACTATCCAACACCCCGCGGTCTAACATCCAACACCGACTATAAATCTGAATACTAGTCGCTCCATGACAAGTCTACGTGAGAATTGGAGACAGAGTCTCCATCAAGCATATCTCGATTGGTATCCAAGATAAATGAGCAGTGCTCGATGTCTTACCTATGACACTAATATAAGTGCATCCATATCCGTTACATACCAGTTATAGTTACACTTATATATGCCCCATAGACATCGACAATGCAATAATTAACTGGTTCCACTGATTGTGTACAAGTACGTATTACTTCCATTATTCAATCACACTTTTATACTAACGTACTTGCCACAATCCAATCACTAACATTTATCACTTGGTAATGTAACACGGTCACTGGGATATCGATGTAAATGAACACTATTTACAAGGATATAACAGTCATGCAGCATGATGGGGATACAGTAAATGCACTACTGAATACATATGAGCAACCGGTGTTGGTTGAATTAGAAAAATCACATAAAATCACACGAGCATAATTTGGCAAAACAATATAAAAAACGTAAACAGTGTATTAAATTATCTCTACAGCAAAATTGGTTTTGAGTCATTCGGGTTTCAGGTTTGCGAGTTACGGTCCTTTCATTTTAAGTGTTTACTGCTGGAAATCCAATTTCTGAACTGGAAGTCCGTTTCGTAACATGTTTTACTCTCTATAGGGATCATAATTAGGCGACACTACAGTTAGATAAATTTTAGATTTATCTGTTATGTTTCCAACGCACCAGACGGACCAATATATCCACTGTACGCAGTGAGATATGCATTGCCTAAGATTAAGGTATATATTTTGGTTCTACACGAAACTGCAGCACACATCAATGGTTTAAAAAGTGTTATAAATATCAACGACACTGTAATGCAATGAGACCAGTACCGTTAGAAAGATAATTCAATTCTCCATGCTTCCATATATGGTTCTGCACACTTGTACATTTAAACGGTGAGATACATGTGTTCTAAAACAAGCAAAGGCGGAGATTCTTGCCCCGGACTGTAGTTCAGAGCCACGAATCGCCTCAGTTTTCGTCGTTATAACTTATTAAAATTCAGAGATCAACTATAAGATACCGTAGGTTTATCTGTTGGCTTCGATACGAGCCCTAGAATATTAGGTTACAAGTTGCATTCAGTTTAAAATAGATTTTAGAACGTGGCATGTGCGGTGAATTCCAAATTCAACGTCGCCTTTTAGGGGCGTCGCATCATGATATAAACTTCACAATTTTCAACCCAAATTCCTACATGATGTTCTTTATCAGCAAACGGGTCTATCTATAACAATTCCGCCCTATTTGATTAAGTTTATACATAAGATTCCGTATTGAACACATAGATTTAGCAACCGATTAACGATCGAAAAGTCAATTCAATTATTTGGCCTATACGAAATTAATTCACGGGTTTCTATAAGCCGTTAATTACAACATAATAAACTCGATTATGTCCCAAACAGTATTGCCAAATCGATCATGAAAAAGTACTATGGTATTTTTCGATTTTCTGTATACTTATTGATATGAATAAAATAGCATGTAAACAAGTAAGGAGTTCACTTGCCTCGTTCGTTGATATAGAAGCGACACCACATGATGAGTATTCATCTTGACACACGAGGTGGCTACGAACGTCGCGGAACCGGACACAGCGCGACGCGAGGCTCAAGCGCGATACAGGCTGCGACGGACGTATGCGGTGTTGCGACGGAGACTGCATTGATAATCGTGATGGCTACAGAGACTGAAGCCATGGCTTGGACGACGATGGTGGGTACTGGAACAGCAGCGATTGGCGATCGATGCAAGTGCTCGATGAAATGACGGAACTCGATTTTGGCGTCGATGAGGCACGAAGCTAGGCACGACGATGACGCAGTGCTATGGTGAGATCTGGGCACTACCTGGCTCGGCATGGCACAATCGCGACATGAGGCGGCGGCGGCGCAACACAGCAAGACGAGTTCAGGTGTGCAGAGTAGCATGGCGGTGCGACACGGTGTGACACGATGCTGGACACGAGAGTGGTTACGGGCACGGGATGATGCGGTCCTGGCACGGTGGTGGGCACGGTGCAACGGCAAAGAGGTGGTCCAGGGTTCGTCGGCAGAAGCTCGTCAGCGATGGCGATCTGTCGCAACTGGTGGTGGTGTATCATGGAGGTTATCAGTGATGGAGTGGTCGTGGGTGGTGCTGGGGTGGTGCCGGGGGTCTGCCGAAAGGCTTGTAGTGAGGTTCGATGAGGTTCGATGGGTTAGGTTGAAGCGGAAGATGGAGTCGATGGCGGTGATTCTTGGCGACAGCAATGACTGTGGTGGACGATCGAGGAGCTTTGGCGGCAGCGATCAAGTTGAGCTTTTGCATAAACGATGATGGTGGGTGGTGGTACTGACCACAACGAGGCAAACAATGACTTTGAGGAGGTCGGTGGGGCTGGAGGAAGTTGGTGGTGTTGGGCTGAGAGAGGCGGTCGGCGGTAGAGGATACGGGGATGGGCTAAGGGTGTTGCCGGCGACGATGGTGGCCAACGCCGATGAAAGTCTCGTGTATGGGTTGTGAAAAGAAGCTCGGTGGAGTTGATAGGGGAAGTGGGTGTGAGCTCGGTTGTAAGGAAGATGGGTCGGAGGAGGAGGAGCTGGGGGTGACAGAGGGGGTCATCGAAGATGGGGTGAGCTTGGTTGCGAGATGAGGAGCTACCATGGATGGAAATTCAAGCTCGGCCATGGAGGAAATTTAGATAGGGGCTTGAGTTCTAGGATGTTGTAACACGTTAGGTCGCGATTAGAATTAACTAAGCGATATTATGTGGGTTTTTAATAAATTTAACCAATAATTGTTTTTACATATTTCATCATAATTAATTAATATTTTTATTATTTTATTTTTGTACTTGCACACACATGTGCATGTTAACTTAGGGTTAAGTATGTGTTAACCATGTTTTGTTAGCATGGCATATGTGCATTTATTCTAAGTATAAGATTTTTTTTTATTTTCAAATGATAAGAATGATGAGGCATGGAGTGGGGAGCTTAGCATGGAGAGCATTTAATGAGGAAAGAGAAAGGGTATGGCTCATCTCTCATCCTCACCCTCTCACTCTCTCATTATCCCTCAACACTCTCCCCCTCTCTCATTTTCTCCTCTTCTCCTTCACCAAAAGAAACCATCTCTTGAAAATATTCATCCACTAATCTTAAGCTTAACCCACATCAAAACTCACTAAACCCTTCACTAAGCTTGCTTAAGTCCTCTTGTGATGTCTTGGGGCTTGATGGCTAGGGTTTCATCCAAGTCTTGGTGAGGTATTGTTTCTAAACTGTTATTTAGGTTTTAAGGAAGGATTTTGTGTTATTTAGTTTCAGATTTTTACCTTAATGTCTTATTTAGTGTCGATATCGTATTTTGTGTTAAGTTAGGGTTCTGTGGTATCTGCTATCACTACGTTGACCCATAGATAAATCTAACAATGCAGTAGAATAGTGTTAGATCCCTGATGATACCCTGAAAACCCGGACCTAACCCCTCACCGTAGGCCCCGTGAGATTCCCTTTATGGCCGGCGATGCCGGTTTTCTGGTGGCTTTGGGCAATGGATTTTTGTAGGTAGCTCTCTGTGGGTCTTTTAGGTTATTTGGTACACTTTGTTTTTCCTATATTATCTGTAGGAAAAATCTATGACCGTTTAGCTAGATTCAAGTGTTTCGGCAACGTGCGATACGGATTTATCCAACTTTGGTTTATGTGTTTCGTACGTTTAAACAGCCATAAGTATGGTCTAGGATGTCGCCGCACGCGTTTATCCCGCTAAACTAACACTTAGTAGCTTGTGGGAATCGATTCGTTAGTTGCCGTTTGTGTTCGTGTGTTATCGTAAGTTTACTAATTTCATGAGTTTTGGTTTTTGGTGTGATATTAGGATCACAGGCGGGGACTTCGGACACAGCCAGGAGAGGGAAGGAGGTGATCGGATACACTTAGCTCGAGATCGTCCGGTGGGTAGATTTAACATCTACGGGGGAATCGCTTGTATGGCGTTAAGCGCCGAAGGCTAGATTCAAATGATATAATATTGTGTGAAATGCTTATATATGTGTTGTGTTTGTGCATAAGTACCATTTTGCAAACCCTATTGCCTGTTGTACTTTCACATATCATTAATAGGACACTGCATAATTACTGATAGTTCATGGTGCACGAGCACTGAATTATATGCCACATACACCGTTGGTAATTGCCATGCTATGCACACTATAAAAATTGCCATGGATAAATATATGTCATATCGCTTTCATTATTGACAGTTAGACGTTGATTTTGTACTAGTACGCATCATGATTTGCATCGTGCATACATTGATATAGTGATATATCTCATATGATGTTTTCATGAGATTTCTGTTTCGTGGATTTGGGAAACCGCAAAGTACCCTGTTGAAAACTTGGAATATTTAAAAATGCGGTTTCCCCTTTGATATGATATTTCGTGTCCACCATGAGTTTTCTCGGTTTTGAGCTATGAGTATACCCTATTCGAGGAGAGAGGAGGCACCATCTACGGGTACATGGTGGACCCAGTATGGTATCCCGGGGCAAAAAGCTCGAGATATAGACGATGAGCCTGGCAGGAGGGAACACTACCTACCGGTGATTGTATGGAAACTTGACGGATATCCGGAGGATACCGTTCAGAGTTATGAGATGAGATGGATATGAGGGCCGATCAGAGTGACGGCGTCTGAGATATTGGGATTTGGGGTGTCGTTGATGGTGATTCATTTGATGATGATTATGTTTTATCCCACTCATGATTTTTTATGACATGCACTTTTTCATGTAGTTGTTGTACCCTGGTGGTATACCTTGATCATGATTTGTTGCATATCCGTATTGTTATACTTATGCCATCAGATTGCATATTTCGGATTATCGCTTTTTCATGCATGCTTGCGATTATCTGTACGATGTTATTTACTATTCACGAATTGGCAACTCACCCCCGTTGTGCCACAGGTTTTGCAGGCTTGACCCTCAGTGTAGTGGCGGCAGGGTTCCTTATTGCATCTACTTCTGCGGATACCGCTACTGTTGGTCGTGATTTTGGTGTAGGTGGGTTTTGCGGGTATCCGTATGATTCCATTGTATATCTTATTTTGTATCTAGTATTCTCTATCTACCATTTACATGTATTTGACTTAGAGATGAGATTGTGAGGATAGATATTGTATTATTTATGCTTCTGGGTGTTGTGCCCGTGTGAGCCGGTTTTTATTTATGTTGCGATGTTGTTTTCTCTTTTTATGCTGTTTTCACTTCTTATTTGCTTATTTCTTCGCTACGGCGTCGTATATATACCTGTTGTGGTTGTGTTCAGTTGCTCCCGTTTGGGGATGTCTTTTATATATATTCTATACTTGTACCCGTTTGGGGCTAGTTTTTACAAAGGAGATGCTGTCGAATTTTTTAAGAAATTAAATTTAAGTTTGCGATTTTATAACTTGAGATTTTTAAATGTTTTTAACTATTGCATTATCACTTTACTTCTTTTCTTAGTTTAGATTTCTGGGTTTTCGGCTTACTTGAATTGCGTTACGCCATTAGACGTCGCGTGATTTAAGTTTCTGTTGCGTTCCTAAATTGGGTCGTGACAGATGTTGAGGAGAGAGAAGACGAGGAACGATGGAGGAGGCGTTGAAGAGGAGAGGTAGGTGGTGATGGGGACTTTGTCTGTGGTGATGGCGGCAGTGGTGCTTCGAGTGGTGGCCAGTGGTGGTAATGAGGTGTTGAGTTTAGAAGGGAGATCTAAAGAGGAAGTGAGAGAGATGAAGGGAGTTGTGCGGATCTCTTGGGAGCAATTGAGGGGGAGGCGAGGTCGTGAGGCGGGCGTGTCGTACGGGGGACATTGGGGTGAAGTAGCGTGGAGCACGCATGGACGTTACGAGGGAGAAGCAGAGGCGACCGTTACGTGGGGAGAGAGAGGAGTGAGAGGAGAGAGGGAGGTGGCTGCGGAGGTCGCGGGGATGTTGGGGTGAGGACGAGGTCGTGGAGGAGCTTGGGTCGTGGGGAGCTCAGTGCGAGAAAGACGGGAAAAGAGAAGGAGAAGAAGAGGAAGGAAAATGGGGGGTTCAGGTCGAGTCGGGTAGGATCGGGTCAGGAAAAAGGGAAAGGATTGGTTGTGCTGGGGCTATGTGGGTCGAGGGTTTAGAAGTTTAGGGGAAAAGAAGTTTAGGGAGCTGGCTGCTTGGGTGTTAAAATTAAGATTTAAATTATAGGGTTTTAAATTTGAAGTAGGATATAGTTTTAGGTAAAAAGTTTAGAAATTAGGTTTTAGGAAAAATATAAAGACTTATGTAGGAAAATTTGGGGGGAAATATTGGGAAATTATTTATTAAAAATACGGATACGGTACAAACTGAACTGGATATTACAGCATCTCCATGAAACTTCACATCTCTTATAAATTTCGGTCAAACAAAATAATTCTCCACCGAAACAATGTTCTTATCTTGGCCGAAATTTTCAGCCAAACCTTTATTATTACTTTTCAAAATCATTGCATCCCGAAATGAGAAATTCGGTAGGCATAATTGGCTCCCTTTGAAAACAAAGCCATCGACAAGCATATAATCTTCAAAATATCCTGCTTGACAGTTTACCCAAATTTTATCGAAATTTTCATCTTCCTTGTAGAATTCTTTCAATTGATCAAAGCCAATAGCTTTGTCTTGCAAAGTTGATAAAAGTAAAACTCATTGGTTTGACATATCAACTATTTTGTTTTAATGATTCGGAAAACTGCTACCGGAACGAGACTAATATGATTTAAAAAATCTTGGTCAGCCAGAACTTCTTTTGGCATGATATCTGAAAACTCCTCATGTAGAATCTCTAAGTTTGGTGGATAACACGAAATCTCCTCCAACGTCTTCAAAGTATACCTTTCACAATTTTGCTCGGCTGCTTCAATGAATTCGTCATGATTAAAAAAGTTATTAGAAGCCGAATTAATGATGCCCTCTTCTTCGAGTTTCGGCCAGCCCTCTTCATTCTCGCTCTTTCGGCCATTCATATCTAGCCGAATCAAAAGTGACTCTCCATAATCACCGTAAGTAATTTCGTTGGCCTCATCATCATTATATTCATCATAAATCGGTGGCTTCATTTCCTTTTTTTTTCTACAAAATTTTCTTTGATGATCTTAATTGTTCGTCGGTTTGGATAATCGATTTGGTAATGACCGAAACCTTGGCACTTGTGGCATTGGACTATCTTTCCTTTGTACCGTTCGGTTTGCTTGAATTTGTTGGTGTTTTCTTGCCCGAAGTTGTAGTATCTACCTTTGTTTGCAACTCCCTGGCTGAATTCGGACTATTGGCCTCTTTCATTCTTAGAGTATCGACCGTTTCTGATCGGTCATTTCCTACCGATGAGGAATCTCCTTGGTTGGATTCATGATTCGCCCTCGGCCACTTTTTGGCCTTCAATTGTCTTTCTAATTTGACCGCCAACTTGTACAAATCATTGTAGGAAACATACCGTTGAAAATCGACGATGTCACTGATTTCGGCGTGAAACAGCCTAAGTATCGAGCAACTGTCTGCTGCTCATCCTCGGTGACTCCGCATCTCATCATCAACGGATCGAACTCTTCGGTATATTCTTCGACGGTTCGGTCTCATCGCCGAAGGGTATGCAACTGGATATAAGTTTGTTGCACATAATCGTCCAGCGGAAACATTTCGCGAAGCTTCTTTTCCATTTTCTCGCAAGCAGCGATCTTGGGCTTACATGCTCGGACGCGTTTTATCTTAAGATTATCCCACCAAATTGAAGCATGACCTTTCAACTTGAGTGCGACCGTCTTCACTTTTCTCTTCTCGGACATCTCCTTTTAGTCGAAAACTCGCTCGACGGTATGCAACCAGTCGATAAAAATCTCCGGATTGATTCTACCCAAAAATTTTGGTAACTCCACCTTCATGTCAGATCCCTTTTAGCTGTAGGTTGGATACTCATTTCTACGCCCAAAATTCCTTTCATCGTCGGATCCTAGACGCTAAAAAAGGTTTTCATCATCGGACCCCAAACTGTCATCATTTGGCCCCTGAAGGTTGGCAGACTCGATAGTCACCGTTAGTCGTTGAACTTACCTCCGAAGTTCTTCGATCTTGATATCTCGCAGTTCTTGCTCGTGTTGTTGTGCACCACGTCCACGGTATACCATCGGTTCTTCGTTTTCTACCAAGATACCAATTGACAAGGATCAGCCTACAGAGGCTCAGTACGATCTACTCCTTCTCAAGAGAAATCACAAAACAAAACTCTAAATAACCAAGAACGAGGTATGACCGTCTCTCCTTAAATATAAAAGCCGCAGCTTTTTCTTTGCTAATAAGCAAATCTCTATTCACCAATCAGTTCAACCCTCTAATACAATAATTCTCATCCTTTAAATAAGAGAATAAAAACTTAAACTAAAAGAAACAAATCTTATTTAAAAAGGAAATAACAACCTAAATCTAATTAGATCTAAATAATCTAAACAATTTAAATTGATGTAGATATTCAATTAAATCTCAATTTAAATTGGAACGGGTCTTTTCAAATCTTAGCCGAATCGTCAATCAAATCTTCGCAAATCTCTCCATATTCGGCTCGTGCTCGGTCTAGACCTTGGTTATGCGTTCGAATCCTACACGGTCTGGGCTGGGTTGTCGTGCATCTTGGCTAGATGCTCCTGCATGAGGTCATTATATTCTTCCTCTTGAAAGAAGTGTGAACTCATGTGCATGATCCTAAAGGCTAAATTCACCTGAACTTTTGTAAAGAAGGAAAGAAACAGCATCCATGGCTGGTTGCTTTCCTTCACCCTCACAAATTCCAATTCCACACCCCAAGTCATGTCACGCAAAATTCTTCTTCCTCCTCTTTTTATCTCTTCTTCTCTTCTCCATGTGTCTCCTTTTCCTCTCCTCTCAAATCTCCACGGTATGCTGTTTTTTCTTTCTTTTCTTTTCTTTTCTTTTCTTTTTCATGCTATTCCATTGCTGTCGACATTGTGCAAATTTCTGAAAAGGTTTCCTATTCAAGTAACACGTTTTGTATCTGACAATAATCCTTTTTGTTTCTTTGTGTTATTGTAATTATCCCCATCATGATCCCAGAAGCTTTCTTGGGCTGGATTTTATCGGGTTATCGCATGATATACCACATGCCTTCGTTTTGAAAGAACAATGCTTCTCCTGACTCTCATGAGGATCATTATAAGAACAAGAGGACCAATTCAATCTATTTGCCCATTGAATCCCATTGGCACCTTTCTGAATCTGAGAAGAAGAAGAAGAAATCATCATTGTCAAAGATGAGCTTTCTATCCGTGCAAGATTCGCTGGAAGGAATCTGTAAGAACAAGGCATTCAGTGATCTATTTCAAGGAGCACCTGATCCGAAAGATGAACATGCAGTGAAGTCTTTGAGGGAAATGCTTTTATCATCTGGGCAACTTCCGGAGAAATTTGATGATTATCATACACTTTTACGGTATGAACTTCTATTCCTTTTGCTTACAATTTGGAAGATTATGGATTCAACTAGCACTAGAATTTCATCAATAAAATTTATCCAGATTGTCTAATACAATTAGGATTGGAATTTTATATATATCATATTTATGGCTAGTCATATTAGTTTTTTTTAACCTATATATGTATGCCATTAGTTAAATAATAATGTTTTGATGAATTAATCTTGGGAGATTTTCTTCCATCGGAGGCTACTATTCTTTCTTCTGGCGCCAAGAAGAAAGAACAAATTGATCGATACTTATAAAAATCTTATATTGCTGATGCCAAAAATTACTTGTTACTTTCTAGTTTTCTAGGCGTCAAGCTCTTCTAATAACTATAATTTGCTTCATCCAAGAATTTGACACCATTCATACAAGATCTTTATTTGTTACCATGGAACCTTCCTCAATTTTTAGTTGTTTTCCATAGCATTACATATTTCATGTGAATATGCATTGATGTCACTGATGAAGTTTCTTTATGTCGTTTCTTAAGCATGACATATGCTGAAGAAGAGTGCATAATGCTTGCTGAATTTATTTTTATTTTTTTCCCTTTTCTATCTCAGTTTCCTTCGAACGAGGAATTTTGATGAAATGAAGGCAAAACAGATGTTTCTAAATATGTTAAAGTGGAGTGAAGACATGGGCGTTGATACAATTGCAAAGGTGAAGATGCATAGTGTTGTGCTAATGTTACGTTTTCACATTCTTTTGTTGATTTTCAAATTGAGTTGTTGATGTATTGCAGGACTGTAAATCTTTATGTGTTCTTTTTTTAGTCGTGCTTTTTCTATTTATAAATGAGGTATCAGAATAATACGGAAAATTTTCCAGCTAGTTATCTTGGGTAATCAGTTTCAGGAGAGATCATATCCAAGTTGAGCATATCAAATCAGCATAGAGCGCCAGCTTTCCACCATTGTTTCTGAATCCGTTGGACAGGCATAGAAACATGGTGGAAAACTAGATAGAAAAAACTAGTAAAAATATATTTGTTGATTGTCACGGTTTTTTATTCTTATCAAAAATTAATTGAAAGATTTGGGTAGAACTGAAAAAAAATTTGGGGTGGGGGTCGGGGATAATCAATACAGCTTGATAAGGAGATAATTGATACTCCACCATATCGATTAGAATAAACTACCGAATCAAATTCATTGAGAAGTTTTTGAGTCGAGCAGCTTGTGAAATAATTTGAAGTTCTTGCTTCTATAGACATGCCTTCAAAATTACTTAAGCCGTTGAGATATGCAGGAATTCACATTCGAGAAGTATGAAGCGGTTAAGAAATGTTATCCACATGGGTTTCATGGAGTCGATAAATATGGAAGGCCACTATATATTGAAAGGATAGGGATGGTTGATCTCAATTCTCTACTCAATGCAACCACAATTGACCGTTACATTAGATATCACATTTCCGAACAAGAGAAAACGTTAAATTTGAGATATCCCGCTTGCTCGCTTGCAGCTAAGAGGCATATAGCATCCATTACAACCATTCTTGATGTCAAAGGAGTGGTGAGTAATGATTGTTGATTGCTTTTGTTTTTTCTGGACAGGTAGAAATATTAATTGCATGGAGTTGATTTCCTGAAATTTATTCCAAATATAATGTGTTGATTTTTCAGCTGCATTCATTATTAAGCAAAAGCACATTGTTGCTCGATTGCAATTTTATTACAAATACCTGATTTAGTTTCCTTCTATGCCTTGAATTTTTTTTAGATTTTTGCAATCTGTCATTGAATTTCTACTAAGCTATGAATCTCTCGGGTCTGTGCACGTGTTTTTATGATAACTTAAACATCTTGATATAGGGTGCCAATAGTTTTGCAAAGCCCGCTAGAGAGCTGCTCTTGGAAATTCAGAAGATTGATAGCAACTACTACCCTGAGGTATGTGAATTCATAATTTCACTACCCAGACTGTAAATTTAGAATTTAAAAAAAGGACGGATGGCATAAATTTGTTTTCTTGGTCAGTTTTAGACACTATATGAGCTATATATCATAAATGCTGGAGTTGGGTTTAGGGTCCTTTGGAAAGCACTTAATGCTTTCATGGAGGCACGAACGTTGTCGAAAATACAGGTAAAGCTTCTTCTTCTTTGTATTTATCATTCGGCTCAGTTTTGGGCCCTTTGTTTAATTAACCTCCTTAATTCAATCGAAATGGTTCATATTCAGGTTCTGGGTGACAAGTACCAGAATAAGTTGCTTGAAGCCGTTGACGCAAGGCACGTGTTCAAATTCTAAAGTTCTAATGGAAAATAGTCATTCATTTACATTTTATACTTATTGAATCATTTGTGATTCTCAGTAATTTACCAGAATTTTTAGGCGGAACGTGCACGTGTTCAGAACAAGGAGGATGCCTTATGAAAGATAAAGGGACATGGACCAATCCTGAAATTGGTAGAATCTTACAGGTAATTTGATGACACGTCAGCACCTAATTTTTTTTACCTTTCAAAACATTGAAATGTAATTTGCATTCAATTTCAGGAAGTTTATAATAAAGGTCAGGGGTTTGCTGAAGAACCAAGCAGTAATGTGGATGTTGAAGAATCTACAGAGCCGCGGAGTGTAATATTATCTGTCCTTTACAACATTCCTTTTAGCTCTTTCTTGTCATCTTTGTATATCTTTCTCTTAAAAGTTAATTAATTACATAATCCCCCATGTATATAGGGATTCAACTATCATAATAAACACTTATATCCGCTTCGATGAACAAAATATTTCCTTTTTAATACCTAACAAAAGCAACTAGAGGAGACAAAAGTTGCAAAGGGTGGGACAATTGGTTAGAGCATGAGACTAGTGACAAGAAGGTCACAGGTTCAAGTTAAGAAACCAACATAAAATGAGAGAAGACCAACTCTATTTATAAAGGAGGCCGGGGGGTGCCATATAGGTCGCACCTAATACCTAAAAAGTTAATATAGAAAAGAATTCATCTTGGATCTCTTTTCCAGAAGTTAAACAACTTGGCATTTCGGAAACAGAGAGAATCAATTAAAAAAGAGAGAGGACTTAGGGATATGTGCAAAGAAGATGAGAGGAGATCGAAGATTGTAATGGAAGAAAAAGCTTAGAGTTGTGGTGGAGGATGAGAAATGATCATTTGAGGTTTTAGATTACAGTTAAATATCGGTTGTTAGGCAAAAGGGGTAAAATAGCAAAATAACGAGATTTTTTTTTTTGATTTTTTTTGGGGTTGCTCAGAGAGGGTTATATTCAGTTTCCCAATTTTAAAAACATATTGGTAGGTAAAATTATTTTCCATCCTTTAAATGTTGGCATGTTTTTGTACAGGAAGGTTCCAATAGGCGTACTCGAAGAAGCATGTCATTAGAAGACACTATGGCGTTAGATGCGGTAATTATGCATTGTTAAGTAACTCTAGCTTCTCTTATCTATTTTGGATTCTACCCGATCTACATATCATCTCGATATTTATGTCATCCATGCAGGTCTTTTTCTTTTCGATTGACTTGCCCGTGCTGATGTAGGATTCGAATGGATCACAGCAAAATCTTCAAACAAGCTATGTTTCTGAGCACATAATTCACAAAATTTTAGCACTGGAAGGTTGCCTTGTGGACACCAAAGAGGTGAGTTAGAAAAATCAGATAAACCTCTACCATATCAAGAGAGTTGCAAAATTATTTTTTTTAATGTTTTTTTTTATAATTCAGATCATGCAAAGGCTTGTATCTAAGCAGAAAGAACTAGAAGATCATATAGAGCAACTAAAGAAATTATCGTCGGTAAGAACAGGTTTTATCTCGTGTCATGAATTGTTTTCTCATAATTTTCTTTTGGAAGCTGACCCTAATTGTGATTATTTGATTGGCAGGGGTAATTATGAAATATGATATTGGCTTGCTGCAATACCTAGGCAGTGAAGAAGTTCCCCCTTACCGCCTTTGGGAATCGAAGAACAAGGGTTTTGAGCACAATTTAAAGATATAGTTAACTTCACAGATTGCTTGCTCAATCTAGGGGAGTATCCAACCAATTCATTCACAAAGTGTGATGGGAACAAGTTTGCTTTCGAAGCATGTGTAGATGTTTAGGAAAATGTATCCGTCTCATATGCATTTATTTGCAACTACATATTGATTATTCTCATGAACCTATTTTTCTTGCCAAAATTTTTGTTTGTTGAAGGCAATACCTTTTTTCCATTCTAGTTTTTGGGATTTTTTAAATCTATTTTTGGAGATGAAATGTTTTCAAAGTCATGCAGATGCACATATGATAATGTTACAATTAGTTCAATGCTGTCGGAGGAAAGATAACAACTAAGCCTTCATCCCAACACTTTGGAATTGACTGCATCCATTCTTCTCTTTATTCAGCTATATTAAATGGTGTTGTATAATTCTAATATATTTCAAAGTGAAACACAATACGAAATAATGCATTTGCCTCATTATATTTAACAATCAAATAACCACCGATGACTATAATATCATCGTTATATATAAATGTTATATATAAATGCATCAATCGTTCGAGGAGTAGTCTCGTCACAGACCCGGAAGAGCTAGCTTTACGGTCGTAGACAGCCAAATTGAAAAGAAAATTGGTTAATTTAATAGACTAAGCACAAAAAAAAACTTTTAAATGATTAAGTTTGTGTTATTTTTATCAACATGCTTTATTGTTATTTTTATCTAGCGAGCCCTTGATACATTACATAGTAATCTAAAGAAATTTTATATTACAACCAAATATTATCATGCTTGATTTGACGCACTACATATTATAGGAAATTTAGTATTTCCACGGGAATGAGATACCATGCATCAAACTATGGGAATCTTATTCCCTTCTATAGATGTCGAATATTCTCATCAAATATTTCTGACTCACACAACCAGTGTCATAATTACTGGCAGCCGTCGTCCACTGCTCACCTCTATGGCGGTGGTCAACAGCCGCAACCGCCAGCGATCATCTTCACTATTGACCGTCATCACCGCTGACGACCATCTTCACCGCCGGTGGCGTCTCTATGGCCGGCCACCCCCTCCACCATTGCCGGTCGCAACCTCCGTCGCTCACCTCCGTTGCCGTTGCTGTCGACCCCTTGCTTCAATTGATCACAACCGTCATGGGCCCTGCCTGCTGCCGCAAGCCACAACGCTGCTCGCTGTCATCAATCCCTGCATCCGTTGATTGCAGTCGCAAGCCGTCGCTGCTGCTCGTTGTCGTCGGCCCCGCCTCCGTTGATTGCCGGTGCAACACGCCTCTGTTCATTGCCGGTGCAACCCGCCGCCGCCGCTAGTTGTCACCGGCCACCAAAGTTGCTTCGGCCTGCTCAGTCGCCGATCATCGCCACCACTTGTCGCTAGCCACCGCTATTCTCCATCGCTTATTTCCTTTTCTAGCTCTAGTATCACGGTTGCTATCATCTATTGCCAAATAATCAACCTTGCCCATCACCATTGCACGTCTGATTCCAATAATGTTGAATTTACGTGATATATTTTAATCATGTGGATTCCCGATAATCTTTCATTATTTACATATAATAAAAGGTTAATTGACAGGGGAACGAAATTAACAAGTGTTTATCTATGGATGCAACCCCTTTCGGAAATTTAATGGGCCACTTCTGGCTTTAGAGAGCCCAAAGCCCAATAGGTTAGCAAAAACCACTTTGTTTCCATTCAACAAAATATAAAGAAGTGTAGTTCTAAATATAAAATGTGTTTTTCAACTAAAAAACCCTTCATATTTTGCTAATTACTAAAAAAACCTTCATATTTCGTATTTACTCAAAAGACCCTCATATATTTAAATCGCACTAAAAAACCTTCCTCACTAGTTTTCTATCAAAAGTTAGCGTCCAATTAGGAAGATGAAGATAGAACTTGTGTTTGAGTTGTTCCCGTACCCTCTATGTATTTAGTAGGCTTGTCAATGGATCGGGTCTAGACCCGGACCTTATCTGGATCCACTTCAAAAAGTAGGGTCTAGAAATGATTCAAAACTCGTTTATTTGGACCCGATTCAGATCCATTAAAAGCTTCAATTAATATGTTGGGTCTGGATTACGTCTTCTCGGACCCGCTTAACACTGTCTATTCACTTAATTAGATCCGGTATATTATTTAATAGACAAAATCATATGAAAACATATACAAAGATACCTGACTAAATTATATCAACAAAATATTTAGTTGACTAAATTATATATTTTTTATACCGGTTCAATTTCTTTAGAGCCATCACTATTTTCGATCTATCCTCTGTTTCTTTTCTTCTTGTCATTTATTTTTCATCTCGCGACATTAAATTTTCTCTCCACTTCTCTTGTATGAAGAATTTAATTCTAAGCCTCTTTGAGTCTTAGGATGGATTCAGAAAACAAAGGTCAGATCTTTTTGCCGGACTATGTCCATGTCGCCGGACTATGTCCATGTCGCCATATTTGAAGTAAAATGGTTCTTGTTGCATGGTGTTGAAATTCTATAATTACATTTCTATTCTTTAATCATCCAAACCATATGTATATGACCAAATAATTTGAATTGAATTTTTTTTTAATTCTGAAAACTAGCTAAAAGGTCTGGATAAATTGATCGGATCCGGTTATTAATGGATTCAGATATGGGTCCATTCAGTATAGATCAGTTGGATAAATGGAAAGATCAGGATCCATTAAAAATAAATGGATATGAACTTGGAACATGTCATTTCATATCCGACCCGACCCATTGATAAGCCAAGTATTTAGGTAGGCCTTTCTCTCACAAAAAGAACCCACATCCTCGTTTAACTGAAGATTGAGATTTAGCGCAACTAAACGATCGCTCTCTCAAAACTTGCAATTGAAGAGACAATGACACTCGACAAACTCGTTGCTGAAGAAGCTTAAGAATGATGAACCGATTTCCATGGTCAATTTGAGAGATTTTTGGTCGAAACTCTAATCTTAAAGCCAATTTGCTGGAAAATTTAGGAATTATAGGAAAAGAAAAAGGGTTGTGAAGGTCTTAAAACCCCAACCCGATACTCACCGTGTCACGTCCTGCTTCCCAAAATACGGAATACGAGTGGTAATTAGGCCAGCTATGCTCCTACGGTTAGGGAATAATCCCGCCGTAATCACACTTCGGCTTCTAGCGTTATATAGTAGTCAGTAAACAGTACTAGAGTAAAGGAAAATCACAGTTCATAATTTTATTACACTGCAATAAAAGAGTTCGAAATACATTTATTTTGCATAAAGGAAAAACTAACCAACGAAATACAGGGTGCTTAAAGCAAAAAAATGGCGTTGATAATGCAGTCTAGACTTCTGCGATCTCGAATGGCAGGTTCTGCTTCTGGGCTGGATTCATTTCGTCCTCTGAGCATGCACACTCAGGTCGTCAGGATGATACATATAGCAATAAATATATGTGATGGGTTTAATGCTATTAACATGAAAGGTGCAATAGAATACAGAGCATGCGAATAATGAACATCATTTGAATATGAACAGTGCGATATAAGTATCATGTCAGTAAACTAGGCAATATGTATGTCACTACTTATCAGTCACCAAGCAATGAAATCAATTGGTGGAAAAGATGGTCGTGTTTAACAAGGGTCTCGTGCATGCCCGAGACTACGGTCCACTGTTGCTCGGGACATAACCCTGCAGCCGTGCCGTTAGGCCCACGACCTAATGTATGTATGTGTGCGTGTGTGTATTACTAATAGCGAATGATCATCCTCTAAATTACCGTACCTCACTGAATACGAGTTCAATTCCACCTTGATTTCCCCATCCCCCAGGTTATAGTATGAATTCATGTATTAGATAGGTTGCGAACAAATATGTATCGCTTTCACTTTCAATCACGTTTCCACTTATCAATGTCACTTTCGTATTTGCCATAACCCATCACTAACACTTATATATCGACAATGCAAAACAGTCGGTAGGTCTCAATGTAAACGATAACTATGCAGAAGGTATAAAGCAAGCATAAAATAGGCAGAAATGCACTGAACAGCTATTCACTAAATTATGACACCCAACGCTATTTGACTTGAAAAATTTACCATAAATCACACGTATAGAATCAACCAAAACAATATAAAAGTCGTACGAAGTACACTTGATTACCTAAGCAAGAAAATTAATTTCATGTCAAACGGAACTCAGGTTAGGGACTTATCATCATTTTAAATTTGCGATAGATTGCTGGAATTTCAGTTTTAGAACTGGAAGTCCAATTTTGGTGCATAGTTTACTAGGGATTGTGTTCAGATTCAGATGTTACCCCAGTTGAATAAAATCTGGTTCTATCTGTTAGCTTTCCAATGCATCAAATGGATTATCAATAGCCTTCTTGTACTAGAAGTTACGTCCTGTTCAATGTGACAATATAAGAAATGTCACTGCAGAAACTGCAGAACACATCGACGTTCTATAATACAAACTAAATATCAAACGACTGTGAAACTGTACGAGACAAGATCCACGTGATATATAACTAAATTATCTACGTGAATATATAGGACTCCGTGCATTTTCAGTTTTATGCATGGACGTGCAGGTATTTAAATTCAGGTATCCTCGTAGGATGCTGTCCCGGACTGCAGTTCAGAGTCGTATTCCCAGCCAAATCTCGTTACAGTAACCTATCAATATCGAAAAATAAACTATAGATGGTTCTATATTATCGATTCGGCTTTGATATGAGCCATAAAATATCACATTCCAAACTGTACTGAATTTACAATGATTTTAACAAGGTAACATGCGCGGTAAAATTCAGATTTAGTGTCGCCTTTAGGGGCGACTTTTATAGGTCTAACCTAGATATTTTTCTCAAATCCCTACACGAACTCCACTAACAGTAAAAGGGATTTGACGATCATAAATTTCAGCAATTTAAGATAGGGTTTTCATTCATGTATCGTGTCCAACACGTAAGATATGTACGGGTACCAAACAAAACATCGGTTTACAGTAATCGATCCAACTAGATGTTTTTCGATTAAACTATAAATGATGTTGACAAGGGATGATAAACCCTAGTCAGGCTCCAGTCAATATAATCAAACCATGAGGGTTCGTTACAAAACTAATTGAATATATGTAGACACATACTCCATATTATGTAACATCATTTTTTCTATTAAATAATATATTAACTAGCATGAGTAAGTAAGTGATTAATTTTCACTTGCCTCTGATAATCGCAACGATGATAACGATAAGTCCCGGCAGTGATGACGGCGAGGGGCAGCAACGGTGACGGCGGAGGCATGCACACGGGCACGGCACGGCACAAGCAGCGGCGATGGCAGCGAGCTCGGTTGGGTTCGGATAGCGGCGACTCCGCGAGGTCGGCGGTGCGGGTAGCCGTCGAGGGTGGAAGGCGGTGATGCTCAGGTAGCTCTGGGGCAATTCTCGGCTAGGGCAGAGATGGCGATGACGAGGAGCTCAGGCAAAGGAGATGGAGTTGAGGAGATGAGGAGGCCAGGGCTCGTCGGTGAGGTGGAGCTGGTGGTGGCTGCGGCGATGGATGCAGGGCTCGGTGGGTCGATGGAGTTCATGTCGTTGGTGGGTTTGAGCTGAAGAAGGAGGAGCTTGTCGACAATGGGTAGCGGCATCGGCGATGTCGACGAAGGAGTGGAGGAGCTCGGTTTTGGGAGGGAGAACGAGAGAGAAGGCGCTCAAGAGATGAAGAGAGTGTGTGGGAGGTTTGGGAAGATGGGGTCACCGGTGAGGAGGGTCAGCGGCGAAGTGGCAACGATCGGGGACAGTGAGGTGAAAGATGACAGCGAGCTCGAGTGAAAGTATAAGGGGGAATAAGTTGAGGGAGAAAGTGGTAGCAAGAGAGAGGGAGGTTGTTAGAGTTGAGGGGGTGAGCACGGGGATCTCGGTGAGCCGTTGGGGAGAGCTCGGTCGTGGGTTGAGCGGGTCTCACGGGAGCGGCACGAGCGAGAAGGAGCCGTTGGCGAGAAGAAACGATAGGGGATGGAGATGGAGGGGATCACAGGGGAGTTGTTGGTGAGTAGCGCGAGGGTCTCGTGGAGGTGGGCGCGGTCGTCACGGGCGTGAGAAAGAGGAGAACGTTGGAAGGAAAAGAGCGAAAAAAGAACGAAGAGGAAGAAAAAGAAGAAGAAGTGGATGAGGGGTTCGGGTCGGGTCGAGTATTAGGGTGGGTCGGGTCGGGTCTTAGGTTAGATGAGTCGGGTCGGGTTTGGGAGTTAGATTAGGAATTATACAATTAAAAATATATAATAATAAAATATATATATATATATATATATATATATAAATGTAACAAAAAAGGAATAAAAATCTGAAGAAATACGGAAAATATATATACAGAACTGGGGATTTACACACCGTTAGCCTCCTAACAAAGTAATGTGATATGTTAAAAAAATCCTCTTTTTAGCCTATTAGGGTTTTTAGTGCAATTTAAATATATGAGGGACCTTTTAAATAAATATGAAGTATGAACAAGATTTTTAGTAATTACCGAATTATGACGGAGCTTTTTAGTAAAAATCCCATATAAAATTTGCCTTTATTTTTTTTGGCGCTGGCCCATAACCCCTAACATATGCACAATACACACTTCACATCCACGCACACACGCATCCAGGGGACCCACGAATTTGCCCTGAAAACGTTAAGTTGTGCTCACTTTTCCTCTTAGATTTTCTGGGTTCGAATCACGTACTCTTCCCAAAAATGAAAGTGCCGATACCAACAAAGCTATTGCTCATTTGTAAAAATTTGCCTTTTAAATTTGATTAATTACATACAAAATATCACTACTGGTCCACCCAACCTTTTTTTGGATTGATATGTTCTAAATTTTAAACAAGGGTTAATTCCAAAAAAACCCAAACTTTTAAACTAGAATACAAGAAACCCCTAAAAAATTTTAAAATACACAAGAAATTATCACAAAATTTTCAAAATATACAAAAAAAAAACTACCACAAAAATTTTCAAAAACTACAAAACCCCCTAAAAGTTAGGTGTCGCGTCAGCAACTGGTCGCTAGTCCTGTCGAAATATTCACGTGCTAAGTCAAGTATCTGGGCAATGCAAAACCCAGACGTCAGCACGTCATAAATATAATAATAATAATAACTAAGCAATATATTATATAGAGTGTTATGTGCAAAATAAGATATAATTATAAACAAACAATCATAGGTGATATAACGGCAGTCTATAGATATCTCACGTGTATTCTAAAATCTGTGTTTCTACGTTATCTATCCTAACGGTATTTAAAACCAATTAATATAATCTCATCGTAACTCAATAGTATCCCATGCGTGCCCGGGACCACGGTCATGGTTCTCGGGGCTGAATCTGAGACGTGCCGCTAGGCAGTAAAACAATGTCATGTACAGACAAATGATGTCAGGATCATCATTCCGGGACGTAAAGCCCATTTCGACTGATCAATCTTTAGAAAGTAGTGAAATGTTGAGTTACAGGTTAGGTTTCATTCTTGATTTCCTCTTTTCCCTCAGGTTTCATGTTCAAGTCAGATATCAATAGAATATCTATCTAATGTCAACACAGGGACAATCATGCACAAGTCTTATTTAGCAAAACAAAAGGTCAAGTCAATCAGGATAACATGTCAATATCGTCGGCATCGGTAAGTATTACAGGCAACATATATTAAAATGATAACAAAAACAGTACAGTCTGGTAAGTTACAAGTATGTCAAGAATAACGTAATCATATCATATACAAGACCAAGATAATAGAATTAACAGGGATAGCATATTCAATCCGATTAATAACTATAAAGCGGTGTTGATTAACCATGCATAAGAAAGTTCCTTTCAGAAATTCAGCGTCGCCCTAATTTGTAAAATAACTTAAAAATAACAAGGTCCTCTAAATAGGACGTGTCATATACCAAAACAAAGATAATTTAATAAAGTTTTCATTTTTATAAGTTAAAGTATCTTAGGTTGTTCCTACAAAAAGTTATGAACGTTCGAAATTGAAAGTTTGCTGCTGGAATTTCCCAGAAAAGCAGTTCAGAAGTACTTTCATTTACGGTTTACGTTATTTAAACAATTTATTTTGTAAGTAAATATTTCACAGGGTTATAGTAAACTGAGTTAGCTTCGTAACGAACTAAAGAACACCTGCTAATGATTTTTCTATGATTTATAAAGAATTTTATAAGTTAAGGTGTACAGTAAATTCCAGATTTGTCGTATCCGCTTGGCGACGACGTTTCATGTGTAAACTATAATATTTTCAAACTATATTTTGCATAACGTTATAAAATGTAGATTATAAACTAGTTAATGATATACGGATTATATAGATATAAACGATATAATTGTTCTCCGCCGAACACAGAGATGCGACCGCGTAGGTCCGTCTTGCCTGAATTTCGAGGGCAGATGCTATTTGGTGCTATCCGTCCACCTCTCCGAAGATGCCAAGTTGATTTATGACACCGTGTATTGAAGGTTTAGACGGATGCGGCCGATGTAGCAGACTTCGTCAGATTCCCCCTCGTTGAGGGGTTTTTGATTGTGGGGACGCTCTTCCCTGCAGGCGCAAGCCCCTGCGGTTAATTACGCTACCGCATCGCAGTAACCACTTTCTCCTTCTCCAGATGGTCACTTCGTGTCGTGGGTATTTGTTTTGTTTTTAGTTGCCTGTGGATTGTATACGGAGACTAATTTATGTTGTCTCCCGTAGGGCGTGGATTAGTCCAAATCCGTATTTTCTTAGATTTAGGTTTGGGGTTGGGTTTAAGAATGCGTTAGTCTCATTTGAGAGTAAGATCAATTTAAACGTTTGTTAAGGATACGTTAGTCTAATTTTAGACTAAGATCAACTTAACGATTTATTAAGGATACATTAGTCTAATTTTAGACTAAGATCAACTTAACAGGATCATTTAGATCCAACAAAAAAGCATTTGAACTCTATTTGTTTTAGTTTAGCGACTTTGCGGTCCAGTTTAAAGACATCTTAGTCTGTGAAGGTTAAGGACATCATAGTCCTGTAAGTCTACGGTAGCGTCCTAGCCGTCTTTCCGAGGCCAAAATGCGGAAACGAAATTTTTTCTTAACTTGAAAATCGGCGCTATCGTATGCTTAAAACCCGGATCGAACCATTAACCTACTACTAGCTATCTAGAGAAGGGATAGAATGCTATACCGATCGATCCGTGTCCTTCGGTCTTTGGCCACCATCCCAAGCTCCTCGCGGCATCTCCGGTCTCGATCTCCTCGTCGGAAAGGGCACCACATCGAGAAGTCTTTTTATGGGCTCCCACCTCTGAACCGAGGCAACTCGGACACGAAGTTGGCTAGCCGACGTGTCCAAGATTGCTGTAGACTGAGTGTAGAATGCTATGTCTCGAGGGGTTATTAGAAGTTGCCATTTGGATGGAGGTGGAGGAAAAATCTTTGGAGATGAACTAAAGAAGTTTTTAGTGTAAAGTGAGATGAATATTTTTCCCACACCAAAAAGAATCCTCTCTCACAAAATGAATGTGCTGCCTCCTTAAGTGGCCGGCCAAAATTGGCAAGGGAAATATGAAGGGGGTGAGCACAAGAAAAGGTGGGGTGAGCATAAGGAAAAGGGAACAAAAATCTACTCCAAAACATCACCCTCAAAGTCTTTTCTAATCCTATCATATTAATGCAAGAAAAGAAATGATGAAAAAAGGAATCAATCTCATCAAGAACCATCATGAACCCTCCACCTTGCTAATTTGCACATTTACAAATAAGCCCCTCCCATCACAAAAATTCGGCCATGAAGGAACAAAGGAAAACTGGCTGAAACGGAATGTAAACTGGCAACTTCAAAAGAAGCGATCCCGTAATAAATTACAGGAAAACCCCGCGACTGTATATACATACCCGCATTTGTATTCCGACCGAATACAAATGCAACGAGACAAAATCTACACTGTACAATACTAGGATCCGGCTTAAACCAATGCCCGCTAGTATTATCCGTTCGATCATGATCCATGCAATACCGCACGTATATGATCGAACCCTGCCATATATCCATACGGCCTCTACAACGTTTCGCCCGAAACTTGAGAAACTGTCTGTGGGGGACTCTAAAGACTCGTCAATACTTTGGCCGTGGATTTAACCACTAGGTCGTCAGAGGTATTAACCATACGTAACGGGATACCAGGTATTGACCAAAAGGGAGGTCGATGAGCGAACTCATCCTGACACCCTACTGAGCCTGTCAGTGACAATATCCGTACAGTCCGGTCCTCTCGACGCCGACGAAGCTGCCGAACTCCCTTGCTGCACCCACTTCCTTCCTCGTCGCCCCAAGCCGAGCCCTAAATCCATCACCTTCTTCCTTTCTCCATTTCCCTCCACCTCTCTCAACATCAACACCCAAGCACCAAGCTCCACCCACCACCAACCTTCGACGCCCTCACCTTCCTCTCTTTCCCCGACGCCTCTCCCCTCTCGAACCCACAGCCCTGCAACCTCGTCGCTTCGCCCTTCACCGCCCCCGACCTCCTGCGCCCAACAACCACCTTGCTGGAACTTCGCTGTTGCCACCTCGCCGTCATTGACTCCGCCTCCACCTCCTCGTCTCCCTATCCCCAACACCAGCGCACACCAGCCACCACTGCCGAGCTCGAAGCCGCACCAAGCTCAAACCGGGCCATTTGCTGGTCGTACCGTGTGCTGCCCCATCATTGTCGTGTCGTGACATGCCCGTCATTATCGTGCCGTGCCCGTCATTGTCAAGAATCTAACGATCTCCTTCAGGTAAGTGGAACCTCCCCTTGCTAAATCATGCTATTAATATACGGGATAACCCAATGCTAATTAACTGTATACATGTGTGTGTTGTGTACGAGTAGTTGTAATCATGCGAATTATATTGGTGCCGTCGTCGTTTAAAACTAATACGAGATTGATTGGTTTTTAGTTTAGAACCGGAGGATATTTGTATAGATATATAGATTAAAATCTCGTGAAATTGTTCTGATAAGATGAGATACCGGTATAGCATGCAAAGTATTTGATATGAAACTCTAGATTGAAACCTACCTGAAATTGACGGAATTTATGAATAATGGATTCCTTTACTTTTAACTAATGTCGTGTAGAAATTTGGATTCAAGATAATGTAGTTTCGCATAAGAAGTGATGTCCCCTAGAGGCAACGTCAAAACTGGAATTTACTGAACTTATCGCCGTATTAAATTCATAATGAATTGCCTATAAATCGTATCGTGGCGTTCCAGGGCTCAAATCGAAGCCAACGGAATTATATACATCCCTATATAATTATTTACTGTATATTAACAAGTTACGCTAATGAATATGGGATAGAAATACGGCTCTAGACTGCAGTCCAAAGCAGTAATTTCTATCAATACCTGATTTGAGACACCTATACATCCCTATACACATATGAAAATGCGTAGAGCCTTATATGGTCGCATAGATAATTTGGTTATCTAACACCTGAATCTTTTCATGTGCCGTTTCACCTTCGTTTGATATTTAATTTGTATTTTAGAATACTGTTGTGTCCTGCAGTTTTCTGCAGTGACAGTTTGTATACATTGATATTAAACTGAACATATCTTCCCTTATACAGCAGATATCATCGATCCGTCTAATACGTTGGAAACCTAACTGTTAAACCTAAATATTATCCAACTGTAGTGTCGCCTAATTATGATCTCAACCGGGATTAAAACGTGTTACGAAACAGGCTTCCAATTCAGAAATTGGATTTCCAGCAGTGAACACTTAAAATGAAATGGCCATAACTAGCAAACCTGAAACCCGATTGACGCGAAACCAATTTTGATGGACAGATAATTAAATATACTGCTTACCCCTATATATTGTTCTATTTAATTCTGCACGTATGATTTATATTAAATTTTGCAATTTGTAAGACACTGGCTGCTATATTTTATTTGTATCATGAATAATTGCATTCTCATCATATCATGTAACGGTATACCCTCATTGAATAGTGGTCACATACATTGATAACCTAGTGATTGTGTTACATTACCCAGTGATAAGTATTAGTGATTAGATTGTGGTAAGTACGTTAGTGTTAAAGCGTGAATGAATAAGTGAAGTGACACATACTTGTACACAATCAGCGAACCCAGTTAATTTATTGCATTGTCGACGTCTATGGGACATATATAAGTGTAAATATAACTGAAATGGGACGGTTATGAAGCATTTATATTAGTGTCATAGGTAAGGTATCAAACACTGTCCATTTATCTTGGGTACCAGTCGAGACATGCTTGATAGAGATCCTGCCTCCAGTTCTCGCGTAGACTTGTCATGGACCGACTAGTGCTTGAGTTTATGGTCGGTGTTTGATGTAGACCTCAGGGTGTGGGGTAGTTTGAGTGTGAGTTCAACGGAATCACGGAAGTCCCATTGCTGGCATATACCATGATTTTGGGAGTTGTATGGATCGAGTTACTAATTATTATCGTGCGTGATTCAAGCCCGTGTTTCCTTGCCCCTGGGGCCCTACCCTTGGGTTGGGGATACTCCTGCATGGTTGACTCTCACACTTGAACTGACGATAGGTTTAGCGACCTGGACAGTGAGACTTAGAGACTGATAGGGTTAGTGACATTGACATGCATTGC
This sequence comes from Agapanthus africanus, assembly GCA_030015575.1. NCBI lineage: Eukaryota > Viridiplantae > Streptophyta > Magnoliopsida > Asparagales > Amaryllidaceae > Agapanthus > Agapanthus africanus. The sequence continues at coordinate 139,941,428 of CM057346.1, read as the reverse complement.
TTACTAATCTGATATACCTACTTTACTGTTTACCTCTACCGATTACTTCATGCGCGTCATCATTCTATATTTACTGCTTCACGTTCATCATCATTGCACGTGTTTACTTTTGCATTATATATATTACTATTATGTCGCTCTGACGATCTGAGTATGCATGCTCAGAGTGAGAAGTGGACTTAGCTCGGATTAGCACCGGTCTTACCTTGAGGATATTGCGGACATCTAGATCAGCGACGTCAGCGCTATCTTTCCTTTGACTCTATCTGGTTAGTTTTATATCTGTTTTGATTTAGTGACTGCATTTCTCATTATCTGTGCATTGATTACTGATTACCACGTAAAGTTAGAAGCCGAAGTGTGACTACGGTAGAATATTTCCTCGACCGTAGGAGCATGGCTGGCCTTGTCAACCCCTCGTATTCCGTATTTTGGAAAGCGGGGCCTGACATTGGTACAGAAAGATGCCAGTGTATACGAGAGGAGTCTCTATATACTAGAGACTAGGGCAAACGGAATGTATAAGAAACCGTTGGGCCACGGTACAACAGCAACGGAATATAGGTTAGGTGTTTTAATCTTACTGTCTCGTGCCACTTCTAACACCTTCCGTACCAATCTACCCCTTAAACCCCGAGATGTCTTGTTTGTATAGTTGTATTTTATTATCTTGTATTGTAAACTATATAGATTGTATAATTAGATGACTTACCGAAACAATGATATCAGTAAATGGATGTAACTGTAGAATCATGGATGTAACTAGAGAATCATGTAAATGGAAGTATGGTTCGGTTCGGTCAATATAGATTGAATGGATTCATGTTGAATTGTAATATTATAGATTGCATATTGTAGATTGTAAATTGTAGATTGTACTTGAATCATATTCAAGTCAGTTTATTAATGAGACTCGGTCTGAGTCAGACAATTAGAAAAGTAAATTGAAGTCCTGATGGTTTTGATGTTATCAGTAACCGCTGCACATGGGTTGCAGGATTTGTGTCTTTTTCAAAGACGATTACCGTATTGATAACACCGTTGTTAAGTTGTCTACCTTAAATAGGCAAGCACCCACTTCTTCGGCTCCCTGAGGCTCAAGAGATTAGTCCCGCTTAAACTTATGTTTTCTAGAGTCTTTAGGGTAATTTATAAAACTTGAGGGGGTTTTATGTAAAAATACTTTTGTATAATTTTCAAAATACTCCCCAAGTATTTAGTTATCGTCTTTAGAGTTATCATGAATTTAAATTTTATAATTGTGATATTTCTAGTGAAAATATCCTAAATTCATAATAAAGGGTATTTATTTGTAATATTAACTTGTATGGAATTCATGGTATATTAATGTAAAGTGATTCTTGTGATTTTTGAAAAGAGTTGGAATATTTATATTATTTCAAAATAGATATTTTAATGTTACATATATACATAATTATATAAAAATAATTTTAATATATATTTTATATTTCTAAAAATCTCATTTTCTTAAGATGTCATATTTTAAATCTCTCGAGACCGAATGCTCCTTGCGGAGGTCTGCATCTCGCACTACTAAGTCCAGGGATGTGCGATAATCCGCACCATCCCAGTCGGGTTCCCCAAAATGGGTTGTAGCGGCGCTTTGCAAAGATTTGTGTAAAATACTAATCTTTTAGAAAACGGTTTTAATAGTAATGGTATTTATTTGAAATGTTCCATTTTCCCGTATTCTATATTCCCGAAAGGTATTGTGCTATGTTGCATATGAGCGTTGTGAGGAGGTAGGTCATTACCTCGTGATCTGCTTAAAGGTATAGCAAGTTTGTGATGTTTAAATGTCGAAAATGAAACTATATGGTATTTTAATGAAAAAGTACGGTAAACTGGAAATAGCAATTTCTTTTGATATGGAACTTGTTCAATATGATTAGTTAGTGTTTAATAATCAACATGTAATGGTTTAACAAGATTGTATTAAAGGAAAAATGAGATTTTAGGAAGAACCGAATCGGAAATCAGATTTGTTCCGATTCTGTCTGGTTTTAGAATTTCGTATGTTCAGAAAGAGTAGAGAAGGGGGAAGGTGGGACTTACGGGTTTAGCTTAAAGAAGAGAGAGAGTGGGAGTGGACGTAATTTCCGGTGCGCCGTTTCGTCGCCGGAAACTCCTAGAGTTGTCGCCGGAAAATTCGCCGGAGCTTCGCCTCTTTGCTCACTTCAAATGCACACTAGGGTTCTAGGAAATTTCTTGAGAGTTTGCTCAGAATTTTGGGGTGAGGGGGTAGTGTTTATGGGTTGTAATTATAGGGCTAGGCTAGGGTTAGGGTAGATGAAAGGTTTAATTGAAAAAAATGTAATAAAATATATTAAAATGTATTAAAAGTGGAGTAATTGGGGTTTTATGAATGCTCTGTTACTGGTCTAAGTAATTAGAGTGTGCAGGTGTACAGGGGATCCCAAAAGGCACACTTCACCTGTTGGTGACTCGCCGGAATCGGCAACTCCGGCCAGCGGCGGCGGCCCGAGTCGGTCGGTCCGCCGACCGAGTCAGGCGGCCGGAATCGCCCTCGACGCTTGGTGATCCCTCTGGTATGGTTACTTTTTCTAGTGTAGTGGGGTTTTTGTAAGATATGCATGTGTAAACTGTTGGTATTCTAAAAATCCAAAATAAAACAATACTAAAAATAATGTAAGGTGTGGGATTTGAACTCTGGTGGCTTGGTTCAGTAGTGCAAGGTATTACCAATGAGCTATAAGCTCTTGTTTGAAATTAAAGAGCTAATTAATTACTTAAAGTAATCACAGCAAAAGTAATTACCCTAAGTATACATTAATTTTTTAAGCAAATTTTTTTGTATACTAAAAATGGAGTTGTTACAGTCTACCCTCCTTACAAAAATTTCGTCCTCGAAATTTACAACTTTTATTTGAGAACTAGTTTACAAAGAGATGAGGATATCTTGTACGCATTTCATCTTCCCTTTCCCAAGTGGACTCTCCTGGAGTGTCTTTTCTCCACATCACTCGGACCAAGTTAACTTTCTTGTTCCGAAATGTCTTCACTTTCCTGTCCAGGATCTCCACAAGTTGTTGCTCACAAGATAAGTCGGGCTGTATAGTGAGCTCGGAATGATCAAGAATATGGCTGGGGTCACTCACATACCTTCTGAGTTGGGATATGTGGAACACATTATGCACTCCTTCCAATGAAGGTGGAAGTACTAAGCGGTATGCCACTTCACCGACTCATTCGAGTATGTCGAACGGTCCAATGTATCTCGGACTTAGCTTACCCCGTCTTCCAAATCGGATCACTCCGTGGTTCGGAGATATCTTCAAGAATACGTGATCTCCTGGCTGGAACTCCAAGTGACGTCTCTTTGCATCAGCCCAGTGCTTCTGTTGATCTTGGGCTATGCGCATCTTTTCCCTGATAGTACGAACCATATCAACAATCGCTACTATCATCTCTGGTCCAAGAAGTTCCCTATCTCTGATGTCGTCCCAACTTAATGACGATCAACACCTCCTTCCATACAGTGCTGCAAAAGGTGCCATTCCTATGCTTGCTTGGTAGCTGTTGTTGTACGAAAACTCCACAAGGTGTAGGTGATCTTCCCACGATCTTTTGAAGTTTAACATACATGCTCTAAGCATATCCTCCAAGATCTGAATAGTTCTCTCAGACTGACCATCTATTTGTGAATGATAAGCCGTGCTGAAGTTCAGGCTTGTTCCCAAACTTGCTTGCAGACTCTGCCAAAATTGCGATCGGAACCTTGTGTCACGTTCGGAGACAATGCAGGCCGGTACTCCATGAAGTATCACAATTTCCTTTATGAGTTCATGGGTATCAGAGATAGTACACTATGAAGAGTTTAAATCTTAAGTAGATTATTACCTCCATGTACTTCTTTTTGCTAGTGTCTCAGTTGATTGGCCAACTGGAAATGGGATGAAGTGAGCCGACTTTGTGAGTCGATCCATAATGACCGATACGGCATCGTTACCCTTTGTGCTGCGAGGAAGAGCAGTCACAAAATCCATCGTGATGTGTTGTCACTTCCATTCTGGGATTGGTAACTGTTGAAGTAACCCAGCAGTCCTGTGATGTTCAGCCTTTACTTGCTGACACACTAAGCATTTTGCGACGCTTCTGGCTACTTCACGCTTCATTCTATGCCACCAATAATTCTGACGTAGATCTTTGTATATCTTGGTACCTCCATGGTGTACTGAGTAGGGAGAGCTGTGAGTTTCTTTCATTAACTCTTTCCGAACAGGACCTTTTGGTACACATAATCTGCTGCCGTATCTCAAAGATCCATCTTCATGGATGATGAAGTCTGTTCTAAGTCCATTCTCCACTTGTTCTCTGATCTTTTGCAACTTAGCATCACTTGCTTGAGCTTCTTTGATTTGATTGACAATGGTTGATTGAACTTGTAAATTCATCAAACTTGAAGGGTTACCTGGCATAACTACTTCAATCTCCATCTGATGCAAGTCTTGTTGAAGCTTCCACTGAGCGGTGAGATGCATTGCTAATGGTTGGCAACTAAGAGCATCTGGAACCACATTCACCTTTCCTGGATGATATTGCAGGTTGATGTCAAAGTCCGCCATGAGTTCTAACCATCTTCTCTGTCGCATATTCAACTCCTTCTGAGTAAACACATATTTTAGGCTCTTTTGATCTGTGTATATGTTCACTCGTTCACCAAGTATATAATGGCGCCAAATCTTGAGAGCAAAGATGACGGCTGCCAATTCCAAATCATGCGTCGGATAATTGCGCTCATGAGTCTTCAGCTGTCTTGAAGCATAAGCCACAACCTTACTGTGCTGATGTAAAACGCATCCTAATCCATTACCAGATGCATCGCAATGCACTTCGAAACCTCCAGATTGGTCCGGTATAATGAGAATAGGCGCTGATGTCAACCTTGACTTGAGTTCTACGAAAACTTGTTCGCATGCTTCTGACCACACAAATTCTTCATCTTTACGTGTGAGCTTGGTCAGGGGTATTGCTATCTTTGAAAAGCCTTCAATGAACCTTCTGTAATATCCAGCTAGACCTAAGAAATTTTGAATGTCCTTCACTGACTTTGGTGTCGGCCATTCGCTAACTACTGAAACTTTTGCTGGATCCACAGAGATTCCTTCACCTGATACGATATGTCCAAGAAAACCAACTTAATTTAGCCAAAACTCGCACTTGCTGTACTTGGCATATAACTGATGTTGACGAAGAGTTTCCAGGACAACTCGTAGGTGCTCGGCATGTTCTTTCCGACTCTTGGAATACACCAGGATGTCGTCGATGAAGATGACAACGAACCTGTCTAAGTACTCCCGGAAAACTTGATTCATTAGGTTCATGAATATTGCTGGTGCATTGGTCACTCCAAATGGTATCACTAGAAATTCGTAATGACCATAGCGAGTTCTGAAAGCTGTTTTATGAATATCAGCTTCCTTGACCTTCACCTGATAATAACCTGAACGAATATCCAATTTAGAGAAAACACAAGATGCACTTAGCAGATCGAATAAATCGTCGATACGTGGGAGTGGGTACTTGTTCTTTATAGTGACTTTGTTCAAGACTCTGTAATCGATGCACATTCTGTATGAACCTTCCTTCTTCTTCACAAGTAGTACAGGTGATCCCTAACTTGAAGTGCTGGGATGAATCCATCCTTTCGCCAGTAATTCGTCCAACTGTGTTCGGACTTCCTTCAAACCTTCTGGACTTAATTGATAAGGTGATTTGATCACCGGTTGTGCTCCTGGTACTAAATCAATGTTGAATTCAAGAGCTCGATCGGGAGGCAAACCTGATATATCGTCAGGAAACACGTCATCGAACTCTCGAACCACATATGGCCTTGATTCTTCCTCCGCTTGAGCTGCTGCAACTACTGCTTCCCTTGGCTTCGCTTTGTATGTACTTGGCTCCAGAGTACGGTCTCCGCTTTTGAAATAGAAGACCGGATGGTCTGGAATCTCGAATACTACTCTCCTTTGACGACAGTCGGTGGTAGCATAAAAATTTCCAAGCCAATCCATACCTAGAACCACATCGAAGTTCGGTATGTCCAGCACTTTGAAATCAGCATAGAACTCTCTGCTGCAGACGACTACTGGACACGGGCTGTATCCCATTGTTGCCTTTAGAACGCCATTTCCTGAACTGACATTCCAGCTGGATACAAGCGGTGTGACTGGAATCGCATGGGTTCGGACGAACCGTTGCGACATAAAGCAGTGAGATGCTCCAGTATCGAATGGTGCTAGTGCAGGTATTGAGAATACTAAGATTGTACCTAAGGTATGTGGGATATGTTTTAGGTATGGGGAAATGTATGTAGATAAGTAGCAAGACTGAAATAAAGGTTGAGAAGAAATGGTTACCGGTGATAACTTGGCCAGTGGCCTCAGCTTCTTCCACGGTCATCATGAAAGCCTGGCGCCTTGGTACATTCTTCCTAGCCTGAGGAGCATTCTTCGTAACGTTCCTTTGAACTTGATGGAACTGACGAGGAGGTGGTGCAGCTTGTGGTCCTCTAGATGGTAGAGTAGGTAGTGCCAGTCTTAGAGCAGGTGCTTGGATGGCTGGGCGCTGTGGGTAAGTGTTTGCTGGCATGGGTGCAGCAATTGGATTTTGTCTATAAGGACAAGATCCAATATCATGAGAAGCTAAGCGGCAGACTAAGAAAAGACAGTTGGCTCGCCGGCAGTCTTGCATCACATGTCCAGATCTCTTGCAGTAGGTACAAAAGGCTGGGCTGGGATGATGGTTCGGTACTCCTGGTCGCCTTGGCACAAAAGGTGGCATGGACGAGGCTCCTCCTGTCATCTGGTTGACAGAGCATTTAACTCCTGCAGACTGAGGTCTGCCCCTCGCCTTTATCACTACCTCATAACTGCGGGCAGCTGTCAGAGTGAGTCGGAAATTTCCCTGTGGCTAGTGCAGCCTGGATTTCCGTGTCCAAACCTTGTTGAAATCGACGGGCTCTGATCTCGTCCGTCAGTATCAAATGTGCCGCGAATCTGTTTAAAGGATTGTGTTAGCTATGTAGTAAGTGATATTTAAAAATTCAAATTATTTGAGACATATCTTACCGAATAAGCATGGTGAACTCAGCGTCATACTTATCTACCGACTTGATCCACATCGAACCTTGTTGCAGATGAATAAACTGTTGTTCCATGTCGAACCTGGCAGTCTCAGGGAAGTATTTCACGTCGAACCTATCGCGAAAAGTCTTCCATTCAATGGGCTGATCAAGACGGCTTTCTTCCGCCTTCCACCAGTTCCGTGCATTGTCCGTGAGCCGTAATTTTGCCATACGAACCCAATCTATATCTGGCACTTGTGCCGCTGCCAGATCATCTTCTATACTTTGTGCCCATTCTTCAGCTTCTAGTGGGCTTCCCTTTCCGGAGAACTATTTGGGATGCAAAGCTCTGAATTGTTTCACCCTAGGTGCTTCAGTCTCGGGACGGTTCAAGAGCTGCTGCTGTCTCTCTAAGAGGCTGCGGATCGCCTCAAGCAGAACCGTTTGCTCGGTGGGTGGAGCAGGAGCAGTAGGTATGATTGGTAGTGGTGGTAGAGTGTTGTTGAAGTTGGTGCTTGTGTTGTTTGGGGAATCCATAACCTTTGAAAGAAAGATTTAGGTTAGGACGGATTCAAAGTATATGAAATGATGAGATTCAAGAAGTATGAATTGTAAAGAATGTTTTAGTTGTTGGTTCTTATGTTTTTATATTGTTTAGGTTGTTCACGCAGAATAGAACTGCATGATAGAGTTTCATACAGCTCTGACCTGCATGGGCCACCAACAAAACATGCCACGTCCCGCTTCCCAGTATACGGGCAGAGGACGCGACGAGGCCGCTACGTATTTACTGTGAAGTAAATACACTAAGCGTGTCTAAGCAATATAAAAGTAAATGCACAAGAGACAAGATATAATAAAACAGCAACTTTATTTATTCACATTCTTTCTGTACAATGTATGGAAATGTAAATACAACTGAAATAAAGCAATGCTTAAACAATGGCATAACAGAAAAGGAAAGGTACTGAAATAAAAGTGTACAATGACCTAAAGCTCTGGGTCTTCAACGAAATAGTCCAAGTTTTCAACGCTGGGCTCGATCTCTGACGTGTTCAGATCACCTGAAGACATTCAAAGAAGAAAGAAGAGAATGTCGTCAGCGAATAGATTACTCGGTAAGTCTCAAAGATAAGGGAGAAATAGAATAGACAGAATAAGAAGGTAGCTTTTAAAGTTGTATTATATTGTTATAGTGTGGTGTTAACGCTGTTGTTTATAGCTTGGTACAGAAGGATACCAGTGTATACGAGAGGAGTCTCTATATGCTAGAGACTAGGGCAAACGGAATGTATAAGGAACCGTTGGGCCACGGTACAACAGCAACGGAATATAAGTTAGGTGTCTTAATCTTACTGTCTCGTGCCACTTCTAACACCTTCCATACCAATCTACCCCTTAAACCCCAAAATGTCTTGTTTGTATAGTTGTATTGTATTGTCTTGTATTGTAAATTATATAGATTGTATAATTAGATGACTTACCGAAACCATGATATCAGTAAATGGATGTAACTGTAGAATCATGGATGTAACTGGAGAATCATGTAAATGGAAGTATATCCATGGTTCGGTTCGGTCAATATAGATTGAATGAATTCATATTGATTTGTAATATTGTAGATTGCATATTGTAGATTGTAGATTGTACTTAAATCATATTCAAGTCAGTTTATTAATGAGACTCGGTCTGAGTCAGACAATTAGAAAAGTAAATTGAAGTCCTGATGGTTTTGATGTTATCGATAACCGCTGCATATGCGCGCCAGGATTTGTGTCTTTTTCAAAGACGATTACCGTATTGATAACACCGTTGTTAAGTTGTCTACCTTAGATAGGCAAGCACCCACTTCTCCGGTTCCCTGAGGCTCAAGAGATTGGTCCCACTTAAACCTATGTTTACAAGGGTCCTTAGGGTAATTTATAGAACTTGAGGGGGTTTTATGTAAAAATACTTTTGTATAATTTTCAAAATACTCCCCAAGTATTTAGTCATCATCTTTAGAGTTATCATGAATGTAGATTTTATAATTGTGATAGTTCTAGTGAAAATATCATAAATTCATAATAAAGGGTATTTATTTGTAATATTGACTTGTATGGAATTCATGGTATATTAATATAAAGTGATTCTTGTGAATTTTGAAAAGAGTTGGAATATTTATATTATTTCAAAATAGATATTTTAATGTTACATATATACATAATTATATAAAAATAATTTTAATATATATTTTATATTTCTAAAAATCTCATTTTCTTAAGATATCGTATTTTAAATCTCTCGAGACCGAATACTCCTTGCGGAGGTCTGCATCTCGCACTACTAAGCCCCAGGGATGTGCGATAATCCGCACCATCCCAGTCGGGTTCCCCAAAATGGGTTGTAGCGGCGCTTTGCAAAGATTTGTGTAAAATACTAATTTTTTAGAGAACGATTTTAATAGTAATGGTATTTATTTGAAATATTTTGTTTTCCCGTATTCTATGTTCCCGAAAAGTATTGTTCTATGTTGCATATGAGTGTTGTGAGGAGGTAGGTCATTACCTCGTGATCTACTTAAAGGTATAGCAAGTTTGTGATGTTTAAATGTCGAAAATGAAACTATATGATATTTTAATGAAAAAGTACGGTAAACTGGAAATAGCAATTTCTTTTGATATGGAATTTGTTCAATATTATTAGTTAGTGTTTAATAGTCAACATGTAATGGTTTAACAAGATTGTATTAAAGGAAAAGTGAGATTTTAGGAAGAACCGAATCGGAAATCGGATTTGTTCCGATTCCGTCGAGTTTTAGAATTTCGTATGTTCAGAAAGAGTAGAGAAGGGGGAAGGTGGGACTTACGGGTTTAGCTTAAAGAGGAGAAGGAGAGGAAGTAGACATAGTTTCCGGTGCACCGTTTCGCCGCCGAGAACTTCTAGGGTTGTTGCCGGAAAATTCGCCGGAACTTCGCCTCTTTGCTCACTTCAATTGCACACTAGGGTTCTAGGAAATTTCTTGAGAGTTTGCTCAGAATTTTGGGGTGAGGGGGTAGTGTTTAGGGGTTGTATTTATAGGGTTAGGCTAGGGTTAGGGTAGAAGAAAGGTTTAATTGAAAAAAAATGTAATAAAATATATTAAAATGTATTAAAAGTGGAGTAATTGGGGTTTTATGAATGCTCTGTTACTGGTCTAAGTAATTAGAGTGTGCAGGTGTACAGGGGATCCCAAAAGGCACACTTCACCTGTTGGTGACTCGCCGGAATCAGCAACTCCGGCCTGCGGCGGCGGCCCGAGTCGGCCGGTCCGCCGGCCGAGTTGGCCGATTCCGGCCGAGTCAGGCGGCCGAAATTGCCCTTGACGCTTGGTGATCCCTCTCGTATGGTTACTTTTTCTAGTGTAGTGGGGTTTTTGTAAGATATGCACGTGTAAACTGTTGGTATTCTAAAAATCCAAAATAAAACAATACTAAAAATAATGTGGGGTATGGGATTTGAACTCTGGTGGCTTGGTTCAGCAGTGCAAGGCATTACCAATGAGCTATAAGCTCTTACTTGAAATTAAAGAGCTGATTAATTACTTAAAATAATCACAACAAAAGTAATAACCCTAAATATACATTAATTTTTTAAGCAAATTTTTTTACACTAAAAATGGAGTTGTTACAGGTACGTATAGTTAGATTTTAAATTCGGGGACCAAATTTTTTTAGAGGGGAAGATTGTAACATTTTAAAAATAAATAAATAAATAAATAAATAAATAAAATGTTTTAGGTGAATTTTCTGATAATCGGTAAAATAACCGTATTTTCTGTAAAACTTGACTATAATTATTTTTCAATATAGCCTTAAATACACCCATTTTAACTATGTAATTGCTAGTATTAATGTTTATTTAGTCACTTATAAATTATTAGTTTATTTCAATATTTTTCCTTAATTAATTATTTTTAATATTATATTAAGCTTTCAATTATATATTAAATTGGTGTAAATTACAAATTGGAATGGGCTAATTATACAAATGTGAACCATAACAACCTAGAATATAGTTGTAACATATTCTTTCTTTTGGTTTTATCTCTAAAGTTCTAGAGAAATCTAGGATTTAAGAAATTAAATAATTAAGGAAAGGAGTTAAAAGAGGTTTGAATTATAGAAGTTTCTACACAAACACATCCACACACATTCCTCTCACCATTTTGACCGAGCTTCCAGCTACACAGCCCCCCCCCCCCCAATCACTTGCACTTCTTCATTTCATCTAAAATAAAATAAATTAATAATAGGAAATGATGAAACTTACATTAATGAGACTTGAGGGGTTTTATTATCATAGAAACATCTACACACTCATTCACAACCTCACTCCCCTCTCAAGGCCGAGCCTCACCTGCAGAATCCCCCTCCCCCCCCCCCCTCAATTCTCCATCTCTTTTCATCATCAATTAATCACAAAATCCATCAAAAATCCAAGCAAAAACTTACAATTTCAAAGCTAATTCTTCCGCCAATTCTCCTTGGCCTATTCTAGTATGAATCTTGGAGTATGAAACCATTTTGGAGACAAGTTACAAGTTAGATCTCAAAAATTTGTGGAGGTATAATCTTAAACTTTTGATTAATTGTTGGTTAATTTCTTAAAACAAGCTTAATTAGGTATTAATATAGTGTTGATTTCAAGATTTGGAAATTCAAGAGAAGGTGTTGAACTCAAGTTAGGGTTTTATCATTTGATCATGGTTTAAATGTGTAATTTAACATCTTAAGTCATGCAAAATTCTAGTCTAATTATTAAATTTCAACTGTTGCTTCAAATTTATTCAATTAGATAATTTTGAAAACTAGGTTTTTAAAATTAATATAAATTGGTGAGATAAAATTTTAATAATAGTTTGTGTGACTTAATTAAGATAATTAGCGAGCATTGTGGCCACTAGAATTGTGAAAACATCAAGACTTGAACTAAAATGGCAAATGGATGCTTACTAGGTTTTGAAAAAAAATGGGTTTTATGTAAGTTTGAGATTGAATTGAACTACAACCTAATTCACATGATATTTAATGTGTTGTGAATGCACTATCGGTAAGAATGGGTATTAGGATTGGTGGTGGTCATGTGTAACAACCTTAGTTGAAATTTGTGGTGTTGTCGCGATGCGCGTTTTGTGCACCTAATGTGTGCGTGTCTTGTTGTGCACGTGGATTGATTTGTGTCGTTGTGTCCGCGACTAATCATATATTCATTCTCTTATTTGCTTGTGTGCGATTCTAGGATCAGGTGCAGAGGTGTCGGACGTTGCGCGGAAAAATAAAGTTAAGATTGGATCAGATTTAGCCGAGACATCCCGGTGAGTAGATGTATACATCTATGGGGGGATCGTCTGGATAGCGCGAGACGCCCGATGGTTTAGTATTAGTTATAGTAGTTGCATTATATGCGTAGTTTTCTAATTATCCATCTCATTGTATCGCATCTTGATATATATATATATATATATATATATATATATATATATATATATATATATATATATGACATCATCTCATAGGACACTTGCACCATTACCATAGGTTCCTGCCGCACGTGCACTAATTATGCGAACACACATGCCACTGGTAATTGCTATGTCACGAACACTATAGAACTTGCTTAGAATAAATATTTGTGCATTTGCATCGTATATGATCCGTATTTTATACCTGCATATTCATCTCATTAAATGGATACGTAGGATTGTTAATCATGTATACATATCTCATTGCATCATAATTCATGCATAGATTTTGGCCGTATTTTATATGGTATAAATTACCGTATCATAGATTTCCATCATCACCGGCATATTTATATAATGTGATTCTTCTCGAGAATTTCAGTATTTATGAGATTTCTGGATTTTGGGGAAAACCGCAAGAATTTTAATAAAACTTATTATCATTTTAAAATATAAGTTGCAGTTTTCTCGTGATGTATGTGTCGTCCACCATGGGTTTTCATGATTGTTGTTGGTTTTCGAGAGCCGATTCGAGAAGTAGGATGAACCGTTTCGGGTACATGGTGGGCCCGGTACAGTACCCCGGGGCAAGAGTGTTTTTGTGGGGATGACGATGAGCCTGGCAGGGGCAGTCTACCTGCCGGTGATGTCTGGCGCGGCGGATATCCGGAAAATACCGACCGTAGTCATGAGATTTGATGATTTGGGCCGATCCGAACTGACAGAGCCCGAGATATTGAGATTTGATGATTTGGGCGGATCCGGACTGACGGAGCCCGAGATATTGAGATTTGTGATACAGAGATATTGTGATATTGTGACATTGAGATGTCAAGACATTGAGATATATGTATTTTGTGTCGATACTTGACACGGATTTCTGTTGATTTCGTTGATATTACTTCAGTTATTTCACAGGAGATTTTTCAAAGATAAAAATAAAGATTTTCTCATACCAGATATGTTCAGGTTTCGGGTATTGATTATGCATTCATGTCGCATTCATGATAGTGTATTGTATCATATCGGTATATGTAGGGTGTGACGCATTGCGTGCATACTTACAATAGTTTTATTAGATGTTACTTACTACTCACGAATTGGCAACTCACCCCTATTGCGCCACAGTATTTTGCATGTCTGACCCGTCAGCGCAGGAGCGGCGAGTGTACTTTCTATTTCCGTTTCTTGTGCTTCGGCTTGCAGCTTGCTCATAAGTGGGTTTTGGATGATTTTCTTTTACTTCCACCGTTTATTTTATTTGTATTTAGTATACTCCATCTACCTTTTTATATTGGACTAGACGGTAAGATTTGTGAGACTTGTATTTATGGTTTGGTGTCGATGCTCACCTAAGCCGACGTGATGCTTTTATGCTTTCATGCTTATTTCGTATTATTATGATATATTCATTGCATATGGTTGTGATTCCGTCTTTGGCGAAGAGCTAGCTCCCGCTTGGGGATACCTTTATTTATTTATATGTATTTTCATGTGTTGTACCCGTTTGGGGGCCAGTATTTACAAAGGAGATTCTGCCGAATTTTTCGGGAATTTTGATATTTTTTTAATGTTTAATGCGACTTGTTTTAGTTTAAATCGCTTTCTTCTAATAAGTTTTTCTTCACTCTATTTCTTATTTGGTTTAGATTTCTGGGTTTTGGCTTACTTATATTACGTTACGCCTTTAAAGGTTTCGTAATTTAAGTGTCAGTCACGTTCCGTACCTTCGGATCGTGACACATTTACTTAACTGAATTAGGATTAATAATTAGATTAGAGGTAATATGATGAATTGTGAGGCAAAAAGTCTTATGTGCATCTCATCTCTTTTCATTTTTATGCAAAAACATTAGTCTTACTCTTCCAAACTTTTATCTTCAAGTTATCATTTTAGCGTTTTAACGGAGATTTTGAACGGTGTTAGGGATGATAATTAAGCATAGGGGTCCATTTAGTTTAATTAAGAGTTTTAGAGGGTGCATTTAAAAATATGAAGTTTATGGGGTGTTTTTCAAAATAGCAATATTTTAGAAGGCCTATATCAAGCAAACCCTAATCTTAATCAAACTATTGACTTAACATTATATTAAAGAAGAAATAAAAGAGAAAACGGGATCTGCAGAGACCCTACAGGCCCAAAACAGCAGTGATATCTCACATGGGTCATGGGGTACAGGGGTCTATCTGCAAGATAGCCAACGGGTCCCACTGGCCCATATGAGAGGCCACTACAGTTTGAACCTGCAATTTCTCTGCAGACCCGTTTACTCAAAATAAAATGACGCGCATATCCTCAACAACTCACAGAATATAATATAAGATCAGTAAAGAAAGTATGAACATATAAGATTATTCAATGCTTATATAGGAGGGAAGAAAGTGAGAGACCATCCCCCAAACATTGACATCTTTCTCTCACAATTTTAGAAAGAAACAACAATAACGTGGGGATTGTAAATGGACCCGATTAGGTCGTGGGTGCACTCCGAAATGGATCCGTTTCCTTTTCTTTACACCTACTCCAAAATGGCAACGTGCCCTCAAGTCCCATGCCTGAATGACCAATTTGCCCCCCTACCCCTTAGTCCCATTTTATTTTTTAGGGTTTTATCTCCATATACGACGCTTAAAACTTTGGTATTTTAAAAAAAAATCCTCGAAAAACTTCATATTTTTTAACACACCCCCTAAAACTCCTCTGTTAACTAAAAACACCATTTTAATTAAATTAATTAGGATTAATAATTGGATTAGAGGTAATATGATGAATTATGAGATAAAAATTCTTATGCAATATCAAATCAGCATGTCTTTTCATTTTTGTGCAAAACTCATCAGCCTTGCTTTTCCAAACTCTCATCTTCAAGTCATCATTTTAGCTTCTTAGCGAAGATTTCTAACGATGTTAGGAATGATAATTAAATATAAGGGCCAATTTAGTTTAATTAAGAAATTTAGAAGGTGTATTTAAAAATACTATGTTTTAAGGGGTGTTTTTTAAAATATCAATATTTTAGGGGGCTTATAAAAAATCCTAATTTTTTATACACTCAAAAGACATACAATTTTCTAATAACAAACCTTTAAATTTTATATACTATATATATATATATATATATATATATATATGAGTTTTATCATTGAACCTGGCTTCACACACGATCCTAAAACTAATTTGTAGTCAATTAGTCAGTTTAATTACTAAAGAAACTTTAGAGTTTCATACCCACATGGTAATCATGAGAAAAAAATGAATGATTGCCTTAGCTAATTATTATATAGATTAAGGAATTATGGATGCTTAAGAGAACAAGGCAAAAAAAAAATATGGGTAAAGCCTAATAACCTAAAATCCTAGGGGCATTTCAGTCCCACAAATTAACTCCGAAAAAATAACCTTACATACAATTATAACAAGGCTATAAAGCTCCTCTCCCGCCACAGTTGTGAGCATCCCAAAATGGCAAACCTTAGCAGCAATGCTCAACCCCAGCATTTTCTCCAAAGGAGCCGGAGCAGCAGCACCCCGCGCCTCTGCCACGCCTGCACCGGGTCCACTCCCCCGCCGCCGTCCTCCCCCAATGTCGACCTTCGCCGCTCCAAATCCACCGCCAAACAGAACCGCAAGAGTAGCCCGTCTTCTAGTTCAAGAAAGCCGAGGCCAGGAAACTCATTACAGGCGCATCCTTCCGCGTGGGCCCTGTCACCTGGACGAGCGGGGCCCGAGACGCGGCAAGGGGAGGAGAGGAAGGAGATCAAGGAGAAGGAAGCAGGTAGGAGTAGTGGTACTGGAGGAGTAATGCGGTTCTTGAGGAGGAGGAAGGAACCGACGGAGAAAGAGGAGGCAGCACACCAGCTGAGGATTATGAGCTGCAGGCTGCTGCAGTGGAGGTTCTTGAATGCCAAGAGAGACAGGGCCTTGAGGAGGGTCACGTCGTCCGCGGAGGTGAGTTCCTTTTTCGTCCCTTAGCTTTGAGTACCGTGATAGTTTGCTATCTTACCGTGAACGGTGTATAATCAGCTTCAAACGAATAATGATTGCGCTTTTCTGTATCTCATCCTTCGTCATAACATTGAAGATTTGTTATAGAGACATATGAACAATTAAGATCATCGATTTAAATACCGATTAGAGAAAGAAATGACAGCGCTGCAAAAAAGCCTGGATTTTTGTTTGTTATAAATTTGTTCAACTTGTGATGGCATGTTCCAACATAAAATATATGTCTCGACTCTCATCATAAATTGGGAGCTATGCTGCATAGCAAAGGCGTTTAAGATATGTTAGGTTTAAATCCTGCCGGATGCATATTTAAATTAAATGTAGACCAAAGAATGCGCACTCTTAATAATTTCAATCTCGACAAGATTTAGTTATTGATATCACAAATTAGCATGCATTTGTTACAAGGGCGCATCATCTTCTTCTTCTTCTTCTTCTTCTTCTTCTTCTTGTGTTTATAGAGGAAAATCTTTTTTGCATTGCTGAAAATCAATGAGCTTCGGAACATAGTTGCAGCGAAAAGGATCCTGATCGAGAGGAGGAAGCACAAGCTGAAATTAGCTCGGATCCTCAACCCTCAACTCCACTTCCTCAACCAATGGGAACCACTTGCTAACCGACATCTCGACTCCGTAACCGGACTTTCGAGAGTTCTCGAAGCCGTTTCCGTCCCTCTTCTTCTGACCGATGGCGCCCAGGTACTTTAATTTTTCAGTCGATTTGGATCACTCAAGTCCACCAATAAAGATATCATATAAAGTCGTATAATCCACACACAAGCTCACCCGAATTTTTATTTGTGCAACTTTTAATTGACATCACCATATACACTTTACTTTGTTGGGATGTTCTCAATCCTAACTTTGTTTGTTTCCCAAGTTGGCTCCAACGGTTGCCTTTTCGGAGCGGAGCGGGTCTGAAGATCCGAGGGGTACATTGGGAATTTTTTCTGTAAATAAACCCCCAGTGCTATTTAACTTAAAATATGTAATTTCTACATTAAAATTAGTGTCTCTATTGTTCCCCGTAGAATTTCTACATTAAAATATGTAATTTCCGCGTAAAATCTGTACGTCTCTGTTGTCGGTTGTTTTCTCTCTGTTTTCTCTCGATCATCCGTTACAAGCTTCATCACATGCAGGGTGACTTAGTCTTGCTTCATGACTATATCTCAATGTCAATGGAAATTATGGTGGAAATTGAAGCTGCAGTCAGGATTTTCTGCTCTAAGGTTTGTTTCTTTTTCTCTACACAATAGTACCATTATGTTTTAAGGAAAGCTGCATCAATTTTAAATAATCCAAAATTTACCTTCCATTTGTAACAACATTTGGAATAAAGTTCTTTGCTTTCTCTATGATCAAATATAAATAAGTTTGTTTTTCCAAGCAGGTTGAGGAGCTGAGCACAATAATGAGAGAATTAGTGGAGACTGTGACTTTTGAAATGGAGGGAATAAAGGAATTGATGAAGACAAGTGAACTAATCAACACATTGGAGGCTGGTTTCTATTATAATGTTTAAATTAGGAGAATAGTTCTTGACTTTTTATATTTTATTTTTCCTTTTAGAACTGGCCCGTAAGCCTTACACATGCATCTAGCACACACAAGCGCACACACGCAACCAGGAAAACACGAATTTGTCCCGAAAGTGTTAAATTGTGACAGTTATCCCTCTTTGGGATCGAGCCCCACACCCTCCCAGAAAGGGCAGTGCCACGCCAGCTGAGCTATTTATTGTTCAGCGGCAATAGTTTCTTGAATTACATATGAATGTACAATACTTATTACTCAAAACTGTTTTCTTTTTCCCTGCAGATGCATGAAACAAGCCTTAGAGCAAACTTAATTCAAGCATTAATGAAGAAGGAAATTTAGCCTCGAACTTAAGGCTGCAGTCATGGATGTATAGTCATCAATGGCTTATATATTAACCCTAATTGCTCTGTTAATTTTATGAAAACAGAGCTGATTTCAAATAAATCACAAGGGCATAAAGATATTTATCAGCATTTTTTTTGCGAGATGATGGTATTTATATGTAATTACTTGAATGTGCATCAAGTTTGAGAATTCCCTTATTATTTATGATTCTGTAAATTTAACACCAACACTATATGGCATAAATTTTTTTTGATGAAAAGTAGAGCTCACCTCAATGGTATATTGGTAAAAAAGTCCAACTACATCAAAATTGTTTATAAATTTACTATCTGTAAAATAAAAAAAAGAAATCAAAAGTTCGAAAACTCCTTCGTAAGACTGCAGTAGTTCCGCGAGTTTGTCAATTTGTCTTTAACCTTACTAAATACTTCCGCCACCCACAATTTGAATAAAAACTCAATCTTTAATAATACATCACGCAAGGATAAATCATTATAGTTAAAGATTTTCAAGTGCCTAGTGTTCCTCGAACAAAAGCAAATAATTACCTTTAAATTATTCCAGCATAAAGAAGCCTCTAAATTCGGTGGGTCCCATCAAGAGTTATTTTCTCAATCTCGTCGGGTAATCTTGCAATCCCAAACATGCTTGCTATAACCGTCAAAATATCAATACTAAAATGACATTTCAGAAAAAAGGTGATTGTTTGTTTCTTCGTGTGAACTACAAAATTCACACGACGAATCTCATATCCATCCTTTGAGTGTCATATACGATCTTGTCAAGAGTCGTCTATTGAAAAGAATCCAAACAAATATCTTGATTTTCAACGGAACCACCGATTTCTAGATAAATTTATACCACGAAATTTCAAGACCTCCAAAGTTTAAAAATTTATAGCAACTTCGCATCGAAATTTAGCATCATCATTTAGTTTAAGCATAATAAATTACCACAATGTGCAATTAGTCCTGTTATTACTACTTGTGGTGTAATTAAAATTTAAAAGTTTTTTGAATTGCTGATGAAGAAGGGTGAAAAAAATAAGTCTTTTATCTTGATCAGAATTACGGGAAAAAAACATTTTAAGTCCGAACATTGCGAGTTCGAAAAGAATCAAAAAGTGAATTTTTTTTATAAGAAGGCAATTTCTCAACAGCAAAATCATATTCATCTGCTCTCGTTAATATGCAAACTTTTGGGTTTGGTTTGTTTCAGACAAGGAATATATATATATATATATATATATATATATATATATATATAAAGCTAAGTTATCTAGGCCAGAGGAGAAAGAGGAGGGCATCAAACTAAAAATATATATAAATTAAAAACAACAGGCTCATATAACTCAGCTTATCTTAAAGAGCAGTAATGGAGACAGCAATGAGAGCATCCTGCTCGGGCCCGTCACCAGCCGCGGCCCGCTCATGAAACAGCCTGAGAGCTCTCTCCCATCGCCGGTTATCGCTTGTTCGGCCATGGAAGAAGATTCGGTTGAGCCTGAAGAGGAAGAGCCTTACAGAGACGGCCAGTTCATGAGTGTTGTGATGGATGGCCCTGAAGGGGAGCCTGAGGGCGAAGGAGCAGAGGAGCGAGGTGAGGAGCTTCCAGTTGCCGTGGCCGCCGGCGAGGAGCTTCAGCTTCGTTAGGACTACAATGGGCATTGCCATTGGAGTTGAGAGAGTTTGAGAGAGATTCACTTGTATATATTGTTCTAAATGGTAAATTAAATTGCATTGGACACTCTGTTGCTTCACAACAGCGATTACTGCTGTCAATTCGAGTTAGACAATATATCAAACATCTAGTATGCCGTAAAATATATATTGCATAATTGTAAATACTAACAATATAAACAAGGCAAAAAGTCTACCTAGTTGGGCCAATGTTTAAGCAATACTCGCCATCTAGATTCTATCCTTCTGGATAGATTTCTTAACATTATTATACCATTCTTTTTACCTCAGCATTTTCCTATAGAAAAATATGGGCCAAAACTTCATAGAAGATTTATCACAGTTTCAGGATTGGCTGCCTATTTGGCGCCAACCATCTTTTTATTAGTGTCAAATACTGGCTGAGAAAATCTATTTCAAAAAAGAAGCTTATCATAATTCTAAATGTCCAGTTGGCATCCTCTTAATTCTTCTAGACTATAGTAAGAGTCTGAAAAAATGGAAAGATAATGTATGTCATTAAAGAATATGTTCAACAATAGAAGAGAAACACATCCCGAAACAGTATTACCATTCTACTCATCATCATTTAATCCTTTTCCTATAGAAAAATGAGGGTCGTCCGTGAGTTATGGTTTATAAAAGATTTAACAAAATCTATTTCTAATTCGTTCTAGACTCGTTCTAATAGTGTAATAAATAATAATCTAGAAAGATGGAATGATGATATTTAACATTCCCCTAAATAATGTTACCAGACTTGACATGATAGTTTATTTTCCAGGGATTTCATGTGTTGTTTCATAGGATTCCAAGGGATACATTGGGAACCCCAGGCACTATTTGTCTTTGAAATTTTGTACCTAAATACAAAACAAAGGTCCCTCTCTTTACTCTTTTCATGTACAAATATAACGACAATAATATAGCAGCAACTTGTTGATTGTCTTTTATTTTCTTTTGAGATCTATGGTCCTCCTCCATGTGCTCTGGATTAAATTCCTTTTTGTTATTAACTAGGAAACGTGTGAGAGATAGTTTACCAATGTAACATAGCATCTTTTCCAAGGCACCTCAAGGCTTAATGTAGAAAATACACCATATGCCGCAATTTTCTTCTATCGTGTGTCAAAAAAATACACCATTCATCAATTTTTTTTAACAATTAGGCATCCATCATTTTCATCTTTATTATATAAGATGTAGATGCACCAAATTTCTTATGATTCTATCACTATTTCAGCGTTGATTTAGTAATGTAAAACGTTCTATTATCGGTAAACCGCTAATTTTGCACACGCTAAATTAACGGTGAAAAAATATTAGAATCACTTGTAATTTGGTGTGTCCACGTCTTAAGATGAAGATGATGGATGTCGATCATCAGGAAAAAATGATTAAAAGTGTATTTTTTCGACGCCATAGAAGTAAATTCCCTTCGGCCTTTTTTTTCCCATTATTCTCCTAATATTATCACATGATACTCATGATTATCAGTATGAGTATAGATAATTATAGGCTTTTGTTAGGGTTATATCCGACATCCGTTTGCGCACCTAAAGTGGTTCGTTGGTTTGTGGCTGGTACGGATTAGATTCGGGTCTTTTGGACCAGGTCATCTATTGATTTGGGCTCAGCTGCAATTCAGGGATTTCTTTTTTACTTTCCTAACAAATGCTTATCGGTCGCGCTCATCCCTTACTTGTTTACCTCTCGGAAACCTAGATGAAAGAAAAAACAGAACAAGTCTTCCGTTTAGGCCGCGTCACACCACCGGCCTTGGGAGTCTTTCGACCTCACTCACTTGATCACCAGATGGGAGAAAAAGTGGATTAGAGCTCGCTCCTTCTTCCATATGATAGATGACAGGCAGTATTAGTTTTATGCTTAATACAATATATATTCTTTAGTGAGAGATGGGGGCTTAAGGCCAGAATATGGTTTTTCTTATGTACGGTCTTCATCTCATGTGTGGATAAAAGAAAGAGAAAGATATGAGAGAAATAAAATGAGATATAAGAGTGAGTCTCTTGTATATTAATTCTTCCCTATTGAAATCCAATTCGAGACGTTTGCCTCATAGAGTAGGCTGAGCTAGTTGAACCATGTTAAATCCGATATGTTCTCTCTTCTTCATGTTACAATTGATCTTGCTATCCTATGAACTTGATGAGTTTAAGGGGCTGGAATTCACAAATTTTCCGGGTTTTGATTTTTCTAATATTTGGACTGAAATATGTATGATAGAGTAAAGTAGCTAACCATATTTATTTACAAACTACCATATCACATGATATGCAAAATAGATATTTTAGCTATGAAGTGGTGATGTTTTGGATTATTTTGCCTTTTGTTGTATAATTTATTTCTCTTTTAATTTTCCTCACGATTCTCTGTCAATTTAGAGATGTAAACGGAGCCGATATAAATGTTACCGAATCCGAATCCATTAGTCATAAGAGGATTCGAGTACAGACAGTCAGCGGAAATGAAAGATGCTATCATTATTCGATAAAAAGTTTAACACTAACAATATTAGAAAAAATATTACTAATAAAATCAGAATTTTCTATTTTTGTTGTCAGATGCGGATATAAAACAGATGTAGACGTTACAATATCAATATGGCTGTTAACAAATGCAAATACAACTATTCATCAATAACGAAAATTACTATCCGTATTTGATAAAAATCAGATACGGATACAGAGTCAGCTTGAATTATCCGTATATATTTACCTCCCTAGTTCAAATCACTGATCATTTCATTTGGTTTTTAAAACGGTAGTGATATTGCCAAACCTTAAATTAATAAATCCACACGCAAATCTGTGTAGGTACAAAACTAACCCCAACTACAACAACCTTTAGTTATGTTGTTGGTTTAATTTACTAAAATGCCCCATTGATAACTTAAAAAATACTTCTCTCTAGCAAGCACACATATTAATACATTTTTTGTGTGGATAATTAATTTCTCTTAACTGATCGAAATTGCAAATTTTTTTCAAATGCTGGGAATATTTTTGATAGATCATAATGTTTTGCAAGCGGAGAGGTTTGGAGCGATGGGAAGGTTTTTTGATATTAATTCATCGGTGTAGTAGACAAGAATATTAAGTTATTAATTTCATCCATGGGTTGCAGAGAGAATGTTAATGGGGGTATTTTAGTAAATGAAACCAAAATTAAAGGCTGTTGTAGTTAGGATAATTTTGTCCATATACAACTTTTGTTGTGGATATATCAATTTATGGTTCGGCAATATCGCGGCCGTTAAAAAAGGCCTAATCTAATAGACCAGGAATTCCATTTTCTTGGCTCATTTTCTTGTCGGGTCGGATCAAGAAAATGACCACCCGAAATTTCCGAACCTGGAACCCGAACCTGTTAAGGAGCCATCTAAAATCCTCGCGTAAAAATCAATTTCAGATCAAACAAATTTGGAGGGGCAAAAAACGGGGAAATTTTATTTTTGGACAATGAAAGAATCAGAGAGCTCCATCTACGATGTTATCCAAATATGCTTGAAGCATCGGATGAAGAGATTCAAATTTAAGAGGTAATAGCAATTTATGCATCCTTAAATCGAAATGGATGGATTTGTTGGTGGTTGCTTCAAGTTTGGATGCTTATATTTTAGAACGCTGATGATTTCTTTGTTTGTGTGGCCACTGTTCAGGGATGACATTTTTATAAACCTGACTCAGTTCCAGATAAGTTTTCTAAACTGGAGTTTCCATGAAGTTAGCAAAAGTTAAGACTCCCAAATGCCAACTTTACCCTGGTTGGGATCTACTTTTATAATCTAGGTTTTGTAAACTTTTCTCCCAAACACATCTCCTTCAATATAACCATAGTTTATTTTTAAAGGGAGTGAACTATGGTGCTTTTTGTTGGAGTTAAGTTTCCTAAGCTTGCCAACTTTACGAAACTCTTTAGAAAACTTAACTCCATTCCCAAACAGGGCCGCCATGTTTAGCTTTCATTTTGGAGTTTAGAAAACTCTGGTTATCTAAACTCCAAAAGTTGAGATAACCGGTGTTTACTGAACTCCAATCCAACCAGAGTATTCTAAACTCCTAAACAAAAGAAGAAGAAAACACTCATTATGGAGTTTAGAAAACTCCGAAACAAAACTTCACTAAAAATGTTTTATTTTGTTTTTTTCCGGAGTTTAGAACTCCATTTCCAAACACTTCATTAAAGTTTAAGGCCATGTTTGGGAATGGAGTTAAGTTTTCCAAACCGTGGTTTCATAAAGTTAGAAAGACTTAACTCTAAAATCCCAACTTTGTCCAGTTATCTCACATTTGAAAGTGAGAAAACTGCATTTATCTAAAATCCAATTTGATCAAAGTTTAGATAACTCTATTTTTGGAGTTTGAAGCTTGCAAATCACAGTTTGCATATCTCTACCTCCACTTAAAATAAACATGGTTATCTAAACTCCATTCACATACAGGGCCTAAGTGGAGATAGGGCCTTGCAAACTAGAGGTTGCATCCTCTCTACCTCCACTTAAAAATAAACTCCAATTATCCTAACTCTATACTCAAGTAGGGCCTAAGTAGTTAGTCGCCTACATTCTCCCCCATCCCCTCTCAAGCTTCAAAAGCGGATTGAATACTGTTTTTCCGTGATCCTCTCCACATTTAACTAAGGTTAGCAAAAGATTCTATATTTTCTTCCAATTCAAAATAATAAGATGAAATGAAAGAAACCAATAAAATAAACTAAAAGAGATGGGTGGTTAAGATGATAATAAAGAGAGATGGGTCGGTATTGGAAATTGATGGTTTTTTTTTGACGGTTATGACTTATGACAAACTTGATCCATCCATTTACGGACAGTGGGTTATCATAGAAAAATCGGAGTTTGAAGAAGGGGTGTATGCATGCGTGCGCACGAGTGTGTGTGTGAGAGAGAGAGAGAGGGGGGGAGTCATATAGACCCTTTTAAACATCTTTATTGGGCTATTAGCTATTGTGGAGGGGTATTTTGGTCTTTCTCTCTCTCTCTCTAAACAGTATAGTTAAAATGGATTTAACAGAATATGGATGGTAAGTGGTTTGAAGATTTGGGTGCTGTTTGTCGGTGAACTCTTAATAAAGTTAGAAGTTTTAGACTTCTTTTCTTTCCTTGTGCCAAATTGTGTGTTAGAATCTCCACTTTGAGGCAAGGAGATTTGAGAATGCAGGAGCAAACTAAAAGGACCCATTATGTAACATCCCAAGTTAACAAGATGCGGAGACCAATGCAATTTAGGGAGGACCATTGCCATATTTGTGTTCAATTAGACTACCCTCTTCTCTAGTGGAGTTCTTTCTTTTCATAGGAGCTTTCTTTGTTCAATAGTGGGCTCATCTGTTATGGCTTTATCCAAAAGGCGACGTTAATGAATTCGATAGAATGCCCCCGACATGGATTCTTTCCTTGTAATGAATCCTTTTGGTCATGATGAGGATCGGTCTACGGAGGCTCGATGCTCAGCACCATCTACTCTTTCTTAAGAGAAATCACAAGAACAAAACTCTAAATAAACAAGAACAAAACTCTAAATAACCAAGGACGAGATATAATTGTCTCTCTTTAAACATAAAAGCCGCACCTTTTTCTTTGCTAACAAGCAAATCTCTATTCAATAATCAATTCGACTTCCTAATATAATAATTCTCATCATTTAAACAGGAGAATAAAAACTTAACCTGAAAGAAACAAATCTTATCTAAAAAAGAAATAACAAACTAAATCTAATTAGATCTAAATAATCTAAAAAAACCTAAACAATTTAAATTGATGTAGATATTCAATTAAATCTCAATTTAAATTGCAACGAATCTTTTCAAATCTTAGTCGAATCTTCAATCAAATCTTCGCAAATCTCTCTATATTCAGCTCGTGCTCGGTCTAGACCTTTGTTATGCGTTCGAATCCTACTCGGTCTAGACTTGGGCTACATGCTCGTGCATCTCGGCTAGATGCTCCTGCATCAGACTCTTCAGATTGAAAAGAACTCGACCTCGAGTTCGGCTCTTCCTGTTTCTTGGCACAGTATTTTTCATCTCGAGGAAGTCGATTGGATCAAATATTGATCTATACTAAATCTTCAACTTCAAAATCAGCTGTTTTTTATACTTATTTGCTGCCGTTTTATATTTCTTATTCATCTTTTCTATCGCGGCTCGAACCGTTTTGTAAAGCATCTGAATACGTTCGGTCATGTTGTCGGCATCTGTCACGTCCCACTTCCTAAAATACGGAATACGAGGGTGACAAGACCAGCCATACTCCTACGGTCAAGGAAATATCCTGCCGTAGTCACACTTCGGCTTTTAGTATTACGTGGTAATCAGTAATCATAGCACAAGTAATGAGAAATGCAGTCACTAATTCTATCAAAACAGATTTAAAACTAACCAGATAGAGTCTAAAGGAAGGATAGCACTGATGTCGCCAATCTAGATGTCCGCAGTATTCTCGAGGTAAGATAGATCATGATCCGAGCTAAGTCCACTTCTCACTCTGAGCATGCATACTGAGGTCGTCATAGCGACACAATAGCAATATATATATATATATATATATATATAACGTGTAACGATGATAAATATAAAGCAGTAAGTATAGAGTAATGACGCGAGCATGAAATAACTGGTACATGTAACGATAGCGTAGGTGTACCAGATCAGTAATCAATGCAATGTCCATGCCATTAAAGCTATCAGTCTCTAAGTCTTAATGTTCAAGTCACTAAACTTATCGTCGGTCCAAGTGTGAGCGTCAACCACCGCAGAACTATCTCCAACCTAAGGGTAAGCCCCAGGAACAAGGGAACACGGGTCTGAATCACGATCAGTAAGAATCAGAAACACGATCAGTACAAATTCCGAAATCACGAAATATGCCGGCAGTGGGACTTCTGAGATTCTGTTGATCGAACTCATACTCAAACTATCCAACACCCCACGGTCTAACATCCAACACCGACTATAAATCTGAATACTAGTCGCTCCATGACAAGTCTACGTGAGAATTGGAGACAGAGTCTCCATCAAGCATATCTCGACTGGTATCCAAGATAAATGGACAGTGCTCGATGTCTTACCTATAACACTAATATAAGTGCTTCCATATCCATCACATACCAGTTATAGTTACACTTATATATGCCCCATAGACATCGACAATGCAATAATTAACTGGTTTCACTGATTGTGTACAAGTACGTATTACTTCCATTATTCAATCACACTTTTATACTAACGTACTTGCCACAATCCAATCACTAACATTTATCACTTGGTAATGTAACACGGTCATTAGGATATCGATGTAAATGAACACTATTTACAAGGGTATAACAGTCATGCAGCATGATGGGGATACAGTAAACGCACTACTGAATACATATGAGCAACCGGTGTTGGTTGAATTAGAAAAATCACATAAAATCACATGTGCATAATTTGGCAAAACAATATAAAAAACGTAAACAGTGTATTAAATTATCTCTACAGCAAAATTGGTTTCGAGTCATTCGGGTTTCAGGTTTGCGAGTTACGGTCCTTTCATTTTAAGTGTTTACTGCTGGAAATCCAATTTCTGAACTGGAAGTCCGTTTCGTAACATGTTTTACTCTCTATAGGGATCATAATTAGGCGACACTACAGTTAGATAAAATTTAGATTTATCTGTTATGTTTCCAACGCATCAGACGGACCAATATATCCACTGTACGCCGTGAGATATGCATTACCTAAGATTAAGGTATATATTTTGGTTCTGCACGAAACTGCAGCACACATCAATGGTTTAAAAAGTGTTATAAATATCAACGACACTGTAATGCAATGAGACCAGTACCGTTAGAAAGATAATTCAATTCTCCACGCTTCCATATATGGTTCTGCACACTTGTACATTTAAACGGTGAGATATATGTGTTCTAAAACAAGCAAAGGCGGAGATTCTTGCCCCGGACTGTAATTCAGAGCCATGAATCGCCTCAGTTTTCGTCGTTATAACTTGTTAAAATTCAGAGATCAACTATGAGATACTGTAGGTTTATCTGTTGGCTTCGATACGAGCCCTAGAACATTAGGTTACAAGTTGCATTCAGTTTAAAATAGATTTTAGAACGTTGCATGTGCGGTGAATTCCAAATTCAACGTCGCCTTTTAGGGGCGTCGCATCATGATATAAACTTCACAATTTTCAACCCAAATTCCTACATGATGTTCTTTATCAGCAAACGGGTCTATCTATAACAATTCCGCCCTATTTGATTAAGTTTATACATCAGATTCCGTATTGAACACATAGATTTAGCAACCGATTAACGATCGAAAAGTCAATTCAATTATTTGGCCTATACGAAATTAATTGACGGGTTTCTATAAGCCGTTAATTACAACATAATAAACTCGATTATGTCCCAAACAGTATTGCCAAATCGATCATGAAAAAGTACTATGGTATTTTTCGATTTTCTGTATACTTATCGATATGAATAAAATAGCATGTAAACAAGTAAGGAGTTCACTTGCCTCGTTCGTTGATATAGAAGCGACACCACATGACGAGTATTCATCTTGACACACGAGGTGGCTACGAACGTCGCGGAACCGGACACAGCGCGACGCGAGGCTCAAGCGCGATACAGGCTGCGACGGACGTATGCAGTGTTGCGACGGAGACTGCATTGATAACCGTGACGGCTACAGAGACTGAAGCCATGGCTTGGACGGCGATGACGGGTACTGGAACAGCAGCGATTGGCGATCGACGCAAGTGCTCGATGAAATGACGGAACTCGATTTTGGCGTTGATGAGGCACGAAGCTAGGCACGACGATGACACAGTGCTAAGGTGCGATCTGGGCACTACCTGGCTCGGCATGGCACAGTCGCGACATGAGGCGGCGGCGGCGCAACACAGCAAGACGAGTTCAGGTGTGCAGAGTAGCATGGCGGTGCGACACGGTGTGATACGATGCTGGACACGAGAGTGGTTACGGGCACGAGATGATGCGGTCCTGGCACGGTGGTGGGCACGGTGCAACGGCAAAGAGGTGGTCCAGGGTTCGTCGGCAGAAGCTCGTCAGCGATGACGATCTGTCGCAACTGGTGGTGGTGTATGATGGAGGTTATCAGTGATGGAGTGATCGTGGGTGGTGCTGGGGTGGTGCCGGGGGTCTGCCAAAAGGCTTATAGTGAGGTTCGATGAGGTTCGATGGGTTAGGTTGAAGCGGAAGATGGAGTCGATGGCGGTGATTCTTGGCGACAGCAATGACTGTGGTGGACGATCGAGGAGCTTTGACGGCAGCGATCAAGTTGAGCTTTTGCATAGACGATGGTGGGTGGTGGTACTGACCACAACGACGAGGCAAACAATGACTTTGAGGAGGTCGGTGGGGCTGGAGGAAGTTGGTGGTGTTGGGCTGAGAGAGGCGGTCGACGGTAGAGGATACAGGGATGGGCTAAGGGTATTGCCGGCGACGATGGTGGCCAACGCCGATGAAAGTCTCGTGTATGGGTTGTGAAAAGAAGCTCGGTTGTAACATTTCGAAATAATAAAATATTATTTTTGGGAAATTAATAATTTAATATTATTTTATTGAATATTTTAATAATTCGGTATAATTAAATACAAATAAATAGGGGAAAATTATGGAAAATTCTAAAAAATAGGGTAAATTAGGGAATTATGCCATTTCTAAGTTTAATTGATTAGTTATATGCTAAATTAGTGCTAATCGTGATTAATAATCGCTAATCGGTTTTTTAGCAATTTGTGCAAAACATGCACATATCATTCTTTTTCACACTTGTGCATTTTCTTGTCATGGTTCACTTTGGGTTTACTATTCTTGGGAGAAGGATTTTGAGAGAATAAGAAAAGGAAAAGAAAAAGGGGTTTAAATAAAGAATTTAGTAGTAGGTGAGAGAGAGAGAGGTATGGTCTCCTTTGACCCAAGGACTTAGCCATCTCCTTCATTCCCTTCACTCATTTCTCTCCCTCTCCTTCAAGTTGCTGCTGCTGCTCCTGCTCCTCACCCCACCTCCCCTCTTCAATGCCTCAAATCATCTCAAAAACAATCCCAAAACCCAATCTCCATTTCATTAAAAGTGTGCACAAACTCAAGATCTACACATTGGACTAAAGAAGCAAGGATTTTGGCCATTAGGGGCAACTCAAGAAAATTCTTGAGTTGCCAAATGAGGTATTTTCTGGATCATTAACTTAGTTTTAGCATTTCCTTTACCCCCATGTTTAGATTGAACCGATATTGTTTGATATTGTGGAGTTAAGGAAAACCTAGTTAGGGTTTGAGGAAATTATGAGTTGTGATGTGAAATTGAGTTCAGTAGAGGCTACACCAACACCCTAGTGCATGAATTGAGACCCCAACCTGAGAGTTGAAACCCGAAATACGGATTTAGAAACCGATATCGGAGAAATTGTGGAATCTGTGAAGGGTATATTGAATCTGCTATCACCCGAGACATCCTAAATTAAAATTGATTGGATAGTGACATGTGCAGGCACCCAGGAAGCTACCACCAAGACCCCAACCCCTAACTCATCAAGCCGGCCGCAGATTTATTCCAATTGGCCGTAATTTGCGGCCATACCTGCACCAAACCTTCTCGTTTTGGTTCTGTAGCCCCTACATGCATAGATTAGACCCCTGGTGTATACAGATTTGTCCAATTTGACCTAGGGTGAAATTTGGAACATATTTCCTAAGTTGCTGTTTTGGATTCGTGTTTCCGTATTCTTAATTCTGAATTGGTGTTTGGTGTTTTACCTCGACTATTTGGCGTTTATACGACGATATCGAGGATTGTTGATGGTTTTGGAAGGCGTTGTCCATAGGTTCTAACCTATAGATCTTAGCGTATCGTTTTGAGATTCATATGCCGTTTTAGTTCGGAATTGGTTTTGATACGCATTTGCGGTATGTTAATGTGTAGGCACCCCATGCAGCCTTCGGGACGACAAGCAAACGCGTGGTGACATCGACAATGAAGACGCAAGATGTGTAGATTATATCTACAGGAGGAAGTCGGGGAATGACGTATAGCACCCCCGCAGTCCGTAGTTGATATACTATATATGATAGTTATAGTGTGTCATGGATACTGTGTTAGGTGTTTTAAGGATAGTTTAGGCTTAGAAGTAACTAGTGTAGTTCATAGCCACGAACCCTAGAATAGGTTTACACCCACATGCGCACCCTTGCATATTCACTATACTTACACTGTGTTGATGATGATATTGGATGGCTTTGGAGATGAGTCGATGATATTGGGCTTGGTGCCGTGAGATCGGTGATTTGATATGATTCGTATTTGGGATACGATATGTGATTCTTAGCGGGCCTTTGGGCATGTGTTTTACCCCCGCATTCATAATTATATAGATGGTATCGATTTGTACTAGACTTAGATTCAGTATCCCAGATTATGTGTTATGATGATAAGAATATCAGGTACTTGATGAGATAATGTGATATT
The DNA here is from genome assembly GCA_030015575.1 of Agapanthus africanus. Classification (NCBI taxonomy): domain Eukaryota; kingdom Viridiplantae; phylum Streptophyta; class Magnoliopsida; order Asparagales; family Amaryllidaceae; genus Agapanthus; species Agapanthus africanus. The sequence goes on along the minus strand of CM057346.1, from coordinate 139,909,744 downwards.
GACCCGTACCCAGCTATTGGGATGCCGTACGACGATTTACCGTACGAGCTTTATATTGATAATAGATCTGCACTCATGACTTGAGGATTGTCATATGATATACTGTATTGTACGCGATACTATTGAGGCAGGATCACCGACTATTATATGTATATATATTTATATCGACTTAGATTTAGGTGGATTCCATACCCCTCCCGGTTGACTTGATACTTAGATCTGTGGTTTGCATAATAGATGTTAGACTAGACCCAAGTCATACCTATTACAAAAATCCCGATTTGTCTTATTTCAAATGGCAAGCTGCATTATTATTCATTTACCATTTATTCTATGGCTCGCATTGCATTGCATGCTCATATGTTATTGATTCATATTCCTTGTGCATATGCCTTTACATAGTTGCATGCTTATATTAGTGTTCTTGTTGCATGTGTTATAATTCATGGATTTCGCACTGTGATATGGTTGCATATGATGATTCTGGATTGTTTTACTCCTGCGTATATATATCAGTGGTATGGGACGCTGAAATATATATGTATACCCATAGAGTATATATATTAGTGGTATGGGACGCTGATATATATATACGCATACTTAATATATCATCATGATGATCTATGCAAATTTACATATGCATTATGAGAGGAGCCTATGTGCTCGGAGCTTATGAGCTCGATGTGAGAGGAGCCTATGTGCTCGGAGCCTATGAGCTCGATGTGCTCGGAGCCTATGTGCTCGATGTGCTCGGAGCCTATGTGCTCGGAGCCTATGTGAGAGGAGCCTATGAGCTCGATGTGAGAGGAGCCTATGTGCTCGGGGCCTTTACGGTCGATGACATGTTATATCTCCCCTACCCCACATTTATTGTATATGCATTGCATCACATATTAGTAGTACCTGATAGAGTACCTTCATGAATGCTGCATACATATCGGATACATGATATATAGTTGTGTCGATGCTCGACGTTGATTTTCTGATGATTTCATTCATGATATCTTCTGTTTTCATTTTACCGCATACATACATCATACTTATGATATATTATTACATGCGGCACTGGCACGAGTACTTGGCACTACACTTATGTTCAGATGTTACATTGCCACTTTACTATGATTCAGACTTATTCATTTGAGGTTTATATTATATCTGATCGTTTGACTTAGGATTATGTCATGCTTTCAATTTCTGCTTGTAGATATTTTTTATTCACGAGTTGGCAACTCACCCCCGTTGTGCCACAGTTCTTGCAGGTTTTGCCGTACAGGTTCCATAGCGGCATTTCCGGCACATTGCTTCCTTTGCTGGTGATTTGCTTGGTAGGTGGGTTCTTTGCATCAGCGCCACCCTTGTATATGTATTATTCTTTGTATCTAGAAATTCCATCAACCAAAAACTTGTATATTGTTTCAGACTCAGACATTAGTGATGTATTATTTCGACCTTAGAGTCGCGCTTCGTAGTGTTAAGGTTTTCATGTTATTGTGAGTTTCTTTTCAGTTTGATCATCGCCCTTCGGCGTTGTATATTATATTGCTTGTGTGGGTTGTGCTCTTTGTTTATGCGTAGTAAGTGTTAGATAAAATGCCTCAAGGGAAGATAATTTACAAGATATGTTTCTTTACTCTTAAAACGGTTTTAGATTTCTGGGCTTTTGGCTTACTTGGATCAGATGGAGTCCTTTAGACTTCATATGGTTCAAGGGCCAGTCACGTGCTCTTTCGGGTCGTGACATCGGTGGAGTTGATAGGGGAAGTGGGTGTGAGCTCGGTTGTAAGGAAGATGGGTCGGAGGAGGAGGAGCTGGGGTGCAGAGGGGGTCGTCGAAGATGGGGTGAGCTTGGTTGCGAGATGAGGAGCTACCATGGATGGAAACTCAAGCTCGGCCATGGAGGAAATTTAGATAGGGGCTTGAGTTCTAGGATGTTGTAACACGTTAGGTCACGATTAGAATTAACTAAGCGATATTATGTGGGTTTTTAATAAATTTAACCAATAATTGTTTTTACATATTTCATTATAATTAATTAATATTTTTATTATTTTATTTTTGTACTTGCACACACATATGCATGTTAATCTAGGGTTAAGTATGTGTTAACCATGTTTTGTTAGCATGGCATATGTACATTTATTTTAAGTATAAGAGTTTTTTATTTTCAAATGATAAGAATGATGAGGCATGGAGTGGGGAGCTTAGCATGGAGAGCATTTAATGAGGAAAGAGAAAGGGTATGGTTCATCTCTCATCCTCACCCTCTCACCCTCTCATTATCCCTCAACACTCTCCCCTTCTCATTTTCTCCTCTTCTCCTTCACCAAAAGAAACCACCTCTTGAAAATATTCCTCCACTAATCTTAAGCTTAACCCACATCAAAACTCACTAAACCCTTCACTAAGCTTGCTTAAGTCCTCTTGTAATGCCTTGGGGCTTGATGACCAGGGTTTCATCCAAGTCTTGGTGAGGTATTGTTTCTAAACTGTTATTTAGGTTTTAAGGAAGGATTTTGTGTTAATTAGTTTCAGATTTTTACCTTAATGTCTTATTTAGTGTTGATATCGTATTTTGTGTTAAGTTAGGATTCTGTGGTATCTGCTATCACTACGTTGACCCATAGATAAATCTAACAATGCAGTAGAATAGTGTTAGATCCCTGATGATACCCTGAAAACCCGGACCCAACCCCTCACCATAGGCCCCGCGAGATTCCCTTATGGCCGGCGATGACGGTTTTCTGGTGGCTTTGGGCAATGGATTTTTGTAGGTAGCTCTCTGTGGGTCTTTTAGGTTATTTGGTACACTTTGTTTTTCCTATATTATCTGTAGGAAAAATCTGCGACCGTTTAGCTAGATTCAAGTGTTTCGGCAACGTGCGATACGGATTTATCCAACTTTGGTTTATGTGTTTCGTACGTTTAAACAGCCATAAGTATGGTCTAGGATGTCGCCGCACGCGTTTATCCCGCTAAATTAACACTTAGTAGCTTGTGGGAATCGATTCGTTAGTTGCCGTTTGTGTTCGTGTGTTATCGTAAGTTTACTAATTTCATGAGTTTTGGTTTTTGATGTGATATTAGGATCACAGGCGGGGACTTCGGACACAGCCAGGAGAGGGAAGGAGGTGATCGGATACACTTAGCTCGAGATCGTCCGGTGGGTAGATTTAACATCTACGGGGGAATCGCTTGTATGGCGTTAAGCGCCGAAGGGTAGATTCAAATGATATAATATTGTGTGAAATGCTTATATATGTGTTGTGTTTGTGCATAAGTACCATTTTGCAAACCCTATTGCCTGTTGTACTTTCACATATCATTAATAGGACACTGCATCATTACTGACAGTTCATGGTGCACGAGCACTGAATTATATGTCACATACACCGTTGGTAATTGCCATGCCATGCACACTATAGAAATTGCCATGGATAAATATATGTTATATCGCTTTCATTATTGACAGTTAGACGTTGATTTTGTACTAGTACGCATCATGATTTGCATCGTGCATACATTGATATAGTGATATATCTCATATGATGTTTTCATGAGATTTCTGTTTCGTGGATTTGGGAAACCGCAAAGTACCCTTTCGAAAACTTGGAATATTTAAAAATGCGGTTTTCCCTTTGATATGATATTTCGTGTCCACCATGAGTTTTCTCGGTTTTGAGCTATGAGTATACCCTATTCGAGGAGAGAGGAGGCACCATTTACGGGTACATGGTGGACCCGGTAAGGTATCCCGGGGCAAAAAGCTCGAGATGTAGACGATGAGCCTGGCAAGAGGGAACTATACCTACCGGTGATTGTATGGAAACTCGATGGATATCCGGAGGATACCGTTCGGAGTTATGAGATGAGATGGATATGAGGGCCGATCAGAGTGACGGCGCCTGAGATATTGGGATTTGGGGTGTCGTTGATGGACACCGGGTTTCTTTGATGATGATTCATTTGATGATGATTATGTTTTATCCCACTCATGATTTTTTATGACATGCACTTTTTCATGTAGTTGTTGTACCCTGGTGGTATACCTTGATCATGATTTGTTGCATATCCGTATTGTTATACTTATGCCATCAGATTGCATATTTCGGATTATCGCTTTTTCATGCATGCTTGCGATTATCCGTACGATGTTATTTATTATTCACGAATTGGCAACTCACCCCCGTTGTGCCACAGGTTTTGCAGGCTTGACCCTCAGTGTAGTGGCGGCAGGGTTCTTTATTGCATCTACTTCTGCGGATACCGCTACTGTTGGTCGTGATTTTGGTGTAGGTGGGTTTTGCGGGTATCCGTATGATTCCATTGTATATCTTATTTTGTATCTAGTATTCTCTATCTACCACTTACATGTATTTGACTTAGAGATGAGATTGTGAGGATAGATATTGTATTCTTTATGTTTCTGGGTGTTGTGCCCGTGTGAGCCGGCTTTTATTTATGTTGCGATGTTGTTTTCTCTTTTTATGCTGTTTTCATTTCTTATTTGCTTATTTCTTCGCTACGGCGTCGTATATATACCTGTTGTGGTTGTGTTCAGTTGCTCCCGTTTGGGGATGTCTTTTATATATATTCTATACTTGCACCCCTTTGGGGCTAGTTTTTACAAAGAAGATGCTGTCGAATTTTTTAAGAAATTAAATTTAAGTTTGAGATTTTATAACTTGAGATTTTTAAATGTTTTCAACTATTGTATTATCACTTCTTTTCTTGGTTTAAATTTCTGGGTTTTCGGCTTACTTGAATTGCGTTACGCCATTAGACGTCGCGTGATTTAAGTTTCTGCCGCGTTCCTAAATTGGGTCGTGACAGATGTTGAGGAGAGAGAAGACGGGGAACGATGGAGGAGGCGTTGAAGAGGAGAGGTAGGTGGTGATGGGGACTTTGTCTGCGGTGATGGCGGCAATGGTGCTTCGAGTGGTGGCCAGTGGTGGTAATGAGGTGTTGAGTTTAGAAGGGAGATCTAAAGAGGAAGCGAGAGAGATGAAAGGAGTTGTGCGGATCTCTTGGGAGCAATTGAGGGGGAGGCGAGGTCGTGAGGCGGGCGTGTCGTACGGGGGACATTGGGGTGAAGTAGCGCGGAGCACGCGTGGACGTTACGAGGGAGAAGCAGAGGCGACCGTTACGTGGGGAGAGAGGAGCGAGAGGAGAGAGGGAGGTGGCTGCGGAGGTCGCGGGGGTGTTGGGGTGAGGACGAGGTCGTGGAGGAGCTTGGGTCGTGGGGAGCTCAGTGCGAGAAAGACGGGAAAAGAGAAGGAGAAGGAGAAGAAGAAGAAGAGGAAGGAGAATGGGGGGTTCAGGTCGGGTCGGGTAGGATCGGGTCGGGAAAAAGGGAAAGGATTGGTTGTGCTGGGGCTATGTGGGCCGAAGGTTCAGAAGTTTGGGGGAAAAGAAGTCTAGGGAGCTGGCTGCTTGGGTGTTAAAATTAAGATTTAAATTATAGGGTTTTAAATTTGAAGTAGGATATAGTTTTAGGTAAAAAGTTTAGAAATTAGGTTTTAGGAAAAATATAGAGACTTATGTAGGAAAATTTGGGGGAAAATATTGGGAAATTATTTATTAAAAATACGGATACGGTACAAACTGAACTGGGTATTACAGCATCTCCATGAAACTTCACATCTCTTATAAATTTCGGTCAAACAAAATAATTCTCCACCGAAACAATGTTCTTATCTCGGCCGAAATTTTCAGCCAAACCTTTATTATTACTTTTCAAAATCATTGCATCCCGAAATGAGAAATTCGGCAGGCATAATTGGCTCCCTTTGAAAACAAAGCCATCGACAGGCATATAATCTTCAAAATATCCTGCTTGACACTTTGCCCAAATTTTATCGAAATTTTCATCTTCCTTGTAGAATTCTTTCAATTGATCAAAGCCAATAGTTTTGTCTCGCAAAGTTGATAAAAGTAAAACTCATTGGTTTAACATATCAACTATTTTGTTTTAATGATTCGGAAAACTGCTACCGGAACGAGACTAATATGATTTAAAAAATCTTGGTCAGGCAGAACTTCTTTTGGCATGATATCTGAAAACTCCTCATGTAGAATCTCTAAGTTTGGTGGATAACACGAAATCTCCTCCAACGTCTTCAAAGTATACCTTTCACAATTTTGCTCGGCTGCTTCAATGAATTCGTTATGATTAAAAAAATTATTAGAAGCCGAATTAATGATGCCCTCTTCTTCGAGTTTCGGCCAACCCTTTTCATTCTCGCTCTTTCGGCCATTCATATCTAACCAAATCAAAAGTGACTCTCTATAATCACCGTAAGTAATTTCGTTGGCCTCATCATCATTATATTCATCATAAATTGGTGGCTTCATTTCCTTTTCTTTTTCTACAAAATTCTTTGATGATCGTTATTGTTCGTCGGTTTGGATAATCGATTTGGTAATGACCGAAACCTTGACACTTGTGGCATTGGACTACCTTTTCCTTTGTACCGTTCGGTTTGCTTGAATTTGTTGGTGTTTTCTTGCCCGAAGTTGTAGTATCTACCTTTGTTTGCAGCTCCCTGGCTGAATTCGGACTATTGGCCTTTTTCATTCTTGGAGTATCGACCGTTTCTGATCGGTCATTTCCTACCGATGAAGAATCTCCTTGGTTGGATTCATGATTCGTCCTCGGCCACTTTTTGGCCTTCAATTGTCTTTCTAATTTGACCGCCAACTTGTATAAATCATTGTAGGAAACATACCGTTGAAAATCGATGATGTCACTGATTTCGGCGTGAAACAGCCTAAGTATCGAGCAATTGTCTGCTGCTCATACTCGGTGACTCCGCATCTCATCATCAACGGATCGAACTCTTCGGTATATTCTTCGACGGTTCGGTCTCATCGCCGAAAGGTATGCAACTGGATATAAGTTTGTTGCATATAATCGTCCAACGGAAACATTTCGCGAAGCTTCTTTTCCATTTTCTCTCAAGCAGCGATCTTGGGCTTACATGCTCGGACGCGTTTTACCTTAAGATTATCCCACCAAATTGAAGCATGTCCTTTCAACTTGAGTGTGACCGTCTTCACTTTTCTCTTCTCGGACATCTCATTTTAGTCGAAAACTCGCTCGACGGTATGCAACCAGTCGATAAAAATCTCCGGATTGATTCTACCCAAAAATTTCGGTAACTCCACCTTCATGTCAGATCCCTTTTAGCGGTAGGTTGGATACTCATTTCTACGCCCAAAATTCCTTTCATCGTCGGATCCTAGACGCTAAAAAAGGTTTTCATCGTCGGATCCTAGACGCTAAAAAAGGTTTTCATCATCGGACCCAAAACTGTCATCATTTGGCCCCTGAAGGTTGGCAGACTCGATAGTCACCGTTAGTCGTTGAACTTACCTCCGAAGTTCTTCGATCTTGATATCTCGCAGTTCTTGCTCGTGTTGTTGTGCACCGCGTCCACGGTATGCCATCGGTTCTTCGTTTTCTACCAAGATACCAATTGACAAGGATCAGCCTACAGAGGCTCAGTACGATCTACTCCTTCTCAAGAGAAATCACAAAACAAAACTCTAAATAACCAAGAACGAGGTATGACCATCTCTCCTTAAATATAAAAGCCGCAGCTTTTTCTTTGCTAATAAGCAAATCTCTATTCACCAATCAGTTCAACCCTCTAATACAATAATTCTCATCCTTTAAATAAAAGAATAAAAACTTAAACTAAAAGAAACAAATCTTATTTAAAAAGGAAATAACAAACTAAATCTAATTAGATCTAAATAATCTAAACAATTTAAATTGATGTAGATATTCAATTAAATCTCAATTTAAATTGGAACGGGTCTTTTCAAATCTTAGCCGAATCGTCAATCAAATTTTTGCAAATCTCTCCATATTCGGCTCGTGCTTGGTCTAGACCTTGGTTATGCGTTCGAATCCTACACGGTCTGGGCTGGGTTGTCGTGCATCTTGGCTAGATGCTCCTGCATGAGGTCATTATATTCTTCCTCTTGAAAGAAGTGTGAACTCATGTGCATGATCCTAAAGGCTAAATTCACCTGAACTTTTGTAAAGAAGGAAAGAATCAGCATCCATGGCTGGTTGCTTTCCTTCACCCTCACAAATTCCAATTCCACACCCCAAGTCATGTCACGCAAAATTCTTCTTTCTCCTCTTTTTATCTCTTCTTCTCTTCTCCATGTGTCTCCTTTTCCTCTCCTCTCAAATCTCCACGGTATGCTGTTTTTTCTTTCTTTTCTTTTCTTTTTCATGCTATTCCATTGCTGTCGACATTGTGCAAATTTCTGAAAAGGTTTCCTATTCAAATAACACGTTTTGTATCTGACAATAATTCTTTTTGTTTCTTTGTGTTATTGTAATTATCCCCATCATGATCCCAGAAGCTTTCTTGGGCTGGATTTTATCGGGTTATCGCATAATATACCACATGCCTTCGTTTTGAAAGAACAATGCTTCTCCTGACTCTCATGAGGATCATTATAAGAACAAGGGGACCAATTCAATCTATTTGCCCATTGAATCCCATTGGCACCTTTCTGAATCTGAGAAGAAGAAGAAGAAATCATCATTGTCAAAGATGAGCTTTCGATCCGTGCAAGATTCGCTGGAAGGAATCTGTAAGAACAAGGGATTCAGTGATCTATTTCAAGGAGCACCTGATCCGAAAGATGAACATGCTGTGAAGTCTTTGAGGGAAACGCTTTTATCATCTGGGCAACTTCCGGAGAAATTTGATGATTATCATACGCTTTTACGGTATGAACTTCTATTCCTTTTGCTTACAATTTGGAAGATTATGGATTCAACTAGCATTAGAATTTCATCAATAAAATTTATCCAGATTGTCTAATACAATTAGGATTGGAATTTTATATATATCATATTTATGGCTAGTCATATTAGTATTTTTTAACCTATATATGTATGCCATTAGTTAAATAATAATGTTTTGATGAATTAATCTTGGGAGATTTTCTTCCATCGGAGGCTACTATTCTTTTTCTTCTGGCGCCAAGAAGAAAGAACAAATTGATCGATACTTATAAAAATCTTATATTGCTGATGCCAAAAATTACTTGTTACTTTCTAGTTTTCTAGGCGTCAAGCTCTTCTAATAACTATAATTTGCTTCATCCAAGAATTTGACACCATTCATACAAGATCTTTATTTGTTACCATGGAACCTTCCTCAATTTTTAGTTGTTTTCCATAGCATTACATATTTCATGTGAATATGCATTGATGTCACTGAAGAAGTTTCTTTATGTCGTTTCTTAAGCATGACATATGCTGAAGAAGAGTGCATAATGCTTGCTGAATTTATTTTTATTTTTTTCCCTTTTCTATCTCAGTTTCCTTCGAACGAGGAATTTTGATGTGATGAAGGCAAAACAGATGTTTCTAAATATGTTAAAGTGGCGTGAAGACATGGGCGTTGATACAATTGCAAAGGTGAAGATGCATAGTGTTGTGCTAGTGTTACGTTTTCACATTCTTTTGTTGATTTTCAAATTGAGTTGTTGATGTATTGCAGGACTGTAAATCTTTATGTGTTCTTTTTTTAGTCGTGCCTTTTCTATTTATAAATGAGGTATCAGAATAATACGGAAAATTTTCCAGCTAGTTATCTTGGGTAATCAGTTTCAGGAGAGATCATATCCAAGTTGAGCATATCAAATCAGCATAGAGCGCCAGCTTTCCACCATTGTTTCTGAATTCGTTGGACAGGCATAGAAACATGGTGGAAAACTAGATAGAAAAAACTAGTTAAAATATATTTGTTGATTGTCACGGTTTTTTATTCTTATCAAAAATTAATTGAAAGATTTGGGTAGAACTGAAAAAAAATTTGGGGTGGGGGTCGGGGATAATCAATACAGCTTGATAAGGAGATAATTGATACTCCACCATATTGATTAGAATAAACTACCGAATCAAATTCATTGAGAAGTTTTTGAGTCGAGCAGCTTGTGAAATAATTTGAAGTTCTTGCTTCTATAGAGATGCCTTCAAAATTACTTAAGCCGTTGAGATATGCAGGAATTCACATTCGAGAAGTATGAAGCGGTTAAGAAATGTTATCCACATGGGTTTCATGGAGTCGATAAATATGGAAGGCCACTATATATTGAAAGGATAGGGATGGTTGATCTCAATTCTCTACTCAATGCAACCACAATTGACCGTTACATTAGATATCACATTTCCGAACAAGAGAAAACGTTAAATTTGAGATATCCCGCTTGCTCGCTTGCAGCTAAGAGGCATATAGCATCCATTACAACCATTCTTGATGTCAAAGGAGTGGTGAGTAATGATTGTTGGTTCTTTCGTATTTTCTGGACAGGTAGAAATATTAATTGCATGGAGTTGATTTCCTGAAATTTATTCCAAATATAATGTGTTGATTTTTCGGCTGCTTTCATTATTAAGCAAAAGCACATCGTTGCTCGTTTGCAATTTTATTACAAATACCTGATTTAGTTTCCTTCTATGCCTTGAATTTTTTTTAGATTTTTGCAATCTGTCATTGATTTTCTACTAAGCTATGAATCTCTCGTGTCTGTGCACGTGTTTTTATGATAACTTAAACATCTTGATATAGGGTGCCAATAGTTTTGCAAAGCCCGCTAGAGAGCTGCTCTTGGAAATTCAGAAGATTGATAGCAACTACTACCCTGAGGTATGTGAATTCATAATTTCACTACCCAGACTGTAAATTTAGAATTTAAAAAAAGGACGGATGGCATAAATTTGTTTTCTTGGTCAATTTTAGACACTATATAAGCTATATATCATAAATGCTGGAGTTGGGTTTAGGGTCCTTTGGAAAGCACTTAATGCTTTCATGGAGGCACGAACGTTGTCGAAAATACAGGTAAAGCTTCTTCTTCTTTGTATTTATCGTTCTGCTCAGTTTTGGGCCCTTTGTTTAATTAACCTCCTTAATTCAATCGAAATGGTTCATATTCAGGTTTCGGGTGACAAGTACCAGAATAAGTTGCTTGAAGCCGTCGACGCAAGGCACGTGTTCAAGTTCTAAAGTTCTAATGGAAAATAGTCATTCATTTACATTTTATACTTATTGAATCATTTGTGATTCTCAGTAATTTACCAGAATTTTTAGGCGGAAGGTGCACGTGTTCAGAACAAGGAGGATGCCTTATGAAAGATAAAGGGACATGGACCAATCCTGAAATTGGTAGAATCTTACAGGTAATTTGATGACACGTCAGCACCTAATTTTTTTTACCTTTCAAAACATTGAAATGTAATTTGCATTCAATTTCAGGAAGTTTATAATAAAGGTCAGGGGTTTGCTGAAGAACCAAGCAGTAATGTGGATGTTGAAGAATCTACAGAGCCGCGGAGTGTAATATTATCTGTCCTTTACAACATTCCTTTTAGCTCTTTCTTGTCATCTTTGTATATCTTTCTCTTAAAAGTTAATTAATTACATAATCCCCCATGTATATAGGGATTCAACTATCATAATAAACACTTATATCCGCTTCGATGAACAAAATATTTCCTTTTTAATACCTAACAAAAGCAACTAGAGGAGACAAAAGTTGCAAAGGGTGGGACAATTGGTTAGAGCATGAGACTAGTGACAAGAAGGTCACAGGTTCAAGTTAAGAAACCAGCATAAAATGAGAGAAGACCAACTCTATTTATAAAGGAGGCCGGGGGGTGCCATATAGGTCGCACCTAATACCTAAAAAGTTAATATAGAAAAGAATTCATCTTGGATCTCTTTTCCAGAAGTTAAACAACTTGGCATTTCGGAAACAGAGAGAATCAATTAAAAAAGAGAGAGGACTTAGGGATATGTGCAAAGAAGATGAGAGGAGATCGAAGATTGTAATGGAAGAAAAAGCTTAGAGTTGTGGTGGAGGATGAGAAATGATCATTGAGGTTTTAGATTACGGTTAAATATCGGTTGTTTAGGCAAAAGGGGTAAAATAGCAAAATAACGAGATTTTTTTTTTTGATTTTTTTTGGGGTTGCTCAGAGAGGGTTATATTCAGTTTCCCAATTTTAAAAACATATTGGTAGGTAAAATTATTTTCCATCCTTTAAATGTTGGCATGTTTTTGTACAGGAAGGTTCCAATAGGCGTACTCGAAGAAGCATGTCATTAGAAGACACTATGGCGTTAGATGTGGTAATTATGCATTGTTAAGTAACTCTAGCTTCTCTTATCTATTTTGGATTCTACCCGATCTACATATCATCTCGATATTTATGTCATCCATGCATGTCTTTTTCTTTTCGATTGACTTGCCCGTGCTGATGTAGGATTCGAATGGATCACTGCAAAATCTTCAAACAAGCTATGTTTCTGAGCACATAATTCACAAAATTTTAGCACTGGAAGGTTGCCTTGTGGACACCAAAGAGGTGAGTTAGAAAAATCAGATAAACCTCTACCATATCAAGAGAGTTGCAAAATTATTTTTTTTAATGTTTTTTTTTATAATTCAGATCATGCAAAGGCTTGTATCTAAGCAGAAAGAACTAGAAGATCATATAGAGCAACTAAAGAAATTATCGTCGGTAAGAACAGGTTTTATCTCGTGTCATGAATTGTTTTCTCATAATTTTCTTTTGGAAGCTGACCCTAATTGTGATTATTTGATTGGCAGGGGTAATTATGAAATATGATTGTGGCTTGCTGCAATACCTAGGCAGTGAAGAAGTTCCCCCTTACCGCCTTCGGGAATCGAAGAACAAGGGTTTTGAGCACAATTTAAAGATATAGTTAACTTCACATTCACAATCTAGGGGAGTATCCAACTAATTCATTCACAAAGTGTGATGGGAACAAGTTTGCTTTCCGAAGCATGTGTAGATGTTTAGGAAAATGTATCCGTCTCATATCCATTTATTTGCAACTACATATTGATTAATCTCATGAACCTATTTTTCTTGCTAAAATTTTTGTTTGTTGAAGGCAATACCTTTTTCCCATTCTAGTTTTTGGGATTTTTTAAATCTATTTTTGGAGATGAAATGTTTTCAAAGTCATGCAGATGCACATATGATAATGTTACAATTAGTTCAATGCTGTCGGAGGAAAGATAACAACTAAGCCTTCATCCCAACACTTTGGAATTGACTGCATCCATTCTTCTCTTTATCCAGCTATATTAAATGGTGTTGTATAATTCTAATATATTTCAAAGTGAAACACATTTGCCTCATTATATTTAACAATCAAATAACCACCGATGACTATAATATCATCGTTATATATAAATGCATCAATCGTTCGAGGAGTAGTCTCGTCACAGACCCGGAAGAGCTAGCTTTACGTTCAGAAAGCCAAATTGAAAAGAAAATTGGTTAATTTAATAGACATAAGCACAAAAAAAACTTTTAAATGATTAAGTTTGTGTTATTTTTATCAACATGCTTTATTGTTATTTTTATCTAGCGAGCCCTTGATACATTACATAGTAATCTAAAGAAATTTTATATTACAACCAAATATTATCATGCTTGATTTGACGCACTACATATTATAGGAAATTTAGTATTTCCACGGGAATGAGATACCATGCATCAAACTATGGGAATCTTATTCCCTTCTATAGATGTCGAATATTCTCATCAAATATTTCTGACTCACACAACCAGTGTCATAATTACTGGCAGCCGTCGTCCACTGCTCACCTCTATGGCGGTGGTCAACAGCCGCAACCGCCAGCGATCATCTTCACTATTGACCGTCATCACCGCTGACGACCATCTTCACCGCCGGTGGCGTCTCTATGGCCGGCCACCCCCTCCACCATTGCCGGTCGCAACCTCCGTCGCTCACCTCCGTTGCCGTTGCTGTCGACCCCTTGCTTCAATTGATCACAACCGTCATGGGCCCTGCCTGCCGCCGCAAGCCACAACGCTGCTCGCTGTCATCAATCCCTGCATCCGTTGATTGCAGTCGCAAGCCGTCGCTGCTGCTCGTTGTCGTCGGCCCCCGCCTCCGTTGATTGCCGGTGCAACACGCCTCTGTTCATTGCCGGTGCAACCCGCCGCCGCCGCTAGTTGTCACCGGCCACCAAAGTTGCTTCGGCCTGCTCAGTCGCCGATCATCGCCACCACTTGTCGCTAGCCACCGCTATTCTCCATCGCTTATTTCCTTTTCTAGCTCTAGTATCACGGTTGCTATCATCTATTGCCAAATAATCAACCTTGCCCATCACCATTGCACGTCTGATTCCAATAATGTTGAATTTACGTGTTTGATATATTTTAATCATATGGATTCCCGATAATCTTTCATTATTTACATATAATAAAAGGGTAATTGACAGGGGAACGAAATTAACAAGTGTTTATTTATGGATGCAACCCCTTTCCGAAATTTAATGGGCCACTTCTGGCTTTAGAGAGCCCAAAGCCCAATAGGTTAGCAAAAACCACTTTGTTTCCTTTCAACAAAATATAAAGAAGTGTAGTTCTAAATATAAAATGTGTTTTTCAACTAAAAACCCCTTCATATTTTGCTAATTACTAAAAAAACCTTCATACTTCGTATTTACTCAAAAGACCCTCATATATTTAAATCGCACTAAAAAACCTTCCTCACTAGTTTTCTATCAAAAATTAGCGTCCAATTAGGAAGATGAAGATCGAACTTGTGTTTGATTTGTTCCCGTACCCTCTATGTATTTAGTAGGCTTGTCAATGGATCGGGTCTAGACCCGGACCTTATCCGGATCCACTTCAAAAAGTAGGGTCTAGAAATGATTCAAAACTCGTTTATTTGGACCCGATCCAGATCCATTAAAAGCTTCAATTAATATGCTGGGTCTGGATTACGTCTTCTCGGACCCGCTTAACACTGTCTATTCACTTAATTAGACCCGGTATATTATTTAATAGACAAAATCATATAAAAACATATACAAAGATACCTGACTAAATTATATTAACAAAATATTTATTTGACTAAATTATATATTTTTTATACCGGTTCAATTTCTTTAGAGCCATCACTATTTTCGATCTATCCTCTGTTTCTTTTCTTCTTGTCATTTATTTTTCATCTCGCGACATTAAATTTTCTGTCCACTTCTCTTGTATGAAGAATTTAATTCTAAGCCTCTTTGAGTCTTAGGCTGGATTCAGAAAACAAAGGTCAGATCTTTTTGACCTCTTATGTTGCCGGGCTATGTCCATGTCGCCATATTTGAAGTAAAATGGTTCTTGTTGCATGGTGTTGAAATTCTATAATTACATTTCTATTCTTTATTCATCCAAACCATATGTATATGACCAAATAATTTGAATTGAATTTTTTTTAATTCTGAAAACTAGCTAAAAGATCTGGATAAATTGATCGGATCCTGTTATTAATGGATTCAGATATGGGTCCATTCAGTATAGATCAGTTGGATAAATGGAAAGATCAGGATCCATTAAAAATAAATGGATATGAACTTGGAACATGTCATTTCACATCCGACCCGACCCATTGATAAGCCAAGTATTTAGGTAGGCCTTTCTCTCACAAAAAGAACCCACATCCTCGTTTAACTGAAGATTGAGATTTAACGCAACTAAACAATCGCTCTCTCAAAACTTGCAATTGAAGAGACAATGACACTCGACAAGCTCGTTGTTGAAGAAGGTTAAGAATGATGAACCGATTTCCATGGTCAATTTGAGAGATTTTTTGTCGAAACTCTAATCTTAAAGCCAATTTACTGGAAAATTTAGGAATTTTAGGAAAAGAAAAAGGGTTGTGAAGGTCTTAAAACCCCAACCCGATACTCACCGTGTCACGTCCTGCTTCCCAAAATACGGAATACGAGTGGTAATTAGGCCAGCTATGCTCCTACGGTTAGGGAATAATCCCGCCGTAATCACACTTCGGCTTCTAGCGTTATATGGTAATCAGTAAACAGTACTAGAGTAAAGGAAAATCACAGTTCATAACTTTATTACACTGCAATAAAAGAGTTCGAAATACATTTATTTTGCATAAGGGAAAAACTAACCAATGAAATACAGGGTGCTTAAAGCAAAAAATGGCGTTGAAAATGCAGTCTAGACTTCCGCGATCTCGAATGGCAGGTTCTGCTTCTGGGCTGGATTCATTTCGTCCTCTGAGCATGCACACTCAGGTCGTCAGGGTGACACATATAGCAATAAATATATATGATGGGTTTAATGCTATTAACATGAAAGGTGCAATAGAATACAGAGCATGCGAATAATGAACATCATTTGAATATGAACAGTGCGATATAAGTATCATGTCAGTAAACTAGGCAATATGTATGTCACTACTTATCAGTCACCAAGTAATGAAATCAATTGGTGGAAAAGATGCTCGTGTTTAACAAGGATCTCGTGCATGCCCGAGACTATGGTCCACTGTTGCTCGGGACATAACCCTGCAGCCGTGCCGTTAGGCCCACGACCTAATGTATGTATGTGTGCGTGTGTGTATTACTAATAGCGAATGATCATCCTCTAAATCACCGTACCTCGCTAAATACGAGTTCAATTCCACCTTGATTTTCCCATCCTCCAGGTTATAGTATGAATTCATGTATTAGATAGGTTGCGAACAAATATGTATCGCTTTCACTTTTAATCACGTTTCCACTTATCAATGTCACTTTCGTATTTGCCATAACCCATCACTAACACTTATATATCGACAATGCAAAACAGTCGGTAGGTCTCAATGTAAACGATAACTATGCAGAAGGTATAAAGCAAGCATAACATAAGCAGAAATGCACTGAACAGCTATTCACTAAATTATGACACCCAACGCTATATGACTTGAAAAATTTACCATAAATCACACGTATAGAATCAACCAAAACAATATAAAAGTCGTACGAAGTACACTTGATTACCTAAGCACGAAAGTTAATTTCATGTCAAACGGAACTCAGGTTAGGGACTTATTATCATTTTAAATTTGCGATAGATTGCTGGAATTTCAGTTTTAGAACTGGAAGTCCAATTTCGCCCATAGTTTACTAGAGATTGTGTTCAGATTCAGATGTTACTCCAGTTGAATAAAATCTGTTTCTATCTGTTAGCTTTCCAACGCATCAAACGGATTATCAATAGCCTTCTTGTACTAGAAGTTACGTCCTGTTCAATGTGACAATGTAAGAAATGTCACTGCAGAAACTGCAGAACACATCGACGTTCTATAATACAAACTAAATATCAAACGACTGTGAAACTGTACGAGACAAGATCCACGTGATATATAACTAAATTATCTACGTGAATATATAGGACTCCGTGCATTTTCAGTTTTATGCATGGACGTGCAGGTATTTAAATTCAGGTATCCTCGTGGGATGCTGTCCCGGACTGCAGTTCAGAGTCGTATTCCCAGCCAAATCTCGTTACAGTAACCTATCAACATCGAAAAATAAACTATAGATGGTTCTATATTATCGATTCGGCTTTGATATGAGCCATAAAATATCACATTCCAAACTGTACTGAATTTACAATGATTTTAACAAGGTGACATGCGCGGTAAAATTCAGATTTAGTGTCGCCTTTAGGGGCGACTTTTATAGGTCTAACCTAGATATTTTTCTCAAATCCCTACACGAACTCCACTAACAGTAAAAGAGATTTGACGATCATAAATTTCAGCAATTTAAGATAGGGTTTTCATTCATGTATCGTGTCCAACACGTAAGATATGTACGGGTACAAAACAAAACATCGGTTTACAGTAATCGATCCAACTAGATGTTATTCGGTTAAACTATAAATGATGTTGACACGGGATGATAAACACCAGTCAGGCTCCAGTCAATATAATCAAACCTTGAGGGTTCGTTACAAAACTAATTGAATATATGTAGACACATACTCCATATTATGTAACATCATTTTTTCTATTAAATAATATATTAACTAGCATGAGTAAGTAAGTGATTAATTTTCACTTGCCTCTGATAATCGCGACGACGGTAACGATACGTCCCGGCAGTGATGACGGCGAGGGGCAGCAACGGTGACGGCGGAGGCATGCACACGGGCACGGCACGGCACAAGCAGCGGCGATGGCAGCGAGCTCGGTTAGGTTCGGATAGCGGCGACTCCGCGAGGTCGGCGGTGCGGGTAGCCGTCGAGGGTGGAAGGCGGTGATGCTCAGGCAGCTCTGGGGCAATTCTCGGCTAGGGCAGAGATGGCGACGACGAGGAGCTCAGGCAAAGGAGATGGAGTTGAGGAGATGAGGAGGCCGGGGCTCGTCGGCGAGGTGGAGCTGGTGGTGGCTGCGGCGATGGATGCAGGGCTCGGTGGGTCGATGGAGTTCATGTCGTTGGTGGGTTTGAGCTGAAGGAGGAGGAGCTTATCGACAATGGGTAGCGGCATCGGCGATGTCAACGAAGGAGTGGGGGAGCTCGGTTTTGGGAGGGAGAACGAGAAAGAAGGCGCTCAAGAGATGAAGAGAGTGTGTGGGAGGTTTGGGAAGATGGGGTCGCCGGTGAGGAGGGTCAGCGGCGAAGTGGCAACGATCGGGGACAGTGAGGTGAAAGATGACAGCGAGCTCGAGTGAAAGTATAAGGGGGAATAAATTGAGGGAGAAAGAGGTAGCAAGAGAGAAGGAGGTTGTTAGAGTTGAGGGGGTGAGCACGGGGATCTCGGTGAGCCGTTGGGGAGAGCTCGGTCGTGGGTTGAGCGGGTCTCACGGGAGCGGCACGAGCGAGAAGGAGCCGTTGGCGAGAAGAAACGAGAGGGGATGGAGATGGAGGGGATCACAGGGGAGTTGTTGGTGAGCAGTGCGAGGGTCTCGTGGAGGTGGGCGCGGTCGTCACGGGCGTGAGAAGGGGGAGAACATTGGAAGGAAAAGAGCGGAAAAAGAACGAGGAGGAATGTAATACCCAGCACCCTTTGGTACGTCTATATTCGTAATTTTATTTTCACCTATAAGATTTTATTTATAATTATCTTCATTTTAAAGTTTCCCAATCTATTTTAGTTCTCCTCCTTTTCCTTTCTAAAACCCGAAATCCCCACACAATGACCCTCAGCATTATTCTGTCAGCCCAGCTCTTTCAATTTTCCCATTAGTTCAGTTATTTAATTTAAACCCAAAATCTATATTTTTCAGCCCGTTTCCTTTTTCCCAGCCCACTTAGTTTTAAATTCTTTAAACAAATTTTTAGCTGGCCTGTTCCCTTCACTCAACCCACACACCTCTATTTTAAATAAATTCCTAAACTATTCTTCTTAACCCAACTCCATTAGCCCGGCCCCAATTCTCTTTTTCCTATTTTATCTTAAATTTTTTCACTGGCCCGGCCGCGTCTTCTTTTCTTTTTTTAATTTAATTTCTGTTGGCCCATTAACCGAGCCCGGCCCTCTTATTCCTTATTTCTTTTTCATTTGATTTCCCCTTTTAAACCCCGGCCCGCTCCCTCACCAGCCCACACCCTTTTTAATAATTCCCTAAATTGTTTTTTATCTCGGCCCACTCCAGCCCACTACCTCTCCTCCTTCCTCACAACGGCTACTTCCTCCTCAATTCCCGCGCACGTTTTCCCTCGCGACCACGTCGCCGCGTTCCTCGCCTCCACCGACGCCGCGCTTGCGTGCGTTACGCCCACGACGCGCGACTCCGTCTCTACTATCTCTCCTCTTTACCCACCTACACCCTTTCCTCATCTCGTTCCTTTTCTCCCTCATTCTCCTGCCTTCTCGACCTCGCCTGCACCCTACTCCGTCGTCGACGACGACGACTTCGACCCCATTCATCTTCTCTCGCTCACCACTCCACCACCGACACCGACTCCTCTGGCCAACGGCGACCCCTTCTCTCCTCATCCCTGCACCGTCGTTTCAACCCCACGGCGAGCTTTCCCTTGCACCCATCGCCGGCCACCCTGCACCACTCTAGACGATCACCTACACCCCCAACCCACAACCTCCATCGACCAAACACCTCCTCACCATCTCCCCGCTTCGACTCCCTCGCCCGACCACTATCCCTCTCTGTTTCCCTTTCTCAGACTCTCTCCCCACTCTCTCCTCTCTCTCTCCAACTTCCTCTGTCACTTTCTCTCCCTCTATAACTCTCTCTCTCTCCCGATCTCTCTCTCTCTCTCTTTCTCTGTCTCAACTCTCTCTCTCTCGTTTCTCTCTCACTCTCTCTCGTTTCCCCCTCTCTCTAACTCTCAGCCTCTCTCTCTCTCTGTAACCCTCTCTCTCCCTCCATCACTCTCTCTATCTCAAAAACCCTCATTCTATCCCTCTCCTTCACCCACTGTCTCTCTCTCTAACTCTCTCTCTGCTCACACATACACTTTCTCCCTCGGCCTACACACACTTACTCTGCAATCTCTCTCAGTCGGCCTCGACAGCATCAGCAATCTCCAGCCCCAACACCACCGGAACACGCAACAACCATCCTCCGACTCGAGCCAAACCCAAGCTTTGGCGAGGCTCGTCGCACGTTTACCACTCCGTACCGGGACGTGTCACTACTGACTTCGCTGCCGTGCTATCAGTTCTTCGTATCCAGGCAAGTTTTCGACTTGCTTACATGCTATTTACCTAAGTACGATTCTTAATTACATATATTATAATGTTACGAGTTTAAAACTATTATGTGCTGTAGCTGTTCGATGCTTGTTCTCTTAGGAAAACATTATCAAAATTGACGGAACTCAATGGTGTAGGTTGGCCCGTAGGGCTGTGAACATAGTGTGTGATTTTTATTGGATAATGTAATCGATAATGACTAAAACAACTACCCCCAAGTTTGATCGTAAAACCTTAATCCTGTTGTATCTGAAAATCGTCAAATTCACCATAAATCATATACATGCTAGAATGGTGCGTTCGAGGGCTCAAATCGAAGCCGACTCGATGAACTTTAACCCTATACCAGTTTTCAGACATTTCTGTATTTAAACTGTGATGATATTCGGATCGGAGTGCGACTCTGGACTGCAGTCCAGAGTAACTCCAGTCTTTGCTTGCTGTTTCGTATTGGATACCATAGAATTTCCTTAACTCTTAAGTTGCGGAACTCTGCTTTTTATTATAGATAAATCTGTTAGCTAGACAACACAATTGATTTCATCCTGTTTCGTTACCGTTTGTTATTTAATCTGTAATTTAGAAGATCGGGACACATAACAGTCCCAGCAGAATCAGAATTGACATGTTGATATTAAACAGATTATAACTCCTAACGTACAGACGCGATTGAAGATCCGTTTGTTGCGTTGAAAACTTTACTGAAAACCCTAGAATTCATTCAACTGTAGCGTCGCTAAATTATGATCCCAACTGGGGTTAAAATGCGTTGCGAAATGGATTCCTGATTTTGAAACCGGATTTCCAGCCGCGTGCGCTTAAAATGAAACAGTTATAACTAATGATCCTGAAAGCCGATTGGCTCGAAACCAAATTAGATGGATAGCTAACTGAACATATTAATTACTACCTGTTTATCATTTCGCCAAATTATATACATATGTTTCATGATAAATCGTGCAAGTGATAGACTGTTGTTTTTATGACACCTCAATTGTGCTTCTTATACTGTTCATGCATCACATCATACCCGTATCATTGTAGTGATAACCTAGTGACATCGTGCATTTACCCAGTGTTAGATTTTAGTGGTGATTGTGGCAAGTACGTCAGTGTTCGTGTATCCGTGATTAAGTGAAAGTGATACGTACTGGTACACAATCAGTGATCCTATTATTTCATTGCATTGTCGACGTCTGTGAGATGCGTGCACGTGTGACTATAAGTGGAATGGGACATTTATGGAAGCGTTGCACGGGTGTCACAGATAAGACACCAGACACTGCCGTTTATGTTAGGTATTAGTCGGGACGTGCTTGATGGAGGTCCTGCCTCCAGTTCTCACGCAGACTTGTCACGGATCGATTAGTATTTAGGTTGATGGTTAGCGTTTGATGTAGACCATGGGGTGTGGGGTAGTTTAAGTGTGAGTTCAACAGAATCTCGGGAGTCCCATGCCGGCTTATATATTTAGGGAGTTATATGGAGATTTACAGGGTACGTGATATATACACCGTGATATTCTTGTTACATGTTGGGCCCGTGGTCCCTTGCCCTTGGGTTCTACCCTTGGGTGGAGGACACTCACGAGTGGTTGACTCTCATACTTGGACTGACGATAGGCTTAGTGACCTGTACAGTGAGACTTAGAGACTGATAGGGATACTGGTATTTTATTCATGATATACTGTGTGGCATACGTGACATATCGTTATACCGATTTACTGTTCCGCTACATTGATTACTGCACATCCATATTCATACCGTCATTGATTTACTGTTATTCATTTCCATTACCACTGTTAGAACTATCACTTGATTATATATATATTATAATTGCTATTGTGTCGCTCTGACGACCTGAGTATGCATGCTCAGTGTGAGGAGAAGATTTAGCTTGGATCAGAACTAGACGTGCATCACAGGCTTCTTGACTTGCTACTCTGAGTTACTTTCGTTTGTTCCATTTCAGGTCAGTTTATATTATTGTACCTTTCAGTTACTGCATTTCTCATTACCTGCGCATTGATTTACTGTTTACCATGATAAACTAGAAGCCGAAGTGTGACTACGGCAGGATATTTCCTTGACCGTAGGAGCATGGCTGGCCTTGTCTACCCCTCGTATTCCGTATTTTGGGAAGCGGGGCGTGACATGGTTTAGTTGGTATCAGAGCCAGGTTTTGCATCAATTGGGATTGCAGTTTTCCGTGTATAGTCTGGCAATCTATGACATCCCTCAGTCTAGATTCCAAACTTGCTATTCTTGATTCATATTCACATCGTGTGTTCAACTATCTATTCGCTATGGTTTCGGGTGACTTGACAAGGTTACATGGTTGCAATTGCACTACCGTACCCTATCCAAGTGACTTAAAGTCATACAGTTGATTCCCCACTTGTAATGAACTCATCACCTCTGATATTCTTGGATCTTCGTCCTATCCATATTATATTTTGATTCGTTTAGCTTGTGACTTACATCATTCGCAAAATTGTTGTTTCAGGATCATGTCTTTCAACGACTCTTCCTCTATCTCCATTCCCCAGAATCAGACTGTTGAAATCCTTAGTGTGCTACAAGGTCTGAAGGAAGCCCAGGAGCGAACAAATGAATTGTCGGCTGAAGGACTGAGAAGACAGGTGAATCAGGCATCAGCGGCTGTCTTCAATCACAAAGGGATCCCCGTTAGACGAGGAAAGGAGAAGAAGATGAAGCGTCAATTTGTTTCCCAGCGACAGAAGCAGCAGAAGAACCCTTGCTGTGGTTATTGTAAGAGGCCAGGACACCTTCAGAGGGATTGTCGCCGCGCCCAAGGGAAATGTCTGATATGCGGTTCCAACAAACATCTCATCAACGGCTGTCCGGAAAGGAAAGAACTAAAAGAAGGAAACTCGTCCACCCTCCCCACTTCTGCCAAGTGAGGATTATCGCGTAGTTCGAACTTCGACTAAGGCGGATCTAACGCAAGATTCAACTCTCGCGACGAGAATGCAATGTTATAGTAGTCGAAGAATGATTTTTCATGTTATCTACTTTCAGTAATAATATTGTCATCTTTTATGAATATTTCCCTCCATTTGAACCTTTGTATCCGTCGAACTTTAGTTGAATGAAATAAAATTTGAATCATAATATATGTATCATTCTCATGCTTTCTCGATGTCGAATTCTATTCATTATCACAGTATTTTCATTCTGATCTTTCAGTTCCTGCAACCGCATATTTTTCTATATTTCATACCCTGAGCTTTCCTTGATATATTCCACTGTCTAATCACGACTACTCTTTTCAGGCCATGGCTCACCCTGGAGCAGCGCCGCATCTAGACGAGGATGCACAGTCATGCGTTTCCTTAGATCACACACTGACGAGTTCCGATGATGAGGTCAATGGTCCACAGGTCAACTTCGAAAACAATGATTCAGAGGACGAAGGAGTTGCCGCCCCAGAGTTTAACGTGATAGCTGATTTCGACGAAGAAGAAGAAGATCCTGAAGGGAACCCTATAGAAGAAGACCCGATAGAGGAAGATCCAATAGAAGAAAATCCAGTGGAGGAAGACCCCATGGAAGAGAACCCAGAAGGAGAAGATCACGTGGAATCAGATCTCGATGAAGAAGCCCTATCTGAGGAAGGAGGACCAGAAGGTCAAGATCCCGTAGTGGAAGGACTTCCAATAGAGATACCTGCGAGGCGCTATGGAAATGGACGCCCCTACCTGAGCGCGCGAGCCTACCGCAACCTACTGAATCTCCACAACCGCGATTGATGGAATTCCTTTTTTTGTTGTCTTTCTGGCCAAATAAGATGTGTATAGTTTATGGCCACTTTTCGTCTTTGGGAATGTCTTGTTTCAAATTTTCTTGAATGAAATAAATCTTCTAAATTCATAAACCTTTTGATTATTGGTTCGTTTAATATTTGTTTATTGCCCTTATCCATTTATCCTTCTGCTGAGATTCCTGACTGTCCACCCTACTCATTATATAGTTTTCACCCTCGCTTCAATTCGAAAGTACCGCACCCTGATCCTTGGAATGAGCCACCATTCATCCTTCGTCTGTACCCTGTTTGAGATCCTTCTAGAAGCAGGACCTTCCTTATGAATTATCGAGTTCATTAGCTTTTCAAATTCTTGGTTCATAGGATTTATCGATCGTTAGTCTCCTCTATATTTTTACCTTGTAGTCCTTTCGTTGCTCACCATTACTTTCTATGCTGACCCGATCCCAGTCTCCTTGATCTTCAGCCTAAAGCCGACACACTTCAACCTCCTGATTGAGCCACACTTCCTTATAATCAATACCCTATATAGCCTTATACCTATTTGTGTTCTTCCTATTACCCTAATTGTATTTAGGGACACTGTTATACAAAGATTTAGTTTTCGATACTTTGAATTTATCAAAGAGAGTGTGTTATTGATTACTCTATTTCATATATTTTAAGTACGCTATTATTAATCTCTTTTTCGGTAGCGCAAACTAACACTACGCATATATTGTTCTATGTTCCACGTTTTCGTTATGTGAGTTTTCTAAGCTGATTTAAAACTATTCGATCGATAAATTACCTTAAAATGTTTTACCCTATCGACTAAGCTTCACTACCTCATTGTCGTTACTATATTTCCGGGTGTTGTGCCTATGTTTACTATTATAAATGATTGTGTCTTATACTTATTATTTCTACCTTGCTACTTTTAATATGCTTATATGTACACACATTTTGGGTTCGATTCTATCGAACAAGCCTTGAATATTATTTTTCGCTATTGTCATCTAAATTCTTGTATACATGTATTTACCCATATAGTTGTTCCTGCTTTATACCTATTAGGCCTACCCTTCGGTATGTTGTTTTCACTTATATACATATTTTCAGGTTCTTCGTCCGCGGATTTTTAGTAAATCCTTATATATTAGTTTGCAACTATGATGGCTTTCGCTTATGTTCTATAACTTATTATTTCTTTAAATTTCGAGGACAAAATTTTTGTTAAGGGTGGTATGATGTAATACCCAGCACCCTTTGGTACGTCTATATTCGTAATTTTATTTTCACCTATAAGATTTTATTTATAATTATCTTCATTTTAAAGTTTCCCAATCTATTTTAGTTCTCCTCCTTTTCCTTTCTAAAACCCGAAATCCCCACACAATGACCCTCAGCATTATTCTGTCAGCCCAGCTCTTTCAATTTTCCCATTAGTTCAGTTATTTAATTTAAACCCAAAATCTATATTTTTCAGCCCGTTTCCTTTTTCCCAGCCCACTTAGTTTTAAATTCTTTAAACAAATTTTTAGCTGGCCTGTTCCCTTCACTCAACCCACACACCTCTATTTTAAATAAATTCCTAAACTATTCTTCTTAACCCAACTCCATTAGCCCGGCCCCAATTCTCTTTTTCCTATTTTATCTTAAATTTTTTCACTGGCCCGGCCGCGTCTTCTTTTCTTTTTTTAATTTAATTTCTGTTGGCCCATTAACCGAGCCCGGCCCTCTTATTCCTTATTTCTTTTTCATTTGATTTCCCCTTTTAAACCCCGGCCCGCTCCCTCACCAGCCCACACCCTTTTTAATAATTCCCTAAATTGTTTTTTATCTCGGCCCACTCCAGCCCACTACCTCTCCTCCTTCCTCACAACGGCTACTTCCTCCTCAATTCCCGCGCACGTTTTCCCTCGCGACCACGTCGCCGCGTTCCTCGCCTCCACCGACGCCACGCTTGCGTGCGTTACGCCCACGACGCGCGACTCCGTCTCCACTATCTCTCCTCTCTACCCACCTACACCCTTTCCTCATCTCGTTCCTTTTCTCCCTCATTCTCCTGCCTTCTCGACCTCGCCTGCACCCTACTCCGTCGTCGACGACGACGACTTCGACCCCATTCATCTTCTCTCGCTCACCACTCCACCATCGACACCGACTCCTCTGGCCAACGGCGACCCCTTCTCTCCTCATCCCTGCACCGTCGTTTCAACCCTACGGCGAGCTTTCCCCTGCACCCATCGCCGTCCACCCTGCACCACTCTAAACGATCACCTACACCCCCAACCCACAACCTCCATCGACCAAACACCTCCTCACCATCTCCCCGCTTCGACTCCCTCGCCCGACCACTATCCCTCTCTGTTTCCCTTTCTCAGACTCTCTCCCCACTCTCTCCCCTCTCTCTCCAACTTCCTCTGTCACTCTCTCTCTCTCCCGATCTCTCTCTCTCTCCCGATCTCTCTCTCTCTCTCTCTCTCTGTCTCAACTCTCTCTCTCTCGTTTCTCTCTCACTCTCTCTCGTTTCCCTCTCTCTCTAACTCTCAGCCTCTCTCTCTCTCTCTGTAACCCTCTCTCTCCCTCCATCACTCTCTCTATCTCAAAAACCCTCATTCTATCCCTCTCCTTCACCCACTGTCTCTCTCTCTAACTCTCTCTCTGCTCACACATACACTTTCTCCCTCGGCCTACACACACTTACTCTGCAATCTCTCTCAGTCGGCCTCGACAGCATCAGCAATCTCCAGCCCCAACACCACCGGAACACGCAACAACCATCCTCCGACTCGAGCCAAACCCAAGCTTTGGCGAGGCTCGTCGCACGTTTACCACTCCGTACCGGGACGTGTCACTACTGTCTTCGCTGCCGTGCTATCAGTTCTTCGTGTCTAGGCAAGTTTTCGACTTGCTTACATGCTATTTACCTAAGTACGATTCTTAATTACATATATTATAATGTTACGAGTTTAAAACTATTATGTGCCGTAGCTGTTCGATGCTTGTTCCCTTAGGAAAACATTATCAAAATTGACGGAACTCAATGGTGTAGGTTGTCCCGTAGGGCTGTGAACATAGTGTGTGATTTTTATTGGATAATGTAATCGATAATGACTAAAACAACTACCCCCAAGTTTGATCGTAAAACCGTAATCCTGTTGTATCTGAAAATCGTCAAATTCACCATAAATCATATACATGCTAGAATGGTGCGTTCAAGGGCTCAAATCGAAGCCGACTCGATGAACTTTAACCCTATACCAGTTTTCAAACATTTCTGTATTTAAACTGTGATGATATTCGGATCGGAGTGCGACTCTGGACTGCAGTCCAGAGTAACTCCAGTCTTTGCTTGCTGTTTCGTATTGGATACCATAGAATTTCCTTAACTCGTAAGTTGCAGAACTCTGCTTTTTATTATAGATAAATCTGTTATCTAGACAACACAATTGATTTCATCCTGTTTCGTTACCGTTTGATATTTAATCTGTAATTTAGAAGATCGGGACACATAACAGTCCCAGCAGAATCAGAATTGACATGTTGATATTAAACAGATTATAACTCCTAACGTACAGACGCGATTGAAGATCCGTTTATTGCGTTGAAAACTTTACTGAAAACCCTAGAATTAATTCAACTGTAGCGTCGCTAAATTATGATCCCAACTGGGGTTAAAATGCTTTGCGAAATGGATTCCTGATTCTGAAACCGGATTTCCAGCCGCGTGCGCTTAAAATGAAACAGTTATAACTAATGATCCTGAAAGCCGATTGGCTCGAAACCAAATTAGATGGATAGCTAACTGAACATATTAATTACTACCTGTTTATCATTTCGCCAAATTATATACATATGTTTCATGATAAATCGTGCAAGTGATAGACTGTTGTTTTTATGACACCTCAATTGTGCTTCTTATACTGTTCATGCATCACATCATACCCGTATCATTGTAGTGATAACCTAGTGACATCGTGCATTTACCCAGTGTTAGATTTTAGTGGTGATTGTGGCAAGTACGTCAGTGTTCGTGTATCCGTGATTAAGTGAAAGTGATACGTACTGGTACACAATCAGCGATCCTATTATTTCATTGCATTGTCGACGTCTGTGAGATGCGTGCACGTGTGACTATAAGTGGAATGGGACATTTATGGAAGCGTTGCACGGGTGTCACAGATAAGACACCAGACACTGCCGTTTATCTTAGGTATTAGTCGGGACGTGCTTGATGGAGGTCCTGCCTCCAGTTCTCGCACAGACTTGTCACGGATCGATTAGTATTTAGGTTGATGGTTAGCGTTTGATGTAGACCATGGGGTGTGGGGTAGTTTAAGTGTGAGTTCAACAGAATCTCGGGAGTCCCATGCCGGCTTATATATTTAGGGAGTTATATGGAGATTTACAGGGTACGTGATATATACACCGTGATATTCTTGTTACATGTTGGGCCCGTGGTCCCTTGCCCTTGGGTTCTACCCTTGGGTGGAGGACACTCACGAGTGGTTGACTCTCACACTTGGACTGACGATAGGCTTAGTGACCTGTACAGTGAGACTTAGAGACTGATAGGAATACTGGCATTTTATTCATGATATACTGTGTGGCATACGTGACATATCGTTATACCGATTTACTGTTCCGCTACATTGATTACTGCACATCCATATTCATACCGTCATTGATTTACTGTTATTCATTTCCATTACCACTGTTAGAACTATCACTTGATTATATATATATATTATAATTGCTATTGTGTCGCTCTGACGACCTGAGTATGCATGCTCAGTGTGAGGAGAAGATTTAGCTTGGATCAGAACTAGACGTGTATCACAGGCTTCTTGACTTGCTACTCCGAGTTACTTTCGTTTGTTCCATTTCAGGTCAGTTTATATTATTGTACCTTTCAGTTACTGCATTTCTCATTACCTGCGCATTGATTTACTGTTTACCATGATAAACTAGAAGCCGAAGTGTGACTACGGCAGGACATTTCCTTGACCGTAGGAGCATGGCTGGCCTTGTTTACCCCTCGTATTCCGTATTTTGGGAAGCGGGGCGTGACAAGGAAGAAAAAGAAGAAGTGGATGAGGGGTTCGGGTCGGGTCGGGTATTAGGGTGAGTCGGGTCGGGTCTTAGGTTAGATGAGTCGGGTCGGGTTTGGGAGTTAGATTAGGAATTATACAATTAAAAATATATAATAAATATATATATATATATATATATATATATATATATATATATATAAATGTAACAAAAAAGGAATAAAAATCTGAAGAAATACGGAAAATATATATACAGAACTGGGGATTTACACACCGTTAGCCTCCTAACAAAGTAATGTGATATGTTAAAAAAATCCTCTTTTTAGCCTATTAGGGTTTTTAGTGCAATTTAAATATATGAGGGGCCTTTTAAATAAATATGAAGTATGAACAAGATTTTTAGTAATTACCGAATTATGACGGAGCTTTTTAGTAAAAATCCCATATAAAATTTGCCCTTATTTTTTTTGGCACTGGCCCATAACCCCTAACATATGCACAATACACACTTCACATCCACGCACACACGCATCCAGGGGACCTACGAATTTGCCCTGAAAACGTTAAGTTATGCTCACTTTTCCTCTTAGATTTTCTGGGTTCAAATCGCGTACTCTTCCCAAAAAAGAAAGTGCCGATACCAACAAAGCTATTGCTCATTTGTAAAAATTTTCCTTTTAAATTTGATTAATTACATACAAAATATCACTACTGGTCCACCCAACCTTTTTTTGGATTGATATGATCTAAATTTTAAACAAGGGTTAATTCCAAAAAAACCCAAACTTTTAAACTAGAATACAAGAAACCCCTAAAAACTTTTAAAATATACAAGAAATTATCACAAAATTTTCAAAATATACAAAAAAAAACTGCCACAAAAATTTTCAAAAACTACAAGAACCCCTAAAAGTTAGGTGTCGCGTCAGCAACTGGTCGCTAGTCCTGTCGAAATATTCACGTGCTAAGTCAGGTATCTAGGCCATGCAAAACCCAGACGTCAGCACGTCATAAATATAATAATAATAATAACTAAGCAATATATTATATAGAGTGTTATGTGCAAAATAACATATAATTATAAACAAACAATCATAGGTGATATAACGGCAGTCTATAGATATCTCACGTGTATTCTAAAATCTGTGTTTCTAGGTTATCTATCCTAACGGTATTTGAAACCAATTAATATAATCTCATCGTAACTCAATAGTATCCCATGCGTGTCCGGGACCACGGTCATGGTTCTCGGGGCTGAATCTGAGACGTGCCGCTAGGCAGTAAAACAATGTCATATACAGACAAATGATGTCAGGATCATCATTCCGGGACGTAAAGCCCATTTCGACTGATCAATCTTTAGAAAGTAGTGAAATGTTGAGTTACAGGTCAGATTTCATTCTTGATTTTCTCTTTTCCCCCAGGTTTCATGTTCAAGTCAGGTATCAATAGAATATTTATCTAATGTCAACACAGGGACAATCATGCACAAGTCTTATTTAGCAAAACAAAAAGTCAAGTCAATCAGGATAACATGTCAATATTGTCGGCATCGGTAAGTATTACAGGCAACATATATTAAAATGATAACAAAAACAGTACAGTCTGGTAAGTTACAAGTATGTCAAGAATAACGTAATCATATCATATACAAGACCAAGATAATAGAATTAACAGGGATAGCATATTCAATCTAATTAATAACTATAAAGTGGTGTTGATTAACCATGCATAAGAAAGTTCCTTTCAGAAATTCAGCGTCGCCCTAATTTGTAAAATAACTTAAAAATAACAAGTATCCTCTAAATGGGACGTGTCATATACCAAAACAAAGCTAATTTAATAAAGTTTTCATTTTTATAAGTTAAAGTATCTTAGGTTGTTCCTACAAAAAGTTATGAATGTTCGAAATTGAAAGTTTGCTGCTGGAATTTCCCAGAAAAGCAGTTCAGAAGTACTTTCATCTACGGTTTACGTTATTTAAACAATTTATTTTGTAAGTAAATATTTCACAGGATTATAGTAAACTGAGTTAGCTTCATAACGAACTAAAGAACACCTACTAATGATTTTTCTATGATTTATAAAGTATTTTATAAGTTAAGGTGTACAGTAAATTCCAGATTTGTCGTATCCGCTTGGCGACGACATTTCATGTGTAAACTATAATATTTTCAAACTATATTTTGCATAACGTTATAAAATGTAGATTATAAACTAGTTAATGATATACGGATTATATAGATATAAACGATATAATTGTTCTCCGCCGAACACAGAGATGCGACCGCGTAGGTCCGTCTTACCTGAATTTCGAGGGCAGATACTATTTGGTGCTATCCGTCCACCTCTCCGAAGATGCCAAGTTGATTTATGACACCGTGTATCGAAGGTTTAGACGGATGCGGCCGATGTAGCAGACTTCGTTAGATTCCCCCTTGTTGAGGGGTTTTTGATTGTGGGGACGCTCTTCCCTGCAGGCGCAAGCCCCTGCGGTTAATTACGCTACCGCATCGCGGTAACCACTTTCTCCTTCTCTAGATGGTCACTTCGTGTCGTGGGTATTTGTTTTGTTTTTAGTTGCCTGTGGATTGTATACGGAGACTAATTTATGTTGTCTCCCGTAGGGCGTGGATTAGTCCAAATACGTATTTTCTTAGATTTGGGTTTGGGGTTGGGTTTAAGAATGCGTTAGTCTCATTTGAGACTAAAATCAATTTAAACGTTTGTTAAGGATACGTTAGTCTAATTTTAGACTAAGATCAACTTAACGATTTATTAAGGATACGTTAGTCTAATTTTAGACTAAGATCAACTTAACAGGATCATTTAGATCCAACAAAAAAGCATTTGAACTCTATTTGTTTTAGTTTAGGGACTTTGCGGTCCAGTTTAAAGACATCTTATTCTGTAAAGGTTAAGGACATCATAGTCCTGTAAGTCTACGGTAGCATCCTGGCCGTCTTTCCGAGACCAAAATGCGGAAACGAAATTTTTTCTTAACTTGAAAACCGGCGCTATCGTATGCTTAAAACCTGGATCGAACCATTTACCTACTACTAGCTATCTAGAGAAGGGATAGAATGCTATACCGATCGATCCGTGTCCTTCGGTCTTTGGCCACCATCCCAAGCTCCTCGCGGCATCTCCGGTCTCGATCTCCTCGTCGGAAAGGGTACCACATCGAGAAGTCTTTTTACGGGCTCCCACCTCTGAACCGAGGCAACTCGGACACGAAGTTGGCTAGCCGACG
Source organism: Agapanthus africanus (assembly GCA_030015575.1). Classification (NCBI taxonomy): domain Eukaryota; kingdom Viridiplantae; phylum Streptophyta; class Magnoliopsida; order Asparagales; family Amaryllidaceae; genus Agapanthus; species Agapanthus africanus. The sequence goes on along the minus strand of CM057346.1, from coordinate 139,877,123 downwards.
TGTCCAAGATTGCTGTAGACTGAGTGTAGAATGCTATGTCTCGAGGGGTTATTAGAAGTTGCCATTTGGATGGAGGTGGAGGAAAAATCTTTGGAGATGAACTAAAGAAGTTTTTAGTGTAAAGTGAGATGAATATTTTTCCCACACCAAAAAGAATCCTCTCTCACAAAATGAATGTGCTGCCTCCTTAAGTGGCCGGCCAAAATTGGCAAGGGAAATATGAAGGGGGTGAGCACAAGAAAAGGTGGGGTGAGCATAATGAAAAGGGAACAAAAATCCACTCCAAAACATTACCCTCAAAGTCTTTTCTAATCCTATCATATTAATGCAAGAAAAGAAATGATGAAAAAAGGAATCAATCTCATCAAGAACCATCATGAACCCTCCACCTTGCTAATTTGCACATTTGCAAATAAGCCCCTCCCATCACAAAAATTCGGCCATGAAAGAACAAAAGAAAACTGGCCGGAACGGAATGTAAACTGGAAACTTCAAAAAAAGCGATCCCGTAATAAATTACAGGAAAACCCCGCGACTGTATATACATACCCGCATTTGTATTCCGACCGAATACAAATGCAATAAGACAAAATCTACACTGTACAATACTAGGATCCGGCTTAAACCAAAACCCGCTAGTATTATCCGTTCGATCATGATCTGTGCAATACCGCACATATATGATCGAACCCTGCCATATATCCATACGGCCTCTACAACGTTTCGCCCGAAACTTGAGAAACTGTCTGTGGGGGACTCTAAAGACTCATCAATACTTTGGCTGTGGATTTAACCACTAGCTCGTTAGAGGTATTAACCATACGTAACGGGCTACCAGGTATTGACCAAAAGGGAGATCGATGAGCGAACTCATTCTGACACCCTACTGAGCCTGTCAGTGACAATATCCGTATAGTCCGGTTCGTTCGTCTATGAGCATCGCATGGCGGGCCTAGGGGGTTGGTAAAAGTCAGACCCCCAAAAGCGGTACAAGTCGTGTCGGAGTGTAGCCCAGAACACCCTGAGATACTACTGGAATACCTACCAGTAAATCTCCTGCCTTGGCCAAGGACTTCGTGTAATGGCTCTCCTAGACACAGCGCGACCTCACCCCCAATACCGAGAGAGACGAACCCCTGCAGATCCGCTCACTGCCTCCATATGGCTCGGTACTGTACCCAACTAAAACCTGTTTGCACGACTCCTTTGAGCCGTGGTAGGGTAGTAATCAAAGTACAGTGGGAACTCACACAAGACAAATGACGATCTCAGGTCGATGAACTAACCTGTACACATGTCACCAGGGAACTGCTATCTGATATCAGGTATAATACCAACTAGCATGTTCCCGGCGAGTCCTGTCCGGTGTACTCATAACCCAATGAGCACCTGTATATATCTTAGGTGAACCAACTGACACCAGTGGCTTGTGAGACCGGCCACCGCCCCTCGTCGAGGTCTCGACTGTATACACTAGTCTACTCCGGAGTATCGATACCCTGTTTCGAAACTCCCACGACTAGGGACCACTTTTAAGGATGTGCTTATAGACTACCGGCTCCCACGTATATGATCGCCATCATACTGCTGGCCGTCAAGCAAGAATCCTAAGGGCTCTATCAACGCGCAATAGTGACCTGTAAGGTCACCTAAAGCAGTATACGATGATAAAGATAAAGCAGATAGCATACTATCATCTTGAGTAAGACCATCCTACCGGCATAGGTCCTCCCTCAATCATTGCAATCACGTGCCTGTGATCCAATAATTGACTCTGAGGGCACTATATCCAACAAGTCCATGGGTTTAAGGACCCCACAGTCCGAGATTAAGGACATCATAGTCCATGGGTTTAAAGACCCCACAGTCCATGGAATGTCTGGTTGTCGGGACCCGTCACCTCTCTGAAGACGTTGAAGGATTGCAACGATAAATATCAGAGGAGTGAAGAGATGTACCCTTAAACCAATTTTGGTTGGGAGATCTGTAGTCCAATTGGAACTAAGATCTGAGATTTATGAGCATATAGGCTCAATTAATTTGAATGAGAGTTCTGTGGCCAACTTGGGCTCGGCCCATTCAGTTAAAATGTTAAACATTTGACAATACTGAGCATTGATTTGAGTTCTGACAATATTTTTGTCTTTTACTGAATGCTGAGTATTCATCATAGCTCTAGGGCTTTATTTAAAGAACAGTTTATGTTCTATCAACGCACGCGTGAGGAACACGTGGCGCGCTTGGCGCTGTGCGCCAGACAATGAGCGTATTGCGTTTCTGGTGAAGTAGCGCACACGTGAGGAGTACGTGGCGCGCTTGGCGCTATGCGCCAGATAATGAGCGCATTGCGCTTCTGGTGAAATAGCGCACACGTGAGGGGCACGTGGCGCGCTTGGCGCTGAGTGCCAAATAATGAGCGTAGTGCGCTATATTTGGAGCGCTGAGGCGCTGCAGCGCTGTGCGCTATATTTGGAGTGCTGAGGTGCTTCTGTTAAATAGCGCACACGTGAGGAGCAAGTGGCGCGCTTGGCGTTGTGCGCTAGTCTTGAGCGCAGAGCGCTTCTTTATATTAGGAGCGCTAAGGCTCTTTTAAATTATGAGCGGTAAGCCTCCGCAGCGTTTTGTGCTAGATGTGGAGCGCTGAAACGCTCCTTTTAAATTGGAGCGCTAAGGCTCTTCTTTTATGCAACTTTGATCAGTTTTGCGCTCTGAGAATTAAATTCTTTCTTATGAGAGAGTTTGTCTCATGGATCTAAGAACAAAGTTCTTATTTTATAAGAGATATTTCAATCTCTTATGTTTTTGATGAAAATCTTTGCCTTTATGGATCTGTGATCCTAAGAGAATTGAATCATTCTCCCCTCTTTTTTATAACGAGATATTATGATCTCTTTTGTAAAAGACAATTTGTCTTATAGATCTATGATCTGTCATAAGAACTAAGTTCTTTTCCTGATGAGATTTTTTATCTCTTTGTTTTTACCTTGGAGAAAAATTCTTCTTCTGCCGAGCTTTGCTCTTCTCTTCTGAACTTTTTTCAAAGTTTAGAGGGGGGGGTTCCTCTATATGAGACTTGAAGTCTTGGGGCCTTTATATAGGGCAAGACTGATTTGTTCAATCAGTTAAGGAGATTTTTTCTCCAATTGATTTGGGGATTTCCCCATCGTTGGATCTTTGATCCAAGGGCTTCTGATTTACAGAAGGCAATCTTCTTGTTTTTAACAACATTGGGAAATCTTTCCCCACACAGAATTTAATCTGTATTTTAGTGATTTTTAATCACCATTGGATCATTGATCCAATGGTGCTCTGATTTACAGAGCACAATCCTTTTGTTTGGAAAGATTTTGAGAAATCTTTTCTTAACAGAATTTCATTCCGATCAATTGATGATTTATCATCTTTATTGGATCTTTGATCTGACGGTGGGGAACATTTAGTTCCAGCGCTAGCGCACTCGTGTTTTGCATGTGTGCGCTGCTTCAGAGCGCTGGCGCTCTTTGCGCTAGTGCACTCGTGCTTTGCACGTGAGCGCTGCCTCAGAGTGTTGGCGCTCTTATGAAGCGCTGCTCATTTCAAATTTTGAAAACTTGAATAGAGCTTTGCTCTGATTGGGGGAAACAATTGCCCCCCGTTGTGCTCACGTGGCTCACACGTGAGTGTATCGGTGACAGCATCTCCACCATTAGATCGACTTTGAAGTTGAAAAGGCTCTCAGTGCCTATAAATAGGGCCTTTGGCCCTTAAGATGACTTCTGTTCATCTTCTTTCTTATTTTCTGAGAATCAATTTCTCCTTTAGAGTATAGCTCTCTGTTTTAAGAACTCTCTTAAAAACAGAACTCTGTCAAATTTTTAGGTAAAAGATCAAATCTTTAAAGAGATTAGTCAATAAACTTGGGTTTCACCCATTAACAGAGCTTTTGCTCTCCTTAGATCATAGATCTTCAAGAAAACCTTTTTTTAGGGTTTCTCAACAGAGTTTTGCTCTTGTTAGAACTTAGATCTTTCTTAGGATTTCCTAACCCATCAACAGAGTTTTGCTCTTTTCAAATCATATAGATTTATTAATCTTTCATGCAAACTCTTAGAGTTTGTTCATAGATCTTGAAGTTATCAGAATTTTAATTCATTAAAAATTTTATTTTAAGTTTTCTGATGGGTTATTCCATCATTTTTTACAGAGCAAGCCTCTTGAGAAATTTTTATTCCTTTCATCATCGGAATTGACAGATGTCACTCTGTTATAGAGCGCTGCTCTCAATGGGAGATTTACACCTTGGCCCGAGGGCCCTCATTAAATGAGAATCTTTTGAGGATTTTCTCGTTTAATGACAATCTCATCAAATTATGAGATTGTTTTATTAATGATGAACTGTCATCTAGATTATGTGGGTCCTCTTTGGTCCCTTTTCACTGCATTGCAGTGCGGTACGGATTTAAAGTACCTAATGATGGAACTTAATCTGTAGCATTGGCGGCTGAAAATTTATTCTTTTCCGCGTAGGTACTATGTCTTTCGACACTTCCTTCCCGTTCGTCCATTCGGAAGGCGGATTCCCCGCAGCGCCAGTGGACCGAGAAGTTTTTGCACTGATCAAAGACCATGATCAGGAGCACAAGAATCTTCATTTATGGGGAATATGGTACAACCAAATCATCAGGGGTCGGCGGAGCTTTTCTTGCGCAGTACCCTCGGAGCCCATTTTGGCAATCTCTTACGCTGACCCACCCCCGGTGAACTATGCCGTGGAGGAGGTTAATTGGACTTCAGATGGTCTCCTTCAGCCTTCTATGGCTGCGATACCCGTACAGCCTCCAATGACGTTGGATATCCTAGGACGGCATTGTAGGGATCCTAGGCACACCCATGAGGTTCTACAAGTGATCAAACATGGCCAATTCAAATCTTTTATGTGCCTACAAACCCTAATACGGATCGTTAACTAGATGTATAGGCGAAGCAATGCAAGTAAACAACTTTAACTTAAAGGAAAGGGGCTACAACCTTTGTAGATCTGATCCTCCACCTCCATAGCTCCGTGATGAAGTCCCCTCACTGCGATCATCGAATCCCGGACTCTAGCGTCGGCTTCATCGGAGAAATGGGCGGGCTAGGTCGTCGACTTCGATGCCGAAGATGATCTACGTCGAGGCAACACAAGATCAAGCTCCAACTTCACCAAGCCATGAAACTTGTGAAGAAAACACCCTATACTACTTGGCAAGTAGTAGAGGATGAAGAAATAGGAAGTGGGTTCACTTTAGAATTGGATTTCTCACTCTTTTTCTCATGTTGCCATTGATGGAGGCAAGGTTTCTTCTTTGTTGAAGAAGAAGAAGAAGAAGAAGAAAGAATATGATAAGTTATTATTGAAAATAAAAAATAAGTTGATTCTTATCATATAGCAACCATGGTTAAGTGTAGAGAATAAACTAGGGTTAGGTTGAATGGTTAGGGTTAAGCATGAAACAAAAAAGGTAGACTTATTCAAAGCTTCATGAAGCTTCAACTAGCAAACAAAGAAAGCCACCATGATTTATTTATCTTTCAAAAATGAATAAATAAATAAATGAAAAGATAAGTAAATAAAAACCCTAACCATTAACATAACCATGGTTTAATTCTTTACACAAACCCAAGTTTGCATGTATCATCAAACATGATACAAACAAGTGCACAAAAGTATATCACATATACAACTTGTGTATTTCAAGTGAGAAAATCCATTTAAAGTGAACAAATACTAGTTAATGCAAAGTAATATATCAAATATATAATTATGCATTAAATCATTAAATCAATACTTGATTTAACGATCCGGTCATATCGCATATAACCGACTAATATCCAATGTATCGGCTTATCGAATCAATCCTTGATTCGATAACTAGGTTATATCACATACAACCATTCGATACATTCATCGCGAGAATAGAATACGGTATCACATACACGCATTATTCTCGGTCCCGCACATATCTCATATGCGCTCCTATTTCGTTTCGCTTGAGCCAGGAAACCTCTGTGTAGGACTCTAAAGACTCGTCAATACGCCGGCAGCAGGTGATGATCATATCAAACACCCACAAGCCGCAAGCGGTCTGCTAAACGTAACGGCCACCCGGGTATTGAGCGATCAGAAGATCGACGAGCAAGCCCGCTCACACTCCTGTGAATCCAACCAGTAACACTTACCGTACAGTCCGTCTGTTCGTCTGATATGTCGCATATCTCGCCTAGGGGTGGTAAACGTCAGACCCCAATAGCTCGATAAGTCATGCCGACGTGAGGTCCATAACAATCGTGAAACTACTGATAACTCTTACCAGTATATCACTGCAACCCTGGCCAGGGATTTCCTATTATGGCCAGTCGAGCATAGCGCAACATCAACCCCCAATACCGGGAGAGACGAATCCCCTCCTATCGCTCATTGCCTCCATGTGAATCGGGACTGTACCCAAAAAACCACTTGTTTGCACGACTCAGTAGAGCCGTGGTAGGGTGGGAATCAAAGCACAGTGGGAGACACACAAGACTCTATGACGATCTCGGGTCAACAGACTAAGCTGTACCAGTGTCACCAGAGAACTGCCATCTGACGTGAGGTATAATACCTTCTGGGAGTTCTCGGCGAGTCCGTTCAGTGTACCCAGTCTCCACTGAGCACCCGCATACCATCTCTGATGTCAAACACCAATGGATATGGGATCATCCATCGCCCATCACATGGGTCGAGAAGATATACGCTAGTCTACTCTGGAATATCGATGCCCCGTCTCGATATTCCCACGACTAGGAACATTGAAGGATGTACTCATGGACTACCCAGGCCCCACTAGTATGATCTGCATCACAGTCCTGGAAGTCGAGTACACATCCTAAGGGCTTTATCAACATGTAACAGAGAGACAGAAAGTATACATGTTAAGATAAAGAGCAACCAGATAGCTTACTATCATGTCGAGCAAGAAAGTCCTACCTATATATGTCCCAGCATCCACTACAATATACATCCAATGTACAGTAATGGCCTCTAGGGCATACATATAACTAACAGGCATATATGCCAGGGTGAGTCGTGCCCTTAGGGACAACCATACAACATAGGCTTGACTTCCCGTCACCTAGTCGGATATTTGCAGTGGGCCCGGTACATTTTTTCCGCCAAGAGGTTGCAGTTGTTGAGACTCGGGTTGTATCCCGCAGTTTACGTTTCTCTCTTTCAGTACTCCACGCCTCCTACATGGTGGGTAAAAGCCTTTTTAAAACAATAGAACTGTTCCCCTTCGAATCACGGAGACGCGACCGTGCAGGTTCGTCTCGCCTGAGATTCGGGGCAGATGCTATTTGGTGCTATCCGTCCACCTATCCAAAAATGCCAAGTTGATTTATGACACTGTGTATCGAAGGTTTAAACGGATGCGGCCGATGCAGCAGACTTCGTCAGATTCCCCCTCGCTTGAGGGGTTTTTGATTGTGGGGACGCTCTTCCTTGCAGGCGCAAGCCCCTGCAGTTAATTACGCTACCGCATCGCGGTAACAACTTTCTCCTTCTCCATATGGTCACTTCGTGTCGTGTGTGTTTGTTTTGTGTTCGGTTGCCCGTGGATTGTATACGGAGACTAATTTATGTGGTCGCCCGTAGGACGTGGATTAGTCCAAATCCGTATTTTCTTAGATTTGGGTTTGGGGTTTTGGTTTAAAGATACGTTAGCCTTATTTGAGACTAAGATCAACTTAAACATTTGTTAAGGATACGTTAGTCTAATTTCCAGACTAAGATCAACTTAACAGGATCGTTTAGATCCAACAAAAGAGCATTTGGGTGCTCTATTGTTTAGTTTAGTGATATTGCGGTCGATTACCGGTTTAGGGACATGGTGGTCCATCATTCCCATTTTGGGGACGAATATTAGTTTAAGGACATTTCGGTCCACTGTTCCCATTTTGGGGACGAATATTAGTTTAAGGACATTTCGGTCCATTGTTCCCATTTTGGAGACGAATATTAGTTTAAGGACATTTCGGTCCATGAGTTTAAGGACCCCACAGTCCGTAGCAATGTATGGTTGTCGGGACCCGTCACCTCTCTGACGACGTTGAAGAATTACGATGACAAATATCAGAGGAGTTCAGAGATGTACCCTTGAACCGGGTGTAAATTGATTTGGAAGAGCAGTTGTGCTCAGTTCAATTTAAATTGAGGATTTATGGCCAGAATTGGGCTAAGTCCATTTGAAAATGTTCAATATTTTATTTATATTTGGCCTGTTAGGCCTTTGTTTGGGCTCTGCCCTTTTTAAACAATGCATAGCATTGGGCTTTTTATTTAAATGCATGGCATTTATATTAGGCCTGTTAGGCTTCTTAATTGGGCTCCGCCCTTTTTTTAATAATGCGTAGCATTTGTTTTGGTCTGTTAGACCTTTTAATTGGGCTCTGCCCTTTTTTAATAATGCACAGCATTTGTTTTTCTGACAGTGCGCCACGTGGCCTGTCAGGCACTCTGCGCCAATTAAAGAGCGCAAGGCGCCAGCGCATGTGGATGTGACACGTGTCACGCTCTGCTGAGCGCAAGTCTGTTAGCGCAGTGCGCTGCGCTAGTGCGCTGCTGACACGTGGCGCGCTCTAGTTCAGTGCTCCAACCCAAGAGCGCAGTGCTCTGTTTTTAGGAGCGCAAGGCGTAAATTGACACGTGGCGCTCTCTGGTGACTTGCGCCAGTCCAAGGAGCGCAACAGCGCAAATTAAGAGTGCAGGGCACTGTTCAATAGCGCAGAGCGCATCTTGATCAAATTTAGATGAAAGAAAAGAATGTTTTTAGTTCTAAAGAGGTTCTACCTTAAGTTTCAAGAACCAATGGTTCATCAAAAGGCTGTGTCTTTATATAGATCAAAAGATCTAGGGATGAAGTAAATTACTTCTTTTAATTTTTTTATGATTGGATCTTTTTTGATCTTTTTTTTTGTAATGAAGATCTTGATCTTTTTCTTAGATCTTTGATCTTTTTAGAAGAAATTCTTCTTTTTTGTGAGGTATTTTATCTCTGTTTTTCGAGAATCAAATTCTTTACCTTGAAGAAGATGATATTCTTTCTTTAAAGGCTTGCCTCTCAAATTTTTTTCAGAGTTCTCCCCTCTTTCTCTTTCTGTCCCTGAGACTTGGAGTCTAGGGGCCTTTATATAGGACCAATTAGTTTGTTAGGTTAGTTACAGAGATCTTTCTCTGATTGATCTGGGGATATTTTCCCATCGTTGGATCTTTGATCCTAAGGCCTCTGTTTTACAGAAGATAATCTTCTTATTTTAATAAGATTAAAAAGATCTTTCTAGAATTTTAATTCTGATTAATTAAATAATTCATTATTTAAGTTTTAGTGCTGGCACAGTTGGGGCAAGTGCACCTGCGCTTGACACGTGTCGCGCAGCGCACCTGTGCTGACACGTGTCACGCAGCGCAACTGCGCTAGCGCACCACTGTTTGACACGTGGCGTGCAGCGCAGAGCGCATGTTATCTGGAGCGTTGCTTCCTTTATTTAAAATTTGAATTTTAAAACAGAGCCTTGCTCTGATTGGGGTGTGCTGTCTTGGGCGCAGCGCCCCTTACGCTGGCATGTCTGTTTTTGACACGTGGCGCTCTGCGCGCAGCGTAAGGGATCTGAAGCGTTGCTTCATCTTTTGAATTTGAAATTCAAACAGAGTTTTGCTCTGATTGGGGAAACAAATGCCCCTCCACCGTTGCGCTCATGTGGCGCACACATGAGTGCAGCGGTAGCAAGATCCAGACCGTTGGATCAACTCAGGAGTTGAAGAGGCGCTTAAGCGCCTATAAATAGGACCTTTGGTCCCTTAGATGATTTTCATCTCCTCCTTGAGAATTTTTATTCAAAGCATTGTTCTTAAGCTTTAAGAACTTTTCAAGAGTAAAACTCTGTTAAAACTTAGGTATAGTCTAAAACTTTTAAGAAACCAGGGTTTTACCCATTAACAGAGTTTTGCTCTTTATAGATCTATGATCTAAAGAGAACCATTTTAGGGTTCCAATAATAGAGCTTTTACTCTCTAAAAGGATTTTATTTATAATTTCTTGATTCATTAATGGAGCTTTGCTCCTTTTAAATCATATAGCAGAACTCTTAAGAGTTTGTTCATAGATCATGAAGATCAAACATGGAATTTTATTTTTAATGAATTACATCATCTTCTCAGAGCAAGGCTCTGAGTATTCTCGGGGAATTTCTTTTAAATTCCCCTAATAATTGATTTTAACAGATGTCACTCCTGTCCGCAGATCATTGCTCTCGAGGAATTTGACTCCTTGACCTGAAGGGTCGCTTATTAAATGGGATTCCGTTTTTAGAATTTCTCACAAATTCGAATTTATTAAGTGTCATAATTAGAATTTGTTTTCTCTACAGGGATATCAAAAGCCCTTCAAATTCCGTATCTATTTTTCTTCATTACTGATCTTCTAATGATGTTTCTTTTCAGGCATCATGGCTGTTCATTTATATAGTCTGAACGAGTTCATCACTTATGAAGATATCCGCGTACAGGGCCGTTACCAAAACCAAGAGTTTACAGATGCTCAGTGCGCGGAGATTATGGGTCGTCTGCATGCACGAGTTGGTTGGTTGCTTCTTCGCCGTTCCGCTCTCTTGAAAGTCGTATTGGGAGCAATTTGGAGAGCGCTTCCGGGATTTCACGAGACCATGCCGCTTAATGCGCTGGATGATGCCGAAGACAAGGTGTATTCAGTGTATCTGTCGGGGCTGATCTCGAAGAAACGGCGAGATAGCCTTGTCGATATTCTGCATCAAATTTTTCAGCAGACGACGATAATCTCTTCTTATCAAAGGGTGGGAAACATTGCCGAAGATCTTGATACGCGCGAGCGCGAGAGGATGCGCACGAGAAGGGTCAGAAAGGCCAGAAAGACTCTAGACGGCCTTACTTTCAAATTCCTCAATCCATGCCCTGGATCCGAGGTTTTGCCATTGTTAGTGTATATGCCCTAGAGGCCATTACTGTATCATACTAGTTTGTATATTACTTAATGGAAGCTTGGGATATTCACCTTGTATATACAATCTTGCTCAAAATAGTAGTATGCTACTTGGTTTGTTTCTACTTTAATGTGTGCATGTGTTTATTTTAGTATATCGCCTATACACATTAGTGGAGCCCTTAGGATCTTTGCTTGATTACCAGCGTTGTGATGGCAGTCACACTAGTGGGGGCTAGGTAATCTATAAGCACATCCTTATGCAGGTCCCTAGTCGCAGGACTATCGAGACAGGGCATCGATACTCCGGAGTAGACTAGCGCATGCGCTTCTCATCCCAGAGTGGGAGATGGTCTGTCCCACGGCCATCAGTACGTCGTACTGGAGATAGTATGCGGGTGCTCGTTAGGTTACGAGTACACTGGACAGGACTCGTCGGGAACTGACAGGTTGGTATTATACCTATCGTCAGTCATCAGTTCCCAGGTGACATGAGTACAGCTTAGTCTGCTGACTTGACACTGTCACTTCGCCTCGAGTGTGTTCCCACTGTACTTTGATTACTATCCTACCACGGCTCAAAGGAGTCGTGCAAACAGGTAGTAGTTGGGTGCAGTCCCGAAGCACTTGGAGGCAGTGACGGTTAGACAGGATTCGTCTCTCCCGGTATTGGGGGTTGACATCGCGCTGTGTCTAGGAGAGCCATTACACGGGTAGTCCCTGGCCAGGGCAAGCGAGATATACTGGTAGGCTTCCAGTGTTATCTCAGGGTGTATTGGGCTTCACTCCGACACGACTTGTACCGCTATTAAGGGACTGACGTTTACCGCCCCCCTAGGCCCACCATGCGATGTATCAGACGAACAGACCGGACTGTACGGAGATTGTCACATTCAGGCTCAGTAGGAGTTCAGATGGGTTTCACCTCGTCAGTCTTCTTGTCGGCATCTACCTGGGGACCGTTACGCACAGCTAGTGCCGCTTGCGGTCTGTGGTTAAACCCACTGCCAGCGTAGTGTCGAGTCTTTAGAGTCCCACACAGAAAGCTATTCGCCTTTAGGCAAAAGAGTAGAGGTCGCATGGTTTTGCGACAGGTCGCATGGTTTTGCGACAGGGTCCGGTCACATCCGTGCACTTGTGCACGTACAGTGTCCGGACAGTTAACACTAGCGGGCTTTGGTTTAAGCCAGATCCTAGTGTACGTTTTGGGATTGGTTTTATCCAGTATGTATTCGTGTTCCTCGGAACGCGAATGCGGGTGTGTATGCACATTTGACGGAGAGACAGAGGCAGAGGATTCTCATTAGGATTGTTGACCGTTGACTGTTGACTATTGACTTTTTGCTCAACCCTAATGAGAATATGATATATGATTAACAATAATATTAATTAAGTATTGTGGTGACATGGTTGTTGAGGGGTTGACTTTGTTGACTTGTTGACTTTGTTGACCGGTTGACTAGGTTGGACTAGTTGACCATCATGATGACAATGGCTATCATTTCATGGCAAAGACTTTTCACTTGCTTGTTCTCTTGTGCAATATGAGTGCATGAAATGATATAGCCATTTTGACTTAAACCATTTACACAATACTTGATTACTATTTTTGTGATGATGGTTTTGGATTATGAGAGCCAGGTGAGAAAAGTCTTTCTCATTCTATCATTTTCATTCTCTCTCTTGTGTTCTTGAGCTCTCATCTTCTTCCTCTTGCTCTCCCTCTCTTTAGTCTATGGTTCACTTGTCTCATGTGTTGAGAACCAAGAACCATAGAGAAAATCCCAACACACTCTTCTCTACTCACTCTAGTTCACAAGGTTTAGCAAACCGAGTGAACTAGTTTCTTCAAAGTACGAAGAAGAAGCCAAAGGTAGAAGCTTTCAGGTGGATCGATCTTCGGCGCAAGGAGACGACGGGGTGAAGCCGATCCGGACAACCATCGAGGCTTGAAGACGAAGGATTTCAAGAAAGAAAGGTATAACCCCCTAACCGAGTAGTTAACAACTCCTACTTAGGTTGTTAGTTAGATGTTTAACCAAGATCCGGTTTTGAGTCCATGTTACCGCCTCTAGAAAATTGTTTTTCACCAAATTCCGCATGCCCGAAAGTACCGGGAGAGGTAGCATGGATTTACAGCCATTGTAAACATTTTAATGGCGTTTTTGCTTATCGCTTTTATCAATGTAAGAATTTTCTGGGGTATGAATGGCAAACTTTTTCTGTTTCCATGTGTCTATCTTATGCATTAAACCTTTTTGCTCATGCATGAATGGGTGCGCTCTGAATGCTTAATCAAATGTAAATCAGATGTCCTTTCTGTCGCTTTCTTCTTTTTTGCTGTGTTGTTTGCCATGCGATTTTAGCAAGTGCGATCCATAGATAGTATATAACTGCCAATCTTATGCTTTTTGTAGAGTGGTGATGGCTTAGAAAACAGGGTTAGGATCTGTCGTCTAAGACTTTTTCAACTTTATGAGCCGTGAGGGTCTCATAAAGAATTTTCTCCCTACGGGTCGAGAGGATCCCGTAGGTGTATTTTCTCCTTAGGAATCGTGAGAATTCCTAAGTGTGTTTTCTCTTGAGAGTCGTAAGGATCTCACAAGAGAATTTTTCCTCTTACGAGTCGAGAGGACCTGTAAGCGGTTGTTTCCCTCCTTGTCGAGATTCGATTTTGGAGAGTGTGACCCGTGAATAGTATGCAAGAGTCCATTTCGGACCGACTTGCATGGCCCCAGTGCTTAGGAAACAGGTTTTTTTAATCCCCGCTGCCTAAGGCTTTACCTCACGAGTCGAGACAAATCGAACATTTCTCGCAAGAATATCCTAACGTCACAGTTAACCTCTGCTCTTTACGACAGAGGTCCGTTAGGGTCTGTGGTACTAGGGTTTTGTCTGTTGTACCGTCGCATTGGCTGATGTATTCCTCGATAGGCAATCTTGCTGTTCGAGTAGCCTTACGATTGTCGTGTCTCTGATCCCTTCGGGGGCTGGACAAGACGTCTTCAAGCAACCCTCCTAGACAGTTTGACCGTCGGAAGAGCAAGCGTTAGGAATTTTGCCATGCCGCTTTTTACTTGAGGTTAGGCTCATTTTGGAGAGCCCCGATGAGTTATAACCACTCCGCGCTGGTGTGGGATGATCTCCGATAGTCTTTTAGGTTTTATATGAGTTACCGTCAAGACCCTGAAGGTAGGAATTTGGCCTTCGCTTCGTTTGCTGGCATTGCGTCCGCTGTATCGAGACGAATGTCGCAGTTGTCTCTAGGTTGTTGGTGAACCGTCGAGGTTTGGAACTAGGAATTTTGCCGTGGCTCCGTTGTTTGATTGTCGTGTCTGAATCCTGCTAGAGGAAGAACGCTGGGGTGACATCTCGTCTGCTGTATCGAGACGGACGTCGAGGAGGTGACCACTCCATGTGGGATGATCTCCGATTGTCTTTCATGCTTTATATGAGTTGCCGTCAAGACTTGGCTCCGTTTTCTGATGGAGCATGGGGAGGGAAGATGTGTTTCCTTCTTCGTTTGTGCCCCTGGATTGTATACAGGGATTGCTGTGATATCGCCTGTAGGGCATAAATTTCATTATATATACTTTTTTTATTTTATTTCTTTCCGCGATGCACTATCATTTCAGCTTTTATATCGCGAAGGTCGCGATTACCCAATCATTTCGGCTGTTTTTTTCGCGGTGCCCCATCATTTCGGCTATTTATTTTATTTTCACTCGTTGCTTTTATTGCGAGTTGCCCAATCATTTCGGCTATTTTGCATGCATACATTTTTACTTGCTGATTTTGTTGCAAGTTGCCCTGCATACATTTTTACTTGCTGATTTTGTTGCAAGTTGCCCCATCATTTCGGCTATTTCGTATGCATGTGTGGCTCACTAGCTTTTTACTGTGAGCTTGGAATTAGACAACGATTTCGGCATCAGCACCGCTACGACTGGGATATTGCCAGGAGCGAATCATCATTTGCCTTTGTCGATATCGAACAAAGGTGGCTTAGTAAACAGGGTTAGGATTCTGTCGACTAAGGCTTTTGACTTCATGAGCCGTAAGGGTCGCACAAAGGTATTTCTCTCTACAAGTCGTGAGGATCTCGTAGGTGTGTTTTCTCCTTAGGAATCGTGAGAATTCCTAAGTGCATGTTCCCCTGTAAGTCGTAAGGATCTTACAAAAGGGTTTTCTCCTTATAAGTTGAGAGGACTTACAAGGGTTGTTCACCATATGGACATATCCCTAGTCACGGGTGGGACTTTGCTGGGGAAATGTTTATTCGCACCCGTGGATTGTATACAAGGGTCAGCATTGAACCGCTTGTAGGGCAATATCGGAGGTTGTGGGGGTTTGCTTAAGAACAGGTTCAGGTCTCTTATGAGCCGTGAGGGTCCCATAAGAGAGTTCTCCTTACGAGTCGTGAGGATCTCGCAAGTGTAATTTCTCCTTAGGAATCGTGGGGATCCCTAAGTGTGTTACTCCCTTGTGAGTCGTAAGGATCTCACGCAGGTGGTTTCTCTTTACAAGGTCGAGAAGACCCTGTAAGTGTCCTTTAACGAGATTGCGCCCTTTCGGGTTTTCACAAAACTCGCCGGTAGTCCTGCTGTTTTTACTCACGGCGCCCTTTCGGGTTTTCATCCGTGCCTATTTTGCTTGTGGACATACCTTTTTTTTTGGTTTTTTATTATTATTATTATTTTTTACGAGTCTGCGCCCTTTCGGATTTTCACAAACATCGCCGGTAGTCCTGCTATTTTTACTCACGGCGCCCTTTCAGGTTTTCATCCGTGCCCATTTTGCTTGTGGACATACCTTTTTTTCTTTCTTTTTTTTTTACCACGTCAGCCTTGGGATGCTGCGGTCCGTAGTAGTTTATAGACGTCTCAGTCAGTTGCAAGTTTTAGGACATTGCGGTCCATCATTAGTTTAAGGACGTTTCGGTCCATTGTTGAAGAAGGCCGGCTACTACTCATAGAGTTTGGGCTTAGGAAGATAGCGAGCGGATATAGTCGTCGTCATCTATCATTGACCTAGGCTGTGACTCATTAAGCATAGTATTTCTTTAGGAAGTGACCATTTATTGGCCTGAAGGGTCTTTCACCAGGCATATCCATGAGTAGATAGGCCCCACCCTGGTAGACCTTGTCTATGATATGCGGGCCTTCATAGTTTGGCTCGAATTTCCCCCGTTTGGCACGATTGGGGATCATAGGTCTTTTGACCACTAGCACAAGTTCGCCTTGGCGGAATGTCCTCAGCCTGGTCAATCTTTCCTATGAGCGCGTCATCTTTGCTTTATAAGCCTCCAGATTTTGTTGCGCTATGAGCCGGGTTTCATCAAGGGCATCAAGCTCCTCAAGCCGAAGGTGAGCATTTTCTTCGTCCGTCAGCTCGTAGTGGACTGCCACTCATAGAGAGGGTAATTCTATTTCGAGAGGGAGTACTGCTTCTGTACCGAATAAAAACGCGTACGGCGTTGTGTTCGTGGCCGTCTTGAACGTAGTTCGATACGCCCAGAGAGCTTCGTGCAGTCTCTCGTGCCAGTCCTTCTTATTTCGGGCACCGTCTTCTTCACGATCTTCGTCAAGGTCTTGTTGAAAGCCTCATCTAGACCATTAGCTCGGGGATTATAAACCGAGGAATATCTCCAGTCTATGTTGTGTTGTTGCGCGAAGCGGCTGATCTTGTGGCTTCTGTAGGCTGGCCTGTTATCGGAGATGATCCGTCGCGGAGTTCCAAACCAATAAATGACGTGCGTCTTGAAGAAATGGAGGATATTCTCCGTCTTCACTTACCTCAGCGGTACTGCTTCTGCCCATTTGGAGAAGTAGTCAGTCGTCGCCAAAATGAATCGATGTCCCCTGGATGATGGTGGTTCGATGGGGCCGATTACGTCAGTCCCCCACATTTCGAACGGCCAGCTAGCCACTGTTGGATGTAGAGGATTTGGGTGCTGATGGATAAAGTCCCCATGAATCTGATATGAGTGGCATTGCTTCGCATATTCGAGGCAGTCCTGAATCATCGTGGGCCAATAGTAGCCCATCCGTTTAATCTTCAACTTCATTTTCGGGCCTGCTTGGTGAGAACCGCAGAGTCCGTCATGAACTTTCTGAACGACTCTTTTCGCCTCTTCAGATCCCAGACATCTCAACCACAGAGAATCAAACGACCTCTTGTACAGAGTATCATTGACGAAGGCGAAAGACAGAGCTCGTTTCATAAGCTGATATCTTAAGGACGCATCTTCAGGTGTTCGACGGGATTTGAAGTAGTCTATAAAGGCTTCTCTCCAATCATCAGCCTTTTCCTGGTCTTTTATTTGCATAGCCATTTGCTCAGTCGCTCCCTTTTCTTCGGATGATTCCGGAGATATTTTTGCTGGGGCAAGCACTCGACGGCTTTGTACCACGATTCTTACATCATCGAGGTTCTCATCGTCTAGCTCTTTAGCGAGCTTGGCTAGTGCATCTGCTTTGCTCCGCGCGCAGTATGCTTTCCAGTATGTAGGAGGGGATTTGAGTCAGCAGTTGCTGTACTCTCTCGCCATACTTTACCAGTTCGGGTTTGCACGTTTGGTAGTCGCCATTTACTTGACTGACGACCAGTTGAGAATCTCCATATATGAGGAGGTTTTCAATTCCCATGTCGATGGCGATCTCGAGGCCTGCTATCAAAGCTTTGTATTTGGCTTCATTGTTCGTCCTCGGCTCTGTTAAGGAGAAAGCAAAGCGCATTATCCCTCCTTATGGAGTTACGAAGATGAGGCCTACCCCCGATTTGATTATAGGGATGCTTTGTTTGCGCTTCTTCATGGAAGACGCTCCATCAAAATAGAGTTCCCATCGGGTATTACTACCGTCGATCGCATCAAACGCATGTTCGTCTGGCAGCTCACAATTCAGAGGGGAATCGGCCGGTATCAGATGCTCAGCGAGGAAGTCGGCGATGGCTTGGCCTTTCACTGCCTTAAGAGGCTGATAGGTTATCGAAAACTCCATTAAGAGCAAGGTTCATTTAGCGAGTCTCCCTGTCAATATGGCCTTCGATATTAAATATTTTAGGGGGTCCACCTTCGAAATGAGACGGACTTCATGCGCCAACGCATAGTGCCTGAGTTTTGTTATCGCAAAGATCAACGCCAGGCAGTGTTTTTCGATGGGGGAATAGTTGCTTTCTGCCCCCAGGAGAACTCGACTTAAGTAATAGAGAGCTCTTTCTTTCCCTTGGTCATTCTCTTGTGCCCATAATACGCCTAAGGAACCTTCGAGGGCGGTTGTATAAAGAATGAGAGGCTTTCCTTTGACCGGAGCAGCCAACACTGGCGGATTCTGCAGGTACTGCTTGATTTCGTCCAGCGCGTCTTGGCATTTGTGATCCCAGACGAACGGGGTTCCCTTCTTCATCAGATGACTATAAGGACGGCACTTGCCTGAAAGATTGGCTATAAATCGCCGGATATACGCGAGCTTTCCTTGGAGTGATCGCAATTGCTTAAGAGTCTTTGGCGGAGGCATTTCCATGATCGCCTTGATTTTTGACGGATCTATCTCGATACCTCGGTGTCGGACGATGAATCCTAGGAATTTGCCCGAGGACACTCCGAATGCGCACTTGAGAGGGTTCATCTTCAAGTTGTATTGTCGAAGGCGTTGAAATACGGTCTTCAGATGCTCTAAATACTCCTCGTATGATTTGCTTTTTACCACGAGGCCGTCGATATAGCATTCGACGATTTCATGTATAAGGTCATCGAATATCTTCGTCATGGCTCTTTGATAGGTGGCACCGGCGTTCTTTAGACCGAAGGGCATCACCTTGTAGCAGAATATACCCAAAGGGGTCCGGAAAGCGGTGTGCTTCTGGTCTTCGGAATGCATCTTTATCTGATTATATCCTGATGAGCTGTCCATGAAGGAGAAAACCTCGTGAGTGGACGTGTTATCTATCATCAGCTCGGTGACTGGCACTGGGAAATCGTCCTTCGGGCAGGCTTTATTGAGATCCCGAAAGTCTACACATATGCGCACCGTCCTATTTTTCTTCATCACCGGGACGATGTTGGCGATCCAATCGGGATACTGAACTTCCTGGATAAACCCAGAGTCGATCAGCTTCTTGACTTCGGCGTTAATGCTCATCTCAAGCTCGAGCCGCATTCTTCTCGGTGCTTGTTTGATTGGCTTAACGTCTGGGGATATCGTCAATTTATGCACAGCAATTTCTGGATCTAGTCCTGGCATTTCGGAATAGTTCCATGCGAAGCAATTTTTATGCTGCATAAGCACGTCTTTTAATGAAGCCACCCTTCCTTCAGACAACAGCTCACTAATGAATGTCCGTCGCGGGTCGTTTGTCGTCCCCAACTCAATTTTCTTGAGGTTATCTGCAGTGGTGTGTATTCCATCTTCCAGCTCTTTCGGCGCTGGTGGAAATTCTGAGATCACCTCGTCATCGCTGTTTTCGAAGCACCAGGGAAGGTCATCCATATTCTCGGGCTCTTCTTTTGATATTGTTATCATATGACAAGTACGAGCTCGCTTCCAAGACCGATGTGGATCTGGTTCTGCTCTCGTGTCTTTGGGTTCATGCTTCTGTGGCGGCGTTACCCTCCAACTGTCAGATAGAGCGAACTTGCCGAGCTGATACTAATCTTCGACCCAATTCTTGAAGGTGAAGCAATCTTCGAGAGGGTGTCCTATTACCCTGTGATAAGAGCAATAGTTCGGGTGTGAGACTTCGCCTGCTTGTTCGGGGTGCTTGGACTCTGGAAGCGTAATCGTTTGGTGTTTTATAGCTAGGTCAAGTATCTTCTTTGTCTTGTCTTGAGGAAAAGAGTATGCTCGACTCATCTTCTTCATAAGGGACAAATCCGAACCGCTCGATTCCCGATTGTGTGGCTTCTTGTTCCCGCTTTGTCGTTGTTGAATGCCTTTTTCGCTCTTTGATTTGTTTCTGCCTCGGCGTCGGGCCTTTTTCGCAACAGGTTGACAGGGAGCGGCATTTTCATCTTTCGCGGCCTGTTGGAGAAGGCGTTGCGTCCTGGCTTTCTCATAGATGGCCATTTCGCGGTTACGGTCGTCTCGAACTTTTTGACCAGCTTCCCTTATAAGCTTGTCCATTTATTCTTCGAACGACGGACTGGGCATTTTTACGTCGGGGACTTTTTCTGGCTCAGGGTTAGCGTCTTCCTATTGAGCATCCCCTTCTTCATTGAAGTCTTGTACGACGTAGCAGTCGCGGAGTAGCTCTCGTTTCTTGGACCGAATGTATCCAAGCTCGATTGCTTTCATTCTCCCATTGGGCAATTTGAGCTGAGTTCCGGGAACGTTCCAGATCCTATCATAGAACTTAGCTTTTCGAGCGGTCTGCTTGAAGGGTATCCCTTGGCGCTTCAATAACTTTTTCAAGCCTTCTGTATAATATCTAGGCAGACGGATGGGCTGAAGCCTGTTAACTGTAGGATCCGCACCGTGCCAGATTTCTTTCTCCACTTTGGTTTCCCCGGAGCGGTAGAATAGAATCGCCTTTTCGCCTTCTCGTCTGGGAGGGACATAGAACGTCTGCAGCTCTTCCACACTGTAGGTATCGAGCGCATCTAGTTCTTTATGATGTTTGGGCGGAACCATGGCAACTTGCAAACTTTGCTCTTCATCAGCGAAAGTTTGTATTGAAGGTCGAGCGGAAAATATAGCATGGACCTCATCTTTCGAGTCACTGCCAAAGATTAACATGGGAGCGGACGGTCTTGGCTTGTTGTGTTGGGGTGGACCTGAATAAACCATCGCTTCTTCCTCCTCGGTATCACTCCCGAAGACTGGAATGGTGGTGATAGCTTTGTTCTCCGGTTTGTGACATCTCTCTGTGTCCTCGAAATCCGGTAAGAAGTATTTTGCATCTTCATATTTGCGGACTTCGTTCACGGAGAATGGGTTCAGCTCTCCTGTCACGGTATACTCGAGACCATCCTTGAAATATTTCATACACTGATGTTGTGTAGAGGGAATGATGTTATACTCATGTAACCAGGGTCGGCCGAGCAAAGCATTATAGCATGTCTTGGTATCTATGACGTGGAATTTAATGTCCGTGACGAGTAGCCTAAAGCGTAACGTCAGTATCACAGACCCGAGAGTCCGTGATGATTGAGAGTCAAACCCGGAGATGGCGATCTTATCCCGAGCGAGGTGCTGGACGCTCATGCAGATTTCTTTCAACACCCGTACATTGAGGAGATTGGCGGAGGACCCATTGTCAACCAAGATTTTGCCTATCTTTATATCATGGCAGTACCCTAAGACATAGAGGGGACGATTGTGTTCGCACGTCCCAAGGAGGAGGTCTTCATCACCGAAAGTGACATCGGCTGTGTGCACTTCTTCCAGCTCGTTCTTCATGTTTTCTTCGGCGAGAAAAGTTTAGAATTGCTCTGGCTCTTGTAGCGCTTTGATCAATGAATCCCTTGCTTCTTTTGATAGTAAAAGGGCGTCAAGAATGCTGAGCTGTGAGGGTAACTTCCTCAAGTGAGCTAGAATGTTGTAGTCCACCTTATTTTTCTTTGGCGGGTCCTTGGCGGTTAACTCTTCCATGACTTGTTCATCTAGGGCAATATCCTCAGAGACCTTTTCTTTTCCCTTATCTTTTTTATTTGAAGGTCCGAGATTCTTTTCGGGCAGTGTACGATTACGCAGCTGGATATTTTCGCAGGCCTTCGGCTCTTCCTCTTTTCCCGAGGTGGATTCTTTAAAGAGAGGGCTAAGAACCATTTCCTTGTCAGAGTCGCTCCCGAATGTGAGAATTTGCGCTTCCCCGGCGTTAACCATGCGACAATCGCCGGTAGTTTTTCTAAGCTCCTCGGTCATACTTTTCCGCTCCCGACGAGTTTTGCACTTCTCCCGCTTAAAATGTTTCCGGTAAACAACATACCCCTGCCACCATCTATTGAAAGCTTTGCACTCTTCGGTGGGGTGCGAAATCTTTCGATGGTATAAGCAGTAGGAAGGGTGCATTTCTGCTTTGCCGGCAATGTTTCCTTCAGAGGGTGGTAGCTTCATCCCCATTGATATGGCTTTAGCAAACCTTTTCCTCGTCTTGAACTTGCTTTTATTTGCGGTGGATGTACTTTGATCCGATGGGAGTGCCTCAACTCTTTTGTCTAGTCGCCGACGTTCGGCTTTTCAAATATGGCCACCTCACGCTCCCGATTGGCTTTACTTTCCAGATGAATCTCATTCAGGAAGTCGTCGATCATTTCATCTGACGGCCATAGAAGTTCCGTTTCGGAATCTGCCCCCGGTCTCTCTGTGTAAGGAGCTTCTTCATTGTCTAGCGATGAATGAGAGATCACATGGCAGCTTGCTCGTAATCCTCAGATCCATTCGATGAGCTTTCTTCACCATCTTCATCCTCAAGGGCGTGGCTGAGAAACTCTTGGAGCATGATTGGGGTTCGCGCTTTCTGGTTGTACTCTTCCAGCGCGTCAATCTGTTTCTGTAGGTCCGTGCGCTTGTCTCCAGGTTTCGCGGGCTTTTTGGATTTCTTCTTCTTTTTCGAAGATTTTGACGGCTGGATGTGAACACTTTGGCTATCCCCACCAATCTTTTGAGTTGGGCGCGGTTTCAGCATCCCTTCGATGATCTGGGGTTCCAGCGGGTTTTTCCACCTGATCGCCGGGCATGTTTGGAGATCATTCAGCATCCTTTTGGTTTTGGCTGAAAGAACGACCTCCCATGGGGCTTCTTTAACAAGGGAGCACGTTGCCCCCGGCATATTCACCTTTTTAGGGGTATGAGGTTGCGGCGGGTTCACCTTCCATTTTTCGGATAACGCGAACTTGCCTTGTTGGTATTGGTCTTCAATCCAGTTTTTGAAAACGTAGCAATCTTCAATTGGATGACCCAATACTCGGTGGTAGGGGCAGTAATTGGGATCATTGACGTCGTTTGGCTGCAACGGATGTTTTGAATCTGACAGATTGATGAGTCTGTTGCGCACTGCCAGCTCGAACAGTCTTCTCGTTTTATCTTGAGGAAACGAGTAAGGACGTCCTAGCCTCTCCTCGAGGGATAGGCGTGGACGCATATTGTTTTGACGGACAACCGGTTTCAAATTGCTCGGCTGTTGTTGAGCATTGGCGACGACGATCGCTTTTCCTTTCCCCTTCTCATTTCGAGAGTCCGGTTTTGGAGGAGACGGTCTATGGCCCATCTAGTCCATTTGGGCTAATTTGTCAATCAAGGCCTGGAACGTGGTTGGTTTAAAGAACATCATGAACTGTGAAATAATTGCATGAGGATCTAGGGTGCCCACGAACATGCCCACCGCTGGCGCTTCTTCGATGCTTTGTTCACATTTTGACCATAAGTTCCGCCATCGGATTGCATATTGAACCCAAGTTTCGCCCGGCTTTACTCTTGCATTGATCAAAGCTGTTATTGGAGTATGCTCGCTAGCGCTTGCGAAACGCTGGGTAAACAACAACTCCATTTCAGCGAAAGTTTTGACGGAGTCATTCGGAAGCTCGGAGTACCATTCAAACGCCGTCTCCGATAAGCTGCCGACGAATTGGCGAAGTAAGAGCTTATCATCGTCGTCGGTGTTGCCACAAAGAGCCCTGAACTGGGCAACATGTTGATGGGGATTGCCTGTCCCCTTGTAGACATGGAATTTTAGGATCATGTAGCCCGGCGGGTATTTGATCTGATCATACCAGCTCGGATATGGTCGTCCTGTTTTGACAACTTGACCGGCTGCCTCAGTTGCCTGGTGAACTCCTATTTGTTGAGCAATATAGTCATCCAGGACAGCTTTGGAAATTGTCTCCTCCTTGGCTGTTGAAAGAGCCGGCGGTGGATTTGACGTTTCTCCTCTGTCATCTTCAAGGATAATTGGAGGATCTTCGGCTGGGGGATCCGGCTGGATCATCATCCCGACCATGTCTTGAAATAGGAGAGCCATCTGTTTTATATTAGCCGCTTGCTCTGCAGCCTCCTTGTTCTTCTTTTCAAGCATTCTACGAAGGAATTCAGTATCGGTTTCGTGTTCGCGACGCTGCTCCGATGGCGCCTCCGGGCTTTCTTTTGGTCCGGTGAGCGCGGCCATTGCAGTCAGCATCTCCTGGAGCTTCTGCTGCTGCTGCTCCTGGGCTCTTGTGATGGATCGGGTGAGTGGTCGGTGGCCCGTTGAAGCGCGGCTATCCTCCTTCCCAGATGCCATGTAAACGGTATGGACGACCATGCCCCCAGACTTAGGGCGTTTCGGTTCAGTGTTTTTGGCTTTTGTCGCCGGCACAGGGATCTTCTCCGACCTTCTTTTCTCAGGAGCGGTCGAAGTTGAGGGAGCCGTCGAGGTGGGCACCCAGACAGCTTTTCATGGCTTAGCAGGATGGCTGACTTCCTGTTGGACCTTCAGCTTCTTGTGCTGGCGGGAGAAATTTAGATCGATCACCGAGTTTCAGGCCTGCCGCCAGACTTTATAGATTTTGGAGGACAGCCGTTGAGGGGATTGGGGCTATTCTGGCTTTGCTTCTACAGCCTTTTCCAGCGGAGGGGGAGACCTCTTCAGTACAGTGGTAGGAGAATTCCTACGCACTTTATTTAGCAGTTCAAAGCTGTTCCCAGTCGGAACAACAGCATTAACTTCCGTCGTCGGGGCTGGTGGGGTTAACCCAGAAGGGGAACTACCTCCGGACTTCCTCACTCGACGCCAGTGGCGACGTCGAGCATGTTGAGTTGTGGGAATTGGCTCGGTGATGGGGACGACCTTGTCTTGCCCCCTGTTCAGGTGAGGGGCTGTAGCCGGTGTTAGCCTATTAAAGACTGATGCCTTTTGAGTAGCCGGAGCGGGAGTAGGAGTTGGAACGGTCAGCCTTGTGAAGACCGACCTCTTAGCAGGAGAAGCCGCCTTGACGACTTCAGGAGCAGGTTTGGCTACTCTCTTTTGAATAACCTTCTTTGGGACCGCAAGCTTCATCGTGGGCCCACAGGAGTTTTGGCCTAGTCTGGAGAAGACCGAGAAATTGGTGTTGGGCGACCCGTTGAGAGGGGCCGCAGCAGCTGTAAGTCGATCGAAGACCGACTTCTTAGGACCTTCCGGTACGGGCACTGGGGCAGTGAAGCTCATTGGCAGGAGCATGGTCCCAAAAAATAGTCCACTAGTAGCCTGGGTGATTTGTTCCACCGGTATCGTGAACAGTGATGCCGCCTGAGGTCCATAGGATACACCTCCAGGTGAGGCGGAGCGTCGGTTGTAGTTGCAGTTGGAGCAGTTCGAGCAGTTGAACGCCATTGCTATTTGCTTTCTGCGCCAAGCAAGAGACCAAATTTTAGTAACTTGAAACCCGAGGGCAACCATTAACAAACCACGATTCTTTCGCGAATACGACGCACGAAGTGTGGAATGGAAAGAGGAAAAGGTCCCACCGGGCGTGCCAGAATCTGTTCCCCTCCGAATCACGGAGACGCGACCGCGCAGGTTCGTCTCGCCTGAGATTCGGGGCAGATGTTATTTGGTGCTATCCGTCCACCTCTCCGAAAATGCCAAGTTGATTTATGGCACTGTGTATCGAAGGTTTAAACGGATGCGGCCGATGTAGCAGACTTCGTCAGATTCTCCCTCGCTTGAGGGGTTTTTGATTGTGGGGACGCTCTTCCCTGCAGGCGCAAGCCCCTGCAGTTAATTACGCTACCGCATCGCGGTAACAACTTTCTCCTTCTCCATATGGTCACTTCGTGTCGTGTGTGTTTGTTTTGTGTTCGGTTGCCCGTGGATTGTATACGGAGACTAATTTATGTGGTCGCCCGTAGGACGTGGATTAGTCCAAATCCGTATTTTCTTAGATTTGGGTTTGGGGTTTTGGTTTAAAGATACGTTAGCCTTATTTGAGACTAAGATCAACTTAAACATTTGTTAAGGATACGTTAGTCTAATTTCCAGACTAAGATCAACTTAACATGATCGTTTAGATCCAACAAAAGAGCATTTGGGGGCTCTATTGTTTAGTTTAGTGACATTGCGGTCGATTGCCAGTTTAGGGATATGGTGGTCCATCATTCCCATTTTGGGGACGAATATTAGTTTAAGGACATTTCGGTCCACTGTTCCCATTTTGGGGACGAATATTAGTTTAAGGACATTTCGGTCCACTGTTCCCATTTTGGGGACGAATATTAGTTTAAGGACATTTCGGTCCATGAGTTTAAGGACCCCGCAGTCCGTAGCAATGTATGGTTGTCGGGACCCGTCACCTCTCTGACGACGTTGAAGGATTACAACGACAAATATCAGAGGAGTTCAGAGATGTACCCTTGAACCGGGTGTAAATTGATTTTGGAGAGCAGTTGTGCTCAGTTCAATTTAAATTGAGGATTTATGGCCAGAATTGGGCTAAGTCCATTTGAAAATGTTCAACATTTTATTTATATTTGGCCTGTTAGGCCTTTGTTTGGGCTCTGCCCTTTTTAAACAATGCATAGCATTGGGCTTTTTATTTAAATGCATGGCATTTTTATTAGGCATGTTAGGCTTCTTAATTGGGCTCCGCCCTTTTTTTAATAATGCGTAGCATTTGTTTTGGTCTGTTAGAACTTTTAATTGGGCTCTGCCCTTTTTTAATAATGCACAGTATTTGTTTTTCTGACAGTGTGCCACGTGGCCTGTTAGGCACTCTGAGCCAATTAAAGAGCGCAAGGCGCCAGCGCATGTGGAGGTGACACGTGTCACGCTCTGCTGAGCGCAAGTCTGTTAGCGCAGTGCGCTGCGCTAGTGCGCTGCTGACACGTGGCGCACTCTAGTTCAGTGCGCCAACCCAAGAGCGCAGTGCTCTGTTTTTAGGAGCGCAAGGCGTAAATTGACACGTGGTGCTCTCTGGTGACTTGCGCCAGTCCAAGGAGCGCAACAGCGCAAATTAAGAGTGCAGGGCACTGTTCAATAGCGCAGAGCGCATCTTGATCAAATTTAGATCAAAGAAAAGAATCTTTTTAGTTCTAAAGAGGTTCTACCTCAAGTTTCAAGAACCAATGGTTCATCAAAAGGCTGTGCCTTTATATAGATCAAAAGATCTAGGGATGAAGTAAATTACTTCTTTTAATTTTTTTGTGATTGGATCTTTTTCGATCTTTTTTCTTTTTTGTAATGAAGATCTTGATTTCGTTCTTAGATCTTTGATCTTTTTAGAAGAAATTCTTCTTTTTTGTAAGGTATTTTATCTCTGTTTTTCGAGAATCAAATTCTTTACCTTGAAGAAGATGATATTCTTTCTTTAAAGGCTTGCCTTTCAAATTTTTTTCAGAGTTCTCCCCTCTTTCTCTTTCTGTCCCTGAGACTTGGAGTCTAGGGGCCTTTATAGGGCCAATTAGTTTGTTAGGTTAGTTACAGAGATCTTTCTCTGATTGATCTGGGGATATTTTCCCACCGTTGGATCTTTGATCCTAAGGCCTCTGTTTTACAGAAGATAATCTTCTTATTTTAATAAGATTAAAAAGATCTTTCTAGTATTTTAATTCTGATTAATTAAATAATTCATTATTTAAGTTTTAGTGCTGGCACAATTGGCGCAAGTGCACCTGCGCTTGACACGTGTCGTGCAGCGCAGAGCGCAGTGCAACTGCGCTGACACTTGTCGCGCAGCGCAGCACGTGGCGCGCAGCGCAGAGCGCATGTTATCTGAAGCGTTGCTTCCTTTATTTAAAATTTGAATTTTAAAACAGAGCCTTGCTCTGATTGGGGTGCTCCGCTTTGGGCACAGCGCCCCTTGCGCCGGCGTGTCTGTTTTTGATACGTGGCGCTCTGCGCGCAGCGCAAGGGATCTGAAGCGTTGCTTCACCTTTTGAATTTGAAATTCAAACAGATCTTTTATCTGATTGGGGAAACAGGAACGTTCCAACTCACACCTTCCTTTTGTTGGATCTGGAAGTCTCCATCTCTTTAGAGGAGTTCGCGGAGATTTCTGGTTTACCTGTTAGAGGGGAGCATTATGAGGAACTACTTGCTCATGATGAGTTCGTCTTTGCCGCTAAGTCGGTGATGATGGGCCTTACCCCGTACAGCGCCATTCAATATCAATCACCAAGTTTGATTAAGGTGTTGAATATCTACGAGGGCCTATTTCTCGAGTCTGGGAGCCGTGGGATTAATTTTACGGATTTTATCGCTCGTTTTCTCCACCCGGAAGTACTGTCGAAGGAAGCCGCGAAGTTCGCCAAACTTGATGATCCTTTTGGCTTAGGTTTGGGCAACCTGCCGACGGCGGAGGCGGATCAAAAAAGTTTCTTTCTTCCCGACACCCCGGTCTCCCCTTTGCAGAGCTTGCAGCTCCTAGGATCGACGAAGAAACATTCATGTTGGGGTTTCTCGGGCTATGGCTGAGCTGGTTTGCGTTTTCGATGCACCCTCACCGTATGAGGCCGTCCGTCTTTTACCCAGCGCATCGAATGGTTATTGGGGTGAAAGTGGCCGTTGGGGTCGCTGGGTTAGCCCATTTGTATCACGGTCTTAGCCTAGTGCCAGATACTACTCAACCGGGGTGCAACCCATGAACTTCTGAATGCATTACTTCACCTCGTAGCTCGAGTTGCATGTGCTTGGCGCCTTTGGAATTCACAAAAAGCCCCTTTTTTATGAAAGATATAACTTTCCTCGACTGCTGCGGCTGGTTGACGCTTCTATTTTGGAACTGACTATATGAGAAGCTCGGGGCTTACTCCTTCACCCACGTACCGTCAGGGATGGCATGACCTTTGTTGACAAGGTCTTAAGTATCGGCAAAGAATCCGCGAAGGCTGTGCAGCCGCTGCGGGACACCTTTAAAGATGGCGCCTCTACCCTGAAAGCTCGGGATATTCTCCACCTATATTCGATCAGGCTGGGCTTTCTGGTGTTTAGGCAGAATGATGCGGCGTTGTTTATGAGATACAACCTGCATCGTTTCGCCCAACAATCTAGCTACAATCAGGGTGTTCCACTTGAAGCCTTTCTAGCTGAGCCGCCCGCCACAGAAGAAGGCATCCGCAGCGCGTTACACCATTTCATGAGGCTC
Source organism: Agapanthus africanus (assembly GCA_030015575.1). Classification (NCBI taxonomy): domain Eukaryota; kingdom Viridiplantae; phylum Streptophyta; class Magnoliopsida; order Asparagales; family Amaryllidaceae; genus Agapanthus; species Agapanthus africanus. The sequence goes on along the minus strand of CM057346.1, from coordinate 139,848,080 downwards.
AACACCGGTTCTAACTTTTTTATCAGTGAGCCAAGCTGCATCCCAAAGGTGTTGAACGTGTACGTGGTATGGTACTAGCATGCAATAGGTGCTGTCATCAGGGAGGAAAAGAGGTTGTTGCTTGATCGTAAGGGTGCAGCCCTTGCTAGTAATCCAGCTATTCCTTTGAAGCAACGGACCGTTGTTCGTCCTCCTTTGAGAGAGGTTGTTGCGGTTGTGGTACCGCGTGATATGCCTGAGCTACCGCTACCCCGTGCTCCCGTTGAAGTGGCAGCTGTGGCATCTCCTGAATCCGGCTTGGGTGCGGAGATTGGGACTCGCCGCCCGAAGTTGCCCACTAAGCGCAAGCTCGTGTTACCGGCGACCGGTACTCGTTCGCAGAAGAAGAAGAAGTCGATTCTTTCTGTAGACGTTGTACTCGGCCAGGAGCCTCATGCTCCTTATAGCGAGGGCTTAAGCGAATATGGGACCAACGAAGACTTATTCATGGCGCTGGATGATACCGACCTCGAGGCTGCTATTGCAGCTTCCGAGCGATTAGGTAGCCACCAAGCAGGACTGGTCATCCTTCCGCAGTCAGGTAGACTTCAGTCTTATCTTTTCGCTGTTATGTTTTTATTTTATTATCATGTTTTGACTGACACTTCTTCTTCAACAGGCATCTCCATTGAAGAGGCCCTCGCAGCTTCTTTCAAGACTTTTGAGGAGGAGAAAAGGCTTCGTGCTTCCTTAGGCATCGGTACAATTCGGCTCACCGCGCCTCCATTCCATTTTTATGGGTAAACTAACTCTTCTTTTCCATCTTTTGCAGGGAATACCTCGACTCAGGTTATCCCGAGTGCAGCGCCAACTTCGCAGGGCGGTGCGGAGACGCTTCCAAGGCCGGTTGCTGAAGTCCCAGCTCCGCCAGTATTGCCGAAAGAGGCTTCACTTAAGCAACCGATGACGGACGCCACAACGGCTCTAGAGGTAGCTCCTGGCTCGGACGATGTCGTCTTCTTATCAGAGGTCTTAAGAAGATCAGCTCTCACGGCCCAGGCAGAAAAGAAGCGCAGGAGGCATGCAACAAAAGAACGTGACGCCGCCTTAGCTGTAGGTGCAGGCTCGAGCGTTGCTTCCCCTGTCCCTGCTTCTTCAGAGGGTGCTCCGGTCACCCTGTCTACCACTCATAGACAGGTGGCACGCGCGGCTCGGGAAGCAATTGAAAAGCCGACCTAAGGTAATGTAACACTGGGTCCTTTTTATTAGAGTTTAATTTTTAGATTCTCATATATCATACCCTGCAGGGCCAAGTTTGGGTGAGGAGGTGGCAGGCGAGATGACGGCAACTACCCAGCCCGAAGTGGCTACTCTTTCTCAGGAGTCTGGGACTGCTTCAATTGCCACTCTTTCCACCTGTGGTTCCCTGTCGTCGCCTGGTATTGCGAGTGTCACAACGACACTCATGGAATCAGGGGACGAAGCCACGGGCGGCGAAACCATCCCCTCGAATGAGATCGAAGAAGTCGTGATACTTGGCAATGCTTCAGTCACCGTTTTGGCTGATGACCCATCTGGTAAGTCTTGGTTCGCTGCATTCTTTTCGTTTTGCAATCCCTTCTGATGAAATTTTGTTCCTTTCAAATGTAGGTGTGGTGAGCGCTGATGCTGCGATACCTGAAGAAGCACCACCAGCTGCTGTTTTGACGGTCGCTGCCCCTTCGTCTCCTCTTATCTCCTCTCAAATGTTGGAAGGTATGCGTTTGCGATTAATTTAAATTAGGGACAACATCTTTCGTGTACTGACTATGTATCATCGTAACCTGGCAGGAGTTCTCTTTGATTATCTATATCAAGTGTTGAACCCACACTTTTCCTTCCAGTCGGAAGTTACTCTGCCTGCTGGCGCTGGTAAGTATAATTTTTAAACCGACATCCTTTCCTTTCTTAGATGGCCATTGTTAATTTTGAATTGATTGCAGCACCACAAATCGAAGGAGGGGACGAGGGAATCGTCGTGCCGCCAGTACTCCCAACTTTGCCTTCTGTTGCAGCCGGTATAGTAGGCTCTATTGTTTGTGTATTTTCTTTATTTCTTGAACCGACATCTGACTATGATCTGTTTTATAGTGATCGCACCAATTCCCGCTCCGTTCGAGTCTCGGATCACAATGCTGGCTGGCCCCTTTTCTAGACGTCCATCTTCAAAAGGAGCTGTGACCAGTCTGCGTATGTTGAGCGAATACATCGAGGAGCTTGACGCGGAGGCCCCTACATTCGCTGCAGATTTTGCTACCGAGTTTAATCCAATGTTGGCGATGCTTGTGAACTTCCACAACGAAGGCGTCATTGAGTCTTGGGTTAACCACTGCAGAAAGATTGAGGCCTGCCTGCATGAGCTTGAGCTTAGGCGTCCTGCTCCTGAGATTCTGGCTTTGAACTCCCAGTGGGCTGCGTGGGTCGAGCAGAGCGTGTCCTTCCTCCGCCATTTTGAACAAGAAGCGACCTTGAGGCGGAAGGAACGCGAGGAGGCTTCAGGTGAATCTGCTCGGCTGCGCACCCAAGTTGAAGCGAATACCGCGCAATTGAGAGCCGTCTTTGATAATTTGCAGTGATGTATTTCGGACGGGCTGGCATTGAGGCGGAAGCTCGACTTCATTGAGCGGGTTATGCAGAGTCGCGGAGCTGCCCAACGGGAAATCGATGAGAAGGTTTCATCATGCTTGCAGCAGCGGGCTCGAATTGAAGCGGAGCTGGCCGTGGCAGCCGATCATGAGAAGGAGTTGAGAGGAGTGTTTTCCCAATCAGAGCAACGCTCTGTTCAAATTCCAAGATTTGAAGTGAAGCGACGCTTCTGTTTCCCCCAATTAGAGCAAAGCTCTGTTTTGAAATTCAAAAGTTAAAAATTGAAGCAATGCTTCAGTTCCAGCGCTAGGCACGCTGCACGCCACGTGTCAAACACGGATGCGCTAGCGCCAGGTGCGCTGCGCCCTAGGCAGTGCACCATGTGTGCGCTAGCGCTAGGCGCACTGCGCGCCACGTGTCAAACATGGGTGCACTAGCGCAGGCTGCGCTGCGCTGTGCGCCACGTGTCAAACGTAGGTGCGCTAGTGCACTGCGCTCTGAGCAGCGCACCATGTGCAAAGCACGGGTGCGCCAGCGCTGGAATTATAAAATTCCCACCGTTAGATCAAAAGGTCTGATAATAATGATAAATCATTAATTAATCAGAATTAAAATTCTTTTATGGAAAGATTTTCTTATTCTTGTTAAAAACAAGAAGATTGCCTTCTGAAAAACAGAAGCCCTAGGATCAAAGATCCAATGGTGGGGAAACATCCCCAAATCAATCAAAGAAAGATCTCTTTAACTGATTTAATAAATCAACTTGCCCTATATAAAAGCCCCAAGACTTCAAGTCTAATATAGAGAAACCCTGTTCCCCTCCGAACGGCGGCGCACAGGACCGCGATGTCCTGACGCTGAGATTCGGGGCAGATGCTATTTGGTTTTATCCGTCCACCTCTCCGAAGATGCCAAGTTGATTTATGGCACCGTGTATCGGAGGTTTAGACGGATGCGGCCGATGTAGCAGACTTCGTCAGATTCCCCCTCGCTTGAGGGGTTTTTGATTGTGGGGACGCTCTTCCCTGCAGGCGCAAGCCCCTGCAGTTAATTACGCTACCGCATCGCGGTAACAACTTTCTCCTTCTCCAGAATTTCACTTCGTGTCGTGGATGTTTGTTTTGTTTGTGGTTGCCCGTGGATTGTATATGGAGACTGAGTAATGCCGTCGCCCGTAGGACGTGGATTAGTCCAAATCCGTATTTACTTAGATTTAGGTTTGGTGTTTTTAGTTTAAGGATGCGTTAGCCGTATTGAGGCTAAGATCAACTTAAACGTTCGTTAAGGATACGATAGTCCTGTTCAAGACTAGGATCAACTTAACGTAATAGTCCATTTAATATCTGGCCATCAGGACTCGTCACCTCTCTAACGTCGTTGAAGGATTACAACGGCAGATGTCAGAGGAGTTCAGAGATGTACCCTTGAACCAAAATCAATTTGGATTTTTACAGTCCATTTGAATGTTTAAGGATACGTTAGCCGTGTTTGGGGCTAAGATCAACTTAAACGGGATCATTTAGATCCGGCAAAAGAGCATTCGGAGGCTCTATTGTTCCAGTTTAGGGACGTGGTGGTCCATCGCCAGTTTAGGGACGTAGTGGTCTGTTTTCCAGTTTAGGGACGTAGTGGTCTGTATTCCAGTTTAGGGACGTGGTGGTCCGTATTCCAGTTTAGGGACGTTGTGGTCCGCTATTAGTTTAAGGACGTTTCGGTCCATCATTAGTTTAAGGACGTTTCGGTCCATCGCCAGTTTAGGGACGTGGTGGTCCGTCATTAGTTTAAGGACATTTCGGTCCAATATTAGTTTAAGGACGTTCCGGTCCAACATTAGTTTAAGGACGTTCTGGTCCGACATTAGTTTAAGGACGTTCCGGTCCGTATTCATGTGTGGTCGTTGGGACCCGTCACCTCTCTGACGTCGTTGAGGAATTACAACGATAGGTGTCAGAGGAGTTCGGAGATGTACTCTCGAACTGGATGTAAATTGATTTAAGAAAGCATTCTTACTCAGTCAATTTAGTTTGGGGACTTACGGCCATGATTGGGCTAAGTCCCGTTGAGCATATTCAACATTTTTCTTGATCTTTGGCCCATTAGGCCTGTGCTAGGGCTTTGCCCATACTTAATAATGCACTGCATTTTATTCTGGCCTCCTAGGCCTTTTTGATTTGGGCTTTATCCCTTTATTTATGATGCAGAGCATCTGTTTTGGTTTGGGCTCTGCCCTTTTTAAAATAATGCATTGCATTTTATTAGGTCTGTTAGGCCTTTTTGATTTGGGCTTGGCCTTTTTGTAAGCAATGCAGTGCGTTTGTCTGGCGCTTTGCGCCAAGTAATGAGTGCAAGCTCATATGGCGATGACACGTGTCATGCTCTGGCGAGCGCAAGCGCAACAACGCTGTTCTAGTGCGCTGCGCTTGCGCTGCTGACACGTGGCGCGCTGTGGTGAATTGCGCCAGTTTTAGAGAGCAAGGCTCTGCTTCAAAGGTGCATAGCACAATTGGTTCAGATGCTGACACGTGGCACTCTCTGGTGGCTTGCGCCAACCCAAGAGCGCAACAGTGCAGTTTTGCAAGTGCAAGGCACTATGATTTAAGAATCTTTTAGATTCAAAAACCAATGGTTCATAAAAGAAGTGCAAAGCACTATTTTTTATTTATTTTTGTTTTTTCCTGTTTTAAAGAACCAGTGGTTCATAAGAAGTGCAAAGCACTATTATTAGTTAGTTTTCTTTCTTATTGAAGATCATTGATCTTGTTTTTAGATCAATGATCTGTTCATAAGAGAACTTTCTCTTTTTCTGAAGGTCTTTTACCTTTTTTGTTCTTGAGGAGTTTTTTCAGAGTTCTCTTTCTCTCTTTTTTTTAGTAGAAAATGTTGATACCTTTGAATTGAGGTCTAGGGTCCTTTTTATAGTGCCCATAAGTTAGTTAAATTTGTTAAAGAGATTTTTCTCTGAGTGATTTGGGGAATTTTCCTTACCATTGGATTTTTGATCCAAGGGCTTCTGTTTTACAGAAGAAAATCTTCTTGTTTTAATAAGAACAGAAAAGATTTCTTTAGAATTTTAATTCTGTTTAGCGCAAATGCCCCAGCGCGTGACACGTGTCAAGCAGCGCATAGTGCAGCGCAACTGTGCTTGCGTAACTGCGTTGACACGTGTCGCGCAGCGCATACTGCAGCGCAACTGCGCTAGCGCAACTACGCTAACACGTGTCGCGCAGTGCAACTGCGCTGACACGTGTCGCGCAGCGCACAGCGCACAGCGCAGCGCAACTGCGCTTGCGCAACTGCGTTGCCACGTGGTGCGCAGCGCAGAGCGCAGGCCAGCTGAAGCGTTGCTTCTTTAATTAAAGTTTGAATTTTCAAAGTAGAGCTTTGCTCCGATTGGGGGAAGATGAAGCGTTGCTTCATCTTCCGCCTTGGAATTTGAACAGAGCTTTGCTCTGATTGGGGTAAACAAATGCCCACTCACCGTTGCGCTTACGTGGCGCCAAACGTGAGCGCAACGGTGGCGGAATTCCAACTGCTGCGGCAACTTTGGAAGCTGAAAGGGCACTTGATGCCTATAAATAGGACCTTTGGTCCTTCTCAGATGATCATCATCTCCAAAAATTCTATTTTCAGAATCTCAGAGCCCTGCTCTTGTTTTTAAGAACTCTTAGATTTTCTTTAAAAGGAACTATTTAGGTAAGAATTAGTTTTGAATTAAATCAATTTTAATTAATAGAGCTTTGCTCTTATAGATCTTTGATCTAAAGAAAACCCTTCTGGGGTTTCACCAATAGAGCCTTGCTCTCAAGAATCTGTTTCAGGGTTTCTTGACCCATGAATAGAACCTTGCATCTTTGTCAAGACATAGATTTCTTTGATCTAAAAATGAGATGAACTCTTAAGAGTTTGAGTATGGATAATGAAAATTAAAAATGGAGTTTTGTATTTAAAGGATTATATCATCTTTTAATAATAATGATCTCAGAGTTCTTGGGGGACTTCTTCAAATTTCCATTATTATGGCATCCGATAGGCATCACCCCTATTCGTAGAGCATTGCTCTCGAGGAGTTTAACTCTTTGTGCTCATTTTTTAACAATAATTCGCCTAATCAGTCGGTCTGCTAATTTTGCTGATCTTCTTTCACAGGAACAATGGACGCCCATATGTATGCTCTTAACGAGATCATCTCTTACGGGGACATACGCCGACTTGGCCGCTCTCAAAATCGAGAGTTCACAAACGCGGAGTGTGCTGAAATTATGAGCCGCTTCGACGCGTACAACAGTCCTCTGCTTCCCCGGCGTTCCTCCCTTCTTAAGCTTATCGTGGGAGCCATCTGGGAAGCGCTTCCCCTGTTCTGTTCCGGTGTGCCACTTAGGGCACTGGATGCCGCTGAGGATAAGGTGCACTCGGTGTACCTGTTGAACTTTATCTCAAAGAGACGGCGAGACAGTCTTATCGATCTCTTGCACGAGGTTTTTCAACAGTCTGCCATACTCGCTGCTTATCGGAGGGTGGAAGACATCAGGGGGGACCCTGACACTTGTGCTCGCGAAAGAAAGCACGCTAGGATGGTCCGCGAGGCTTGGAAAGTCATAGATAGGGTCGCTTTTGAATTCCTCCATCCATGCCCTGGATCTGAGGTTATTCCATTGTAACTTTCGTTTATTGTTTTTATGACTGTAAGAACTTCGGGCAATATTAATGATTTTTTTTTATCCCAGCTTGTTTTTATTATATATCTTTTGTCCTGAGTCTTTTTGCCCATGCATGAATGAATGTGTCTTGAATGCTTGATCAAATATAAATCGGATGCTCTTTCTGTTGTTTGTCTTCTTTCTCAGCATGTCGTCACAATTAGCAGGTAATAGAGTAAGATAGCGAGGGCTTAGGCCGCAGGTTCAGATCTGCCGTCTAAGACTTTTCAACTTTATGAGCCGTGAGGGTCTCATAGAGACTTTTCTCCCTACGGATCGAGAGGATCTCGTAGGTGTTTTTTTTTCCTTAGGAATCGTGAGGATTCCTAAGTGTGGTTTTCTCTTATAAGTCGTAAGGATCCTATAAGAGAACTTTCCCTCTTACGTGTCGAGAGGACCTGTAAGCGGTTGTTTCCCTCCTTGTCGAATTTCGACGTTGGAGAGTGAGACCCGTGGATGGTATGCAAGAGACCATTTTGGGCCAGCTTGCGGGGGTCCCAGTGCTTAGGAAACAGGCTTCTTTTATGCCTACTGCCTAAGGCTTTATCTCACGAGTCGAGCCGCCTCAACAATTTCTTCACAAGTTGAGACGAATCGAGCGTTTCTCGCAAGAACATCTTAACGTCGCCTTTAACCTCTGCTCTTTACGACAGAAGCCCGTTAAGGTTGGTGGTACTTAAGGTTTTGGCCATCGTACCGTCGCATAAGCTGATATAGTCCTCGATAGGCAATCGTGCTGTTCGAGTAGCCCTGCGACTGCCGTGTCTTTGATCCCTTCAGGGGCTGGACAAGACGTCTTCAAGCAATCTTCCTAGGCAGTTTAACCGCCAGAAGAGCAAGCGTTAGGGATTTGCCATGCCGCTTTTTACTTGAGGTTAGGCTCATTTTGGCGAGCCCCGATGAGTCATAACCACTCCGCGCTGGTGTGGGATGATCTCCGATAGTCTTTCAGGTTTTATATGAGTTGCCGTCAAGACCCTGAAGCTAGGAATTTGGCCTTCGCTTCGTTTTGCTGGCATCGCGTCTGCTGTATCGAGACGAATGTTGCGGTGGGAACTAGGGACTTTGCCGTGGTTCCATTTGTTTGATTGTTGCGTCTGCACCCTGCTGGAGGAAGAACGCTGGAGTGACATCTCGTCTGCTGTATCGAGACGAATGTCGTAGTTGTCTCTAGGTTGCTGGTGAACCGTCGAGGTTTGGAACTAGGGATTTTGCCGTGGTTCCATTTGTTTGATGATGTTGCGTCTGCTGTGTCGAGATGAACGTTGGGGTGACATCTCGTCTGCTGTATCGAGACGAACGTCGAGGTGGTGACCATTCTGTGCTGGTGCGAGATGATCTCCGATTGTCTTTCCGGTTTTATATGAGTTACCGTCAAGACGTTGAAGCTAGGAATGTGGCCTTCGCTTCGTTTGCTTTGGTGTGTCCAAATCCTGTTGGAGGAAGAACGCTCGGGTTGACATTGCGTCTACTGTATCGAGACAAACGTCTAAATAAAGCTGGGATTTTGCCGTTACTTCGCTTTGTTTCGACCGCAAGGTCTTTTGTTGGCGTTGTATCTGCATCTTGATGGAATGCGAAGGAACGCCTTTATTGACATCTTATCTGCTGTAACGAGACGAATGCTCAGATGGTCTTTAGGTTGTCTGTGAACCGTCAAGATTTGGCTTCGCCTTTTTATGGAGCCTGTTGGGAAGGTATGTTTCCCTCTTTGTTTGTGCCCCTGGATTGTATACAGGAATCGATGTGATCTAATCTGTAGGGCCAAAGTTTTATCATCATTTTTTTTATCTCCGCGATGCTCTATCATTTCAGCTTTTATATCGCGAAGGTCGCGATTGCCCAATCATTTCGGCTATTTTTCGCGGTGCCCAATCATTTCGGCTTTTTATTTTATTTTTACTCGCTGCTTTTTATTGTGAGTTGCCCAATCATTTCGGCTATTTTGCATGCATACATTTTACTTGCTGCTCTTTTTTTTATTGCAAGTTGCCCCATCATTTCGGCTATTTCGTATGCATGTGCGGCCTACTGGCCTTTCGTCGTAAACCTGAAATTAGACACCGATCTCGGCATCAGCATCGCTACAACTGGGATATTGCCAGGAGCGAATCATCATTTGCCTCTGTCGTTGTCGAACAAAGGAGGCTTAGCGAACAGGGTTAGGGTCCTGTCGACTAAGGCTTTTGACTTCATGAGCCGTAAGGATCTCACAAAGGTATCTCTCCCTACGAGTCGTGAGGATCTCGTAGGTGTGCTTTCTCCTTAGGAATCGTGAGGATTCTTAAGTGTATGTTCCTCTGAAAGTCGTAAGGATCCTACAAGAGGGTTTTTTTTTTATCAGTCAAAAGGACTTTATAAGAGTTGTTCGTCATGCGAACATATCCCCAGTCTCGGATGAGACTTGGTTAGGGAAATGCTTATTCGCGCCCGTGGATTGTATAAAAGGGTCAGTATTGAGCAACTTGTAGGGCAATATCGGAAGTTGTGGGGGTTGCTTAAGAACGGGTTAAGGTTTCTGTAACTTAAGACTTTCAAATCTTATGAGCCGTGAGGGTCCCATAAGAGAATTCTCCTTACGAGTCGTGAGGATCTCGCAAGTGTAATTTCTCCTTAAGAATCGTGAGGATCCCTAAGTATGTTGCTCCCTTGTGAGTCGTAAGGATCTCACGCAGGTGGTTTTTCCTACAAGGTCGAGAGGACCATGTAAGTGTCTCTTAACGAGGTTGTACCCTTTCGGGTTTTCACAAACACTCGCCGGTAGCCCTGCTGTTTTTACTCACGGAGCCCTTTCGGGTTTTCATCCGTGCCCATTTTGCTTATGGACATACCGTTTTTTTTTATAATTTTTTTTTTAACGAGGTTGCGCCCTTTCAGGTTTTCACAAACACTCGCCGGTAGCCCTGCTGTTTTTACTCACGGAGCCCTTTCGGGTTTTCATCTGTGCCCATTTTGCTTATGGACATACCGTTTTTTTTTCTTTTTCTTTTTTTTTTACCACGTCAGCCTAGGGACACCGCGGGTTGGTAGTAGTTTAACGACGTTTTGGTCATTATCCAGTTTTAGGACATAGTGGTCCATCGTTAGTTTAACGACGTTTCGGTCTGGTGTCACCATATTTGAGGCGAATATCTAGTTTATTGACTTTTCAGTCTATGGGGCTTTCTCTATGACTGAACATGATGCCCCCGGCGTATCCATCTTTCTCGGAGCATGCGGCTGTGGTGGGCTCACCTTCCAGCTTTCAGACAGCGCGAACTCGCCCTGTTGGTATTGGTTTTCAACCCAGTTTTTGAAGACGTAGCAGTCCTCGATCAAGTGACCTACTGTTTGGTGGTAAGGGCAATAATTAGGATTATTAACGTCGCCTGGCCGCAACGGACGTTTTGGACCCGGCAGAGTGATGAGTCTGTCGCACACTACCAGCTCGAACGGTCCCCTTGTTTTATCTTGCGGAAACAAGTAAGGACGTTTCAACTTTTCTTGGAGGGGTTGCCGCTTGTCGCTTTGGCGAGCAACCGGTCTAGGCTCACTTGATTGTTGTTGAGCGCTGGCGACGAAAGCCGTTTTTCCTTTTCCTTTATCCTTTTTGTTCGCTCCGTTGTTTGCGGGGCCAAGATTTTTTCCGAGTAGCGTGCGATTACACGGCTGAACGTTCTCGCAACTCCTCAATTCTTTCACTTTTGAAATAGACTCCCCGAGGGAGGGGTTGGGGGTAGCTTCTTCGTCAGAGTCGCTTCCAAAGGTGATAATTTGCGATCCCTTGGAGTCGGCTATATGACAGTTGTTGGCGGCTCTTTTGTTTGCGCTCATCTATCGCATTTTTTCAACGTTTACGAGCTTCATATTTTGCCCTGTCAAAGTGTTGCTTTTGAGCGACATACCCTTGCCACCAACAGTTAAAGGATTCGCAGTCTTCGGTAGGATGTATGATCTTCTGATGATATAAACAGAAGTTAGGGTGCATCTCTACCTCAGCGAGAGTATTTTCTTTAGGGGGTGGTACCTTCATTCCTACTGATAGAGCTTTGGCGAACCTTTTTCTCGTCTTGAATTTGTTTTTACCTGCAGTGTATGGCTTTTGATTTGACGGGAATGCCTTGGCTCTTTCTAGTATGGCCATTTCACGCTCTTGATTGGCTTTTGCTCTCAGACGAATTTCATTTAGGAAGATATCGATCAACTCGTCTGATGGCTGTAGAGTCTCCGGCTCAGGGTTCGCCATTGGTTTCTCGGCGCAAGAAACCTCTTCATCATCTGCCAGTGAATGAGAAATCACATGACAAGTTGCTACGTAGTCTTCGGATTCATCTGATGAGTTTTCTCCATCATTTTCATCTTCGACGATAGAACAAGTTGCACCCATTGTATCCATTTTCTTTGGAGTATGCGGCTGTGGCGGGTTTACCTTCCAGTTTTCCAACAGCGCGAACTTGCCTTGTAGGTACTGATCCTCGATCCATCCCTTAAAGATGAAACAATCCTCAACCGGGTGACTTACCATTTGGTGGTAAGGGCAATAATTAGGATTATTAAGATCGCCTGGCTGCGACAGATGCTTTGGACTTGGCAGATTAATGAGTTTGTTGCGCACTGCCAGCTCGAACAGTCTTCTCGTTTTATTCTGAGGAAACGAGTAAGGACGTCTTAGCCTCTCTTCGAGGGATGGGCGTGGATGCAGGTTGTTTTGGCGAACGACCGGCTTTGAGTTGTTCGACTGTTGTTGAGCATTGGTGACGACGATCGCTTTCCCTTTTCTTTTCTTGTTTCGAGAGTCGGGTTTTGGAGGAGACGGTCCATGGCGCATCTGGTCCATTTGGGCTAATTTGTCGATCAAGGCCTGGAAGGTGGTCGGCCTGAAGAACATCATGAATTGCGAGATGGCCGCTTGAGGGTCAAGGGTACCCACGAACAAGCCTACCGCAGGTGCCTCTTCTATGCGTTGTTCGCATTTCGACCATAGGTTTCGCCATCGTGTTGCGTATTGGACCCACATTTCGCCTGGCCTTATTCTGGCATTTATTAGTGCTGTTATCGGGGTGCGTTCACTAGCACTCACGAATCTTTGTGTAAACAGCAGCTCCATCTCTGCAAATGTTTTGACAGAGTCGTTAGGTAGCTCCGAATACCATTCAAAGGCTGTTTCTGCTAAGCTGCCGACGAATTGACGTAGCAACAATTTGCCATCGCCTCCAGTATTGCCGCATAAGGCCCTGAATTGAGTGACATGCTGATGCGGATTCCCTGTCCCTTTATATATATGGAATTTAGGGATCGTATATCCCGGCGGGTAACTGATTTGGTCGTACCAGCTCGGATACGGTCGTCCGGTTCTAACAATTTGCCCAGCCGCTTCATTCGCCTGATGAACCAGGATCTGCTGAGCTATATAACCGTCTAGCGCGGCCTTGGAAATGGTTTCATCTTTGGCTGTTGAAAGAGCCGGCGGAGGATTAGATGTCTCCCCTCCGTCATCTTCAACAATGATTGGAGGGTCTTCAGCTGGAGGGTCTGGCTGTAACATCATCCCTACCATATCTTGGAAGAGGAGGGCCATTTTCTTTATGCTGGCCGCTTGTTCCGCAGCCTCTTTATCCTTCTTTTCCAATATCCGGCGAAGAAACTCAGCGTCAGTTTCTTGTTCTTGACGCTCATCCGAGGACGTTTCAGAGCTTTCTTTTGGCCCAGTGAGTGCGGCCATTGTAGTCATCATTTCCTGGAGTTTTTGCTGTTGCTCCTGGGCTTTCGTTACTAATCGGGTGAGCGGTCGGTGACCCGTCAAAGCGCGGCTTTCCTCCTTTCCGGAAGCCATATAAACCGTGTGCACTACCATACCGCCAGACTTGGGGTGTTTGTGTCCAGCGCTTTCACGGTGTACCTTGTTCACAGGGGCTTTTTGCGGCCTCCTTCTCTTTTGAATGATTGGCGTTGAGGGTGTCGCTGCAGTAGACACTCGAGTAGCCGTTGCTTCTTCTGGTCTGACAGAGTAATCTTTCTTTTGCCGAACCTCCATCCTTTTCTGTTGGTGGAGATAGTTTTCATCAATCACCGACTCCTGGACCTGTCGCCAGACCTTGTAAATTTTAGAGGATAGCCGTTGAGGGGGCTGTTCTAGCTTCTTCTCTGGAGTATTTTCTACAGGCGAAGGAGTTCGCTTCAACACCGTGGTAGGAGAGTTTCTGCGCACCGAGTTCAGCAACTCAAAGCTGTTCCCTGTTGGAACAGCAGCCTCGATCCCCACCGTTGGAGCTGGAAGAGTAAACCCAGAGGGGGAGTTGCCCCCAGCCTTCCTCGCTCGGCGCTAGTGGCGACGTCGAGCATGTCGTGCTGATGGAGTTGTTTCAGCATAGGGGTGACCTCCTCATGCCCCCTGTGTTGGTCAGAATATGCTGGTACCAGCCTTTTAAAGACCGACGTCCGTTGAACAGGGACGGCCAACCTGTCAAAAGCGGACTTCCGAGCAGGGGAAGCAACCTTGGTGATTTCACCTGAAACCGGAGTAGGGAAAGCTATCCGCTTCGGGATAACGCCTTTTGGTATTGCAGGCTTCTTCATGGGCCCGTTAGAGCTCTGGCCTAGTCCGTTAAAAACTGAAGCAGTGGAGTTGGGCGACCCGTTGAGAGGGGTCACGGCAGTGGTAAGTCGATCGAAGACCGACTTCTTCGGAGCTTCTTGCGATGTCATTGGGGCGTTGAAGCTCATTGGCGGGAGTATGGTCCCAAAAAATAGTCTAGTGGTGGCTTGAGCCACCTGCTCCACTGGCATTTTGAAAAGGGAGGCCGCTTGGGGCCCATAAGTCACTCCTCCAGCAATGACGGAGCGAGAGTTGCAGCTGCAGGCGGTGCAGTTCGAAGCCATCGATCTTCTGTTTTCTGCACGGAGCAAGACACCAAATCTTAGTACCTTTAATCCACAGGCAACCACAGCAAACCGCGAATTGCTCGCGAACACGACACACGAAGTGTGGAGTGGAAAGAGGAAAATGTCCCACCGGGCGTGCCAGAATCTGTTCCCTTCCGAACGGCGGCGCACAGGACCGCGATGTCCTGACGCTGAGATTCGGGGCAGATGCTATTTGGTTTTATCCTTCCACCTCTCCGAAGATGCCAAGTTGATTTATGGCACCGTGTATCGGAGGTTTGGATGGATGCGGCCGATGTAGAAGACTTCGTCAGATTCCCCCTCGCTTGAGGGGTTTTTGATTGTGGGGACGCTCTTCCCTGCAGGCGCAAGCCCCTGCAGTTAATTACGCTACCGCATCGCGGTAACAACTTTCTCCTTCTCCAAGATTTCACTTCATGTCGTGGATGTTTGTTTTGTTTGTGGTTGCCCGTGGATTGTATACGGAGACTGAGTAATGCCGTCGCCCGTAGGACGTGGATTAGTCCAAATCCGTATTTACTTAGATTTAGGTTTGGTGTTTTTAGTTTAAGGATGCGTTAACCGTATTGAGGCTAAGATCAACTTAAACGTTCGTTAAGGATACGATAGTCCTGTTCGAGACTAGGATCAACTTAACGTAATAGTCCATTTAATATCTGGCCATCGGGACTCGTCACCTCTCTGACGTCGTTGAAGGATTACAACGGCAGATGTCAGAGGAGTTCAGAGATGTACCCTTGAACCAAAGTCAATTTGGATTTTTACAGTCCATTTGAATGTTTAAGGATACGTTAGCCGTGTTTGGGGCTAAGATCAACTTAAACGGGATCATTTAGATCCGGCAAAAGAGCATTCGGAGGCTCTATTGTTCCAGTTTAGGGACGTGGTGGTCCATCGCCAGTTTAGGGACGTAGTGGTCTGTTTTCCAGTTTAGGGACGTGGTGGTCCGTATTCCAGTTTAGGGACGTGGTGGTCCGCTATTAGTTTAAGGACGTTTCGGTCCAACATTAGTTTAAGGACGTTTCGGTCCATCGTCAGTTTAGGGACGTGGTGGTCCGTCATTAGTTTAAGGACATTTCGGTCCAATATTAGTTTAAGGACGTTCCGGTCCGACATTAGTTTAAGGACGTTCCGGTCCGACATTAGTTTAAGGACGTTCCGGTCCATATTCATGTGTGGTCGTTGGGACCTGTCACCTCTCTGACGTCGTTGAGGAATTACAACGATAGGTGTCAGAGGAGTTCGGAGATGTACCCTCGAACCAGATGTAAATTGATTTAGGAAAGCATTCTTGCTCAGTCAATTTAGTTTGGGGACTTATGGCCATGATTGGGCTAAGTCCCGTTGAGCATATTCAACATTTTTCTTGATCTTTGGCCCATTAGGCCTGTGCTAGGGCTTTGCCCATACTTAATAATGCACTGCATTTTATTCTGGCCTCCTAGGCCTTTTTGATTTGGGCTTTATCCCTTTATTTATGACGCAGAGCATCTGTTTTGGTTTGGGCTCTGCCCTTTTTAAAATAATGCACATTTTATTAGGCCTGTTAGGCCTTTTTGATTTGGGCTTGGCCTTTTTGTAAGCAATGCAGTGCGTTTGTCTGGCGCTTTGCGCCAAGTAATGAGTGCAAGCTCATATGGCGATGACACGTGTCATGCTCTGGCGAGCGCAAGCGCAACAGCGCTGTTCTAGTGCGCTGCGCTTGCGCTGCTGACACGTGGCGCGCTGTGGTGAATTGCGCCAGTTTTAGAGAGCAAGGCTCTGCTTCAAAGGTGCATAGCGCAATTGGTTCAGATGCTGACACGTGGCGCTCTCTGGTGGCTTGCGCCAACCCAAGAGCGCAACAGTGCAGTTTTGCAAGTACAAGGCACTATGATTTAAGAATCTTTTAGATTCAAGAACCAATGGTTCATAAAAGAAGTGCAAAGCACTATTTTTTATTTATTTTTGTTTTTTCCTGTTTTAAAGAACCAGTGGTTCATAAGAAGTGCAAAGCACTATTATTAGTTAGTTTTCTTTCTTATTGAAGATCATTGATCTTGTTTTTAGATCAATGATCTGTTCATAAGAGAACTTTCTCTTTTTCTGAAGGTCTTTTACCTTTTTTGTTCTTGAGGAGTTTTTTCAGAGTTCTCTTTCTCTTTTTTTTTTATAGAAAATGTTGATACCTTTGAATTGAGGTCTAGGGTCATTTTTATAGTGCCCATAAGTTAGTTAAATTTATTAAAGAGATTTTTCTCTGAGTGATTTGGGGAATTTTCCCCACCGTTGGATTTTTGATCCAAGGGCTTCTGTTTTACAGAAGAAAATCTTCTTGTTTTAATAAGAACAGAAAAGATTTCTTTAGAATTTTAATTCTGTTTAGCGCAAATGCCCCAGCGCGTGACACGTGTCAAGCAGCGCAAATGTCCCAACGCGTGACACGTGTCGCGCAGCGCACAGCGCAGCGCAACTGCGCTTGCGCAACTGCCCCAGCGCGTGACACGTGTCGCGCTGCGCACAGCGCAGCGCAACTGCGCTGACACGTGTCGCGCAGCGCTGTGCGCTGCGCAACTGCGCTAGCGCAACTACGCTGACACGTGTCGCGCAGAGCACAGCGCAGCGCAGCGCAACTGCACTACCACGTGGTGCGCAACGCAGAGCGCAGGCCAGTTGAAGCGTTGCTTCTTTAATTAAAGTTTGAATTTTCAAAGTAGAGCTTTGCTCCTATTGGGGGAAGATTGCTTCATCTTCCGTCTTGGAATTTGAACAGAGCTTTGCTCTGATTGGGGTAAACAAACCCCCCTACAAACTTTGAGAAAACTAAAAAGAAAGAGAGTAAGCTCTTGAAAGAAGATCATTTCTTCAAGGTAAAAAGAATGGTTCTTAAACAAAGAGATGAAATCATCTCATTAAAACAGAAGAATTATCTTCTTAAAAGATCATAGATCTACAAAAGACCAAGGTCTTTTATAAAAGAGATCAAAATATCTTATCATAAACACAAAAGAAGTATTTACTTCATTCACAGATCATTGATCTACAAAGGCAAAGCCCTTTCAAAAATAAGAACTGTTGTTCTTAAATCTTGAGGCAAAGCTTCCTTTAAAAAGAACATAAATTTGTTCACAGATCATAAATTTGATCAAATGCACTTTACGCTATTGAAAAGTGCCTTGCACTCTTGAACTGCGCTTTTGCGCTCCTTGGACCGGCGCTCAGCGCCAAAACTTGCCACGTGTCAACCACGTATGCAACTTGCACTTTGCGCTTCTGAAACAGCGCATTGCGCTCATGGGCTAGCGCTCAGTGCCAAGCGTGCCACGTGTCACTCACTTGTGCGCCACTAAACTAGCGCAACGCGTTCATAAATTGAAAGCGCAATGCGCTCATAAACTGGCGCAATGCGCCCATCATCTGGCGCTTAGCGCCAAACTTGACACGTGTCCCTTTCGTGTGCGCTACTTGGCAGAAGCGCAATGCGCTCTTTAATTGGCGCAAAGCGCCTGGCGCGCCACGTGGCGCGCTGTCAGAACACACATTGTTCTGATGAATGCTATGCATTTAATACAAGACAAAAAAATGTCAGGATGTAATGCTCAGCATTATTAAAAGGGCCAAGCCCAAATAAAGGCTCAACAGCCCAGAACAATAAAATGTTAAACATTTTAATCTTATTGGACTTAGCCCAATATTGGCCATAAGTCCTCAACTTATATTGAACTGAGCCCATCTACTCACGAATATTTAAAAGATCTCAATCCCAAACTGGACTACAGATCTTTCAACCAACTCACACCGGTTCAAGGGTACATCTCTTTACTCCTCTGATATCTGCCGTTGTAATCCTTCAACGTCTTCAGAGAGGTGACGGGTCCCGACAACCACACATTTCACGGACTGTGGGGTCCTTAAACTCATGGACTACGATGTCCTTAAAGTTCATAGACTATGATGTCTTTAAACTACGGAATGCGGGGTCCTTAAACTCATGGACTACGATGTCCTTAAACTTCATAGACTACGATGTCTTTAAACTACGGACTGTGGTGTCCTTAAACTCATAGACTACGATGTCTTTAAACTACGGACTGTGGGGTCCCTTTAAACCCACGGACTACGATGTCCTTAACCTGGACCGAGATGTTCTTAAACTAACACTGGACCGTAATGTTCTTAAACTAATCGACCGCAATGTCCCTAAACTAAACAATAGAGCCCAAATGCTCTTTTGTTGGATCTAAACGATCCCGTTAAGTTGATCTTAGTCTAAAATTAGACTAACATATCCTTAACAAACGTTTAAGTTGATCTTAGTCTCAAATTAGACTAACGTATCCTTAAACCCAAACCCCCAAACCCAAATCTAAGAAGATACGGATTTGGACTAGTCCACGCCCTACGGGCGACAACACAAATTAGTCTCCGTATACAATCCACGGACAACCATAAACAAAACAAACACCCACGACACGAAATGACCATCTGGAGAAGGAGAAAGTTGTTACCGCGATGCGGTAGCGTAATTAACTGCAGGGGCTTGCGCCTGCAGAGAAAAATGTCCCCACGATAAAAAAAAACCCCTCATCAACGAGGGGGAATCTGACGAAGTCTGCTACATCAGCCGCATCCGTTTAAGCCTTCGATACATGATGCCATAAATCAACTTGGCATCTTCGGAGAGGTGGATGGATAGCACCAATTAGCATCTGCCCCGAAATTCAGGCGAGACGCACGCCGCGTCTTCGTCCGCGTCTTTCGGCGGGGAACAGATTCTGGTACGCCCGGTGGGACCTTTTCCTCTTTCCACTCCACACTTCGTGTGTCGTGTTCGCGAATGAATCACGGTTTGCTATGGTTGCTTATGGATTCGAGGTGCTATGATTTGGTGTCTTGCTCCGTGCAGAAAGCAGAAGATCAATGGTTTCAAACTGCACTAACTGCAACTGCAACTCTCGCTCCGTCCCGTCCGGAGGAGTGACTTACGGGCCCCGAGCGGCTTCCATCTTCGCTATGCCGGTGGAACAGGTGACTCAGGCCACCACTGGATTGTTCTTCGGGACCATGCTCCCGCCAATGAGCTTCAACGCCCCATTACCGTCGCAAGAAACTCCGAAGAAGTCGGTCTTTGATCGGCTTACAACTACCGCGGCCCCTCTCAACGGGTCGCCCAAATCCAGTGCCTCAGTTTTCAACGGATTGGGCTAAAGCTAAAGTGGGCCCGTGAAAAAGCCCGCAATACCTGAAGCTGTTAGTTGTATGTATGCCCTAGAGGCCAGTATTGTACAGATGATGTATATTATATTGGATGCTTGGACATATATAGAGATGACTTTCTTGCTCGATATGATAGTATGCTATCTGGTTACTCTTTATCTTAACATGTACACTTGTCTCTTTAAACTGTCTTTTAGTTACATGTTGATAAAGCCCTTAGGATGTGTACTTGACTACCTGGACTATGATGCAGATCATACTAGTGGGGACATGGTAGTCTATAAGTACATCCTTCAAGGTCTCTAGTCGTGGGTGTATCGAGACAGGGCATCGATATACCAGTGTAGACTAGCGTATACGCTTCTCGACCCATGAGATGGGCGATGGATGATCCCATATCCATTGGTGTTTGACATCAGAGATGGTATACGGGTGCTCAGTGGAGACTGGGTACACTGGACGGACTCGCCGAGAACTCCCAGATGGTATTATACCTCACGTCAGATGGCAGTTCTCAGGTGACACTTGTGCAGGTTAGTCTGTAGACCCGAGATCGTCATAGAGTCTTGTGTGATTCCCACTGTGCTTTGATCTCCACCTTACCATGTCCATGAGGGCGTGCAAAACGGTGGTCTTTGGGTACAGTCCCGAGTCACATGGAGGCAATGAGCGATAGGAGGGGTTTCGTCTCTCCCGGTATTGGGGGTTGATGTTGCGCTGTGCTCGATTGGCCGTAACAGGGAAGTCCCTGACCAGGGCTGATCAGAGATTTGCTGGTAAGTGTTACCAGTAGTTTCTCGACCCGTTATGAGCCTCACATCGGCACGACTTATCGGTTATTGGGGTCTGACGTTTACCACCCCTAGACTTGATATGCGACATATCAGATGAACAGATCGGACTGTACGGTAAGTGTTACTGGTTGGATTCACAGGAGTGTGAGCGGGCTAGCTCGTCGATCTTCTGATCGCTCAATACCCGGATGGCCGTTACGTTTAGCAGACCGCTTGCGGCTTGTGGGTGCTTGATATGATCATCATCTGCTACCGACGTATTGACGAGTCTTTAGAGTCCTACACAGAGGTTTCCTGGCTCAAGCGAAATGAAATAGGAGCGCATATGAGATATGTGCAGGACCGAGAATAATGCATGTATGTGATACCGTATTTCATTCTCGCGATGAATGTATCGATTGGTTATATTCGATATAACCTAGATATCGAATCAAGGATTGATTCGATGAGCCGATACATAGGATACTAGTCGGTTATATGCGATATGACCGGATCGTTAAATCAAATGTTGATTTAATGATTTAATGTAAAATTATATATTTGATATATTACTTTGCATTAACTAGTATTGGTTCACTTTAAATGGATTTTCTCACTTGATGTGCAAGAAGTATATGTGATATACTTTTTGTGCACATATTTGTATCATGTTTGATGATACTTGATCATTTGGTTAAGTGTAAAGAATTAAACCATGGTTAAGAGATGATTAGGGTTTTGCTTTTTCATTTATTTATTTATTTGTTCATTTATTTATTTGGAAATGGTTTAAATGAGAATGGTGGCTTTATTTGTTTCTAGTTGAAGCTTCATGAAGCTTTGACTTCTTAACCATTCTTGTCTTCATGCTTAACCCTAACCCATCCAAGTAACCATGGTCTATTCTCTACCCTCAACTATGGTTAGCTTATGATAAGTATTGATTTATTTTTCATTTTAATTCAACACTTATCATATTCTTTCTTCTTCTTCATCATCTCCTTCTTCAAGAAAAGCTTAAGTCCATCAATGGCAACTTGAGCAAAAGTGAGAGAGATCCAATTCTAAAGTGAACCCACCTCCTATTTCTTCATCCTCTACCTCTTGCCAAGTGGTTTTGGGTGTTTTCTTCACAAGTTTCACAACTACGTGAAGTCGGAGCTTGAACTTGTGATGCCTCAACGTAGATCATCTTCGGCACGAAGCCGACGACCTAGTCCGCCCATTTCTCCGATCAAGCCGACGATTGAGTCCGGGATTCGAGATGGACAGCGAGAGGACGCCTACGTGGAGCCAAGGAAGTGGATATCCGGATCTACAAAGGTTGTAGCTTCTTATCTTTAGTTAAGTTGTTAACTAGATTCGTTTTTCGCCTAAATTTCTAGTCAACGATCTAGTTTAGGGTTTCTCGGCACCCGTAAAATTTGAAATTGGCATGGTTGATGCTTTTTGAGACCTCTTGAGAGTGCCTAGGAACCCTACAGTGGTATCAGAGCCTAGCTAGAGCCTTAGGCGAAGTCTAGACGATGTTTGAAACCCGATCGAACCGAAACCCTAAAACCCAAAATGCTCTCTGGAAATTTTCTGAAAATTTGGATTTTTGTCAATTAAAAATATGCAGAAAAATAAGCAGGGTGTTATTTGAATTATTGTGAAATACGAGGACCTGAATCGATTTTTCCACCGCGGAACCGCGGCACAAGCTAGGCATGTGCGGCGGTTCCGCGGCCGTCCTGTCCCCTTGTCTGGTGATTTCTGCACAGTAATTCATATAATTTAATGCTATATTTTCTGGGTATTTTTATTGTGACTCTACAGATGAGTATTCTGGGGTTGTATTGGGAATCAATGATTCGATCGGATTTTCAAATTTTGTCTGTGTGGTTTTCCGGATAATTTTCGAATATGTTAAAAAGTTCGACCGGATGTGAATACCCAATCTTTCCCCTACCCGGAAATTTCCAATTGTTGGATTTTTCCGTAGTTTAAAGACGTTCTAAGTAGTGCAAGTAACACGATGGTCCCTCTAGAAGACAACAAACCTTAACTCGATTATGTGACCGTCTTGAACTGCCCTTTGAACCTTCGGGTTTGGGGCAGTACGGCGTGCCACATGTGAGGCGTTGGCTTGACCCTTCTACGGCTGGACCGTTGGTACTGAGGCATGAAGTGAATGTCTTTGAACCTATTTCATGTGTTGAACGGTTTCGGGAAAACTTGGGTGTTCGAATGTTCGATCGGAAAGTTTAATATTTTCTATTTATCCGGAATGGGATACAATAATTGGAATTCACAAACAGTTATGAGATAACTGAATGAATGATATAAATCTAGCGGTTTAGTTTCATTTGATATTGAAAAGAGTTTTCGATAATGAGACTAAAATGCGGGGTTCATAACTGTTAGGCATGTGATGTCTAAGTATTTCATTTTGATTAGGCATGCGATGTCTAAAGAGGTTGCGGATTCCAATTGTTGTAGTTTTACACTTTCTTTTCTATGACCGTAAGTGTAATATGTGATATCGCCGGTTTCGTTGCTATATGTCAACGACAATTGGGATGCGCATATTTACTTACGTTGATGACATGTGATGTTATGTGTTGCTGGATATGTTATATTGGATTGTCGTGTTTGAATAGCCGGGGGTTTTTATGTGAGATGAGTGTTTTTCATTTTCATTCATGTAAAAACTTGTATGTAATATTCTTTTATTGGGGCACTTCCAGGTTGCGGAAGTCGTCACCTTTTGTATATTATTTACTTTTCCGCATTAGGATAGACCCAAGGAGGGGAGCATAAGTAACCGGGTTCTGGGGTCCAGTGGGAGACCAACTCGAGGAGTCGAGTCCGGGTCTCCTAACCCTAGAATTGGTAGGGTTACTTGCCGCTCTCGTAGGGGTCTAGGGGTGTGGGATTGGCTATTCATCACGACCGTGGAATCCGTGTTTTATACTGGCTCGTATTGAAAACACGGACGTCCTAGTATATCCAATATTTCATATGTTTTTCTGCTGCGATATCTGTGATGTGATCATGTGATCTTCTGTGATGGATACAGTATATAGTATATATGATATATTATATAGACGTTACTTATGTTTTGCACCCGCACTAGCCCTGCCCTGCTCTGTCGTTAGTTACCTAACCTAACGGTGCACGAGGGGACATCCAGGCGAATGCGGATGGCATAAGTGTACGTCGTATTTATCTGTGATGCTTAGGTGAATTAAATGATGGGACTTCATTAATGTGATTAATGAAATGAAAGAAACCAAATGATGTTGTAGAATCAAATTTTAAATAAAACAGGTAGCTACAGTTCTTGCTTTGCATAGCGGTATATATGATATACCCTGCACCTTATTCGATGAGGAAAGGACCGAGATCCTTTCACCGGGAGTGACTCCTTTAGCGATAACTGGCAGATGCTACACACTCGGTCTGCTTTTGATTGCTTTTATAGTTTCTGATTTGCACAGTGATATATATGATATATCCCGCACCTCATTCGACGAGGAAAGGGCCGACGATCCCTTCACCGGGAGTGACCTCTTTAGCAAAACTAGAAAAGCCTCAAAATCATTCCATTTCAAAAAAAAACTTCATTTGATTCTACAACGATATCAAGTTCATTACGCAATAGGTTTTCAGAAAAACCTGTCGTAGCCCTCCGTCATTTCAGATAAGTACTAGTTAGTATTCGTGCTACGTTTGTTGACTATGTTAAGGCGTAGTGTGCGGTAGCTAATTAGTGCTTATCTGCATAAGCATATGATGCGATTGGATTAGGGTAGTCGTGCGAATTTTTTGACTATGTTAAGGGTCGTGCGGGTGGGTTTAATTCAATCGAGAAATGACGGGTTGAACTTGACTAGCACTTATGATTTGTTGACTATGTTAAGGTCATATAGCGGCTAGGGGCAAAATATTATCGGGAATTTCAAGTGTTGAAATTTGCAATGAGATTGCATACCTTCTATGAGATAGTTGGATCCCGATACCCACTGCGAGTAAGAGTTACTCCTGGGAGAGTTTTACACATTGCAATTAGCTAATCAAGTAGGTGTCTAGAAAGGTGTCAACGGGGTTACGCCTCTGGGAAAACGAGGTTTACATTAATTAGGTTCGTGCGAAAGCACGGGGGACCTCCCTCAAAGTACCGACACTGGCCTGGCTGAAAGATTGGTGAACTTATAGTGTGTAATTAATCCCGGCTAGTCTTTCCTTTTAGGGTTTGAAGGAAGATTTGATAAAAACCAGTGGAGCCATCCTGATTAGATAAGATAATAACCAATCTGATCTTGCAAGAGCATACGCTAAAGTGTTTTCTTCTCTTTCTCTCCAGGTAGCGACCATTTTATGCCCTAATTGTAAGTCCATGCTACCTCTCCCGGTACTTTCGGGAATGCAGAATTTGGTAAAAAAACGATTTTTATAGAGGTGGTAACATGGACCTATAACCCGGATCTTGGTTAAACATCTAACTAACAACCTAACTACGAGTTTCTAACTACTCGGTTAGGGGGTTATACCTTGCTTGTCTTGAACTCCTTCGTCTTCAAGCTCCGATGGTGGTCCGGATTGGCTTCTTCCCGTCGTCTCCGTACGCCGAAGATAGATCCACCTGAAAGCTCCAACCTTTGGCTCCTTCTTCGAACTTTGAAGAAACTAGTTCACTCGGTTTGCTAAACCTTGTGAACTAGAATGAGTAGAGAAGAGTTTGTATGGGATTTTATCTATGGTTCTTGATTCTCAACTCATGAGATATGTGAACCATAGAGTCAAGAGAGGGAGCAAGAGGAAGAGGGTGAAAACAAGAGCAAGAGAGCTCAAGAACAAGAGAGAGAATGAGCAAGAAAGAATGAGCAAGTCTTTTGTCTTTCACCCTCTCATAATCCAAAACCATCATAACTCATTATACCAAATCAAGTGTTATGTGATGGTTGAAGCAACCATAACCATATCATTTCATGCACTCATTTTACACAAATGAGCAAGCAAGCAAAAGTCTTTGCCATGAAATGATGGCTATGGTTATCATGATGGTCAACTAGTCAAGCCTAGTCAACCGGTCAACAAAGTCAACAAGTCAACAAAAGTCAACAAGTCAACAAAGTCAACAAAAGTCAATAACCATGTCACCATAATACTTAATTAATATAATAGTTAATCACATATCATATTCTCATTAGGGTTGAGCAAAAAGTCAAATAGTCAACGGTCAACTGTCAACAACCCTAATGAGAATCCGCTGCCTCTGTCTCCCCGTCATCTGTGCATACACACCCGCATCCGCGTTCCGAGGAACACGAATGCATACTGGATAAATCCAATCCCAAAAGGTACACTAGGATCTGGCTTAAACCAAAGCCCGCTAGTGTAAACTGTCCGGACACTGTACGTGCACAAGTGCACGGATGTGACCGAACTCTGTCGCAAAACCATGCGACCTGTCGCAAAACCATGCGACCCCTACTCTTTTGCCTAAAGGCGAAAAGCTTTCTGTGTGGGACTCTAAAGACTCGACACTACGCTGGCAGTGGGTTTAACCACAGACCGCAAGCGGCACTAGCTGTGCGTAACGGTCCCCAGGTAATGCCGACAAGAAGACCGACGAGGCGAAACCCATCTGAACTCTTACTGAGCCTGAATGTGACATTCTCCGTACAGTCCGGTCTGTTCGTCTGATACATCGCATGGCGGGCCTAGGGGGCGGTAAACGTCAGTCCCCCAATAGCGGTACAAGTCATGTCGGAGCGAAGCCCAAAACACCCTGAGATAACACTGGAAGCCTACCAGTATATCTCGTTTGCCCTGGCCAGGGACTACTCGTGTAATGGCTCTCCTAGACACAGCGCGATGTCAACCCCCAATACCGGGAGAGACGAATCCTGTCTAACCGTCACTGCCTCCAAGTGCTTCGGGACTGCACCCAACCACTACCTGTTTGCACGACTCTTTTGAGCCGTGGTAGGGTAGTAATCAAAGTACAGTGGGAACACACTCGAGGCGAAGTGACAGTGTCAAGTCAGCGGACTAAGCTGTACTCATGTCACCTGGGAACTGATAACTGACGATAGGCATAATACCAACTAGTCAGTTCCCGACGAGTCCTGTCCAGTGTACCCGTAACCTAACGAGCACCCGCATACTATCTCAAGTACGACGTACTGACGGCTGTGGGACAGACCGTCTCCCACACTGGGATGAGAAGCGCATGCGCTGGTCTACTCTGTAGTATCGATGCCCTGTCTCAATAGTCCTGCGACCAGGGACCTGGATAAGGATGTGCTTATAGATTACCCAACCCCACTAGTGTGACGGCCATCACATCACTGGTAATCAAGCAAAGATCCTAAGGGCTCCACTAATGTGTATAGGCGATATAAAAAATAAACACATGTACACATTGAAGTAGAAACAAACCAAGTAGCATACTACTATTTTGAGCAAGATTGTATATACAAGGTGAATATCCCAAGCTTCCATTAAGTAATATACAAACTAGTATGATACAGTAATGGCCTCTAGGGCATATACACTAACAATGTCCCACTTGCACTAAGGCTATGTACTGGCGTATCGAAGACCTATCATCTCAATCAGCCGCTCGAACTGAGTCTGGGGCAGGGCCTTGGTGAATGGATCTGCAGTGTTATCTTCTGAAGCGACTCTCCGAACCTCGATCTCCTGGCGATCCACGATCTCCCTGATCAGGTGATACCGCCTCAAGATGTGCCTGGATCTCTGATGGGACCTGGGTTCCTTCGCTAAAGCTATAGCCCCGTTGTTGTCGCAATACAGAGGTATTGGATCAACAATGGACGGAACCACCTGAAGTTCTTTCAAGAACTTACTCATCCAGACAGCTTCTTTTGCGGCATCAGATGCAGCGATGTATTCCGCTTCCATCGTCGAGTCCGCAACGGTTTCTTGTTTGGAACTCTTCCAACACACCGCCCCTCCATTGAGGGTAAAGACAAAACCCGACATGGACTTGGAATCATCCTTGTCACTCTGGAAGCTGGAGTCAGCAAAGGCCTCGATCTGGAGGTCTTTTCCGCCATACACCAAGAACATCTCCTTAGTCCTTCTCAGGTACTTGAGAATGTTCTTTACCGCTATCCAGTGTTTCTCCCCAGGGTTTGACTGATACCGGCTTACCACACTCAGTGCATAAGCTACATCCGGTCTGGTACACAACATCGTATACATTATAGAGCCTACCGCAGAAGCGTAGGGTATAATAGACATGCGATCCCTCTCCAAATCAGTCTTGGGAGATATCTCTTTAGAGAGGGTGATCCCGTGACAAGCCGGTAGGTTACCGCGCTTGGAATCTTCCATACTGAATCTCTTCAGTATAGTGTCGATATACCTGGACTGAGAAAGTCCCAATATCCTCTTGGATCTATCACGATGGATCCGGATCCCCAGGATGTATGAGGCATCACCCAGGTCTTTCATGGAGAACCTGTGTGACAAGAACCCCTTGACAGAATGTAGCATAGGAATGTCATTTCCTATTAAGAGAATGTCATCCACGTATAAAACGAGGAATACTACAGTTCTCGCTACAAATCTACTATAGATGCATGGTTCATCTGGATTTTTGATAAAGCCAAATTCTTTGACCGTCTCATCAAAGCAGATGTTCCAACTCCGCGATGCCTGCTTTAGTCCATAGATGGACTTAAGCAACTTGCACACCTTTCCGCTGCTCCCACTCTGAATGAAACCCTCTGGTTGGTCCATATAGACACACTCCTCTAAATTTCCATTTAGAAAAGCGGTCTTTACGTCCATTTGCCAGATCTCATAATCGTGGAAGGCAGCAATGGCAAGAAGGATCCGAATGGATTTCAGCATGGCTACTGGAGAAAAGGTTTCGTCATAGTCCAAGCCAGGTCTTTGACGAAAACCCTTTGCTACCAGCCTAGCTTTATAGGTCTCAACCTGTCCATCTACACCAATCTTCCTTTTGAAGATCCACTTGCATCCTACGGGTTTTACCCCGTCTGGAGCAATGTCCAACGTCCATACCTTGTTGGTGTACATGGACTCCATTTCGGTCCGCATTGCATCCAGCCATTTCACTGAGTCAACGCTCTGAACGGCCTGCTGGAAGCTAGTAGGCTCATCATAATCTATGATGCAATCCTCTCTATCCCCGTCTATGAGAAAACCGTAGTATCTCTCGGGCGGATGAGTCTGCCTACTACTCCTGCGGAGCGGCGTAGGAATGTCCTGTTTTGTTGAACCTTCTGGTTCCACTAAGCTTTCAGTAATAGTCTGTGGTTCTGGTACTTCTTCCAGTTCTATTGTGCTCCCACTTATCTGGGTTTCCAAAAACTCAGTTTCCAAGAAGCGGGCATGCTGAGAAACAAAAACCTTTTGTTCCTCAGCGGAATAGAAAAGATACCCCCTGGAGTTCCTTGGGTATCCCACAAACTTACACTGTACTGAACGTGCCTCAAGCTTGTCCGCATGCTGCTTTTTTACAAAAGCTGGACATCCCCATACCTTAAGATACTTAAGACAGGGTTTCTTCCCAGTCCACATCTGATATGGGGTGGTAGGCACAGTCTTGGTGGGAGCCTTGTTCAAGAGATACGCAGCTGCTTCTAGTGCATATCCCCAGAATGATCGCGGTAACTCAGCGTTACTCATCATGGACCGAACCATATCCAATAGGGTTCGGTTCCGTCTCTCCGATACACCGTTATGTTGCGGAGTGTATGGAGGAGTAAGCTGAGAGAGAATACCATTCTCTTTTAAGTAATTCAGGAATTCGGCACTTAAGTATTCTCCACCTCGATCCGATCTTAGAATCTTGATACTTTTGCCGGTTTGTTTCTCTACTTCATTCTTATACTCCTGGAATTTTCCAAAGGCTTCGGACTTATGTTTCATTAAGAAGACATAACCGTACCTTGAGAAGTCATCCGTAAAAGTAATGAAGTAAGAATAACCGTTTCGAGCATGTGTAGACATTGGACCGCACACGTCACTGTGTACGAGTCCCAAGAGCTCGCTCGCTCTAACTCCATGTCCAGTAAACGGAGTCTTTGTCATCTTTCCTTTGAGACAGGATTGACAAGTGGCATACGATTGATATTCGAACGGATTCAAATAT
Source organism: Agapanthus africanus (assembly GCA_030015575.1). Lineage (NCBI taxonomy): Eukaryota > Viridiplantae > Streptophyta > Magnoliopsida > Asparagales > Amaryllidaceae > Agapanthus > Agapanthus africanus. Next base: position 139,818,789 of record CM057346.1, on the reverse strand, counting down.
CCTTCTGTATGTAACTTAGTCAACCTTCTCTCATTGATGTGACCCAGTCTACAATGCCACAAGAAAGTCTGATTTGTTTCCGGAGACTTTCTTTTGTGTGTATTCTGGACATTGAAAATCTGTGGTTGGTTTAATACGTATATACCATTACTCAATGCACCTGACCCAATCAGAACTTGATTAAGGTGAATGTTTACAACATTACTTACAAATGCAAATTCATAACCTTCTTTAGAAACTAAAGATACAGAAATGATATAACAAGTTGCGTTGGGTACAAAAAAGCAATTACGCAAAACCAAAACATGTCCATCTGACATTCCCAGGTGATAGTCCCCCACGGCTTTAGCATCCATGCTAGCTCCGTTCGCAACTCTGAGGGTCATGTCACCTGCCTTCAAAACCCTACGGTTTCTCAACGCCTGCAAAGAATTACAGATATGAGATCCTGATCCGGTATCCAATACCCAGGAAGTAGAGTTTATTGAAAGACAGTTTTCAATAACATACACACCTGAAGCTGAAGCTGCAACCTGCTTCAATTCCTGTGTTCTGGCCTTCCAGGCCCTGCAATCATTCTTCCAGTGTCCTTTCTTATGACAATAGAAGCATTCTTCCTTATCCACAAGCTTCCCCGCTTTCTTTGTTGCTTTAGCTTTTCCCTTCGTATCCACTTTACTAACACCGCCCCTTGGTTTGGCGGGGGCTTTCTTCTTCTTTCCCTTGGCTTTCGCCTTGGACCTAGAAGAAGATGATCCTCCTACAAACAAAGTGGATGTTTCCCTACTTTTCTGTAGGGTGCCCTCTGCGCTCCTCAGCATGTTGAGGAGCTCTGAAAGTTCAACCTCTTTTTCTTATAAGTTGAAGTTCAGTATAAACTGGGCGTAAGTGGAAGGAAGGGACTGGAGAACTATATCCGTATAGAGCTCACTCTCCAATATGGTCCCTAGGTCCGCGAGCTCCTCAATGTAGCCGATCATCTTTAGCACGTGCTCGTCTACTGATGATCCGACGGCCATCTTTGCCGAAAATAACTTTTTCGACGCTTCGTATCTTGCGATACGAGATTGCTCTCCATACAGTTCTTTTGTATGGAGAAATATGGATTCAAGGTCCATATTCTCGTGCCTCCTCTGATGTTCGTTGTCCATCGAGGCAAGTACGAGGCACTTGGCCTTCGCGCTATCAATCTCCCAAGTCTTGCGGATTTCCTTATCCGCGACGCTGGAAGTGGGACCAGGGACAGGGGGAGCTTTGGTGGTAAGAAGATACCCCAGCTTGTCGTAAGTGATTGCCATCTTGACATTCCTGAGCCAATCTTTGTAGTTTGGCCCTGTCAGTATATTTTTATCTAGAAGTAACTTAAGTCCAGTCATGTCGATTGGTCACTACAATTAGGAGAGAGAAGAAGAAACACTCAGCATGATGCTCTTGCAAGTTTAGAGTGGTTTTTAGTTTGTCTAAACAGGATGGCTCCCACTGTTTCTCGAATCCCTCCTCAAACCATAAAGGAAGAATTAGTCGGGATCAATCCCACCGCACAATACTTGTTTAACCGTTCAGCCAGGCCGGTGTCGGTACTTCGAGGGAGGTTTTCCAACGCTTTCGCGAAGTTCCTTAATTAAAGAACCTCTTTTCCCTGGGGGCGTAGCCCCGCTAACACCTTTTTAGGCACCTACTAGGTTTATAGCATTGATCGTTTAGTGAGAAATTTCCCGAGGAGTAGCATATACTCACAGTAGGATCGGGATCCAAATATCATCGCGTGACGAAACTGAAGGAATCCTACCAGAATCATCACACTCCAAATGGTATGCAAATCTAGCAAGTTTCAGTACTTATGAAACTCCCGATGTGGATTTTTGCCCCATGCTCTTATGACCTTGACGAAGGTCAACAAATCATAAGTCACATGTCAAGTTTTCCCGTCATTATCCAGGTTAATTTGAATCCACCCGTATATACCCTTGACGAAGGTCAACAAGGTAATGTGAATGTCCCAAACCAACGCATCTATCTGTGCTACATATGAATACCCAACAGCTACCAATCACTATGCCTTGACGAAGGTCAACAAACACAGCTTGAATACTATTGAATATTCATACGAAACGACGGAGGGCTACGAATGGTTTTGGCAAAACCGTGAACGTAGTGAACTTGATATAGTCGATGGAACGAGATAGCTTTTAAAAGGAGTGGCTCAAGCTCCGCATTTAAAAGTTGGTTTTGAAAAGAACCGAGTGGTTTTTCGAAAGTGTTTCAACGACTTTAACTTGGTTTATTATCTTGCATTAGTTCTTTTAATGCGTGATATTCTTGCATTAGTTCTTTTAATGCGTCCCATCATTTAATCCTACCATTGCAGAAAACAACCAAAATATGACGTACGCTTATGCCATTCGCATTCGCCACTGGGCCCCGTCATTACCCGTTAGGTTACTTAACTAACGATAGAGCGGGGGCTGGGCTAGCGCGTCTGTAAAACATAAGCAACGCCTAAATAATATCATATATAGATATACTGCAATGATAAACATTTCAGATCACAGATGAATACATTGGATATACTAGGAATCTGTAATTCGCACGAGCCTGTAACGAAAAACAGATTACACGGTCGCGGTGAATAGCCAATACCCCATCCAAGACCCCTACGGGTGCGGCAAACTACCCGCCAAGTACCCGAAGCGTAGCAACCTCCCTCATCTCCATGAGTAGGCCACTCGACACTTCGGCATACCCGGTAGTTTGTGCACCCCCTCCATGGGTCTATCCTAGGAGCAAAAACAGTAAAAAGAAATTATACAATGACGGCTACAACCCCGACCCGGTTGTGCGGCCATACAAATAATTATTACATCAATTTACAAATTTACATGAATTGAAAGAAAAGAAAACTCTCGTCTCACAACCCCCGGCTATTCACCCGCGACAATCCAACATATTCATATACACATTCCAGCAACATTACAGAACACAGATTTGTATAACCCCCACTAATCGACATATAGCGATTAGTAGACGTTCAATACAAATATCACATTACAGAAAAACCCGTTAGCTTAAGTCTTTTAGAAGGTCGATCAAAAATACGGATTTTCGGGACCCCAAAAATAAAATTTTCGTTCTGGAAAATCTGGGCAGAAAACACATATACCAAAAATCCCAAAATACCCCTATGAGAATACTGTAGCAAAGAAAGAACAGAGAGGAGCCAAGTCGGCCGCGGAACCGCGGCAATAGCAAGCTATTGCCGCGTTTCCGCGGCTCTTTGATGGGATCACTGGACCAAATTTCTACAGTATTCACAGAAAACCCTGAGTCGATTTTAGGTGTGAAAATAATCAACTTTTGAACAGTATAAAAATCGACAGAAACTTTGAATTTTGGGGTTCGTTTTCGGGACTTTTTCTTTGATCGATCTTCTAGTTACTTGCTAACATGTTAGATAGAGTTTAACTAGGCTCTGATACCACTGTAAGTCCATGCTACCTCTCCCGGTACTTTCGGGAATGCGGAATTTGGTAAAAAAACGATTTTTATAGAGGTGGTAACATGGACCTATAACCCGGATCTTGGTTAAACATCTAACTAACAACCTAACTACGAGTTTCTAACTACTCGGTTAGGGGGTTATACCTTGCTTGTCTTGAACTCCTTCGTCTTCAAGCTCCGATGGTGGTCCGGATTGGCTTCTTCCCGTCGTCTCCGTACGCCGAAGATAGATCCACCTGAAAGCTCCAACCTTTGGCTCCTTCTTCGAACTTTGAAGAAACTAGTTCACTCGGTTTGCTAAACCTTGTGAACTAGAATGAGTAGAGAAGAGTTTGTATGGGATTTTATCTATGGTTCTTGATTCTCAACTCATGAGATATGTGAACCATAGAGTCAAGAGAGGGAGCAAGAGGAAGAGGGTGAAAACAAGAGCAAGAGAGCTCAAGAACAAGAGAGAGAATGAGCAAGAAAGAATGAGCAAGTCTTTTGTCTTTCACCCTCTCATAATCCAAAACCATCATAACTCATTATACCAAATCAAGTGTTATGTGATGGTTGAAGCAACCATAACCATATCATTTCATGCACTCATTTTGCACAAATGAGCAAGCAAGCAAAAGTCTTTGCCATGAAATGATGGCTATGGTTATCATGATGGTCAACTAGTCAAGCCTAGTCAACCGGTCAACAAAGTCAACAAGTCAACAAAAGTCAACAAGTCAACAAAGTCAACAAAAGTCAACAACCATGTCACCATAATACTTAATTAATATAATAGTTAATCACATATCATATTCTCATTAGGGTTGAGCAAAAAGTCAAATAGTCAACGGTCAACTGTCAACAACCCTAATGAGAATCCGCTGCCTCTGTCTCCCCGTCATCTGTGCATACACACCCGCATCCGCGTTCCGAGGAACACGAATGCATACTGGATAAATCCAATCCCAAAAGGTACACTAGGATCTGGCTTAAACCAAAGCCCGCTAGTGTAAACTGTCCGGACACTGTACGTGCACAAGTGCACGGATGTGACCGAACTCTGTCGCAAAACCATGCGACCTGTCGCAAAACCATGCGACCCTTACTCTTTTGCCTAAAGGCGAAAAGCTTTCTGTATGGGACTCTAAAGACTCGACACTACGCTGGCAGTGGGTTTAACCACAGACCGCAAGCGGCACTAGCTGTGCGTAACGGTCCCCAGGTAATGCCGACAAGAAGACCGACGAGGCGAAACCCATCTGAACTCCTACTGAGCCTGAATGTGACATTCTCCGTACAGTCCGGTCTGTTCGTCTGATACATCACTTGGCGGGCCTAGGGGGCGGTAAACATCAGTCCCCCAATAGCGGTACAAGTCGTGTGGGAGCGAAGCCCAAAACACCCTGAGATAACACTGGAAGCCTACCAGTATATCTCGTTTGCCCTGGCCAGGGACTACTCGTGTAATGGCTCTCCTAGACACAGCGCGATGTCAACCCCCAATACCGGGAGAGACGAATCTTGTCTAACCGTCACTGCCTCCAAGTGCTTCGGGACTGCACCCAACCACTACCTGTTTGCACGACTCCTTTGAGCCGTGGTAGGGTAGTAATCAAAGTACAGTGGGAACACACTCGAGGCGAAGTGACAGTGTCAAGTCAGCGGACTAAGCTGTACTCATGTCACCTGGGAACTGATAACTGACGATAGGCATAATACCAACTAGTCAGTTCCCGACGAGTCCTGTCCAGTGTACCCGTAACCTAACGAGCACCCGCATACTATCTCAAGTACGACGTACTGACGGCTGTGGGACAGACCGTCTCCCACACTGGGATGAGAAGCGCATGCGCTGGTCTACTCCGGAGTATCGATGCCCTGTCTGGATAGTCCTGCGACCAGGGACCTGCATAAGGATGTTCTTATAGATTACCCAGCCCCACTAGTGTGACGGCCATCACATCGCTGGTAATCAAGCAAAGATCCTAAGGGCTCCACTAATGTGTATAGGCGATATAAAAAATAAACACATGTACACATTGAAGTAGAAACAAACCAAGTAGCATACTACTATTTTGAGCAAGATTGTATATACAAGGTGAATATCCCAAGCTTCCATTAAGTAATATACAAACTAGTATGATACAGTAATGGCCTCTAGGGCATATACACTAACAATAATAAAGATAATAATATGGATGTATTGACCGAACCCGCATGTTATACAGTGCTGGGGAACGTTGGTTCCGTTCTTTCTTATAAGAGTTATAGGAATGAACAGGATATAGGGGAATACCAGGATTCCCATGCCACCCGATTGAAGAAAGTACATGATGATGCATTTTCTTCGGGTGTGTTCGTTATAGAGAACCGTTTCTCCATTTGCCCTACGTCCTGGGTATTAGATACCGGGTCAGGATCCCATATATGTAATCAGTTACATGGGCTTAGAAAAGGTAGAGAACTTGGAGAAGGTGATAAAGACATTAGAGTTGGAAATGGTGCAATTGTTGCAGCTAAGACCGTCGGGGAATATCACCTTGTATTACCAACTGGTAACACATTGGTTCTGAACGAATGCTATTACATGCCGAACCTGATATGCAACATTATATCAGTTTCTTTGTTGAGTAAAGAGGGATATAATTTTGTATTACGGGACAATGTTATGAACATTTTCCGTAACCAAAAGTTGGTTGGATCAGGCACATTGTGCAATGGCATTTATGTTCTAAATCAATCAACAGTTTTGAGCATAACAAACACACACAAGAGGAAGAGTTCAGAACTGAACGAATCCTTCTTGTGGCATTGTAGACTGGGTCACATCAATGCGACACGACTGGCTAAGTTGCATAAGGATGGATATTTAAATCCGTTTGAATTTTCATCTTATGACACTTGCCAGTCATGTCTCAAAGGCAAGATGACCAAAACTCCGTTTACGGGACACGGAGAAAGAGTTACCGAACTCTTGGGACTGATACATAGTGATGTATGCGGTCCCATGTCTACACATGCCAGGGATGGTTCTTCGTACTTCATTACATTCACTGACGATCTCTCTAGATTCGGATATGTGTTCCTGATGAAACACAAATCAGAAGCTTTTGAGAAATTTAGAGAATATAAACAAGAAGTCGAAAACCAAACCGGAAAAAGTATTAAAATCCTTCAATCTGATCGAGGAGGTGAATACTTGAGCAATGAATTCCTGGACTTCCTAAAAGAGAATGGGATTCTCTCTCAGCTGACTCCTCCATATACACCACAGCACAACGGTGTATCAGAACGGAGGAACCGCACCCTATTAGATATGGTGCGCTCTATGATGAGCACAGCTGAGTTACCTATTTCCTTCTGGGGATATGCGCTGGAAACAGCTGCATACCTATTAAATCAATTTCCATCTAAATCTATACCTACCACACCATATGAGATATGGAGTGGGAAGAGACCATATTTTAAACGAGTTAAGATATGGGGTTGTCCGGCCTATGTCAAAAGGCAAAATCCAGACAAACTCGAGGCACGGTCAGTTCTTTGCAAGTTTGTGGGATATCCTAAGAATTCACAAGGATATTTTTTCTACCATACTGAAGAACAAAAGGTGTTTGTTTCTCAATATGCCACCTTTTTAGAAAAGGAATTCCTTGAAAAAGAAATTAGTGGCAAAATGGTAGAGCTGGAAGAAGTTCCAGATACACAAACTATAACTGAAGATTTAGTGGAACCAGAAGATTCGGTAGTACCCGACGAACCTCAGCCTCTCCGCCGATCTAGTAGGGTTTCTCGTCCACCTGAGAGATACTACGGTTTTCTCATTGATGGTGGAAGCGAGGATTGCATCATGGTGGATGATGACCCAACTAGCTTCGAGCAGGCCATCACGAGTGGGGACTCAGTGAAATGGCTGGATGCTATGCGGTCCGAGATGGAATCCATGTACACCAACAAAGTATGGACTTTGGAAGTTGCTCCTGAAGGGGTAAAACCCATTGGGAGCAAGTGGATCTTCAAGAAAAAACTTGGTGTAGATGGGAAAGTGGAGACTTTCAAAGCTAGACTTGTAGCAAAGGGTTTTCGTCAAAGACCAGGTGTGGACTATGACGAAACCTTTTCTCCAGTGGCTATGCTTAAATCCATCCAGATCATGCTTTCCATCGCTGCATATCATGACTACGAAATCTGGCAAATGGATGTTAAGACCGCCTTTCTAAATGGTGATTTAGAAGAGTGCGTGTACATGACTCAGCCAGAGGGTTTCGTAGACAGTGGGAGCAGCGGGAAGGTGTGCAAGCTGCTTAAATCCATTTATGGATTAAAGCAAGCATCGCGGAGTTGGAACATCTGCTTTGACGTCGTTATCAAAGAGTTTGATTTCGTCAAAAATCCAGATGAACCTTGTATCTACAAGATGGTGGCAGAGAGTAAGGTTGTCTTCCTCGTATTGTACGTGGATGACATACTCTTGATAGGAAATGATATTCTTATGCTGCAATCGGTCAAGCTCTTCTTATCACAAAGATTCTCAATGAAAGATCTTGGTGATGCCTCCTGCATATTGGGAATTAGGATCTATAGAGATAGATCCAAACGGATTTTGGGATTGTCCCAATCCTGGTACATTGATACCATACTAAAGAGGTTTAGTATAGAAGAATCCAAGCGTGGGAACTTACCCACGATCTCTGGAGTCACTCTCTCCAAAGAGATGTCTCCCAAGACTGATTTGGAGAGAGCTCGCATGCAAGGGATACCCTATGCTTCAGCTGTAGGCTCTATCATGTATGCGATGCTATGTACCAGACCCGATGTAGCATACTCACTAAGTATAGTGAGCAGGTATCAAGCTGATCCTGGAGAGAGTCACTGGACAGCTGTGAAGAGCATTCTCAAGTACTTACGAAGGACTAAAGAGATGCTCTTGGTGTATGGTAACGGAGAACTCCAAGTGGAGTCCTTTACCGATTCGAGCTTCCAGAGTGATAAGGATGACTCTAAGTCGCAGTCGGGATTTGTCTTTACCCTTTACGGAGGGGCGGTTAGCTGGAAGAGTTCCAAGCAGGAAACCGTGGCAGACTCGACGATGGAGGCTGAATACATCGCTGCCAACGATGCTGCTAAAGAGGCTGTCTGGATCAAGAAGTTCATTACTGAACTTGGAGTGGTTTCATCCATTGAGCATCCAATACCTTTGTATTGCGATAACAATGGAGCGGTGGCTTTGGCCAAGGAACCCAGGTCCCATCAGCGATCCAGGCATATTCTGAGGCGGTATCACCTGATCCGGGAGATAGTTGATCGCCGGGAGATCGAGGTCAGGAGGGTTGACACGAAGAATAACACGGCGGATCCACTCACGAAGGCCATTCCCCAGATACAGTTTGAGAGACTCTTCGGGATGCTCGGTATGCGATACTACAGCAGCTGGCCCTAGTGCAAGTGGGAGATTGTTAGTTGTATTTATGCCCTAGAGGCCAGTATTGTACAGATAATGTATATTATATTGGATGCTTGGACATATATAGAGATGACTTTCTTGCTCGATATGATAGTATGCTATCTGGTTACTCTTTATCTTAACATGTACACTTGTCTCTTTAAACTGTCTTTTAGTTACATGTTGATAAAGCCCTTAGGATGTGTACTTGACTACCTGGACTATGATGCAGATCATACTAGTGGGGACATGGTAGTCTATAAGTACATCCTTCAAGGTCCCTAGTCATGGGTGTATCGAGACAGGGCATCGATATACCAGTGTAAACTAGCGTATACGCTTCTCGACCCATGAGATGGGCGATGGATGATCCCATATCCATTGGTGTTTGACATCAGAGATGGTATACGGGTGCTCAGTGGAGACTGGGTACACTGGACGGACTCGCCGAGAACTCCCAGATGGTATTATACCTCACGTCAGATGGCAGTTCTCAGGTGACACTTGTGCAAGTTAGTCTGTAGACCCGAGATCGTCATAGAGTCTTGTGTGATTCCCACTGTGCTTTGATCTCCACCTTACCATGTCCATGAGGGCATGCAAAACGGTGGTCTTTGGGTACAGTCCCGAGTCACATGGAGGCAATGAGCGATAGGAGGGGTTTCGTCTCTCCCGGTATTGGGGGTTGATGTTGCGCTGTGCTCGATTGGCCGTAACAGGGAAGTCCCTGGCCAGGGCTGATCAGAGATTTGCTGGTAAGTGTTACCAGTAGTTTCTCGACCCGTTATGAGCCTCACATCGGCACGACTTATCGGTTATTGGGGTCTGACGTTTACCACCCCTAGACTTGATATGCGACATATCAGACGAACAGACCGGACTGTACGGTAAGTGTTACTGGTTGGATTCACAGGAGCGTGAGCGGGCTAGCTCGTCGATCTTCTGATCGCTCAATACCCGGATGGCCGTTACGTTTAGCAGACCGCTTGCGGCTTGTGGGTGCTTGATATGATCATCATCTGCTGCCGGCGTATTGACGAGTCTTTAGAGTCCTACACAGAGGTTTCCTGGCTCAAGCGAAACGAAATAGGAGCGCATATGAGATATGTGCAGGACCGAGAATAATGCGTGTATGTGATACCGTATTTCATTCTCGCGATGAATGTATCGATTGGTTATATTCGATATAACCTAGATATCGAATCAAGAATTGATTCGATGAGCCGATACATAGGATACTAGTCGGTTATATGCGATATGACCGGATCGTTAAATCAAATGTTGATTTAATGATTTAATGTAAAATTATATATTTGATATATTACTTTGCATTAACTAGTATTGGTTCACTTTAAATGGATTTTCTCACTTGATGTGCAAGAAGTATATGTGATATACTTTTTGTGCACATATTTGTATCATGTTTGATGATACTTGATCATTTGGTTAAGTGTAAAGAATTAAACCATGGTTAAGAGATGATTAGGGTTTTGCTTTTTCATTTATTTATTTATTTGTTCATTTATTTATTTGGAAATGGTTTAGATGAGAATGGTGGCTTTATTTGTTTCTAGTTGAAGCTTCATGAAGCTTTGACTTCTTAACCATTCTTGTCTTCATGTTTAACCCTAACCCATCCAAGTAACCATGGTCTATTCTCTACCCTCAACTATGGTTAGCTTATGATAAGTATTGATTTATTTTTCATTTTAATTCAACACTTATCATATTCTTTCTTCTTCTTCATCATCTCCTTCTTCAAGAAAAGCTTAAGTCCATCAATGGCAACTTGAGCAAAAGTGAGAGAGATCCAATTCTAAAGTGAACCCGCCTCCTATTTCTTCGTCCTCTACCTCTTGCCAAGTGGTTTTGGGTGTTTTCTTCACAAGTTTCACAACTACGTGAAGTCGGAGCTTGAACTTGTGATGCCTCAACGTAGATCATTTTCGGCACGAAGCCGACGACCTAGTCCGCCCATTTCTCCGATCAAGCCGACGATTGAGTCTGGGATTCGAGATGGACAGCGAGAGGACGCCTACGTGGAGCCAAGGAAGTGGATATCCGGATCTACAAAGGTTGTAGCTTCTTATCTTTAGTTAAGTTGTTAACTAGATTCGTTTTTCGCCTAAATTTCTAGTCAACGATCTAGTTTAGGGTTTCTCGGCACCCGTAAAATTTGAAATTGGCATGGTTGATGCCTTGTGAGACCTCTTGAGAGTGCCTAGTAACCCTACAGAAGCGACCATCCCGAAGCGGATAGCCATTCCTGCTCCTGAAGTCGTCAAGGCAGCTTCTCCTGCTAAAGGGTCGGTCTTCACAAGACTGTCCGTTTCAGCTCCTACTCCATGCGAAGTCACGAAGGCTGCTTCCCGTGTTCGAAAGTCAGCCTTCGCAAGACTGACTATCCCCTCTCAACGGACGTCAGTCTTCGACTGGCTAGCGCCAATAACAGCCTCTCCTCAAGACAGGGGGTATGACAAAGCCATCCCCATATCCGAACCAACACCATCTGCGCGACATGCTCGCCATCGTCACTGGCGCCGAGTACGGAAGGCTGGGGGCAGCTCTCCGTCTGGATTTACTCCACTATCTCCAACGGTGGAGATCGATGCTGCTGTTCCAACCGGGAACAGTTTTGAATTGCTGAACAAGGTGCGCAGGAATTCTCTTACCGCCGTACTGAAAAGATCTCCTCCACCCGTGGAGATTGTTACAGAAACGAAGCCGGAGCGATCCCCTCAGCGGCTGTCCTCTAAAATTTACAAGGTCTGGCGACAGGTTCAAGACTCAGTAATTGATCAAGATTACTCTCGCCGACCCAAAAAGCTCAAAGCTCAGCAAGAAAATAGCCATCTTGAGGTACCACAGAAAATGTCATCCGTCTGGGTGCCCACTACAACGGCTCCCTCAACGTCAACCGTCCAAAAGAGAAGGGGGCCAGAGAAAGCCCCTGTAAACATGGCGAACCGTAAAAGCGCTGAGTCCAAACACCCCAAGTCTGGAGGCATAATGGTGCATACTGTTTGCATGGCTTCCGGAAAGGAGGAAAGCCGAGCTTCGACGGGTCACCGACCGCTCACCCGATCCGTGACGAAAGCCCAGGAGCAGCAACAGAAGCTTCAGGAAATGCTGACGCAAATGGCCGCACTCACCGGGCCAAAAGAAAGCCCGGAGGCGTCATCAGAACAGCGTTATGAACAAGAAACCGATGCTGACTTCCTCCGCAGAGTCCTCGAAAAGAAGGACCAAGAGGCAGCAGAACAAGCTGCCAACATGAAACAAATGGCGCTTCTCTTCCAAGACATGATCGGGATGATCTTACAGCCAGAACCACCAGCTGAAGACCCTCCGATCATTATTGAAGATGATAAAGGAGAAGCATCAAATCTTCTGTCGGCTCTTTCAGTAGCCAAAGAAGAAACCATTTCCAAGGCCGCTCTGGATGACTATATTGCTCAGCAAATACGAGCTCACCAGGTGAATGTAGCGGCCGGCCAAGTTGTTAAAACTGGGCGACCGTATCCAGGCTAGTATGACCAAATAAAGTATCTGCCGAGATATACGATCCCTAAATTTCATGTATAGAAAGGGACGGGCAATCCCTACCAGCATGTCGCCTCGTTCAGGGCTCTATGTGGTAACACCGGGGGTGATGATAAACTTCTATTTCGCCAGTTCGTCGGTAGCTTAGCAGAGACAGCTTTTGAATGGTACTCCGAACTTCCCAACGACTCCGTCAAAACTTTTGCGAAGATGGAGCTATTATTTACGCAAAGATTCGCGAGCGCTAGCGAGCGTACCCCAATAACGGCATTGATCAATGCTAGGGTAAAGCCGGACGAGACATGGGTTCAATACGCAATAAGATGGCGGAATCTGTGGTCGAAATGCGAACAGCGCATCGAAGAAGCGCCGGCGATGGGCATGTTCGTGGGCACTCTGGACCCTCATGCAACCATTTCTCAATTCATGATGTTCTTCAAGCCAACTACTTTCCAGGCCTTGATTGACAAGTTGGCCCAAATGGACCAGATGGGTTATAGACCGTTTCCTCCGAAGCCGGACTCTCGAAATGAAAAAGAGAAAGGAAAAGCAACTTTCGTCGCCAATGCTCAACAACAGCCGAGCAACTTAAAACCGGTTGTTCGCCAAAACAATATGCGTCCATGCCCATCCCTTGAGGAGAGACTAGGACGTCCTTACTCGTTTCCCTAAGATAAAATGAAGAGACAGTTCGAGCTGGCTGTGCGCAACAGACTCATCGATCTGCCGGATCCAAAACATCCGTTACAGCCAGGCGATATCAACAATCCTAATTACTTCCCTTACTACCAAGCAGTAAGCCATCCAATCGAAGATTGCTTCGTCTTCAAAGGCTGGATTGAGGACCAATACCAACAGGGCAAGTTCGCATTATCTGAAAACTGGAAGGTGAACCCGCCACGACCTCATGCCCCTAAAAAGGTGGACATGCCGGGGGCATCATGCTCGTTCATAGAGAAAGCTCCATGGACCGAAAAGTCCGTAAACTAGAAATTCGCCTCAAATACGGCAACAATGGACCACTATGTCCTAAAACCGGCGACGGACCGAAACGTCCTTAAACTAACAATGGACCACTATGTCCTAAAACTGGCTCATGACCGAAACGTCGTTAAACTACTACCAACACGCGGCATTCTCAGGCTGGCGTGGTAAAAAAAACGGTACGTCCACGAGCGAAAAGGGCACAGATGAAAACCCAAAAGGGCACTGTGAGTAAAAACAGCAGGGTTACCGGCGAGTTTTGTGAAAACCCGAAAGAGCGCAATCTCGTTGAAAGACACTTGCAAGGTTCTCTCGACCTTCTGAGGAGAAACCACCTGCGTAAGATTCTTACGACTCACAAGGGAACAACACACTTAGGAATCCCCATGATTCCTAAGGAGAAATTACACTTGCCAGATCCTCACGACTCGTAAGGAGAACCCTCTTATGAGATCCTCACAGCTCATAAGATTCAAAAGTCTTAAACCACAGGGATCTGAACCTATTCTTAAGCAGTCACCACAACCACCAATGCTGCCCTACAAGCGGCTCAATATTGACCCTTGTATACAATCCATGGGCGCGAATAAACATTTCCCTAACAAAGTCCTATCCGTGACTAGGGATATATTCGCACGGTGAACCTTCTTGTAAGCCCTTTCGACTTATAAGGAGAAAACACTCTTATAAGATCCTTACAACTTATAAGAGATCATACACTTAGGAATCCTCACGATTCCTAAGAAGAAAACGCACCTACGAGATCCTCACGACTCGCAGGGAGAAATACCTTTATGAGACCCTTACGGTTTATGAAGTCAAAAGCCTTTAGTTAACAGGATTTTAACCCTGTCTACTAAGCCACCTTTGTTTGACATCGACAGAAGCAAATGATGATTCGCTCCTGCCAATATCCCAGTTGTAGCGGTGCTGATGTCAAAATCGGTGTCTAATTCCAACCTTGCAGCAAGGAGCTAACGAGCCACACGTGCATACGAAATAGCCGAAATGATAGGGCAACTTGCAACAAAATCAGCAAGTAAAAAAATGTATGCATGCAAAATAGCCGAAATGATTGGGCAACTCGCAGTAAAAAGCAGCGAGTAAAAATAAAACAAACAGCCGGAATGATTGGGCAACGCGAAAAATAGCCGAAATGATTGGGCAATCACGACCTTCGCGATATAAAAGCTGAAATGATAGAGCATCACGGAAAGAAATAAAAAAATAAATAAAATTTTTGCCCTGCAGGTGATATCACATTAATCCCTGTATACAATCCAGGGGCGCAAACAAAGAAGGAATCATACCTTCCCTCCCTAGGCTCCATCAGAAAACAAAGCCAAATCTTGACGGTGTAAGTCCACGTTGCGACCCCCGGTTCTTACGGGGAGGCGGAAACGGTATAAAAATCAAATTTTAAGCGCATGGGGCAACATGGACTAACAAAGTCGGGATCTTTTCCTAAACTAAAACTAGCAAACTTGCTAAAGAGAGTTAGCTACTCGGAAAGATGGTTATACCTAAACTTGAACTCCTTCTTCTTCAAACTTTGTAGAGGTTGATGGTTCTTTCCTCGTCGCCTTCTTCCGTCGAAGATGGATCCACCTGAGGGTTCAACCTTCGGGCTCTAACTCGAACTTTGAGTGAACTAGGATCTCCGGCTTGCTAAACCTTGAACCCTAGAGAGAGTAGAGAGTATCTATTGGGTGCTTTCTTTTTCAAGGTGAGCGATTCTCAACACATGAGAAGGAATCACCTTGAGCTTGAGGAAGAAGAAGATGAAGTGAGGAGAGAGAATGGTTATGAAAGAATGAGCTCTCTTTTTCCTTTTTGCAACCATATCAAAAGAAAAAGAATTATCTAATTAGTAATAATAATTCAAATGAGAATAGTTGATGGTAGTTTTGGAATGACCACTATCATGCTTCATTAAATGAATGTAAGCAAGAATCAAGGAGAATCCTTTCAAAGCATGATGGTGGTCAACATTCAACCATGGTCAACAAGTCAACAAAATCAACCATAACAATATTTCATTTAATTACTATTATTAATTGATATTTCATAAATCTATTAGGGTTTGGAAAATGACGACTGTCAACTGTGCAAACGCACCCGTTCCGAAACCCTAATGAAATACCTCATCCTCCGCCTCAAGCAACTGTGCATACACACCTGCATTCTCGTTCCGAGGAACAAGAATACCGAGATATAAAAGCAACCCCAAAACATATACCAGTATCTGGCTCAAACCAGAGCCTGCCAGTATAATCCGTCCGGACTCCAAAACGTGCACAAGTGCGCGGATGAGAACGAACCCTGTCGCAAAACCATGCGACCTCTACTCTGTTTTGCCCAGAGGCGAATACCCTCTGTGTGGGACTCTAAAGACTCGACACTACGCTGGCAGTGGGTTTAACCACAGACCGCAAGTGGCACTAGCTGTGCGTAACGGTCCCCAAGTAGATGCCGACAAGAAGGCTGACGAGGTGACCCCCATCCGAACTCCTACTGAGTCTGAATGTGACATTCTCCGTACAGTCCGGTCTGTTCGTCTGATACATCGCATGTCGGGCCTAGGGGGCGGTAAAACGTCAGTCCCCCAATAGCGGTACAAGTCGTGTCGGAGTGAAGCCCAAAACACCCTGAGATAACACTGGAAGCCTACCAGTATATCTCACTTGCCCTGGCCAGGGACTACTTGTGTAATGGCTCTCCTAGACACACCGCGATGTCAACCCCCAATACCGGGAGAGACGAATCCTGTCTAACCGTCACTGCCTCCAAGTGCTTCGGGACTGCACCCAACCACTACCTGTTTGCACGACTCCTTTGAGCCGTGGTAGGGTAGTGATCAAAGTGCAGTGGGAACGTACTCGAGGCGAAGTGCCAGTATCAAGTCAGCGGACTAAGCTGTACTCATGTCACCTGGGAACTGATAACTGACGATAGGTATAATACCAACCTGTCAGTTCCCGACGAGTCCTGTCCAGTGTACTCGTAACCTAACGAGCACCCGTATACTATCTCCAGTACGACGTACTGATGGCTGTGGGACAGACCATCTCCCACACTGGGATGAGAAGCGCATACGCTAGTCTACTCCGGAGTATCGATGCCCTGTCTCGATAGTCCTGCGACTAGGGACCTGTATAAGGATGTGCTTATAGATTACCCAGCCCCCACTAGTGTGACTGCCATCACAACGCTGGTAATCAAGCAAAGATCCTAAGGGCTCCACTAATGCGTATAGGTGATATCGCAAAATAAGCACATGTACACATTGAAGTAGAAACAAACCAAGTAGCATACTACTATATTGAGCAAGATTGTTTATACAAGGTGAATATCCCAAGCTTCCATTAAGTAATATACAAACTAGTATGATACAGTAATGGCCTCTAGGGCATATACACTAACAATCTCCCACTTGCACTAAGGCCATGTACTGGCGTATCGAAGACCTATCATCTCGATCAGCCGCTCGAACTGAGTCTGGGGTAGGGCCTTGGTGAATGGATCTGCAGTGTTTTCTTCTGAAGCAACCCTCCGAACCTCGATCTCCTTGCGATCCACGATCTCCCTGATCAGGTGATACCGCCTCAAGATGTGCCTGGATCTCTGATGGGAGCTGGGTTCCTTTGCTAAAGTTATAGCCCCGTTGTTGTCGCAATACAGAGGTATTGGGTCAACAATGGACGGAACCACCTGAAGTTCTTTCAAGAACTTCCTCATCCAGACAGCTTCTTTTGCGGCATCAGATGCAGCGATGTATTCCGCTTCCATCGTCGAGTCTGCAACGGTTTCCTGTTTGGAACTCTTCCAACACACCGCCCCTCCATTGAGGGTAAAGACAAAACCCGACATGGACTTGGAATCATCCTTGTCACTCTGGAAGCTGGAGTCAGCAAAGGCCTCGATCTGGAGGTCTTTTCCGCCATACACCAAGAACATCTCCTTAGTCCTTCTCAGGTACTTGAGAATGTTCTTTACCGCTATCCAGTGTTTCTCCCCAGGGTTTGACTGATACCTACTTACCACACTCAGTGCATAAGCTACATCCGGTCTGGTACACAACATCGCATACATTATAGAGCCTACCGCAGAAGCGTAGGGTATAATAGACATGCGATCCCTCTCCAAATCAGTCTTGGGAGACATCTCTTTAGAGAGGGTGATCCCGTGACAAGCCGGTAGGTTACCGCGCTTGGAATCTTCCATACTGAATCTTTTCAGTATAGTGTCGATGTACCTGGACTGTGAAAGTCCTAATATCCTCTTGGATCTATCACGATGGATCCGGATCCCCAGGATGTACGAAGCATCACCCAGGTCTTTCATGGAGAAGCTATGTGACAAGAATCCCTTGACAGATTGTAGCATAGAAATGTCATTTCCTATTAAGAGAATGTCATCCACGTATAAAACGAGGAATACTACAGTTCTCGCTACAAATCTACTATAGATGCATGGTTCATCTGGATTTTTGATAAAGCCAAATTCCTTGACAGTCTCATCAAAACAGATGTTCCAACTCCGCGATGCCTGCTTTAGTCCATAGATGGACTTAAGCAACTTGCACACTTTTCCGCTGCTCCCACTCTGAATGAAACCCTCTGGCTGATCCATATAGACACACTCTTC
The DNA here is from genome assembly GCA_030015575.1 of Agapanthus africanus. NCBI lineage: Eukaryota > Viridiplantae > Streptophyta > Magnoliopsida > Asparagales > Amaryllidaceae > Agapanthus > Agapanthus africanus. Next base: position 139,800,692 of record CM057346.1, on the reverse strand, counting down.
TAAATTTCCATTTAGAAAAGCGGTTTTTACGTCCATCTGCCAAATCTCATAATCGTGGAAGGCAGCAATGGCAAGAAGGATCCGAATGGATTTCAGCATAGCCACTGGAGAAAAGGTTTCATCATAGTCCAAACCAGGTCTTTGACGGAAACCCCTTGCTACAAGTCTAGCTTTATAGGTCTCAACCTGTCCATCTACACCAATCTTCCTTTTGAAGATCCACTTGCATCCTATGGGTTTTACCCCGTCTGGAGCAATGTCCAACGTCCATACTTAGTTGGTGTACATGGACTCCATTTCGGTCCGCATTGCATCCAGCCATTTTACCGAGTCAACGCTCTGAACGGCTTGCTGGAAGCTAGTAGGCTCATCATAGTCCATGATGCAATCCTCTCTATCCCCGTCTATGAGAAAACCGTAGTATCTCTCGGGCGGATGAGACTGCCTACTACTTCTGCGGAGCGGCATAGGAATGTCCTGTTCTTTTGAACCCTCTGGTTCCATTAAGCTTTCAGTAATAGTCTGTGGTTCTGGAATTTCTTCCAGTTCTATTGCGCTCCCACTTACTTCTTTTTCTAAGAACTGATGTTCCAGAAAATGGGCATTACGAGAAACAAGGACTTTTTGTTCCTCTGCGTAATAGAAAAGATACCCCCTGGAGTTCTTTGGGTATTCCACAAACTTGCACAGTACTGAGCGTGCCTCGAGCTTGTCCGTATGCTGCTTTTTGACATAAGCTGGACATCCCCAAATCTTCAAGTACTGAAGATAGGGTTTCTTCCCACTCCATAACTCATATGGTGTGGTAGGCACAGTCTTAGTAGGAACTCGGTTCAAAAGGTATGCAGCTGTTTCTAGCGCATACCCCCAGAATGATCGCGGTAACTCAGCGTTACTCATCATGGACCGTACCATATCCAATAGGGTCCGGTTCCGTCTCTCCGATACACCGTTATGTTGCGGAGTGTATGGAGGAGTAAGCTGAGAGAGAATCCCATTCTCTTTTAAGTAATTCAGGAACTCGGCACTTAAGTATTTTCCACCTCGATCCGATCTTAGAATCTTGATACTTTTGCCGGTTTGTTTTTCAACTTCATTCTTATATTCCTGGAATTTTTCAAAAGCTTCGGACTTATGTTTCATTAAGAAGACATAACCGTACCTTGAAAAATCATCTGTAAAAGTAATGAAGTAAGAATAACCGCTTCGTGCATGTGTAGACATTGGACCGCACACGTCGCTGTGTACGAGTCCCAAGAGCTCGCTCGCTCTTACTCCGTGTCCAGTGAACGGAGTCTTTGTCATCTTTCCTTTGAGACAGGATTGACAAGTGGCATATGATTGATATTCGAACGGATCCAAATATCCTTCTGTATGTAACTTAGTCAACCTTCTCTCATTGATGTGACCCAGTCTACAATGCCATAAGAAAGTCTGATTGATATCTAGAGACTTTCTTTTGTGTGTATTCTGGACATTGAAAATCTGTGGTTGGTTTAATACGTATATACCATTGCTCAATGTACCTGACCCAATCAGAACTTGATTAAGGTGAATGTTTACAACATTACTTACAAACGCAAATTCATAACCTTCTTTAGAAACCAAAGATACAGAAATGATATTACAAGTTGCGTTGGGTACAAAAAAGCAATTACGCAAAACCAAAATATGCCCATCTGACATTCCCAGGTGATAGTCCCCCACGGCTTTAGCATCCATGCTAGCTCCGTTCGCAACTCTGAGGGTCATGTCACCTGCCTTCAAAACCCTACGGTTTCTCAACGCCTGCAAAGAATTACAGATATGAGATCCTGATCCGGTATCCAATACCCAGGAAGTAGAATTTATAGAAAGACAGTTTTCAATAACATACACACCTGAAGCTGAAGCCGCAACCTGCTTCAGTTCCTGTGTCCTGGCTTTCCAAGCCCTGCAATCTTTCTTCCAGTGTCCACTCTTGTGACAATAGAAGCATTCCTCTTTACCCACAAGCTTCCCCGCTATCTTTGTTGCCTTTTCCTTTCCCTTCGTACCCACTTTACTAACACCGCCTCTTGGTTTGGCGGGGGCTTTCTTCCTCTTTCCCTTGGCTTTCGCCTTGGACCTAGAGGAAGAAAATCCTCCTACAAACAAAGCGGGTGTTTCCCTACCCTTCTGTAGGGTGCCCTCTGCGCTCCTCAACAAGTTGAGGAGTTCTGAAAGTTCAACTTCCTTTTCTTGTAAGTTGAAGTTCAGTATAAACTGGGCGTAAGTGGATGGAAGGGACTGGAGAATTAAATCCGTATAGAGTTCACTGTCCAACGTTGTCCCAAGTTCCGCGAGCTCCTCAGTGTAGCCAATCATCTTAAGCACGTGGTCCGCTACCGATGATCCGACGGCCAACTTTGTCGAAAATAACTTCTTCGACACTTCGTATCTTGCGATACGAGACTGCTCTCCATATAGTTCTTTTGTATGGAGAAATATGGACTCGAGGTCCATATTCTCATGCCTCCTCTGATGTTCGTTGTCCATAGAGGCAAGCACGAGGCACCTGGCCTTCGCGCAATCAATCTCCCAAGTCTTACGGATTTCCTTATCCGCGACGCTGGAGGTGGGACCTGGGACGGAGGGAGCTTTGGTGGTAAGAAGATACCCCAGCTTGTCGTAAGTGATTGCCAATTTGACATTCCTGAGCCAATCTTTGTAGTTTGGCCCTGTCAGTATGTTTTTATCTAGAAGTAACTTAAGTCCAGTCATTTCGAATTTGGTCGCTGCAGGGGGGAGAGAAGAAACACTTTAGCACGATGCTCTTGCAAGTTTAGAATGGTTTTTAATTTGTCTAAACAGGATGGCTCCCACTGTCTCTCGAATCCCTCCTCAAACCACAAAGGAAGAATTAGCCGGGATCAATCCCACCGTACAATACTTGCTTAACCGTTCAGCCAGGCCAGTGTCGGTACTTCGAGGGAGGTTTTCCAACGCTTTCGCGAAGTTCCTTAATTTAAGAACCTCTTTTCCCTGGGGGCGTAGCCCCGCTAACACCTTTCTAGGCACCTACTAGGTTTATAGCATTGATCGTTTAGTGAGAAATTTCCCGAGGAGTAGCATATACTCACAGTAGGATCGGGATCCAAATATCATCGCGTGACGAAACTGAAGGAATCCTACCAGAATCATCACACTCCAAATGGTATGCAAATCTAGCAAGTTTCAGTACTTATGAAACTCCCGATGTGGATTTTTGCCCCATGCTCTTATGACCTTGGCGTGAGGTCAAAATGTTATAAGTCACATATCAAGTTCTTCCCATCATTATCCTGGTTGATTTGAATCCACCCGTACCTACCCTTGACGTAGGCCAAAATGGCGGTACGACTGTCTCAAACCAACGCATTCTATCTATGCAACAGATAAATATCCGGCAGCTACCAATCACTATGCCTTGGCGTGAGGTCAAAATACATAGCTTGAATACTACCGTATATTTAACTGAAATGATGGAGGGCTACGAATGGTTTTGGCGAAACCGTGAACGTAGTGAACTTGATATAATCGATGGAACGAGATAACTTTTAGAAGGAGTGGCTCAAGCTCCGCATTTAAAAGTTAGTTTTGAAAAGAACCGAGTGGTTTTTCGAAAGTGTTCCAACGACTTTAACTTGGTTTATTATCTTGCATTAGTTCTTTTAATGCGTGATATTCTTGCATTAGTTCTTTTAATGCGTCCCATCAATTAATCCTACCATTGCAGAAAACAACCAAAATATGACGTACGCTTATGCCATTCGCATTCGCCACGGGGTCCCGTCATCACTCGTTAGGTTACTTAACTAACGACAGAGCGGGGGCTGGGCTAGCGCGGCTGTAAAACATAAGCAACGCCTAAATATAAAGCAATGATAGACATTACAGATCACAGATGAATACATTGGATATACTAGCAATCCGCAATCCGTTCGAGCCTGCAACGTAAAGCGGATTACACGGTCGCGGTGAATAGCAAATACCTCACCCAAGACCCCTACGGGTGCGGCAAACTACCCGCCAAGTACTCGGCAGTTTGTGCACCCCTCCATGGGTCTATCCTAGGAGCAAAAACAGTAAAAAGAATTATACAATGACGGCTACAACCCTGACCCGGTTGTGCGGCCATACAAATAATAATATTACATCAATTTACATTTACAAATGAATGGAAGAAAAACAAAAAAGCTCATCTCACATCCACCCCGGCTATTCACCCGCGACAGTCCAACAGATTCATATACACATTCCACTATCAAACACAGATCACAGAGATGTGTAACCCCGACCAATCGACTTATAGCGATTAGCCGACGTTCAATACATGCAAACATCACAGATATAACCATCATAGTCAAAGTGCAGTGAAGTTCGGAAAAAAATACGGAATTATAGGACCCCAAAAGTAAATTTCTGTTCTGGAAAATCTGGGCACATATAATATATTTTAAAAATCCTAAAACCAACACAGAGACACACTGCACGAAACCCGATCACCAGAAGACACTAAACGGCGGCGGATCCGCGGCTGTTTGAAGGAATTAGGGGATCGTTTTTCTTGGGTGTTCACACAAAACCCTGAGCCGAATTTAGGTGTATAACAAATCTTGTTTTGACCAAAAAAATTTTTAACAGAAACTAGGGTTTTGTAAAAGTTTGGTTTTTGGATTTTTCGGTTCCGAACTTCGTTACACTTCACTACCAAGCTAGTTTAAGTTTAGTTAGGCTCTGATACCACTGTAAGTCCATGTTGCGACCCCCGGTTCTTACGGGGAGGCGAAAACGGTATAAAAATCAAATTTTAAGCGCATGGGGCAACATGGACTAACAAAGTCGGGATCTTTTCCTAAACTAAAACTAGCAAACTTGCTAAAGAGAGTTAGCTACTCGGAAAGATGGTTATACCTAAACTTGAACTCCTTCTTCTTCAAACTTTGTAGAGGTTGATGGTTCTTTCCTCGTCGCCTTCTTCCGTCGAAGATGGATCCACCTGAGGGTTCAACCTTCGGGCTCTAACTCGAACTTTGAGTGAACTAGGATCTCCGGCTTGCTAAACCTTGAACCCTAGAGAGAGTAGAGAGTATCTATTGGGTGCTTTCTTTTTCAAGGTGAGGGATTCTCAACACATGAGAAGGAATCACCTTGAGCTTGAGGAAGAAGAAGATGAAGTGAGGAGAGAGAATGGTTATGAAAGAATGAGCTCTCTTTTTCCTTTTTGCAACCATATCAAAAGAAAAAGAATTATCTAATTAGTAATAATAATTCAAATGAGAATAGTTGATGGTAGTTTTGGAATGACCACTATCATGCTTCATTAAATGAATGTAAGCAAGAATCAAGGAGAATCCTTTCAAAGCATGATGGTGGTCAACATTCAACCATGGTCAACAAGTCAACCATGGTCAACAAGTCAACAAAATCAACCATAACAATATTTCATTTAATTACTATTATTAATTGATATTTCATAAATCTATTAGGGTTTGGAAAATGACGACCGTCAACTGTGCAAACGCACCCGTTCCGAAACCCTAATGAAATACCTCATCCTCCGCCTCAAGCAACTGTGCATACACACCTGCATTCTCGTTCCGAGGAACAAGAATACCGAGATATAAAAGCAACCCCAAAACATATACCAGTATCTGGCTCAAACCAGAGCCTGCCAGTATAATCCGTCCGGACTCCAAAACGTGCACAAGTGCGCGGATGAGAATGAACCCTGTCGCAAAACCATGCGACCTCTACTCTGTTTTGCCCAGAGGCGAATACCCTCTGTGTGGGACTCTAAAGACTCGACACTACGCTGGCAGTGGGTTTAACCACAGACCGCAAGCGGCACTAGCTGTGCGTAACGGTCCCCAGGTAGATGCCGACAAGAAGGCTGACGAGGTGACCCCCATCCGAACTCCTACTGAGTCTGAATGTGACATTCTCCGTACAGTCCGGTCTGTTCGTCTGATACATCGCATGTCGGGCCTAGGGGCGGTAAAACGTCAGTCCCCCAATAGCGGTACAAGTCGTGTCGGAGTGAAGCCCAAAACACCCTGAGATAACACTAGAAGCCTACCAGTATATCTCACTTGCCCTGGCCAGGGACTACTTGTGTAATGGCTCTCCTAGACACAGCGCGATGTCAACCCCCAATACCGGGAGAGACGAATCCTGTCTAACCGTCACTGCCTCCAAGTGCTTCGGGACTGCACCCAACCACTACCTGTTTGCACGACTCCTTTGAGCCGTGGTAGGGTAGTGATCAAAGTGCAGTGGGAACGTACTCGAGGCGAAGTGCCAGTATCAAGTCAGCGGACTAAGCTGTACTCATGTCACCTGGGAACTGATAACTGACGATAGGTATAATACCAACCTGTCAGTTCCCGACGAGTCCTGTCCAGTGTACTCGTAACCTAACGAGCACCCGTATACTATCTCCAGTATGACGTACTGATGGCTGTGGGACAGACCATCTCCCACACTGGGATGAGAAGCGCATACGCTAGTCTACTCCGGAGTATCGATGCCCTGTCTCGATAGTCCTACGACTAGGGACCTGTATAAGGATGTGCTTATAGATTACCCAGCCCCCACTAGTGTGACTGCCATCACAACGCTGGTAATCAAGCAAAGATCCTAAGGGCTCCACTAATGCGTATAGGTGATATCGCAAAATAAGCACATGTACACATTGAAGTAGAAACAAACCAAGTAGCATACTACTATATTGAGCAAGATTGTTTATACAAGGTGAATATCCCAAGCTTCCATTAAGTAATATACAAACTAGTATGATACAGTAATGGCCTCTAGGGCATATACACTAACAGACGGTTCAGGGGTAGCCTAGAGATCATCAACGGCGTTCCTTCGCAGTCCAGTAGGATGCAGATGCAACGTCAACGAAAGACCTCACGGTCGAAATAAAGTGGAGTGATGGCAAAATCCCAGCTCCACCTCAGCATTCGTCTCGTCACACCAGACGCGATGTCAACAACGGCGTTCCTTCGCAGTCCAGCAGAATGCAGCCGCAACGTAAACAAAAAAAACCTCACGGTCAAAACAAAGCAGAGTGATGGCAAAATCCCAGCACCACCTCGACTTTCGTCTCGATACAGTAGACGCAATGCCAAAGCAAACGAAGCAAAGGCCAAATTCCTAGCTTCAGGGTCTTGACGGCAACTCATATAAAGCCTGAAAGACAATCGGAGATCATCCCACACCAGCGCGGAGTGGTCACCACCCTGATATTCGTCTCGATACAGCAGACGAGATGTCAATACAGCGTCCCTCCTCCAATAAGATTCGGACACGCCAAAGTAAATGAAGCAAAGGCCAAATTCTTAGCTTCAGGGTCTTGACGGCAACTCATATAAAGCCTGAAAGACAATCGGAGATCATCCCACACCAGCGCGGAGTGGTCACCACCCTGACGTTCGTCTCGATACAGCAGATGAGATGTCAATACAGCGTCCCTCCTCCAACAGGATTCGGACACGCCAAAGCAAATGAAGCAAAGGCCAAATTCCTAGCTTCAGGGTCTTGACAGTAACTCATATAAAGCCTGAAAGACAATCGGAGATCATCCCACACCAGCACGGAGTGGTCACCACCCTGACGTTCGTCTCGATACAGCAGACGAGATGTTAATACAGTGTCCCTCCTCCAACAAGATTCGGACACGCCAAAGCAAACGAAGCAAAAGCCAAATTCCTAACTTCAGGGTCTTGACGGTAACTCATATAAAGCCTGAAAGACAATCGGAGATCATCCCACACTAGCGCGGAGTGGTCACCACCCTGACGTTCGTCTCGATACAGCAGACGAGATGTCAATACAGCGTCCCTCCTCCAACAGGATTCGGACACGCCAAATCAAACGAAGCAAAGGCCAAATTCCTAGCTTCAGGGTCTTGACGACAACTCATATAAAACCTGAAAGACCATCGGAGATCATCTCACACCAGCGCGAAGTGGTCACCACCTCGACGTTCGTCTCGATACAGCAAACGAGATGTCACTGCAGCGTTCTTCCTCCAGCAGGATTCAGACGCCACAATCAAACAACGGACCCACGGCAAAATCCCTAGTTCCAAACCTCGACGGTTCACCAGCAACCTAAAGAGACAACCGCGACATTCGTCTCGATACAGCAGACGCAATGCCAGCAAACGAAGCAAAGGCCAAATTCCTAACTTCAGGGTCTTGACGGCAACTCATATAAAACCTGAAAGACTATCGGAGATCATCCCACGCTAGCACGGAGTGGTCATCACCTCGACGTTCGTCTCGATACAGCAGACGAGATATCACTACAGCGTTCTTCCTCCAGCAGGATTCAGACGCAACATCACCAAACGGAGCCATGGCAAAATCACTAGTTCTAAGCCTCGACGGTTCACCAGCAACCTAGAGACAACCGTGACATTCGTCTCGATACAGCAGACGCAATGCCAGCAAATGAAGCAAAGTCCAAATTCCTACCTTCAGGATCTTGACGGCAACTCATATAAAACCTGAAAGACTATCGGAGATCATCCCACGCTAGCATGGAGTGGTCATCACCTCGACGTTCGTCTCGATACAGCAGACGAGATGTCACTACAGCGTTCTTCCTTCAACAGGATTCAGACGCGACAATCAAACAACGGGGCCATGGCAAAATCCCTAGTTCCAAACCTCGACGGTTCACCAGCAACCTAGAGACAACCGCGACATTCGTCTCGATACAGCAGACGCAATGCCAACAAACGAAGCGAAGGCCAAATTCCTAGCTTCAGGGTCTTGACAGCAACTCATATAAAACCTGAAAGACTATCAGAGATCATCCCACCCCAGCGCGGAGTGGTTATGACTCATCGGGGCTCTCCAAAATGAGCCTAACCTCAAGTAAAAAATAGCATGGCAAATTCCTAACGCTTGCTCTTCTGACGGTCAAACTGCCTAGGAGGATTGCTTGAAGATGTCTTGTCCAGCCCCCAAAGGGATCAGAGACACGACAGTCGCAAGGCTACTCGAACAGCAAGGTTGCCTATCGAGGAATATATCAGCCAACACGACGGTACGATGGACAAAACCCTAGCACCACAAACCCTAACGGATCTCTGTCGTAAAGAGCAGAGGTTAACTGTGACGTTAGGATATTCTTGCGAGAACTGCTCGATTCGTCTCGACTCGTGAAGAAATTAGTGTCTTTGCGAGAACTTCTCGATTCGTCTCGACTCGTAGGGAAAAGCCTTAGGCAATGGGGATAAGAACCGGTTTCCTAAGCACTGGAGCCTTACAAGTCGGTCCAAAATGGACTCTTGCATACTATTCATGGGCCACATTCTCCAAAGTCGAATCTCGACGAGCAGGGAAACAACCGCTTACGAGTCTTCTCGACTTGTAGGAGGGAAAATTCTCTTGTGAGATCCCTATGACTCTCAAGAGAAAACGCGCTTAGGTATTCTCACGATTCCTAAGGAGAAAATACACCTACGGGATCCTCTCGACTCATAGGGAGAAAAGTCTTCATGAGACCCTCACGGCTCATGAAGTTGAAAAGTCTTAGATAGCAGATCTGAACCTGCTCCCTACGCCATCACTACCTCTCGGAGAGTTCAAGATGAAATGTTCTTTATGATCTATGGGCTACACTGGCCAGAGTGACTTGCCGGCAACAAAGAAAAGAGAAGAAAGCGACAAGGAGAACATTTGATTCGCATTTGGTTAAGCGTTCGAAGCATACCCATTCATCCATGTGCAAAAGATTTAGCACATAAAATAAAACATGCTGAAATGAGGAATTTGCCATTCATATTTCAAAAAGTTCTTACAATCATGAAAGAAATAAATGAAAACGTCATTAAAATGATTACAATGGTAAATCCTCAGATCCAGGGCATGGATTGAGGCATTCGAAAGCAAGGCCGTCTAGAATCTTTCTGGCCTTTCTGACCATTCTTGTGTGCATCCTCTCGCGCTCACGAGTGTCGAGATCCTCGCCGATGTCCCCCTCCCTTCGATAAGAAGCGATTATCGTCGTCTGTTGGAAAGTTTGATGCAGAATATCAATGAGGTTATCTCGCCGTTTCTTCGAAATCAGCCCCGACAGGTACACTATGCACCTTGTCTTCGGCATCATCCAGCGCATTAAGCGGCATGGCCTCGTGAAACCCAGGAAGTGCTCTCCAAATTGCTCCCACTACAATTTTCAAGAGAGCGGAATGGTGAGAAAGCAGCCAACCGACGCATGCATGCAGACGATCCATAATCTCCGCACATTGGGCATCTGTAAACTCTTAGTTTTGGCAACGGCCCTGTACGCGAATATCCTAAGATGAACTCGTTCAGACTGTATAAATGAACAGCCATAGTACTTGAAAAGAAACATCATTAAAAGATTAGTAATGAGGAAAAACGGGCACAGGGATTTAAACAGCTCTTGATATCCCCATGGAGAAAGCAAATTCTAATTATGACATCTAACAAATTTGAATTTGCGAGAAATCCTATAAAAAAAAGGAATCTCATTTAATGAGCGACCCCTCGGGTCTAGGAGTTAAACTCCTCGAGAGCAATGCTCTGCAAACAGGAGTGACACCTGTCAAAATTAATTATGAAAGGAATTTAAAGAGATTCCCCGAGAATGCTAAGAGCCTGGCTCTGTAAAGATGATGAAAAACCCATCAGAAAAGAAAATTGAAATCAATTTTTATGAATTAAAAATTCTAAGATCTCCTTATAACTATGGGTTCATGATCCGAAGAGAGCAAAGCTCTATTAATGAAACCCTAAAAGGGTTTTCCTTGGATCAAAGATCTATGAAGAGCAAGGCTCTGTTAATGGGTAAAACCCTAATTTATTAAAAGTTTTAAACTTTACCTAAGTTTTGATAGAGTTTTACTCTTGAAAAGTTCTTAAACTGAAGAGCAATGCTCTGAATAAAAGTTCTCAAAGAAGAAGATGAAAATCATATAAGGGACCAAAGGTCCTATTTATAGGCATTGAGAGACGTCTCAACTTCCAAAAGTTGATCCAACGGCTGAGATGCTACAACCGCCGCACTCACGTATGGGCCATGTAAGCGCAACGGTGGGGAGGCATTTGTTTCCCCAATCAGAGCAAAGCTCTGTTCAAATTCCAAGATTTGAAGTGAAGTGACGTTTCTGTTTCTCCCAATCAGAGCAAAGCTCTGTTTTGAAATTCAAAAGTTAAAAATTGAAGCAACGCTTCAGTTCCAGCGTTAGGCACGCTGCACGCCACGTGTCAAACACGGATGCACTAACGCCAGGTGCGCTGCGCCCTAGACAGTGCACCATATGCGCGCTAGCGCTAGGCGCGCCGCGCGCCATGTGTCAAACACGGGTGCGCTAGCGCAGGCTGCGCTGCGCTCTGCGCTACGCACCATGTGTCAAACGTAGGTGCGCTAGCGCAAAGTGCACTGCGCTCTGAGCAGCGCACCACGTGCAAAGCACGGGTGCGCCAGCGCTGGAATTATAAAATTCCCACCGTTAGATCAAAAGATCTGATAATAATAATAAATCATTAATTAATCAGAATTAAAATTCTTTTATGGAAAGATTTTTTCAATCTTGTTAAAAACAAGAAGATTGCCTTCTGTAAAACAGAAGCCCTAAGATCAAAGATCCAATGGTGGGGAAACATCCCCAAATCAATCAAAGAAAGATCTCTTTAACTGATTTAACAAATCAACTTGCCCTATATAAAGGCCCCAAGACTTCAAGTCTGATATAGAGAAACCCCCTTACAAACTTTAAGAAAACTAAAAAGAAAGAGAGCAAGCTCTTGAAAGAAGATCATTTCTTCAAGGTAAAAAGAATGGTTCTTGAACAAAGAGATGAAATCATCTCATTAAAACAGAAGAATTATCGTCTTAAAAGATTATAGATCTACAAAACACCAAGGTCTTTCATAAAAGAGATCAAAAGATCTTATCATAAAAACAAAAGAAGTATTTACTTCATTCACAGATCATTGATCTACAAAGGCAAAGCCCTTTCCAAAATAAGAACTGTTGTTCTTGAATCTTGAGGCAAAGCCTCCTTTAAAAAGAACATAAATTTGTTCACAGATCATAAATTTGATCAAATGCGCTTTGCGCTATTGAAAAGTGGCTTGCACTCTTGAACTGCGCTTTTGCGCTCCTTAGACCGGCGCTCAGCGCTAAAACGTGCCACGTGTCAACCACGTATGCAACTTGCACTTTGCACTTCTGAAACAGCGCACTGCGCTCATAGGCTGGCGCTCAGCGCCAAGCGTGCCATGTGTCACTCACTTGTGCGCCACTAAACTAGCGCAACGCGTTCATAAATTGAAAGCGCAATGCGCTCATAAACTGGCGCAATGCGCTTATCATCTGTCGCTTAGCGCCAAGCGTGACACGTGTCCTTTTCGTGTACGCTACTTGGCAGAAGCGCAATGCGCTCTTTAATTGGCGCAAAGCGCCTGGTGCGCCATGTGGCGTACTGTCAGAACACACATTGTTCTGATGAATGCTATACATTTAATACAAGACAAAAATAATGTCAGGATGTAATGCTCAGCATTATTAAAAGGGCCAAGCCCAAATAAAGGCTCAACAGCCCAGAACAATAAAATGTTAAATATTTTAATCTTATTGGACTTAGCCCAATATTGGCCATAAGTCCTCAACTTATATTGAACTGAGCCCATCTGCTCACGAATATTTAACAGAACTCAATCCTAAACTGGACTACAGATCTTTCAACCAACTCACATCGGGTTAAGGGTACATCTCTTTACTCCTCTGATATCTGTCGTTGTAATCCTTCAACGTCTTCAGAGAGGTGACGGGTCCCGACAACCACACATTTCACGGACTGTGGGGTCCTTAAATTCATGGACTACGATGTCCTTAAACTTTATAGACTATAATGTTTTTAAACTACGGACTGTGGGGTCCTTAAGCTCATGGACTACGATGTCCTTAAACTTCATAGACTACGATGTCTTTAAACTACGGACTGTGGGGTCCTTAAACTCATAGACTACGATGTCTTTAAACTACGGACTGTGGGGTCCCTTTAAACCCATGGACTACGATGTCCTTAACCTGGACCGAGATGTCCTTAAACTAACATTGGACCGTAATGTCCTTAAACTAATCGACCGCAATGTCGCTAAACTAAACAATAGAGCCCAAATGCTTTTTTGTTGGATCTAAACGATCCCGTTAAGTTGATCTTAGTCTAAAATTAGACTAACGTATTCTTAATAAACGTTTAAGTTGATCTTAGTCTCAAATTAGACTAACGTATCCTTAAACCCAAACCCCCGAACCCAAATCTAAGAAAATACGGATTTGGACTAATCCACGCCCTACGGGAGACAACACAAATTAGTCTCCGTATACAATCTACGGGCAACCATAAACAAAACAAACACCACGACACGAAGTGACCATCTGTAGAAGGAGAAAGTTGTTACCGCGATGCGGTAGCGTAATTAATTGCAGGGGCTTACGCCTGCAGGGAAGAGCGTCCCCACAATAAAAAAAAACCTCATCAACGAAGGGAATCTGACAAAGTCTGCTGCATCGGCCGCATCCGTTTAAGCCTTCGATACATGGTGCCATAAATTAACTTGGTATCTTCGGAGAGGTGGACGGATAGCACTAATTAGTATCTGCCCCGAAATTTAGCGAGACGCACGCAGCGTCTTCGTCCGCGTCTTTCGGCGGGGAACAAGGAGTGCATGAACAACTAGCTGATTTATTGAAGATACCTCCTCCTCAGTAACTGTTTTTGTATAGATTGAACACTTATAACCTTTGAATAATATGTATCCATTTTTTTATTCTTTCATATGATTCAACTTGTACCCCATTGAATTTATGAATAAAAGATACACATTTTTTTGTTCTATTGTTGCTTTCTTCTTTTCGCTGTGTCATCGCCATATGATTTTAGCAAGTGTGGTCTGTAGATAGTAGAGAACATTTCATCTTAGTCTCCTTGTAGGGTAGCGATGGCTTAGGAAGCAGGTTCAGGTCTGCTGCCTAAAACTTTTCAACTTTATGAACCGTGAGGGTCTCACAAATACTTTTCTCCCTACGAGTCGAGAGGATCTTGTAGGTGTATTTTCTCCTTAGGAATCATGAGGATTCTTAAGTGTGCTTTTCTCTTGAGAGTCGTAAGGATCTCACGAGAGAATTTTCTTCCTTACAAGTCGAGAAGGCTTGTAAGTGGTTGTTTCCTTTCTTGTCGATGTTTGACTTAGGAGAGTGTGGCCTATAGAAAATCCGCCTTGACCTCTCTGTGAGGCAATGATGGCTTAGGAGACAGGGTTAGGATCTGTCACCTAAGACTTTTAAACTTTATGAGCCGTGAGGGTCTCATAAAGATTTTTCTCCCTACGAGTTGAGAGGATCTCGCAGGTGTGGTTTCTCCTTAGGAATCGTGAGGATTCCTAGGTGCGTTTCTCTTGAGAGTCATAAGGATCCCACAAAAACTTACAAGTTGAGAGGACTCGTAAGTGATTGATGAGTTGATCTGCTCCTGAGTCGAAGCATTACTTTGACGGGGAGTTCGAGGGTTTACTCTGGCTGTTTCCCACGGGGTCAGAATTGACTTTAGCCGTGTTCTACGAGGCCGGGAGGGGTTGACTTTGGCCATACGGAGTCAGGATTGACTTTAGCCGTACGTGGTCAGGAGTTGCTTTGGCCGTTTCCCACAGAGTCAGGATTGACTTTAGCCATGTTCTACGGTACCAGGATTTGCTCTGGCTATTTTCCACGGGGTCAGGATTGACTTTGGCCGTGTTCTACATGACCAGAATTTGCTCTGGCTATTTCCCACAGGGTCAGGATTGACTTTGGCCGTATTCTACGTGACCAGGATTTGCTCTGGCTGTTTCCCACAGGGTCAGGATTGACTTTAGCCGTGTTTTACGTTACCAGGATTTGCTCTGGCTTTTTCCCACAGGGTCAGGAGTGACTTTAGCCGTGTTCTACGTGACCAGGATTTACTCTCTCGGTTGTCTGTGAACCATCGAGGTTTGGAACAGGGACTTTGCCATGGCTCCAAAGTTGATTGTCGCGTCTGAATCATGTTGGAATGAGGAGGAACGCTGTTGGTGATCTCTAGGCTTTCTACGAACCATCGAGATTTGGAACAGGGACTCTGCCGTGGCTCCGTTTGGCTGACGTCGTATATTCCTGCAGAGACACTGATTTCTCTGTGGGTCGGCGTGAATCGAGATGTTCTCGTCAAGGACGCTGATTTTCCTAAATCGAGGTATTTGCCAAGGACGCTGATTTCCCTGGGGGTCGAGACGAATCGAGGTATTCCTGTAAAGACACTGATTTCTCTGCGGGTCAACGCGAATCGAGGTACTCTCGTCAAGGACGCTGATTTCCTTGAATCGAGATATTTGCCAAGGACGCTGATTTCCCTGGGGGTTGAGACGAATCGAGATATTCCTGCAAAGACACTGATTTCTCTGCAGGTCGACTCGGATCGAGGTGCTCTCGTTAAGGACGCTGATTTCCCTGCATCGAGGTATTTTCCAAGGACACTGATTTTCTCGGAGTCGAAACGAATCGAGGTATTCCTGCAAAGACACTGATTTCCTTGTGGGTCGATGCGAATCGAGATGCTCTCGTCAAGAATGTTGATTTCCCTGAATCGAGGTTTTGCCAAGGACACTGATTTCCTCGGAGTTGAGATGAATCAAGAGATTCCTGCAAAGACACTGATTTCTCTGCGGGTCAACGCGAATCGAGATGCTCTCGTCAAGGACACTGATTTCCCTGAATCGAGGTTTTTGCCAAGGACACTGATTTCCCTAGAGGTCAAGACGAATCGAGAGATTCCTGCAAAGACACTGATTTCTCTGCGGGTCGACGCGAATCGAGGTGCTCTCGTCAAGGATGCTGATTTCCCTGAATCGAGGTATTTTCCAAGGATACTGATTTCCCTGGGGTTGGTTGACTTGTCGAGAGATTCCTGCAAAGACACTGATTTACTTACGGGTCGATGCGAATCGAGATGTTCTCGTCAAGGACGCTGATTTCCCTGAATCGAGGTTTTTGCCAAGGACACTGATTTCCCCGGGGTTGAGACGAATTGAGGTATTCCTGCAAAGACACTGATTTCCTTACGGGTCGACACGAATTGAGATGCTCTCGTCAAGGACGCTGATTTCCCTGAATCGAGGTATTTGCCAAGGACACTGATTTCCCTGGGGTTGGTTGACTTGTTCCCGAGACGAAGCGTTGATCCGGCGGGGAGGTCATTGGTTGACTCTAGGTTGTCTGTGGACTGGAACTAGGGACTCTGCCGTGGCTCCGTTTGGTGATGTTGCGTCCAAATCCTGTTGGAATGAGGAGGATCACCGTTGCTGATTTTTAGGCTGTAGATATTGCCGTTAAGATTTGGATCTAAGGACTTTGCCATGGCTCCATTTCGTTGTGTCGCTTCCGTGCCCTGCTGGCATAAGAAGGAACGCCGTTGTTGATCTTCTGGGATGCAGATGTTACTCTTGAGATCTGACTCTCCCTTTGACAAGGTCTGGTGGGGAAATGTGGTCCCCTTTTCGTTTATACCCATGGATTGTATACAGGGGTTACTATGGACTCAACCTGTAAGGCAAAAGTTTCATTCTTTCATTTTTTTTATTTCTTTCCGCGATACTCTATCATTTCAGCTTTTTATATCGTGAAAGTCGCGATTGCCCAATCATTTCGGCTATTTTTCGCGGTGCCCAATCATTTCGGCTATTTTTTTTGGCGTCAGCTTTGAGATGCTGCGGTCCGCAGTAGTTTATAGACGTCTCGGTCAGTTGCAAGTTTTAGGACATTGCGGTCCATCATTAATTTAGGGACGTTTCGGTCCATTGCAAGTTTTAGGACATTGCGGTCCATCGTTAGTTTAGGGACGTTTCGGTTCGTTGCAAGTTTTAGGACATTACGGTCCATCGTTAGTTTAGGGACGTTTCGGTCCGTTGTTTATCCTATATGCACGTGCATTTGTCACATGATGGGATACATGACGCTGATGTGGAATACACCCATTTAGGGTGTGATTTGATATGGTTGGAGTGTTTTGTGACCTATCCCTATCACGGCTTCTCCAACTTGACGTCGACGCCTGGCCCCTTCGAATAGGGCCATTTAGCGTTCTCAATCAGCGTTGCTATTTTGACGGGCTTTGTTCAGTAGCATGTCGATCATCTCGTCTGATGGTTCCAAGGATTTTGGCATTGATCCTGCCCCCAGCTCCTCTACATTATCTTCTGATGCCGAGTGAGCTTCTTTGTTATTTAGTGACGAATGAGAGATCATGTGGCAACTTGCCACATAATCTTCTGGTTCCTGTGACAAGTTGTCTCCCTCATCATCGTCGCTATCTCCGCCCTCCAGGATATGGTTGAAAAATTCTTGGAGTGTGACCGGGGTTCGCGCCTTTTAGTTGTATTCCTCCAGCGCGTCAATATGCTTTTGCAAGTCCGTGCGCTTGTCATCAGGCTTCACGGGCTTCTTCTTCTTCTTTGAAGACTTTGACGACTGGGCCTGAGCGTTTTGACCATCGCTACCAATTCTCGGCGTCGGGCACGGTTTTAGCATTCCCTCAATGATCTCAGGCTCTAGCGGGCTTTTCCACCTGACTGCCGGGCATGTGTGAAGATCCTTCAGCATTCTTTTCGTCTTGGCTGAAAGAGCGACCTCCCATGGAGTTTCTTCTATAAAAGAGCACGATGCCCCCGGTGTGTCCACCCTTTTAGGAGTTTGCTGTTGTGGGGGATTCATCTTCCAGTTTTCAGATAGCGCGAACTTGCCCTGTTGGTATTGGTCTTCAACCCAGTTTTTGAAGATGTAGCAGTCTTCAATCGGATGGCCCAATACGTGGTGGTAGGGGCAGTAATCGGGATCGTTGATGTCATTCGGTTGCGGTGGGTGTCTCGACTCCGATAGAGTAATGAGTCCATTGCGCACTGCCAGTTCAAATAGTTTTCTTGTTTTATCCGGGGAAACGAGTAAGGACGTCTCAACTTCTCATCGAGAGATTGCCGCTTGTTGCTTTGGCGAACAACCGGTCTTGGGCTACTCAGTTGTTGTTGAGCGTTGGCGACGAAGATAGCTTTCCCTTTACCCCTTTCATTTCGAAGCTCCGTTTTCGGCGAGGACGGCTTATGACCCATCTGGTCCATTTGGGCCAGCTTGTCAATCAAGGCCTGGGAGGTGGTCGGCTTGAAGAACATCATGAATTGTGAAATGGTTGCCTGAGGGTTGAGGGTCCCTACGAACATGCCTACCGCAGGTGCTTCCTCGATACGCTGCTCGCACTTTGACCATAGATTCCGCCATCGTATCGCGTATTGCACCCATGTTTCGCCTGGCTTAACTCTAGCATTAATTAACGCGGTGATCAGGGTGCGCTCGCTAGCGCTTGCAAAACGTTGGGTGAATAACAATTCCATCTCAGTAAAATTTTTGACGGAGTCGTTGGGAAGCTCCGAATACCACTCAAAGGCCGTTTCCGCCAAGCTGCTGACGAACTGGCGAAGCAGTAACTTATCATCCCCTCCAGTGTTGCTGCAGAGAGCCCTGAACTGAGTGACATGTTGATGGGGATTGCCTGTCCCCTTATATACGTGAAATTTAGGAATTGTGTATCCTGGCGGGTACTTTATCTGATCGTACCATCCTGGATATGGTCGTCCAGTTCTGACGACTTGGCCGGTTGCTTCATTTGCTTGATGAGCCCGTATTTGCTGAGCTATATAATCATCGAGCATGGCTTTGGAGATGGTCTCCTCCTTGGCTGCTGACAGAGCCGACAGAGGATTTGATGTCTCTCCTCTATCATCTTCGATTATTACCGGAGGATCTTCGGCTGGAGGGTCCGGCTGGATCATCAGGCCCATCATATCTTGGAATAAAAGGGCCATTTGTTTTATATTGGCCGCTTGTTCCCCAGCCTCTTTGTCCTTCTTCTCAAGCATTCTCCAAAAGAATTCGGCATCAGTTTCCTGCTCATGACGTTGCTCCGAGGGTGTCTTGGGCTTGCTTTTGGTCCCGTGAGTGCGGCCATAGCTGTTAGCATCTCTTGGAGCTTTTGTTGTTGCTGCTCCTGTGTCTTAGTCACTGATCACGTAAGCGGTCGATGACCTGTGGAGATACGGCTATCCTCTTTTTCGGATGCCATATAGACGGTATGCATCACCATGCCCCAAGACTTAGGGCGTTTAGGCTCAGTGCCCTTGACATTTGTCGCAGACACGGGAATTTTCTCCGGCCTTCTCCTCTTGTGGGCGGTCGAAGTTGAGGGAGCCGTTGCAGCGAGTACCTAAACAGATGACACCTTCTATGGCTTGACAGGATAGTCCTCTTCTCGCCGCGCTTTCATCTTTTCCTATCGGCGGGGATAGTCTTGATCAATCACAGAGTCTTAGACCTGTCGCCAGACCTTGTAAATTTTGGAGGACAGCCGCTGAGGGGGCTGCTCTGGCTTCGCCTTTATGATCTTTTTAACAGGCGGAGGAGACTTTTTTAGCATGGCAGTTGGTGAATTCCTGCGCACCTTGTTAAGTAGTTCAAAGCTATTCCCAGTTGGAACAGCAGCATCAACTTCCGCCGTTGGAGCTGGTGGAGTCAGTCCAGAAGGAGAGCTGCCCCAGCCTTCCTTACTCGGCACCAGTGATGACGGCGAGCATGGCGAGCAGCCAGGATTACCTCCATTGTTGGATCAGCTTTTCCATGCCCCTTGTTTTGAGGATAAGCTGTTATTGGCGTTAGCCTGTCAAAGACAGACGTCGGCTGAGAGGGAATGGTCAACCTGTCGAAAGCCGACCTTCGGGTAGGGAGAGTAGCCTGGACGACCTCAACTGTAGCAGGAGTTGGAGTGTCCTTCTCTGGTATTGCGAGCCTCTTTGCGAGCCCACTTGAGCTTTGACCCAGCCTGTCGAAGACTGAAGCATTGGAGTTGGACGACTCGCTGAGAGGGGCCGTGGTGGTTGCAAGCTGATCAAAGACCGACTTTTTTGGAGTTTCTTGCGATGGTACAGGAGCGCTAAAGCTTGTTGGCGGGATCATGGTCTCGAAGAATAGTCCAGTGGTGGCTTGGGTCACTTGTTCTACCGGCATTGTGAAAAGGGAGGCCGCTTGGGGCCCGTAAGTCACTTCTCCGGGCAGGATGGAGTAAGAGTTGCAGTTGCAGTTAGTGCAGTTTGAAACCATTGATCTTTTGTTTTTCCGCATGGAGCAAGATACCAAATCATAGTACTTCACATCCAAAGGCAACCATAGCAAACCGCGATTCGTTCGCGAAACACGACACACGAAGTGTGGAGTGGAAAGAGGAAAAGGTCCCACTGAGCGTGCCAGAATCTGTTCTCTGCCGAACACAGAGATGCGACCGCGTAGGTCCGTCTTGCCTGAATTTCGAGGGCAGATGCTATTTGGTGCTATCCGTCCACCTCTCCGAAGATGCCAAGTTGATTTATGATACCGGGTATCGAAGATTTAGACGGATGCGGCCGATATAGCAGACTTCGTCAGATTCCCCCTCGTTGAGGGGTTTTTGATTGTGGGGACGCTCTTCCCTGCAGGCGCAAGCCCCTGCGGTTAATTACGCTACCGCATCACGGTAACCACTTTCTTCTTCTCCAGATGGTCACTTCGTGTCGTGGGTGTTTGTTTTGTTTTTGATTGCCCGTGGATTGTATACGGAGACTAATTTATGTTGTCGCCTGTAGGGCGTGGATTAGTCTAAATCCATATTTTCTTAGATTTGGGTTTGAGATTGGGTTTAAGGATGCGTTAGTCTCATTTGAGACTAAGATCAACTTAAACGTTTGTTAAGGATACGTTAGTCTAATTTTAGACCAAGATCAACTTAACGATTTATTAAGGATACGTTAGTCTAATTTTAGACTAAGATCAACTTAACAGGATCATTTAGATCCAACAAAAGAGCATTTGAACTCTATTTGTTTTAGTTTAGGGACTTTGCGGTCCAGTTTAAAGACATCTTAGTCTGTAAAGGTTAAGGATGTCATAGTCCATGGGTTTAAGAACCCCACAGTCCGAGGTTAAGGACATCATAGTCCATGGGTTTAAGGACCCCATAATCCATGGAATGTCTGGTTGTCGGGACCCGTCACCTCTCTGAAGACGTTGAAGGATTACAACGACAAATATCAGAGGAGTGAAGAGATGTACCCTTGAACCAATTTTGGTTGGGAGATCTGTAGTCCAATTGGAACTAAGATCTGAGATTTATGAGCGTATGGGCTCAATTAATTTGAATGAGGGTTCTGTGGCCAACTTGGGCTCGGCCCATTCAGTTAAAATGTTAAACATTTGATAATGCTGAGTATTGATTTGAGTTCTGACAATATTTTTGTCTTTTACTGAATGCTGAGTATTCATCATAGCTTTAGGGCTTTATTTAAAGAACAGTTTATGTTCTATCAACGCACGCGTGAGGAACACGTGGCGCGCTTGGCGCTGTGTGCCAGACAATGAGCGTATCGCGCTTCTGGTGAAGTAGCGTACACGTGAGGAGCACGTGGCGCGCTTGGCGCTATGCGCCAGATAATAAGCGCATTGTGCTTCTGGTGAAGTAGCGCACACGTGAGGAGCACGTGGCGCGCTTGGCGCTATGCGCCAGATAATAAGCGTATTGCGCTTCTGGTGAAGTAGCGCACACGTGAGGACCACGTGGTGCGCTTGGCGCTGAGCGCCAAACAATAAGCGCAGTGCGCTATATTTGGAGCGCTGAGGCGCTTCTGTTAAATAGCGCATACGTGAGGAGCACGTGGCGCGCTTTGCGCTGTGCGCCAGTCTTTAGCGCATAGCGCTTGTTTATATTAGGAGCCCTAAGGCTCTTTTAAATTAGGAGCGCTAAGACTCCGCAGCGCTTTGCGCTAGATGTGGAGCGCTGAAGCGCTCCTTTTAAATTGGAGCACCAAGGCTCTTCTTTTATGCAAGTTTGATCAGTTTTGCGGTCTGAGAATTAAATTCTTTCTTATGAGAGACTTTGTCTCATGGATCTAAGAACAAACTTCTTATTTTAGAGGAGATATTTCAATCTCTTATGTTTTTGATGAAAGGCTTTGCCTTTATGGATCTGTGATCCTAAGAGAATTGAATCATTCTCCCCTTTTTTTTATAACGAGATGTTATGATCTCTTTTGTAAAAGACAATTTGTCTTATAAATTTATGATCTATCATAAGAACTATGTTCTTTTCCTGATGAGATTTTTTATCTCTTTGTTTTTATCTTGGAGAAAAGTTCTTCTTCTGCCGAGAGTTTTACTCTTCTCTTCTGAACTTTTTTAAAGTTTATTGAGGGGGTTCCTCTATATGAAACTTGAAGTCTTGGGGCCTTTATATAGGGCAAGGCTGATTTGTTTAATCAGTTAAGGATGTCTGTCCCTGCTTCCCTTCGCCCTGGGTGGGCATATGTTAGCCCTAGCCCCATGGGCAATGTACTTTGACGGTGCCTCCCTTCGGCTGCTAGGGATTTCCCCATCATTGGATTTTTGATCCAAGGGCTTCTGATTTACAGAAGACAATCTTCTTGTTTTTAACAAGATTGAGAAATCTTTTCCCACACAGAATTTAATCTGTATTTTAGTGATTTTTAATCACCATTGGATTATTGATCCAACGGTGCTATGATTTATAGAGCACAATCTTTTTGTTTGGAAAGATTTTTATGAATCTTTCCTTAACAGAATTTCATTCTGGTCAATTGATGATTTATCATTTTTATTGGATTTTTGATCTGACTGTGGAGAATATTTAGTTCCAGCGCTAGCGCACTCGTGCTTTGCACGGGAGCGCTGCTTCAGAGCGCTGGCGCTCTTTGCGCGAGCACACTCGTGCGTTGCACGTGTGCGTTGGCGCTCTTAAGAAGCGCTGCTCATTTCAAATTTTGAAAACTTGAACAGAGATTTACTCTGATTGGGAGAAACAATAATGATAATAATAAGAAATATTACGACGATATATATATTTATAGATATAATTAAAACATGTCGCAAGTTGTAAACTTGTAGACACTGTATATTATAAAACTGATTAATGTTAAATAAGTACGGTGTATAAATAACAATAACAATAGTACGATAACATATAAGTAAATTGCGTAAACCATAGCATGTAGCAAGTTGTAAACTTGTCTCGAAACAAACGCGATGAACGGAAGCAACACGACGCTGTACAAATCAACACCAAGTTTTGATGGCCCGGTTAAGTTTTTAGGATACGGTTGAAGTTGCGTCGGCGAGAATGCGGTGGGTTTGAAGAATGAAGAATGAGAATATATAAATTGATGAGCAAGAGATTTAGTTAGAGGGGAGAGAGAAAGAGATATGTTGAGGAGGGAGAGAGAAAGTTTTCTGTTTTATAAAATGTGAAGTGTGTGTGTGTATACAGTTTATATTAAGTTATAAATATATATTATAGTTTAGTACTACTAAAGATAATATCAAACTACATTCCGTCTCCACCAAAATCTCACAAAAATATATTTTGGAAAAATAATACATATACATAATCTTTTTAATCATAATGTAAGTATATTATTTAAATATCTCATACCTCTTATTTAAGATCTAAAAGGATCTAAATATATTTGAATCTAAGAAATATTTGATATCTAGTTTTCATAATATTTAAACGTAATAGATAAAACCAAAATAAGACATGAGATGATTAACCATGCGATGGCAATTAGCAAAATATAAATTATCCTTAATCTGTGGCTACGAAAAGATATATATATATATATACTAGATTCATTCAGTTTACTGATAAATATCAAATATAATTTAGCACCATATTAGGTTTCACACATGCGGATCGGATCGGATCACTACCTCTACTATTTGAACCGATCACAACCAAAATAGATAAAATATAAAACACAATTTAGATACCGATTTTCATTGTATAACCATATATACGAGGCTGTTGCATTATTAATATTATTACTTTGATTGCGTGCCTACCAGGATCAAAGGTGTGACTTCTCACTTTGCATTAAATAGTAGATTAGGCTAGAAATAAAAATGTGGGAAATTAGTTATGGATAAAAGGGTGTTATATGCAAGTAACACTCTAAATATCGAACCGATCGAAAGCTAAAAGTAGAAAATCCCCTCGCTATTTATTTATCGTTCTCTTTGCCCTAGGGATTGTTTTCTCTCTATCTCAAACTATCACCCCTCGCTTCCCTCGAAACCCTAATTCCTCAAATTCGCGATGGACGCTCAGAGAGCTCTCCTGGATGAACTAATGGGCTCAGGTACATTCTCTCTCTAATAATCTCCTGATTACTTAATATTTCGATCGATTATGAACTCGTTAGCTGATCCTAGCAGCTCGAAATCTCACGGAGGAGGAGAAGAAAGATTACAGAGAGATCCGATGGGACGATAGGGAGGTTTGCGGCGCCTTCATGGTTCGATTTTGCCCTCACGATTTGTTCGTCAACACAAAGAGCGATCTTGGTTATTCCCTCAAATCTTTTACCTCCAACTTGATTTTTTGTTCTTTTTTCGCTTAATTTTTCGAAGCATTTGTTGTAATTTTCTGTTTTTTCAGGACCTTGCCCTAGAATCCATGATCTGAAGCTTAAAGAAAGGTATCTACTGATATTTCTAGATTTCTTAGATTTTTTGTGTAGCCGATTTTGATGTTTGATTGTGATATGAGATGTCGATTTCCTTGTGAGTTGATTTGGTTGGACATGTGAATAATGAGAGGGATAAATTATGACAAAATAGTAGTTTATAGCTGGTAGATTTGCTTGAAGTTAGCTTCTTTATATGTGTTATGTAGGAGGAAAGTGCAAACTTTAATATGGGTGTATGGCCTGTGGAGATAAATAAGACATTTGGAGTTCTCATGGCTATTGGGTTGTTTTTAATCTGTTTGAGGTAACCAAGATATCATACTCTCTAATCAAATCCTTGTAAGAAACCATGAGGGTGGAAAATTTACTATTACCGGTTTTGGTTTTCATTATAATGTTTGTATTTGGTGCCCAACTAAGTAGGAAGTTGAAGTTTTGGTGCTTTAGAAAAATATGATTCTTTATCAAGGCATATTCAAAAGACTCTGAGTAAAATTGTTACTGAGAAGTTCAGCAGTTAACTGAAGCGTGCCCTATCAAGCAGTTGTTCAGATATAGAACACTAACATCGACATGAAGAAAATTACAGGTAACAGTAGTGGTGCTTTTGTCTCAAGCTAAAACTTATAGAATTGCTGCTAATGTAGCCTTGAGAATATATAAGCGGGTTCTTGTTCTATAGATTTTCTATGGAAATTTCTCATCCATGCCTTTCCTTCATTATGATAACCACTTCATTTATTTTTCTTTTGTTTTTTGTTTGTCTTCATATATCAATACTATGTTCGGGCAAGAATTTTTCTAATTTCAAAGCCGTGAGATTAATAAGAGTGCACAAACATACACAAAACACACTTACAAAGAAGGATTAAATCCATAAATTAGTACTATTCTATAATGGTTGCGGACTTCTAACTTCAGTTTGCAGAAACATTGGAAAGTATGCCTAAAGGTAGCATGGTTTTTTTCCCCAGAAAGGAGGTTGTCTAGAAATTTCATGCTGATTTTGATAAAACTTACCCTTTTTCCGTTTCTTCCAGTTGACCTTAACTTACCCCCGTCATTAGTTTATTTTCAAACCAAACCAGGTTCTTTAATTTTCACATGATTTGAAGTTAAACAATTTTTGCCCTTTGATCTAGAGTGGTATAACTTTCTATTGTCATAAAACTGCTGATTTTGGAACCATTCAATGCAAGGCAAAGAGTATCAGAGTCGCATGAAAGTTAGTCTACCAATGGGTTAGGTCATGGAGATCAAGATAGGCGTCTCCAGTCATCTAAACAATTAAGTCGATGACCACACTTATAAGTTTAGCTATAAAATTAAAGTACCATAACGGTTATACACACACATAGAGGATGAGAGGAAAGGGTGTCGAGGTGGTGTTACTGTATGATGATGTTGATGTGGCAATGCCCCATCGATTGATTGTTTATTTAACTTAATGGAACATGGTAAACTATTTATTCACAATAGGAAGTATATGTCATGTCAAATCAAGTTAATAGGCAATTCCCAATGGGGAGTGGCACACAATGGCAATGCATGCTCGCAGACTGCAAATTATTGTGACACTGATGATAACTGTGTGTGTCCTGTACCCAAAGAGGAATCTCACCCCAAATATCTCCCCTTTCAGCAATGAATGATTGGCCATCCAAATAGCCAAAACATTTTTCATGATCAATCTTTAATTTGATGTTTTTGGTGGGTTGTTCCTTAGGTACTGTCAGTTAAGTTGTAAGTCGGCCAGCTATCAAGCATTATCATTGACAAACATTACTTCATAGTCACTTTTCTGTTTGAATTGTATTGGTTTGATCAACAATGCCTTTATATTAGCTTCTTTAATTTGTCCCCCCACCCCCCAAAAAAGAACATTGTATGGTACTTTGATTGTCTGTCTTCAGGTTAAGTTAACTTGAATGCTTGAGTCCAGTGTTGTTGGACAAGGTTTAAAAGGCCAAAAGGTTGCTTAGTTGAAAGTTTTTGGCCGACAGCCACATCAAAGAGTATTGAAAGGGCGAATGACGAATGACTGTATGATTGGTCCTAGACGGAACACATGGATAACAATAGCCATTTATTCGCATGCATATATGATACACATAGCCCACCTCACCTGACATCTAAAACACTATAATATATACTCCATATCAACTAAATAAGCCCCATTACTTTCCTTTCTCTTTATATCGGCATATCTTTTTCTATCCTGATTTTATATATTTTTTCTACAGCATGTGTGTAATTAATCTGATTATACGATGTATGATCCCCTTATCCGTCATGCAATGGCCAATCGAATAGAGACCAAATACGTGTTTTACAACATTGCTCGAGTCAGTATGGGTTTGAACAATATTTATGTTATATCTGCAATCTGGATTTAGCAGTATAATCGATTCTATCTAAAGACTTGGGGCAGTTTTCATCATCGATGTATGTTTGTACTTTTCAATTTTGTGTAATCCTGTTGACAATTTATGTCAATTTCCTGTCCTGATATCTGTTGGGATATGAATATTATGCGTCTTAAACTCATTCCACATCTATCAATACAATATATGATGATCAGTAGGAGAGCTGGCTGTTTTGTAGTCTTTAGGATTGACAATTGTTTGTTTATTTCAGTTTTGAGAATTCCCCACGACACGACGCTTATGTCCCAAGGTTTGAAGCAGACCTTGCTCAATTTTGTGAGAAGCTGGTAAGCATACAGCAGCAATCAAATATTTTTTCTTCGAAAGATTTAATCTTTGCAAACTTGAGAACTTATACAAATATTACTGCAGGTGATGGATTTGGATAGAAAAGTGAAGCGTGGTCGTGACCGGCTAGCACAAGAAGTTGAGTTAACACCTCCTCCAATTTCAAGCGAGAAATCTGAGCAGCTTGTCATTTTAGAAGAGAAGATCAAAAAGCTTTTGGAACAAGTTGAAGCACTTGGCGAAGCTGGAAAGGTGGATGAAGCTGAGGCATTAATGAGGAAGGTGAGCTACTATTTGTTATCCATGATACCTTTTTTTTCAGTATAGTTTTTGTTGAAATCATCCATCATATGTTGGGTATCTCTTGCAGGTAGATATGTTGAATGCTGAGAAAACGGCCTTGACCCAGCAACCAGGGGACAAAGTGCTTATGCTTACCCAGGAGAAGAAGATGGCTCTTTGTGAGACTTGTGGCTCATTCTTGGTAGCAAATGATGCTGCTGAGAGAACACAGTCTCATGTAACTGGAAAGCAGCATATTGGGTATGGGATGGTACGAGACTTCATCAGCGAGTTCAAGGTAAGACTTTTGTATGCAAACATACGCCGCAGATTGGAATTTAATTTTTCTGTTCTAACCTCTACTATCAATATGTTTTCTTTGGATGATGTGTGGCGCCCTTATAAAAGGAAAAAAAACTTCAATCTAATTCTCTTTTCATATAACCCCTTTTAAATGTGTAGATTTGCGGTTATGGAATTTTTTATAGGAAATACCAAAATGGTAGTACGATCTATTTTTTTTTAAAATCCAATCCCCTAAAAACAATACATTTTCTTAAAATTCTTGACAAATTGATTCTAACTGATATGAAAATAAGAAATTCCAATATTTTTTGTCGTGTGTGCCAAAATACTAGTGGTTTTGTATTGTATTATGCAGGCAGCAAAGGAAAAGGCAAGAGAAGAGGAGAGACTTGCGAGGGAGAAGGAAGCAGAAGAAAGGAGAAGGCAAAGGGAGAAGGAGTACGAAAGCAAGGATCGGGGTCGTGAACGTGAACGAAGCAGAGAGCGGGGCCATGAGCGCGAACGTGAAAGGCCCCGTGATAGGAACGGGAGAGGAAGAGCGTCTGATTGGAGAAACAACCAGCACAGAAATGGAAGGGTACGTGACAGGAACGAAGACCGGGCCCGCGGGAAAAGCAGATCTCGCTCTCCTCCGATTAGGCACAGAAGGGGATCAAGAAGCCCTACTCGACCATATTAAAGTGCTTATGTAGATAGTTTGTCTCAGTTCTATACCTTAAGAGGTAGACTCCCCTTTTCTTTTTTAATGCACTTCACGTGCTTGAAATTGAGTCCCGCTGTTAAAATTCTGCTACTGCTGTTGTAACAGCTCCTGATGAATGACTCGGTCTTCCTATAAAAGGAAAGTTTCAGGTCGGTATTGTTTTAACATTATCTTAACTTTTACTTAGGGGCATGCCTTTACGAGGGAAAACATGAGGTAGGCATGTTTTATCCTTAGTGTTGTATCTAACATTACCATAATTTTAATTTAGAGACACTCTTATATGAGCTTTCCTATGCATATTTCCGGGATCTTTGTCGAGCATTTTTGTGGGCTTCCATATTTAGTAGAGATGGAGATCTTGAACCATTTCATGTATATACCAGATGTTGGAAAGGACATGATCTCTGTTACTGTTTGAGGTAACAAATGCTCTAGTTTCTTTATGCCGAACGTATTAAACAAGTTTATCTTTTTTCGATAGGTTGATCTGTAAAGATTTTCAAGCTATCAGCTAGTATTATTCTCCATATTGAAATTGCAACTAACCATCGGACGGTACTAGCATATTTCTTTCTTTCTTTCTTTTCCGTCAGTGTTATTAATGCTTGCTCAGGAGAAAATATCAGCTCAATGGGGGTGTATGAATTGCCTTGATATCCTTCAGGCTTATTATTGGTAACTGAAACTATCCCCAAAAGCTTTTCCTTTTTCCGTCGTCCTTTCGCTGTCGTTTCAAGAATGTTGATGCTTAGGGATGTGGTTAAAGATGTTAATCATTGGTGAGGCATTTGAAATCTCCATCCATTTAACTTCTTTTGCAGAAACTGTTTTTCCCCCCATCCTTTTCTCATTTCAAATTTGCGAAGAGCAACGGAAAAAAAAATGAGCTGCTCAATGCCAAGGCAGATATATTTATGCAGTTAGAAGCTGGCATATTGCATTCTTTGCTGGGGCTCTTGTATCCTCATAATTTGGAATGAATGGTACGGATAACTTAGATATTAACTTGTAATAGTTCAAGAGCTGTGGAAGCTTTTGGACTTCAATAGGAGAAATTTGAGGTCTTTGTCAATGGTTTTTGTTTCCTGGTAAATTTTGTTGTAGGTGGTTACATTATTCCACTTTCACCCGGTTTCGCCTTGTATTTAGTTATACCTTTCTGTATTTTTGGTTGGAATGCATAATCGCAAGGATTCAAGGTTTATGGCTTGTGTAAATTTATGAAAGAATACTAGCATTGTACCCGCGTGAATCAAAGAAAAATGAGACGCTGAAGTAGTTTTCAAGTAAAAATTTAAATTCTATTTAGTCACTCGTACTCTCAACTTATCTTGGTTATACTCAATGATTAATAGATACTTAAGAGACTATAAGTTATATTTTTTTATTTTAAATTAGAATTAAGAATGCGTTTTTTTGTTTCTCTGAATTGAAAAGACATGCAAGACATTAATGGATGATAGCATAATAAGGTACATGATATTTATTTAATCTAAACATATAAAATGTGAAGGTATAAAAATATTTTAAGGAAATGCACATTATTAGTCATCCATTTCATTGAAATAGACGCATAATATAAGCAAAAATTTATGTCCTAAGTATTCATAAAGTACATCAACATATCCATATTACATAAAAAAAAATAAAACAACACTAAATAACAAACTGAAAAAAAACTTACATTCTCACAGCGGTCTAATATAATGGAATACTTGGAAAATGAATAAAGTGGCCTTATATAGCAGAGTAAGAGTTCAAAAAGTAATAGCAAAATAAAATATTAATAAATATATCATTTAGTTTGTTAATAAGGTGTTACTTTTTGAACTCTTGCTCTTATCATAATTCACTCTGTATTTGAATGGTTTTCAATAAAGTAGATTTGACAAAACATAACTTGACTGATTTGATAGCATTGTAATTTGAGTAAATTAAATAAAAATATTTGAAAAAGATAATATTTGATGTTGTTTAGTGATGAAAAACACAACAAAAAATGAATAGCGCCAATATTTCCGATTTCAATGTTTTCTACTGAGACTATTATCATTCAACAGCAAACAAAATCCGGTTACGATATGAAAATTATATTTAGCAACAAAAGAAGATGTTGGTTTCATACTTACAAAAACGAACCATTGCAAAGTGATCACAGATTTCAACATCCTACCCAGCAAATATGACACATACTTTTGAAACCTAAAAATTGAAAAAAAAACATCGAAAACACAATCAGTTAAGAGATGGTAGCAATGTTTCCATTGGCATTAATTTCCAAAGAATTTATAGCACTCGTCCATCCATCGGCAAAACTGACTGCAAAATGCCCTCGGAAGTAGATCATTATCAACCCAGTAGCCATCACTTTTTGCCTTCACAACCCTTCTACAGAGCTTATCCTTGCAGGGAGATCTCGGTTCCATCTTCAACATCAACCTCGTCCAACTTTTATTCGTAATCTGCAAAGTATCTCTTCTGCATCTATCTATTATCGGATTGCCCGATCTCATGCACTCTTTAACTTCATGAACAGCATATAAAAGATCGCCGCAAGAAACCTTGTTCAGAATTTCCATAGCGTGTGCCCGTGTATATGCATCAAAAAACAGTATGATCCCGACCACATATGCCGCTGCAAAGTGGCCACCAGTCATCGCTGTCTTGAGATGCTCCATACCCAAAGTCATTCTTCCTAAATTGTATATCTTTTCTTATAGGTTTAAAGAAAAACCCAACATCGATGAATTAGACAATATATACATATATATATATATATATATATATATATATATATATATATATATATATATATAGGAAGATATGTATTAAATCAAATTATTTACCAGTCCAAGAATAAAGTTGGCATCAAGATTGGTCTATTTGCACAGTTTCGAAGCAAAATTAGACATGCATTTTTCCCCACCAATACATTCTCAAGTACTCCTTAATCATCGAGATTGAACGCCCAACTATCTTATCTTTGGAGGCACGGTAAAAACTCTTATATCTAAAATGCATACAAAACGATATTAGATAATTTATATGTTGGTTCTGAAATTATAAAAAAGTAATAAATGCTTACGTTGCACGTAGGTTTTTAATATCATCGAGAGGAACCGAGGACTTGGAGACGACTTGTATGGCTATTTCGATGAGCATATCTTGTGGGAGAGAGGTCACGGTCGACGTCTTATTTTTTTATGGCCTTTCTTCATTACCGACGGACTAAGTTTAAGCTTCATCATGGACAATTTGAGTACTTGAAATAGTCAGGCACAAGTGTTTGTGAGAAAATGCATGATCATTATATATATATATATATATATATATATATAAGTCACCAAGTCAGTTGGAAATTTAAAATTAGCAAGTAGCGAATGCAATTATGGTGAATTGGAAATGTATAGCTCCATGTGGTCTCATCATGTATTTTTCTTCATTTTGATATCATATCATATATAAATATGCATGAAGAAAAAACACATGATTGGATGGATGAAATATATGCATTTATAGCTCATATCATAATTGCACTATGCATGTGAAAATTCTCAATAAAACATATTCTGATAAAATATAATTTGACTGGTTTGATAGTATCGTAAGTTGAGTAAATTAAATAAAATATTTAGAAAAGACATTACTTTATGTTGTCTGGTGACAGAAAAGACAACAAAAAGTGATTCAGCCGCGAAAAAGGGAATGCAATCAGGGTGAACTGGAAATGCTGGCTTCATGTGTCCAATCATGCATTTTTCTTCATTTTGATGTCGTGTCATATATATATATATATAGGAATGCAAAAAACGCATGATTGGACGGATGAAGTATATGTATTTATAGATCATATTATAATTGCACTATACATGCGAAAGATTCTCAATAAAGTATATTCTGGTAAATGTATTATTTGACTGATTTGATAGCATCGTAACTTGGGTAAATCAAATAAAAATATTTGGAAAAGATAATACTTGATGTTGTCTAATAGTAGAGAAGACAATCAAATGCGTTTCAACCGCAAAACTAGGGAATGCAATTACAGTGAATTAGAAATGCTGAATTCATCTATCCCATTATTCATTTTTCTTCATATATCTATATATGATATTATACAAACAATAATCTGTCCAATCAATGTTATACTTTCTATTCAGTGTATAACTTAATATTTAGAATAAATGAATATATATTGTTTGGCTTATTGATTTTTATTTTCTTTTAGACTTATTATTTTTAATTTCTTATTAACAACAAATATTATATAGCAAGTAAGGTATCATAAGTATAATGATTGCAAGGATTTATAAAATATTCATATAACTAAAGTTTACATAATTGTATAAAAATAACCTATAACTGACATGATAAAAAATGAAAGATAAATATCACTTAAACTCTGTGATATTACATCTTGATTTTAGAATTTCATTATACATAGCAAAATACTTTTACATCAAGGATAATCTCCACGCATTAAAGAAGCGACAATTATGACATTCCTATTAATTTCATCAACTTCTTCATTTCTACATGCAAGTATTGCTCTTGATTCCAAATACCGCGGATTTTGATAACTATCATTTAAATCTGTATATGTTTTATTTATTAATCCACTAATACCAAGTCTGTGATTAGATAACATTGAATCCGGAATCTCTATCCAATTATCATCACAATCGTTGCCCATTTGAATTCCTTTAACATCACCATTACTAATATCAATTAGCCATTTTGCAAAATTTTCGCTATCTTCTTCTGACCTCGTATTCGTATGAACACGCATATTTTTTGTCAGTATAAACATTTCACATTGATCCCATAAATATGATTTATATAATGTAGCGGACACAATTTATTGTCTCCTACCTGTATGGACGACTGATAAAATCTGTCGAAAATCACCACCAAGAACAACAGTCTTTCCACCAAATGGTTTATTCTCAAGTTGTGGATTAATATTTGATAGAATATGTTTGAAAGTTTGATCTACGGCTTCAAATGCAAAGCGATTTATCATCGGAGCTTCATCCCAAATAATCAGTGTTGCTTTTTTGATGAGAGAAGAAAGATTAGATTGGCGAGATATTGCGCAAGATGAAAACTCATGAAGATCGATAGGAATTTTGAATCTTGAATGTGCTGTACGTCCTCCCGGTAGTAACAAAGAAGCAATGCCAGAAGATGCAACTGTAAGAACGATTTTTTTCTTACTACGCAACTTCGCTAAAATTGCATTCCATAAGTATATTTTGCCAGTTCCACTACCCCCATACACAAAAAATAGCCTTCCAATATTTTTTTCGCACGAATTTATAACCGCATCAAAGATTTTTCTTTGTTCATCATTTAAACCACATTCCAATTCAATAGATTTTTTCGACAACTCAAAAGTATCATAATTTAGCTCCTCGAATATCAATCTATTGTTCTTGTTTAAATTGCTAGAAGAGGGTATTGGCATAAATGGAAAATCTCTCAAGTTTTTATTATTATATGACAAAATCACATCTATATCATGAAGCGCAAAATCTCTTAATTGTTCGTTACCGAGTACAATTTTTAAATCAGGATGCAAATTTTCCAAACGTCTTTCATAATCATCACTCATGGCCTCCCAATGTAAATCCCTTAGTTCTCGAGGATTCATAACTTCGTTAAAAAGTAACATCGTGCAAAATATGCGACGAAGTTGATTAGCCGTAGCCCACTTAGACGCTTCTTGGAGTGCTAAGTTCCATTCATTATCATCATTAAGAAGTCCAAGTGCTATATATGCTGCCTTATAAGTTTCATGTTCAACACCATCAATTGTTCTCATATCAAAAAAATTAATCCTTCCTTTCACTATTGTCAACAACACCCTGAAATAATGTTTTTCACCAGCGGTAGGATGTGCATAAGGTAATCTACCTATCGCTTTCCTTCTTTTTCGTTGCTTCCAACATAAGTTTTTTGTTCCAAACAAAGTGATTTGGAAACTCAACATAAGTATAGTTTCTTGCATGAGGAAATTTAAGATTCATGGTAAACCATTCAGTTAACATTGTTTTATTAGCTCGCTCAGACTCCATTATTTCTTGAACGCTTCCATCTTCTCTAAAAAAACCATTTGTTCACCAAAAAGATAATACTGCAACCGTTCAACGGCAGGATGACTTTATTTATTTTAAATTCAAAAAGTCTCCATGAAGCTTCAGATGCTGTAATATATCTAGAATCTAAATATAATTTGACCTCGTCATATCTTTCGACCACATTTTGATGAATGATAACTGTTGCAAAATCAGATCCTTTATTCACATATTTAAATAAATATTTTATTGCTCGTCTATGATTGCATATTTCAACATTAATATGTGATTGATATTTCAGTAGCAGATATGCATTGTAACGCACAACCCAACTGTTGTCAATATCCTTTCCATCTACCGTGTAGGATCTTGATTTGCGTCTCCGGTAAATTGCATATCCCTTTTCATCAATAATAGTATGGTCATTGAACATTTTAGGGAATTTTTTGAGCATTTATTATTTTTCATGCAAACACATTTTGGATTATGTGTACCACATGGTCCATGAATCATATGGGTAACTACCAAATCATGAAGTAAAGGTTCCATTTAATGTCAGGAAGCTCAGCTCTAATTAAATTATCAATATCCTTTGCGAGTTTTATTTTTTTGAACTTTCCAATGTAATAAGGATATGAGAATGTGGTAATCCTCATTTTTGAAATTCTACCACAGATAGATCAAATGGAAAAATTAAACTTTTAAATAGAAACATATAACAATATACAAAACATATATCAACAAATAATGACAATAACCTACCAGAAATTACTCGTCCAAAATATTTATGTTTAATCAAATCATCAAGAAACTGCATAAGTTTTAAGTGAAAAACTCTGGCAACAATATCAGGCCTATCAGATGCACTTTGACCACCAGCAATCAATAAAAAATCGTGTATTTCTTTCCAATTAGGATTGCATGTAAAAGTAATGAATAAATCTGGAGGCCTGGCCCATGCACAAATTGCCATAGCATCTTGATAGTTTTGAATCATGTATCGTGGACCTCCAGTAAAGGATGAAGGCAAAATGATTTTTATACCAATTGTGTGAGTATCATTATCACCATCGTCAACAGCATCCTGCAAGCCTTGATATAACTCACATCGTAAAGTTTTTTGATTATTACGAATCCATCCAAGACGATTCCCTTCAACAGACGCATAAGCATCAACTATATATTGTTGTAATAATTTTCCACCTCTCAACAACGTTGTTCTTTCATGACAACGCTGTTATAACCTAAATGCGTAGAAGTCCTTCATTGAAACTTTATTCCTTTTTCTCTTCGTATTGTTATCTTCAATATAATTATGCCAACTATCTTCTCCATATGGGAATAATAAGGGATATTGCAATGGCATGTATGCTGGATGAATCTCACTAATTCTTTGATATCCTTTTTCTCGATCGTTGACAATAACATCTCGAGTAGATGAAGGAAAAAATTCATCATCAATCATCAGAGCAGCTATTTCTGTTGAATTTGGTTTATTATATTGTTGACCCTTATGATTTCTATCCTCTAGAATGCGCAAACTAAACTCTTTATCCTTATTGTTCTCATACCAATCACGTACGCATCGAAATTTCTTAACATATTTGTTGTATTTATCCAACATTTCCTTTAAACTTTTCACAGTTTCTGAATCATATTCCGTAGCATTACAATTATCTCCAATAGATGCAATTCGATTTTCAATTTCATGCTCGGTATCATATATATAAAGCCGCGCATATTTAGGCCGACTTCCGATAGTCGGTAGCAATGAATCTATTCTATGATAGTTTTGTACATAAATTCGAAATGTATATGGTCCCTTTCCTTTCAAAATTTGATAATCTATCTTTGCACCAATAGATGTAAAAGCAAACATAGAGTTGAACGAACGAATTTTTTTCCAAAATTGTTTAGCTTGTTCAGAAACATTTTGATAGTTCAATAAAGAGTCCAGCATTTCAGGTGTCTTCTTAAGAAGAGACAGAGAAACTCTTCCACTCTTGCAACAAAGTGAATAATTTATTTTTTTCTTATCATTAGTTCTAACCCTTTCTTCTTTCCACACAATTGCATCACATCTAGAACATTTTTCAGTAGGAGGTCCCAAATAATGGAAACGACTACGCCAATCTGTTTAATAATTATCGTTAAAACTTTCTTATCATATATCATTATAAGACACACATTAGAATTTAATCAGCAATAAGAAAATGTAATATATTATATTATTATATTTATAGAGGATTTTATTTAAAATAATCTTATATCTTTTAAAACATGTAAAATATTTGTAAATCAAAAAAAATAAAAAAATTTAAGATTTTTGAGTAATATGTTCTTTAAATATAGTTAATACCAAACATTCAAGTAAAATTAGATAAAACTTTGTGTTTTATAAGAATATATAATGAGGATGAAGCGTGCTCTTACTATCATTATCGTTTTTTTGACTGCATAACAAATCTGATGAATATCTTTATTAACTATACGGTGATCATTCAAAAAGCCCACTTCCGTAGAATGATACAAAACAATTTCATTATCCTTCAAAGATTTGTTGCATTCAACATTGGTAGAAAAATTAGGAATTTGTTCTAATAGTCTTTTGAAATGCGGGATACCAAAATCAAATGCTTCTTGCTTTCGCTTGAAAGAAAATTCATCATTTTTAGTATTAGTGTTGGATGACTGTTTTTTTTGATATCTTATTCTTTCACGTTCACGTTTACGTTGTTTTTGTACTTCTGATAACGGTTTGCGAATATGTTTTGATTTATTCCCATGCATAGCTAAATAAAAGACAAAAGATAATATCACAATAGAAACAATTATAGAGATCAACATAAATGATTAACTAATAACAATAAACATGTCACATCATTTATTAATAATTTAAATGGAAAACTGTACAGATACCAATAGGAATTTAAATTTAGAGAACAAATAATTTACTTCTACATATAAGCATAAATAAATAAAAATCTTAAATATTGAATTTTTCGAATAATAGATTTTTTGTTACCTTAATTTTTACTCCAATTTTGTTGTTGACCAAATCAAACGAACGCTTTCCTGCAAATGGAAAAAAATATCAATTCAAGTCAATTATTGCATTAATAATGACATCTTTTAAAAATATTCCCATCAGTTAAAAAAATACTAAATGAAGAATGAAAAATAATACGTTGAAAAAGAAAAGCTTAGTTATGGAAATTTTTTTTTAGTGCAAACCATCCTGATTCATGAACATATATGTTGAAGAAGAAAACAAAGAAAGATATAAAAATACTTACTGAAGATATGGTGCTTTGAAACAATCCAAGCCGAGGATTTAAGTTTCAAAAGTATTGGAAAATCCAGAATTTGATAAGAATAAGATCTCTCTCTTTTTCTATTTTCTCTTTTTTCAATATTTTCCCTTTTTTCTTCAAGTGAGAAAAAAGATGAAAAACGCTGGATTAAATAGGGGAAAGAGATGATGAGGCATGACGTCAATAGGAGGTGGAGACAAAAACAAATTCAATTCATTTTTATTTTTTTAAATTTCTGATAAAATATTTTGGTTTTAACATATGAATTTATTTTATTTACTATGTCTCATCACTACTAACGTTTTTATTTTTCTACCGTCCTTTTACATCTGGTAACATGTCTCTTTTCTTCATTTTATTTTTTTTTGACATTTTCTGTCGTACTTATCCTTTTCGTCCTGTTTATACGTGGTGACGTCTTTATTTTTTTACAGTCAATCATGATTAATGTTTTTTTGCTGTCAAAACAGGACTAGTGCCTTTTTTCTGTCCATCACAACTAATGTCCCATTTCTGTCAAATCATAACTAATATTAACGTCATTATTTTTCTACAATCCATTAGGAGAAATGTCCTTTTTTCTGTCAAATTTAACATTAACGTCACTATTTTCTACAGTCCAGCATGACTAATGTCTTTTTCTATCACATCATGACCAATGTCCTTTTTTTGCCACCATGACCAATGTCTTTTTTCTGTCAAATCATGACTAATATTAACGTCACTATTTTTCTACAGTCTATCAAGACTAATGTCATTTTTCTGTCAAATCATGACTAATGTCGTTTTCTGTCAAATCACGACCAATGTTAACGTTACTATTTTTCTAGAGTCAAATCATGACTAATGTACTTTTTGTAGGGTTCCTAGGCACTCCCAAGAGGTCTCACAAGGCATCAACCATGCCAATTTCAAATTTTAACGTGCCGAGAAACCCTAAACTACGGATCGTTTGCTAGATGTCTAGGCGAAAAAACAACTAGTAAACTACTTTACTAAGAGAATACGGAAATACAACCTTTGTAGATCCGGTGCTCCACCTCCACGGCTCCATTATGAAGTCCTCTCCGCTGTCCATATCAAATCCGGGCTCTAGCGTCGGCTTCATCGGAGAAATGGCGAGCTAGGTCGTCGATGTCCATGCCGAAGATGATCTACGTCGAGGCATCGCTAGATCAAGCTCCACCTTCACCAAGCTATGAAAACTTGTGAAGGAAACACACTCTACTACTTGGCAAGAGGTAGATGATGAAGAAATAGGAAGTGGGTAGACTTTAGAATTGGATTTCTCACTTGTTTTCATCAATCACCATTGATGAAGTAAGCTTCTTCATGGAAGAAGAAGATGAAGAAGAAGAAGAATATTATGATAAGTTAATTATAAAATGAATAATCAAATCATACTTATCATAATATTAACCATGGTAATGTGTAGAGAGTTAATCATGGTTGAATGGAATGGTTAGGGTTAAGCATGAAACAAAATGGTCACTTGGTCAAAGTCTTCATGAAGCTTCAACAAGCTTCCAAAGAAAGCCACCATTTTGCATTATGCTTATCATTTTCCAAAATGAATAAACAAACAAATAAATAGATATGAAAATGAAAACCCTAACCATTACATAACCATGGTTTAAACTTTACACAAAACACAAGTTAGCATGCATCATCAAACATGATACATACAAGTGCACAAAAAATATATCACATATACAATGTGCACAAACCAAGTGAGAAAATCCATTTAAAGTGAACCAATACTAGTTAATGCAAAGTAATATATCAAATATATAATTATGCATTAAATCATTAGATCAACACTTGATTCAATGATCCGGTCATGTCGCACACAACCGACTAGTATACAATGTATCGGCTTATCGAATCAATCCTTGATTCGATAACTAGGTTATATCGCATACAACCATTCGACACATTCAACGCGAGAATAAAATACGGTATCACATACAAGCATTATTCTCGGTCCCGCACATATCTCATATGCGCTCCTATTTCGTTTCGCTTGAGCCAGGAAACCTCTGTGTAGGACTCTAAAGACTCGTCAATACGCCGGCAGCGGATGATGATCATATCAAACATCCACAAGCCGCAAGCGGTCTGCTAAACGTAACGGCCACCCGGGTATTGAGCGATCAGAAGATCGACGAGCAAGCCCGCTCACACTCCAGTGAATCCAACCAGTAACACTACCGTACAGTCCGGTCTGATCGTCTGATATGTCGCATATCTCGCCTAGGGGTGGTAAACGTCAGACCCCAATAGCTTGATAAGTCGTGTCGATATGAGGTCTATAACAATTCGAGAAACTACCGGTAACACTTACCAGTAAATCTCAGCAACCCTGGCCAGGGATTTCCTGTTATAGCCAATCAAACACAGCGCAACATCAACTCCCTATACCGGGAGAGACGAATCCCCTCCTATCGCTCATTGCCTCCATGTGATTCGGGACTGTACCCAAAAACCACCGTTTTGCACGCCCTCTTGGACGTGGTAAGATGGAAATCAAAGCACAGTGGGAACCACACAAGACTCTATGACGATCTCGGGTCAACAGACTACTCTGTACCAGTGTTACCAGAGAACTGCCATCTGACGTGAGGTATAATACCATCTGGGAGTTCTCGGCGAGTCCGTCCAGTGTACCCAGTCTCCACTGAGCACCCGTATATCATCTCTGATGTCAAACACCAATGGATATGGGATCATCCATCGCCCATCTGTATGGGTCGAGAAGGTATACGCTAGTCTACTCTGGTATATCGATGCCCCGTCTCGATACACCCACGACTAGGGACTTTGAAGGATGTACTTATGGACTACCATGTCCCCACTAGTATGATCCGCATCATAGTCCAGGTAGTCAAGTACAGATCCTAAGGGCTTTACCAACATGTAACAGGGAGACAATCAGTGTACACGTTAAGGTAAAGAGCAACCAGATAGCATACTATCATGTCGAGCAAGAAAGTCCTCCCTATATATGTCCAAGCATCCACTACAATATACATCCTATGTATAGTAATGGCCTCTAGGGCATACATATAACTAACAATCTCCCACTTGCACTAGGGCCATCTGATAGCAGTGGTTGCAGTATCTCATACTCAACCATCCCATAAAAATCTCTCTCTGGGAACAGGCCTTTGTGAGTGGATCCGCTGTGTTGTCCTCTGAGTCTACTCTCCTAACCTCGATCTCCCTGGAGATCAACTATCTCCATGATCAGGTGATACTGCCTTAGAATATGTCTGGATCACTGATGGGACCTGCGTTCCTTGGCATAAGCCACAACTCCATTGTCACACAATGGAAGGAACATAGTTCATCTTATGAACCAATATACACCCAAACAGCCTCTTTGGTAGCATCTTAAGTAGCGATGTATCCTGCCTTTATCGTCTAGTGTGACACGGTATCTAGCTTGGAACTCTTCCAACGTACCGTCCCTGTACTGAAGGTAAAGACAATACCTGTGACTGACACTCAGTCGTCTTTATCACCCTGGAACACTTCCAGTGATTCTACCCAGGATCAATTGATACCATCTCACTACAGCCAGTGAGTATTCTAATATCCATTTAGATCTATCTCATAGATCCAAAACCCAGGATTTAGTAGGTATCAATTTGATCCTATTTGGAGAATTATTGTGATAAACGGAGATTGATCGAGCGTAGCATAGGAAACTCTTTCCCTATCAAGAGTATGTCATCCACGTACTCTACGAGAATCGCCACCATACTCCCTACTACCTTTTTGTTTATACAAGGTTCATCTACCATTTTGATGATGTCAAACTCTTTGACTAATCCATCAAAACAGATGTTCCAACTCCGCGATACCTGCTTTATCCTATAAAGCATCTTGTACACGTTTCCGCTGCTCCCACTGTCTACGAAGCCCTCTGGCTGTGTACTTATAGACGCTCTCTTCCAAATCATCATTTAGAAAAGCAGTCAAGACACCCAACCACCAGATATCGTAGTCATGGTATGTAGCCGTGGCAAGTAGGATCTGGATGGACTTAAGCATAGCTACTTGAAAAGGTTTCATCATAATCCACGCCTGGTCGATAACGAAAACCTTTAACAAGTCTAGTTTTGAAAGTCTCAACTTTTCCATCTACACCAAGTAATCTTCTCAAGATATACTTGCTCCTGATGGGGATTTAACCCTTCAGATATAGCAACCAAAGTCCATACTTTGTTGGTGTATAAGGATTCCATCTCAGATCGATAAGCATCCAGCCATTCTTACAGAGTCACACTCCTGATGGCCAGCTCGAAACTAGTTGGGTCATCATCTCATGATGCAATCCTCGCTCCCACTGTCATAGAGAAACAGAAGTATCTCTCAGGTGGGTGAGGAACCCTACTAGATCGGCGGAGAGGCTGAGGTTCGTTGATAACTATTGAATCCTTTGGTTCTATCAAAACATCTTCTGTAGTTTGCATAGCTGGAACCTTTCCAGTTCTACATAACTAACCTTGCCTCGAGTTTGTCCGGATTTTGCTTTTAGACATAGGCCGGACAACCCCAAATCTTAACTAACTTAAGATATGGGCTCTTCCCTTTCCATATCACATATGAAGTGGTAGGCATTGATTTGATTCGAACCTAATTCAATAGGTATGCATCTTCTCAAGTGCATAACTCCCAAAAAGGAAATAGGTAACTCAGTAGTACTCATCATAGAGCACACCTAATCACATAGGGTGTTATCGCTCCGCCCCGATATACCATCGTGGTATGGTGTATCCGGAGGAGTAATGCTGAGAGAGAATCTCATTCTCCTTTAGAATATTCCAGGATTTCCGTGCTCAAGTATTCTCCTCCTTGATCACATCAAAGGACATAATACTTTTACCCGTATTGGTTCTCTACTTCTATCTTATATTCTGTGAATATCTCAAAAGGTTCAGACTTGTGTCTCAACAGGAACATATGTCTGAATCATGAGAGATGATCAGAGAACGTAATGAAGTAAAAGAACCAGTCCTGGCATATGTAGACAGAGGACCTATCATACATCAACATGTATCATCCCAAGAGTT
Organism: Agapanthus africanus; assembly: GCA_030015575.1. Lineage (NCBI taxonomy): Eukaryota > Viridiplantae > Streptophyta > Magnoliopsida > Asparagales > Amaryllidaceae > Agapanthus > Agapanthus africanus. The sequence continues at coordinate 139,757,601 of CM057346.1, read as the reverse complement.
CAGTAACTCTTTCTCTGTTTTCAGTAAACGGAGCTATGGTCATCTTATCTTTGTGACATGACTGGCAAGTTTCACAAGATGTAAATTCAAACTGATTTAAATATGCATCCATATGTAACTTCAGCTAGTCGGGTCGCATTGATATGACCTTGTCTACAATACCTCAAGAAGGAATCGTTCATTTCTGGACTCTTCCTCTTGTGTGTGTTCTGTATACTAAAGAACTGTCGTTTGATTTAGAACGTCAATGCTTTTAGATAACGTGCCTGAACCGATCAACTTTTGATATAGGAAATGTTCAAAACATTATCCAACAATACAAAATTTTATCATTTCTTTACTAACAAAGAGACCGATATGATTTTGTATATCAGGTTCGGTATCTAATAACATTCGTTCAGAATCAATGTATTTGTAATACAGGGTGACAGTGACCAACAGACTTGGCTGCAACTCTTGCCCCGTTTTCTGCCTCATGAAACTTATCACCCGTTCTCAGTTCTCTACCTTTCTGTAGCCCTATGTAACAGATTACATATCTGGGATCCTGATCTGGTATCACATACCCAGGACGTAGAGGATACAGAGAAACAGTTCTTTGTAACGAACACACCCGAAGATGATGCATCAGCATGCACTCTCTTCGTTTGGGCGGCACGGGAAATCTGGTATTCCCCAATTTCCTGCTCTGTCTTATAACAATTATAAGTTGGAGCGGGACCAACGTTCCCCAGCTCAGTATAACAAGCGGGTTCGGTCAATATTCCGTATTATTATCTTGATTAAGGCGTGATATGGTCGCTACCTGGAGAGAGAGAGAAGAAAACACTCAGCGTGCGCTCTTGCAAGAATAGATTGGTTATTATTTTATCTAATTATGATGGCTCCCACTGCTTTTTATCAAATCTTCCTTCAAACCCTAAAAGGAAAGACTAGCCGGGATTAATTACACACTACAAGTTCGCCAATCTTTCAGCCAGGCCAGTGTCGGTACTTTGAGGGAGGTCCCCCGTGCTTTCGCACGAACCTAATTAATGTAAACCTCGTTTTCCCAGAGGCGTAACCCTGTTGACACATTTCTAGACACCTACTTGATCGGCTAATTGTAATACGTAAAACTCTCCCAGGAGTAACTCTTACTCGCAGCGGGTATCGGGATCCAACTATCTCATAGAAGGTATGCAATCTCATTGCAAATTTCAACACTTGAAATTCCCGATAATATTTTGCCCCTAGCTCGCTATGACCTTGACGCATGCCAAACAACCCATAGTCTGCTAGTCAAGTTCAACCCGTACATTTCTTGATTGAATTAAACCTACCCGCACGACCCTTGACGCATGCCAAACAACGCCATACGAATACCCTAATCCAATCGCATCGTATGCTAGCAGATAAGCACTAGTTAGCTACCGTACACTACGCCTTGACGCATGCCAAACAACCGCAGCACGAATACTAACTAGTACTTATCTGAAATGACGGAGGGCAACGACAGGTTTTTCTGAAAACCTATTGCGTAATGAACTTGATATCGTTGTAGGATCGAATGATTTTAAAATGGAGTGTTTTTGATGCTTTTCTAGTTTTGCTAAAGGAGTCACTCCCGGTGAAGGGATCGTCGGTCCTTTCCTCGTCGAATGAGGTGCAGGATATATCACATATACCTCTGTGCAAAGCAAAAATACTTAAAAGCAATCAAATGACAAACCGAGTGTGTAGCATCTGCCAATTATTGCTAAAGGAGTCACTCCCGGTGAAGGGATCTCGGTCCTTTCCTTATCGAATAAGGTGCAGGATATATCACATATACCGCTGTGCAAAGCAAGAACTGTAGCTACCTGTTTTATTTTGAAATTCGATTCTACAACATCTTAGGTTTCTTTTATTTCATTAATCACATTAATGAAGTCCCATCATTTAAGTACCTAAACATTACAGATAAATACGACGTACACTTATGCCATCCGCATTCGCCTCGATGTCCCCTCGTGCACCGTTAGGTTAGGTAACTAACGGCAGAGCGGGGCAGGCTAGCGCGGGTGTAAAACATAAGTAACGTCTATATAATATATCATATATACTATATACAGTATCTATCACAGAACATCACATGATCACATCACAGATATCGCAGCAGAAGAATCATATGAAATATTGGATATACTAGGACGTCCGTGTTTTCAATACGAGCCAGTATAAAACACGGATTCCACGGTCGTGATGAATAGCCAAACCCACACCCCAAGACCCCTACGAGAGCGGCAAGCAACCCTACCAATTCTAGAGTTAGGAGACCCGGATTCGACTCGTCGAGTTGGTCTCCCACTGGACTCCAGAATCCGGTTACTTGTGCCCTCCTCCTTGGGTCTATCCTAGTGCGGAAAAGTAAATAATATACAAAGGGTGACAACTTCCGCAACCTGGAAGTGCCCCAAATAAAAGAATATTACATACAGATTTTTACATGAATGAAAATGAAAAACACTCATCTCACATAAAAACCCCCGGCTATTCAAACACGACGATCCAATATAACATATCCAGCAACACATAACATCACATGTCATCAACGTAAGTAAATATGCGCATCCTAATTATCGTTGACATATAGCAACGAAACCGGCGATATCACATATTACACTTACGGTCACAGAAAAGAAAGTGTAAAACTACAACAGTTGGAATCCGCAACCACTTCAGACATCGCATGCCTGACCAAATGAATTACTTAGACATCGCATGCCTAACAATTATAAACCACGCATTTTAGTCTCATTATCGAAAACACTTTTCAATATCAAGTCGGGCAATTCAACAAGATTCCCGACATCCTGATCGAATGCTCGTCGCAAACTTCAGTAGACGGCCGCACCCCCGATACCGTCGACGAAGTGCACCAAGGCGGAACACCGCTGCCGCGAGCACCCAAACGGATGCTTTCGGCGACGGGGTTCTCCTACAGTCACTTGGTCGGGGCTATGGAGTGAGGCTGTCTATTAAGTTTACCCGGCGAGTATCCGCGTACGCTACGTGATTGCGACGGACTTTTGATCACATCAAAATTCCGTGGCAACCGATCAAGTGAGACTAAACTGCTATGTTTATAATATTCATTCCGTTATCTCATAACTATTTGTGAATTCCAATTATTGTATCACATTCCAGATAAACAGAAAATGTTAAACTTTCCGATCGAACAATTGAACACCCAAGTTTTCCCGATACAATCCAACACATGAAATAAGTCTAACAACATTCAGTTCGTGCCTCAGTACCAACGGTCCAGCCGTAGAAGGGTCAAGCCAACGCCTCACATGTGGCACGCCGTACTGCCCCAAACCCGAAGGTTCAAAGGGCAGTTCAAGACGGTCACATAATCGAGTTAAGGTTTGTTGTCTTCTAGAGGGTCCATCGCGTTACTTGCACTACTTAGAACGTCGTTAAACTACGGAAAAATCCAACACTTGGAAATTTCCCGACAGGGGAAAAATTGGGTATTTATATCCGGTCGAACTTTTTAACATATTCAAAAATTTATCCGGAAAGCCACACAGACAAAATTTGATAATCCGATCGAACATTCGAATCCCCAAAACAACTCAGAAAATAAAACTCTGGAAAAAATATTAAAAATTCCCAGGAAAACCAGAACTGAAAACTAAGAATTAAGGTGCAAATTTCGAAGCACAAAACGACAAAAGGGCCGCGGATCCGCCGCATGAGCCTCCTGTAAGGCCGCGGATCCGCGCCCCCTTTATGGAATCACGCGCTCGTATTTTGCAATAAACCTTATATCTTCCTGCTGATTTTTCTGAATATTTTTAATCTGGAAAAAATCACGATTTTGAAAATTGTCCAGAGAGCTATTTTTGAGTTGGATTTCGGGTTCGTTCGGGTTTCAAATTCCGTCTAGACTTCGCCTAAGGCTCTAGCTAGGCTCTGATACCACTGTAGGGTTCCTAGGCACTCCCAAGAGGTCTCACAAGGCATCAACCATGCCAATTTCAAATTTTAACGTGCCGAGAAACCCTAAACTACGGATCGTTTGCTAGATGTCTAGGCGAAAAAACAACTAGTAAACTACTTTAATAAGAGAATACGGAAATACAACCTTTGTAGATCCGGTGCTCCACCTCCACGGCTCCGTGATGAAGTCCTCTCCGCTGTCCATATCAAATCCGGGCTCTAGCGTCGGCTTCATCGGAGAAATGGCGAGCTAGGTCGTCGATGTCCATGCCGAAGATGATCTACGTCGAGGCATCGCTAGATCAAGCTCCACCTTCACCAAGCCATGAAAACTTGTGAAGGAAACACACTCTACTACTTGGCAAGAGGTAGAGGATGAAGAAATAGGAAGTGGGTAGACTTTAGAATTGGATTTCTCACTTGTTTTCATCAATCACCATTGATGAAGTAAGCTTCTTCATGGAAGAAGAAGATGAAGAAGAAGAAGAATATTATGATAAGTTAATTATAAAATGAATAATCAAATCATACTTATCATAATATTAACCATGGTAATGTGTAGAGAGTTAATCATGGTTGAATGGAATGGTTAGGGTTAAGCATGAGACAAAATGGTCACTTGGTCAAAGTCTTCATGAAGCTTCAACAAGCTTCCAAAGAAAGCCACCATTTTGCATTATGCTTATCATTTTCCAAAATGAATAAACAAATAAATAAATAGATATGAAAATAAAAACCCTAACCATTACATAACCATGGTTTAAACTTTACACAAAACACAAGTTAGCATGCATCATCAAACATGATACATACAAGTGCACAAAAAATATATCACATATACAATGTGCACAAACCAAGTGAGAAAATCCATTTAAAGTGAACCAATACTAGTTAATGCAAAGTAATATATCAAATATATAATTATGCATTAAATCATTAGATCAACACTTGATTCAATGATCCGGTCATGTCGCACACAACCGACTAGTATACAATGTATCGGCTTATCGAATCAATCCTTAATTCGATAACTAGGTTATATCGCAAACAACCATTCGACACATTCAACGCGAGAATAAAATACGGTATCACATACACGCATTATTCTCGGTCCCACACATATCTCATATGCGCTCCTATTTCGTTTCGCTTGAGCCAGGAAACCTCTGTGTAGGACTCTAAAGACTCGTCAATACGCCGGCAGCGGATGATGATCATATCAAACATCCACAAGCCGCAAGCGGTCTGCTAAACGTAACGGCCACCCGGGTATTGAGCGATCAGAAGATCGACGAGCAAGCCCGCTCACACTCCAGTGAATCCAACCAGTAACACTACTGTACAGTCCGGTCTGATCGTCTGATATGTCGCATATCTCGCCTAGGGGTGGTAAACGTCAGACCCTAATAGCTTGATAAGTCGTGTCGATATGAGGTCTATAACAATTCGAGAAACTACCGGTAACACTTACCAGTAAATCTCAGCAACCCTGGCCAGGGATTTCCTGTTATAGCCAATCAAACACAGCGCAACATCAACTCCCTATACCGGGAGAGACGAATCCCCTCCTATCGCTCATTGCCTCCATGTGATTCGGGACTGTACCTAAAAACCACCGTTTTGCACGCCCTCTTGGACATGGTAAGATGGAAATCAAAGCACAGTGGGAACCACACAAAACTCTATGACGATCTCGGGTCAACAGACTACTCTGTACCAGTGTTACCAGAGAACTGCCATCTGACGTGAGGTATAATACCATCTGGGAGTTCTCGGCGAGTCCGTCCAGTGTACCCAGTCTCCACTGAGCACCCGTATATCATCTCTGATGTCAAACACCAATGGATATGGGATCATCCATCGCCCATCTATATGGGTCGAGAAGGTATACGCTAGTCTACTCTGGTATATCGATGCCCCGTCTCGATACACCCACGACTAGGGACTTTGAAGGATGTACTTATGGACTACCATGTCCCCACTAGTATGATCCGCATCATAGTCCAGGTAGTCAAGTACAGATCCTAAGGGCTTTACCAACATGTAACAGGGAGACAATCAGTGTACACGTTAAGGTAAAGAGCAACCAGATAGCATACTATCATGTCGAGCAAGAAAGTCCTCCCTATATATGTCCAAGCATCCACTACAATATACATCCTATGTATAGTAATGGCCTCTAGGGCATACATATAACTAACACTTTTCTGTCAAATCACAGCCAAATCACAGTCATGGATAATGTTATTTTTCTGTCGTTGGCACTATTTTCTAATATACTTTTTATGTCAAATCACGACCAATGTTTATGTCACTATTGTTCTACAGTCCATCCTGACTACTGTTCTTTTTCTGTCATCAGCACTATTTTTCTACAGTCGATCGTGACTGATTTCTTTTTCTGTCAAATCATTTTCTGTCAAATCACGGTCAATATTAACGTCACTGTTGTTCTGCAGTCCGTCATGACTGATATCCTTTTTCTGTCAAATCACGGCCAATATTAACGTCACTGTTGATCTGCAGCCTGTCATGACTGATGTCCTTTTTCTGTCAAATCATGAATAACGTTGACGCCACTGTTGTTCTGCAGTCCGTCATGACTGATGTCTCTTTTCTATCAAATCATGAATAACGTTAACGTTACTGTTGTTCTACAGGCCGTCATGACTAATGTCATTTTTCTGTCAAATCATTACCAATGTTTAGGTTACTATTTTTCTACAGTCCGTCATGACTATTGTCCTTTTTCTGTCGTCAACACTATTTTTCTACTATTCATCATAACTAATGTACTTTTTCTGTCAAATCACGGTGTCAAATCATGAATAACGTTAACGTCACTGTTGTTTTGCAGTCCGTCATGACTACCATCCTTTTTCTGTCAAATCACGGCCAAGATTAACGTCACTGTTGATCTGCAATCCGGCATGACTGATATCCTTTTTCTGTCAAATCAGGAATAACGTTAACATCACTGTTGTTCTACAGTCCGTCATGACTACTGTCTCTTTTCTGTCAAATCATGAATAACGTTAACGTCACTGTTATTTTAGAGTCCGTCATGACTAATGTCCTTTTTTGTCAAATCATTACCAATATTCATGTGACTATTTTTCTATGGTCCGTCATGACTATTGTCTTTTTTCTATCGTCAACACTATTTTTGTACAGTCCATCATGACTAATGTACTTTTTCTATCAAATCATGACAAATGTCAACGTCACTATTTTTCTACAGTCCGTCATGACTATTGTCCTTTTTCTGTCATCGGCACTATTTTTGTACAGTCGATCGTGACTGATGTCCTTTTTTTGTTAAATCATTACCAATGTTCAGATGACTATTTTTCTACAGTCCGTCATGACTATTGTCCTTTTTCTGTCATCAGCACTATTTTTCTACAGTCCATCATGACTGATGTACTTTTTCTGTCAAATCAAGCTTAAAGTTAACGTCACTGTTGTTCTGTAGTCCTTCATGACTGATGTTCTTTTTCTGTCAAATCAATCACAGTCAAAGTTAACGTCACCGTTGTTCTGCAGTCCTTCATGACTGATGTCCTTTTTCTGTCAAATCACGGTCAAGGTTAACGTCACTGTTATTCTGCAGTCCGTCATGACTACTGTCTCTTTTCTGTCAAATCATGAATAACGTTAATGTCACTGTTGTTCTACGTCATGACTACTGTCATTTTTCTGTCAAATCACTATTAATGTTCAGGTCACTATTTTTCTACAGTCCGTCATTACTAATGTCCTTTTTCTGTCGTTACCTTTTTGTGTCAGATCACTATCAATGTTAACGTCACTATTTTCTACAGTCTAACATGACCAATGTTCTTTTTCTGTCAAATCAAGACTAATGTTAAGATCACTATTTTTCTACCGTTAACACTATTTTTCTTCCATCGTGACCAATGTCCTTTTTCTGTCCTGTTTGTACCGGATAACGTTTTTCTCATATACGTACTCAACTGCATACACTTGCACGCGAGTCTGTCCTTTATCAATTTATGCGCTAGTATTATGCCTCATTGATGCACGTCGCGTTTAGTTTAACCCGAAAATTCCGAACTTGGTTTTATACCTTATTTTTAGCAGTTTTTTTTTATTTTTAGCAGTTCTTCTTTTATTAGAAAATTAGTTGTGATTTACATTTTGCAATTGTAAGAGGTAAATTTTAATTAAATAAAACCCTAGTTTGGTGAAATTGCCATTGTTATCTTTCTATTCTTTCAATTTCTCTTAAATCTGTTTAGAAGCGCTGCATCCCAAAGCAGAGCTGCACCACTTACCAATTAAAAAAGAGTATCATGACTAATGTGTTTTTCTGTTTAATAATACTTAATTATGATTGTTACGAATTATGATTATAACAAGCATGTTTTCCAACCAAAGAAGTATCCGTTAAAACCAATTGGTAATATCATTATTTCTTTTTATTTGAGTTTTTCTATACCTGGACGCTGTCACCTTCTCAATTTTTTGTCTTTTTCTGTCCTTTGTCAAAATTGATTGCAAAAATGCGATCGAGTTAGAAAATTAAGTGATTTATACTATATATCCAAATATATCATATGATCATCATATTAAATATATTAAACTATTGAAAATACTTGAAAACACAATCAGAACTTGTGAAAATTGTTCATCCCTTCTTCGAAATTTACATGCCAAAATAACAGAAATAACAGAAGGTTGATCAACAAAGAAAAACTAAAATTAATGTCCTAATCTATTTTACATGGGTTCTCATATTGACATAGCGGAGATGAGTTATTGTTGAACAACCTAGGAACAATGCAATTCATATGGAATGCATGGTCACAACACAACTGCACTCCTTCAAACAAATCACCATTGCTACTCTTCTCAATTTCTTCGAAGCATACCGCACAAACAATATTGTCAATCCCGTCCTTCAACTCTTGTCTCTTTCGCTTACGTGATCTCTTAATTGTCACAGTCCTATCAACGCTAGTATAAACATATATCTTGATATGAAATTTAGCATTTGCTACCTCCACAGCTTCATGGACGAATTTGCTGATCTCCATTTCAAGACACATGCGATGCTGATCTTGGATGGGGCATTTACGACGCACCACACAGCCGGCGAAGCTACAACAGTTCTCGGGCGAACGTAATTTAGAGGCTACATATTTGCGATGCTTAAAAGATGGCATTTCGTTCAAAATACACTTTGTACCATCACGAGGGCCAACGGGAGAGGGAATGATCACTTGGGCGGAGTATTCAATGTACCCGTGGGTGCAAACGAAAGGATCAACACCGTCGGCATCTGACGACGTGGGCGTCAGTTTTTCATGGAGTAGGAGAAACAACGGCGGTTAGTTATACTCTTTGACCATTGAGAGAGGCAATGGCTGTCCTGCATCAAGATTTTGTGCCATTAAGAGATGCAAAATATTTCTGGCTTACCCTTTTTTTTTACCCTTTCTCTTTTGTAGGGATTGAAAATGAAGTGCCTTGGTTTAAATAGAGTAGAGGTGGGGATAGGTGCTAATAAGAGATGGGACATGTGGCAATAGGAAGTGGACATGATTAATGTCTTTTTTCTGTCAAATCATGACTAATGCTAACGTCATTATTTTTCTACAGTCCGTCATGACTAATGTTCTTTTTCTGTCAAACGATAGCCAATACCAACGTCACTATTTTTCTACAGTCCATCATGACCAATGTCCTTTTCTGTCAAATCATGCCTAATGTCCTTTTTCTGGCCGTCATGACTAATGTCTTTTTCTGTCAAATTATGACTAATATTAACGTCACTATTTTGCGACTGCATGCACTTGCACGTAGGCCTTTGTACCCTCCCAGTCTATGCGCTGGTATTATGCCTTATTGACGTAGCCCTAGCCTACTTGGAGTTGCTCGACCGATCCAAAACACGTCGGGTCTAGTTCAACCCGAGAATCCCAAACTGTCAAATCTTGTCCGACTCGCGCGTTCCACCAGCCAAATCGAAGATCTCGCAAAATCGTCTGGGTCAATCGACTGCCATAGGCATTACATTGACGTCTCTCGGAATCGCGAAAATCCATCATTTAAGGCCCCGAAATCGCGGTCAAAGATTTGCTCCGAACTTTGACTTTCGAATTAGGAGTGAAATTAGCACCCGAATCAGTTAAGATTTGACAGGAAGTATCGGGAATCAATTTGGGACGTAATCAAATAATTATTTTTTCGTTCGAGCAACTTTTTATTTTTAGCAGTTTTCTAATTTTAGCAGATTTTTTGATCTATTCCGTCCGGCTTGTCATTTCTGTCCTATTTCTATCTGATAACGTCTCTATTTTTTTACAGTCATTTTGGAAATGGTAACGTCTTTCTCTTTTTTCATGACTACTGTCTTTTCGGTTTAATAATTTTTACTTATGCTTGTTACGAATTATGATCATAAACCTGTTGTTCCTAACAAAGAAATACCCATTAAAACCAATTGACAATTTCATTTTTTTTTCATTTGAGTTTTTTCTACACTTGCATGCTGGCATCTTCTCAATTTTTTTCTCCTTTTCCGTCATTTGTCAAATTTAATTGCAAAACACGACCGAGTTAGAAAATTAAATGATTTATACCATATATCCATAAAATGTATCATTTGATCATCGTATTAACCATATTAAACCAATTGAAAATATTAGAAAACACAATCAGAACTTGTTAACATTGTTCATTCTTCTTCGAATTTTACATGTCAAAATAACAGAAACAACAGACGATCGATCAATAAAGAAAAACTAACAGTGATATCTTAAGTTATTTGACGTGGCTTCTCACTTCGACATAGTGAGCATGAGTTTTTCTTGAATAACCAAGAAACAATACACTTCATGTGGAATGTGTGATCACAACACAACTACACTCGTTCAACTAAATCACCATTGCTATCCATCTCAATTTTTTCAAAACACACAGCACAAATATTACCATTCTCGTCCTTCAACCCTGAATGCAAAATAGGAAAAGAAGATCGGTAGGGTTTTAAAGGTCTTTCTCTCTCCACTCTCTCAACTTTTTTTTATTTTTGGTTTTTCTCTTTTGAGTAGAGAATGAGGATGAAGCGCTCCATCTTAAATAGAGCAGGAGGTGGGCACGGGCGCCAATAGGAGATGGGACATGTGGCAATAGGAAGTGGAAATACCAAAATTTGTGAGGGCAAAATTGACATTTTGAAAAGAAGATGGGACAAGAGGCAGTAAAAGTGGAAATACCAAAATTTATGAGGGCAAAATTGGCATTTTGAAAATTCTGCCACCTCTCTACACCTTTACATTATGTATATAGGATGGCTAAGGACCAACTTTTAGACAGATTCTGAAGATGTAGAACTTAATAACAATACTGCTGTGCCGCTGTCCTGCCAATGGTAAAGGCCTTGGAAGTTGAGCAAGAGCTTTGGGACTGTACGTTGCAAGCTTGCTTATGGCATATTATTCATTAAAAAAGATGTTCTTGAGTTGCTGTAAATCCCCAGTTCCTTGTATATATTTTTCCTGTATTTTTTCTAAAATTTTCTTATTATTTTGCATATTTTTATATATTTTTATTATTTTATTTATTATTTTTCCTAATCTAAAGCCAAACCCAATCCCTAACCCCAACCCAAACTCCACCCGTTACCCCCACTTCTCCTTCTCTTCTTTTCACGCTACACCCCAACGACTCTTCCCTTTTCTCGCGCTCGACCCCAACCCGGCCCGGCTCTCGTCGATGCCGCTCCACATTTACCAATGATCTCCTATAGATTCTCTCCTCCAAATCCTCACTCCCTCTCCTTCTCGTTCTCTTTTCTTCAACCCAACAGTCGCTGCTCTCGCACCCACCTCCGTGAGAACTGCTCCATGCCGACGTGGCCGTCGTCGCCAATGACCCCGAGATCCCCGCACCAACCTTCTCTCATCTTCGCAACGTCTCTCTCACTCTCATCTCTTATCATCTTACTCGCTCTCTCCTCTCTTACTACTGCATAACAACAACAACACCGCTGCCCAACGCCGACGAACTCTCCTCTGTTGAGGCCCAGCTCCCGACACCACCACCTTTCTCCTCAAGGCCTCCTCTACTCCTTCCTTTCTTCAAAACCGAACCCACCAGCACTCCCTCCATCTCACGTAACCCCAACACCACTGCTGCAACTCCATCGCCGGCCGCCCCTCTTGACGTCGCATCGTCTTTGCGCATTGCCACCCCTTCTCTGCACCACCCCTTCTCTCCAACACCCATCACTCCGTGCACGCCTCGAGCTTCTCTGCAACCTACAACCAATGCCCATTGCCTGAGCACTACCACCGCTCCAGCCATGTCCAGCGCTCATGGCCAAGCCAAGTTACCTCCGTCGCAGCCGGGAACGTGCCGTGCTCATGTCTGTGCTGCCGCTGTGCCCACTCCTAGAACTACCGTGCTCACATCGAACCTTCCACATCGCCACCGTGCTACGATTGCACCACCGTGTGCCTAGACATGTCGCGGCTCGTACCTACCTCCGTGCCATCCCGTGCCCACTCCTACACCAGCATCGCATCCAGTACCGTGTCGCGCTGTGCCACACCCGCACCACTCACTGAGCCAAGATCGTGCCCAGTACCATGTCACGCTCATATCTCCACCACGCCCACTACCGTATCACGCTCGCATCGCTACCGCATCTAGTACCGGGTTACCGCGCATCGCGCACGCGCCACACACCGTGTCCAGCATCGCACCGTCTCGTGTGTCGAGACGGATCATGCACGTGGTGTCGCTTCTATATTAGCTACCGAAGGCAAGTGAATCGTTCACTTGTTTACCATGCTACTACAAACTTTAGCCGTGATAGTTACAACAAATATATATATATATATAATTAGATAGTCGATTTTATTGAAATTGTGTAGCGAACTATAGTACCGTCTTATTGATTGGAGCCCGACTAAGGCTTATTACTGTGTTTGGCATTATGCAGGAGTCATATGGTCTTTATCTAATTTAGTTTGGCTAAATGAAACGGAAATTACGATCGATAACCGAACGTTTACCTAGATGTTCGATAGGTTAACCGAATGAAAATCCTATTTAACATGCCTATGTTTTGAGAACGTTGAATTCCGTTACTGTTGATAACTATTGTGTAGTGGTTTAAGTTTAAAATATTGAGAATATCGCCACGAAATATCGCCCCAAAGAGGCAACGCCAAATCTGGATTTTACTGTACATGTCGTAGTGTTAAATTGATATTAAATTAGATACGTGTCAGAATGTAATGTTCTATGGCTCATATCAGAATCGAATCGATAAGATAGAACCCTCTATGGTTTATTCTTCGATACTGATAGATCACAGCAACGAGAACGGACCAGGAATACGGCTTTGGACTGCAGTCTGGAGTAGCATTCCACGAAGATACCTGAACTTAAGCGCCTGCACATCCCTACAAAAAACTGAAAATATGTAGAGTCCTACATCTTTACGTAGATAATTTAGTTAGCTAACATATGATTCTGGTCTCATTCAGTTTTTCTGTCGTTTGGTATTTTGATTATATTTTAGATTGTCGACGTGTTCTGCAGTTTCTACAGTGACATTTTTTACACCTTCACACCAAACAGAACATATCTCCTACTACAGAAAGTCTATCATTGATCCGCTTGATGCGTCGGAAACCTAACAGATAAAATTAGGTTTTATTCAACTGGAGTAATATCTGAATCTAAACACAATCCCTAGTAAACCATGCGTGAAGTTGGACTTCCAGTTCTGAAACTAGAATTCCAACAATTGATCGCTGATTTAAAATGATGATAAATCCTTAACATGAATTCCTATTGACATGAAACTAATTTTACCGCTTAGATAATCATGTATACTTCGTATGCCTTTTATATTATTTTGGTCGATTCTATACGTGTGATTTATGATGAATTTTTCAAATCATATGGCGTTGGCTATCATAATTTAGTGAACATTTGTTTAGTGCATTTCTACTTTATTCTATGTTGCTTTATATCCAGTGCAAAGTGATCATTTACATTGAGACCTAGCGGCTGACTTGCATCGTCGAACGTGAGTGGTATTGGATTAGTTGTATTAAGCACGCCGGTGATAAGTGATTGACAAGTGAAAGTGAACAATGCAGTGAAAATGAGTAAGACCGTGATTTGGCGCGTGCTAGTATACAATTGTAATACCCAGTTCCACTATAAATATCTTCCGTATTTTAAATAAATACTTTCCCCAAATTTTTTCTATTTCTAATTTTTTTACAATTATCAGTTCCTAAATTTTCTAAATTTAATTTCAAATTTTAATTTTCTAAATTTAATTTCAAATTTTAAATTTAGAAAATTAAATTCACGGTCTTACTCATTTTCACTGCATTGTTCACTTTCACTTGTCAATCACATCGCCGGCAGCCCCATCTCTAACACATCGCCGCCGGCCGCCACCACGAGCACCAACGACTCCCTCACAAACTTCGCCATTTCTTCCGCCGACCTCGTCACCACGATCCCACTCCCTCCTCCCAAACCCGAGCAGCCCCACCACCTCCTCTGCCACGCGACCACCACTCGACCATCGCGGCATCCTCCTCCTTCCTTCAGCCGGACCCCAGCACCAACAGCCTCCATCGACACCGTTCTTCATCAAAAGCTCGCATCCTCGACCTCGTGACCCACTCTCCGCCACGAGCACCGACCACCACCATTGTCGTCGGCTCACCCCACCGCCGTCTGAGCACCCGCACGACCACCTCCATGTTGCCAACAGCCGCATCTCGTCACCAACTTCCAAGCCCCGTACCCGAGCTCCTCTTGCTCCCTCCACCCGTTCCGGCCATGACCTAGAACTGCGCGACGACCACTCCACCATCGACGGCCTCATCTCTGCGAACTCGGAGCCTTCAAGTCCGCCAACGTCGATCCATGCGAGTTGTAGCCAATCAAAAGCAAGAATTCGAGGCTACGACACTACGGTTCCAAGGCTCGCGAACTCCAGTTTTGTCGCAACGACCACTGTCGTATCCGTGACGTGCATTGCAGCGCCTGACCGATCCACTATGTCCGTGATATCGTCAGCAAGGCAAGTGAACCCTCTCACTTGCTAAATCATGCTATACCTATATATATATAATTATGTTAATCGATTTGATAAATGTTAATCTTGATTTAAATAAGTTTGTCTTCTAGAAGATAGCCGCGATTATCATAATTAAAACCCAATTGAAAATGCTGGAATTTATAATCAATACATTCCTTTGCTGTTAATAAACGTCGCGTAGAAATTTGAATGGATATTATTGATGTTTCATACATAAAGGGACGTCCCAAGATACGTCGTAAAATCTGAAAACTACAATATACCTTGCATTGTAAAATTCATAATTAATTGAATATAACTCGTATGAAACATTCCTGGGCTTATATTGAAGCCAACTAAATGGCCCTTAACCCTCTATAGATGGTTACTGAATATTATTTTGTTACGATAATGCAAACTGAAGCAAGATTTGACTTTGGATTGCAGTCCAGAGCAGTACCATTTGTTGACACCTGAATTAAAATGTTGTTATAGCACTGTGTGAAAATGATATTATGCATAACCCTATACCGTGGAAAAGATAAATCTGTTAGCTAAATATTAAAAGTGGTTTCATTCGTTTTTATCTTCGTTCGCTATTTTAATCACATTTTAAACCATCAGTATATACTGCAGTCCCAAGCAGGGACAGAATGCATATCCCGACATTAAACATTGCATAACTCCCAGAACACAGCGAATGTTATTGATCCGTATAATAATTTGGAAACCTAACTGTTAAACCTAAATATTATCCAACTGTAGCGTCACCTAATTATTCCCCCAACTAGGAGTAAAACGTGTTACGAAACGGGCTTCCAGTTCAGAAACTGGATTTCCCGCAGTGAACACTTAAAATGAAATGTCCATAACTAGCAAACTTGAAACCTGACTGACGCGAAACCAATTTTTCTGTACAGATAATTAAATGTACTGCTTATCCTTTTTATATTGTTTTGCTAAATTGTGCACGTGTGATTTATAGTAAATTATGCAAGTGGTTGGACATTGGCTGTTGATATTTTTATTCATATCGTAATCAATTGCATTCTCATCATATCATGTAGCGGTTATATCCTCATTGAGTAGTGGTCATATACATTGATAATCTAGTGACTGTGATACATTACCCAATGATAAATATTAGTGATTAGATTATGGCAAGTACGTTAGTGTATAAGCGTGATTGAATAGTGAAAGTGACACGTACTTGTACACAATCAGTGGAACCAGTTAATTATTGCATTGTCGACGTCTATGGGGCATATGTAAGTGTAACTATAACTGGCATGAGATGATTATGGAAGCACTTATATTAGTGTCATAGGTAAGGCGTCAAACACTGTTCATTTATCTTGGATACCAGTCGAGACATGCTTGATGGAGATCCTGTCTCCAGTTCTCGCGTAGACTTGTCATGGACCGACTAGTATTTGGATTTATTGTCGGTATTTGATATAGACCGTGGGTGTGTGGTAGTTTGAGTGTGAGTTCGATCCACGGAATCTCGGGAGTCCCACTGCCGGCATATACAGCGATTTTGGGAGTCATATGGATGATATTACTGATTATTAGCGAGCGTGATTCGGGCCCGTGTTCCCTTGCCCCTGGGGCCTACCCTTGGGTTGGGGATACTCTTGCGGTGCTTGACGCTCACACTTGAACTGACGATAGGTTTAGCGACCTGGACAGTGAGATTTAGAGACGGATAAGTTTAGTGACATGGATATGCATTGATTACCGATTCGATATACCAGGTTTACTGTTTACCCGTACCGATTATTTCATGCATGTGTCATCGTTCTATATTTACTGCTTCATGTTCATTAACATTGCACGTGTTTATATATATATATATATTGCTATTGTGTCGCTTTGACGACCTGAGTATGCATGCTCAGAGTGAGAAGTGGACTGAGCTTGGATCAGGACCTGACGTACCTCGAGGATTTTGCGCACATCCAGATCAGCGATGCTAGCGCTATCTTTCTCTTGATCCCTATCTGGTATATCTTTTATCTGTTTGGATAGATTTAGTGACTGTATTTCTCATTACCTGTGCATTGATTACTGATTACCATGTAATGCTTGAAGCCGAAGTGTGACTACGACAGGATATTTCCTTGACCGTAGGAGCATGGATGGCCTTGTCACCCCTCGTATTCCGTATTTTGGGAAGCGGGACGTGACATGGTTTTGTTGGTATCAGAGCCAGGTTTGGTTTAGATTAGAATTACAGTTTCCGACTAGGACTTGACAATTTAAGCCATCCTTTCGGTTTTGATTGTAAACTTGTTATCCTTGACCTTGATTCATATAGTGTGTTCTGCTACATATTTTGATCCATCCGTTAGAGTTTTGGGTGACTTAGTAGAGCTATGTGATTGTAACTATGAACTGCAACATAGTTACAAGGCAGCACTCTGCTTGAGTGACTTGGAGTTCTGCATTTGATTTCCACTCGTTTGAGTTTCACCTCATCATATATTCTTGTTTCGTTGTCTATTCTATACCTTATTCTGATTCTTATTCCTTGTACCTTATGTCGTCCTAAAATTTGTTGTTTCAGGACCATGGCTTCCAATGACTCTTCTTCCAACTCTACTCCCCAGAATCAGACCGTCAAGATTTTGGGTGTACTGCAAGGCTTGAACGAAGCCTAGGAGCGAACAAACGATCTCTTAGTTGAAGGACTAAGAAGACAAACGGCTCAAACACCAGCAGGAGCCCCCAATCGGAGGGAAATCCCTGTTAAACGAAGAGGTGGTGTGCAGATGAAGCGCCCATTTGTTCCTCAGCAACAGAAGCAGTAGAGAACCCAACGTTGTGGTTATTGCAAGAGACCATGACACCTTCAGAGAGACTGTCGCAGAGCTAAAGAGCAGTGCCTGATTTGTGGATCCAACGAGCATCTTATCAATGGGTGCCCTCGAAGGAAAGAGCTACAGAGAGGAGATTCGTCCACGCTCTCCATTTCTGCTAAGTAACTTGGCTGTTTCGTAGTTCGAGCTTCAAGGATAGTACGGACCCAGCGCAGGATTCAACTCGCCTGACGAGATCGCAGCGGTCTAGATATCAACGCAGAATTATCACCCTTCCTGCTTTCAATAAAAACCCTGTTATTTTATTTAGTAATTGTTTCTTTTCGTTTGAACTTTGTATTTTTGTTGAACCCCTTGGTTTAAATGAAAAAAATGTGAGTTGTGATTTATGTATCGTTCCTTTACCACTCATTTCCTTATACTGCTTACTGCATCATTATTCAAAATTTTGATTTTTCAGTCCTTACCTGCCGTATATTTTCCATGTGCTCCACATATTTAGTTATTTTCTTTGTGTGTTCCACTATCTGATCATGACTCTCTCTTTTCAGGCCATGGCCAATCCTGGAGCAGCGCCGCCTCTCGATGAGGACACTCGGTCCTGCGTTTCCTTGGGCTGCATGCTAGTGAGTTTAGATGACGAGATCGACGGCCAACAGGTTATTTTCGGCAACATCGATTCTGAGGATGAGGGAGTCGTAGTCGCAGCCCCAGAAGTTGACATGACCAGCGACTCTGACGAGGAAGAAGAGGACCCGATGGAGGAAGATCCTGAGGAGGACCCAGTGGAAGAAGATCCTGAGGAGGACCCAGTGGAAGAAAATCCAGAAGAGGAAAATCTTGAGGAGGACCCAGTAGAAGAAAACCCAGAAGAGGAAGATCCTGAGGAGGACCCAGTAGAAGAAAACCCAGTAGAAGGGAATCCAGTGGAAGAATATCCGAAAGAGGTGAATCACGTAGAAGAAAACCCCGATGAAGAAGCTCCAGCCGAGGAAGAAGGACCGGGAGAAGAAAACCCGTGGGGGAAGAACCCGAAAACGAGGCCCCAGCCGAGGAAGAGTCAGAGGATGAAATCTCGAGTGAGGAGGATTTCGAGGCGGAAGAACCTCCAGCGGCAATCCTTGCGAGGCGCTATGGAAATGGACGTTCTTATCTTAGCACGAGAGCTTGCCATAACCTGTTGAACTTCTACAATCGCGACTGACGCGACTCATCTTTGTTTCTTTTGGCTGAATAAATCTATGTATAGTTTAGGGCCACTTTTATATTTCGAGTATGCTTTATTTAAAATTTTTCTGGAAAAAATAATAATAATAAAGTCTCTGAGTGCGCAAATTTTTTGAGTATTGATTCGCATGATGCATTGACTGTTTCCCTCCCCAATAGTTACTTTCCCTCCTTAGATTCATTACTCTTCATCCTTGCACCTTGTAGTGACCTGACTCTGGTCTCTTCAACATTCAGATTAAAGTACCGCATTCCGACTTCTTTTGAATAGGCCATACTCCACTGTAATTCATACCCTGGCTAGCCCCTTATACATTATTAGTGCTATTTTTTATTACTGTAATTATATTCAGTAACGGTTGTTACTCGAGATTTAGTTTTCTCTATTTTGTGTTTTTTCAAAATTGCGTATTATTAACTACTTCTGTTTTACTTAATCTAAATGCTTTACTATTCTTCACATTTTCAATAGTGCAAACTTATGTCGCACATACTATTTGTTTTATTTTCTCTTGTATTTCCCCATATGGGCTTTCTCAAGTTATTTTAAATTGCTTGATCAGTAATTTTTTTACAATTATTAGTTCCTACATTTTCTAAATTTAATTTCAAATTTTAATTTTCTAACCCTAACTATTAAACCCTAACCCTTGTCCTTCCCCAAGCCCAGACCAAAAACCCCCCACCCTTCACTCAACCCGAACCCGACCCGACCCAAACTCCCCTCTCCCTTCTTCTTCTCCTTTGCGTTCCCTCCTGTTCTTCGCCGAAAGACCGGGAAGGCAAACGTATTTCCTGAATTTGGGGGCAGATGCTATTTGGTTTTATCCGTCCACCTCTCCGAAAATACCAAGTTGATTTATGGCACTGTATATCAGAGGTTTAGACGGATGTGGCCATTGTAGCAGAATTCGTCAGATTCCCCCTCGTTTGAGGGGTTTTTGATTGTGGGGACGCTCTTCCCTGTAGGCGCAAGCCCCTGCAGTTAGTTACGCTACCGCATTGCGGTAACCACTTTCTCCTTCTTCAGATGGTCACTTCGTGTCGTGTGTATTTGTTTTATTTTTGGTTGCCCGTGGATTGTATACGGAGACTAATTTATGTTGTCGCCCGTAGGGCGTGGATTAGTCCAAATCCGTATTTTCTTAGATTTGGGTTTGGGTTGGGTTGGGTTTAAGGATCGTTAATCTCATTTAAGACTAAGATCAACTTAAACGTTGTTGAGGATACGTTAGTCCAATTTTAGACTAAGATCTACTCAATAGGATCATTTAGATCCAACAAAAGAGCATTTGGGCTCTATTGTTTTAGTTTAGGGACATTGCGGTCCATAAGTTTAAGGACATCGCGGTCCATAAGTTTAAGGACATCGTAGTCCATAGGGTTTAAAGACATCAAAGTCTATAAAGTTTTTGGTTGTCGGGACCCAACACCTCTCTGAAGACGTTGAAGAATTACAACGACACATATCAGATGTGTAAAAAGATGTACCCTTGAACTAATATCAGTTGAGGGATCTGTAGTTGGATTGATTTAAGGATCGTTAATCTTATTTGAGATTAAGATCAACTTAAATGGTTGTTAAGGATACATTAGCCTAATTTTAGATTAAGATCTACTTAACAGGGCTTTTAGGATCATTTAGATCCAGCGAAAGAGCATTTGGGCTCTATCGTTTTAGTTTAAGAACGTTACGGTCCATAAGTTTAAGGACATCATAGTCCATGGAGATTAAGGACATCATAGTTCATAGTTTAAAGACGTCATAGTCTGTAAAATTTAAAGACATTATAGTCTATGAGTTTAAGGACCCCACAGTCCGTGGTAGTTTAGAGACATCATAGTCTGTAAAGTTTAAGGACATCATAGTCTATGAGTTTAAGGACCCCACCGTTCATGAAATATCTGGTTGTCGGGACCCGTCACCTCTCTGAAGACGATGAAGGATTACAACGACACATATCAGAGGAGTGAAGAGATGTACCCTTGAACCAATATTGTTTGGGAGATCTATAGTCAAGTTTAGGATTAAGATCAAAAATTTATGAGCATATGGGATCAATTAATCTGAATTAGGGATCTGTGGCCAATTTGGGCTCGGCCCATTCGGTTAAAATGTTGGACATTTAATTAGGCTCAGTCCTTTTCATTTAACAATGCTGAGCATTGGTTTGGGCTCTGACAACCGTTTTTGTCTTTTATTGAGTGCTGAGCACTCATTATGGCTCTGGGGCTTCATTTAAAGAACACTTTGTATTCTCTCAGCGCACACGTGATGAGCACGTGGCGCGTTTGGCACTGAGTACCAGTCAATGAGCGCAGAGCGCTTCTGTTAAGTAACGCACACGTGGCGCGCTTGGCGCTGAGCGCCAGTCAATGAGCTCAGAGCGCTTCTGTTTAAGTAGCGCACACGTGAGGAGCACGTGGCGCGCTTGGCGCTGAGCGTCAGTCGCAGAGCGCTTCTGTTAAGTAGCACACACGTGAGGAGCACGTGGCGCGCTTGGCGCTATACGCCAGACTCGGAGCGCTGATGTGCTTCTTTAAATTTAGAGCGCTAAGACTCTTTTTAGGTAACACTGCTCTTTGAGAATTAAATTCTCTCTTATAAGAGACTTTGTCTCATGGATCTAAGAACTAAGTTCTTATTTTATAGGAGATATTTCAATCTCTTATGTTTTTGGTGAAAGGCTTTGCCTTTATGGATCTGTGATCCTAAGAGAATTGAATTATTCTCCCCCCTTTTATAATGAGATGTTATGATCTCTTTGTGAAAGATATTTTCCTTATAGATCTATGATCTAGCATAAGAACTAAGTTCTTTTTCTGATGAGATGCTTTGATCTCTTTATTTTACCGTGAAGAAATTCTTCTTCTACCGAGAGCTTGCTCTTCTTTTTGAACTTTCTCAAAGTTTGTCGGGGGGTTCCTCTCTGTGAAACTTGAAGTCTTGGGTCCTTTATATAGTAGAGCCTGATTTGTTGAGTCAATTGAAGAGATCTTTTCTCTAATTGATTTGGGGATGTTTCCCTCCGTTGGATTTTTGATCCTAGGGCTTCTGTTTCACAGAAGGCAATCTTTTTGGTTTTAACAAGATTGGGAAATCTTTTCCCATACAGAATTTATTCTGTATTTTGGTGATTAAAAATCACCATTGGATCATTGATCCAACGGTGCTCTGATTTTCAGAGCATAATCTTTCCTGTTTGGAAAGATTCTGAGGAATGTTTCCTTAACAGAATTTTATTCTGGTCAATTGATTATTTTTAATCATGTTCGTTGGATCTTTGATCTAAGGGCCGAGAACATTTTGTTCTATCGCTAGCGCTCACGTGCTTTGCACGTGTTGCGCTGCTTAGAGTGCAGCGCTCTTAGCGCTAGCGCTCATAGCGGTAGCGCTCACGTGCTTTGCACGTGGTGCGCTGTCTCAGAATCTTTGACTCTCAGCACTGGCGCTGCTAGCGCGAGCGCTCTCGTGCTTTGCAAGTAAGCGCTGCATCAGAGTCTTTGACTCTTAGCGCTGGCGCTGCTATGAAGCGCTGCTTCATTTCAAATTTCAAAATTTGAACAGAGCTTTGCTCTGATTGGGGAAACAAATGCCCCCACCGTTGCGCTCACATGGCCTACATGTGAGTGCAGCGGTGGTAGCATCTATGCCATTGGATCAACTCAGAATTTGAAATGGCTCTTAGTACCTATAAATAGGGCCTTTGGCCCTTGAGATGACCTCTGTTCATCTCCTTTCTTGTTTTTCTGAGAATTAATTCTCTTTTAGAGCAAAGCTCTCTGTTTTAAGAACTCTCCTAGAGACAGAACTCGGTCAATTTTTTTTAGGTAAAGATCAAATCTTTTGAAGAGATTATTTTATAATTTAGGGTTGCGCCTATTAACAAAGCTTTGCTCTTTTCAAATCATATAGATTTTTAGGGTTTCTCAATAGTGCTTTGCTCTTCATAGATCTAAAGAGATTTTTCTTAGGGTTTCTTAACCTATTAACAGAGTTTTGCTCTTTCAAATCATGTAGATTTGTTAATCTTGTATAAAGAACTCTTAGAGTTTGTTCATAAATCTTGAAGATCTCGGAATTTTTAATTCATTAAAAGCTTTTCTTTAAATTTTCTGATGGGTTATTCCATCATCTTTACAGAGCATGGCTCTTCAAAATTTTTCTTGAGGAATTTTTATTCCTTTCATCATCAGTGTTGACAGATGTCACTCTTGTTGTAGAGCGCCGCTCTCAATGGGAGATTTACTCGTTGGCCCGAGGGCCCTCATTAAATGAGAGTCCTTTTAGGATTTCCTCATTTAATGACAGTCTCATCAAATGATGAGACTGTTTTATTAATGATGAGCCGTCATCCAGATTATGTGGGCCCCCCCGGTCCCTTTCCACTGCATTGCAGTGCGGTACGAATTTAAAGTACCTAGTGATAGAACTTAAACTGTAGCATTGACGGCTGAAAATTTTGTTCTTTTCCGTGCAGGTACTATGTCTTTCGACACTTCTTTCCCATTTGTTCGTTCGGAAAGCGGATTCCCTGAAGCGCCTGTTGATAGGAAAGTGTTTGCACTGATCAAAGACCATGATCCGGAACAAAAGAACCTTCATTTATGGGGAACGTGGTACAATCAGATCATCAGGGGTCGGCGTAGATTTTCTTGCGCGGCACCTTCGGAGCCTATTTCGGCGATCCACCCCGCCAACCCACCCCGCCGACCCACCCCCAGTGAACTATACCGTGGAGGAGGTCAACTGGACTTCAGAGGGTCTCCTTCAGCCTTCTATGGCTGCAATACCCGTACAGTTTCTAATGGCTTTGGATACCTTGGGGCGACGTATCTGCCAAGGCGAGTCACACCCTTGGGGATAGCCGTATATGATAGGCCTAACTCCTCGTCATCCAGCTGGGTATTTGCAATGGGCCCGCTATATTTTGTCAGCCAAGAAGTCACAGCTGCTGAAGCTCGGGTTGTATCCCATGATTTACGCTTCTCTCTTTCAATATTTTACGCCTCCTGCCTGGTGGGTCAAGGCTTTTCTGGAGCAATGGAATATTCCGACCCACACCTTCCTTCTGTTGGATCGAGAAGTTTCAATCCCTTTAGAGGAGTTTGCAAAGGTTTCTGGCTTACCGGTTAGGGGAGAACACTACGAGGAGCTGCTTCCTCCGGACGAGTACGTCTTTGCTTCCAAGTCAGTGATGATAGGCCTTACCCCAGAGAACGCCATTCAACATCAATTCCCTAGTTTGATTAAGGTGTTGAATACCTATGAGAGTCTTTTTCTCGAATTCGGAAGCTGTGGGGTTAATTTCACAGATTTCATCGCCCGTTTTCTCCGCTCAGAAATCCTGTCGAAGGAAGCCGCGAAATTTGCCAAACTCGATGATCTTTTTGGTTTTAGTTTGGATAACCAGCGGACAACGGAGGTGGATCAAAGGAGTTTCTTTCTCCCCAACACCTCGGTCGTCTCTTTCGCAGAGCTTGCAGCTCCAGGGATCGACGAAGAAGCGTTCTTTTTAGGGTTCCTCGGGCTATGGCTAAACTGGTTTGTGCTTCCAATGCACCCTCGCCATATGAGGCCGTCCGTTTTTATCCAGTTCACTGAATAGTTATTGGGATGCAAGTGGCCGCCGGGATCGCTGGGTTAGCCCATTTGTATCATGACGTCAGCTTGGCGGCAGACATTACTGAATCAGGGGTGCAACACGTGAACTTCTCGATGCATTATTTTATGTCATGGATCGAGCTACATGTACTCGGTGCTTTCGGCGCTCATAAAAGGCCTTGCTTCTACGACAAATATAACTTCCCTCGGATTATGCGGCTACTTGACGCGCCCATTGTAAATACGACACAGCGGGAAGCTAGGGGTTTGCTTCTTCGTCCGCGCACGGTTGGAGGTGGCATAACTTTTATCGATAAGGTTCTAACCATCGGTAAAGAATTTACAAAAACAGTGCAGCCATTACGGGACATTTTTAAAGATGGGGCCTCTACCTTGAAAGCTCGGAAAATTCTTCATTTATAATCCATCAGGCCGGGCTTTCTCGTGTTTAGGCAGAATGATTCGGCATTGTTCATGAGATACAACCCGCATTGTTTTGCCCAGCAATTACGCTATAATCAGGGCGTCCCACTCGAAGTCTTCTTGGCAGAACCGGTTGCTACTGAAGAGGGTATCCGGAGCGCGTTGCACCATTTTCTACGGTTGAACACCGGCTCCAATTTCTTTATTAGTGAGCCGAGCTGCGTTCCAAAAGCTCTGAACGTATATGTGGCATGGTATCAACATTCGATGGGCACCGTTATTAGAGAAGAAAAGCGATTACTGCTTGATCGCAAGGGCACCGCCCCAGCGGGTAATCCAAACGTTCCTCTGAAGCGATGGACTATCGTCCATCCTCCCTTGAGAGAAGCCGCTGTGGCTGTGGTACCACGTGTTATACATGAGCTGCCCCTATCCTGTATGCCTGAAAAAGCGGTAGCTGCGGCCTCACCCGAGTCCAGTGAGGGTGCGGAGATAGGGACTCGTCGCCCCAAATTGCCCGCTAAGCGCAAGCTTGTGTTATTGGCTCCCGGCACTCGCTCGCAGAAGAAAAAGAAGTTGGTGTTTTCTCTCGACGTCGTACTTGGTCAAGAGCCCCATGCTCCCTATAGCGAAGGTTTGAATGAGTATGGGACCAATGGAGGTTTATTCATGGCGCCGGATGATACCAATCTGGAGGCTGCTATCGCTGTTTTAGCGCAATTGGCTCGCAATGAGGCAGCACTGATCACCATTGCTCAATCATGTATACTTCATCTTTATCTTTTCGTGGTCATTTTAATTACTATGCTTTGACTAAAGCTTTCTTCTTCAACAAGTATCTCCGCCGAAGAAGCTCTTGCAACTTCCTTCAAGACTTTCGAAGAGGAGGGAAGGCTTCGCGCTTCTTTGGGTCTCGGTATATTTCGGCTCACTGTGCCTTCATTCCTTTTTTTTATGAGTAAACTAACTCTTCTTTTTCATCTTATTGCAGGGACTATCTCGAATCAGGTTATCCCAAGTGCAGTGCCGATCGCGAGTGGTGACGCAACGGCATCGTTAGCGCCGGCCACTGCAGCCACGGCTATCCCTAAGTCGCCACCATGGGTCTCGCAGAAGCAGCCGATGATGGACATCGTAACGGCGTCGGAAGCAGAACTTGGTTCAGATGATGGTCTACCTTTATCGGAAGTCCTGAGGAGGTCAGCTCTCGCGGCTCAGGCTGAAAGGAAGCGCAAGAGGCGTGCAGCGAAAGAACGTGATGCCGCCTTGGCTGTAGGTGTAGGGTTCCTAGACACACTAGAGAGGTTTCACAAGGCATCAACCATGCCAAATTCAAATTTTAACGTGCCGAGAAACCCTAAACTACGGATCGTTTGCTAGAAAACTAGGCGAAAAAGCTAACTAGTTAACACTTAACTATGAGAATACGGATATACAACCTTTGTAGATCCGGTGCTCCACCTCCACGGCTCCGCAATGAAGTCTCCTCGCTGTCCAAGACGGATCCCGGGCTCTAGCGTCGGCTTCATCGGAGAATGGACGGGCTAGGTCATTGACAACGTGCCGAAGATGATCTACGTCGAAGCATCACTAGATCAAGCTCCACCTTCACCGAGCCTTGAAAACTTGTGAAGGAAACACACTCTACTACTTGGCAAGAGGTAGAGGATGAAGAAATAGGAAGTGGGTTCACTTTAGAATTGGATTTCTCACTCTTTTTCTCACTTTGCCATTAAAGCTTTCAAGCTTTTCTTTTAAGTGAAGAAGAAAAAGATGAAGAATATGATAAGTGTTAATTAAAATAGAAAAGAAAATCAAACCTTATCATATTCAAACCATGGTTTAGTGTAGAGAATGAATCATGGTTAAATGGAATGGTTAGGTTTAAGGATGAGACAAAAATGGTGACTTGGTCAAAGTATTCATGAAGCTTCATGAAAGAATAAAGAAAGCCACCATTTTATCATTTCCTTTTCTTTTTCCAAAAGAATAAATAAATGAATAAAATGAATAAGGAAAAAGTAAACCCTAACCATTTCATTAACAAAGGTTTAATTCTTTACACTTAACCAAAAGGCATGCATCATCAAACATGATACAAGCAAGTGCACAAAATCATATCGCATATGCAATGCGCACAAACCGAGTGAGAAAATCCATTTAAAGTGAACCAATACTAGTTAATGCAAAGTAATATATCAAATATATAATTATGCATTAAATCATTAAATCAACACTTGATTCAATGATCCGGTCATGTCGCACACAACCGACTAGTATACAATGTATCGACTTATCGAATCATTCATCGCGAGAATGAAATGCGGTATCACATACACGCATTATTCTCGGTCCCGCACATATCTCATATGCGCTCCTATTTCGTTTCGCTTGAGCCAGGAAACCTCTGTGTAGGACTCTAAAGACTCGTCAATACGCCGGCAGCAGATGATGATCATATCAAGCACCCACAAGCCGCAAGCGGTCTGCTAAACGTAACGGCCACCCGGGTATTGAGCGATCTGAAGATCGACGAGCAAGCCCGCTCACACTCCAGTGAATCCAACCAGTAACACTACCGTACAGTCCGGTCTGATCGTCTGATATGTCGCATATCTCGCCTAGGGGTGGTAAACGTCAGACCCCAATAGCTTGATAAGTCGTGTCGATATGAGGTCTATAACAATTCGAGAAACTACTGGTAACACTTACCAGTAAATCTCAGCAACCCTGGCCAGGATTCCCTGTTATAGCCAATCGAACACAGCGCAACATCAATCCCCTATACCGGGAGAGACGAATCCCCTCCTATCGCTCATTGCCTCCATGTGACTCGGGACTGTACCCAAAAACCAGCGTTTTGCACGCCCTCTTGGACGTGGTAAGATGGAAATCAAAGCACAGTGGGAACCACACAAGACTCTATGACGATCTCGGGTCAACAGACTACTCTGTACCAGTGTCACCAGAGAACTGCCATCTGACGTGAGGTATAATACCATCTGGGAGTTCTCGGCGAGTCCGTCCAGTGTACCCAGTCTCCACTGAGCACCCGTATATCATCTCTGATGTCAAACACCAATGGATATGGGATCATCCATCACCCATCTGTATGGGTCGAGAAGGTACACGCTAGTCTACTCTGGTATATCGATGCCCCGTCTCGATACACCCACGACTAGGGACTTTGAAGGATGTACTTATGGACTACCATGTCCCCACTAGTATGATCGGCATCATAGTCCAGGTAGTCAAGTACACATCCTAAGGGCTTTACCAACATGTAACAGAGAGATAAACAGTGTACACGTTAAGGTAAAGATCAACCAGATAGCATACTATCATGTCGAGCAAGAAAGTCCTCCCTATATATGTCCCAGCATCCACTACAATATACATCCTATGTATAGTAATGGCCTCTAGGGCATACATATAACTAACAATCTCCCACTTGCACTAGGGCCATCTGTAGCAGTGGTTGTAGTATCTCATACTCAACCATCCCATAAAAGTCTCTCTCTGTGAACAGGCCTTTGTGAGTGGATCCGCTGTGTTTGTCCTCTGAGTCTACTCTCCAAAACTTGATCACCCTGGAGATCAACCATCTCCATGATCAGGTGACACTGCCTTAGAATATGTCTGGATCACTGATGGGACCGGCGTTCCTTGGCATAAGCCACAACTCCATTGTCACACAATGGGAGGAACTAAGTTCATCTCATGAACTATTATACACCCAAACAGCCTCTTTGGTAGCATCTTAAGTAGCGATGTATCCCGCCTTTATCGTCTAGTATGTCACGGTATTTTTCTTCGAACTCTTCCAACATACCGTCCCTTTACTGAGGGTTAAGACAATGCCTGTGACTGACACTCAGTCGTCTTTATCACCCTGGAACCCTTCCAGTGATTTTCCCCAGGATCGATTGATACCATCTCACTACAACTAGTGAGAATCCTAACATCCATTTAGATCTATCTCATAGATCCAAAATCCAGGATTTAGGAGGTATCAGTTTGATCCTATATGGAGAATTATTGTGATAAGCGGAGATTGACCGAGCGCAGCATAGGAAACTCCTTCCCTATCAAGAGTATGTCATCCACGTACTCTACGAGGATTACCACCATACTCCCTACAACCTTTTTGTTTATACAAGGTTCATCTACCATTTTGATGATGTCAAACTCTTTGATTACTACATCAAAACAGATGATCCAACTCCGCGATGCCTGCTTCATCCTATAAAGCATCTTGCACACGTTTCCGCTGCTCCCACTGTCTACGAAGCCCTCTGGCTGTGTACTTATAGACACTCTCTTCTAAACATCATTTAGAAAAGCTGTCATGACACCCAACCACCAGATATCGTAGTCATGGTATGTAGCCGTGGCAAGTAGGATCTGGATGGACTTAAGCATAGCTACTTAGAAAAGGTTTCATCATCATCCATACGTGGTCAATGATGTAGACCTTTAACAAGTCTAGCTTTGAAAGTCTCAACTCTTCCATGTACACCAAGTAATCTTCTCAAGATATACTTGCTCCTGATGGGGATTTAACCCTTCAGATATAGCAACCAAAGTCCATACTTTGTTGGTGTATAAGGATTCCATCTCAGATCACTAAGCATCCAGCCATTCTTACAGAGTCCCACTCCTGATGGCCAGCTCGAAGCTAGTTGGGTCATCATCTCATGATGCAATCCTCGCTCCCACTGTCATAGAGAAACCGAAGTAACTCTCAGGTGGGTGAGGAACCCTACTAGATCGGCGGAGAGGCTGAGGTTCGTTGGAATCTACTGAATCCTTTGGTTCTACCAAATCATCAGCTGCAGTTTGTATGGCTGGAACATTTCCAGTTCTACATTATAGACCTTGCCTCGAGCTTGTCCGGATTTTGCTTTTAGACATAGGCCGGACAACCCCAAATCTTAACTAGCTTAAGACATGGGCTCTTCCCTTTCCATATCTCATATGGAGTGGTAGGCAACTGATTTGATTCGAACCTATTCAATAGGTATGCAGCTTCTCAAGTGCATAACCCCTAAAAGGAAATAGGTAACTCAGTAATACTCATCATAGAGCACACCATATCATATAGGGTGTGATTGCTCCGCCCCGATATACCATCGTGCTATGGTGTATTCGGAGGAGTAATGCCGAGAGAGAATCTCATTCTCCTTTAGAATAGTCCAGGATTTCCGTGCTCAAGTATTCTCCTCCCTGATCTCATCATAGGACATAATACTTATACCCGTATTTTGGTTCTCTACTTCTCGCTTATATTCTGTGAATATCTCAAAAGGTTCGGACTTGTGTTTCAACAGGAACATAGGTCTGAAACTGGAAAGATCATCAGAGAACGTAATGAAGTATAAAGAACCAGTCCTGGCATATGTAGACAGGGGACCTACATACATCAACATGTATCATCCCAAGAGTTCACTAACTCTTTCTCTGTTTCCAGTAAACGGAGCTATGGTCATCTTATCTTTGTGACATGACTGGCGAGTTTCACAAGATGTAAATTCAAACTGATTTAAATATGCATCTAAATGTAACTCAGCCAGTCGGGTCGCATTGATATGACCTAGTCTACAATACCTCAAGAAGGATTCGTTCATTTCTGAACTCTTCCTCTTGTGTGTGTTCTGTATACTAAGAACTGTAGTTTGATTTAGAACATCAATGCTTTTAGATAACGTGCCTGAACCGATCAAATTTTGATATAGGAAATGTTCAAAACATTATCCAACAATACAAAATTCTATCATTTCTTTACTACTAAAGAGACTGATATGATTTTGTATATCAGGTTCGGTATCTAATAACATTCGTTCAGAATCAATGTATTTGTAATACAGGGTGACAGTGACCAACAGACTTGGCTGCAACACTTGCCCCGTTTTCTGCCTCATGAAACTTATCACCCGTTCTCAGTTCTCTACCTTTCTGTAGCCCTATGTAACAGATTACATATGTGGGATCCTGATCTGGTATCACATACCCAGGACGTAATGGATACTGAGAAACAGTTCTCTGTAATGAACACACCCGAAGATGATGCATCAACATGCACTCTCTTCGTTTGGGTGGCACGGGAATTCTGGTAATCCCCAATTTCCTGCTCTGTCTTATAACAATTATAAGTTGGAGCGGGACCAACGTTCCCCAGCTCAGTATAACAAGCGGGTTCGGTCAATAATCCGTATTGTTATCTTGATTAAGGCGTGATATGGTCGCTACCTGGAGAGAGAGAGAAGAAAACACTCAGCGTGCGCTCTGTCAAGAATAGATTGGTTATTATTTTATCTAATCAGGATGGCTCCCACTGCTTTTTATCAAATCTTCCTTCAAACCCTAAAAGGAAAGACTAGCCGGGATTAATTACACACTACAAGTTCGCCAATCTTTCAGCCAGGCCAGTGTCGGTACTTTGAGGGAGGTCCCCCGTGCTTTCGCACGAACCTAATTAATGTAAACCTCGTTTTCCCAGAGGCGTAACCTCGTTAACACCTTTCTAGACACCTACTTGATCGGCTAATTGTAATGTATAAAACTCTCCCAGGAGTAACAATTACTCGCAGCGGGTATCGGGATCCAACTATCTCATAGAAGGTATGCAATCTCATTGCAAATTTCAACACTTGAAATTCCCGATAATATTTTGCCCCTAGCACCCTATGACCTTGACGGAGGTCAACAAACCATAGGCTACTAGTCAAGTTCAACCCATCATTTCTTGATCGAATTAAACCCACCCGCACGACCCTTGACGGAGGTCAACAAGGCCGCACGACTACCCTAACTCAATCTGCATCATATGCATAAACAGATAAATACTAGTTAGCTACCGCACACTACGCCTTGACGGAGGTCAACAAACGTAGCACGAATACTAAATAGGACTTATCTGAAATGACGGAGGGCTACGGCAGGTTTTTCTGAAAACCTATTGCGTAATGAACTTGATATCGTTGGAGAATCAAATGATTTTAAAATGGAGTGCTTTTGAGGCTTTTCTAGTTTTGCTAAAGGAGTCACTCCCGGTGAAGGGATCGTCGGTCCTTTCCTCGTCGAATGAGGTGCGGGATATATCATATATATCACTGTGCAAAGCAAAAACACTTAAAAGCAATCAAAAGACAAACCGAGTGTGTAGCATCTTCCAGTTATTGCTAAAGGAGTCACTCCCGGTGAAGGGATCTCGGTCCTTTCCTCATCGAATAAGGTGCAGGATATATCACATATACCTCTGTGCAAAGCAAGAACTGTAGCTACCTATTTTATTTTGAAATTCGATTCTACAACATCTTAGGTTTCTTTTATTTTCATTAATCACATTAATGAAGTCCCATCATTTAAGTACCTAAACATCACAGATAAATACGACGTACACTTATGCTATCCGCATTCGCCTCGATGTCCCCTCGTGCACCGTTAGGTTAGGTAACTAACGGCAGAGCGGGGCAGGGCTAGCGCGGGTGTAAAACATAAGTAACGCCTATATAATATATCATATATACTATATACTGTATCTATCACAGAACATCACATGATTACAACACAGATATCGCAGCAGAAGAAACATATGAAATATTGGATATACTAGGACGTCCGTGTTTTCAATACGAGCCAGTATAAAACACGGATTCCACGGTCGTGATGAATAGCCAAACCCACACCCCAAGACCCCTACGAGAGCGGCAAGCAACCCTACCAATTCTAGAGTTAGGAGACCCGGACTCGACTCCTCGAGTTGGTCTCCCACTGGACTCCAGAACCCGGTTACTTGTGCCCTCCTCCTTGGGTCTATCCTAGTGCGGAAAAGTAAATAATATACAAATGGTGACATCTTCCGCAACCTGGAAGTGCCCCAATAAAAGAATATTACATACAAGTTTTTACATGAATGAAAATGAAAAACACCCATCTCACATAAAAACCCCCGGCTATTCAAACACGACGATCCAATATAACATATCCAGCAACATATAACATCACATGTCATCAACGTAAGTAAATATGCGCATCCCAATTGTCGTTGACATATAGCAACGAAACCGGCGATATCACATATTACACTTACGGTCACAGAAAAGAAAGTGTAAAACTACAACAGTTGGAATCCGCAACCACCTCAGACATCGCATGCCTGACCAAATGAATTCCTTAGACATCGCATGCCTTACAATTATAAACCCCGCATTTTAGTCTCATTATCGAAAACACTTTTCAATACCAAGTCGGGTAATTCAACAAGATTCCCGACATTCTGATCGAATGCTCGTCGCAAACTTTAGTAGGCGGCTGCACCCCCGACGCCGTCGACCAAGTGCACCAAGGCGGAACACCGCTACCGCGAGCACCCGGACGGATGCTTTCGGCGACGGGGTTCTCCTACAGTCACTTGGTTGGGGCTATGGAGTGAGGCTGTCTATTAAGTTTACCCGGCGAGTATCCGCGTACGCTACGTGATTGCGACGGACTTTTGATCACATCAAAATTCCGTGGCAACCGATCAAGCGAGACTAAACTGCTATGTTTATAACATTCATTCAGTTATCTCATAACTTCTTGTGAATTCCAATTATTGTATCCCTTTCCAGATAAACAGAAAATGTTAAACTTTTCGATCGAACAATCGAACACCCAAGTTTTCCCGATACAGCTCAACACATGAAATAAGTCTAACAACATTCCGTTCGTGCCTCAGTACCAATGGTCCAGCCGTAGAAGGGTCAAGCCAACGCCTCACATGTGGCACGCCGTACTGCCCCAAACCCGAAGGTTCAAAGGGCAGTTCAAGACGGTCACATAATCGAGTTAAGGTTTGTTGTCTTCTAGAGGGACCATCGCGTTACTTGCACTACTTAGAACGTCGTTAAACTACGGAAAAATCCAACACTTGGAAATTTCCCGACAGGGGAAAAATTGGGTATTTATATCCGGTCGAACTTTTTAACATATTCTAAAATTTATCCGGAAAGCCAAAAAGACAAAATCTGATACTCCGATCGAAACACCGAATCCCCAAAACAACTGCAGAAAATTCAACTCTTGAATAAAATATTAAAAATTCTCAGAAAAATCACCACTGGAAACTAAGAATTACTGTGCAAAATAATTTAAATAATGTGGCCGTACGGCCGCGGATCCGCCGCATGAGCTTTGCTCATGCCGCGGAACCGCGCTGGAAAAGTTGACTTGGGCCCACGAAATTTACAGTAATTCCTAGAAAACCCTGCTTGATTTTCTGCATATTTTTAATTTGGAAAAATCCCGGTTTTTGAAAAAAGGACAGAGAGCAAGTTTGATTCGGGGTTTCGGGTTCGTTCGGACTTCAAATTCCGTATAGACTTCGCCTAAGGCTCTAGCTAGGCTCTGATACCACTGTAGGGTTCCTAGGCACACTAGAGAGGTCTCACAAGGCATCAACCATGCCAAATTCAAATTTTAACGTGCCGAGAAACCCTAAACTACGGATCGTTTGCTAGAAAACTAGGCGAAAAAGCTAACTAGTTAATACTTAACTATGAGAATACGGATATACAACCTTTGTAGATCCGGTGCTCCACCTCCACGGCTCCGCAATGAAGTCTCCTCGCTGTCCAAGATGGGTCCCGGGCTCTAGCGTCGGCTTCATCGGAGAATGGACGGGCTAGGTCATCGACAACGTGCCGAAGATGATCTACGTCGAAGCATCACTAGATCAAGCTCCACCTTCACCGAGCCTTGAAAACTTGTGAAGGAAACACACTCTACTACTTGGCAAGAGGTAGAGGATGAAGAAATAGGAAGTGGGTTCACTTTAGAATTGGATTTCTCACTCTTTTTCTCACTTTGCCATTAAAGCTTTCAAGCTTTTCTTTTAAGTGAAGAAGAAAAAGATGAAGAATATGATAAGTGTTAATTAAAATAGAAAAGAAAATCAAACCTTATCATATTCAAACCATGGTTTAGTGTAGAGAATGAATCATGGTTAAATGGAATGGTTAGGTTTAAGGATGAGACAAAAATGGTGACTTGGTCAAAGTATTCATAAAGCTTCATGAAAGAATAAAGAAAGCCACCATTTTATCATTTCCTTTTCTTTTTCCAAAAGAATAAATAAATGAATAAAATGAATAAGGAAAAAGTAAACCCTAACTATTTCATTAACCAAGGTTTAATTTTTTACACTTAACCAAAAGGCATGCATCATCAAACATGATACAAGCAAGTGCACAAAATCATATCGCATATGCAATGCGCACAAACCGAGTGAGAAAATCCATTTAAAGTGAACCAATACTAGTTAATGCAAAGTAATATATCAAATATATAATTATGCATTAAATCATTAAATCAACACTTGATTCAATGATCCGGTCATGTCGCACACAACCGACTAGTATACAATGTATCGACTTATCGAATCATTCATCGCGAGAATGAAATACGATATCACATACACGCATTATTCTCGGTCCCGCACATATCTCATATGCGCTCCTATTTCGTTTCGCTTGAGCCAGGAAACCTCTGTGTAGGACTCTAAAGACTCGTCAATACGCCGGCAGCAGATGATGATCATATCAAGCACCCACAAGCCGCAAGCGGTCTGCTAAACGTAACGGCCACCCGGGTATTGAGCGATCTGAAGATCGACGAGCAAGCCCGCTCACACTCCAGTGAATCCAACCAGTAACACTACCGTACAGTCCGGTCTGATCGTCTGATATGTCGCATATCTCGCCTAGGGGTGGTAAACGTCAGACCCCAATAGCTTGATAAGTCGTGTCGATATGAGGTCTATAACAATTTGAGAAACTACTGGTAACACTTACCAGTAAATCTCAGCAACCCTGGCCAGGGATTTCCTGTTATAGCTAATCGAACACAGCGCAACATCAACCCCCTATACCGGGAGAGACGAATCCCCTCCTATCGCTCATTGCCTCCATGTGACTCGGGACTGTACCCAAAAACCAGCGTTTTGCACGCCCTCTTGGACGTGGTAAGATGGAAATCAAAGCACAGTGGGAACCACACAAGACTCTATGACGATCTCGGGTCAACAGACTACTCTGTACCAGTGTCACCAGAGAACTGCCATCTGACGTGAGGTATAATACCATCTGGGAGTTCTCGGCGAGTCTGTCTATTGTACCCAGTCTCCACTGAGCACCCGTATATCATCTCTGATGTCAAACACCAATGGATATGGAATCATCCATCGCCTATCTGTATGGGTCGAGAAGGTACACGCTAGTCTACTCTGGTATATCGATGCCCCGTCTCGATACACCCACGACTAGGGACTTTGAAGGATGTACTTATGGACTACCATGTCCCCACTAGTATGATCCGCATCATAGTCCAGGTAGTCAAGTACACATCCTAAGGGCTTTACCAACATGTAACAGAGAGACAAACAGTGTACACGTTAAGGTAAAGATCAACCAGATAGCATACTATCATGTCGAGCAAGAAAGTCCTCCCTATATATGTCCCAGCATCCACTACAATATACATCCTATGTATAGTAATGTCCTCTAGGGCATACATATAACTAACAGTAGGTGCAGGCTCGAGCACTGCTTCCCCTATCCCAATTAGGGTACTTCGGCTGCCCTATCTACCGCTCATAGATAGGCGGTACGCGCGGCTCTGGAGGCAATTGAAAGGCTGTCCCAAGGTGACGTAACACTGGTTCCTTTTATTAGAGTCTGATCTTCAGATTCTCATATATCATACCCTGCAGGGCCAAATCCTTGTGAGGAGATGGTAGGTGAGATGACGGCAATCACCGAGCCCGAAGTGGCTACTCTTTCTCAGGAGTCTGGGACTGCCCCAACTGCCACTCTTTCCCCTTGCGGTCTTCCATCGCCTGGCATTGCGAGTGTCACGACGGCTCTCGTAGAATCGGGGGATGAAGCCACGGGCGGCGAAACCATTCCAATGGAGGAGAGCGAAGCAGTCGCTGCGCCTGGTGATGCTCTTATCGCGGTTTCGATTGGCGACTCATCAGGTAGATCTTGGGTCATTGTTTTCCTTTTTATTCCGCAATCCCTTTCAATCCTTTCTGACAGCATTTCTTTTGTTTCTTATGCAGGTGTGGTGAGCGTTGAGGTCGTGCCACCCGAAGAAGCGTCATTGGTTGCTGCTCTGACGGTCGCCGACCCTTCGCCTTCTCTCATGTCTTCTCATATGCTGGAAGGTATGGGTTTGTGATTTGTTTAATTTAAATTGTGTATATCATCTTCCTTGTACTGACCATGCATCGTCGCAACCTTGTAGGAGTTCTCTTCGATCATCTGTATCAAGTGTTGAACCCGCACTTCTCCTTCCAGTCGGAAGTTAGTCTGCCTGCTGGTGCCAGTGAGTATCTTTTCTAACCGACGTTTTTTCTTTTCTTTAATGGGTGACCCTGTCGTTGTTAACTTTAAATTGATTACAGCGCTATAAATTGAAGTAGGGGACAAGAGAATCGTCGCGCTACCAGTACTCCCAGCTCTGCCACCTGCCGTAGCCGGTATAGTAGCCTTCATCGCTCTTGCATCTTCTTTATCTCTTAAGCCGATATCTGACTATGATTTGTTTTGCAGCAATCACACCGACTCCAGCTCCCTTCGAGTCTCAGATTCCCATGCCGGCAGAGCCTTTTGCTAAATGCCCTTCTTCCAGGGGTGCTGCGAATAGTCTGCGAATGTTAAGCGAGTTCGTTGAGGACCTTGACACCGAGGCCCCTGCATTTGCTGCAGATTTTGCTGCCGAGGTTAATCCCATGCTGGTGACACTCGTGCACTTCCATAGCAAGGGCATCGTCGAGTCTTGGGTTAATCATTGCAGGAAGATTGAGGCCTGTCTGTATGAGATTGAGCTTAGGCGTCCTGCTCCGGAGGTGTTGGCTTCGAACTCCCAGCGAGCTGCATGGGTTGAGCAGAGCATTCCGTTCTTTCGCCATTTCG
Source organism: Agapanthus africanus (assembly GCA_030015575.1). Classification (NCBI taxonomy): domain Eukaryota; kingdom Viridiplantae; phylum Streptophyta; class Magnoliopsida; order Asparagales; family Amaryllidaceae; genus Agapanthus; species Agapanthus africanus. Next base: position 139,719,513 of record CM057346.1, on the reverse strand, counting down.
AACGAGAGGCGACCATTAAGCGAAAGGAACGTGAGGCGACTTCCACTGAATCTGTCCAACTGCATGCTGAGGTCGCAGCGAATGCTGTGCAGCTGAACTCCATCTTTGAAAACCTTCAACGATCTATTTCTGACGAGCTGGTGCTGAGGAAGAAGCTTGATCTTAGTGAGCAGGTTGCGCAGAGTAAGGAGGCTGCTCAGTAGGAAATTGATGAGAAACTTTCATCCTGTCTGCAGCAACGGGCCCAAGTCGAAGCAGAGCTGGCCGCGGCGGCTGATCGTGAAAAGGAGTTGAGAGGAGTGCGCGAGCAACTGACTGATTTATTGAAAACGCCTCCTTCTCAGTAGCTACTTTTGTATCAATTAAAAATTTATAGTTTTTGAATAACATGTATCCATTATTTATTCTTTTATATGATTCATCTTGTACTCTATTGAATTCATGAATAAAAGATACACATTTTTCCCCCCATTGTTGCTTTCTTCTCTTTGCTGGGTTGTTGCCATGTGATTTTAGCAAGTGTGGCCTGTGGATAGTAGGTAGCTATCCATCTTGGACTCTTTGCAGGGTAGCGATGGCTTAGGAAATAGGTTCAGATTTGCTGCTTAAGACTTTTCAATTTTATGAGCCATGAGGGTCTCATAAAGATTTTTCTCCCTACAAGTCGGGAGGATCTTGTTAGATATGTATGCCTAGAGGCCATTATTGTACAGTACTAGTTTGTATAATACATTTTGGAGGCATGGGATATATATATACGGTTTTACGACAGTCTTGTTTGTGTATATGCCCTAGAGGCCATTACTGTATCATACTAGCTTGTATATTACTTGATGGAAGCTTGGGATATTCACAGTTGTATAGACAATCTTGCTCGATATAGCAGTATGCTACTTGGTTTTTTTCTATCTTAATATGTGTATATATTTCTTTTAACATATCGCTAATACATATTGATGGAGCCCTAAGGATCTTTGCTTGACTACCGGCGTTTTGATGGAGATCACACTGGTGGGGGCTGGGTAGTCTATAAGCACATCCTTATTTTAGTCCCTGGTCGTAGGATTATCGAGACAGGGCATCGATACTCCAGAGTAGACTGGTGCATGCGCTTCTCTTCCCAGCAGGGGAGATGGTCTGTCCTACAGCCATCAGTACGTCGTACTGGATATAGTATGGAGGTGCTCGTTACGTTACGAGTACACTGGACAGGACTCGTTGGGAACTGTTGGTTGGTATTATACCTATCATCAGTTAACAGTTCCCAGGTGACATGAGTACAGCTTAGTCCGCTGACTTGACACTGTCACTTCGCCTCGAGTGTGTTCCCACTGTTCTTAGATTACTACCCTACCATGGCTCTACTGAGTCGTGCAAACAGGTAGTAGTTGGGTGCAGTCCCGAAGTATTTAGAGGCAGTGACGGTTAGACAGGATTTGTCTCTCCCGGTATTGGGAGTTGATATCGCGCTGTGTCTAAGAGAGCCATTATATATAGTCGTCCCTGGCCAGGGCAAGCGAGATTTGCTGGTAGTGTTACCAGTAGTTTCTCAGGGTGTTTTGGGCTACACTCCGACACGACTTGTACCGCTATTAGGGGATTGACGTTTACCACCCCCTAGGCCCGCCATGCGATACTCTTAGACGAACAGACCGAACTGTACGGAGATTGTCACATACAGGCTCAGTAGGAGTTCGGATGGGTTCACCTCATCAGTCTTCTTATCGGCATCTACCTGGGGACCGTTACGTACAGCTAGTGCCACTTGCGGTTTGTGGTTAAACCCACTGCCAGCGTAGTGTCGAGTCTTTAGAGTCCCACACAGAGGGTTGCTCGCCTTTGGGCAAAACTGAGTAGAGGTCGCATGGTTTTGCGATAAGGGTTCGTTCACACTCGCGCACTTGTGCACGTTTGGTGTCCGGGCAGTTAGTACTAGTGGGATTTAGTTTAAGCCAGATACTAGTATTTGTTTTGGGATTGGTTTTGTCTCATTGTATTCATGTTCCTCGGAACGCGGATGCGGGTGTGTATGCACAGTTGATAGAGGCAGAGGCAGAGGATTCTCATTAGGGTTGTTGACCATTTGACTTTGGTTGACTTGTTGACCGTTGACTTTTTCCAAACCCTAATGAGAATGATGAATATGATTAGTAATGATAATTAAGGATTATTGTGTGATGGTTAGGTTGACCATTTGACCATGGTGGACATTTTGACCCTTGTTGACATTTTGACCATAATCATTTCATATCAAAGATGCTTCTTGATCTTTGCAAATTGCATTTATTATGAATGATAATGGTCATTCCATACTCACCATCACATTTGCCTTTTAATTATTATTATTAATCTATTATTCTCTCATATGAGCATGGTTGCAAAAAGAGAGCTCTCATTCTATCATATCTCTTCTCTCTCTTTGCAAAAGCTCTTCTTCTTTCTCTCTCAAAGTTTAAGTGTTCCATGTGTTGGAAATCATAAGTTTTTGAGACAAAGCCACCATTACACATCTCTACTCATTCTAGGGTACTGGGTTTAGCAAACCAAACATCTTAGTTACCACTAGGTTGAGGTAGGAGCTCAAGTTCGAGGCCCTCGGGTGGATCTATCTTCGGCAAAGAGGAGACGACGAGGAGAAGCCGTTCAAACTACCACAAGGAGGAAGTAAGGAGGAGAACAACAAGAAGAGAAGGAGTTCAAGACCTAGGTATAATCCCCTAACCGAGTAGGTAAAGCTCGTAGTTGTTGCTAGTGTGTTGTTTAGCAAAGATCCGGGTTTTCTAGTCCATGTTACCACAACCCAAAAAATCGTTTTTCACCGTTTCCGCAACCCCGAAAGAACCGGGAGAGGTAACGTAGACCTAACAGTGGTATCAGAGCCTAGCTAAACACACACTAGCATATTAGCAAAGTATCTAGAATTTCGATTGGAGAAAAAAAACCGCAAAACACGCCGAAAATGCTAACTTTATGCCGATTTTTATTTCTGTTCAAAAAATAATTTAATACATACTAAAAATCGGCTCAGGGTTTTTACAGAACACACAAGAAATTTGGTCCAGTGAGTCGGTTAACGCGCCGCGGAACCGCGGCCGAGTTGACTCGGCCGTGGGTCAAACTTCTTGCAGTGTTCTTATAATGGTATTTTGGGATTTTTAGGATGGTTTGTTTCTGCCCAGAATTTCCAGAGAACAAAATTTATTTTTAGGGTGGTTACAAATCCGTATTTTGATCGAATTTCTGTAGACTTTGGCTAATGGGTTATATCTGTGATGTGATATATGTATTGAACGTCTGCTAATCGCTATACGTCGATTAGTGGGGGTTATACATATCTGTGATCTGTAATGTTGATGGTTTGTGTATATGAATTTGTTGGATTGTCGCGGATGAATAGCCGGGGGGTTGTGAGATGAGAGTTTTCTTTATCTTTCAATTCATGTAATATGTAAATTGATGTAATATTATTTGTATGGCCGCACATCTGGGATGAGGTTGTAGCCGCCATTGTATAATTTCTTTTTACTGTTTTTGCTCCTAGGATAGACCCAAAGAGGGGTGCACAAACTACCGGGTACCTCGAAGTGCCGAGTGGCCTACTCACGTTGTTGAGGGAGGTTGCTTCACTTCGGGTATTTGGCGGGTAGTTTGCCTCACCCGTAGGGGTCTAGGGTAGGGTATTTGTCTATTCATCGTGACCGTGTAATCTGTCTTTCGTTGCAGGCTCGAACGAAATGCAGATTCCTAGTATATCCAAAGTGTTCATCTGTGATCTGGAATGGCTATCATTGCATCTGACGAATGTGTATATATCTATATATGATATCTATTTAGGCGTTGCTTATGTTTTGCATCCGCGCTAGTCCAGCCACCGCTCTGTCGTTAGTTAAGTAACCTAACGGGTGATGACGGGACCCCGTGGCGAATGCGGATGGCATAAGCGTACGTCATATTTTCGTTGTTTTCTGCAATGGTAGGATTAATTGATGGGACGCATTAAATTAATGCAAGAAAACAAACCTAAAAGACGTTGGAATAATTTTTCAAAAAGCTGTTATTGCAAGGACGTTCACTTTTGTTTTGCACAGAGGTATTCGGTTATGAATGCCCAGCACCTCATTTGACGAGGCAAGGGCCGAGATCCCTTCATCGGGAGTGACCCCTTGGACAAAAGTTTGCGTCAGGGTAATAACTTCACTATAGTCGATTATTCTTGCTTTGCATCGAGGTATTCAGCTTAGAATATCCTGCACCTCATTCGACGAGGAAAGAGCCGAGATCCCTTCACAGGGAGTGACCTCTTTAGCAAAAGTTTTCGCCACTATATTTTCAAAAAGATTATCAGGTTCCTTCAATGATATCAAGTTCATTACGTTAACGGGTTTTTCGCCAAAAACCCAGCCGTAGCCCTCCGTCATTTCTTACAAGTAACACTTAGTATTCGTGCCGCGTTTGTTGACTCCGTCAAGGCGTAGTGTACGGTAGCTGAGTGCTGCTTGTTTGTAGCAGTATATTGGATTGGTTAGGACAGTCGTATAACCTTTTTGACTCCGTCAAGGGTTATGCGGGTGGGTTTAATGCAATCCAGATAATGACGGGTTGAACTTGACTAGGACTCTTTGATTTGTTGACTCCGTCAAGGTCACTTGGGTCCTAGGGGCAAAAATCCACATCGGGAGTTTCTAAAGAAACTGAAACTTGCAGATTTAGCATACCTTCTGGAGTGTGGTGAATAGAGTGGATTCCATCTAGGTCATCACACAATGATAGTTGGATCCCGATCCCACTGATGAGTTGGATTACTCTCGGGAGATTATTTCACTTAACAATCAATGCTATAAACCAAGTAGGTGTCTAGAACGGTGTTAGCGGGGCTACGCCTCCAGGGAAAAGAGGTTACTTAATTAAGGAACTTCGCGAAAGCGTTGGAAAACCTCCCTCTAAGTACCAACACTAGCCTGGCTGAAAGGTTAAGCAAGTATTGTGACGTGCGATTAATCCTGACTAGTTCTTCTTTTAAAAGGTTTTAAGAAGAATTTGAGGAAGCAGTGGGGGCCATCCTGGTTAGATAAACTAATAAACCAATCTAATCTTGCAGGAGCGCACGCTGAGTGTTTCTTTTCTCTCTCTCCAGGTAGCAACCATTTCACGCCCTAATCAAGATAATAAAATGTATCACTTGACCGATCCGAATTCTTATTCGGGGCTGGGGAACGTTGGTTCGGCTCTAACTTGTGACAACAGTCATAAGTATTAGCAAAGGAAAGAGGATTATATGGATTCCCAGGATACCCAGTTGAAGAAGAAACATGGTTTTGCATCTACTTCGGGTGTTCTTGTAATTGAGAACTGCTTTACGGTCAGCCCTACCTCCTGGGTACTTGATACCGGATCAGGATCTCATATCTGTAACTTATTGCAGGGACTGAGAAAAAGTAGGAAAGTTGTACCTGGTGATATGTCGCTCAGAGTAGCGAACGGAGCACAAGTTAATACTGCAGCCGTCGGTGAATATCACCTAGTGTTGCCAAATGGCAATACTATGATTTTGAACGATTGCTACTATGTACCTTCCATGGTTTGCAATATCATATTAGTTTCTTTACTCGATAAAGAAGGATATAACTTTGTTCTTGATAGAAATATCAAGAACATTTACCTTCATAAGGTACTGGTTGCAGAAGGTACACTGTGTAATGGTATCTGCGTTCTAAATCAGAATATAGTTCTCAATGTACAAAACACACGCAAGAGGAAGAATTCAGATACGAATGAATCCTACTTATGGCATTGTAGACTTGGTCATATCGGAGAGAAAAGACTAAGTAAGTTGCATAAAGATGGACTCTTGAATACGTTCGAGTTTTCATCTTATGAAACTTGTCAGTCTTGTCTCAAAGAGAAGATGACCAAATCTCCGTTCACCGGACATGGAGAAAGAGAAACAGAGCTCTTGGGACTCATACACAGTGATGTATGTGGTCCGATGTCTATACATACAAGGGGTGGGTTCTCGTACTTCATCACATTCACTGACGATCTCTCTAGATTCGGATATGTGTATTATGAAACACAAATCTGAAGCTTTTGAGAAATTCAAGGAATTCAGAAACGAAGTAGAGAACCAGACTGGCAAAAGTATCAAGATCCTCCGGTCTGATAGAGGAGGGGAGTACTTGAGCACGGAATTCCTAGATTACTTAAAAGAGAATGGTATTCTCTCTCAGCTTACTCCTCCTTATACACCACAACACAACGGTGTTTCGGAGCGGAGGAATCGTACCCAATTGGATATGGTTCGCTCCATGATGAGTAGTGCCGAGTTGCCTCTTTCATTTTGGGGACATGCGCTTCAGACAGCGGCATACCTACTGAATTACGTTCCATCCAAATCTGTGCCTAAGACTTCATATGAAATATGGAGTGGTAGAAATCCGTATCTTAAACGGTTCAAGATATGGGGTTGTCCGGCCTATGTAAAAACACAGAAACCGGACAAGCTAGAGGCACGGTCAGTTCTATGTAAATTTGTGGGATATCCTAGAGACTCACTAGGATATCTGTTCTACCACACTAAGGAACAGAAAGTGTTTGTATCTCGCCACGCTACCTTTTTAGAAAGGGAGTTTCTTGCAAAAGAAACCAGTGGGAGTTCGGTAGAACTGGGAGAAATCCATGAACCACAAAATGTAACCGAAAATTTGGAGGAACCACTGGATTCAATAACCCCAGACGAACCTCAGCCACTCCGCAGATCTGGTAGGATTTCTCATCCGCCCGAGAGATACTACGGTTTTCTCTTAGATGGGGATCGAGAGGATTGCATCTTGGAAGAAGATGACCCTACCAGTTTCAGGAAGGCCATTATCAGTAGGGACTCTGATAAGTGGCTGGAAGCAATGCAATCCGAAATGGAGTCCATGTACACCAATAAAGTGTGGACCTTGGATATTGCTCCACCTGGGGTAAAACCCGTTGGATGCAAATGGATCTACAAAAGGAAACTTGGTGTAGATGGGCAGGTGGAAACCTATAAGGCTAGACTCGCTGCAAAAGGTTTTCGTCAAAGACCTGGTGTGGACTATGACGAAACTTTTTCTCCGGTGGCTATGCTCAAATCCATTCGGATCCTACTTGCCATTGCTGCCTTCCATGACTATGAAATCTGGCAGATGGACGTTAAAACGGCTTTTCTAAACGGCTGTTTGGAAGAGTGCGTTTACATGGATCAGCCAGAAGGTTTCGTAGACAGTGGGAGCAGCGGAAAGGTGTGCAAGTTGCTTAAATCCATTTATGGATTAAAGCAGGCATCGCGGAGCTGGAACATCTGTTTTGATGAGGCAATCAAGGAATTTGATTTCATCAAGAACGAAGATGAACCTTGTGTTTATAAGAAGATTGTAGGATGAACTGTCGTGTTCCTAGTCTTGTACGTGGATGACATTCTTTTGATAGGAAATGACATTCCTATGCTACAATCAGTCAAGCTATTTTTGTCACAACGGTTCTCCATGAAGGACCTGGGTGATGCCTCGTACATTCTGGGGATCAAGATCTACAGAGATAGATCCAAGAGACTACTGGGACTTTCGCAGTCCAGGTACATAGAGACCGTACTAAAGAGATTTAGTATGGAGGATTCCAAGCGTGGTAACATACCCGTATTGCACGGAATTACCCTCTCCAAGAAGATGTCTCCTAAGACTGACGAGGAGAGGGTTCGCATGAGCACTATACCCTACGCTTCGGCGGTAGGATCTATAATGTATGCGATGCTATGTACAAGACCAGATGTAGCTTACGCGCTGAGCGTGGTGAGCCGGTATCAGTCGGACCTAGGTGAGGACCACTGGACGGCAGTGAAGAACATTCTCAAGTACCTAAGAAGGACTAAGGAGATGTTCCTGGTTTACGGTAATGGAGACCTCAGGGTCGAGTCCTTTACCGATTCAAGCTTCCAGAGTGACAAAGATGACAGCAAATCTGTCTCGGGTTTTGTGTTTACCCTCAACGGAGGGGCGGTGTGTTGGAGGAGTTCCAAACAGGATACCGTCACAGACTCGACGATGGAGGCTGAATACATTGCTGCAAGCAATGCCGCAAAAGCGGCGGTCTGGATGAAGAAGTTCATTAGTGAACTTCAGGTGGTTCCGTCCATTGTTGACCCAATACCTTTGTATTGCAATAACAATGGGGCTATAGCTTTAGCGAAGGAACCAAGGTCCCATCAGAAATCCAGACACATCTTAAGCCGGTATCACCTGATCAGGGAGATCATTGATCACCAGGAGATCGAGGTACGGAGAGTGGACACAAAAGACAACATGGCGGATCCATTCACAAAGGCCCTCCCTCAAACACAATTCGAGCGACCTTTTGAGCTATTGGGTATGCGGTACGTCAGCAGCTGGCCTTAGTGCAGACGTTGGGTATGCGGTACACCAATTACTGGCCTTTAGTGCAAGTGGGAGATTATTAGATATGTATGCCCTAGAGGCCATTATTGTATAGTACTAGTTTGTATAATACATTTTGGAGGCATGGGATATATATATACGGTTTTACGACAGTCTTGTTTGTGTTTATGCCCTAGAGGCCATTACTATATCATACTAGCTTGTATATTAATTGATGGAAGCTTGGGATATTCACAGTTGTATAGACAATCTTGCTCGATATAGTAGTATGCTACTTGGTTTGTTTCTATCTTAATATGTGTATATGTTTCTTTTAACATATCGCTAATACATATTGATGGAGCCCTAAGGATCTTTGCTTGACTACCGGCGTTGTGATGGCGATCACACTGGTAGGGGCTGGGTAGTCTATAAGCACATCCTTATTTTAGTCCCTGGTCGTACGATTATCGAGACAGGGCATCGATACTCCAGAGTAGACTGGTGCATGCGCTTCTCTTCGCAGCATGGGAGATGGTCTGTCCCACAGCCATCAGTACGTCGTACTGGAGATTGTATGCAGGCGCTCGTTAGGTTACGAGTACACTGGACAGGACTCGTCGGGAACTGTTGGTTGGTATTATACCTATCATCAGTTAACAGTTCCCAGGTGACATGAGTATAGCTTAGTCCGCTGACTTGACACTATCACTTCGCATCGAGTGTGTTCCCACTGTTCTTAGATTACTACCCTACCACGGCTCTACTGAGTCGTGCAAACAGGTAGTAGTTGGGTGCAGTCCCGAAGCATTTGGAGGCAGTGACGGTTAGACAGGATTCGTCTCTCCCGGTATTAGGAGTTGATATCACGCCGTGTCTAGGAGAGCCATTACACATAGTCGTCCCTGGCCAGGGCAAGCGAGATTTGCTGGTAGTGTTACCAGTAGTTTCTCAGGGTGTTTTGGGCTACACTCCGACATGACTTGTACCGCTATTAGGGGACTGACGTTTACCACCCCTCTAGGCCCGCCATGCGATACTCTTAGACGAACAGACCGGACTGTACGGAGATTGTCACATACAGGCTCAGTAGAAGTTCGGATGGGTTCACCTCATCAGTCTTCTTATCGGCATCTACCTGGGGACCGTTACGTACATCTAGGGCCGCTTGCGGTCTGTGGTTAAACCCACTGCTAGCGTAGTGTCGAGTCTTTAGAGTCCCACATAGAGGGTTGCTCACCTTTGGGCAAAACTGAGTAGAGGTCGCATGGTTTTGCGACAAGGGTTCGTTCACACTCGCGCACTTGTGCACGTTTGGTGTCCGGGCAGTTAGTACTAGTGGGCTTTGGTTTAAGTCACATACTAGTATTTGTTTTGGGATTAGTTTTGTCTTATTGTATTCATGTTTCTCGAAATGCGGATGCGGGTGTGTATGCACAGTTGATAGAGGCAGAGGCAGAGGATTCTCATTAGGGTTGTTGACCATTTGACTTTAGTTGACTTGTTGACCGTTGACTTTTTCCAAACCCTAATGAGAATGATGAATATGATTAGTAATGATAATTAAGGATTATTGTGTGATGGTTAGGTTGACCATTTGACCATGGTGGACATTTTGACCCTTGTTGACATTTTGACCATAATCATTTCATATCAAAGATGCTTCTTGATCTTTGCAAATTGCATTTATTATGAAATGATAATGGTCATTCCATACTCACCATCACATTTTCCTTTTAATTATTATTATTAATCTATTATTCTCTCATATGAGCATGGTTGCAAAAAGAGAGCTCTCATTCTATCATATCTCTTCTCTCTCTTTGCAAAAGCTCTTCTTCTTCTTCTCTCAAAGCTTAAGTGTTCCATGTGTTGGAAATCATAAGTTTTTGAGACAAAACCACCATTACACATCTCTACTCATTCTAGGGTACTAGGTTTAGCAAACCAAACACCTTAGTTACCTCTAGGCTGAGGTAGGAGCTTAAGTTCGAGGCCCTCGGGTGGATCTATCTTCGGCAAAGAGGAGACGACGAGGAGGAGCCGTTCAAACTACCACAAGGAGCAAGCAAGGAAGAGAACAACAAGAAGAGAAGGAGTTCAAGACCTAGGTATAACCTCCTAACCGAGTAGGTAAAGCTCGTAGTTGTTGCTAGTGTGTTGTTTAGCAAAGATCCGGGTTTTCTAGTCCATGTTACCAAAACCCAAAAAATCGTTTTTCACCGTTTCCGCAACCCCGAAAGAACCGGAAGAGGTAACGTGGACCTAACAGATATCATAGGTGTATTTTCTCCTTAGGAATCGTGAGGTCTCCTAAGTGTGTTTTCTCTTGAGAGTCGTAAGGATCTCACAAGAGAATTTTCTTCCTTACAAGTCGAGAGGACTCGTAAGTGGTTGATGAGTTGACCTACTCCCGAGTCAAAGCATTGCTTCAACGGGAAGGTCGAGGGTTGACTTTGGCCGTGTTCCACGGGGTCAGGATTGACTTTGGCCGTATTCCATGGGGTCTGGATTAACTTTAGCCGTACGGGGTCAGGAGTTGACTCTCGGTTGTCTGTGCACCGCCGAGCCATGGAACTGGGAACTTTGCCGCGGCTCCGAGATAGTCTCTAGGCTTTCTGTGAACCTTCAAAATTTGGAACTAAGGGCTTTTCCATGGCTCCGCTTTGCTGACGTTGCATCTGCTGTAACGAGACGAATGTCGAGGTGGTCTCTAGGTTGTCTGTGAACCGTTGAGATTTGGAACTAGGGACTTTGCTATGGCTCCGCTTGATTGTCGCGTCCGAATCCTGCTGGAATGAGGAGGAACGCTTTTGTGTGTCTCCAGGCTGTAGATGCGGCCATCGAGACTTGGAACTAGGGACTCTACCGTGGCTCCGAGATAGTCTCTAGGCTGTCTGTGAACCTTCGAGATTTGGAACTAGGGGCTTTGCCATGGCTCCACTTTACTGACGTCGTATCTGCTTCTGGTTGGAATGAGAAGGAATGCCGTTGTTGATCTCTTGAGATGCAGATGTTGCCATCGAGACTTGGCTCTCTTTCTGATGGAGCCTGGTGGGATGATATGGTTCTCTCTTTGTTTGTGCCCCTGGATTGTATACAGGGATCGATATGATCTCATCTGTAGGACAAAAGTTTCATTTTATATGTATTATATTTTTTTTGTTTTCTTTCCGCGATGCTCTATCATTTCAGCTTTTTGTATCGTGAAAGTCGTGATTGCCCAATCATTTCGGCTATTTTTTTAGGTGCCCAATCATTTCGGCTATTTTTTCTTTTTATTTGCTGTTTTTTATTGCGAGTTGCCCAACCATTTATGCATATATTTTTACTTGCTGATTTTGTTGCAAGTTGCCCCATCATTTCGGCTATTTTACATGCATTTTTTTTCGAGTACGGAACTCAAGATCTGATACTAATATTAGCATCAGCATCGCTGTGACTGGAATATTGTCAGGAGCGAATCATCATTTGCCATGAAAGGACTTGGAACTTGATACCGATGTAGGCATCAGCATCGCTACAACTGGGACATTGCCAGAAGCGAATCATCATTTGCCTTTGTCAATTAAAACAAAGATGGCTTAGCAAACAGGGTTAGAATCCTGTCGACTAAGGCTTTTGACTTCATGAGCCGTAAGGGCCTCATAAAGGTGTTTCTCCTGTTTCCCCAATCAGAGCGAAGCTCTGTTCAAATCCAAGATTTGAAATGAAGCGACGTTTCTGCTTTCCCCAATCAGAGCAAAACTCTGTTCAAATTCCAAGATTTCAAAATTCAAAATTTAAGTTGAAGCAACGCTTCAGATCCCGTACGCTGCGCGCTGCGTGCCACGTGTTAAGCGCAGACGCGTTGGCGCCAGGTGCGCTGTGCCCTAAGCAGCGCACCCCCAATCAGAGCAAAACTTTGTTTCAAAATTCAAAATTTAAGTTGAAGTAACGCTTCAGATCCAGCGCCGCGCGCCACGTGTCGAACGTAGGTGCGCTCGCGCAAGGTGCGCCAGCGCTGGGATTAAAAATTCCCCACCATCAGATCAAAAGATCTACTAATAATAAATTATTAATTAATTAGAACCAAAATTCTGTTATGGAAAGATTTTTCAATCTTATTAAAACAAGAAGATTATTTTCTGTAAAACAGAAGACTTAGGATTAATGATCCAATGGTGGGAAATATTTCAAATCAATCAGAGAAAGATCTCTCAAAACTGATTTAACAAATTATTTGGCCCTATATAAAGGACCCTAGACTTCAAGTCTAATAGACAGAAAAATAGAAAAAAAACCCTCTGCAAATTTTGAGAAAACTCAAAGAAAAAGAAAGGCAAGCCTTTAGCAAAAGAAGATCATTTCTTCAAGGTAAAGAATTAATTCTTGAACAATAGAGATGAAACCATCTCGTAAAAAGAAGAAGAAATATCTTCTAAAAAGATCTTAGATCTATAAAAAGACTAAGGTCTTTTATTAAAAAGAAAAGATCAAAAGATCTAATCATAAAAAAATAATAAACAAAAGAAGTATTTTACTTCATTGACAGATTTTTGATCTATAAAGGCAGAGCCTTTATAAAAACAAGAACTTTTGTTCTTGGATCTTGAGGCAAAACCTCCTTTGAAGAATATAAATTTGTTCTTTGATCTTAAAAATTGATCAAAATACGCTATGCGCTATTGAACAGTGCCTTGCACTCATGAATTACGCTTTTGCGCTTCTTGGACCGGCGCTCAGCGCCAAAACATACCACGTGTCAACCATAGACACGATCTGCGCTTTGCGCTCATGAAAACAGCGCACTGCGCTCTTGGGCTGGCGCTCAGTGCCAAGCGCGCCACGTGTCACTCACTGGCGCACCCACAAACTAGCGCAGCGCGCTCATAAATTAAAAGCGCAATGCGCTAACAAACTAGCGCTTAGCGCTAAGCGCGACACGTGTCCTCTTCGCGTGCGCTACCCGACAGAAGCGCAATGCGCTCTTTGACTGGCGCAAAGCGCCTAGCGCGCCACATGGCGCACCGTCAGAACACACATTGTTCTGATGAATGTATGCATTCAATATATATAAAAAAATGTCAGAGCCCAATGCTTAGCATTATTAAAAGGGCAGAGCCCAAATAAAGGCCTAATGGCCAGAACAAAAATAAAATGTTAAACATTTTTAACTGGACTTAGCCCAATTCTGGCCATAAGTCCTCAACTTAAATTAGACTGAGTCTATCTGCTCTTCCAATCAATTTACACCCGGTTTGAGGGTACATCTCTTTACTCCTCTGATATCAGTCGTTGTAATCCTTCAACGTCGTCAGAGAGGTGATGGGTCCCGGCAGCCATACATTTCATAGACTATGACGTCTTTAAACTGGACTGTGGGGTCCTTAAGCCCACGGACTATGATGTCCTTAACCTTGACTGTGGGGTCTTTAAACTTACGGACTATGATGTCCTTAATCTTGACTGTGAGGTCTTTAAACTCACGGACTATGATGTCCTTAACCTCGACCGTGATGTCTTAAAACTAACAACGGACTGTGGAGTCCTTAAATCCATGAACTATGATGTCCTTAACCTCGACCGTGATGTCTTAAAACTAACAACGGAATGTAGAGTCCTTAAATCCATGGACTATGATGTTCTTAACCTCGACCGTGATGTCTTAAAACTAACATTGGACTGTGTGGTCCTTAAACTCATGGACTATGATGTCCTTAACCTCGACCGTGATGTCTTTAAACTAACATTGGACTATGGGGTCCTTAAACTCATGGACTATGATGTCCTTAACCTCGACCGTGATGTCTTTAAACTAACATTGGACTGTGGGGTCCTTAAACTCATAGACTATGATGTCCTTAACCTCGACCGCGATGTCTTTAAACTAACAATGGATCGTAATGTCCTTAAACTAACAATCGACCGCAATGTCACTAAATAAAACAATAGAGCCCAATTGCTCTCTTGTCGGATCTAAATGGTCCCGTTAAGTTGATCTTAGTCTAAATTTAGACTAACGTATTCTTAACAAACCTTTAAGTTGATCTTAGTCTCAAATGAGACTAACGTATCCTTAAACCCAACCCCCAAACCCAAATCTAAAAAAGATACGGATTTGGACTAGTCCACGCCCTACGGGCGACAACATAACTTAGTCTCCGTATACAATCCACAGGCAACCAAACACAAAACAAACACCCACGCCACGAAGTGACCATCTGGAGAAGGAGAAAGTTGTTACCGCGATGCGGTAGCGTAATTAACTGCAGGGGCTTGCACCTGCAGGGAAGAGCGTCCCCACAATCAAAAACCCCTCAGAAGAGGGGGAATCTGACGAAGTCTGCTACATCGGCCGCATCCATTTAAACCTTCGATACATGGTGCCATAAATCAACTTGGCATCTTCGGAGAGGTAGACGAATAGCACCAATTAGCATCTGCCCCGAATTTCAGGCAAGACGTTCATCGCGTCTTCGCCGCGTCTTTCGGAGGGGAACAGCTTCTGGCACGTCCGGTGGGACCTTTTCCTCTTTCCACTCCACACTTCGTGTGTCGTGTTCGCGAACGAATCGCGGTTTGCTAATGGTTGCCCTTGAGTTTGAGATACTGAGATTTGGCGTTTTGCTTGGTGCAGAAAGCAAAGATCAATGGCGTTCACCTGCTCGAAGTGTTCCACATGCAACTGCAACCCACGTTCTGCCTCAACTGGGGGCATAGCTTACGGGCCCCAGGCGGCTTCCCTGTTCACGATACCGGTGGAACAGGTCACCCAAGCCACCACAGGATTGTTTTTCGGGACCATGCTCCCGCCGACGAGCTTCAGCGCTCCTATGCCAGCACTGGAAGCTCCCAAGAAGTCGGTCTTCGATCGGCTTGCTGCTACCACGGCCCTTCTAAGTGGGTCGTCCAGCTCCAACTCCTCGGTCTTCGCCAGACTGAGCTCGAACTCCGATAGGCCTGCCAAGAAGCCCATAATACTTGAAATGGCCATCCCAAAGAAGATAGCCATATCTGCTCCTGAAGTCGTCAAGGCGGTTTCTCCTGCCAAAGAATCGGTCTTTACAAGACCGACTATTCCGGCTCCCGTTCCTGCTCGAAGGTCTGTCTTTGACAGATTGGATACCGCTACTCAAAAGACGTCAGTCTTCAAGAGGCTGGCACCAGCGGCGCCTCATCTGGACAGGGGGCAAGACAAAGCCATCCCCATCGCCGAACCAGCCCCAACAGCTCGACACGCTCGACGTTGCCACTGGCGCCGAGTAAGGAAGGCCGGGGGAAACTCCCCCTCTGGGCTAACTCCACCGGCTCCAACGGTGGAAATTAATGCTGCTGTTCCAACCGGGAACAGCTTTGAGCTGCTGAACAAGGTGCGCAGAAATTCGCCTACCGCCGTATTAAAAAGATCTCCGCCGCCGGTGGAGAGTGTCACAAAAATGAAGCCGGAACAGTCTCCTCAACGACTGTCTTCTAAAGTTTACAAAATCCGGCGACAAGTCCGAGAGTCAGTGGTTGATCAAGACTATCCCCGCCGGCAGAAGAAGCTGAAGGTCCGACAGGAAGAAAACCGTCCCAGTGAGCCGCAAAAAACAACAACCACTTGGATGCCCGCTACAACGGCCCCTTCCACGTCGACTACTCAAAAGAAAAGGAAGGTAGAGAAAGCTCCTGTAAACGTGGCAGACCACAAAAACACCGAGCCCAAACGCCCTAAGTCTGGGGGCATGGTGGTACATACTGTTTACATGGCTTCCGGAAAAGAGGAAAGCCGCACTTCAACGGGCCACCGACCGCTCACCCGATCAATAACAAGGGCTCAGCAACAACAACAACAGAAGCTTCAAGAGATGCTGACTGCAATGGCCGCACTTACAGGGCCAAAAGAAAGCCCGGAGGCGTCATCGGAACAACGTCATGAACACGAGACTGATGCTGAATTCCTTTGGAGAATGCTCGAAAGGAAGGACAAGGAGGCTGCGGAACAAGCGGCCAACATAAAGAAAATGGCCCTTCTATTCCAGGATATGGTGGGCATGATGATCCAGCCGGATCCCCCAGCCGGAGATCCTTCAGTAATAATTGAAGATGACAGAGGAGAAACATCGAATTCTCTACCGTCTCTGTCAACAGCCAAAGAGGAGACAATCTCTAAAGCTGTCCTGGATGACTATATTGCTCAGCAAATAAGAGTTCACTAGGCAAATGAACCAGCCGTCCATGTTGTCAGAACTGGGCGACCGTATCCAGGCTGGTATGATCAGATAAAGTACCCGCCGGGCTACACGATCCCGAAATTCCATGTGTACAAGGGGACAGGCAATCCCCATCAATATGTCGCCCAGTTCAGAGCCCTCTGCGGCAATACTGGTGGCGATGATAAGCTCTTGCTCCGCCAATTCATCGGCAGCTTATCGGAGACGACATTCGCGTGGTACTCCGAACTTCCAAATGATTCCGTCAAAACATTCGCGGAAATGGAGTTGTTGTTCACCCAACGATTTGAAAGTGCTAGTGAACGCACCCCAATAACGGCATTGATCAATACCAGGGTGAAGCCGGGCGAGACATGGGTTCAGTACGCAATCCGATGGCGGAACCTGTGGTCGAAGTAAGAACAGTGCATCGAAGAAGCACCAGCGGTGGGCATGTTCGTGGGCACTCTAGACCCTCATTGAACTATTTCACAGTTCATGATGTTCTTCAAGCCGACCACGTTCCAGGCTTTAATCGACAAGCTAGCCCAGATAGACCAGATGGGCCATAGACCGTCTCCTCCGAAGCTGGAGCCACGGAACGAAAAAGATAAGGGGAAGGCGACCTTCGTTGCAAACACCCAACAGCAGCCCAATGCTCCAAGACTAACGGATCAATTGAAAGAGAGACGGCACTATCATAATGAGAAAATGAAGCGCCCTTACTCATTCCCGTGGGATAAAACGAAGAGGCTGTTCGAGCTGGCGATGCACAACAGGCTTATCAATTTGCCGAATCCAAGGCGACCATCGCAACCCAGCGAAGTGAATAATCCTAATTATTGCCCTTACCACCAAATGGTAAGTCATCCGATCGAAGATTGCTTCGTCTTTAAGGGATGGATCGAGGATCAGTACCAACAGGGCAAGTTTGCGCTGTCTGAGAAGTGGAAAGTAAACCCACCACAACCACACACTCCTAAGAAGATGGACACACCGGGGGCAACGTGCTCTTTTGTTGAAGAAACTCCATGGGAGGTCATTCTTTCGGCCAAAACCAAAAGAATGCTGAATGATCTCTAGACATGCCCGGCAATCAGGTAGAAGAATCCGCTGGAGCCTCAGATCATCGAAGGGATGCTGAAGCCGCGCCCAACTCCAAAGATTGGTGGTGATAGCCAAAGTGCCCATATCCAGCCGTCAAAATCTTCAAAAAAGAAGAAGAGATCCAAAAGGCCCGTGAAGCCTGGCGACAAGCGCACGGACTTACAGAAACAGATCGACGTGTTGGAAGAGTATAACTAGAAGGCGCGGACTCCAATCACGCTCCAGGAATTCCTCGGCCACGTCCTTGAAGATGGAGATGATGGAGAAGACTCATCAGATGGATCTGAGCATTACGTAGCAAGTTGTCATGTGATCTCTAGCTCATTGATAGACGATGAAGAAGCTCCTTGCACCGAGAGACTGGGGGCAGGTCCTGAACCAGAACTTTCAGGGACATCAGACGAAATGATCGACGCATTCCTAAACGAAGCTCTTCTGAAAAGTAAAGCCGATCGGGAGCGTGAGATGGCCATATTTGAAAGAGCCAAATGCCGGCGACTAGACGAAAGGGTCGAGACATTCTCGCCGAATCGAGGAACATCCGTCGCGGATAAAAACAAGTTCAAGACGAGGAAAAGGTTTGCTAAAGCCATATCTATGGGAATGAAGCTACCACCCTCCAAAGGAAACACTCCCGGTGAAGCAGAGATGCATCCTAGCTACTGCCTATATCATCGAAAGATTTCGCACCCCACCGAAGAATACGACGCTTTTAAAAGATGGTGGCATGGATATGTTGCTTACCGGCAGCATTTTAAGCGGATAAAACGCAAAACTCGTCGGGAGCGAAGAAACATGACCGAGGAGCATAAAGGAATTACCGGCAATTGTCGCACGGTCAACGCCGGAGGATCGCAGGTTCTCACCTTCGGGAGCGACTCTGACGAAGAAATGACCCTCAGCTCTCTCTTCAAAGAATCCATCTTGGGAAAAGAGGAAGAACCAAAGGCTTGCGAAAATATCCAGCTGCGCAATCGTACACTTCCAGAAAAGAACCTCGGACCCATAAATAGAAAAGATAAGGGAAAAGAAAAGGTTTCTGAGGATATCTCCCTAGATGACCAAGTCATGAAAGTGCTGACCGCCAAGGACCCGCCAAAGAAAAGTAAGGTGGACTACAACGTTCTGGCGCACTTGAGGAAATTACCCTTGCAGCTTAGCATTCTCGACGTCCTTTTACTATCAAAGGAAGCAAGAGATTCATTGATCAAGGCGCTACAAGAGCCAGAGCAATTCCAAGCTTTTCTCGCCGAAGAAAAGATGAAGGATGAGCTGGAAGAAGTACACACAGCCGATATTGTAAGTCCACGTTGCCCACCCCGGTGCTTACGGGGAGGCGGAAACGTTATGAAAAATTTGATTTTTACAACACTAAGCAACATGGACTACACAAAAGGAGGGATCTTTGCTAAACATAAACTAACTACCAAGCTAAAAGAGTTAGCTACTCGGTTAAGGGGTTATACCTAGGTCTTCAAGTCCTTCTCTTCTTGCTCCTTGGAGTGTGATGAACGGGTTGTCCTCGTCGCCTTCTCTTGCCGAAGAAAGATCCACCCGAGGGCCTCTACCTTTGGCTCCTACCTCAAACTAGAAGTAACTAAAGTGCTTGGTGTGCTAAACCTAGAACCTTAGAAAGAGTAGAGAGTAATTTTGAAAGTTTTATCTCAAGCTCAATGGTTCTCAACTCATGAGAGGGGAGAGCTAGAGAGAGAGGAAGAGGATGAGAGAGAATGATAGAATGAGAAGATAATGACAACCTTCTCACATATATGTGTAAATTATGATAATTAAAAAATTAGCTAAAGATAATTGTGATGGTTAATCTTGAAATGACCATTATCATTTCACATTAATTACTTTTGCAAAAATCAAAAAGCATCTTTCATATGAAATGATGATGGTCAAATTGTCAACATAGGTCAACATGTCAACCATAGTCAAATGGTCAACAACCCTAACCATAACACAATTATAATTAACTAATATTAAT
This sequence comes from Agapanthus africanus, assembly GCA_030015575.1. Classification (NCBI taxonomy): domain Eukaryota; kingdom Viridiplantae; phylum Streptophyta; class Magnoliopsida; order Asparagales; family Amaryllidaceae; genus Agapanthus; species Agapanthus africanus. The sequence continues at coordinate 139,699,846 of CM057346.1, read as the reverse complement.
AATCATATTTCACACATAAACATTAGGGTTAAGAAAAAGACAACGGTCATTAACCCTAATGAAAATCCTCTGCCTCTGCCTCAGTCAACTGTGCATACACACCCGTATCCGTGTTCCGAGGAACACGAATACAATGAGATAAAACCAATCCCGAAACATATATTAGGATCTGGCTTAAACCAAAGCCCGCTAGTATAAGCTGTCCCGACACCAAACGTGCACAAGTGTGCGGATATGAACGAACCCTGTCGCAAAACCATACGACCTCTATTCGTTTTTCCTAAAGGCGAATAACCCTCTATGTGGGACTCTAAAGACTCGACACTACGCTGGCAGTGGGTTTAACCACAGACCGCAAATGGCACTAGCTGTACGTAACGGTCCCCAGGTAGATGCCGATAAGAAGACTGACGAGATAAACCCATCTGAACTCCTACTGAGCCTGAATGTGACAGTCTCCGTACAGTCCGGTCTGTTCATCTAAGAGTATCGCATGGCGGGCCTAGGGGGGCGGTAAACGTCAGTCCTCTAATAGCGGTACAAATCGTGTCGGAGTGTAGCCCAGAACACCTGAGATAACACTGGAAACCTACCAGTCTATCTCGCTTGCCCTGGCTAGGGACTTTGTGTAATGGCTCTCCTAGACACAGCGCGATATCAACCCCCAATACCGGGAGAGACGAATCCTGTCTAACCGTCACTGCCTCCAAGTGCTTCGGGACTGCACCCAAAAACTACCTGTTTGAACGACTCCTTTGAGCCGTGGTAGGGTAGTAATCAAAGAACAGTCGGAACACACTCGAGGCGAAGTGACAGTGTCAAGTCAACGGACTAAGCTGTACTCATGTCACCTGGGAACTGATAACTGACGATAGGTATAATACCAACCAACAGTTCCCGACGAGTCCTGTCCAGTGTACTCGTAACCTAACGAGCACCCGCATACTATCTCAAGTACGACGTACTGACGGCTGTGGGACAGACCGTCTCCCAAGCTGGGATGAGAAGCTCATACGCTAGTCTACTCCGGAGTATCGATGCCCTGTCTCGATAGTCCCACGACTAGGGACCTGCATAAGGATGTGCTTGTGGATTACCCAGCCCCCACGAGTGTGACTGCCACCACAACGCTGGTAATCAAGCAAAGATCCTAAGGGCTCCACTAATGTGCAAAGGCGATATACTATAAGAAACACATGCACACATTAAAGCAGAAACAAACCAAGTAGCATACTACTATTTTGAGCAAGATTGTCAATACAAGGTGAATATCCCAAGCTTCCATTAAGTAATATACAAACTAGTATGATACAGTAATGGCCTCTAGGGCATATACACTGTTGCGCCACGGCAGCGCCCCGGCCTCTTTCTCGAGGCCAAAATGCGGAATAAATTTTTTTTCCCTTGCTCGGAAACCGGTGCTACCGCGGACAATTACCCGGATCGAAACCATTAACCTATACTAGCTAACTAGAGAGATAGGGTGAGAAGTTATACCAAGCGATCCGTGTCCTTCGGTCTTCATCTCCACTCCGATCTCTTGCGGAATCTCCGTCACCTCCTCGCTCGTCGGAAAGGGGCACCACGTAGCCGGAATCTTTTACGGGCTCCCGCCTCTTGACCGAGGCAACTCGGGCGCGAAGTTGGCTAGCCGACGCGTCCAAGGCTTGCTATAGAAATAGTGTAGTGAACTTGTCTCTTGGGGTTATTGAGGTTGCCATGATGTGGAGGAATGGAGAAGAGAAGGAGAGAAAGAAAATGAGCTATGAAGCTAATCCTTTTTGCAACCATGAAAGTGAGGTGAGAAAAAAAATGCCACACCAAAAAAAATGATCCCTCTCCTCTCTCTCTCCATGAAAATGGCCGGCCCCTCTCACTCTCAAAAATAGATTGGAGAGAGAAAAAAAAAAAGCCTCTCCAAGTATATCAAAATACAAAGGAAAAAACCAAATATGAAAAAGGAAAGGATAATTCAAGAAGAAGGTCACTCTCATTTCTTATCTAAATCCTTTCCATCAACCATCAAATGAAAAATCAAGATGAGACCAATATGGAATCTCATGATGACAAAGGCACATAAGCAACAAGACCCTCCACAAAAGAGTTATTTGCAAACTGCAAATAACCCCCTCCCAACAAGAAAGTCCGACCGAGAAGGAATGAAGGAAAACCGGCCGGAACGGAATGCAAACTGGCAACTTCAGAAAACCGATCCCGTAATAAATTACAGGAAAACCCCACTACTGCAAATACATGCCCGCATTTGTATTCCCACTGAACACAAATGCAAAGAGACAAAACTACACTATCAAATACTAGAATCCGGCTTAAGCCAAAGCCGGCTAGTAAAAACTGTCCGATCACGATCCGTGCAATACCGCACGTATCTGATCGAACCCTGCCATATCTCCATACGGCCTCTACAGCGTTTCGCCCGAAACTTGAGTAACTGTAACTGTGGTGGACTCTAAAGACTCGTCAATACCATGGCTGTGGATTTAACCACTGGCACGTCAGAGGTATAAGCCAATACGTGACGGGCCACCAGCTATTGACCAAATGGGACGTCGATGAGGAAGCTCACCCCGACACCCAACTGATCCTGTCAGTGACAATATCCGTACAGTCCGGTCCGTCCGTCTATGAGTATCGCATGGCGGGCCTAGGGGGTTGGTGAAAGTCAGACCCCCAAAAGCGGTACAAGTCGTGTCGGAGCGTAGCCCAGAACGCCCTGAGATACTACTGGAATACCTACCAGTAAATCTCCTGCCTCGGCCGAGGGCTTTGCGTAATGGCTCTCCTAGACACAGCGCGACCTCACCCCCAATACCGGGAGAGACGAACCCCTGCAGATCCGCTCACTGCCTCCATGTGGCTCGGGACTGTACCCAACTAAAACCTGTTTGCACGACTCCTTTGAGCCGTGGTAGGGTAGTAATCAAAGCACAGTGGGAACTCACACGAGACAAATGACGATCTCAGGTCGATGAACTAACCTGTACACATGTCACCAGGGAACTGCTATCTGACATCTGGTATAAGACCAACTAGCAGGTTCCCGGCGAGTCCTGTCCGGTGTACTCATAACCCAATGAGCACCTGTATACATCTTAGGTGAACCAACTGACACCAGTGGCTTGTGAGACCGGCCACCGCCCCTCGTCGGGGTCTCGACTGTATACACTAGTCTACTAACGGAGTATCGATGCCCTGTCTCGAAACTCCTACGACTAGGGACCTTTTAAGGATGTGCTTATAGACCACCAGCTCCCACGTATATGATCGCCATCATACTGCTGGCAGTCAAGCAAGAATCCTAGGGGCTCTATCAACGTGTAATAGCGACATGTCATGTCACCTAAAGCAGTACACGATGATAAAGATAAACCAGATAGCATACTATCATCTCGAGTAAGACTGTCCTACCGGGATAGGTCCTCCCTCAATCATTGCAATCACGTGCCTGTGATCCAATAATTGACTCTGAGGGCACTAACTCCAACAATCTCCCACTTGCACTCAAGGCTAATTATTGCGATGTCGCATACTCACAGCCCGTGTGATACCGAACACCCAATTCCTCTACTAGTCAGTTTCACAAAACCTGTTTGCGAAACTATTGCGTTCGAGGAATAGCCTCAGTGAGTGGATCCGCAGAGAAGTTTCTTTCTATGTCTCTCTATATCTCAAGTTCGCGGAGAAAGCCATCTCCCGAAATGAGCAATACCTGTCTTAGAATGTCTGGATGTCTGATGGGACCTAGCTCATAAATGAACTCCAAATCCAAACTTCTTAGACTGTATCGTCAACTGAACTTAATCAGTATCCTGCGCCATGCCTCCCTCAGTATTGCCTTGGACCACCTGTCCAAAATACTGCCCCTTGTCGGAAGGAGAACTATAACTCTGACAGCCACTCTGCCATCCATGTCACCTTGGAAGCCTGGAGTGATAACCGTCTCCTAAATGAGGCTGTCGTTATCATATCCCTAGAACATTCACTTATGTTCTAACACTGCTTCCGACTGTTTCTCCAGGATTGGATCAATATCATCTTATTGCATCTAGTGCAAGAACAACATCCGGTGTGGTACTTGACATCTCATGATTGACTCAATTGCCTAAGCAAGTGATCTGCCAATCATGAGTATCCCTCTCCCCTTTAGTCTATAAGACACCTTTAGAGAGGGTGAATCCATCAACTGCAGGTGTACTACCGTGTCAGGAGTCGTCCATTCTAAATACTCATAGAATGCTGTCAAGATACCCAGATTGGGAAACCACCCAAATCTAGATCTAAAACCATAGATCTAGTAACCAGTATGTCTGATATAATATCCAAGTCCCTTGTGGAGAAACCACTGTGTGACTACCAAAGTATAACCGATCGTAGTATAGGAATATCACTTCCTACTACCTTCTCAACAGATCCATCCCCTATTCTGATGACGTCAAACCTATGACTGTCACATCAGAAATAGATGATCTATCTCCGCTACATCTGCTTTAGTCTATAAATAGACATAAGCCTGATGTCCACCAATGCTTCCGCTGCTCCCACTGACTACGACAACCCTCTGGCAGAGTCATATAGACGTGCACTTCTAAAGCTAGTTTAGAACGACGCTATACTCATCCTCCTGCCGGGTCTCGCAGCCTGGAACAACAACAATGGCAAGTGTGGGTAAACAAGAACTTCCCTGTCACCGTCCTTGAGGCTACCGGAGTACCTCTCGGGTGCCTGAAGTTACCCACCGTATCTGCGGAGTGGCTAATGGAATGTCAAATCATATTGAATCTTTAGGTTCCTTATCAAATCTTCAGTAATCGTTTGTGGTTCTGGAATCACTTCCAGTTCTACCATACTCCCACTACATTTTTCTGAAAAAATCCATTTTTAATAAAACTGTGGCGAGTTTAGAACAATATTTCTACTGTTCATCCAGATGGTAGAAAATCAACCCTCGTCATAGCCTGGGTCAACCCACAAACAGCCATTACAGAAACGTGCCTTGAGTTGTCCAGTGTCTGGTTTTAAGCATAAGCCGGACAACTCCCCGTACCTTAACATCGTTAAGATATGAACTGTTCTATATCCAATATAGAACCAGAGGCACTGATTTAATTGAACCAGATACAAATCATGCATCTATCTCCAGTGCATGTCAACTGAATGGAAGGAGGTCGATCAGCGTTACTCAACTTAGGAATGCTTTCAATTATGAGTAACCTGAAAGAGAAGCAATCTGTCTTCATCATTACTATCAACTGAATACCATACACAAGTATCTACATCTTCGATCTCTTTGAAGAATCCCGATACTTGCTACACCTGGTTCTCTACTCTATTCAAATACCTATAACTCCTCAAAACTTAGACCCTGCGTTTCTACGAAACACATGTCTAAGAACTAGAGAAGTTAAAAGTAAGTAGAATATAGTATGAGGACCAACCCCTCTGTCCTAATGGACACTGGACAACATACAATACTCTGTATAAGTCCGCTGAGTCTAACAACTCTTTCACTGTGTGTCGTAGGTTGAAAACTGTACTTATGGTTAAGAAGAATTACACCGCTGTTTAATGCTCCTTACCTAACCATCCACTGATATAGGTAAATGTCATCGACATAATATCAAAAGGTATATCTCACTCTATGAAAATAGACGTACAGATATATCGATTTGAAATTGGTGCACAACAGCGGATATTCAAAACCAAATATTTGCCGACCGGCAAACAACCCAGGTGACTTCCTCAAATATCACCGATTACAACGAATCCCGATATAATGAGGATGATCACCCAATTCCCAATAACTTACTCCCACTCATCATCTGTAAAACCATACAGATGTGAGAATCATACCTGGTAAATACATACCCTGGAGCAAGTGTCTAACCGGGAAATCAGTTTTCCATTAACAGTACACAGTGAAACTGAAACATCGAAATGTCTCGTCGGGGTATCCTGGTATTCCTAGTAATGCCTCTTCCATTATCCAGATTCACAACTATAACCGTATAATTCTTTGCCACCTCTCCAAATCCCTTCATATGTCTTTAGTCATTACCTTCTGTACACCCCTTTAGGCCAAATGGTTTTCTTCCTTCCCTACCGTTCGGCACCAGCCTATGGTTTGGAAGAAGACTATCCAAAAAGCATAAAGGGTGTACTGTCCTAATCCTAGGAACACTCGCAATGCGAGAGAAGGTGAAGATAAAAGACACCTGAATGTACTTTATTCCTATTTCTCCTGAACCAGGATCCATCCCCGAACTGGAACAAGTTCCTTTCGAGTTCGTATATAACCATACGATGGATTATCCAATAAAATGGGATCTTCGTAGTGATACGGAGTGTCCTGGAGAAATACAAAGGTGATTTAGGATTGGCGAAGAAATACTTGGTTTGGTCGTGAATATCAGTTGCAATTTACTTTGCCCTCCTACTAATCCCTTGCTTTGTCTTAACTTAATACCTTCTGCACACCATCGTTATGCTAATTGGTTTTCTTCATTCCCTACCGGTCGGCACCAGCCTAAGGTTTAGAAGAAGACTATCCAATTTGCGTAATAGGTGTACTACTCCTAAACCAAGGAGTACTCGCAACCTGAGAGAAGGTGAAAAGAAAAGACAACTGAATAATCCTATCCGTTTTCTCCAGAACCAGAAACCATCCTCGAAGTCCTTCGAGTTCGTATATAACCATACGATGGTTTTGTCCAATGGAAGTGGACGTTCGTAGTAATACGGGGTGTCCTGGAGAAAAGGGTAAAAGTAGGAGTGGCAATGAGGTCTGCAACTCTGACAATCCAAAAGCCAGTGTTAAGAAGGTTCGGTCAACTTGGTCACTGAGTCATAGTCCAGGGTCGGGTCAATGGTCGCTGCCAGAGAGAGAGAAAAGAAACACTCAGCGTGCACTCTAACCTAGATCAGAATGGTTATCACTTTTCCTAATCAGGAATCCTCCCACTGTACCTCAAATTCTCCTCCAAACCTGAAAGAAGAATTAGTCGGGATCACCCGAGGAGTAAACCAACTCATCAGTGGGAATCGGGATCCAACTCTCATCGCATGATAACGTGACGGAATCCACTCACGTCACCACACTCCAGAAGGTATGCGCATGCCTGGCAAGTTTCAGTTCTTTTGAAACTCCCGATGTGTGTTTTACCCCTAGGACTCAAGTGACCTTGACACAGTCAACAAATCAAAGAGTCCTAGTCAAGTTCAACCCGTCATTATCCTGGATTGCATTAAACCCATCCGTACGAGCCCTTGACACAGTCAACAAGGCCGCACGACTGTCCTAACCAATCCCATTAATATGCTGCAAACAAACACTACTTAGCTACCGCACACTACGCCTTGACACAGTCAACAAACGCAGCACGAATACTAAGTAATACTTGTAAGAAATGACGGAGGGCTACGTCTAGTTTTTGGCGAAAAACTTTTAACGTAATGAACTTGATATCGTTGAAGGAACTGCATAGCCTTTTATAAAATATAGTGACGAAAACCTTTACTAAAGAGGTCACTCCCGGTGAAGGGATCTCGGCTCTTTCCCCGTAGAATGAGGTGCAGGATATTCCAACTGAATACCACGATGCAAAGCAAAAGTAATCGGCTATAGTGAAGTTAATGCCCTGACGCAAACTTCTGTCCAAGGGGTCACTCCCGGTGAAGGGATCTCGGCCCTTGCCTCGTCGACTGAGGAGCAGGATATTCCAAATGAATACCACGATGCAAAACAAAAGTGAACGTCTTTGCAATAACAGCTTTTTGAAAAAGTGTTCCAACAACATCAGATTAGGTTTGTTTAAACTTGCATTGATCCGAATCAATGCAGTCCCATCAAATGATCACACCACAAAGAACGAAAAATATACTGACGTACGTATATGCCATCCGCATTCGCCACTGGGTCCCGTCATCACCCGTTAGGTTAGCTAACTAACGGCAGAGCGGGGACTGGACTAGCGCGGATGAAAAACATATACAACATCTACTAATATATATACCAATATATAGTATTTCGCTCAAGGCGTGAATAAAAGTGCAACACCACAGAAATGTACAGCATCAGAGAACAATACAGATTTCTGGAAACCCCGGGTTTCACAGAGCCGCTGCTGAAACCCGACGTTCCCCTGGTCGTGTGGATAGCCTGTGCAATGAAATCCTAGACCCCTACGGGCGCGGCAAGTCACCCGCCAAAACCTGAAGCGAGGCAGCCCCCTTCAGTACCGTGAATGGACCACCCAGCACTTCATGGAATCCGGTAACTTGGGCACCCCTCCTGGGTCAACCTGTACCCCCTACGAGTGCGGAGAATAGCCCGCCAATCCCAGAGTGAAGCCCCTTCCGTCTCAATGCCATGAGATGCGGGCCCGTTGCCCCCTAGAACCCGGCTATCCGTGCACCCCTCCGCGGGGTAATCCTAGTACAGAAAGTAAAATATACATACACCGGGTACATCGACCGCAACCAGGTCGTGCCCCAAAAGAATAATACAAACAGGCAGTGACGGCAGTCCACATGTCGGACGCTCGCCCCGCAATAACAAATGTACATAATACAACAAAACTGTACTAACATTGCAACCAGGCTATCCCCCACGACCGATCCGCAACATCACAGCATAAACATAGAACATCAACGTGAAAATCACGTTCGCAAATCCGTCTAACCGGGCTATAGCAGTTAGACCGGATTTACCGATCGAGTGACATTCACGGTCGCAGATATAATGTAAATACTGTGAAATAATGTGTTTCAAATATCCGATCGATCAAACAATTAACAAGCGGGCCCCAAACCAATACTGTAGCAGTCACAGAAAACCTGGGCCCTAAATTAATATTCCAAAACCCTCAAAATTAGCCCAAAAGCCCACTGTAAAATTTCCACAGTGTGAGCACAGTAGACTGCGGCGGAAGCGCGGCCCAAAGTGGGGTTTGGCCGCGCTTCCGCGGTCAACTGTACGACTGACACTGTCGAATTTTTTCAGTGGTCTTAGAATTTCGTGCACATTATTTTTCTGTAACCTGAAAAAATTTTTAGACACCAAAAAATTCCAACAGAAAACTGATGTGAACAAAATACGGTTTTTTGAGATTTTGGTCGATCGGATAAGTAAAACGCATTAGAACAAGCTAGGTAAGGTTAATGGCGTGGCTCTGATACCATGTTGCGCCACGGCAGCGCCCCGGCCTCTTTCTCGAGGCCAAAATGCGGAATAAAATTTTTTTCCCTTGCTCGGAAACCGGTGCTACCGCGGACAATTACCCGGATCGAAACCATTAACCTATACTAGCTAACTAGAGAGATAGGGTGAGAAGTTATACCAAGCGATCCGTGTCCTTCGGTCTTCATCTCCACTCCGATCTCTTGCGGAATCTCCGTCACCTCCTCGCTCGTCGGAAAGGGGCACCACGTAGCCGGAATCTTTTACGGGCTCCCGCCTCTTGACCGAGGCAACTCGGGCGCGAAGTTGGCTAGCCGACGCGTCCAAGGCTTGCTATAGAAATAGTGTAGTGAACTTGTCTCTTGGGGTTATTGAGGTTGCCATGATGTGGAGGAATGGAGAAGAGAAGGAGAGAAAGAAAATGAGCTATGAAGCTAATCCTTTTTGCAACCATGAAAGTGAGGTGAGAAAAAAAATGCCACACCAAAAAAAATGATCCCTCTCCTCTCTCTCTCCATGAAAATGGCCGGCCCCTCTCACTCTCAAAAATAGATTGGAGAGAGAAAAAAAAAAAGCCTCTCCAAGTATATCAAAATACAAAGGAAAAAACCAAATATGAAAAAGGAAAGGATAATTCAAGAAGAAGGTCACTCTCATTTCTTATCTAAATCCTTTCCATCAACCATCAAATGAAAAATCAAGATGAGACCAATATGGAATCTCATGATGACAAAGGCACATAAGCAACAAGACCCTCCACAAAAGAGTTATTTGCAAACTGCAAATAACCCCCTCCCAACAAGAAAGTCCGACCGAGAAGGAATGAAGGAAAACCGGCCGGAACGGAATGCAAACTGGCAACTTCAGAAAACCGATCCCGTAATAAATTACAGGAAAACCCCACTACTGCAAATACATGCCCGCATTTGTATTCCCACTGAACACAAATGCAAAGAGACAAAACTACACTATCAAATACTAGAATCCGGCTTAAGCCAAAGCCGGCTAGTAAAAACTGTCCGATCACGATCCGTGCAATACCGCACGTATCTGATCGAACCCTGCCATATCTCCATACGGCCTCTACAGCGTTTCGCCCGAAACTTGAGTAACTGTAACTGTGGTGGACTCTAAAGACTCGTCAATACCATGGCTGTGGATTTAACCACTGGCACGTCAGAGGTATAAGCCAATACGTGACGGGCCACCAGCTATTGACCAAATGGGACGTCGATGAGGAAGCTCACCCCGACACCCAACTGAGCCTGTCAGTGACAATATCCGTACAGTCCGGTCCGTCCGTCTATGAGTATCGCATGGCGGGCCTAGGGGGTTGGTGAAAGTCAGACCCCCAAAAGCGGTACAAGTCGTGTCGGAGCGTAGCCCAGAACGCCCTGAGATACTACTGGAATACCTACCAGTAAATCTCCTGCCTCGGCCGAGGGCTTTGCGTAATGGCTCTCCTAGACACAGCGCGACCTCACCCCCAATACCGGGAGAGACGAACCCCTGCAGATCCGCTCACTGCCTCCATGTGGCTCGGGACTGTACCCAACTAAAACCTGTTTGCACGACTCCTTTGAGCCGTGGTAGGGTAGTAATCAAAGCACAGTGGGAACTCACACGAGACAAATGACGATCTCAGGTCGATGAACTAACCTGTACACATGTCACCAGGGAACTGCTATCTGACATCTGGTATAAGACCAACTAGCAGGTTCCCGGCGAGTCCTGTCCGGTGTACTCATAACCCAATGAGCACCTGTATACATCTTAGGTGAACCAACTGACACCAGTGGCTTGTGAGACCGGCCACCGCCCCTCGTCGGGGTCTCGACTGTATACACTAGTCTACTAACGGAGTATCGATGCCCTGTCTCGAAACTCCTACGACTAGGGACCTTTTAAGGATGTGCTTATAGACCACCAGCTCCCACGTATATGATCGCCATCATACTGCTGGCAGTCAAGCAAGAATCCTAGGGGCTCTATCAACGTGTAATAGCGACATGTCATGTCACCTAAAGCAGTACACGATGATAAAGATAAACCAGATAGCATACTATCATCTCGAGTAAGACTGTCCTACCGGGATAGGTCCTCCCTCAATCATTGCAATCACGTGCCTGTGATCCAATAATTGACTCTGAGGGCACTAACTCCAACATACACTAACAATCTCCCACTTGCACTAAGGCCATGTTCTGGCGTATCGAAGACCTATCATCTCGATCAGCCGCTCGAACTGAGTCTGGGGTAAGGCCTCCGTGAATGGATCAGCAGTGTTATCTTCCGTAGCAACTCTTCGAATCTCGATCTCCTGGCGACCCACGATCTCCCTGATCAGGTGATACCGCCTCAAGATGTGTCTGGATTTCTGATGGGACCTGGGTTCCTTCGCTAAAGCTATAGCCCCGTTGTTGTCGCAATACAGAGGTACTGGATCAATAATGGACGGAACCACCTGAAGTTTTGTCAAGAACTTCCTTATCCAGACGGTTTCTTTTGAGGCATCTGCAGCAGCGATATATTCCACTTCCATCGTCGAGTCAGCAACGGTTTCCTGTTTGGAACTCTTCCAACACAACGCCCCTCCATTGAGGGTAAAGACATAACCCGACATGGACTTGGAATCATCCTTGTCACTCTGGAAGCTGGAGTCAGCAAAGGCCTCGATCTGGAGGTCTTTTCCGCCATACACCAAGAACATCTCCTTAGTCCTTCTCAGGTACTTGAGAATGTTCTTTACCGCTATTCAGTACTTCTCCCCAGGGTTTGACTGATACCGGCTTACCACACTCAGTGCATAAGCTACATCCGGTCTGGTACACAACATCGCATACATTATAGAGCCTACCGCAGAAGCGTAGGGTATAACAGACATGCGATCCCTTTCCAAATCAGTCTTAGGAGACATCTCTTTGGAAAGGGTGATCCCGTGACAAGCCAGTAGATTACCGCGCTTGGAATCTTCCATACTGAATCTTTTCAGTATGGTGTCGATGTACCTGGACTGTGATAGTCCTAATATCCTCTTGAATCTGTCACGATAGATCCGGATCCCCAGAATGTAAGAGGCATCACCCAGGTCTTTCATGGAGAACCTGTGTGACAAGAACCCTTTGACAGATTGTAGCATAGGAATGTCATTTCCTATCAAGAGAATGTCATCCACGTATAAAACGAGGAATACAACAGTTCTTGCTACAAATCTACTATAGATGCATGGTTCATCTGGATTTTTGATAAAGTCAAATTCTTTGACCGTCTCATCAAAACAGATGTTCCAACTCCGCGATGCCTGCTTTAGTCCATAGATGGACTTAAGCAACTTGCACACCTTTCCGCTGTTCCCACTCTGAATGAAACCCTCTGGCTGGTCCATATAGACACACTCCTATAAATTTCTATTTAGAAAAGCGGTCTTTACGTCCATCTGCCAAATCTCATAATTGTGGAAGGCAGCAATGGCAAGAAGGATCCAAATGGATTTCAGCATAGCCACTGGAGAAAAGGTTTCGTCATAGTCCAAACCAGGTCTTTGACGAAAACCCTTTGCAACAAGTCTAGCCTTATAGGTCTCAACCTGTCCATCTACACCAATCTTCCTTTTGAAGATCCACTTGCATCCTACGGGTTTTTCCCCATCTGGAGCAATTTCCAACGTCCATACTTTGTTGGTGTACATGGACTCCATTTCGGTCCGCATTGCATCCTGCCATTTTACCTAGTCAACGCTCTGAATGGCCTGCTGGAAGCTAGTCGGCTCATCACTATCAATGATGCAATCCTTTCTATCCCCGTCTATGAGAAAATCGCAGTATCTCTCGGGCGGATGAGACTGCCTACTACTTCTGCGGAGCGGCGCAGGAATGTCATGATCTTTCGAACCCTCTGGTTCTACTAAGCGTTCAGTAATAGCTCGTGGTTTTGGAATTTCTTCCAGTTCTATTGCGCTCCCACTTATCTGATTTTCCAAAAACTGAGTTTCCAAGAAGTGGGCATGACGAGAAACAAAAACCTTTTGTTCCTCTTCGCAATAGAAGAAATATCCCTTGGAGTTCTTTGGATATCCCATAAACTTGCACTGTACTGAGCGTGCCTCGAGTTTGTCCGCATGCTGCTTTTTGACAAAAGCTGGACATCCCCATGTCTTAATGTGATTATAGGGTCTCTTCCCACACCACATCTGATATGGTGTAGTAGACACAGTCTTAGTTGGAACTCGGTTCAAAAGGTATGCAGCTGATTCTAGTGCATATCTCCAGAATGATCGTGGTAACTCAGCATTACTCATCATGGAACGTACCATATCCAATAGGGTGCGGTTCCGTCTCTCCGATACACCGTTATGTTGCGGAGTGTATGGAGGAGTAAGCTGAGAGAGAATTCCATTCTCTTTTAGGTAATCCAGGAACTCGGCACTCAAGTATTCACCACCTCGATCAGATCTCAGTATCTTGATACTTTTGCCTGTTTGTTTTTCTACTTCATTCTTATATTCCTGGAATTTTCCAAAGGCTTCGGATTTATGTTTCATTAAGAAGACATATCCGTACCTTGAAAAGTCATCCGTAAAAGTAATGAAGTAAGAATAACCGCTTCGCGCATGCATAGACATTGGATCGCACACATCGCTGTGTACGAGTCCCAAGAGCTCGCTCGCTCTTACTCCGTGTCCAGTGAACAGAGTCTTTGTCATCTTTCCTTTGAGACAGGATTGACAAGTTGCATATGATTGATATTCGAACGGATCCAAATATCCTTCTGTATGTAACTTCGTCAACCTTCTCTCATTGATGTGACCCAGTCTACAATGCCATAAGAAAGACTGATTTGTTTCTGGAGACTTTCTTTTGTGTGTATTCTGGATATTGAAAATCTGTGGTTGGTTTAATACGTATATACCATTGCTTAATGTACCTGACCCAATCAGAACATGATTAAGGTGAATGTTTACAACATTACTTACAAACGCAAATTCATAACCTTCTTTAGATATTAAAGATACAGAAATGATATTACATGTTGCATTGGGTACAAAAAAGCAATTACGTAAAACCAAAACATGTCCATCTGACATTCCCAGGTGATAGTCCCCCACGACCTCAGCATCCATGCTAGCTCTGTTTGCAACTTTGAGAGTCATATCACCTGCCTTCAAAAACCTACGCTTTCTCAATACCTGCAAAGAATTACAGATATGAGATCCTGACCCGGTATCCAATACCCAGGAAGTAGAGTTTATTGATAGACAGTTTTCAATAACATACACACCTGAAGCCGAAGCCGCAACTATCTTCAGATCCTGGTTTTTGGCCTTCCAAGCCCTGCAATCTTTCTTCCAGTGTCCACTCTTGTGACAGTAAAAGCACTCTTCCTTCCCCACAAGCTTCCCCGCTAACTTTGTTGCTTTTGCCTTTCCCTTCGTATCCACTTTACTAACACCGCCCCTTGGTTTAGCGGGGGTTTTCTTCTTATTTCCCTTGGCTTTCGCCTTGGACCTAGAAGAGGAAGATCCTCCTACAAACAAAGTGGATGTTTCCCTACCTTTCTGTAGGGTGCCCTCTGCACTCCTCAGCATGTTGAGGAGTTCTGAAAGTTCAACCTCCTTTTCTTGCAAGTTGAAGTTCAGGATAAACTGGGCGTAAGTGGAAGGAAGGGACTGGAGAATCAAGTCCGTATAGAGCTCATTCTCCAACGTGGTCCCAAGGTCCGCGAGCTCCTCTATGTAGCCAATCATCTTAAGCACGTGTTCTGCTACCGATGATCCGACGGCCAATCTCGCCGAAAACAGCTTTTTCGACACTTCGTATCTGGCGATACGGGATTGCTCTCCATACAGTTCTTTTGTATGGAGAAATATGGATTCGAGGTCCATATTCTCGTGCCTCCTCTGATGTTCATTGTCCATAGAGGCAAGCACGAGGCACTTGGCCTTCGCGCAGTCGATTTCCCAGGTCTTACGGATTTCCCTATCCGCGACGCTAGTTTTGGGACCTGGGACAGGGGGAGCTTTGGTGGTAAGGAGATACCCCAACTTGTCATAAGTGATTGCCATTTTGACATTCCTGAGCCAATCTTTGTAGTTTGGCCCTGTCAGTATGTTTTTATCTAGTAGTAACTTAAGTCCAGTCATGATGTTTGGTCGCTGCAATTAGGAGAGAGAGAAGAAACACTTTGGCATGAAACTCTTGCAAGTTTAGAGTGGTTTTTAATTTGTCTAAACAGGATGGCTCCCACTGTCTCTCGAATCCCTCCTCAAACCATAAAGGAAGAACTAGTCGGGATCAATCTCACGGTACAATACTTGCTTAACCGTTCAGCCAGGCCAGTGTCGGTACTTCGAGGGAGGTTTTCCAACGCTTTCGCGAAATTCCTTAATTAAGTAACCTCTTTTCCCTGTGGGTGTAGCCCCGCTAACACCTTTCTAGACACCTACTTGGTTTATAGCATTGATCGTTAAGTGAGAAAGTTCCGGAGGAGTAGTATATATTCACAGTAGGATCGGGATCCAAATATCATCGCGTGACAAAACTGAAGGAATCCTACCAGAATCATCACACTCCAAATGGTATGCAGCGCTAGCAAGTTTCAGTTTCTTTAGAAACCCCCGATGTGGATTTTTGCCCCATGCTCTTATGACCTTGACTTTGGCCAACATATCATAAGTCACATGTCAAGTTCTATCCGTCATTCTCCAGGTTAATTTGAACCCACCCGTACCTACCCTTGACTTTGGCCAACATGGCAGTACGACTGTCCCAAACCAACACATCTATCTATGCTGCACATGAATACCCAATAGCTACCAATCACTATGCCTTTACTTTGGCCAACATACATAGCTTGAATACTATTGACCATTCATGTGAAACGACGGAGGGCTATGAATGGTTTTGGCGAAACCGTGAACGTAGTGAACTTGATATAATCGAAGGAACGAGATAGCTTTCAAAAGGAGTGGTTCAAGCTCCGCATTTAAAAATTGGTTTTGAAAAGAACCGAGTGGTTTTGAAAGTGTTCCAACGACTTTTACTTGGTTTATTTTTCTTGCATTAATTTTAATGCGTCCCATCAATTAATCCTACCATTGCAGAAAACAACGAAAATATGACATACGCTTATGCCATCCGCATTCGCCACGGGGTCCCGTCATCACCCGTTAGGTTACTTAACTAACGACAGAGCGGGGGCTGGACTAGCGCGGATGCAAAACATAAGCAATGCCTAAATAGATATCATATATATAGATATATACATTCGTCACATGCAATGATAGCCATTCCAGATCACAGATGAATACATTGGATATACTAGGAATCTGCACTCCGTACGAGCCTGTAACGAAGAACGGATTACACGGTCGCGATGAATAGCCAAACCCCACCCTAGACCCCTACGGGTGTGGAAAACTACCCGCCAAGTACCCGAAGCGAAGCAACCTCCCTCAACACCGTGAGTAGGCCACTCGGCACTTCGAGATACCCGGTAGTTTGTGCACCCCACCTTGGGTCTATCCTAGGAGCAAAAACAGTAAAAGAAATTATACAATGACGGCTACAACCCCAAGCCGGTTGTGCGGCCATACAAATAATATTACATCAATTTACATATTACAAGAATTGAAAGAAAAAGAAAACTCTCATCTCACAACCCTCCCGGCTATTCATCCGCGACAATCCAACGAATTCATATACACAAACCATCAACATTACAGATCACAGATATGTATAACCCCCACTAATCGACGTATAGCGATTAGCAGACGTTCAATACATATATCACATCACAGATATAACCCATTAGCCAAAGTGTAAAGAAGTTCGATCAAAATACAGATTTGTGACCACCCCAAAAACTAACTTGTTCTCTGGAAATTCTGGGCAGAAACAAACCATTTCAAAAATCACAAAACACCATCAGAAGAAAACTGCAGGAGAAACGATCCACAGCCGAGTCAACTCGGCCGCGGATCCGCAGCAGGAGCAAGCTCTTGCCATGGAACCGCGGTGAGTTGGTCGACTCACTGGATCGTTTTTCTTGCCTGTTCTAACAAAAGAATGAGTCGATTTTTAGTACATGATTTATTATTTTTGGAGCAGAAATAAAAATCGGCAGAAACTTAGGTTTTAGAAAACGTGTTTTGCAATTTTTTCCGATCGAAGTTCTAGATACTTTGCTAACTTGCTAGTTTGTGTTTAGCTAGGCTCTGATACCACTGTAAGTCCACGTTGCCCACCCCGGTGCTTACGGGGAGGCGGAAACGTTATGAAAAATTCGATTTTTACAACACTAGGCAACATGGACTACACAAAAGGAGGGATCTTTGCTAAACATAAACTAACTACCAAGCTAAAAGAGTTAGCTACTCGGTTAAGGGGTTATACCTAGGTCTTCAAGTCCTTCTCTTCTTGCTCCTTGGAGTGTGATGAACGGGTTGTCCTCTTCGCCTTCTCTTGCCGAAGAAAGATCCCCCCGAGGGCCTCTACCTTTGGCTCCTACCTCAAACTAGAAGTAACTAAGGTGCTTGGTGTGCTAAACCTAGAACCTTAGAAAGAGTAGAGAGTAATTTTGAAGGTTTTATCTCAAGCTCAATGGTTCTCAACTCATGAGAGGGGAGAGCTAGAGAGAGAGGAAGAGGATGAGAGAGAATGATAGAATGAGAAGATAATGACAAGCTTCTCACATATGTATGAACTATGATAATTAAAAAATTAGCTAAAGATAATTGTGATGGTTAATCTTGAAATGACCATTATCATTTCACATTAATTACTTTTGCAAGAATCAAAGAGCATCTTTCATATGAAATGATGATGGTCAAATTGTCAACATAGGTCAACATGTCAACCATAGTCAAATGGTCAAAAACCCTAACCATAACACAATTATAATTAACTAATATTAATAATCATATTTCACACATAAACATTAGGGTTAAGAAAAAGACAACGGTCATTAACCCTAATGAAAATCCTCTGCCTCTGCCTCAGTCAACTGTGCATACACACCCGTATCCGTGTTCCGAGGAACACGAATACAATGAGATAACCAATCTCGAAACATATATTAGGATCTGGCTTAAACCAAAGCCCGCTAGTATAAGCTGTCCGGACACCAAACGTGCACAAGTGCGCGGATGTGAACGAACCCTGTCGCAAAACCATGCGACCTCTACTCGTTTTTCCTAAAGGCGAATAACCCTCTGTGTGGGACTCTAAAGACTCGACACTACTCTGGCAGTGGGTTTAACCACAGACCGCAAGCGGCACTAGCTGTACGTAATGGTCCCCAGGTAGATGCCGATAAGAAGACTGACGAGGTAAACCCATCTGAACTCCTACTGAGCCTGAATGTGACAGTCTCCATACAATCCGGTCTGTTCGTCTAAGAGTATCGCATGGCGGGCCTAGGGAGGCGGTAAACGTCAGTCCCCTAATAGCGGTACAAGTTGTGTCGGAGTGTAGCCCAGAACACCTGAGATAACACTGGAAACCTACCAGTCTATCTCGCTTGCCCTGGTCAGGGACTTTGTGTAATGGCTTTCCTAGACACAGCGCGATATCAACCCCCAATACCGGGAGAAACGAATCCTGTCTAACCGTCACTGCCTCCAAGTGCTTCGGGATTGCACCCAAAAATTACCTGTTTGCACGACTCCTTTGAGCCGTGGTAGGGTAGTAATCAAAGAACAGTGGGAACACACTCGAGGCGAAGTGACAGTGTCAAGTCAACGGAATAAGTTGTACTCATGTCACCTGAGAACTGATAACTGACGATAGGTATAATACTAACCAACAGTTCCCGATGAGTCCTGTCCAGTGTACTCATAACCTAACGAGCACCCGCATACTATCTCAAGTACGACGTACTGACGGCTGTAGGACAGACCGTCTCCCAAGCTGGAATGAGAAGCGCATACGCTAGTCTACTCCAGAGTATCGATGCCCTGTCTCGATAGTCCCACGACTAGGGACCTGCATAAGGATGTGCTTGTGGATTACCCAGCCCCCACTAGTGTGACTGCCATCACAGCGCTGGTAATCAAGCAAAGATCCTAAGGGCTCCACTAATGTGTAAAGGCGATATGCTATAAGAAACACATGCACACGTTAAAGCAGAAACAAACCAAGTAGCATAGTACTATTTTGAGCAAGATTGTCAATACAAGGTGAATATCCCAAGCTTCCATTAAGTAATATACAAACTAGTATGATACAGTAATGGCCTCTAGGGCATATACACTAACAGATATTACCTTCGGCGATGAAGATCCCCTCCTCGGGACGTGCGAGCACAATTGTCCCCTATATGTCTCCGGATATTGTCACGATATCAAGATAGGCAAAATCCTGGTCGACAATGGGTCTTCCGTCAATCTTCTCAACGTGCGAGTGTTGAAGGAAATCTGCATGAGCGTTCAGCACATCGCTCGTGATAAAATCACCATCTCCGGTTTTGACTCCCAGTCATCGCAGACTTTTGGGTCTGTGATATTGACATTACGATTCGGGCTACTTGTCACGGATATTAAATTTCATGTCATTGATGCCAAAATATGCTATAACGCTTTGCTCGGCCGGCCTTGGTTACATGAGTACAACATCATCCCTTCTATACAACATCAGTGTGTGAAATACTTTAAGGATGGTCTCGAGTATACCGTAACAGGAGAGCTGAACCCATTCTCCGTGAACGAAGTCCGCAAGTACGAAGATGCAAAATACTTTTTACCAGATTTCGAGGACAAGGAGAGATGTCACAAACCGGAGATCAAAGCTATCACCACCATTCCGGTCTTCGGGAGTGATACTGAAGAAGAGGAAGAGAGTTTATTCAGGTCCACCCCAGTACAACAAACCGGGACCGTCCTCTCCTATGTTGATCTTTGGCAGCGACTCGGAAGATGAGGTCCATGCTATATTCTCTGCTTGGCCTTCAATACAAACATTCGCTGATGAAGAGCAAAGTCTGCAAGTTGCCATGGTGCCACCCAAGCATCATAAAGAACTAGACGCGCTTGATACCTACAGTATGGAAGAGCTTCAGACGTTCTATGTCCCTCCCAGGCGAGAAGACGGAAAGGCGATCCTATTCTACCGATCCGGGGAAAACAAAGTGGAGAAAGAAATCTGGCACGGCGCGGATTCTACACTTGACAGGCTCCAGCCTATCCGTCTGCCTAGATATTACACAGAAGACTTGAAAAGGCTATTGAAGCGCCAAGGAGTACCTTTCAAACAAACCGCTCGGAAAGCTAAGTTCTATGACAGGATCTGGAATGTCCCTGGAACTCAGCGGAAATTGCCCAACGGGAAAATGGAAACGATCGGGCTTGGATATGTTCAATCCAAGAAATGGGAGTTACTCCGCGACTGCTACGTCATTCATGACTTTGATGAAGAGGGAGATGCTTTTTGGGAAAATGCTAACCCTGAATCGGAAAGAGC
Source organism: Agapanthus africanus (assembly GCA_030015575.1). Classification (NCBI taxonomy): domain Eukaryota; kingdom Viridiplantae; phylum Streptophyta; class Magnoliopsida; order Asparagales; family Amaryllidaceae; genus Agapanthus; species Agapanthus africanus. The sequence continues at coordinate 139,679,200 of CM057346.1, read as the reverse complement.
TCCCAACGTAAAAATGCCCAGTCCGTCGTTTGAAGAACAAATGGACAAGCTTATAAAGGAAGCGAGTCAAAAGGTTCGAGACGACCATAATCGCAAAATGACCATCTATGAGAAAGCCAGGACGCAACGCCTTCTTCAACAGGCTGCGAAAGATGAAAATGCTCCGCCCTGTCAACCCGTCATACAAAAGGCCCGACGCAGAGGCAAGAATAAATCAAAGAGCGGGAAAAGTGTTCGAGAGCGACAAAGTGGGACCAAGAAGCCACGCGATCAGGAATCGAGTAATCCAGATCCGTCTCTTATAAAGAAGATGAGTCGAGCATACTCTTTTCCTCAGAACAAAACACGGAAGATACTTGATCTCGCCATAAGACATCAACTGATTATACTCCCGGAGTCCAAGCACTCCGAGCAAGCAGGCGAAGTCTCTCATCCGGATTATTGCTCCTATCATAGGGCAATAGGACATCCTATTGAAGACTGCTTCACCTTTAAGAACTGGGTCGAAGATCAATATCGACAGGGCAGGTTCGCTCTATCCAGCAGCTGGAGGGTAACCCCGCCGCAGAAGCATGAACCCAAATCCACGAGGGTAGAACCAGATCAACGTCGGTCTTGAAAGCGAGCTCGTACCTGTCATATGATAACACTATCAAAAGAAGAGCCCGAGAATATGGATGACCTCCCCTGGTGCTTCGAAAACAGTGATGACGAGGTGATCTCAGAGTTTCCACCAGCGCCAAAAGAGCTGGAAGATAGAATACATACTACTGCAGATAACCTCAAGAAAATTGATTTGGGGACGGCAAGTGACCCGCGATCGACATTCATCAGTGAGCTGTTGTCTGAAGAAAGGGTGGTTACACTAAAAGACGTGCTTATGCAGCATAGGGATTGCTTTGCATGGAACTATTCCGAGATGCCAGGACTAGATCTAGAAATTGCTGTCCACAAACTGGCAATATCTCCGGACGTCAAGCCAGTCAAACAAGCACCAAGAAGAATGCGGCTTAAGCTTGAGATGAGTATCAACGCCGAGGTCAAGAAGTTAATCGACTCCGGCTTCATCCAAGAAGTTCAGTATCCTGATTGGATCGCCAACATCATCCCAGTGATGAAGAAAAATGGGACAGTGCGCATATGTGTGGACTTTCGGGATCTCAATAAAGCTTTCCCGAAAGACGACTTCCCAGTACCAGTCACTGAGCTGATGATAGATAACATGTCCACTCACGAAATTTTCTCCTTCATGGACGGCTCATCAGGATATAATCAGATAAAGATGCATCCCAAAGACCAGAAGCATACCGCTTTCCGGACCCCTTTGGGTATATTCTGCTACAAGGTGATGCCTTTCGGTTTAAAGAACGCTGGTGCCACCTATCAGAGAGCCATGACGAAGATCTTTGACGACCTCATACATGAAGTCGTCGAATGCTATATCGACGACCTTGTGGTTAAGGGAAAATCATACGAGGAGCATTTAGAGCATCTGAAGATCGTATTTCAACGCCTTCGGCAATACAACTTGAAGATGAACCCTCTCAAATGCGCGTTCGGAGTTTCCTCAGGCAAGTTCCTAGGATTCATTGTCCGACACCGAGGTATAGAGATAGATCCGTCAAAAATCAAGGCAATTATGGAGATGCCTCTGCTAAGGACTCTCAAGCAATTGCGGTCTCTCCAAGGAAAGCTCACGTACATCCGGCGATTTATAGCCAATCTCTCAGGCAAGTGCCGTCCTTATGGTCACCTGATGAAGAAGGGAACCCCGTTCGTCTGGGATCATAAATGCCAAAGCGCGCTGGACGAATCAAGCAATACCTGCAGAATCCTCCAGTGCTGGCTGCTCCGGTCAAGGGAAAACCTCTCATTCTGTATACAACCTCCCTTGAAGGTTCCTTAGACGTATTATGGGCATAAGAGAACGACCAAGGGAAAGAAAGAGCTCTCTATTACTTGAGTCGAGTTCTACTGGGGACAGAAAGCAATTACTCTCCCATTGAAAAACACTGCCTGGCTTTGATCTTCGCGATAACAAAGCTCAGGCACTATGCATTGGCACATGAAGTCCGTCTCATATCGAAGGTGGATCCTTTCAAATATTTGATGTCAAAGGCCATATTGACAGGACGGCTCACTAAATGAGCCCTGCTTTTGATGGAGTTCTCAATAACTTATCAGCCTCTTAAGGCAGTAAAAGGCCAGGCCATCGCCGAGTTCCTCGTTGAGCATCCAATACCTGCCGATTTCCCTTTGAATTGTGAATTGCCAGACGAGCATGCATTTGACACAATCGACGGTAATGGCACCCGATGGGAACTTTATTTTGATGGAGCATCTTCCATGAAGAAGCGCAAGCAAAGCACCCCCATAATCAAATCAGGGGTAGGCCTCATTTTCGTAACTCCACAAGAAGGGATAATACGCTTTGCCTTCTCTTTAACAGAGCCGAGGACAAACAATGAAGCCGAATATGAAGCTTTGATAGCAGGTCTCGAGATCGCTATCGACATGGGAATTGAAAACCTTCTCATATACGGGGACTCCCAGCTGGTCGTCAGTCAAGTAAACGGCGACTATCAAACGTGCAAACCGGAACTGGTGAAGTACGGCGAGAGAGTACAGCAGCTGCTGACCCAAATACATTCCTATACCTTGGAAAGCATACCGCGTGCGGAAAATAGCAAAGCGGATGCATTAGCCAAGCTTGCTAAAGAATTCGCCGATGAGAACCTCGATGACGTAAGAATCGTGGTACAAAGCCGTCGGGTTCTTGCACCGGCAGAAATATCTCCGGAGACGTCCAAGGAAAAGGGAGCGACCGAGCAAATGACTCTACAAATAAAAGACCAAGAGAAGGTTGAAGATTGGAGAGAAGTCTTCATAGACTACTTCAAATCCTGTCGAACGCTTGAAGATGCGTCCTCAAAATATCAGCTCATGAAGCGGGCCTTATCATTCGCCTTTGTCAATGATACCCTGTACAAGAGGTCATTTGATTCTCTGTGGTTAAGATGCCTGGGACCTGAAGAGGCAAAGAGAGTCGTCCAAGAAACTCATGACGGACACTGCGGTTCTCACTAAGCCGGGCCGAAGATGAAGCTGAAGATTAAAAGGATGGGCTACTATTGGCCCACGATGATCCAAGACTGCCTTGAGTATGCGAAGCAGTGCCACTCATGCCAGATTCACGGGGACTTCATCCATCAGCATCCGAATCCACTACATCCGACAGTGGCTAGCTGGCCGTTCGAAATGTGGGGAACTGACATAATCGGCCCCATCAAACCAGCATCGTCCAGAGGACATCGGTTCATTTTGGCGACAATTGATTACTTCTCCAAGTGGGCAGAAGCAGTACCGCTAAGGGAAGTGAAGACGGAGAATATCCTCCACTTCTTCAAGACACACGTCATTTATCGGTTTGGAATTCCGAGACGGATCATCTCCAATAACGAGCCGGCCTACAGAAGCTACAAAATCAGCCGCTTCGCACAACAACATAACATAGACTGGAGATATTCATCAGTCTATAATCCCTGAGCTAACGGTCTAGCTGAGGCTTTCAACAAGACCTTGACAAAGATCGTGAAAAAGACGATGTCCCGAAATAAGAAGGACTGGCACGAGAGACTACATGAAGCTCTCTGGGCGTACCGGACTACGTTCAAAACGGCCACAAAAACAACTCCATACGCATTGGTATTCGGTACAGAAGCGGTACTCCCCCTCGAGATAGAGTTACCCTCTCTACGAGTGGCAGTTCATTACGAGCTAACGGACGAAGAGAATGCTCACTTCAGCTTGAGGAGCTCGATACCCTTGATGAAACCCGGCTCATAGCGCAACAAAATCTAGAGGCTTATAAAGCAAAGATGATGCGCTCATATGAAAGGTTGACTAGGCCGAGAACATTCCGCCAAGGTGATCTCGTGCTAGTGGTCAAATGACCTATGATCCCCAATCGCGCCAAACGGGGGAAATTTGAGCCAAACTATGAAGTCCCGTACATCATAGACAAAGTCTACCAAGGTGGAGCCTATCTACTCATGGACATGCATGGCGAAAGGCCCTTCAGGCCAATAAATGGTCGCTTCCTGAAGAAATACTACGCTTGACGAGTCACGGCCTAGGTCAATGATAGATGACGATGACTATGTCCACTCGCTATCTTCCTAAGACTAAACTCTGTAAGTAGTAACCGGCTTCCTTAACAACGGACCGAAACGTCCTTAAACTAACAGCGGACCAAAACGTCCTTAAACTAATGACGGATCGAAACGTTCTTAAACTAACAACGGACCACTACGTCATAAAAATAGCCGTTGACCGAGATGTCGATAAACTACGGTGGATTGCAGCATCCCAAAGATGATAAAAAAAAAGAATAAAAAAAAGAAAAAAGAAAACGGTATGTCCATAAGCAAAATGGGTACGGATGAAAACCCGAAAGGGCTTCGTGAGTAAAAACAGCAGGGCTACCGGCGAGTCTTGTGAAAACCCGAAAGGGCGCAACCTCGTTAGAATAAAAAAAAGAAAAAAAAACGGAATGTCCACAAGCAAAAAGGCACGGATGAAAACCCAAAAGGGCTCCGTGAGTAAAAACAGCAGGGCTGTCGGCGAGTTTTGTGAAAACCCGAAAGAGCGCAAGCTCGTTAAAAAACACTTGCAAGGTCCTCTCGACTTTGTAAAGAGAAACCACCTGCGTGAGATCCTTACGACTCACAAGGGAGCAACACACTTAGGGATCCCTACGATTCCTAAGGAGAAATTACACTTGCGAGATCCTCACGACTCGTAAGGAGAACCCTCTTATGAGACCCTCACGGCTCATAAGATTCAAAAGTCTTAAGCTACAGGGATCTGAACCTGTTCTTAAGCAGCCCCCACAACCTCCGATACTGCCCTACAAGCGGCTCAATGCCGACCCTTGTATACAATCCATGGGCGCGAATAAACATTTCCCTAGCAAAGTCCCATCCGTGACTAGGGATATGTTCACACGGTGAACAACCCTTGTGAGTCCTCTCGACTTATAAGGAGAAAACACTCTTGTAAGATCCTTACGACTTATAAGAGATCATACACTTAGGAATCCTCACGACTCCTAAGGAGAAAACACACCTACGAGATCCTCACGACACGCAGGGAGAAATACCTTTATGAGACCCTTACGGCTCATGAAGTCAAAAGCCTTAGTCAACAGGATCGTAACCCTGTTTACTAAGCCGCCTTTGTTCGTCATCGACAGAGGCAAATGATGATTCGCTCCTAGCAATATCCCAGTAGTAGCGGTGCTGATGCCGAAATCGATGTCTAATTCCGAGCTTGCAGCGAAAAGCCGGCAAGCCACATATGCATATGAAATAGCCGAAATGATGGGGCAACTTGCAGACAAAATCAGCAAGTAAAAATATATGCATGCGAAATAGCCAAAATGATTGGGCAACTCGCAATAAAAAGCAGCGAGTAAAAATAAAGCAAATAGCCGAAATGATTGGGCACCGCGAAAAATAGCCGAAATGATTGGGCAATCGCGACCTTCGCGATATAAAAGCTGAAATGATAGAGCATCGCGGAAAGAAATAAAAAATATATAAATAAAATTTTTCGCCCTACAGGTGATATCACATCGATCCCTGTATACAATCCAGGGGCGCAAACAAAGAGGGAATACACCCTTCCTCCCCAGATTTCATCAGAAGAAGAAGACAAATCTCAACGGTTCACAGATAGCCTGAAGATGAGCTCGACATTCGTCTCATCACAACAGACAGAACATAAAGCAAAGGGGAACAGCGACAACTCCCAGTTCCATGACTCGGCGGTGTACAGATGATCGAGAGTCAAACTCCGACTCCATGAAATGCGGATAAAGTCAACCCATCCTGGTCACGTGGAACGCGGATTATGTCACTCCTGACCCCGTGGGAAATGTCCAGAGCGGATCCTGGTCCTCGCAGAGCACGGCAATGACCTCGTGTGAAGCATCCAGAGTGCATCCTGGTCCTCACAGAGCACGGCAATGACCCCGTATGAAGCATCCAGAGCGGAGCTTGGTCCTCGCCGAACACGGCAGTGAACCCGTGGGAAGCATCCAGAGCAAAATTCCTGGCTATGTGGAACGCGGATTATGTCACTCCTGACCCCGTGGGAAACGTCCAGAGCGGATCCTGGTCCTCGCAGAGCAAGATAATGACCCCGTGTGAAGCATCCAGAGCGGAGCCTGGTCCTCGCCGAACACGGCAGTGAACCCGTGGGAATCATCCAGAGCAAAATTCCTGGCTACGTGGAACGCGGATCATGTCACTCCTGACCCCGTGGGAAACGTCCAGAGCGGATCCTGGTCTTCGCAGAGCACGGCAATGACCCTATATGAAGCATCCAGAGCGGAGCCAGGTCCTCGCCGAATATGGCAGTGAACCCGTGGGAAGCATCCAGAGCAAAATTCCTGGCTACGTGGAACGCGGATTATGTCACTCCTGACCCCGTAGGAAACGTCCAGAGCGGATCCTGGTCCTCGCAGAGCGCGGCAATGACCCCGTGTGAAGCATCTAGAGCAGAGCCTGGTCCTCGCCGAACACGGCAGTGAACCCGTGGGAAGCATCCAGAGCAAAATTCCTGACTACGTGGAACGCGGCAATGACCCCATGGGAAATGTCCAGAGCGGATCCTGGTCCTCACAGAGCACGGCAATAAACCCGTGTGAAGCATCCAGAATGGAGCCTAGTCCTCGCCGAACACGGCAGTGAACCCGTGGGAAGCATCCAGAGCAAAATTGGACTGTGAGGTCCTTAAACTCACGGACTATGATTTCCTTAACCTCGACCGTGATGTCTTAAAACTAACAACGGACTGTGAGGTCCTTAAACTCACGGACTATGATGTCCTTAACCTCGACCGTGATGTCTTAAAACTAACAACGGACTGTGGAGTCCTTAAATCCACGGACTATGATGTCCTTAACCTCGACCGTGATGTCTTAAAACTAACAACGGAATGTGGAGTCCTTAAATCCACGGACTATGATGTCCTTAACCTTGACCGTGATGTCTTAAAACTAACATTGGACTGTGAGGTCCTTAAACTCACGGACTATGATGTCCTTAACCTCGACCGTGATGTCTTAAAATTAACATTGGACTGTAAGGTCCTTAAACTCATGGACTATGATATCCTTAAAATCGACCGTGATGCCTTAAAACTAACATTGAACTGTGAGGTCCTTAAACTCATGGACTATGATGTCCTTAACCTCGACCGCAATATCTTAAAACTAACATTGGACTGTGAGGTCCTTAAACTCGTGGACTATGATGTCCTTAATCTCGACCGTGATGTCTTAAAATAACATTGGACTGTGAGGTCCTTAAAACTCATGGACTATGATGTCCTTAACCTCGACCGTAATGTCTTAAAACTAAATAACAGACTGTGGAGTCCTTAAATCCACGGACTATGATTTCCTTAACCTCGACCGCGATGTCTTTAAACTACGGTATCCTGGAAAACGTCCAGAGCGGAGCCTGGTCCTCGCAAAGCACGGCAGTGAACCCGTGGGAAGCATCCAGAGCAACCCCTAGCTCCGTGAAATGCGGATAAGGACAACTTCATCCATCACTTGTGGGTCCTCACGACTCGTAAGGGAGTAAATTCTCTTGTGAGATCCTTACGACTTTCAAGAGAAAACATACTTAGGAATCCTCACGATTCTTAAGGAGAAATTACACCTACGGGATCCTCTCGACCGGTAGTGAGAAAATTCTTTATGAGACCCTCATGGCTCATAAAGTTGAAAAGTATTAGGTGACAGATCCTAACCCTGTTTTCTAAGCCATCACTACCTTACAAAGAGCACAAGATTGACAGTTATATACTATCTACAGACCACACTTGCTAGAATCAAATGGCAGCAACACAGCAAGGAGAAGAAAGCGACAAGAAGAACATTTGATTCGCATTTAATTAAGCGTTCAAGGCATACCCGTTCATGCATGCGCAAAAGATTTAGTATGTAAAATAAAACAAGCTGAAACGATAAACTTTCCATTCATACTGCGAAAAAGTTCTTACAATTATGAAAGCAGTAAACAAAAACATTATCCAAGCAATTATAATGGCAAAACCTCAGATCCAGAGCATGGATTGAGGAACTCAAATGTAACTTTGTCCAGAATCTTCCAGGCATTCCGAACCATCCTAATATGCTTTCTCTCACGATCACAAGCGTCGGGATCCCCATGGATGTCCTCCATCCTTCGATAGGCAGCAAGTATGGCCGACTGTTGAAAAGCCTGATGCAGGAGGTCGATAAGATTGTCTCTCCTTCTCTTCGAGATTAGGATCATCGATACACCGAATGCACCTTATCCTCGGCGGCATCCAATGCCCTAAGCGGCACGTCGGTACAGAATAGAGGAAGCGCTTCCCAGATCGCTCCCACAATAAGCTTCAGGAGAGAGGAACGTCGAGGAAGCAATCGACCATCGTATGCGTCAAAGCGGCTCATAGTTTCGGCACACTTGGCGTTTGTGAATTCTCGATTCTAAGAACGGCCGAGTGAGCGGATGTTTCCGTAGGAGATAATTTCGGCGAGGTCATACATGTGACCGTCCATTACCCCTAAAAAAGAAAATCAACAAAATTAGCGGACAGACTGATTAAGCGTATTCTTATTAAAAAACAGGCACAGGGAGTTAAACTCCTCGAGAGCAATGCTCTACAAACAGGAGTGACACCTGTCAAAATCACTTATGAGGGGAATTTAAAGAAATCCCCCGAGAACATTGAGAGCCTTGCTCTGAGAAGATGATATAATTTATCAAAAATAAAATTCCATTTTTAATTTTCAAGATCCATGAAAAACTCTTAAGAGTTCTTCTATATAATTTGAAAAGAGCAAAGCTCCATTAATGAATTAAGAAATCATAAGTAAAATCCTTTTAGAGAGCAGAGCTCTATTAATGGAACCCCAATAGGGTTCTTTTTAGATCTCTTTAGACCTATGGAGCAAAGCTCTGGTAGTGAAACCCTAAATGGGTTTTCTGAAGATCAAAGATCTATTAAGAGCAGAGCTCTGTTAATGGGCAAAACCCTAACTCATTAAGATTTATTAAAATTTTACCTAAGTTTGGAAAGAGTTTCTTTTCTACTTTTGAGAAATTCTCAAACAGAAGAGCTGTGCTCTGAACATAATTCTCAAAGAGGATGATAATCATCTAGAGAACCAAAGGTCCTATTTATAGGCGTTAAGACGTCTCTTCAACTTCTGAGTTGATCCAAGGGCTCAGATGTTGCCACTGCTGCGCTCACATGTGGGCCACGTAAGCACAACGGTGGGGGCATTTGTTTCCCCAATCAGAGCGAAGCTCTGTTCAAATTCCAAGTTTTGAAATGAAGCGATGCTTCTGCTTTCCCCAATTAGAGCAAAGCTCTGTTCAAATTTCAAGATTTCAAAATTCAAAATTTAAGTCGAAGCAATATCCCGTGCGCTGCGCGCTGTGTGCCACGTGTCAAGCGCAGACGCGCTAGCGCCAGGTGCGCTGCGCCCTAAGCAGCGCACCCCCAATCAGAGAAAAGCTTTGTTTCAAAATTCAAAATTTAAGTTGAAGCAATGCTTCAGATCCAGCGCCAGACGCGCTGCGCGCCACGTGTCAAACACGGGTGCGCTAGCGCAGTTACGCTGCGCTCTACGTGTCGAACGTAAGTGCGCTAGCGCAAGGTGCGCCAGCGCTGGGATTAAAAATTCCCCACCGTCAGATCAAAAGATCTACTAATAATAAATTATTAATTAATCAGAACCAAAATTCTATTATGGAAAGATTTTTCAATCTTATTAAAACAAGAAAACTATCTTCTGTAAAACAGAAGCCTTAGGATCAAAGATCCAATGGTGGGAAATATTTCAAATCAATCAGAGAAAGATCTTTCAAAACTGATTTAACAAACACTACTAAAATAGGGGGTTGCCCTTACGGATATTGAAATCCGTAGGGGCAGATTTATGTTGGCCCTACGGATTAATCCGTAGGGCTAAAAGGTTGCCCCTTCGGGCCAAGACGTTCAAGAATAACAATATTAATTCTTAATTTGGTGTTTGCCCCTACGGAGGCGCAAACCAAGGACCTACGGAAAAATCCGTAGGGGCAACTAAATAGCGATTTAATAAAGGCACAGATCGATCGCCTACGCCCGTTATCTCTTTCTTCCTCTCTCGATCGCGCGTGAAACAAAATCCCCAAATCGCCACCGCCATTCTTCTCGTCGCCACCGCCGTTCTCGTCGCCGCCGCCGTTCTCGTCGCCGCCGCCGTTCTCGTCGCCACCACCGTTCTCGTCGTCGGCATCGCCGTTCTCGTCGTCGGCATCGCCGTTCAGGTTAGTAAATCTTCAACTAAATTAAAGAAATTTTTGATTATTTAGGGCTAGGGTTCATGGCTGGGGCTGGGGTTGCGGTTGGAGTTAGGGTTCGGCAGGGGTTGCGGTCGGGGTCGGGGTTGGGGTTAGGGTTAGGGTTGGGGTTCGGCTGCGGCGCCTGGGGCTGGGGCTGGGGTTAGGGTTTGGCTTAGGGTTGGAGTTGGGGTTTAGCTGGGGCTGGGGTTAGGGTTAGGTTGGGGCGGGGCTGGGCTGGGGCTGGGGTGGGGCTGGGGCTGGGGCTGGGGCTAGGGTTAGGTTGGGGTTGGGTATCGATGTATATACATGTATCATATCATGAATGATTCATTTTCATTAAATGTGGTAAAATTAAGTGTATAAAATCATGCCATATAAATAGATTGTGTTCGTGAATGGCGATCTAGTTAGGCGAACCAAAGTGTTGCATTGATGAAAGTTTACCGTAGAGGAAATTACGGCTAGCTCTATGCATTTAACCTGAATGTATCCAGTAATTACTAGCATGTATAGAAAAGTTGGTTTAATTTATGAAAAAATGGGGAGACAACATGCATGTATGAATTTCTTTTTGTTCTTTCTTCTTCTTTTTTTAATTTAAAAACTGAGTAATTGCGTATTAGGCTTTATTTTATTTATTTATTTATTTTCTTTGAAGAGCGCGCTTTTGTGGCAATTATCAGTAGAGTAACATTTTCTATATTTTTATAATCCAATATATTAATTTTATATTACAGTAAATAACTTTCACTATAGCTACATAACAGCATACAAATATGTTTTTACACATGCTCGAAGGGTTTGAAGCATTAAATCAAATATAGGTAACATCTGCTAATATGCCATATCCAGACCGCAATCTATTTTTTCCTATTGGCTAATATGAAAATATCGGCCCGCGTATATGACATAATCAAAGTTGTTAAATCTTGATACGGTTTGTGTTTCGTTTTTTTATTTATCATATCGTGTATCGTATCTGTTTCATATCGAAAGAAACAAAATTTTCTGTTACAATAACGAAATAATTATGTGTAGAACCAATTACAATTTTAAAAATGATCAAATTAACAACATAAAGCAACGTACAAGTTAAAGCAAATTTCGGAATTGCAGCACTCAAATACATACATATAAATCATACAAACCCATGCATTTGATAATCAAATAGGGTTTTTTTCTGCCCTCCTACTTCAATATTTTTCTCTCCTCTCTCATAATTAGTATTTACCTGTAACCTCCTATACTTATAACTTACTCTTGCAACTCTCCTACTTCACTTTTAAAAATTATTCCTCTTCCGCTATCCCGGCCACCGCCGCCGTGTTGCAAGAATTTGACTTGGTGGAGACTTGCATCATTAATAGAAATATGAAAGTGTAAGGACGTTCTTTACCTTCGATAGGGTTCGGTTGGGGTGGGACTGGGCTAGCTAGGGCTTGGGCTTCATCACCTGATATAGCGAAATACAAAGCGTACTTCAGTACACCCGACCTTATTGAGTTTTCTATTGAAGTTCCCGGTCAAACGGCATATGCATATTTTTATTCGCCATGAAATCCCAATTATCGAGCTACCGAGGACGAAAAGCCACCTTTGTTAGTCGAGAGTCATGGTAATAGACTTGTCATTATAGATCATAGTCAATTGTTTTTCCTATCATTTTCTTGATCCAGATGCTAATCAACTTATTAATTAGTTACTGTTTTTATAACGTATTTGTCTATATTTGTTGACAGTGGCCTTTCTTTTGGATGAATATGTTTTTTTGATGCATGTTTCAGTCATGTGAATTCATATGTTGCATATAACGCTTTATGATATCAGTATCCTACATTTGTAGTTTTAATTGTTGATTGTTATAGATGAATGCCATTGCAATAATAGTTTTTGGTTGATGAATGCTATTGCAATGTAGGATGATCAGTTCTATCAATCTTGATCTCAATGGTTTAAAATCATGTTACACATACAACACGAATGCACAACAAACGCATAATTAGAGAGCGATTCGAGATGTTCAGGTTAAAACCAATATATGATACTCGATGATAATATGAAACCTTCGTATTTCCATCGATACTCATATATGAAACTAAAAGCGCCACTTAGTCCCCGTCTATCAGTTAACATACGTGCGATGCTCGTCATGACATAGAACTATACGAAGGTTGTTAAATATCGGACAGTATAGCTCGATACTAACAACCGTCGTATAGTCTACGCGACGAGAAAATTGAATCCTATGGTAACCCATAGATTTGTCCCGTGTGGAAAAGTTAAGAATGTATAAAGCAAACGCCTTCATTCACTTGTGTTTTCATCCGTTTCGAGATATTTCATTGGTACCTTTCCGCTGGTTCTCAGTGTACAAAGATAGATTAGATGTTCATTTCAACGTTGTTTCACAGCTTTGAAATGATTATCTATTCTATTACAGTGTACTCGGAGAACAGCGGGGAGGTGCTGCCGAAATTTACTCGAAACGGTTGAAAACACAAGTGATCGGTCTTCGCTCTATACATTCTTAATGGGATAGAAGCCTACCCCCGACAGCCGGAACACACACATACAACAAGAATACACAACAAACGTATAATTAGAGAGCGATTCGAGATGTTCGGGTTAAAACCACTATATGATAATATGAAACCTTCATATTCTCATCGATACTCATATATGAAACTAAAAGCGCCACTTAGTCCCCGTCTATCGGTTAACATACGTGCGATACTCGTCGTGATATAGAACTATACAAAGGTTGTTAAATATCGGACGGTATAGCTCGATACTAACAACCGTCGTATAGTCTACGCGACGAGAAAATTCAATCGTATGGTAACCCATAGATTTGTCCCGTGTGGACAAGTTAAGAATGTATAAAGCAAATGCCTTCATTCACTTGTGTTTTCATCCGTTTCGAGATATTTCGTCGGTACCTTTCCGCTGGTTCTCCGTGTACAAAGATAGATTAGATGTTCATTTCAACGTTGTTTCACAGCTTTGAAATGATTATCTATTCTATTACAGTGTACTCGGAGAACAGCGGGGAGGTGCTGCCGAAATTTACTCGAAACGGTTGAAAGCACAAGTGATGGGTGTTCGCTCTATACATTCTTAATGGGATAGAAGCCTACCCCCGACAGCCAGAACACACACATACAACAAGAATACACAACAAACGCATAATTAGAGAGCGATTCGAGGTGTTCGGGTTAAAACCACTATATGATAATATGAAACCTTCATATTCTCATCGATACTCATATATGAAACTAAAAGCGCCACTTAGTCCCCGTCTATCGGTTAACATACGTGCGATAATTTATTCTTTTCAACGACAAACGCACACACAAAGCATATACACGGATTTTCTCCTTTGTCAGTAACTATCCCGTTCTTATATTTCTTAATATAGTCAGCATAACCTACAATTTATATGTTATACAGTCTAACATGGCCCATGAGTACGTCAGAGTTAAGGACTGGATGTATGTGGATTGGAAACAACGTATGCAACCTAAGTTTGTTGCAGGAGTTGCTGCTTTCCTTGAATTTGCACGCGCACATAATAAGATCATAATAGAGAAGATTCTCTGTCCGTGCGATAGATGTGGCAATAAGTACTGGCAGAAGGTAGAATTGGCAGAGCTTCATATTGTAAAACATGGGTTTACTAGACTTTATACAACTTGGAAATATCACGGGGAAGGAGAAGAATGCAGTACTGCGGCAGAAGAAGTAGAACACGATAATGCGGCAGGAGAAGAAGAAGAATTCGGTAATACGGCAGAAGGAGAAGGCGGTAATTTATTTCCATCAGAAGAAATGGAGGATATGGTAGAGGCTGCCCTAGGTGAATCTATTCGTACCGAAGATGACATTCCTTCCGGTCAAGGATCTCGTGCGGATAAATATGAAAATTTCATGAATGATGCTAGGAAACCAATTTATGAGAATGCGAAGTATTCCCCCCTCTCATGGTTCGTCCAACTTTTCCAGATTAAGTGTCTAAATGGATGGAGCAACAAGTCATTCACAATGCTTGTTTCGTTCTTGAAAGATTCTATGCCTCCGGGAAATAATGTGCCCGACAGCTGGTACGAAGCCCAGAAGATGATGTCTGATTTGGGTCTAAAGTACGAGAAGATTCAAGCATGTCCTAAAAATTGCGTATTGTACCGGAAAGAGAATTCAGATTTGAAAGAGTGTCCAACATGCGGAGAGGCCAGGTATAAGCCGAAAGATTCTAATAAGAAGCCTGATATACCTGTGATTCAGGTGCCCGAAAGATACTTTCCCATAACACAGAGGCTACAGAGGCTATTCAGGTGCAATAAAATAGCTGAGGCAATGATTTGGCATCACCGTGCTCCTCCAAGTGAAGATGGAAAAATAAGCCATCCAAGAGATTCACCGGCATGGAATGATTTCGATAGGAGGCACGCAATATTCAGTAGCGATCCTCGCAATGTCTAGCTCGGACTGGCTACTGATGGTTTCTGCCCATTCAACTATATGGCTGGAAATCACAGCACATGGCCCGTTGTAATGATAATTTATAATCTGTCACCTTGGTTGGTTATGGACCAATCATACTTTATGATGCCTCTTCTTATCGACGGACCAAACTCACCGGGGAACAATATCGACGTCTATCTCCGACCTCTGATCGAGGAGTTGAAATCTTTGTTCATTGATGGTGTAAAGACATATGATGCAAACACAAATACAACCTTCATACTGCTTACGGCTTTAATGTGGACAATTAATGACTTTCCTGCGTATGAAATGCTATCAGGTTGGTCCGTACATGGTCACAAAGCATGTCCTCATTGCCATGAACACACAACATCGAAATTCTTGAATTTTAGCAGGAAGGTTTGTTATTGCGGCCATCGACGTTTCCTGCCTCTAGACCACCCCTATAGGTTAGACACGGTTCACTTTGATGGTCATCAGGAGCTTCTTCGACCTCCATCCCCATTGTCCGGAGAGGACGTGACTGCTAAATGGGATGGTTACAATAACATGACCTTCGGGATGGATCCGACGAAACAGGTCAAACCACCATATTGGAACAAGTTAAGCATTTTCTTCGAGCTTCCGTACTGGTCTACAAGTTCAGTGCGTCATTGTCTGGACGTCATGCATATAGAGAAGGGAGTATCAGAGCACCTACTTAACTTGCTTCTTTGTAAAGACGGAAAATCTAAAGACAACATGAATGCTCGGATGGATCTACAAGAGTGGGGAATAAGAAGTGAATTGCACCCTAGACCGGTAGCGGGTAAACCGGGCAAGTTTGTACTTCCCAATACCGCTTATCATATGTCACAACCGGAGAAGAAAAGATTCCTGCAGGTGTTGCATGATTTGAAAGTCCCCACAGGATTCTCAGGATCATTCAGCAAGAAAATAAAAATTGTGAAGGGCAAGATCGATGGGCTGAAAAGTCATGATCACCATGTTATCGTGGAGCACCTTCTTCCCTTAGCCCTAAGGACTTCTCTCCCCGACTCGGTTGGTCTAGTAATCAACGACCTATGTTGTTTTTTCAGGGAGTTGTGTGCTAAAACACTGGAGGTTGTGACGCTGGATAAATTAGAAAATTCTATTGCGTTGATACTTTGCAAGTTTGAGGGTATTTTCCCACCGTCATTCTTCGATATCATAATACACTTGACAGTTCATCTTGCAACTGAGGCGAAATTAGCCGGACCGGTACAATATCGATGGATGTATCCCGTCGAGAGGTACGTGTAATTTTTCGTTTCGCGCAATTTATAAATTTATTGTTGTCCTGTATGCCTGTATTTATTTATTCAACATATTTTCATTAGGTACCTCTACACTCTTAAGAAGTATATACGCAATAAAAATCGACCAGAGGGTTCTATCATGCAAGGTTATCTTCTTGATGAAGCAACCACATTTTATTCCTGCTATCTGGACGAGAACATTGAGACAAGGCTTAACCG
The DNA here is from genome assembly GCA_030015575.1 of Agapanthus africanus. Taxonomy (NCBI): domain Eukaryota; kingdom Viridiplantae; phylum Streptophyta; class Magnoliopsida; order Asparagales; family Amaryllidaceae; genus Agapanthus; species Agapanthus africanus. The sequence goes on along the minus strand of CM057346.1, from coordinate 139,662,825 downwards.
ACCATGAAGAATTCAAGACGGGCCATATGGTAAAGCCGAGTATAAGAGGGTAGACACTATGTTTATCAACAAGATATACCGGTTTATCTTGCTTAATTGCGCATGTCTTGAACAAATTAGAGAGTAAGTTTTTTTTAGATTAATTGTTATATCTGTGTTTGTGTGTGTATGAAATGATATAATATTAATGTCACCATTATTTGTCGAAAACAGAATTCATTTTAATGAGGTACGTGAGGGGCATCCTGATTGGAATGAAGAACAATTGGAAAAATACCATCAGGATAATTTTTGTGATTGGATCACAGATCATGTAAGTTATTTGAATAACATTTTATTGCTAGCAGTTTTAATCTAAACTTGTATCGTTATGTATTTGTCGTAAAATTTGTTTTGTTAGATCCACGATCCGAACTTGTCTGCATCATTTGAGAGTGATTCAAGATGTTTAGCTCAATTTCATAGTACGGAGGTTGAATATTACAAAGGATTTGGTGTCCTTGGATACAAATTCGAAGTTAAGGAATTAGAAACATCCAGAACCACTCAGAATAGTGGGATTGCGACGGTAGGATCGGATGGTGTGATTTATTATGGGTACTTAAATTGTATAATCGGCATCCACTATCCCGGACGATCAGAACCCTTTTATATATTCCAGTGTACTTGGTACGATACGCGAACCGATACGGACAGGTGGAGAAGCAATCTTGGGACTTGGAAAGATGAATATGGATTGACCAGTGTGAACACACTTCGATTTTACTGGCAGGAAGATCCGTTTATCTTTCCGAACCAAGCGTTCCAAGTATACTACTCACAATGTTTGAAGCATCCGGGGTGGAGTGTTGTATGCCGATGGAAACCCAGAGATGTCTACGATGTCCCAGAATACGAGGACAGCGATGAGGACGAAGAAGAGAGAAGGCTTAAAGTGCTCCGACCGTCTGTTTCGAAGGACGGGTTGTCTTCGACCGATCATAAAGTTACGTGGGTTAGAAATGACATCGACGATGAAATCCAAGTAGATATGTATAATGCGTCCACGAAACGAAAAAGGTTATCAGTAATGTTATATTATTACTTCACATTTTACACTCTATACATATATAGTCAATACTTTTAATGATTGTCTAATGCGTCCACGAACTGTTTATCTAGATTTGATGACGATGTCGGGAGCAGCGAGGGGCGGCAGGAGCTCCAGCCGCGGCAGAGACAGAGGCAGAGGCAGAGCGGTTCTGCCGCCCGGAGAGCTTCGTAGGGAGCTTCAGAGGGCCGGTCTTGCACCCAGATCGGAGACCCCTTCGGATGCCTCCTTCCGTGTGGATTTTGCCACACCTCCAGGTATACTGCACGCATATCCATTTTGAATGTAATATTACAGATATTCATGCCTGTTTATGTCAAAATTACTTATATTGTCAATGTTTGATTGTCTAGTTGTTGGTGATGCGTCCACATCTGGGACAGAGGCCACTCCCGCTCCTCCAGGTATGTTTATATATCATATAGTGCATGTATATTGATTTAGAATGCTATATCATAAATATACACACATTCCTTTTGCTCTTACTTAGCAATTTTTATTATTGTCTAGCTGTAGGTGGTGACACCACCGTACCTGCGGGTATATTTATATATCCTATAGTGCATGCATATTGATTTAGAACGTTATATTATTGATTTACACATTCTTTTTGCAATTACTTATATAATCTATTTTTAATTGTTTAATTATAGGTGGTGCGTCCACATCTTCCGCAGGGGCCACTCCTGCCGCTTCCATACCATCCGTATCGTCTGCAGGTTAGTATGAATAAATATAAAATATTTTTTCATTTTACATATGCTCTATAGAATAAATATGAACTTCATAGAAATTTAGCGTCAATGTTTATTTTCTAGTTGCAGGGGATGCGTCCGCATCCGGGACCCCGGTTGTTCCTCACCGGAGGAACTATCGTCCCGCTCGTGCTGCTGCCCGGGCCCAGGCTCATGCGATAGTCACCGGAGATATATATCACACTTCAATTTTTGCTTAAGCTTGATTTATTAATACACCTTTGTCTTAATATTGATTGTCTTGATATTTCGTGCAGATGCAGGGCCTCTCCATCCCCGGAGGGGGACTCGAGGCCCGAATCAGTCCCATAGGCTGAGGCCTGACAGAGCTAGGGGGAGGCACCATTCCCCCTCCTTTTTACCCTTGACTATCGCTATACCGGCCCTCATGCCGAGAGGTTCGGCCGGTATATGGGGGATGGGAGCCGGCTCGTGAAGAACTATCCACTTCACGTTGAGTGGGGCGAGCAGCACCGGCGCTCATTCGCCCTCTTCTTTGATTAGGCTCGGGTACGTATTAACGGCCTATTTTCATTTGATTTATCCAATATATTTATTATTAACACTTGCAATCTAATAACAATGTTTTTTTTGTATTTTCAGTCGGATTACGATTTTTAGCCTGTACCCGACCCTGATCACCCTGGGAGGGTGCTCGACCTCCATGCTCTGTACAATGGCCTGATGAAGAACATGCAGACCAAGGTCCGATACAACAGGAATGAGCTGAAGGCCGACTGCTACTTCCTGTGGATGGCGACCCCCGAGGTAGAGAGAGCGGCCCTCCTATCTACTCCGGCATTTGCGAGAGTCGACGTAGAGACATGGCCTCTATTGTGCGAATATTTCGACTCCCAACGCAAACAGGTATGTATTTTAAATGTAATTCATTGTTTATGATATAATTTATTTCTTTGTGTTCCTTAATTAGAAAACTAAATGTTAATGCATTATGCAGAAACAGGCCGCTCAGAATACAGAGAACAGGAAGTCGGCGAAGAGGGGTCGCCCCACTTACACAGGTGGCTCGAGAAATATTACTCGAGCCATGGAGTTATCGGTAAATTACAATGGACCGACCTTTCTGAAATTCTGCAATATTAAGAGTTATTTTCTAATATTTCTAATATTAAGAGTTATTTTCTATTATTGCAGACGGCTCGGACCGTGGCGCAAGGTGGTACACCGAGCGTGCTGTCCGCATATCTTGCCGTCCACGGCACCTCGACAGATCCCGCCACGGGAGAGCTTCGATATCCCGACGTCGCTACATAGGAGTATTGCGTAAGTGTTAAATATTTATTCTACCCATATTTGAAATTTTAGTTTTGGAAGCTTCAAGTTTAAATTTTATACTTATACTTTACTGCTTAATGTGGGTGTAGGAGCGGGTGGTTGAACAGGCCGAGGCCTCGGGATCGATTTTTCCGGACAGAACGATCCGAGGCTGCTGACCCCAGTTCTGGACGCCGCACACGGAGGGCACCACGGAGGTTGGGAGAGAGGCCGGGGACTGGGCCCTAGCAGGGCCCATATGAGGTTGGACTCCACCCCGGCGGTTACTTCCTCCGTTTCCAGTGAGCGACGTGTCCAGCAGGAACTGGAGAGCTTGAGGGCCACCGTTGAGGAGTTGAAGGAGATGCTGGTATGTATACTATTTTATAGTAAAATATCATGTCATATTATACATATCAACATATCCATAATTAGTACGTAACTTGAGCTTATTTGGTTTTAGAGTTAGGTTTGATTAATCATACATACATATGTAATTAAAATAAACAACGGTTATCCAAACTAGATATCCAAATGGGATTTCGAAATAACTTGTTAATGATACGAATTCGAGTAATACACAGTTCTTACACACTTCTTACACACGTTAGGTCCAGACGCGACAGGGTACATGTCATGCATCTCCTTCGGCTGCGGCTCCGCAAGCCACTACATCGGCTGCGGTTCCGCAGACAGCTCCTATAGCTCCAGCGCCCGCTCAGACTCCCGCAGCCACGGCTCCGCAAGCGACTCCCTCGACGGCGGCTGCGCAGACCACATCGCCAGCTCCACAGGACGCTCAGACTCCCGCTCGCGCCGAATTGCAAAGTTTATTGACCGAGGAGCAGGCGCGCGTTATTCTATCGTTATTCAGAGGTGGAGCTGGACCGAGCTAGGGTAGCTTTTTGGTTCTTATTTTTTGAAACATGTATTTATTTATATCATACATATTGTACTACATTTTGAAAGGATATTGATATTGATATTGGTTTATATTTATATCATATTCAGTATTTGGGTTTCTTTTGTATATTATATGCGTGAGATGTGATTATGAATACTGCGATATATGTTGTGTGATGATTAATTTTATATTTTATTAATATATATATTATTGTGCACAGGGCGAGAAAAAATAAGGCAGCCCCTTTTTAAAAAAGAAACAGATAATGTGTACCTATGGATTAATCCGTAGGTACACATGTTGCCCCTACGGATTAAGCCGTAGGGGCAAAATATCAGCAGTAACTGATATTTCCCACTAATCTCAGTGTCAGGGGGGTTGGGATTGTCCCTACGGATATATCCGTAGGGGCAAACGTAGACCCCTACGGTTATAGCCGTAGGGGCATAATATCAGGATTCCTGATATTTTGCCCCTACGGATAAGTACCTACGCATATATCCGTAGGGGCTACTTCTTGGACCTACGGATAAATCCGTAGGTACAGTTAATATAATTAAAATAACCGTAAATAAAATAACTTTTTTTCCCTACGCCCTAATCCGTAGGTGCAAATGTACCTACACAGAACTCCGTAGGGGCAAGTTTTTGACCGTAGGGGCAAGTGCAGGGCTTCAACGTGCACCTACGGCGTTTGCACCTACAGATGAATTTTTTGCCCATACAGATATATCCGTTGGGGCAGTGGGTTGCCCCTACGGGTAAATCCGTAGGGGCAACCCTTATTTCTAGTAGTGAAATCATTTGGCCCTATATAAAGGACCCTAGACTTCAAGTCTAATAGACAGAAAAATAGAAAAAAAAACCTCTGCAAACTTTGAGAAAACTCAAAGAAAAAGAAAGGCAAGCCTTTAGCAAAAGAAGATCATTTCTTCAAGGTAAAGAATTAATTCTTGAACAATAGAGATGAAACCATCTCGTAAAAAGAAGAAGAAACATCTTCTAAAAAGATCTTAGATCTATAAAAAGACCAAGGTCTTTGATTAAAAAGAAAAGATCAAAAGATCTAATCATAAAAAAATAATAAACAAAAGAAGTATTTTACTTCTGTCACGACCCACAAGGTACGGAACGCGACCGGCACTTAATTTACGAAACGTCTCAAGGCGTCCGTAAATAAGTAAGCCGAAGCCCAGAATACAAAACCCAATTAAGAATTTGAGTGAAAGAAAACCAATTTATTTAAAACATTTTTCACCATTAATCCACATCAAGTCCCTTTTTAAAATAACCTTCGTCTTTCCAAAATTCCTGTAGAATTTCCTTTGTAAACCAGGCCCCAAACGGGCGCAAAACCGAAAAATAAATAACATGAATATGGCATCCCCAAGCGGGAGCTAGCTCTTCGCCTCAAGGCGGTCACAAATCCCACGCAATGTAAAACAACAATATACATAAATAAGTATGAAGCATGGGTAAAATAACATGTCGACTCAAGTGAGCTCGACCCCAAATAACATATCATAAAATCCCCAAGTCTCACAACCTCGTCTCTAGGTCAATATACAGTAATCCAAATAACTGGTACAGCTGAAATAGTAGTAGTAGCAGTGGCAGCAGCAGCAGTAGATGGAGTACTCTAGATACAATGAGCATATATATATGGTGGGACAAAATGATAACAACCCACCTATGAGCAAAAGCCTCGAGTCCAAGCAAAAAGGGCAAAATGAGCAAAAGTGTCCGCCGCTACAGTGCTGACGGAACGGACCTGCGGAAAAGCTGGGGCACAACGGGGGTGAGTTGCCAGCTCGTGAGTAATAAATAACATTTACTAAGGCTATCGTATGCATGTACACAAGTATCCTAGCATCTCTAAAACAAGTATGGCTATATGTACTAGCAGGTATGTATGCATCATCAGGGTTCTAACCAGTATGTCACATGGGTGCAATAACAGGTATGTATGCCACATGAGTCAACTCAGGATTTCATCATGAAGGTATAAAAATTGTTCATTCATTTGTTTTGAAAACTTCTTTTAAACATCAGCATAATATCCATGAAATCAATAAAATTCGTGTCCAGCAACGACACCTCAAATTTGTCTAAATCTCATATATCCGTGTCAAGCATCTCTGGACTAAGCCATCTAGCTGATCCATGTCAAATATCCAAATCTCAATCTAGCGGTCACGGTCGGTATCCTCTGGATATCTGCCGTGCCAAATGAAGTCACCGGTAGGTAATCCGTCCCCTGCCAGGCTCAACGCCATCATCTGCGATCCTCTTGCCTCGGGGTACCTTACCGGGCCCACCATGTACCCGTGACGGTTCCTCCACTCCTCGACACGGATCTCGAAAACCACAGCAAACTCATGGTGGACGACACTTTACATCACTAGAAAACCGCAACTTTTATATCTAAAAGATCGTAAGTTTGAAAATCTTGCGGCTTTCCCCGAAATCCAGAAATATCATAAATCTCATGAAATCATCATGGTGCACATGCCAATGATAATGAATGCATAAGGTGTCAATTTGCAATGTATGATTTATACTAAGCATGAGCAAGTGAATTAATACATTTGCACGAGAAAAGCAATTCTTATGATTTCATTTTAAATATTTATTGCAATAGTACAATTCTAAGCAATTAACATGTTTCAGATTTGCAGTTATCTAGTGTTGTGACATGGCAATTACCAGGGTGTGTGTCCACATGAATAGTGCTCGTGCTACATATAAAAACCTGGTAATGGTGCATGTGTCCTACAAATGAGTTTGCGTATATGGGTATAACATATTGATCTAATTGCAGCAATTATCATGCAAGTATTATTATTCTAATGTCACAAGTGATATCAAGTCTACTATTTTCCAGATAACTAAATCTATCGGGCGACTTGCGCCATCCAAACGATCGTCCCCCGTAGATATTAAATCTACTCACCCGTGATCCCGTGTTAGGTATGTCCGACCACCTGCTTCCCTTTCTCCGCTGCGCTCGAAGTCCCTGCCGGTGAACCTAGAATTTACAAAAGTCACCGTATAAGGAAAAATCCTGCAAAACACGATATATCTATAAAAAGGATACGCGTGCGTGAAACTAAACGCGCGTGCACACGACACGACGCGGTGCGCACAAACCCACCAGAACCTACGCCGACGCGTTGTGTCGCGCAGCGCGCCACAGAACCACGCGTATCACGCGCGTGTCGCACGAGACTTAAAACATCGGAAACACATTATTAGCTCCAGATTTCATCTGGGACAAAAACAAGGGAAATAAACAAGACCAAACACATAACCCAACCTACATACACTACATACCCAAAAACCAGGGCAATCCTACCCTATTGGGCCGGTGGAAAAGGGGGGTCAGGCCGGCCCAAATCCGGCGAAATGGGTCCAGGTTGCTACCCTATGGTCCTAGTACAGTTTATATCCTAATGTATATGTTTGCTTGTTTAAAATATCACCCTAAGTATAGCAGATTTTAAATATCCAAGAAGGCTAGTTAAAGTACCAAGTGTGCACAAAGGGGTATTTTAAGGAACTAGGTAGGTTAAACAGGAAACAAGTGATACCAACAGCATACCTAGGGTTATCTTAACTTTAAACACCCTGAAATTCCCTGTTCTCCACAAAATCACCCAAGTTAGCATCAAAGTCCACCAAAATCACAATAATATGGCTACACAACTCCAGATTTTGTCTCAGGTGAAAACTTAACAAGTAAACAATGCCAACCTCAGGAAAATACCCACAGACACCCCTACACACAAACACACACACTCTCTCACACAGGTGGCCGGCGTCGCCGGTCAGGGAAGAGGAGGCCGCCGGCCATCCTCCGGCCAGAGGGGTTCGGGTCCCACACAAAACTCCAGAAAACCCTGCATACTAATCTAGTCTTGTTTGCTAATCTAGAACAAGTACCTTTTAATAGCAGATCCTAATATCACCACGCAATTCTAACACTAATTAGCTAACAACTCATATTCTAGCAACATGGACAGAGTTTAGGAAATATACCCCCTAGGAATCTCACAAACAAGGAGAAGGAGGAGAAGGAGGGAGTGTGTGCTGTTGCTAAAGCTCCTGGTGTTGCAAAACTTGGCTGGAACAGAGCTGAATTGTTGCTGTTGATCTTGTTGTTGCCGATGCTGCTAGCTGATGCTGTTCTTTTGCTAGTGTTGCTGTTTTGAAGCAGTAGCAGCACGTGGAGAAGATGTTGAAGTATTTGTGGTGGAGTGTGGTGTTGTGTGTTGAACTATGGGCTGGTATGATGTGATGCTGCTGCTGTTTTTCATGGGGTTAGGTGGCTGTTGCAGCAGCAATTGCTGACCTTAAGGCTGAAATTGGGCAGAATTTGGGGCTGATGTGATGTTGGTGCGGCTTTTGATATAGTTACGGCTAAGCTAGGGGTTATAGGTGTTGGTGAAATAGACTTTTGGTGGCTGAAATGGTGGTATGTGGCTGATTTGTCTTTGGCTGATGTGATGTTGTTGAAATGGGCTGATATGTGGGGTTGAAATGTGCTGTTTTGGTGGCTATATGCTGGTGTGCGGTCGAGATAACATCCTACAAGATAACCATAAAACTAGATAGATCACTAGAACCTGTTTTGGTAAACTTTTTACCAAAAGACCCCACATTAACACGCAATTACTACTAAACACAGACTCAGGTGTTACAACTTCATTGACAGATTTTTGATCTATAAAGGCAGAGCCTTTATAAAAACAAGAACTTTTGTTCTTGGATCTCGAGGCAAAGCCTCCTTTGAAGAATATAAATTTGTTCTTTGATCTTAAAAATTGATCAAAATGCGCTTTGCGCTATTGAACAGTGCCTTGCACTCATGAATTGCGCTTTTGCGCTTCTTGGACCGGCGCTCAGCGCCGAAACATACCACGTGTCAACCATAGACACGATCTGGGCTTTGCGCTCCTGAAAACAGCGCACTGCGCTCTTGGGCTGGCGCTCAGTGCCAAGCGCGCCACGTGTTACTCACTGGCGCACCCACAAACTAGCGCAGCGCGCTCATAAATTAAAAGCGCAAAGCGCTAATAAACTAGCGCTTAGCGCTAAGCGCGACACGTGTCCTCTTCGCGTGCGCTACCCGACAGAAGAGCAATATGCTCTTTGACTAGCGCAAAACGCCTGGCACGCCACGTGGCGCACTGTCAGAACACACATTGTTCTGATGAATGCTATGCATTCAATATATAAAAAAAAAGTCAGAGCCCAATGCTTAGCATTATTAAAAGGGCAGAGCCCAAATAAAGGCCTAATGGCCAGAACAAAAATAAAATGTTAAACATTTTTAACCGGACTTAGCCCAATTCTGGCCATAAGTCCTCAACTTAAATTAGACTGAGCCCATCTGCTCTTCCAATCAATTTACACCCGGTTCGAGGGTACATCTCTTTACTCCTCTGATATCTGTCGTTGTAATCCTTCAACGTCGTCAGAGAGGTGACGGGTCCCGGCAACCATACATTTCATAGCCTATGACGTCTTTAAACTGGACTGTGGGGTCCTTAAGCCCACGGACTATGATGTCCTTAACCTTGACTGTGGGGTCTTTAAACTCACGGACTATGATGTCCTTAACCTTGACTGTGAGGTCTTTAAACTCACGGACTATAATGTCCTTAACCTCGACCGTGATGTCTTAAAACTAACAACGGACTGTGGAGTCCTTAAATCCACGAACTATGATGTCCTTAACCTCGACCGTGATGTCTTAAAACTAACAACGGAATGTGGAGTCCTTAAATCCACTGACTATGATGTCCTTAATCTCGACCGTGATGTCTTAAAACTAACATTGGACTGTGAGATCCTTAAACTCACGGACTATGATGTCCTTAACCTCGACCATGATGTCTTAAAACTAACATTGGGCTGTGGGGTCCTTAAACTCATGGACTATGATGTCCTTAACCTCGACCATGATGTCTTTAAACTAACATTGGACTGTGGGGTTCTTAAACTCATGGACTATGATGTCCTTAACCTCGACCGTGATGTCTTTACACTAACATTGGACTGTGCGGTCCTTAAACTCATGGACTATGATGTCCTTAACCTCGATCGTGATGTCTTTAAACTAACAATGGACCGTAATGTCCTTAAACTAACAATCGACCGTAATGTCATTAAACTAAACAATACAGCCCAATTGCTCTCTTGTCGGATCTAAATGGTCCCGTTAAGTTGATCTTAGTCTAAATTTAGGCTAATGTATCCTTAACAAACGTTTAAGTTGATCATAGTCTCAAATGAGGCTAACGTATACTTAAACCCAACCCCAAACCTAAATCTAAGAAAGATACGGATTTGGACTAGTCCACGCCCTACGGGCGACAACATAACTTAGTCTTCGTATACAATCCACTGGCAACCAAACACAAAACAAACACCCACGACACGAAATGACCATCTGGAGAAGGAGAGAGCTGTTACCGCGATGCGGTAGCGTAATTAACTGCAGGGGCTTGCGCCTGCAGGGAAGAGCGTCCCCACAATCAAAAACCCCTCAGAAGAGGGGGAATCTGACGAAGTCTGCTACATCGGCCGCATCCGTTTAAACCTTCGATACATGGTGCCATAAATTAACTTGGCATTTTCGGAGAGGTAGACGGATAGCACCAATTAGCATCTGTCCCGAATTTCAGGCAAGACGTTCATCGCATCTCCGCCGCGTCTTTCGGAGGGGAACACTCCCTACGAGTCGTGAGGATCTCGTAGGTGAATTTTCTCCTTAGGAATCGTGAGGATTCCTAAGTGTGTGCTTTCTTATAAATCGTAAGGATCTTACAAGAGTGTTTTCTCCTTATAAGTCGAGAGGACTTAGAAGTGTTTGTTCATCAAATGAGGGCATTCCTTGTCGTTGGTGGGACTCGGCAAGGAAATGATTATTTATACCCGTGGATTGTATACAAGGGTCAGTACTGAGCCGCTTGTAGGGCAATCTGGGCAAGGTGATGGCTTAAGAACAGGTTCAGACCTTGTAGCTTAAGGCTTCTGAATCTTATGAGCCATGAGGGTCTCATAAGAGGGTTCTCGTTACGAGTCGTGAGGATCTCGTAAGTGTAACTTCTTCCCAGGAATCGTGGGGATCCCCAAGTGTGTCGCTCCTTTGTGAGTCGTAAGGATCTCACGTAGGTAGTTTTCTCCTTACAAGGTCTAGAGGACTTTGCAAGTGTTTTTTAACGAGATTGCGCCCTCTCAGGATTTCACAAACTCGCCGGTAGCCCTGCTGTTTTTACCCACGGAGCCCTTTCGGATTTTCATCCGTGCCCATCTTGCTTATGGACGTACCTTTTTTTTTGCGAGTATGGAACTCAAGATCTGATACCAATCTTAGCATCAGTATCGCTGCGACTGGAATGTTGCCAGGAGCGAATCATCATTTGCCGTGAATGGACTTGGAATTTAATACCAATTTAGGCATCAGCATCGCTACCACTGGGACAATGCCAGGAGCGAATCATCATTTGCCTCCATCGATTCGAACAAAGATGGCTTAGAAAACAGGGTTAGGATCCTGTCGACTAAGGCTTTTGACTTCATGAGCCGTAAGGGTATCATAAAGATGTTTCTCCTTACGAGTCGTGAAGATCTCATAAGTGCGTTTCTCCTCAGGAATCGTGGGGATCCCTAAGTGTGTTGCTCCCTTGTGAGTCGTAAGGATTTCACGCAGGTATTTTCTCCTTACAAGGTCGAGAGGACCTTGCCAGTGTGCATGAATTTTTTACGAGTCTGCGCCCTTTTGGGTTTTCACAGACTCGCCGGTAGACCTGCTGTTTTTACTCACGGAGCCCTTTCGGGTTTTCATTCGTGCCCATTTTGCTTACGGACGTACCGTTTTTTTTATTTTACAAGCTTGCGCCTGATCAGTCGAAAATATTATATTTTTAACACGTTAATTTCCCTATCATTTGCACTCATCTAGTAGTGTTCGGTTTGCATATTACACATATTAGCAAAACAGCTGTAAAATACCAGATTACCTGTGTTGTATACTAAAACCGGCATTTCGAGGGAAATTGTGTGTTTATCATGGCATCACATCATTCTTGTGTAGCGCAACACTTGTTTCGAAGTCTGTGCAGGAAATTCCAGAAACCGAGCCAAAATTGTCAAATTGCTGATAAAAAATACACCAACTCAATGACTTGAGATCTGGAAATAAACTAAAGGGTACTACAAGATTCAACACATCATAGAATAACCCCAATGACAGAACAAAGCACCACAGAGAAGTTGATGCACCAAGGCACCATAATGGCCGCGGATCCGCGGCCTTAGCAGGCATTTGCCGCGGATCCGCGGTGAGTATGACACGTCATCACCTCTGATTTGCTCCATTATTCTTCTCCCAAGTCCAGAAACTCTTCAAGCTTCCCAGAACACTCCAGAGTCTTCTGCCAGATCAGCAAGCTCCTTGATCAAAGCTAAACACTCCAAGCTTCCAAAGCAAGCTTCCTTAACTACCTTAAAGCCTAGAAGCTTCTCCCTAACCTCCAAGCTTATGAAGGAAGCTAACCTTAATTAACTAATTCTAGAACCTTCCTCCTAACTACCAAGCTTATGAGAGAAGCTAACCTAGACTAAGCTTACACGGGAAGCTAACCTAATCCTAGATTCTTAAGGAAGCTAATCATTCTTAAGCCTATAAGAGGGACCCTAGGCTTCACTTCTAAAGTTGTTGAAAGTTCTTCATCTTCCACCCACAAGTTGAGTGACACAACTTGTGTCTCAAAACCCTAACCCTAATCCAAATTCCAAAGCCAAATTCAAGATCCCGAGTACCAAATCAAGCAAGAAGCCTTCAACCTTTTAGGAGCAGAGTCGATCTTCAATCGAGCAAGTGATCCAAGCCGATCCGCGACTCAAGGAGACGAGCGAAGCCAAATCGACGATCGAGTTCTTTCCTCTTGTAGTTCTTGAGTGAATTGTAATGGAATTGTTGATAAATAAAAGGTGAAATTCTTTAATCTTGCTTTCTTTAAATTCTTGCATCATGATTCGATCTCAATTTGTGATTGTGTTTCTTGTTGTGATGTTTAAGTAAAACTCCGCTCGTAAAGGAGTCGAGACGATCAATAGATCGATGATGTAACAAATCTTAAAATGATTCTCAAGTCCTACGAGTTTGTAAACCCTAGCAAATTAAAGAATCGACAACCTAGTTTCGTTGCGATGCTTTCTTGATTGTGATCGCTCGAAATTAGGGATCCATGGCCGATTCTTGAATTTACTAGAGGTTAGAATGTGAATGATATCGACGAAGGAACAAGAGATAGATGATGAAACCCTAGTTTCACAAGAAATCCCTAATTCTCGTTGATCATCATCGATCTAGTATCAATTCATCGATGGATAAGAATATGTAATCGCTAGATTTCATCACATCTATAGATCCGATCGATTCCTACGAGCCTCACTTCGATTCTTGATATTTGATTTGGAAATCTTCACATCTCAATTCTTGATGTTTAATGTTTCCTTGATTCTTGCTATTAGATATAGATTTTTCTAATTCTTGAACTTCAAATCTTTAAATCATGAATTGTTTCTTTTCTTTTCTTTAAATTTTCGACTCATCTAATTCGAAACACGAACGATTACACTTTCCCTGTGGACAATCCGCACTTACTAACGCGCTACAATCGACACCGTTATTGATTGCGGTCAAAATATTTTTAGTTGTGATTTCTATACATTTTCCAACTACACACCGAGAATTCGAAATCAATCAAATGGCGCCGTTGCCGGGGATAGTGTGCTAATTGTTCGTATTTTGAAATTTGAGTTGAAAATTTTATTCCATCTATATTTTTAGATCAAAATTCGCACAAACCCTAAACGTGTTGTTGTGATTTGTTGCGAGGAAATCTGGAATCTGTGGAATTTTTTTTCAGAATATACCAGAGAGATCAAGGAGTGAACAGTAGCTTGCTGTGGAATTTGTGTGCAGTGAACAGTCTTTTCGACCGCGCATCCGCGGCAATAGGGGACTAAAACCGCGGTTCCGCGGCGTTATTAACTCATCTCTGCATCAAAATTCTCAGGTGACTTCTATACTTTCTTATCTCCTTCTCTGTCTGCTCCAATTAACAATTTGCTGCAGGTTTCTTTGCAAAAATTCGCAGCGCCGCAAAAAGAAATAAAAATTGTGTGTTTTTGATTATTGGTTGTTTGCATATTAATACGGAAATTAAGGGGCAATGACCAAATCCAGATTAGGTGAGGAGTTCATTACCCTTCCTAAGCCCCAAAAATCACAAACTTGCATCCGCATTACCCTCATTAACAAAAAAATATCTAGATATGACTCTAAGGACCGTCGCGCTCACTTAGGACAAGAGAAGGCCGTGGGTAATCCATTGCTTATCCGTGTTTCTTTTGTGGTGTCTAAGGCAAGTGTGTCTAAGGCTAGTTTTTATTAATTAGGCCCACTACTTACGTAGTGGAGTACCTTCCCACTTACCTGGCACTTACCTGGCCACATGAGAGACAAAGAGGCAGTGGAGGATTGATCCTGCGACTTGTCTTTTGGCAGTTAGGAGCGGTCTAGAGCCTTGACCTAGGTGACCACTAGACTTAGGGTTGCTTGTTGCATTTGTTGTGATTTGCATCATTTTTTTCAAAAATCCGTATTCTTTTTCAAAACAAACACCAATCATATCATTTCCCCTAATTATATTTTCACGCTGCCACTTGTACTAAACCTTTTAGTACAAGATAGGCTGGACACGGGATTCTAGTGCCCGTTTAGTCCGCGTTTCCCCGATCGACCCCGAAGTCGGTATTTCTACATTTATCTCTTCTTTACCCACCACCACACCCACTTCGATGGATGCTTCTCCATCGAACTTCTTTACCACTACTCTGCCGCCGTCCGCAGGTGCACAGAATCCACCCCGCATCTCTCTCCAAGAGAGGTGCTATCCTATTCGAGGTCCTCTTTCGACCTGCTTATCCATTCCACCAGCCAACGGGGACAATTTTCAGATTAAACCCCAATACATCAACCTTCTACCAAAATATCACGGTCTCGACTCTGAAGACGCAAATGCCTTTATCGCCAAATTTGAAAATGTATGCGCTATGATGGGTACTTCACAGCTTTCTGTGGATGCTATGCGTCTTCGTCTTCTCCCATTCACCTTGTGCGATATAGCCGAGAAGTGGCTGTATAACACTACCGCACATTCCATTTCAAACTGGGAAGAATTCGTCAAAGCATTCCTTAAGAAATTCTACCCACATCAGAAAACAGCTCGAGTCCGTAGCGAAATAAATCAATTCACCCAGCTTCCAAATGAACCATTTTCAAAATGTCTTGAACGCTTCAAGGATCTGTTAGTCTAATGTCCACATCACGAAATCCCTAGATGGGAACTGTGCAGAATCATATATGAGGGCATTAATCCTAACACAAGACAGACCCTTGAATCCATGTGTCAAGGCAATTTTATGACCAAAGATGATGGGGAAGCCTTGAAATTCCTAGAAGATTTCGCTGAAAAATCTTTACAGTGGGGGGGTGTGAGTCAATCGTCTAGGGCTGGCAATAACCAATCGGATGTTTCCATAGGAGTTAGAGCTAAAATTTCAGCTATAAATAAGAAACTCGAGACTATGGAAAATAAATTTTTAGCCGCCCTAAATCAAATGTCACTCTCCAAAACTGTATGTGGATGTTGTTCTGATCCTTCTCATCTCACGGAAGAATGTCCACTAAATTCTCCGTTTCAAGGTCATGAGCATACCAATGCTGCTTTTCAAAGACCTAGAAACGATCCATTTTCTTCCACATATAATAAGGGATGGAGGAATCACCCCAATTTTGCTTGGAACCAATCACAATCTTAAAACACGGTTCCAACCCAAAACAATTTCCAAAGGGTCCCTCCACCACAACAGCAACCACCACAATTGAGTCAGCACCCCTTCCAATTACAAAACTTCCAAAATCCGGTCAACACACCCGCACCATCTAGTCCTTTACAGTTGACCGGAACTGATGAATCCTCTTCATTTGCACAATACATGAATTTTGTCCTAACAAATATCATGCAAGTTTCGGCTGAGATGAAGTCTTCCGTCGATAAGATTGAGAAAAACTCTGCGTCCCAAAGTGAGACTATTAAATCGATGGAAGCAGAAATTGCACAATTAAAAACCGAAATGAGTGCAAGAGAGAAAGGGAAACTTCCAGCTCAACCTTTACCCAATCCTGGCTATTCACATCATGTGAATGAAATCACGTTGAGATCTGGAAGAGTGCTTGACAATCACGTTAGGGAAGAAATTGATGACACTGAAAAATCTATCAATGATACCCCGGCTGAGACCTTTCCTTCCACTTCTACTTCTAATTCTAACCCCAGTTCTTCTACCCCACCACCTTCTTCCGAGCCTATTCTTCGTTTTCCCAAAGGCTCGCCACCTCAGCAAACCTCTTCTAGTCTACCACCGACGATCCCCACTTCTATTCTGGGATCGGTTCCAAACACACTTCCTTCTCCTATGATGAACCCAGCGCTTATTGCTAAAGCACCTTATCCTAATCGGTTAAGGGCTAACAAATCGAGTCCACATATGGAGAAGATTATGGACATGTTTAAGCAAGTTAATATCAACATCCCTCTCCTAGATGCCATCCAACAAGTTCTGTCCTATGGGAAAACTCTTAAGAACTTGTGCACTAGGAAGAGGAAGACTCAAGTGCCCAAGAAGATATTCATGGCAAAGACTGTAGACACGGCTTTCCCCCAACAATTACCACGAAAATGTAAGGACCCTGACTGTCCTACTATTTCTATTTCTATTGGGGGAAAACACATTAACCGTGCTCTACTTGACCTTGGCGCTAGTGTTAACTTGCTTCCATACTCGGTTTATGAGCAGTTAGGTATCAGAGTGTTAAAGACCTCGAGCATAACTCTCCAGATGGCTGACCGATCAATCACCAAACCTAGGGGTGAACTGGAGGATGTGTTAATAAAAATCGGTGAATTTATATTCCCTGTGGACTTTATTGTAATTGATACACACCCTGTAGCGAACCCACGGAATCAAATTCCGGTGATTTTAGGTCGCTCCTTTTTGGCCACTTCCAACGCTATCATCAACTGTCGTAATGGTTCTATGACCCTATCTTTCGGGAATAGGTCAATTGAGCTGAGCATTTATAAGTTGGGAAGTGTACCCTCCGAACCTACTGCTCAGGTCTGTTCTGTCGACTTAATGGATGTCGACAGCAGCGAATTTGATGATCCTCATGATACCGATCTTGACTCTTTTCATACGTTGTTGTTTGACCCAACTATGTATCATACACATACGGACTCTTCTACCGAGTTGTCCGGGTCAACAACTAACACTGATTATGAACCGTTTTTGGAGTCTGAAGATCACCCAGCGTTTTGTGATGACATTATTCTCCGGGGTATTGATGGAACTTTTGAGAAAATCTTCGCTGATGAACTCGCATTTTTCAATGACACGGGTGTTGAGATGAATCATCTCCCAATCAATGAAATTGAACCTCCACCCCTTCTTTTGGACTGTAAAAAGAATGCGAGCAATCCATCACATTCACTGCATTGTCTCTCCAAAATAAGACGCACACACATTCTATTCCACCACTTACCCTTTCTCCACTTCTTCCACCAACCAGAGCACTACATTGATAAAATCTTCGAATGGTTGGTGTTAACTTTCGGTCTTTGCAAACCTTGGCATCGACCAATGATTCTTGACCCCCTCTTGTGATTTTCAAATATTAACATTGCTTAACTCAAGTTTGGGGGGTATAATCTGGCTCTTGATAAGAAAATTTTTACACAAAATGATGAGCCAAAAATAAGTTTGGGGGAGGATCTTCACTTAAATATTTTGTCCCCATTAATAAATTTCCTCCCAAGCTTAAAGGTTTTTTGAGATCTAGCGGATGGCAACAGTAAGGACACTGTTGAAAACAAGTTTGGGGGAGGTTTGTGCTTATTTTCGCATCATTTGCATCATACTTTGCATAAGCAAAAAACATTTTTAAAATCTATAAAAATTTAAAAAAAATTCAAAAAAAAAATATAAAAATATTTTGTACATAAATAAGATAATAAAAGATTAGATAGTGAAAAATTACATCCAAAAGATTAGAAAAATTTAAGAAAACCAAGAAAATTAGAAGTTTTCTTATACGAACTAGTAATAAATAGTTATGAGCCGTTGTCCTAAGGGTTAGTAAGATGAAGGAAGTCACTAATCTGAGGATAAAAATAAGTCTGAAAAATAGTTCCTATTCTGGAAGCCAAACATTTTGAACGTTGATGCCGTACTATTCGCACTTACACACGTCTTGAAGCTTGGGATAGTAGAGGATACCTTGAAATGCTCTTGTCTAAAAGCCAAAGTATGAAGGAAAATAAAAAAATGAATAAAATATAAAAATGGTGAAGAAAAATGAACACTGGTTTTGTTATCGCCAAGGCAGCAATAAAAAAATATAGCGAGGGTGCCTCTTCACCTAGTGCTCTAAGGCCAACTGGTCTGGGAGTCACTGCTAAGCCTTAGGTGGTGCAAGTCGAGGAAAAACACCAAATAAGCAAGCATATGAGTAATCGGTCGGTTAGTACTTCAAGAAGTATTAACGGTCGCATGAAAGTGTGTGAGAAAATTCATCTAAATATTCATTAATTAAAAAGTACTGAGGTGGATGGACAAGAGTATGATAGCTTGAATTGAATTCTCCGGGTGTAGGGATGTTCTTTACACACACATAGGGTTATATGATCGATATTAGGAAGAAAGATAAGAATGAAGAATAAAGACGATGTTTTACTGAGGGATGATGTGATTTCTGACATCTTTTCATGACTATTAAGATAGGGCTCATGACAACCGAAAAGCTAGCTTAGTTGGAAACCCTAATTTTCAAGGCTTTTCTTTTACAATTCTTATCTTTAAATGTAATATTCACGGTCTTCCTTTTATTATTGTATTTTGTGGGTGCAATCCGCTGAAAACTCTCAGGAGACAACACTCCTCCTACTAGCGACACCTAGAGGTTTAAAGGCTTGTTGCACATGCTCAGTGCAATCGTGTTGCCTATGAAAGTGTGCTAGTTAGTTTTTCTCTTTCTTTATTTTCTCCTTCTCTTTTTAATAAAATAGTTCGCTCGAGAAGACAGAAAATAAGTTTGGGGGAATTTGATCAGTGAAAATATTGTATTTTTAACATGTCAATTTCCCTATCATTTACACTCATCTAGTAGTGTTCGGTTTGTATATTACACATATTAGCAAAACAGCTATAAAATACCAGATTACCTGTGTTGTATACTAAAACCGGCATTTCGAGGGAATTGTGTGTTTATCATGGCATCGCATCATTCTTGTGTAGTGCAACACTTGTTTCGAAGTCTGTGCAGGAAATTCCAGAAACCGAGCCAAAATTGTCAAATTGCTGATAAAAAATACGCCAACTCAATGACTTGAGATCTGGAAATAAACTAAAGGGTACTACAAGATTCAACACATCATAGAATAACCCCAATGACAGAACAAAGCACCACAGAGAAGTTGATGCACCAAGGCACCATAATGGCCGCGGATCCACGGCCTTAGCAGGCATTTTCCGCGGATCCGCGGTGAGTATGACACGTCATCACCTCTGATTTGCTCCATTATTCTTCTCCCAAGTCCAGAAACTCTTCAAGCTATGACAATTTCCAGAACACTCCAGAGTCTTCTGCCAGATCAGCAAGCTCCTTGATCAAAGCTAAACACTCCAAGCTTCCAAAGCAAGCTTCCTTAACTACCTTAAAACCTAGAAGCTTCTCCCTAACCTCCAAGCTTATGAAGGAAGCTAACCCTAACTAACTAATTCTAGAACCTTCCTCCTAACTACCAAGCTTATGAGAGAAGCTAACCTAGACTAAGCTTACAAGGGAAGCTAACCTAATCCTAGCTTCTTAAGGAAGCTAATCATTCTTAAGGCTATAAGAGGGACCCTAGGCTTCACTTCTAAAGTTGTTGAAAGTTCTTCATCTTCCACCCACAAGTTGAGTGACACAACTTGTGCCTCAAAACCCTAACCCTAATCCAAATTCCAAAGTCAAATTCAAGATCCCGAGTACCAAATCAAGCACGAAGCCTTCAACCTTTTAGGAGCAGAGCCGATCTTCAATCGAGTAAGTGATCCAAGCCGATCCGCGACTCAAGGAGACGAGCGAAGCCAAATCGACGATCGAGTTCTTTCCTCTTGTAGTTCTTGAGTGAATTGTAACGGAATTGTTGATAAATAAAAGGTGAAATTCTTTAATCTTGCTTTCTTTAAATTCTTGCATCATGATTCGATCTCAATTTGTGATTGTGTTTCTTGTTATGATGTTTGAGTAAAACTCCGCTCGTAAAGGAGTCGAGACGATCAATAGATCGATGATGTAACAAATCTTAAAATGATTCTTAAGTCTTACGAGTTTGTAAACCCTAGCAAATTAAAGAATCGACAACCTAGTTTCGTTGCGATGCTTTCTTGATTGTGATCGCTCGAAATTAGGGATCCACGATCGATTCTTGAATTTACTAGAGGCTAGAATATGAATGATATCGACGAAGGAATAAGGGATAGATGATGTAACCCTAGTTTCACAAGAAATCCCTAATTCTCGTTGATCATCATCGATCTAGTATCAATTCATCGATGGATAAGAATATGTAATCGCTAGATTTCATCACATCTATAGATCCGATCGATTCCTACGAGCCTCACTTCGATTCTTGATATTTGATTTGGAAATCTTCACATCTCAATTCTCGATGTTTAATGTTTTCTTGATTCTTGCTATTAGATATAGATTTTTCTAATTCTTGAACTTCAAATCTTTAAATTATGAATTGTTTCTTTTCTTTTCTTTAAATTTTCGACTCATCTAATTCGAAACACGAACGATTACACTTTCCCTATGGACGATCCGCACTTACTAACGCGCTACAATCGACACCGTTATTGATTGCGGTCAAAATATTTTTGGTTGTGATTTCTATACATTTTCCAACTACACACCGAGAATTCGAAATCAATCAGCGCCCTTTCGGGTTTTCACAAACATCGCCGGTAGTCCTGCTGTTTTTACTCACGGAGCCCTTTCGGGTTTTCATCCATGCCCATTTTGCTTGTGGACAAACCGTTTTTTTTTGTTCAAGTGGGATATTCCACTTGACTGCTGGACTCGTTCATAAGCCTCTTGATATCCTTTCTATTCTTTGAGAAGAAAGGACCATCTTACGTAGAGATTCTTTCTCCAGTGAGAAATATGCCCCCTGTGTATACCTCGGGGGGAGCGAGTACCCACGCCATCGCTATTTTGGTGACAAGTTGTTTCAAAGTCGCTCATTTTTTTTGTTGAGCGTCGGCAACAAATACCACCTTACCTCCGCTTTTCATTCATCTTCATCAGATGATGAAGGGTCTTGACTGAGCTGATCCAATCGAGTCATTTTATCCATGAGCCCTTGGAAGACTGTCGGCTTGAAGAGGGCCATATACGAGGACGCTTTTGAATTTGGGTCAAGGGTGGCTATGAGCATTCCCATGGATGCAACTTCATTGATACGTTGCTTGTATTTGACCAGAGATTTCGCCATTGGGTAACACATTGAACCCAAGTCTCATTCAGTCTAACCCTTTCGTTGACCAATACTGCCACGGTAGTGCGTTTATTTACACCAGTGAATCTCTGACGGGAGGGCATCTCTATTTCGTCGAAGTTATTCATGGAGTCATTCGAGAGTTCCGCATACCATTCGAAGGCAATTCCTTCCAGACAGCCGATGAACTGTCAGAGGAGAAGTATATCAGTATTGCTGCACATGGGTCCAAATCGCGCAATGTTCCGACTATTCCTTTGTACATGTGGCACGTTGGAAGTGTGTACTCTGGCGGGTATTGTATTTGATTGCGCCATGTCGGATACGGTCGACCAATCTTGATTGATCTATTTGCGGCTTCACTGGCGTAGTGAGCTTCGATTTGCTGAGCGATATATTCGTTCAGCTTTGCTTTTAGGAATCATTTTCTCCTCAGCCATTGATAAGCTTTGCAGAGGATTTGAAATGTCATCCTTATCTTTAAGACTGACTACCGGCAGTTCATCTGCCAGTGGTTTCGATTGAACCATCATTCAAGGCATATTCCGAATCAGAAAGGCCATCTGGTTTATTTTAGTGGAAATTTTTGCCGCTTCTGCATCTCCCTTTTTCAGAGAGCGCTTTAGGAAATCAATATCCGACTCTTTCTGTATTCTTTCTCCAGGCGCGTCTTCGGGATTTTCCTTAGATGATGGATTAGTGAGTGGTGCCGCCTGAGCAAGCATCTCTTACAGCTTTTCATGTTGCAGTTGAACTTTTGTTAAGGACCGAGTTTGAGGTCAGTGATTAGTAGAAGCTCGAACTTCGTTTTTGGAATTCACCACATAGACTATGTGAACTACCATGCCCCTAGGCTTGGGGTGTTTGGAGTTTTGGCCTTTGGAGTTTGCTTCGGGCACTTGAGCTTTATCGGGCCTCTCTTTTTTGTGAAAAGCCGCTTTGGTTTTGGGAGGAGCCGCTGTATCAGGATCCATCTTGGGATAAGCCCTCTTGTATTTGAAAGAGGATTTGTCAGAATTTGGCTGACGTCTAGGGGAAGAGCTGCGGTTGACGACAGAGACCTTCACTTGCTTCCGCACTTTATATATAGATGAGGAAAGTTGTTTTAGGGAGCGAACTGGTTTCTGCTCTCATGGGATCTCCATGGGATGCGGAGATTTCTTCAATATTGCGGTAGGAGAATTTTTTCTGACCCTTCGCAACAATTTGAAGCTGTTCCCGGTTGGAACAATATTCACCACTGGGGTTGAAACAGGACCATACGGAGAACTGTTCCCAGCTCATTTTGTATGATGCCGATATCGACGTCGACCGTTTCTTACGGCCGGGATTTGATTAGCTTCAGGATTTTGCTGAGCCTGCCCATTTTTACCTTTGAAAGCTTGAATATTCTTCTCCCTGCGTCGACCTTGGTCTTCGGCAGACGCCAGTTGTTTGAGGACTAATTCCGTTGGCAAAGCTGCTGCTTGGGGAGCCAGCCTGTGGAAGACAGACTTCCTCTGGGCTTCCTCCATCGGCGTTGGGGCATCGAGGGTAGGAGGTGGGAGAATCGACTCAAAGAGAAGCCCGTTGATTTCTTGAAGAGCCGGATTGCAGAGATTTGAGGCTGCAAGTGGCCCATACTTGACTCCACCAGATATGACAGAGCCTGAGTTGCTAGGGTAGAAGCAAACACCATTCTTCATAGAGACGAAACACCGGCTTCAGTATCCCATCACCTAAGGGCAACCACAAACATACATACCGCGATTATTTGATCGTGGAAAAACACGACACACGAAGTGTGGAGTGGAAAGAGGAAAAGGTCCCACCGGGCATACCAGAATCTGTTCTCCACCGAAAGATGGGGAAGACAAATGTCTTGCCTGAATTTGGGGGCAGATGCTATTTGGTTTTATCCGTCTACCTCTCCGAAGATGCCAAGTTGATTTATGGCACCGTATATCGGAGGTTTAGACGGATGCAGCCGTTGTAGTATACTTCGTCAGATTCCCACTCGTTTGAGGGGTTTTTTGATTGTGGGGACGCTCTTCCCTGTAAGCGAAAGCCCATGCAGTTAATTACGCTACCGCATCGCGGTAACCACTTTCTCCTTCTCCAGATGGTCACTTCGTGTCGTGTGTGTTTGTTTTATTTTTGGTTGCCCGTGGAGTGTATACGGAGACTAATTTATGTTGTCGCCCGTAGGGCGTGGATTTGTCCAAATCCGTATTTTCTTAGATTTGGGTTTTGGTTTGCGTTTAAGGATCGTTAATCTCATTTGAGACTAAGCTCAACTTAAACGTTTGTTAAGGATACGTTAGTCTAATTTTAGACTAAGATCAACTTAACAGGATTATTTGGATCCAACAAAAGAGCATTTGGGCTCTTTTGTTTTAGTTTAGGGATTTTGCGGTCCATAAGTTTAAGGACATCATAGTCCATGGAGTTTAAAGACATCATAGTCTATAGGGTTTAGTTTAGAGACGTTGCGGTCCATAATTAGTTTAAGGACATTACGGTCCAGTTTTAAGACGTCATAGTCTGTAAAGTTTAAAGACATCATAGTCGATGAGTTTAAGGACCTCACAGTCCATAAAATTTAAGGACATCATAGTCCATGAGTTTAAGGACCCCACAGTCCATAAAGGTAAGGACATCATAGTCCATGAGTTTAAGGACCCCACAGTCCATAAAGTGTAAGGACATCATAGTCCAGTTTAAAGACGTCATAGTTTGTGTGGTTTTGGTTCAACCGTTTGGGGATGCACCAAAAGTTATCGGTTATTGGGACCTTCCATCTCTCTGAAGACGTTGAAGGATTACAATGACATGTATCAGAGGTATGAAGAGATGTACCCTTGAACCAATATCCCGATTTGGGGAATGGGATGAACATCAGTTTAGATGTCATATGTTAGGAGAACACTAGTCATCTTTGGGACTAGGATTAGTTTGGGGAGACCTGAACATGAGGGCTCAGTTGGTTGGTGACAAAAAGGATCTTAACTTCGGAAGACTTGGCTAATTTGAGCTAAGGTTGATTTCCCTTAGTCACCCTATAGTGCTAAGTACTGAATCAGTATTAAACACTGGACTTTAGAGGAGCTCACGTGTGAACACGTGAGGGGCCCCGAAGTGGGCATTGTTCCTTGAGTTTATTCCCTCATATATATATATATATATATATAAGCGCTGAGCACTTGGCTCATGTGTGAGCATGTGAGGCGCCCGAGGTGAGAACTGTTCTCTGGATTTTATTCCTCTTTCATTTATAAGTGCTAAGTACTTGGTTCATCAAATAGTCACGTGCAGACACGTGAGGTGCTTTCGAAATGCGAGCGCTGTCTTTGGAATTTTCTCCCTCTTTTATACACAACTATTTGGGGGTCACGTGGGAACACGTGAGGTGCTCCAAAAATATGGTTTATTCCCTTTTCTTTTTCTGAGTGCTAAGCACTATCAAGGGATCACGTGAGATCTTATGAGGCGTTCTGAAGAATGAAGATTGCCTTTGCTTTATTCTCCTTTTCTTTTCCTGAGTGCTAAGCACTATCAAGGGATCACGTGAGGTCACGTTAGACGCCCCCAAATTGAGATGTGTTTTAGATTTACTCCCCTTTTTGAAAAGCTTGTTCGGTGGTGCACCAAGAATTATTGGTTATTGGGACCCTCCACCTCTCTGAAGACGTTGAAGAATTATCACGACATGTATCGGAGGTGTGGAGAGATGTACCCTTGAACCAAATTCCAGATCGAGAGGAGAGATCGTGGTGGGATGAACATCATCTTAGATGCCAGGAGTTCATTAGCTATTTCTGTGACTAAGATCGGTTTGGGGGACCCTGAGCTTGGGGGCTCGATTGATTGCCCTTGGGAGATTTGATCTAAGTTTGGTTAATATTGGCCTCTCATAGTGTTAAACACTAATATATGATTGGCGCTCACGTGCTCCCATGTGAGGCCTTAAAGTAGTGTTAAACACTAGTGTATGATCAGCGCTCACGTGCTCCCACGTGAGGCGCTTGAAATAGTGTTAAACACTAAGAATTTGAGGCGCTCACGTGGGATCACGTGGGACGCTTCAAGTAGTGTTAAACACTAAGAATTTGACGCGCTCACGTGGGGTCACGTGAGACGCTTGAAGTTAGCGCTGCTCCTCTGGGTTTATTCCCTTGTTTCTTTTCTAAGCGCTATTGGGTCACGTGGGATCACGTGAGGCGCCCCAAGAATGGAAACCGCCCTTTGATTTATTCCCTTTCTGCTTTATAAAAGTTAAGCACTGCTTGGGGGTCACGTGGGGCCACGTGAGGCGCTCCAAAAATAGAGTTTATTCCCTTTTTTCTTTTATAAATGCTGAGAACTTCTCAGGGGTCACGTGGGATCACGTGAGGCGCCTCAAAAAATAAGGTTTATTCCCTTTTCTCTTTTATAAGTGCTGAGAACTTCTCAGGGGTCACGTGGGATCATGTGAGGCGCCCCAAAAATAGGGTTTATTCCCTTTTCTCTTTTATAAGTGCTGAGAACTTCTCAGGGGTCATGTGGGGTCACGTGACTAGATCTCATTCTTTCCCTCTTTGTTCCTCAAAAGTGCTCACGTGGGATTACATGAGCTTGTAGCGTTTGAATGCTAATGAATCATCAGGCTGTTCTTCTATGGTTCCGAGGGATCAAGTTCTCCTTTTGTTCTTTGTAGGGATTAAATTCTTTTTAAAGGGTTAAACCCTAGTTTCAGAGGAATTAAATTCCTATATGTTTTGTAAGAGTTAAAACTCTTTTGGATTCAGTTCTTTCCCCTAGGTTTTGAATCTGCATGACAAAATCTCCCCGATGAGAATTAAATTCTCAAGTTGTGGGGAGATCCACTTCTGCAGATCTTAAGCAGATGAAGAACTAAGTTCTTTTAGAAGAGTTAAACTCTTGCTTTGAGAATTGAATTCTCTTTTTGTGGGAGCTTTTGAGAGGGGTTTCCCTTCTTTAGAGAATTAAATTCTCTCTCTATTTTTCTTCCCCTCTCCCTCTGTCTCTTTTTCTCCTTCTTGGCTCCTATTTATAGGAGAAAGAAAAGAATCAGTTTGTTCAGGAAATCTCTTATTGAGAGATTTTGATTGATTTTATAACCAACATGATCTTTTAAATCACTCAGTGAATTTTATTCACCGTTGGATTTTTAATCCAAAGGCCCTTTGTTTAACAGAGAAGATCTTTCTAATTTGAGAAAGATCAGGAAAATATTTCCCAAAATAGAATTTAATTCTAGAATTTGATAGGAATATTTTAAATTAAGGTGCTCACATGTTTTGCAAGTGATTGGCAAAAGCACTCACGTGTTTAACACGTGACCCCTAGTGTGGGTTGTAGCCTGTGTATGTTCAGAACGCTCACGTGTGTAACACATGAGGCATGTTTGGCCCTTGGTTATTTATGTTCAGCACTTATATGCTTTGCATATGAGCGCCCACGTGTTTTACACGTGATGCCTGTTTGGTCCTTGGTTATTTATGTTCAGCGCTCATATGCTTTGCATATGTGCGCCCATGTGTTTTACACGTGATGCCTGTTTTTTGAGGATTCTCCCTCTTTTTTTTGTAAGGGAACAAATAGCTCTTGGCCGAAAATTTTGGTGGGAACACCTCCTTTCCTGCCATTTTCCTCACTTCCACATAACTCGCGCCCGCTCCCCAACGGCCGTCCCGCTTTCCCAACGACCCGCGCTCGCCCCACGACCCCTCCTCCTTCGCCAACCGCCGCGACGACCGCGTCTCCCTGGCCAACGAACTTCCCACGACCGCGTCTCAATCCACCGAACCCCTTTCTCGTTCTTATTCTCTCACTCTCACTCTCCCCTCTTCCCTACCACGCACCACCATCGCTTTCATCTCCCTCGTCTCGAGCACCCCACCGTAAACCCACCGCCGGAGCTCACCCGTCGCCTCCACCAACCCAGCTCCATCCTTCGCCGCAATCCCTACCACACCGAGCCACTTCATCAAATCCACCAAGCTTCCCTTCCTCTCACAACCGTGCTCCTCCACCCATCGCCGGCATCCCCATCTCCAACACTTCGCCGCCGGCCGCCACCACGAGCACCAACGACCCCCTCACGAACTTCGCTGTCTCTTCCGCCGACCTCGTCACCGCGATCCCACTCCCTCCTTCCAAACCCGAGCAGCCCCAGCACCTCCTCTGCCACCACGACCACCACTCGACCATCGCGGCATCCTCCTCCTTCCTGCAGCCGGACCCCAGCACCAACAGCTTCTATCGACACCATTCTGCATCAAAATCTCGCATCCTCGACCTCTTGACCCACTCACCGCCACGAGCATCGACCACCACCATCGTCGTCGGCTCACCCCAGCGCCGCCTGAGCACCCGCACGACCACCTCCATGTTGCCAACAGCCGCATCTCGTCACCAACTTCCAAGCCCCGTACCCGAGCTCCTCTTACTCCCTCCACCTGCTCCGGCCACGACCTAGAACTGCGCGACGACCACTTCACCATCGACGGCCTCATCTATGCGAGCTCGGAGCCCTCAAGTACCACCGCCAATGTCGATCCATGCGAGTTGTAGCCAATCAAAATCAAGAATTTGAAGCCATGGCACTACGGTTCCAAGGCTCGCGAACTCCAGTTTTGTCGCAACGACCACTGTCGCATCCATGATGTGCATTGCAGCGCCTGACCGATCCACCATCTCCGTGATATCATCAGCAAGGTAAGTGAACCCTCTCACTTGCTAAATCATGCTATACCTATATATATATATATATATAAAATTATATTAATCGATTTGATAAATGTTAATCTTGATTTAAATAAGTTTGTGTCTAGAAGATAGCCGCGATTATCATAATTAAAACCCAATTGAAAATGCTGGAATTTATAATCAATACATTCCTTTGCTGTTAATAAATGTCGTGTAGAAATTTGAATGGATATTATTGGTGTTTCATACATAAAGGGACGTCCCAAGATACGTCGTAAAATCTGAAAACTGCAATATACCTTACATTATAAAATTCATAATTAATTAAATATAACTCGTAATGAACCATTCCCGTGCTTATATCAAACCCAACTAAATGAACCTTAACGCTCTATAGATGGTTACTGAATATTGTTTTGTTACGATGATGCAAACTGAAGCAAGATTTGACTCTGGATTGCAGTCCAGAGTAGTACCATTTGTTGACACCTGAATTAAAATGTTGTTATAACACTGTGTGAAAATGATATTATGCGGAACCTTATACCGTGGCAAAGATAAATCTGTTATCTAAATATTAAAAGTGGTTTCATTCATTTTTATCATCGTTTGCTATTTTAATCACATTTTAAACCATCAGTATATACTGCAGTCCCAATCCGGGACAGAACGCATATCCCGACATTAAACATTGCATAACTCCAAGCAAACAGTGGATGTTATTGATCCGTCTGATACGTTGGAAACCTATCTGTTAATCCTAAATATTATCCAACTGTAGCGTCACCTAATTATTCCCCCAACTGGGAGTAAAACGTGTTACGAAACGGAATTCCAGTTCAGAAACTGGATTTCCCGCAGTGAACATTTAAAATGAAATGACTATAATTAGCAAACCTGAAACCTGATTGACACGAAACCAATTTTTCTGTACAGATAATTAAATATACTGCTTACCCCTTTTATATTGTTTTGCTAAATTCTACGCGTGTGATTTATAGTAAATTATGCAAGTGGTAGGACATTGGCTGCTGATATTTTTATTCATATCGTAATCAATTGCATTCTCATCATATCATGTAGCGGTTATATCATCATTGAGTAGTGATCATATACATTGATAATCTAGTGACTGTGATACATTACCCATTGATAAATATTAGTGATTAGATTGTGGCAAGTACGTTAGTGTATAAGCGTGATTGAATAGTGAAAATGACACGTACTTGTACACAATCAACGGAACCAGTTAATTATTGCATTGTCAACGCTTATGGGGCATATGTAAGTGTAAATATAACTGGCGTGGGATGGTTATGGAAGCAGTTATATTAGTGTCATAGGTAAGGCGTCAAACACTGTCCATTTATCTTGGATACCAGTCGAGACATGCTTGATGGAGATCCCGTTTCCAGTTCTCGCGTAGACTTGTCATGGACCGACTAGTATTTGGGTTTATGGTCGGTCTTTGATGTAGACCGCGGGTGTTGGGTAGTTTGAGTGTGAGTTCAATCAACGAAATCTCGGGAGTCCCACTGCCGGTATATACAGCGATTTTGGGAGTCATATGATTGATATTACTGATTATTAGCGAGCGTGATTCGGGCCCGTGTTCCCTTGCCCCTGGGGCCTACCCTTGGGTTGGGGATACTCCTGCGGTGGTTGACGCTCACACTTGGAATGACGATAGGTTTAGCGACCCGGACAGTGAGGCTTAGAGACGGATAGGTTTAGTGACATGGACATGCATTGATTACCGATTCGATATACCTGCTTTACTGTTTACCCGTACCGATTATTTCATGCTTGCGTCATCGTTCTATATTTACTGTATCATGTTCATCATCATTGCACGTGTTTATATATATATATATATATATATATATATATATATTGCTATTGTGTCGCTCTGACGACCTGAGTATGCATGCTCAGAGTGAGAAGTGGACTGAGCTTGGATCAGGTCCTGACGTACCTCGAGGATTTTGCGCACATCCAGATCAGCGACGCTAGCGCTATCTTTCTCTTGATCCCTATCTGGTATATCTTTTATCTGTTTTGATAGATTTAGTGACTGCATTTCTCATTACCTGTGCATTGATTACTGATTACCACGTAATACTAGAAGCCGAAGTGCGACAACGGCAGGATATTTCCTTGACCGTAGGAGCATGGATGGCCTTGTCACCCCTCGTATTCCGTATTTTGGGAAGCAGGGCGTGACAACAATTAACCCTATACTTATAATTATTGATACCTGGAGAATGGGGAAATTAAGGTGGAATTGAACTCGTATTTAGCGAGATATAATGACTTAGAGGATGATCATTTGATATTAGTGACACACACACACACAAGGTCGTGGGCTTAGCAGCACGGCTGCAGGGTTATGTCCCGGGCAACAGTGGACCGTAGACACGGGCATGCACCAGTCCCTTGTTAAATACGAGCATCATTTCTCCTAATTGATTTCATTGACTTAGTGGCTGATGAGTAGTGACATACACATTGCTTGGTTTGCTGACATGATATATATATATTACACTGTTCATATTCAAATGATATTCATTATTCTCATGTTTCTGTATTCTGTCGCACCTTTCATGTTTAATAACATTGTACACACTATATATATTTATTGCTATATGTGTCACCCTGACAACCTGAGTGTGCATGCTCAGAGGACGGAGTGGACCCAGCTCAGGAGCAGGACCTGTCATTCGAGATCGCGGAGGTCTAGACCACGACATCAGCGTCATCACCTTTTTGCATGCTAAAAGAACGTTGTTATTTCTTTGGTTAGTTATTTCTTTCATTTAAATAAATGTATCCTGAACTCTATTATTTTAATTTAATAAAGTTATGAACTGTGATTTCCTTTACTCTGGTACTGTGTTTACTGACTACCATGTAATGCTAGAAGCTGAAGTATGATTATGACCGGATTATTCTCTGACCGTAGGAGCATGGCTGGCCTAATCACCCATCGCATTCCGTATTTTGGGAAGCAGGGCGTGATATGGTTTTGTTGGTATCAGAGCCAGATTTGGATGAAATTACAGTTCCATCGAGAGATCCTTAGATTGAGTTACACCCTTAATTTATGCTTTATTGCATTTCATTTTCACTTTTCTAATTATCGTTGAATCATCGTGTAATCCTTGTTTGAATCTGATTTCTTTTCTTGATCATCTTTCAGAGATATAGACTTAGGCAACTCCTCAGGTGAAAGTTCCCAAGATTGTACCAAGAAGATCCTCAGAACACTAACGACCCTAGCCCAGGCTCAAAAGAGGAAGACCGATCTCTTGGCTGAAGGATTAAAGGCGGTACAGGAGACCCGTAATTACCGCTCTGAAGAGATCTACGACTGTTCCCACCGCCCCCGAGGGCGCCCTCGTGCTGACTACACAGCTAGGGTTGGTACCATTTCTAACTTTAGGAGGCTTTATCCAGCGGTTTTCACGGGATCAGCAAATCCACTTGAGACCGAGCAATGGCTCATCAACGTGGAGAACCTTTTGACGGCCGCTCGGGTCCCTGACAATGACAGAGTGAGCATGGTGAAGATTCAACTGGAAGTCGAGGCTCTCATGTGGTGGTCCGTAGAGAAAAGATGGCTAGAGAAACCTATCGGATGGGACACGTTCTCTGTGTGCTTTCTAGATTACTATTTTCCGGCCACTGCTAAGGCCGAAATGGAGGAGAAATTCATCATATTGAAGCAAATGGATGCTCAGTGGATGTCTACGCCGCAGAGTTTAATAGGCTGAGTCGCCTCGCACCGTACATGGTAGCCACTGAAGCCGCCAGGGCTAGATGGTTTCAGCAGGGGCTCAATATTGAACTGCAGCAGCTTATCATGTCTCTCGACATACAGACCTTCGCTCAGGTGTTGAATGCTACTCGAGTATAGGAAAGATTGGCGGAGAAGGCCAAGGGCCAACGATCGGTGGATAGGAAATCTCATGTAGTTCTATCATGAACTGCCATTTCCCTTCGTGGAGCTATCCCAATTCACAGGATGGGCATTACGCAGATGAAGTGTACCTTCTTACCTCAGCCACCGCAACGGAGGGTACTGATTTGCGACTATTGCTAGAGATCAGGGCATATGTAGAGAGATTGTCGCAGAGCCAAGGGGCAGTGTCTGATTTGCGGATCTAGCGAGCACAGGGTCAGCGGGTGTCCCCAGAGATCCGAGCCACAGGGAGGGTTCGAGCAACAATAGCCGTCGTACGGCACTGCAGCTCAGAGGGGTCCACTTCTGGTATCCCAGCGACGATTATTCGATCAGAGGCAGATTGGTACGGGTCGGAGTTAGGGGGCTTTCACCTTGACTACCGAGCAGGCGGAGGCTTCTGGAGAAGTGGTTGTAGGTACTCTCCTTGTTTCTTCTGTACTAGCTATTCTTTTTTATTCGGGTGCTACGCATTGCTTTATTTCTACACGGTTTGTTGACACACACTCTATACCTCACGAGCTATTGATCAAGGGTTGGGAGATACATACGGGTAACAGAATTATTGTGTCTAGCCAAGAGTGTAGGTTATGCCCTGTGGTGGTTTGTGGCAGAGAATTTTATGCAAATTCCCTTTTGATTGGGATTGGTGGCTACAATGCCATTCTGGGGATGGATTGGTTGAGCACGTTCCATGCTGTTATCAACTGCTGGGCTAAGAGTGTGTCATTTCGCATTCTTAATCACCCGGAGTTCGTGTTCGTGGGTGGTAGCGAGTCTATGGAACCAGCTAAGTTCCGAGCGAAGCCGAAGACCTTAATAGCAATGGAGATGACGAAGAGCCAGCACCGGAGGTAGTTTGAGAGTTTCTTGATGTGTTCCTTGAAGTACCTAGTTTACCCCCGCCTCACGTATTGGGCTTCTCGATCAACCTGATTCCAGAAACGGCACCAATTTCCAAGGCTCCTTATAAGATGACGCCAGTTGAGTTGGCAGAATTAAAGAAGAAGGCAGAAGATCTTTTAGACAAGGGATTTATCCGTCCAAGCGCTTCCCCATGGGGCGCTCCGGTGTTACTGGTGAAGAAGAAAGATGGTTCCTTGCGCATGTGCATCGACTACCGGGAATTGAACTGGATGACCGTGAAAAACAAGTATCCCAATCCCCGCATCGACGACTTGTTTAACCGGCTGGGTGTTGCTCGGGTATTTTTTAAACTAGATCTTCAGTCGGGGTATCACCAAATCTGGGTTAAGGCAGAGGATGTATGCAAGACGGCTTTCCAAACCCGATATGGACACTATGAGTTTCTTGTGATGCCGTTCGGTGTTACCAATGCACCCTCCATATTTATAGACTTGATGAACAGGGCTCTCTCCAAGTAGTTGGATCAGTTTTTCGTTGTATTCATCGATGACATTCTAGTCTACTTCAGGAGTCAAGAAGAGCACACCGAGCATCTACGAATTGTATTGCAGGTTCTACGGGAGGAAAATCTCTATGCTAAGCTAAGCAAGTGTGAGTTTTGGCTCGACAAGGTACAATTTCTGGGGCATGTCATTTTGAGTGACGGCATTTCAGTGGATCTGAAGAAAATTGAATCTATCAAAGACTGGCCGGCACCGAAATCAGTTGCTGATATAAGAACCTTTCTAGGATTGGCTGGGTATTATTGACGGTTTGTCCATGAGTTCGCCAGAGTAGCAGAACCCTTGACGAAACTTACATGGAAAGAGGTGCCCTATATTTGGTCGGAGGAGTGCACCCAGGCGTTCGAGCTATTGAAACTGAAGTTGACCACGACCCCAATCCTGACTGTGCCAGACAGTTCCGGTGGCTTGGTTGTTAATAGTGATGCGTCGGGAAAAGGTTTAGGTTGTGCTTTGCTGAGTGAGAAAATTATTTCTAAAGTGAGCAAAATTCCTACTTCATCATGTAGGGTTCTTAGGCACTCTCAAGAGGTCTCACAAGGCATCAACCATGCCAATTTCAAATTTTACGGGTGCCGAGAAACCCTAATACGGATCGTTAACTAGAAATTTAGGCGAAAGATGCAACTAGTTTACAACTAAACTAAAAGAACGGAAATACAACCTTTGTAGATCCGTTTCTCCACCTCCATAGCTCCATGATGAAGTCCTCTCCGCTGTCCAAATCGAACCATGACTCTTGCATCGGCTTCATCGGAGAAAAAGCGGGCTAGGTCATCGACGACGATGCCGAAGATGATCTACGTCGAGGCATCACTAGATCAAGCTCCACCTTCACCAAGCCATGAAAACTTGTGAAGGAAACACACTCTACTACTTAGCAAGAGGTAGAGGATGAAGAAATAGGAAGTGGGTTCACTTTAGAATTGGATTTCTCACTCATTTCATCAATTCACCATTGATGAAGTCAAGCTTTCTTCATTGAAAGATGAAGAAGAAGAAGCTAATATTATGATTAGTTCTTTTAAAATGAAAAGAAAATGAATACTTATCATAATGTAAACCATGGTCAAGTGTAGAGATTAAACTAAGGTTAGTTGGAATGGTTAGGGTTAAGGATGAGATAAGAATGGTGGACTTGTTCAAAGCTTCAAGAAGCTTCAACATAAAAACAAAATAAGCCACCATCCTTAATAATTTCCAAAATGAATATATAAATAAATAACTAAGTAAATAATCAAAACCCTAACCATTCATATAACCATGGTTTAATCTTTACACAAACCCAAGTGAGCAAGTATCATCAAACATGATACAAACTAGTGTACAAAAGTATATCACATATACAATGTGCACATCAAGTGAGAAAATCCATTTAAAGTGAACCAATACTAGTTAATACAAAGTAATATATCAAATATATAATTATGCATTAAATCATCAAATCAACACTTGATTTAACGATCCGGTCATATTGCATATAACCGACTAGTATCTAATGTATCGGCTTATCGAATCAACCCTCGATTCGATAACTAGGTTATATCGCATATAACCATTCGATACATTCATCGCGAGAATAGAATACGGTATCACATACACGCATTATTCTCGGTCCCGCACATATCTCATATGCGCTCCTATTTCGTTTCGCTTGAGCCAGGAAACCTCTGTGTAGGACTCTAAAGACTCGTCAATACGCCGGCAGCAGGTGTTGATCATATCAAACACCCACAAGCCGCAAGCGGTCTGCTAAACGTAACGGCCACCCGGGTATTGAGCGATCAGAAGATCGACGAGCAAGCCCGCTCACACTCCAGTGAATCCAACCAGTAACACTACCGTACAGTCCGGTCTGATCATCTGATATGTCGCATATCTCGCCTAGGGGTGGTAAACGTCAGACCCCAATAGCTCGATAAGTCGTGTCGATATGAGGTCTATAACAATTCGAGAAACTACTGGTAACACTTACCAGTAAATCTCAGCAACCCTGGCCAGGGATTTCCGGTTATAGCCAATCGAACACAGCGCAACATCAACCCCCTATACCGGGAGAGACGAATCCCCTCCTATCGCTCATTGCCTCCATGTGACTCGGGACTGTACCCAAAAACCACCATTTTGCACGCCCTCTTGGACGTGGTAAGGTGGAAATCAAAGCACAGTGGGAACCACACAAGACTCTATGACGATCTCGGGTCAACAGACTACTCTGTACCAGTGTCACCAGAGAACTGCCATCTGACGTAAGGTATAATACCATCTGGGAGTTCTCGGCGAGTCCGTCCAGTGTACCCAGTCTCCACTGAGCACCCGTATATCATCTCTGATGTCAAACACCAATGGATATGGGATCATCCATCGCCCATCTGTATGGGTCGAGAAGGTATATGCTAGTCTACTCTGGTATATCGATGCCCCGTCTCGATATTCCCACGACTAGGGACCTTGAAGGATGTACTTATGGACTACCATGTCCCCACTAGTATGATCCGCATCATAGTCCAGGTAGTCAAGTACACATCCTAAGGGCTTTACCAACATGTAACAGAGAGACAATCAGTATACACGTTAAGGTAAAGAGTAACCAGATAGCATACTATCATGTCGAGCAAGAAAGTCCTCCCTATATATGTCCCAGCATCCATTACAATATACATCCAATGTACAGTAATGGTCTCTAGGGCATACATATAACTAACAATCTCCCACTTGCACTAGGGTCATCTGATAGCAGTGGTTGTAGTATCTCATACTCAACCATCCCATAATAGTCTCTCTCTGGGAAAAGGCCTTTGTGAGTGGATCCGCCGTGTTGTCCTCTGAGTCTACTCTCCTAACCTCGATCACCCTGGAGATCAACCATCTCCATGATCAGGTGATACTGCCTTAGAATATGTCTGGATCACTGATGGGACGGGTATTCCTTGGCATAAGCCACAACTCCATTGTCACACAATGGGAGGAACTAAGTTCATCTCATGAACAGGTATACATCCAGACTGCCTCTTTGGTAGCATCTTAAGTAGCGATGTATCGAGCCTTTATCGTCTAGTATGCCACGGTATCTAGCTTGGAACTCTTCCAACATACCGTCCCTCTACTGAGGATTAAGACAATGCCTGTGACTGACATTCAGTCATTCTTATCACTCTGGAACACTTCCAGTGATTCTCCCCAGGATCGATTGATACCATCTCACTACTACTAGTGAGATTCCTAACATCCAATTAGATCTATCTCATAGATCCATAACCAAGGATTTAGCAGGTATCACTTTGATCCTATGTGGAGAATCATTGTGATAAGCGGAGATTGATCGAGCGTAGCATAGGAAACTCCTTCCCTATCAAGAGTATGTCATCCACGTACTCTACGAAGATCGTCACCATACTCCCTACTACCTTTTTGTTTATACAAGGTTCATCTACCATTTTGATGATGTCAACTTCTTTGACTAATCCATCAAAACAGATGTTCCAACTCCGCGATGCCTGCTTTATCCTATAAAGCATCTTGCACACGTTTCCGCTGCTCCCACTGTCTACGAGGCCCTCTGGCTGTGTACTTATAGACGCTCTCTTCCAAAACATCATTTTGAAAAGCAGTCATGACACCCAACCACCAGATATCGTAGTCATGGTATGTAGCCGTGGCAAGTAGGATCTGGATGGACTTAAGCATAGCTACTTAGAAAAGGTTTCATCATCATCCATACCTGGTCAATGATGTAGACCTTTAACAAGTCTAGCTTTGAAAGTCTCAACTCTTCCATGTACACCAAGTAATCTTCTCAAGATATACTTGCTCCTGATGGGGATTTAACCCTTCAGATATAGCAACCAAAGTCCATACTTTGTTGGTGTATAAGGATTCCATCTCAGATCGCTAAGCATCCAGCCATTCTGACAGAGTCTTACTCCTGATGGCCAGTTCAAAACTAGTTGGGTCATCATCTCATGATGCAATCCTCGCTCCCACTGTCATAGAGAAACCGAAGTATCTCTCAGGTGGGTGAGGAACCCTACTAGATCGGCGGAGTGGCTGAGGTTCGTTGGTTTCTATTGAATCCTTCGGTTCTACCAAATCATCAGCTGCAGTTTGTATAGCTGGAACATTTCCAGTTCTACATAACAGATCTTGCCTCGAGCTTGTCCGGATTTTGCATTTAAACATAGCCCGGACAACCCCAAATCTTAACCAACTTAAGATATGGGCTCTTCCCTTTCCATATCACATATGAAGCGGTAGGCAACTGATTTGATTGGAACCCAATTCAATTGGTATGCAACTTCTCAACTGCATAACTCCCAAAAGGAAATAGGTAACTCAGTAGTTCTCATCATAGAGCACACCTTATCATATAGGGTGTGATTGCTCCGCCCCGATATACCATCGTGCTATGGTGTATACGGAGGAGTAATGCTGAGAGAGAATCTCATTCTCCTTTAGAATAATCCAGGATTTCCGTGCTCAAGTATTCTCCTCCTTAATCTCATCATAGGGCATAATACTTATACCCGTATTTTGGTTCTCTACTTCTAATTTATATTCTGTGAATATCTCAAAAGGTTCGGACATATGTCTGAATCTTGAGAGATCATCAGAGAACGTAATGAAGTACAAATAACCGGTCTTGGCATGTGTAGACAGGGGACCTACATACATCAACATGTATCGTCCTAAGAGTTTACCAACTCTTTCTCTGTTTCCAATAAACAGAGCTGGTGTCATTATATCTTTGTGACATGACTGGCAAGTTTCACAAGATGTAAATTCAAACTGATTTAAATATGCATCTATATGTAACTTAAGCTAGTCGGGTCGTATTGATATGACCTAGTCTACAATACCTCAAGAAGGATTTGTTCATTTCTGAACTCTTCCTCTTTTGTGTGTTCCATATATTAGGAACTGTAGTTTGATTTAGAACGTCAATGCTTTTAGATAACGTGCCTGAACCGATCAACTTTTGATATAGGAAATGTTCAAAACATTATCCAACAATACAAAATTTTATCATTTCTTTACTACTAAAGAGACTGATATGATTTTGTATATCAGGTTCAGTATCTAACAGCATTTGTTCAGAATCAATGTATTGGTAATACAGGGTGACAGTGACCAACAGACTTGGCTGCAACACTTGCCCCGTTTTCTGTCTCATGAAATTTATCACCCGTTCTCAGTTCTCTACCTTTCTGTAGCCCTATGTAACATATTACATATCTGGGATCCTGATCTGGTATCACATACCCAGGACGTAAATGATACTGAGAAACAGTTCTCTGTAATGAACACACCCGAAGATGATGCATCAACATGCACTTTCTTCGTTTGGGCGGCACGGGAATTCTGGTAATCCCCAATTTCCTGCTCTGTCTTATAACAATTATAAGTTGGAGCGGGACCAACGTTCCCCAGCTCAGTATAACAAGCGGGTTCGGTCAATATTCCGTATTATTATCTTGATTAAGGCGTGATATGGTCGCTACCTGGAGAGAGAGAGAAGAAAACACTCAGCGTGCGCTCTTTCAAGAATAGATTGGTTATTATTTTATCTAATCAGGATGGCTCCCACTGCTTTTTATCAAATCTTCCTTCAAACCCTAAAAGGAAAGACTAGCCGGGATTAATTACACACTACAAGTTCGCCAATCTTTCAGCCAGGCCAGTGTCGGTACTTTGAGGGAGGTCCCCCGTGCTTTTGCACGAACCTAATTAATGTAAACCTCGTTTTCCCAGAGGCGTAACCTCGTTGACACCTTTCTAGACACCTACTTGATCAGCTAGTTGCAATGTATAAAACTCTCCCAGGAGTAACAATTACTCGCAGTAGGTATCGGGATCCAACTATCTCATAGAAGGTATGCAATCTCATTGCAAATTTCAACACTTGAAATTCCCGATAATATTTTACCCCTAACGTGCTATGACCTTGACGAAAGCCAACAAACCATAGCCCGCTAGTCAAGTTCAACCCGTACATTTCTTGATTGAATTAAACCCACCCGCACGACCCTTGACGAAAGCCAACAAAGCCGCACGACTACCCTAATCCAATCGCATCGTATGCAGCAGATAAGCAGCATATAGCTACCGCACACTGCACCTTGACGAAAGCCAACAAATGCAGCACGAATACTATATACAACTTATCTGAAATGACAGAGGGCTACGACAGGTTTTTCTGAAAAATCTATTGCGTAATAAACTTGATATCGTTGTAGAATCAAATAAAGTTTTGAAATGGAGTGATTTTGAGGCTTTTCTAGTTTTGCTAAAGGAGTCACTCCCGGTGAAGGGATCGTCGGTCCTTTCCTCGTCGAATGAGGTGCGGGATATATCATATATATCTCTGTGCAAAGCAAAAACTCTTAAAAGCAATCAAAAGACAAACCGAGTGTGTAGCATCTGCCAGTTATTGCTAAAGGAGTCACTCCCGGTGAAGGGATCTCGGTCCTTTCCTCATCGAATAAGGTGCAGGATATATCATATATACCGATGTGCAAAGCAAGAACTGTAGCTACCTGTTTTATTTTGAAATTCGATTCTACAACATCTTAGGTTTCTTTTACTTTCATTAATCACATTAATGAAGTCCCATCATTTAAGTACCTAAATATCACAGATAAATACGACGTACACTTGTGCCATCCGCATTCGCCTCGATGTCCCCTCGTGCACCGTTAGGTTAGGTAACTAACGGCAGAGCAGGACATGGCTAGCGCGGGTGTAAAACATAAGTAACGTCTAGATAATATATCATGTATACTATATACAGTATCCATCACAGAACATCACATGATCACATCACAGATATCGCAGCAGAAGAAATATATGAAATATTGGATATACTAGGACGTCCGTGTTTTCAATACGAGCCAGTATAAAACACGGATTCCACGGTCGCGATGAATAGCCAAACCCACACCCCTAGACCCCTACGAGAGCGGCAAGAAACCCTACCAATTCTAGAGTTAGGAGACCCGGACTCGACTCCTCGAGTTGGTCTCCCACTGGACTCCAGAACCCGGTTACTTGTGCTCCCCTCCTTGGGTCTATCCTAGTGCGGAAAAGTAAATAATATACAAAAGGTGACATCTTCCGCAACCTGGAAGTGCCCCAATAAAAGAATATTACATACAAGTTTTTACATGAATGAAAATGAAAAACACTCATCTCACATAAAAACCCCCGGCTATTCAAACACGACGATCCAATATAACATATCCAGCAACACATAACATCACATGTCATCAACGTAAGTAAATATGGGCATCCCAATTGTCGTTGACATATAGCAACGAAACCGGCGATATCACATATTACACTTACGGTCACAGAAAAGAAAGTGTAAAACTACAACAGTTGGAATCCGCAACCACCTCAGACATCACATGCCTGACCAAATGAATTTCTTAGACATCGCATGCCTAACAATTATAAACCCCGCATTTTAGTCTCATTATCGAAAACTCTTTTCAATATCAAGTCGGGCAATTCAACAAGATTCCCGACATCCTGATCGAATGCTCGTCGCAAACTTCAGTAGACGGCTGCACCCCCGATGCCGTCGACGAAGTGCACCAAGGCGGAACACCGCTGCCGCGAGTACCCGGACGGATGCTTTCGGTGACGGGGTTCTCCTACAGTCACTTGGTCGGGGCTATGGGGCAAGGCTGTCTATTAAGTTTACCCGGCGAGTATCCGCGTACGCTACGTGATTGCGACGGACTTTTGATCACATCAAAATTCCGTGGCAACCGATCAAGTGAGACTAAAGTGCTATATTTATAACATTCATTCAGTTATCTCATAACTACTTGTGAATTCCAATTGTTGTATCACATTCCGGATAAATAGAAAATGTTAAACTTTCCGATCGAACAATCGAACACCCAAGTTTTCCTGAAACAGCTCAACTCATGAAATAAGTTCAAAGACATTCACTTCGTGCCTCAGTACCAATGGTCCAGCCGTAGAAGGGTCAAGCCAACGCCTCACATGTGGCACGCCGTACTGCCCCAAACCCGAAGGTTCATAGGGCAGTTCAAGACGGTCACATAATCGAGTTAAGGTTTGTTGTCTTCTAGAGGGACCATCGCATTACTTGCACTACTTTGAACGTCATTAAACTACGGAAAAATCCAACACTTGGAAATTTCCCGACAGGGGAAAAGTTGGGTATTTATATCCGGTCGAACTTTTTAACTTATTCTAAAATTTATCCGGAAAGCCACATAGACAAAATCTGATACTCCGATCGAAACACCGAATCCCCAAAACAACCCCAGAAAATTCAACTCTTGAATAAATATTAAAAATTCCCAGAAAATCCAGCATAATAAAATAGGAGTTACTGTGCAAACAGGGGATGATGATGTCATACTTTAGCCGCGGAACCGCCGCAGAAGGCATGCTTCTGCCGCGGTTCCGCCGCTCTTTGTACTGTTCATGAGTCAAATTTTGCACCGTAATTCTTATAATTCCCTGCTGAATTTTTTAAGCATTTTTAATGTGGAAAAATCCTAGTTTTTAGAAAAAGTCCAGAGGGCATGTTTCGGGTTAGGGTTTTGGTTCGATCGGACTTCAAACATTGTCAACGCATCGCCTAAGGCTCTAGCTAGGCTCTGATACCCCTTTAGGGTTCCTAGGCACTCTCAAGAGGTCTCACAAGGCATCAACCATACCAATTTCAAATTTTACGGGTGCCGAGAAACCCTAATACGGATCGTTAACTAGAAATTTGGGCGAAAGATGCAACTAGTTTACAACTAAACTAAAAGAACGGAAATACAACCTTTGTAGATCCATTTCTCCACCTCCATAGCTCCATGATGAAGTCCTCTCCGCTGTCCAAATCGAACCATGACTCTTGCATCGGCTTCATCGGAGAAAAAGCGGGCTAGGTCATCGACGACGATGCCGAAGATGATCTACGTCGAGGCATCACTAGATCAAGCTCCACCTTCACCAAGCCATGAAAACTTGTGAAGGAAACACACTCTACTACTTGGCAAGAGGTAGAGGATGAAGAAATAGGAAGTGGGTTCACTTTAGAATTGGATTTCTCACTCATTTCATCAATTCACCATTGATGAAGTCAAGCTTTCTTCATTGAAGAAGATGAAGAAGAAGAAGCTAATATTATGATTAGTTCTTTTAAAATGAAAAGAAAATGAATACTTATCATAATGTAAACCATGGTCAAGTGTAGAGATTAAACTAAGGTTAGTTGGAATGGTTAGGGTTAAGGATGAGATAAGAATGGTGGACTTGTTCAAAGCTTCAAGAAGCTTCAACATAAAAACAAAATAAGCCACCATCCTTAATAATTTCCAAAATGAATATATAAATAAATAACTAAGTAAATAATCAAAACCCTAACCATTCATATAACCATGGTTTAATCTTTACACAAACCCAAGTGAGCAAGTATCATCAAACATGATACAAACTAGTGTACAAAAGTATATCACATATACAATGTGCACATCAAGTGAGAAAATCCATTTAAAGTGAACCAATACTAGTTAATGCAAAGTAATATATCAAATATATAATTATGCATTAAATCATCAAATCAACACTTGATTTAACGATCCGGTCATATTGCATATAACCGACTAGTATCTAATGTATCGGCTTATCGAATCAACCCTCGATTCGATAACTAGGTTATATCGCATATAACCATTCGATACATTCATCGCGAGAATAGAATACGGTATCACATACACACATTATTCTCGGTCCCGCACATATCTCATATGCG
Source organism: Agapanthus africanus (assembly GCA_030015575.1). Lineage (NCBI taxonomy): Eukaryota > Viridiplantae > Streptophyta > Magnoliopsida > Asparagales > Amaryllidaceae > Agapanthus > Agapanthus africanus. Next base: position 139,619,258 of record CM057346.1, on the reverse strand, counting down.
CTCCTATTTCGTTTCGCTTGAGCCAGGAAACCTCTGTGTAGGACTCTAAAGACTCGTCAATACGCCGGCAGCAGGTGTTGATCATATCAAACACCCACAAGCCGCAAGCGGTCTGCTAAACTTAACGGCCACCCGGGTATTGAGCGATCAGAAGATCGACGAGCAAGCCCGCTCACACTCCAGTGAATCCAACCAGTAACACTACCGTACAGTCCGGTCTGATCGTCTGATATGTCGCATATCTCGCCTAGGGGTGGTAAACGTCAGACCCCAATAGCTCGATAAGTCGTGTCGATATGAGGTCTATAACAATTCGAGAAACTACTGGTAACACTTACCAGTAAATCTCAGCAACCCTGGCCAGGGATTTCCGGTTATAGCCAATCGAACACAGCGCAACATCAACCCCCTATACCGGGAGAGACGAATCCCCTCCTATCGCTCATTGCCTCCATGTGACTCGGGACTGTACCCAAAAACCACCGTTTTGCACGCCCTCTTGGACGTGGTAAGGTGGAAATCAAAGCACAGTGGGAACCACACAAGACTCTATGACGATCTCGGGTCAACAGACTACTCTGTACCAGTGTCACCAGAGAACTGCCATCTGACGTAAGGTATAATACCATCTGGGAGTTCTCGGCGAGTCCGTCCAGTGTACCCAGTCTCCACTGAGCACCCGTATATCATCTCTGATGTCAAACACCAATGGATATGGGATCATCCATCGCCCATCTGTATGGGTCGAGAAGGTATACGCTAGTCTACTCTGGTATATCGATGCCCCGTCTCGATATTCCCACGACTAGGGACCTTGAAGGATGTACTTATGGACTACCATGTCCCCACTAGTATGATCCGCATCATAGTCCAGGTAGTCAAGTACACATCCTAAGGGCTTTACCAACATGTAACAGAGAGACAATCAGTAGACACGTTAAGGTAAAGAGTAACCAGATAGCATACTATCATGTCGAGCAAGAAAGTCCTCCCTATATATGTCCCAGCATCCACTACAATATACATCCAATGTACAGTAATAGCCTATAGGGCATAAATATAACTAACACATCATCCTCTACTACTAGCCATTTAGTATAGGGTGTTTGCTTCACTAATTCCACAATTAGTGAAGGGGTAGCTTGGGTTAGTGTCTCCTCGATGTAGATCATCTTCGGCTCGAAGACTTCGTGCAAGCTTTCTCATTTTTTCAGGAGAACCCTTTCAAGAGTTCGGGTGTTCATGATTTGCAGTGAAAGGACTACTACACAGAGTATTAGAAGTGAAGGACCGGTCAACAAAGGTTGTATTCCTCATTCACTTTGTATGTAAAGTAGTTTACATGTGTATTCGTCGGATTTTCTAGTAACGATTCTAAGGTTAGGGTTAGCTAGAACGGAAAATTTTTGAAATTGGCATGGACGATGCCTCCCGAAACCTTGCTGCCATGCTAGACAACCCTGCAGTGATATCAGAGCCATGCTAGAAAATTAGACGATGTTTGTTAGATTACGAAACCGAAATGACTCCGAAACTTAAAACACTTGAACTTAGTTTCTGTCGAATTTGAAAAGTCTTCAAATTTTTTTTAAACAACTGCAGAATATTGTATGAGATATAACATGAATGAAAATTTCAAGCCTTCTCCTCGGATTTGGGCCGGCCACAAGCAAGGAAAATCCGGCCACCTCAGCCAAACAGTGGAGTTCTGGGGTGAAATTTCTACTGTGTTCCAGTCTCTGGGTTTTGGTGTTTCAGGTGTTGCTTGTTTTTGCTAATTTTGCATGAGATGTAATCTTACAGTATAGACAATTCAGAATGTTTTGTATTCATAGTTTTAACATTGTTTCGGGTATTCACATGTCGTCTAGGCGAAGTTAAAAAGTTCGAACGAATATCAAAAATCCATTTTTCCAAGTTTAACGTATTCGGAAAATCATGCAAGTAATTCTGTGGACTCTCTAGAAGAATGAAACCCTAACTCGACATAATGACCATAGAACCGCTTTCGAATCTTAGGGTTTGCGGCAGTTCTGCGGTGCCATTATTAGGGCTTGGGTCTGCCCTTCTACGGTTGGTTCATAAGTACTGTGGCATGTTCCAGGTATTATTAAATTGTGCTCAAGTGTTGAGCTGTCGGGGAATTGTGGGATTTTGATGAATCGATCGAAAAGTATAACGTCGTCCGGATATCATGTGATGGGATACAATACTTGGAATCCACAAGAAAACTAATTTGAATTTTATAAATCTAGCAATTTAGTCTCATTTGATCGGTTGCCACGTGATTTTGATCTGATCAAAAGTCCATCGCAATCACGTAGCGTAGGCGGATACTCACCGGGTAACCTTACTAGATAGCCATGCCCCATAACCCCGACCAAGTGACTGTAGGAGAACCCCGTTGCCAAAAGCATTTGTCTGGGTGCTCGCGGCCGCGGTGTTCCGCCTAAGTGCACTTCGTCGACGGTATCGGGGGTGCGGCCGTCTACTAAAATTTCCGACAAGCATTCGATCAGAATGTCGGGAATCTTGTTGAAGTTACCAGACTTGTTATTGGAAAGTGTTTTCAATATCGAGACTAAAATGCGGGGTTTATAATTGTTAGGCATGTGATGTTTAAGGAATTCATTTGGTTGGGCATAAAATCCAAAGTATGTGATATATTGGATTTATGATGTCTAAGGTGGTTGCCGATTCCAATTGTTTTAGTTTTCACTTTCTTTTCTGCGACCGTAAGTGTAATATGTGGTATTGTTCTCCGTCGAAAAACCAGGAAAGACTGACGTCTTGCCTGAATTTAGGGGCAGATGCTATTTGGTTTTATCCGTCCACCTCTTCGAAGATGCCAAGTTGATTTATGGCACCGTATATCGGAGGTTTAGACGGATATAGCCGTTGTAGCAGACTACGTCAGATTCCTCCTCATTTGAGGGGTTTTTGATTGTGGGGACGCTCTTCCCTGCAGGCGCAAGCCCCTGCAGTTACTTATGCTACCGCATCGCGGTAACAACTTTCTCCTTCTACAGATGGTCACTTCGTGTCGTGTGTTTTTTTTTTATTTTTGGTTGCCCGTGGATTGTATACAGAGACTAATTTATGTTGTCGCCCATAGGGCGTGGATTAGTCCAAATCCGTATTTTCTTAGATTTGGGTTTTTTTTGGGTTTAAGGATACGTTAGTCTCATTTGAGGCTAAGATCAACTTAAACATTTGTTAAGGATACGTTAATCTAATTTTAGACTAAAATCAACTTAACCATTTGTTAATGATACGTTAGTCTAATTTTAGACTAAGATCTACTTAACAGGATCATTTAGATCCAACAAAAGAGCATTTGGGCTCTATTGTTTTAGTTTAGGGACTTTGCGGTCCAGTTTAAAGACGTCATAGTCTGTAAAGTTTAAGGACATCATAGTCCATGAGTTTAAGGACCCCACAGTCCGTAGTAGTTTAGAGACATCATAGTCTGTAAAGTTTCAGGAAATCATAGTCCATGAGTTTAAGAGCCCCACAGTCCATGATTTGTCTGGTTATCGGGACCCGTCACCTCTCTGAAGACGTTGAAGGATAGCAATGACAAATATCAGAGGTGTGAAGAGATGCACCCTTGAACTAATATTGGTTGGAAGATCTGTAGTCCAATTTGGGACTAAGATCAAAGATTTATGAGTACATGGGCTCAGTTTATCTGAATTAGAGTCTGTGGCCACTTTGGGCTCGACCCATTTAATTAAGATGTTAAACATTTAACAATACTGAGCATTGGTTTGGACTCTGACAATTTTTTTGTCTTTTATTGAGTGCCGGGCACTCATCATAGCTCTGGGGCTTTGTTATTTAAAGAAAAATTTATGTTCTCTTAGCGCACACGTGAGGAGCACGTGGCGCGCTTAGCTCTATGCACCAGATAATGAGCGCAGTGCGCTTCTGTCAAGTAGCGCACACATGAGGAGCACGTGGCGCGCTTGGCGCTATACGCCAGATAATGAGCGCAGTGCGCTTCTGTCAAGTAGCGCACACGTGAGGAGCACGTGGCGCCCTTGGCGCTATGCGCTAGATAATGAGCGCAGTCCGCTTCTGTCAAGTTTGGAGCGCTAAGGCTCTTTTTAGGCAACTTTGCGTCCTGAGAATTAAATTCTCTTTCATATAAGAGATTTGGTCTCATGGCTCTAGGAACAAAGTTCTTATCTTTTATAGGAGATGTTTCAATCTCTTATGTTTTTGGTGGAAAGTTTTGCCTTTATGGATCGATGATCCTAAGAAAATTGAATTATTCTCCCCCCTTTTATAATGAGATATTATAATCTCTGAAAGACAATTTGTTTTATAGATCTATGATCTGAAGAAAATTAAGTTCTTCCTCTTATTTTTTATGATTAGATACTTTGATCTCTGTTATTGACGGACCTTGGTCTTATAGATCTATGATCTTAGAAAAAGAAGTAAATTCTTCTTATTATATGAGATGATTTCATCTCTCTCTTTTTTTACCTTGAAGAAAATTTTCTTTTTCTGAGAGCTTGTTCTTTGTCTTTGAAATTTCTCAAAGTTTATGGGGGGGTTCCTCTATTTGAGACTTGAAGTCTTGGGGCCATTATATAGTGAAGGCTGATTTGTTCAATCGGTTAAGAAGATCTTTTCTCTAATTGATTTGGGGATATTTCCCCCGTTGGATCTTTGATCCTAGGGCTTCTGTTTTACAGAAGGCAATCTTCTTGTTTTTAACAAGATTGGGAAATCTTTTCCCATACAGAATTTATTCTGTATTTTGGTGATTTTTAATCACCATTGGATCATTGATCCAACGGTGCTCTGATTTTCAGAGCACAATCTTTCCTGTTTGGAAAGATTGCGAAGAATGTTTCCTTAACAGAATTTTATTCTGGTCAATTGATAATTTTTAATCATGTTCGTTGGATCTTTGATCCAACGGTGGGGAACATTAGTTCCAGCGCTAGCGCTCACGTGCTTTGCACGTGGTGCGCTGCTTAGAGTGCAGCGCTCTTAACGCTAGCGCTTACGTGCTTTGCACGTGGTGCGCTGCTTAGAGTGCAGCGCTCTTAGCATTAGCGCTCATGTGCTTTGCATGTGGTGCGCTGCTTAGAGTGCAGCGCTCTTAGCGCTAGCGCTTACGTGCTTTGCACGTGAGGCGCTGCCTCATTACTGAAGGTGTCTTTTCACCTTCCTTCTCCACTTTTCCTGAGTCAAGCTTCTCTTTCCCAGAGCTTGGAAATAGTTCCATCATGCACAGCATTTTTTGTGCCCAGACTTAAATGTCTCCCTTCATAATCTGAAGCAATGCTTCTTTTCTCTCTCGTTTTCAAAGAATCATTTTAACAGAGAAGAGCTATGGCTTGCAATCGCCCACATGCTCGCCGTCAGCCATGGGAGGTGCCCTTTGAGAAAATTGTTTCTCGTTTTGCTACGCGCTTGGCGAACCCTACTCTTACGGATGATCAATGCGACACAGTGCTGCACGAGCTCTTGACTCGTATAGGATCTCCTCTCCCCATCGGCTCCATTTGGTTCCGGATGGTTTTCTTGTCTGTGATCAATGACATTCCCCCTCCTCCGGCGGAGATAACTCCGGCAATGCTCGATGCCGCGGAAGATAAGATCGAGTGCTTCCACGAGGCACTTTTAATCACCACGGCTCTAAGGGATCGCTCCGTCCGGCTGCTAAGCCAGATACGGGCTCAGCGGGTCAACATGTCTGCCTTCGTTGATGGGTGTGGTGCTAACCAATGGGTAGCTACTTCTCGTGAAGATCGCCGCTTTGTCATGGTGGAGAAGACAGAGAAGGAGTTAGATAATTGTATCCATAGTTTTGTGAATCCTTGTACTTTCGATCCCATGTTTGGTGATCTATTTCCTGTAGAATAAAATGTTCAATTAAATGCTTTGTTTTTGTCGTTGAACACCTGTTTTTCCTCTGATGTGTGCATATGAATGAGCCTGGTTTCACATATATCTGTAAACGAAACTTAAGCCAGCATAAATAGGAACTAATAGCTCTTGGCCGAAGATTTTGGCGGGAACAGATGCCCCCCACTACTTTGCCCACGTAAGTAAATACATGGGTGAAGTAGTGCAGAGTAATTCATAGTGTAAGACCAGTTTCGGGTTGGTATATAACTTTCAGAATCTTGATCTGAGAAGATAACGAGCGGACATAAGCGTCGTCATTTATCATTGATTCAAATCTCGACTCTTAAGGGATATAGTTCCAAACCCTCAGCTCCATAAGCCGCACCCTTCTATTTCTTTATGTCTTACTCTGACGTGATGTAGTTTATATGCTCATGAGTAACTTCTCCATTTCAGTGGCATGTAGCTTTGGCAAGTGTGGCCCATAGATGGTAGATTACAGTTCATCTTGAATTCTTTACAGGGTAGCGATGGCTTAGGAAATGGGTTCAGATCTGCCACCTAAGACTTTTCAACTTTATGAGCCGTGAGGGTCTCATAAAGATTTTTCTCCCTACGAGTCGAGAGGATCTCGTAGGTGTATTTTCTCCTTAGGAATCATGAGGATTCCTAAGTGCGTTTTCGCTTGAGAGTCGTAAGGATCTCACAAGAGAATTTTCCCGCTTACAAGTCGAGAGGACTTGTAAGTGGTTGTTTCCCTCCTTATCAAGATTCGACTTTGGAGAGTGTGGTCCGTGAATAGTATGAAAGAGTCCATTTTGGACCGACTTGCAGACCCCAGTGCTTAGGAAACAGGTCCTTATCCCCATTGCCTAAGGCTTTTCCCTACGAGTCGAAACGAATCGAGAAGTTCTCGCAAAGACACTAGTTTCCTCACGAGTCGAGATGAATCGAGAACTTCTCGCAAGAATGTCCTAACGCCACAGTTAACATCTACTCTTTACGACAAAGGTCCGTTAGGGTCTGTGGTACTAGCGTTTTGCCCATCGTACCGTCGCGTTGGCTGATGTATTCCTCGATAGGCGATTTGCTGTTCGGGTAGCCTTGCGATTGTCGTGTCTCTGATCCCTTCGGGGGCTGGACAAGACGTCTTCAAGCAATCTTCCTAGGCGATTTGACCGTCAGAAGAGCAAGCGTTAGGAATTTTGCCATGCCGCTTTTTACTTGAGCTTAGGCTCAGTGTGGGGAGCCCCGATGAGTCATAACCACTCCGCACTGGTGTGGGGATGTTCTCCGATAGTCTTTCTGGTTATATATGAGTTACTGTCAAGACCCTGAAGTTAGGAATATTGCCTTCGCTTCGTTTGCTAGCATTGCGTCTGCTGTATCGAGACGAATGTCGCGGTTGTTTCTAGGTTGTCGGTGAACCGTCGAGGCTTGGAATTAGGGATTTTGCCATAGCTCCGTTGTTTTGTGTCGCGTCTGCATCCTGCTGGGGGGAAGAATGCTGGGGTGACATCGCGTATTCTGTATCGAGGCGAACGTCGAGGTGGTCTCTAGGTTGTTGGTGAACCGTCGAGACCTAGAACTAGGGACTTTGCCATGGCACCGTTGTTTGCGTCGCGTCTACATCCTGCTGGGGGCAGAACGCTGGGATGACATCGCGTCTGCTGTATCGAGACGAACGTCGAGGTGGTCTCTAGGTTGTTGGTGAACCGTCGGGACCTGGAACTAGGGACTTTGCCATGGATCTGTTGTTTGCATCGCGTCTGTCTCTTACTGGGGGGAAGAACGCTGGAGTGATATCGCGTTTGCTGTATCGAGACGAACGTCGAGGTGGTCTCTAGGTTGTTGGTGAACCATCGGAATCTGAAACTAGGGACTTTGCCGTGGCTCCGCTTTGCTGACGTTGCGTCTGCTATAACGATACGAATGTCGAGGTGGTCTCTAGGTTGTTGGTGAACCGTTGGGACCTGGAACTAGGGACTTTGCCGTGGCTTCGTTTGTTGATGTCGTATATTCCTGCAAAGACACTGATTTCTTTGCGGGTCGACGCGAATCGAGATGCTCTCGTCAAGGACGCTGATTTTCCTGAATCAAGGTTTTTGCTAAGGACTCTGATTTCCCTGAGGGTTGAGACGAATCGAGGTATTCTTGCAAAGACATTGATTTCTTTGCGGGTCGACGCGAATCGAGATGCTCTCGTCAAGGACGCTGATTTCCCTGAATCGAGGTTTTTGCCAAGGACACTGATTTCCTCGGAGTTGAGATGAATCGAGGTATTCCTTCAAAGACACTGATTTCCTTGCGGGTCGACGCGAATCGAGATGCTCTCGTCAAGGACGCTGATTTCCCTAAATCGAGGTTTTTGCCAAGGACACTGATTTCCCTGGGGGTCGAAACGAATCAAGGTATTCCTACAAAGACACTGATTTCTCTACGGGTCGACGCGAATCGAGATGCTCTCGTCAAGGACGCCGATTTCCCGGAGTTGAGACGAATCGAGCTATTTCTGCAAAGACGCTGATTTCCTTGCGGGTCGACGCAAATCAAGATGCTCTCGCCAAGGTTGCTGATTTTCCTGAATCGAGGTATTTGCCAAGGACACTGATTTCCTTGGGGTTGGTTGACTTGTTTCCGTGACGGAGCGTTGATCTGGCGGGGAGGTCCTTGGTTGACTCTAGGTTGTCTGTGGACCGTAGAGTTTTGGAACTAGGGACTTTGCCGTGGCTCCGTTTGGTGATGTTGCGTCCGAATCCTGTTGGAGTGAGAAAGATCACCGTTGCTGTTTTTTTAGGCTGTAGATATTGCCGTTAAGATTTGGAACTAGGGACTTTTCCATGGCTCCGTTTCGTTGTGTCACTTCCGTGTCCTGCTGGCATAAGAAGGAACGCTGTTGTTGGTCTTCTGGGATGCAGATGTTACTGCTGAGATCTGACTTTCCCTCTTGACAGGATCTGGTGGGGGACATGTGGTTCCCTTTTCGTTTATGACCATGGATTGTATACAGGGGTCTGTATGGACTCGCCTGTAGGGCAAAAAGTTTCATTCTTTCATTCTTTTTTATATTTCTTTTGTTTTCTTTCCGCGATGCTCTATCATTTCAACTTTTTATATCGCGAAAATCGCGATTGCCTAATCATTTCGGCTATTTTTTGCGGTGCCCAATCATTTCGGCTATTTTTGTTTTTTACTCGCTGCTTTTTATTGCGAGTTGCCCAATCATTTCGGCTATTTTTGTATGCATATATATTTTTACTTGCTGACTTTGTTGCAAGTTGCCCCATCATTTCGGCTATTTCATATGCATTTTTGGCTCGCTGAATTTTTATCGCGAGTGTGGAACTTGAAATCTGGTGCCAATCTCAGCATCAGCATCGCTACGACTGGAATATTGCCAGGAGCGAATCATCATTTGCCGTGAAAGGGCTTGGAATTTGATACCGATTTAGGCATCAGCATCGCTACCACTGGGACATTGCCAGGAGCAAATCATCATTTGCCACTGTCGATGTCGAACAAAGGTGGCTTAGCCAACAAGGTTAGGATCCTGTCGACTAAGGCTTTTGACTTCATGAACCGTAAGGGTCTCATAAAGGTGTTTCTCCCTACGAGTCGTGAGGATCTCATAGGTATATGTTCTCCTTAAAAGTCGTGGGGACCTCTAAGTGATGTGTTCTCTTGTAAGTCATAAGGATCTTGCAAGAATATTTTCTCCTTATAAGTCGAGAGGACTTATAAGGGTCGTTCACTATGTGAGCATATCCCCAGTCGGTGGTGGGACTCTGTTAGGGAAATGTTTATTCGTGCCCGTGGATTGTATACAAAGGTCAATATTGAAATGCTTGTAGGGCGGTCTGAGAAATGTGATGGCTTAAGAACAGGTTTAGATCCCTGTGGCTTAAGGGTTTTGAATCCTATGAGCCGTGAGGGTCTCAAAGGGGAATTCTCCTTACGAGTCGTGAAGATCTCGTAAGTGTGTTTTCTCCTTAGGAATCATGAGGATTCCTAAGTGTGTTTCTCTCTTGTGAGTCGTAAGGATCTCACGCAGGTATTTTCTCCTTACAAGGTCGAGAGGACCTTGCAAGTGTCTTTTAACGAGATTGCGCCCTTTCGGGTTTTCACAAACTCGCCAGTAGTCCTGCTGTTTTTACTCACGGAGCCCTTTCGAGTTTTCATCTGTGCCCATCTCGCTTATGGACGTAACCGTTTTTTTTCCTTCTTACGAGTCTGCGCCCTTTCGGGTTTTCACAAATATCGCCGGTAGTCCTGTTGTTTTTACTCATGGTGCCCTTTCGGGTTTTCATCCGTGCCCATTTTGCTTGTGGACATACTATTTTTTTTGTCAGCCTTGGGATGCTGCGGTCTGTAGTAGTTTATAGACATCTCGGTCAGTTGTAAGTTTTAGGACATTGCGGTCCATCGTTAGTTTAGGGACATTTCGGTCCGTTGTTCGTATGTCCGAGATTTTTCAGGGCAACGTATGATTACACAGCTAGATATCCTCACAAGTCTTCGTATCTTTCGTGTCAAAGGTATATTCCTTGAAGAGAGGGCTGAGAGCTATTTGTTCATCAAAGTCGCTTCTAAAGGTGAGAACTTGTGATCCCTTGTTGTCAACTATGTGACATTTGCTGGCAGTTCTTTTGCGTTCATCTGTCGTGCTTCTCTATTTTCGACGAGCCCTGTGCTTCACTCGCTAGACGTGTTGTCAGTAGGCAACATATCCCTGCCACCAGTTTTTAAAGGCTGTGCACTCTTCGGTAGGGTGTGTAATCCTCCGATGGTATAAGCAGAAGTTAGGAAATACGTCCGCTTCATCAAGATGTATACCGCCAGGAGTATTTCCTCTAAAAGAAGGCAACTTCATTCCCATTGACAGGGCCCTAGCGAATCGTTTTCTTGCTTTAAGCTTGCTATTGCTGGTGACAGGGATGCTTCGACCCGGTTGGGGTACTTCACGATTTCTCAATACCGGAGGTTCTTCAACTTGTCGCCGACGCTTGGCCCTCTCGTATATGGCTGTTTCCTGCTCTTTGTCAGCTTTGCTTTCCTGAAGAGCTTCGCTTAGCAGTATGTCAATCAATTCGTCCGATGGCTCCAGGGATTTTGATTCCGGTTCTGGATCTGCCCCCAGTTTTTCTGTATCAGGAGCTTCTTAACTATTTATTGACGAGTGAGAGATTATGTGGCAGCTCGCCACATAGTTCTCTGGTTCATCTGATGAGTCTTCTCCCTCATCTTCATCGCCATCTCCATTTTCAAGGATATGGTTGAGGAATTCTTGGAGTGTGACCGGAGTTCGCGCCTTCTGGTTATATTCTTTCAGTGCGTCAATATGTTTTTGCAGGTCCGTACGCTTGTCATCAGGCTTCCCGGGCTTTTTGGTATTCTTCTTCTTCTTTGAAGACTTTGACTGCTGGGCATGGGCGTTTTGACTATCATCACCAACTTTCAGCGTTGGGCGTGGCTTCAGCATCCCCTCAATAACCTCGGGTTCCAATAGACTTTTCCACCTGATCGCTGGGCATGCTTGGAGATCTTTCAGCATTCTTTTCGTTTTGGCTGAAATAGCAACCTCCCATGGAGCTTCTTCTATAAAAGAGCACGATGCCCCCGGCGTGTCCACCTTTTTAGGAGCGTGCGGTTGAGGCGGGCTTACTTTCCAATTCTCGGACAGTGCAAATTTGCCTTGTTTGTATTGGTCCTCAATCCAGCCTTTGAGGACGAAGCAATCTTCGATCGGATGGCTTACTGCCCGGTGGTAGGGGCAGTAATTAGGATTTTTGGCCTCACCGGGTTGCAATGGGCATTTTGGATCTGGCAAGGTGATGAGCCTGTTGCGCACCGCTAACTCAAACAATCTCCTCGTTTTATCCCGGGGAAACGAATAAGGGCGCTTCAGTTTCTCATTAAAGAATCGCCGTCTTTCGTCTTGGCGGTCAGTTGGTTTGGACCATTGGGTTGCTGCTGTGCATTGGCGACGAAAGTCGCTTTCCCTTTCTCCTTTTCATTTCGAGAATCTGCTTTTGAAGAGGATGGCCTGTAGCCCATCTGATCCATCTGAGCCAGCTTGTCAATCAAGGCCTGGAAGGTGGTCGGCTTGAATAATATCATGAATTGGAAAATGGTCGCCTGCAGATCGAGGGTTCCTACGAACATGCCCACTGCAGGCGCTTCTTCGATGCACTGTTCACATTTCGACCATAGATTCCGCCACCGTATCGCGTACTGCACCCATGTTTCGCCTGGCTTCACTCTGGCGTTAATTAACGCGGTGATCGGGGTGCGCTTACTAGCGCTGGCGAAACGTTGGGTGAACAACAATTCCATCTCCGTAAAAGTTTTGACGGAGTCGTTGGGAAGCTCTGAGTACCATTCGAACGCCGTCTCCGCCAAGCTGCCAACAAACTGGCGAAGCAGTAACTTATCATCCCCTCCAGTATTGCCACAGAGAGCCCTGAACTGAGCGACATGTTGATGGGGATTGCCTGTCCCCTTGTACACATGGAATTTAGGAATTGTGTATCCTTGCGGGTACTTTATCTGATCGTACCATCCTGGATATGGTCGCCTAGTTCTGACGACTTGGCCGGTTGCTTCATTCGCTTGATGAGCTCGTATTTGCTGAGCTATATAATCATCGAGCATGGCTTTGGAGATGGTCTCCTCCTTGGCTGCTGACAGAGCCAGCAGAGGATTTGATGTCTCTCCTCTATCATCTTCAATTATTACCGGAGGACTTTCGGCTGGAGGGTCCGGCTGGATCATCAGGCCTACTATATCTTGGAATAAAAGGGCCATTTGTTTATTTTGGCCGCTTGTTCCGCAGCCTCCTTGTCCTTATTCTCAAGCATTCTCCGAAGTAATTCGGCATCCATTTCCTGCTCATGACGCTGCTCCGAAGATGTCTCCAGGGCTACTTTTGGTCCAGTGAGTGCGGCCATAACTGTTAGCATCTCTTGGAGCTTTTGTTGTTGTTGCTCCTGAGACTTAGTCACTGATCGCGTAAGCGGTCGATGACCTGTGGAGATACAGCTATCCTCTTTTCCAGATGCCATATAGACGGCATGCATCACCATGCCCCCAGACTTGGGGTGTTTAGATTCAGTGTCCTTGCGATTTGTCAAAGACGCAGGGATCATCTCCGGCCTACTTCTTTTGTGGGCGATCGAAGTCGAGGGAGCCATTGCAGCGGGCACCCAAACAGATGACACCTTCTGTGGCTTGACAGGGTGATCCCCTTCTCGCCGAACTTTCATCTTTTTCTGTCGACAGGGGTAGTCTTGATCAATCATGGAGTCTTGGACTCGCCTCCAGACCTTGTGAATTTTAGAGGACAGCCGTTGAGGGGGCTGCTCCAGCTTCACCTTTGTAACATTTTGCACAGGTGGAGGAGATCTTTTTAGCACGCAGTCGGAGAGTTCTTGCGGACCCTCCTGAGTGGTTCAAAGCTGTTCCCAGTTGGAACAGCAGCATCAGCTTCCACAGTTGGAGCTGGCGGTGTAAATCCAGAGGGTGAACTGCCCCCGGCTTTCCTCACTCGGCGCCAGTGGCGACGTCGAGCATGTCGTGCGGCCGGGATCACCTCCGTTGTTGGATGAGCTTTCTCTTTCCCCTTACTTTGATGAGAGATTGTTATTGGCGCTAGCCTGTCGAAGACTGATATCCGTTAAGAAGGGATAGTCAGTCATGCGAAGGCTGACTTTCGAATGGGAGATAAAACAGCCAGTCTTGCAAAGACCGACTCCTTAGCAGGGGAAGCCGCTCTGACGACTTCAGGGGTAGGAATGGCTATCTGCTTCGGGATAACCTCTTCAGGAATTATGGGCTTCTTCATGGGCCCATCTGAGCATCGGCCCAGTCTGTTGAAAACTGAGGCAATGGACTTGGACGATCCGTTGAGAGAGGCCGCAGTAGTTACAAGCCGATCAAAGACCGACTTCTTCGGAGCTTCTTGCGACGGTATAGGAGCGCAGAAGCTTGTTGGCAGGATCATGGTCCCGAAGAATAGCCCAGTGGTGGCTTGGGTCACTCGTTTCACCGGCATTGTGAAAAGGGAGGCCACTTGGGGCCCGTAAGTCACTCCTCCGGACAGGATGGAGTGAGAGTTGCAGTTGCAGTTAGTGCAGTTTAAGGCCATTAATCTTTTTTTTCCTGCACGGAGCAAGACAGCAAATCTTAGTACCTCGAATCCAGGAGCAACCATATCAAACCGCGATTTGTTCGTGAACACGACACACGAAGTGTGGAGTGGAAAGAGGAAAAGGTCCCACCAGGCGTGCCAGAATCTGTTCTCCGCCGAAAGACCGGGAAAGACCGACGTCTTGCCTGAATTTGGGGGCAGATGCTATTTGGTTTTATCCGTCCACCTCTCCGAAGATGCCAAGTTGATTTATGGCACAGTATATCGGAGGTTTAGACGGATGCGGCCGTTGTAGCAGACTTCATCAGATTCCCTCTCATTTGAGGGGTTTTTTATTGTGGGGACGCCCTTCCCTACTGGCGCAAGCCCCTGCAGTTAATTATGCTACTGCATCGCGGTAACAACTTTCTTCTTCTCCAGATGGTCACTTCGTGTCGTGTGTATTTGTTTTAATTTTGCTTACCCGTGGATTGTATACGGAGACTAATTTATGTTGTCGCCCGTAGGGCGTGGATTAGTCCAAATCCGTATTTTCTTAGATTTGGATTTTGGTTTGGGTTTAAGGATACATTAGTCTCATTTGAGGCTAAGATCAACTTAAATATTTGTTAAGGATACGTTAGTCTGATTTTAGACTAAGATCAACTTAACCATTTGTTAATGATACGTTAGTCTAATTTTAGACTAAGATCTACTTAACAGGATTATTTAGATCCAACAAAAGAGCATTTTGCCTCTGTTATTTTAATTTAGAGACTTTGCGGTTCAGTTTAAAGACGTCATAGTCTGTAAAGTTTAAAGACATCATAGTCCATGAGTTTAAGGACCCCACAGTCCGTAGTACTTTAGAGACATCATAGTCTGTAAAGTTTAAGGACGTCATAGTCCATGAGTTTAAGGACCCCACAGTCCATGGTTTGTCTGGTTGTCGGGACCCATCACCTCTCTGAAGACGTTGAAGGATTACAATGACAAATATCAGAGGAGTGAAAAGATGTACCCTTAAACCAATATTGGTTGGAAGATCTGTAGTCCAATTTAGGACTAAGATCAAAGATTTATGAGCACATGGGCTCAGTTGATCTGAATTAGAGATCTTTGGCCACTTTGGGCTCGGCCCATTTAATTAAGAAGTTGAACATTTAACTATGCTGAGCATTGGTTTGGGCTCTAACAATCTTTTTGTCTTTTATTGAGTGCTGGGCACTCATCATAGCTCTGGGATTTTGTTATTTAAAGAACAATTTATGTTCTTTTAGCGCACACGTGAGGAGCACGTGGCGCGCTTGGCTCTATGCGCCAGATAATGAGCGCAGTGCGCTTCTATCAAGTAGCGCACATGTGAGGAGCACGTAGCGCGCTTGGCGCTATGCGCCAGATAATGAGCGCAGTGCGCTTCTGTCCAATAGCACACACGTGAGGAGCATGTGGCGCGCTTGGAGCTATGCGCCAGATAATGAGCGCGGTGCGTTTCTGTCAAGTTTGGAGCGCTAAGGCTCTTTTTAGGCAATTTTGCGCCCTGAGAATTAAATTCTCTTTCATATAAGAGAATTTGTCTCATGGATCTAAGAACAAAGTTCTTATATTTTATAGGAGATGTTTGAATCTCTTATATTTTTGGTGGAAGAATTTGCCTTTATGGATCGATGATCCTGAGAGAATTGAATTATTCTCCCCTCCTTTTATAATGTGATATTATAATCTCTGAAAGACAATTTGTCTTATAGATCTATGATCTGAAGAAGGTTTAGTTCTTCCCCTTATTTTTTATGATGAGATACTTTGATCTCTGTTGGTGAAGGACCTTGGTCTTATAGATCTATGATCTTAGAAAAAGAAGTAAATTCTTCTTTTTATATGAGATGATTTCATCTTTCTTTTTTTTACCTTGAAGAAAATTTTCTTCTTCTGAGAGCTTGCTCTTTGTCTTTGAAATTTCTCAAAGTTTATGGCGGGGTTCCTCTATTTGAGACTTGAAGTCTTGGGGCCTTTATATAGTGAAGGCTGATTTGTTCAATCGGTTAAGGAGATCTTTTCTCTAATTGATTTGGAGATGTTTCCCCCATTGGATCTTTGATCCTAGGGCTTCTGTTTTACAGAAGGCAATCTTCTTGTTTTAAAAAAGATCGGGAAATCTTTTCCCATACAGAATTTATTCTGTATTTTGGTGATTTTTAATCACCATTGGATCATTGATCCAACGGTGCTCTGATTTTCAGAGCACAATCTTTCCTGTTTGGAATGATTGCGAAGAATGTTTCCTTAACAGAATTTTATTCTGATCAATTGATAATTTTTAATCATGTTCGCTGAATCTTTAATCCAACGGTGGGGAACATTTAGTTTCAGCGCTAGCGCTCACGTGCTTTGCACGTGGTGTGCTGCTTAGAGTGCAGCGCTCTTAAAGCTAGCGCTTACGTGCTTTGCATGTGGTGCGCTGCTTAGAGTGCAGCGCTCTTAGCGCTAGCGCTCCTGTGCTTTGCACGTGGTGCGCTGCTTAGAGTGCAGCGCTCTTAGCGCTAGCGCTTACGTGCTTTGCACGTGAGGCGCCGCCTCATTACTGAAGGTGTCTTTTCACCTTCCTTCTCTACTTTTCCTGAGTCAAGCTTCTCTTTCCCAGTGCTTGGAAATAGTTCTATCATGCACAATATTTTCTGTGCCTAGACTTAAATGTCTCCCTTCATAATCTGAAGCAATACTTCTTTTCTTTCTCAATTTCAGAGAATCATTTTAACAGAGAAGAGCTATGGCTTGTAATCGCCCACATGCTCGCCATCAGCCATGGGAGGTGCCCATTGAGCAAATTGTTCCTCTTTTTGCTGCGCGCTTGGTGAACCCTGCTCTTACGGATGACCAATGCGACACGATACTGCACGAGCTCTTGACTCGTATAGGATCTTCTCTCCCCATCGGCTCCATTTGGCTCCGGATGGTTTTCCTGTCTGTGATCAATGACATTCCCCCTCCTCTGGTGGAGATGACTCCGGCAATGCTCGACGCCGCGGAAGATAAGATCGAGTGCTTCCACGAAGTACTTTTGATCACCACAGCTCTAAGGGATCGCTTTGTCCGGCTGTTAAGCCAGATACGGGCTCAGCGGGTCGTCATGTCTGCCTTGGCTGATGGGTGCGGTGCTGAATGATGGGTAGCTACTCTTCGTGAAGATCGCCGCTTTGTCATGGTGGAGAAGGCAGAGAGGGAGTTAGATAATTTTATCCATAGTTTTGTGAATCCTTGTACTTTTGATCCCATGTATTGTGATCTATTTCCTATAGAATAAGATGTTCAATTAAATACTTTGTTTTTGTCGTTGAACACCTGTTTTTCTTTTGATGTGTGCATATGAATAAGCCTGGTTTCACATATATCTGTAAACGAAACTTAAGCCGGCATAAATAGGAACTAATAGCTCTTAGCCGAAGATTTTGGCGGGAACATGTGTATCGCCGGTTTCATTGCTATATGTCAACGACAATTAGGATATGCACATTTACTTACGTTGATGACATGTGATGTTATGTGTTGCTGTGATATATTATATTGGATCATCGTGTTTGAATAGTCGGGTTTTTTTTATGTGAGATGAGAGTTTTTCATTTTCATTCATGTAAAAACTTGTATGTAATATTCTTTTGTTGGGGCACTTCCGGGTTGAGGAGGATGTCACCGTTGATCTATATTATTACTTTTCCACATTAGGATAGACCCATGGAGGAGAGCACAAGTAACCGGGTTCTAGGGTCCAGTGGGAGACCATCTCGAGAAGTCAAGACCGGGTCTCCTAACTCTAGAATTGGTAGGGTTGCTTGCCGCTCTCGTAGGGGTCTAGGGATATGGGTTTAGCTATTCATCGCGACCGTGGAATCCGCGTTTTTTATTGGCTTAAATAAAATACGGAATTCCTAGTATATCCAATATATCATATGTGTTATTCTGCTGCGATATTCTGTGATGTGATCACTTTATATGTTGAGATAGATACTGTATATAGTATATGCGATATATTATATAGACGTTGCTTATGTTTTACACCCGCGCTAGTCCTGCCCCGCTCTGCCGTTAGTTATCTAACCTAACGGTGCATGACGGGACATGAAGGCGAATGCGGATGGTATAAGCGTACGTTGTATTTATCTGTGATACTTAAGTAACTTAAATGATGAGACTTCATTAATGAGATTAATGAAAGAAAATAAACCTAAAAATGTTGTAGAAACTTGTCTCGAAAACTGGTAGCTCTGGTTCTTGCTTTGCATAGCGGTATTCCTTGTAGAATATCCAGCACCTTATTCGATAAGGAAAAAGCCGAGATCCCTTCACCGGGAGTGACCTCTTTAGCGAAACTAGCAGATGCTACAACCTACTCTGTTTGTCTTTTGATTGCTTCTATAGTTTTTGCTTTGCATAGTGGTATTTGTGAAATATTCTGCACCTTATTCGATAAAGAAAGAGCCGAGATCCCTTCACCGGGAGTGACATCTTTAGCAAAACTAATAAAAACCTCAAAACACTTCTTTTTAAAATCACTTGATTCTATAACGATATCAAGTTCATTACGCAAAGGGTTTTCTTAAAAACATGTCGTAGCCCTCCGTCATTTCAGATAAGTAGTATTTAGTATTCGTGCTGCGTTTGTTGGCCTTTGGTAAGGCGTAGTGTGCAGTAGCTGACTAGTGCTTATCTGCTTAAGCATATGATGTGATTGGATTAGGGTAGTCGTGCGACCTTGTTGGCCTTTGTCAAGGGTCATGCGGGTGGGTTTAATTCAATCAGGAAATGACGGGTTGAACTTGACTAGCATCTCATGGTTTGTTGGCCTTTGTCAAGGTCATAAGAGGTTAGGGGCAAAATTATCTGGAATTTCAAGTGTTGAAATTTGCAATGAAATTGCATACCTTCTATGAGATAGTTGGATCCCGATACCCACCGCGAGTAATTGTTACTCCTGAGAGAGTTTTGCACTTTACAATTAGCCGATCAAGTAGGTTTCTAGAAAGGTGTCAACGGAGTTACGCCCCTGGGAAAACGTGGTTTATTTTAATTAGGTCTATGCAAAAGCACGGGGAACCTCCCTCAATGTACCGACACTGGCCTGGCTGAAAGATTAGCAAACTTATAGGGTGTAATTAATCCCGGCTAGTCTTACCTTTTAGGGTTTGAAGAAAGATTTGATAATAACAGTGGGAGCCATCCTGATTAGATAAAATAATAACCAATCTAATCTTGCAAGAGCGTACACTGAGTGTTTTCTTCTCTCTCTCTCTCCAAGTAGCGACCATGTCACGCCTTAATCAAGATAATAATATGGATGTATTGACTGGACCCGCTTGTTATACTGAGCTGGGGAACGTTGGTCCCGCTCTACCTTATAATTGTTATAAGACCGAGCAGGAGATAGGGGATTACCAGGATTCCCGTGCCGCCTAAATGAAGAAAGCGCATGTTGATGCATCTTCTTCGGGTGTGTTCATTACTGAGAACTGTTTCTCAGCATCCTTTACGTCCTGGGTATGAGATACCGGATCAGGATCCCACACATGTAATCTGTTACATGGGCTACAGAGAGAGAACTGAGAATGGATGATAAAGTTTTAAGAGTTAGAAATAGTGCAGTTGTTGCAGCCAAGATGTTGGCAATTATCACCCTGTATTACCAAATATATTAATTCTTAACGAATGTTATTAGATACCGAACTTGATATGCAATATTATATCAGTCTATTTTTTTACTAAAGAAGGATATACTATTGTATTGTTGGATAATGTTTTGAATATTTCCTATATCAAGAGTTGATCGGTTCAGGCACGTTATCTAAAAGCATATGAGTTCTAAATCAAACCGCAGTTCTTAACGTCAGGAACACACATAAAAGGAAGAGTTCAGAAATGAACGAATCCTTCTTAAGGTATTGTAGACTAGGTCATATCAATGCGACCCGACTAGCTAAGATATATTAAGATGCATATTTAAATCAGTTTGAATTTACATCTTATGAAACTTGCCAGTCATGTCACAAAGATAAAATGACCATAGCTCCGTTTACTGGAAACAGAGAAAGAGTTAGTGAACTTTTGGGATTGATACATGATGATATATGTAGGTCCCCTGTCTACATATGCCAGGACCGGTTCTTTATACTTCATTATATTCACTGATGATCTCTCAAGATTCGGACATATGTTCCTGTTGCAACACAAGTCTGAAGCTTTTTGAGAAATTCAAAGAATATAAGTTAGAAGTAGAGAACCAAAAAGGGTATAAGTATTATGTCCTTTGATGTGATCAGGGAGGAGAATACTTGAGCTTGGAATTCCTGGACTATTCTAAAGGAGAATGAGATTCTCTCTCAGTATTACTCCTCCGTATACACCACAGCACGTCGGTGTATCGGGGCAGAGAAATCGCACCCTATTAGATATGGTGCGCTCTATGATGAGTACTACTGAGTTGCCTATTTCCTTTTGAGGGTTATGCACTTGAGAAGCTGCATACCTATTGAATAGGGTTCCAACCAAATCAGGTGCTTACCACTCCATATGCGATACGGTATGGGAAGAGCTCATGTCTTAAGTAAGTTAAGATTTGGGGTTGTCCGGCCTATATCAAAAGCAAAATCCGGACAAGCTCGAGACAAGGTCAGCTCTGTAGAAGTTTGTTGGATATCCCAAGCATTCGCAAGGGAATATTTTCTACCGCACCGAGAAACAAAAGGTGTTTTATTTCTTGGCATGCCACCTTTTTAGAAAAGAAATTTATTTTGGAAACAAATTTGTGATCATGAGGTAGAACTGGAAGGAGTTCCAGCTATACAAACTACAGCTGATGATTTGGTAGAACTGGAGGATTCAATAGTTCCCGACGAACCTCAGCCTCTCCGCCGATCTGGTAGGGTTCCTCATCCGCCTGAGAGATACTTCGGTTTTCTCAATGACAGTGGGAGCAAGGATTGCATCATAAGATGATGACCCAACTAGTTTCGAGTAGGCCATCAAGAGTGGGACTCTGTAAGAATGGCTGGATGCTAAGCGATCTGAGATGGAATCCATATACACCAATAAAGTAAGGACTTTGGTTGCTTTATCTGAAGGGTTAAATTCCCATCAGGAGCAAATATATCTCGAGAAGATTACTTGGTGTAGATGCAAAAGTTGAGGCTTTCAAAGCTAGACTTGTTGCAAAAAGTTCTCTTCATCGACCAGGTGTGGTTTATGATGAAACCTTTTCTCCAATAACTATGCTTAAGTCCATCCGGATCCTACTTGCCATTGCTACATACCATGACTACGATATCTGGCGGTTGGGTGTCATGACTGCTTTTCTAAATAATGATTTATAAGAAAGCGTTTATAAGTACACAGCCAGAGGGCTTCGTAGACAGCGGGAGCAGCGGAAACGTGTGTTAGTTGCTTTATGGGTTAAAGCAGGCATTGCGAAGTTAGAACATCTGTTTTGATGTAATAGTCAAAGCGTTTGAGTTCATCAAAATGGTAGATGAACCTTATATATACAAAAAGGTTGTAGAGAGTATAGCGGTCATTCTCGTATTGTACATGGATGTCATACTCTTAATAGAGAAGGTGTTTCCTATGCTACACTCGGTCAATCTCCTCTTATCATATTGATTCTCTATATAGGATCAAGGTGATACCTCCTAAATCCTGGGTTTTGGATCTATGAGATAGATCTAAGTGGATGTTAGGATTCTCACTTGGTGTAGTGAGATGGTATCAATCGATCCTGGAGAGAATCACTGGATAGCTTTCAGGGTGGTAAGGTCGACTGAATATCAGTCACAGGCATTGTCTTTACCCTCAGTGGAGGGACGGTATATTGGAAGAGTTCCAAGCTAGATACCATGGCAAACTAGACGATAAAGGTTAGATACATCGCTACCAACGATACTACCAAAAAGGAAGTCTGGGTGTATATAAGTTCATGAGATGAACTTCGTTCCTACCATTGTGTGACAATGGAGTTGTGGCTAAGGCCTAAGAACCCCCGTCCCATCAGTGATCCATACATATTCTAATGCAGTATTACCTGATCATAGAGATAGTTGATCTCCAGGGAGATCGAGGTTAGGAGAGTAGACATAGAGGACAACACGGCGGATCCACTCACAAAGATCTTTTCCCAAGAGAGACTTTTATGGGATGGTTGAGTATGAGATACTACAACCACTGCTATATGATAGCCCTAGTGCAAGTGGGAGATTGTTAGTTATATGTATGCCCTAGAGGCCATTATTGTACATATGATATATATTATAGTGGATGCTTGGACATACATAGGGAAGACTTTCTTGCTCGACATGATAGTATACTATCTGGTTACTCTTTATCTTAACATATACACTGATTATCTCTCTGTTACATGTTGATAAAACCCTTAGGATGTGTACTTGACTACCTGGATTATGATGCGGATCATACTAGTGGGACAAAGGTAGTTTGTGAGTACATCCTTTAATGTTCCCAGTCATGGGTGTATCGAGAGAGGGCATCGATATACCAATATAGACCAGCGTATAACTTCTCGACCCATGTAGATGGGCAATGGATGATCCCATATCCATTGGTGTTTGAAATCAGAGATGATATATGGGTGCTCGGTGAAGATTGGGTACACTGGACGGACTCGCCGAGAACTCCCAGATGGTATTATACCTCATGTCAGATGGCAGTTCTCTGGTGACACTGGTACAGGTTAGTCTGTCGACCCGAGATCGTCATAGAGTCTTGTGTGATTCCCACTGTGCTTTGATTTCTACCTTACCACGTTCAAAAGAACGTGCAAAACAGTGGTTTTTGGGTACAGTCCCGAGTCACATGGAGGTAATGAGCGATAGGAGGGGATTCGTCTCTCCCGATATAGGGAGTTGATGTTGCTGTGCTCGATTGGCTATAGCAGGAAGTCCCTAGCCAGGGCTGATTCTGAGATTTACCGGTAAGTGTTATCAGTAGTTTCTCGACCCGTTATGAGCCTCATATCGGCACGACTTATCGAGTTACTGGGGTCTGACGTTTACCACCCCTAAACGAGATATGCGACATATCAGATGAAGAGACCGAACTGTACGGTAGTGTTACTGATTGGATTCGCAGGAGTATGAGCAGGCATGCTTGTTGATCTTCTGATCGCTCAATACCTGGGTGGCCATTATGTTTAGCAGACCGCTTGCGGCTTATGGGTGTTTGATATGATCATCACCTACTGCCTGCGTATTGACGAGTCTTTAGAGTCCTACACAGAGGTTTCCTGGCTCTAGCGAAATGGAGTAGGAGCACATATATGGTATGTGCGGGACCGAGATTAATACGATATGTGATACCGTATTCTATTCTCGCGATTTGTGTTATCGGTCGGTTATATATGATATAGCCAGATTATCGAATCAAGTGTTGATTCGATTAGTTGATACACATGATATAGCCGGATTATTAAATCAAGTGTTGATTTGATAGTCTAATGTACAATTATATATTTAATATATTAACATACATTAACTAATATTGTTTCACTTAAGATTTATTTTCTCACTTGATTGTGCACTTAGTATATATGTGATATATATTTGTGTACATGTTTTGTGTCATGCTAGATGATACATGCTTAATGAATGTGCGTGTGACTTACACCATGCTAGATATAATTTAGGGTTTTTAATTTTCTAGGCAATTCAAAATTGGTTGGAAATTGATTAATGGATGAAGCTTTGAGAAGCTTGGATTTCCATTGACGAAGTCAACTAGTTTTGTTTTGCCTAAGATATTTATAAACCCAACTATTATAGCTAGCCATGGTTAACTCTCTACAAAGGTTGGTATATGATACTAACTCATCTTGGGTTGCCATTCTCCACATGATTTTGATCATGAGATATTTCTTCATCTTCTTCCTCAAAGCTCACTGGCCTTTTCGAAATGAAGAAAAATGAGTGAGAAAATTATTTCTAAAGTGAGGAAAATTCCTACTTCATCGTCCTCTACTACTAGCCATTTAGTATAGGGTGTTTACTTCACTAATTCCACAATTAGTGAAGGGGTTGCTTGGGTTAGTATCTCCTCGACGTAGATCATCTTCGGCCTCGAGACTTCGTGCAAGCTTGCTCATTTCTTCAGGAGAACCTTTTCAAGAGTTCGGGTGTTCATGATTTGCAGCGAAGGGACCACTACACGGAGCATTAGAAGTGAAGGACCGGTCTACAAAGGTTGTATTCCTCATTCACTTTGTATGTAAAGTAGTTTACATGTTTATTCGTCGGAGTTTCTAGTAACGATTCTAAGGTTAGGGTTAGTTAGAATGACAAATTTTTGAAATTGGTATGGACGATACTTCCCGAAACCTTGCTGCCGTGCTAGACAACCCTGCAGCAACCGCTTCCAGTGCCAGAGCGGAAATGGGAGCACATCACCATAGATTTTGTGACGGCACTATCTCAAAGTCCAAGGGGCAACAATGTTGTCTGGGTTATTGTTGATCGTCTCACGAAGGCAGCATATTTCATACCTTTCCGAGTCAGACAATCGACGGAGTCGCTTGCGGAGAAGTATATGCAGGAGATTGTGAGACTACACGGAGTACCCTTTAGTATCGTGTCTGATCGAGACACCAGGTTCGTTTTCCATTTCTGGAGGAGCCTGCAGGAGAGTTTGGACACTCGTCTCAAGTTCAGCACGGCCTACCATCTGTGTTGGGGTCAAAAATTACACCACGGTTGACCAAGTCAAAGTCAACCCAAGGCAATTGGGCCCAAGCACAGGCCAAGTGGGCCAATGCCCAAGTCAAGCCCGAACATGAAGTGGCGGGCCTCCCCCATGCCCGGAAGAAAATTATGTAATAAATAAGTTTGATATAATTTTTATGCATGAACGTAAAATAAATGGGCATAAACCCAAATTTTTGTAAAGCCCATGGCTCATATGCAAAAGAAATGAGCACATGAGGCATGTGATAGGCAAAATACCATTTTGTAAAGCCCAATGGGCTATGTGTAAATTTGTAAGCCTATATAAAGCAACATGATGATGAAATAAAAAATATAATTCATTCTCCCCAAAAATTAGGTTTTCTGTGCCTCCTTCTCTTTACTCAAGGTTCTAAAGGTTCTTCCTCTTTTTGAATTAAATCAAGAGTTCCACTCTTTTTCTTCCAAAAAGAATTGAAGGAGAACGCGGATCTTCCATCAAATCTCCAAAAGGTGAGATTTTTAAAATTTTACCCTCTTTTCTCCAAGATCCAGCCAATAGAGAGGAGGAAGGAGAAGACCCCCCTCCAAAAACCCCACTTTGGAGAAGATCCAAAGCCCAAGGGAGAAAAAAGGGGTCCCCTTTCATCAGTTCCAAAAAAATCTTAGAAGTTTAACTCCTCAAATATATATATATATATATATATATATATATATATATATATAGAGAGAGAGAGAGAGAGAGAGAGGTTAATGGAGAAAAGAGGCCATATGAGGGAATTTCCTCCTATGGCGTCGAAAAAATACACCCTCCCTCATTTTTTCTGACGATCAGCACCCACCATTTTCATCGTTATCATCTAAGATGTGGGTACACCAAATTTCATGTGATTCTACAGCTTTTTCACCGTTGATTTAGTGGGTTCAAAATTAACGGTTTACCGACGATAGAACTTTTTACATTGTTAAATCAACGGTGAAATGGTTGTAGAATCACATGAAATTTGGTGTATCCACATCTTAGAAGATAATGATAAAGATGGTGGATGCCAATCGTCGGAAAAATTGAAGGAGGGTGTATTTTTTTGACTCCATAGGAGGAATTCCCTCCTATGACATCTTTCCTCCATTATTCTTATATATATATATATATATATATATATATATATTGTAACAACTCCAATTTCAATGTACAAAAAATTAATATAAATTTAATGTACAATTGGGGTATTTGCAATCCTGTGAATACTATAAGAATTTGTTTTTCTTTTGAACAGCAAGAAAGAGCTTGTAGCTCACTGGTAGAGCCTTGCACACTGCTGTTACAAAGAACCAGAGTTCAAATCCCATCATCCACATTATCTTTTTGTTTTATTTTCTTTTAATCTTGTTAGAAGCCCAAAGGTCTACACATGCACAACACGTAAAACCAAGAGTCACAAATAATTTAAATATGAGTACTATGGAAGCCAAAGCAATAAGAACACATGGCCCAAACCCTAGCCCCATCCGTCGGGAATGACCCTGCGACCCACCCCAAAACCCCCGGCACCGTCGGTCCCCCCGTCCCTAATGCTCTCAATTCTTCACTCCTACACCCTTTCAGCTACCCCACCCCCCTACACTGTTTGTATTCTCTGCACATATCCAGAGAACAATAAAACCCCCATTAAATTCTATTTTTAATACAAATTTTAATCCCCCCATTCAATACCCTAAACCCTAGTTTTTTCTATAAATACCACCCCTCATTTCACACTTCCTCACTCACAAATCCCTGCCAAAACTCTCAAGAATTCCTAAGTCTCTATAGTGTGCAAGTAGAGTTAACAAAGGACGAAGCTTCGACGAAGTTCTGGTGACGATCCAAGGAGTTTCCGGCAACAAAACGACGCACTGATGTTTCCCCACTCTTCCTCTTTCTCCCCTCTTTCTTTGTGACCGGTAAGTCCCATTTCCCCCTCTCATCTTCATCTTTAAAAAGTTTCATTTCCAAAATCCGACGGAAGCGTAGTTAGTCCGACTTCCGATTCGGTTTTCTTTAAAAAAAACTATGATCTTATTTAATAAGATAAAACCATATTCTTATATGTTGTTTAATAAACATTAACAATCTCGATAAAATAACTCTCACATCAAAATAATCATTTTTGTTACTGTTATCGCACTTTTTCAGAAAAATACCATATACTTTAGTTTCGACATAATAATTTTATTCCTTCCTATATCTTTAGATAGTTCACGAGGTAATGACCTACCTCATCACAACACACATCTCTATCATAGAACGATGAATTTTGGGACAATAGAATACGGGAAAATACGACTTCACAAATAAATACCCTAAACTTACAAAACCGTTTTCTATAAAAAAATGTATTAAACATTTCCATGCAATTACACCTCTACAACCCATTTTAGGGATCCCGTTCGGGATGGTGCGGATTATCGCACATCCTCGGGCTTAGTAGAGCGAGATGCAGACCTCGTCAAGGAGCATTCGATCTCGATGGAATTTTTATGCATTTTTATTTAGAAAATGAGATTTCTACAAGAAAATAAATAAATTATTTTTATTAAATATATATATATATATATTATCAAAATATCTATTTTAATTATATAAATATTCCATGTTTTCTAAAATTAAAGGAATCACTATTACATTAAAATACTAACCAAATACAACACAAGTACAATATTTCAAGAAAATACCATATACTATGAAATTAGGTTCTACTCACTAGAAATTTCAAAACTATAAAATATACATCTATGAAAACCCTAAAGACGATAATTAAATGTCTGATGTATATTTTGAAATTATGCCAAAACCATTTTTACATAAAACCCCCTTAAGTTATATTAAATTACAATAAGGACCCTAGTAAACATAAGTTTAAGCGGGACCAGTCTCTTGAGCCTCATGGAGCCGGAGATTGTTAGTTATATGTATGCCCTAGAGGCCATTACTATACATAGGATGTATATTGTAGTGGATGCTTGGACATATATAGAGAGGACTTTCTTGCTCGACATGATAGTATGCTATCTGGTTGATCTTTACCTTAACGTGTACAATGATTGTCTCTCTGTTACATGTTGGTAAAGCCCTTAGGATGTGTACTTGACTACCTGGACTATGATGCGGATCATACTAGTGGGAACATGGTAGTCCATAAGTACATCCTTCAAAGTCCCTAGTCGTGGGTGTATCGAGACGGGGCATCGATATACCAGTGTAGACTAGCGTATACCTTCTCGACCCATACAGATGGGCGATGGATGATCCCATATCCATTGGTGTTTGACATCAGAGATGATATGCGGGTGCTCAGTGGAGACTGGGTACACTGGGCGGACTCGCCGAGAACTCCCAGATGGTATTATACCTTACGTCAGATGGCAGTTCTCTGGTGACACTGGTACAGAGTAGTCTGTTGACCCGAGATCGTCATAGAGTCTTGTGTGGTTCCCACTGTGCTTTGATTTCCATCTTACCACGTCCAAGAGGGCGTGCAAAACAGTGGTTTTTGGGGACAGTCCCGAATCACATGGAGGCAATGAGCGATAGGAGGGGATTCGTCTCTCCCGGTATAGGGAGTTGATGTTGCGCTGTGTTCGATTGGCTATAACCGGAAATCCCTGGCCAGGGTTGCTGAGATTTACTGGTAAGTGTTACCAGTAGTTTCTCGAACTGTTATAGACCTCATATCGACACGACTTATCGAGCTATTGGGGTCTGAGGTTTACCACCCCTAGGCGAGATATGCGACAAATCAGACGATCAGACCGGTCTGTACGGTAAGTGTTACTGGTTGGATTCACAGGAGTGTGAGCGGGCTTGCTCGTCGATCTTCTGATCGCTCAATACCCGGGTGGCCGTTACGTTTAGCAGACCGCTTGCGGCTTGTGGGTGTTTGATATGATCAACACCTGCTGCCGGCGTATTGACGAGTCTTTAGAGTCCTACACAGAGGTTTCCTGGCTCAAGCGAAACGAAATAGGAGCGCATATGAGATATGTGCGGGACCGAGAATAATGCGTGTATGTGATACCGTATTCCATTCTCGCGATGATTGTATCGAATGGTTGTATGCGATATAACCTAGTTATCGAATCAAGGATTGATTCGATAAGCCGATACATTGAATATTAGTCGGTCATATGCGATATGACCGGATCGTTAAATCAAGTGTTGATTTAATGATTTAATGTATAATTATATATGTGATATATTAATTTACATTAACTAATATGGTTCACTTTAAATGGATTTTCTCACTTGGATTGTGCACATTGTATTTGTGATATACTTTTGTACACAAGTTTGTATCATGTTTGATGATACATGCTAACTAGGGTTTGTGTAAAGATTAAACCATGGTTGTGTAATGGTTAGGGTTTTCATTTTCTTATTCATTTATTTATTTATTTCATTTATTTTATTTTGGAAAAGAAAAAAAAGGGAAATGGTGGCTTTCTTTGTTTGTATTTGAAGCTTCATGAAGCTTTGACTAAGTCACCATTTTGTCTCATGCTTAACCCTAACCATTCCACTTAACCCTAGTCTATTCTCTACACTTGACCATGATTACATTATGATAAGTATTCATTTTATTTCCTTTTTTGAAAAATACTTATCATAATATTCATCTTCTTCTTCTTCTTCTTCTTCTTCTTCACTTGAAGAAAGCATGCCTCCGTCAATGGCAACTTGATGAAATGAGTGAGAAATCCAATTCTAAAGTGAACCCACCTCCTATTTCTTCATCCTCTACCTCTTGCCAAGTAGTAGAGTGTGTTTTCTTCACAAGTTTCATGACTTGGTGAAGTGGGAGCTTGATCTTGTGATGCCTCGACGTAGATCATCTTCGGCACGAAGCCGACGACCTTGCCCGCCCATTTCTCCGATGAAGCCGACGCTAGAGTCCAGGATTTCATTTGGACAGCGGAGAGGACTTCATCATGGAGCCGTGGAGGTGGAGGACCGGATCTACAAAGGTTGTATTTCCTTACTCTTAGTTAAAGTAGTTAACTAGTTGCTTTGTCGCCTAAACTTCTAGCCAACGATCCGTAGTCTAGGGTTTCTCGACACCGTAAATTTTGAAATTGGCAAGGTTGATGCCTTGTGAGACCTCTTGAGAGTGCCTAGGAACCCTTCAGTGGTATCAGAGCCTAGCTAGAGCCTTAGGCGATGCGTAGACGAAGTTTGAAACCCGAACGAACCCGAAACCCTAAACCAAACATGCTCTCTGGACTTTTTCTAAAATCTGGAGTTTTTCGATATTAAAAATATGCAGAAAAATCAGCAGGGAATTGTAAGAATTACTGTGAAGCCCGTACCCATGAATCCACCAAAGTGCGGCGGAACCGCGGCAGAAGCCTGGCTTCTGCGGCGGTTCCGCGGCCGTATGATGACGTCAGCTTCCCATTTTTGCACAGTAATTCCTATTTTCTGGAGTTGGATTTTCTGGGAATTTTTAATATTTATTCAAGAGTTGAATTTTCTGGGGTTGTTTTGGGGATTCGGTGTTTCGATCGGAGTATCAGATTTTGTCTATGTGGCTTTCCGGATAATTTTTTGAATATGTTAAAAAGTTCGACCGGATATAAATACCCAATTTTTCCCCTGTCGGGAAATTTCCAAGTGTTGGATTTTTCCGTGGTTTAACGACGTTCTAAGTAGTGCAAGTAACGCGATGGTCCCTCTAGAAGACAACAAACCTTAACTCGATTATGTGACCGTCTTGAACTGCCCTTTGAACCTTCGGGTTTGGGGCAGTACGGCGTGCCACATGTGAGGCGTTGGCTTGACCCTTCTACGGCTGGACCGTTGGTACTGAGGCACGAACTGAATGTTGTTAGACTTATTTCATGTGTTGAGTTGTATCGGGAAAACTTGGGTGTTCGATTGTTCGATCGGAAAGTTTAATATTTTCTATCTTATTCGGAATGTGATACAATAATTGGAATTCACAAGAAGTTATGAGATAACTGAATGAATGTTATAAACATAGCAGTTTAGTCTCACTTGATCGGTTGCCACGGAATTTTGATGTAATCAAAAGTCCATCGCAATCACGTAGCGTACGCGGATACTCGCCGGGTAAACTTAATAGACAGCCTCGCTCCATAGCCCCGACCAAGTGACTGTAGGAGAACCCCGTCGCCGAAAGCATCCGTTCGGGTGCTCGCGGCAGTGGTGTTCCGCCTTGGTGCACTTCGTCGACGGTGTCGAGGGTGCGGCCGTCTACTAAAGTTTGCAATGAGCATTCGATCAGGATGTCGGGAATCTTGTTGAATTGCCTGACTTGATATTGAAAAGTGTTTTCGATTTTGAGACTAAAATGCGGGGTTTATAATTGTTAGGCATGCGATGTCTAAGGAATTCATTTAGTCAGGCATGTGATGTCTGAGGATGTTGCGGATTCCAACTGTTGTAGTTTTACACTTTCTTTTCTGTGACCGTAAGTGTAACATGTGATATCGCCGGTTTCGTTGCTAAATGTCAACGACAATTGGGATGCGCATATTTACTTACGTTGATGACATGTGATGTTATGTGTTGCTGGATATGTTATATTGGATCGTCGTGTTTGAATAGCCGGGGTTTTTTATGTGAGATGAGTGTTTTTCATTTTCATTCATGTAAAAACTTGTGTGTAATATTCTTTTATTGGGGCACTTCCAGGTTGCGGAAGATGTCACCTTTTGTATATTATTTTCTTTTCTGCACTAGGATAGACCCAAGGAGGGGAGCACAAGTAACCGGGTTCTGGAGTCCAGAGGGAGACCAACTCGAGGAGTCGAGTCCGGGTCTCCTAACTCTAGAATTGGTAGGGTTGCTTGCCGCTCTCGTAGGGGTCTAGGGGTGTGGGTTTGGCTATTCATCGCGACCGTGGAATCCGTGTTTTATACTGGCTCGTATTGAAAACACGGACGTCCTAGTATATCCAATATTTCATATGTTTCTTCTGCTGCGATATCTGTGATGTGATCATGTGATGTTCTGTGATAGATACTGTATATAGTATATATGATATATTATATAGACGTTACTTATGTTTTACACCCGCGCTAGCCCTGCCCCGCTCTGCCGTTAGTTACCTAACCTAACGGTGCACGAGGGGACATCGAGGCGAATGCAGATGGCATAAGTGTACGTCGTATTTATCTGTGATGATTAGGTATTTAAATGATGGGACTTCATTAATGTGATTAATGAAATAAAAGAAACCTTAAGATGTTGTAGAATCGAATTTCAAAATAAAACAGGTAGCTACAGTTCTTGCTTTGCACAGCGGTATATGTGATATATCCTGCACCTTATTCGATGAGGAAAGGACCGAGATCCCTTCACCGGGAGTGACTCCTTTAGCAATAACTGGCAGATGCTACACACTCGGTTTGTCTTTTGATTGCTTTTAAGAGTTTTTGCTTTGCACAGTGATATATATGATATATCCCGCACCTCATTCGACGAGGAAAGGACCGACGATCCCTTCACCGGGAGTGACTCCTTTAGCAAAACTAGAAAAGCCTCAAAAGCACTCCATTTTTAAAATCATTTGATTCTACAACGATATCAAGTTCATTACGCAATAGGTTTTCAGAAAAACCTATTGTAGCCCTCCGTCATTTCAGATAAGTCCTGTTTAGTATTCGTGCTGCGTTTGTTGACCTTGTCAAGGCGCAGTGTGCGGTAGCTAACCAGTATTTATCTGCTTATGCATATGATGCAGATTGGGTTAGGGTAGTCGTGCGGCCTTGTTGACCTTGTCAAGGGTCGTGCGGGTGGGTTTGATTCAATCAAGAAATGACGGGTTGAACTTGACTTGCGGTCTATGGTTTGTTGACCTTGTCAAGGTCATAGATCGTTCGGGGCAAAATATTATCGGGAATTTCAAGTGTTGAAATTCGCAATGAGATTGCATACCTTCTATGAGATAGTTGGATCCCGATACCCGCTGCGAGTAATTATTACTCCTGGGAGAGTTTTACACATTACAATTAGCCGATCAAGTAGGTGTCTAGAAAGGTGTCAACGAGGTTACGCCTCTGGGAAAACGAGGTTTACATTAATTAGGTTCGTGCGAAAGCACGGGGGACCTCCCTCAAAGTACCGACACTGGCCTGGCTGAAAGATTGGCGAACTTGTAGTGTGTAATTAATCCCGGCTAGTCTTTCCTTTTAGGGTTTGAAGGAAGATTTGATAAAAAGCAGTGGGAGCCATCCTGATTAGATAAAATAATAACCAATCTATTCTTGAAAGAGCGCACGCTGAGTGTTTTCTTCTCTCTCTCTCCAGGTAGCGACCATATCACGCCTTAATCAAGATAATAATACGGAATATTGACTGAACCCGCTTGTTATACTGAGCTGGGGAACGTTGGTCCCGCTCCAACTTATAATTGTTATAAGACAGAGCAGGAAATTGGGGAATACCAGATTTCCCGTGCCGCCCAAACGAAGAGAGTGCATGCTGATGCATCATCTTCGGGTGTGTTCGTTACAAAGAACTGTTTCTCTGTATCCTCTACGTCCTGGGTATGTGATACCAGATCAGGATCCCAGATATGTAATCTGTTACATAGGGCTGCAGAAAGGTAGAGAACTGAGAACGCGTGATAAGTTTCATGAGGCAGAAAACGGAGCAAAAGTTGCAGCCAAGTCTGTTGGTCACTGTCACCCTGTATTACCAATACATTGATTCTGAACGAATGTTATTAGATACCGAACCTGATATACAAAATCATATCAGTCTCTTTATCAGTAAAGAAATGATATAATTTTGTATTGTTGGATAATGTTTTGAACATTTCCTATATCAAAAATTGATCGGTTCAGGCACGTTATCTAAAAGCATTGATGTTCTAAATCAAACTACAGTTCTTTAGTATACTGAACACACACAAGAGGAAGAGTTCAGAAATGAACGAATCCTTCTTGAGGTATTGTAGACTAGGTCATATCAATGCGACCCGACTAGCTAGAGTTACATAAAGATGCATATTTAAATTAGTTTGAATTTACATCTTGTGAAACTCGCCAGTCATGTCACAAAGATAAGATGACCACAGCTCCGTTTACTGGAAACAGAGAAAGAGTTGGTGAACTCTTGGGATGATACATGTTGATGTATGTAGGTCCCCTGTCTACACATGCCAGGACTGGTTCTTTATACTTCATTACATTCTCTGATAATCTCTTTAGATTCAGACATATGTTCTTGTTGAAACACAAGTCCGAACCTTTTGAGATATTCACAGAATATAAGTTATGAAGTAGAGAACCAATACGGGTATAAGTATTATGTACTTTGATGAGATCAAGGAGGAGAATACTTGAACACGGAGTTCCTGGACCATTCTAAAGGAGAATGAGATTCTCTCTCGGCATTACTCCTCCGTATACACCATAGCACGATGGTATATCGGGGCGGAGCAATCTCACCCTATATGATAAGGTGTGCTCTATGATGAGTACTACTGAGTTACCTATTTCCTTTTTGGGAGTTATGCGCTTGAGAAGCTGCATACCTATTGAATAGGGTTCGAATCAAATCAGTTGCCTACCACTCCATATGAGATATGGAAAGGGAAGAGCCCATGTCTTAAGCTAGTTAAGATTTGGGGTTGTTCGGCCTATGTCTAAAAGCAAAATCCGGACAAGCTCGAGGCAAGGTAAGTTATGTACAACTGGAAAGGTTCCAACTATACAAGCTACAGCAGATGATTTGGTAGAACTAAAGAATTTAGTAGATTCCAACGAACCTCAGCCTCTCCGCCGATCTAGTAGGGTTCCTCACCCACCTGAGAGATACTTCGGTTTCTCTATGACTGTGGGAGCGAGGATTGCATCATGAGATGATGACCCAACTAGTTTCGAGCAGGCCATCGAGAGTAGGGACTCTGTAAGAATGGCTGGATGCTTAGTGATCTGAGATGGAATCCATGTACACCAACAAAGTATGGACTTTGGTTGCTATATCTGAAGGGTTAAATCCCCATCAGGAGCAAGTAAATCTTGAGAAGATTACTTGGTGTAGATGGAAAAGTTGAGACTTTCAAAGCTAGACTTGTTAAAGGTTTTCGTCATCAACCAGGCGTGAATAATGATGAAACCTTTTCAAGTATCTATGCTTAAGTCCATCCAGATCCTACTTACCACGGCTACATACCATGACTACGATATCTGGTGGTTGGGTGTCATGACTGCTTTTCTAAATGATATTTTGGAAGAGAGCGTCTATAAGTACACAGCCAGAGGGCTTCGTAGACAGTGGGAGCAGCGGAAAAGTGTACAAGATGCTTTATAGGATAAAGCAGGTATCGCGGAGATGGAACATCTGTTTTGATGTAGTAGTCAAAGAGTTTGACATCATCAAAATGGTAGATGAACCTTGTATAAACAAAAAGGTAGTAGGGAGTATGGTGCTGATCCTCGTAGAGTACGTGGATGACATACTCTTGATAAGAAAGGAGTTTCCTATGCTACGCTCGGCCAATCTCCGTTTATCACAATGATTCTCTATAGGATCAAAGTGATACCTCCTAAATCCTGGGTTTTGGATCTATGAGATAGATCTAATTGGATGTTAGGATTCTCACTAGTTGTAGTGAGATGGTATCAACTGATCCTGAGGAGAATCACTGGAACGGTTCCAGGGTGATACAGACGACTGAATGTCAGTCACAGGCATTGTCTTTACCCTCAGTAAAGGGACGGTATGTTGGAAGGGTTCCAAGCTAAATACCGTGGCATACTAGACGATAAAGGCTCGATACATCGCTACTTAAGATGCTACCAAAGAGGCAGTCTGGATGTATATTTGTTCATGAGATGAACTTCGTTCCTCCCATTGTGTGACAATGGAGTTGTGGCTTATGCCAAGGAACACCCGTCCCATCAGTGATCCAGATATATTCTAAGGCAGTATCACCTGATCATGGAGATGGTTGATCTCCAGGATGATCGAGGTTAGGAGAGTAGACTCAGAGGACAACACGGCGGATCCACTCACAAAGGCCTTTTCCCAGAGAGAGACTTTTATGGGATGGTTGAGTATGAGATACTACAACCACTGCTATCAGATGGCCCTAGTGCAAGTGGGAGATTGTTAGTTATATGTATGCCCTAGAGGCCATTACTATACATAGGATGTATATTGTAGTGGATGCTTGGACATATATAGGGAGGACTTTCTTGCTCGACATGATAGTATGCTATATGGTTGATCTTTACCTTAACGTGTACACTGATTGTCTCTCTGTTACATGTTGGTAAAGCCCTTAGGATGTGTACTTGACTACCTGGACTATGATGCGGATCATACTAGTGGGAACATGGTAGTCCATAAGTACATCCTTCAAAGTCCCTAGTCGTGGGTGTATCGAGACGGGGCATCGATATACCAGTGTAGACTAGCGTATACCTTCTCGACCCATACAGATGGGCGATGGATGATCCCATATCCATTGGTGTTTGACATCAGAGATGATATGCGGGTGCTCAGTGGAGACTGGGTACACTGTGCGGACTCGCCGAGAACTCCCAGATGGTATTATACCTTACGTCAGATGGCAGTTCTCTGGTGACACTGGTACAGAGTAGTCTGTTGACCCGAGATCGTCATAGAGTATTGTGTGGTTCCCACTGTGCTTTGATTTCCATCTTACCACGTCCAAGAGGGCGTGCAAAACGGTGGTTTTTGGGTACAGTCCCGAATCACATGGAGGCAATGAGCGATAGGAGGGGATTCGTCTCTCCCGGTATAGGGAGTTGATGTTGCGCTGTGTTCGATTGGCTATAACCGGAAATCCCTGGCCAGGGTTGCTGAGATTTACTGGTAAGTGTTACCAGTAGTTTCTCGAACTGTTATAGACCTCATATCAACACGATTTATCGAGCTATTGGGGTCTGACGTTTACCACCCTTAGGCGAGATATGCGACATATCAGACGATCAGACCGGACTGTACGGTAAGTGTTACTGGTTGGATTCACAGGAGTGTGAGCGGGCTTGCTCGTCGATCTTCTGATCGCTCAATACCCGGGTGGCCGTTACGTTTAGCAGACCGCTTGCGGCTTGTGGGTGTTTGATATGATCAACACCTGCTGCCGGCGTATTGACGAGTCTTTAGAGTCCTACACAGAGGTTTCCTGGCTCAAGCGAAACGAAATAGGAGCGCATATGAGATATGTGCGGGACCGAGAATAATGCGTGTATGTGATACCGTATTCCATTCTCACGATGATTGTATCGAATGGTTGTATGCGATATAACCTAGTTATCGAATCAAGGATTGATTCGATAAGCCGATACATTGAATATTAGTCGGTCATATGCGATATGACCGGATCGTTAAATCAAGTGTTGATTTAATGATTTAATGTATAATTATATATGTGATATATTAATTTACATTAACTAATATGGTTCACTTTAAATGGATTTTCTCACTTGGATTGTGCACATTATATTTGTGATATACTTTTGTACACAAGTTTGTATCATGTTTGATGATACATGCTAACTAGGGTTTGTGTAAAGATTAAACCATGGCTGTGTAATGGTTAGGGTTTTCATTTTCTTATTCATTTATTTATTTATTTCATTTATTTTATTTTGGAAAAGAAAAAAAAGGGAAATGGTGGCTTTCTTTGTTTGTATTTGAAGCTTCATGAAGCTTTGACTAAGTCACCATTTTGTCTCATGCTTAACCCTAACCATTCCACTTAACCCTAGTCTATTCTCTACACTTGACCATGGTTACATTTTGATAAGTATTCATTTTATTTCCTTTTTTGAAAAATACTTATCATAATATTCATCTTCTTCTTCTTCTTCTTCTTCACTTGAAGAAAGCATGCCTCCATCAATGGCAACTTGATGAAATGAGTGAGAAATCCAATTCTAAAGTGAACCCACCTCCTATTTCTTCATCCTCTACCTCTTGCCAAGTAGTAGAGTGTGTTTTCTTCACAAGTTTCATGACTTGGTGAAGTGGGAGCTTGATCTTGTGATGCCTCGACGTAGATCATCTTCGGCACGAAGCCGACGACCTTGCCCGCCCATTTCTCCGATGAAGCCGACGCTAGAGCCCGGGATTTCATTTGGACAGCGGAGAGGACTTCATCACGGAGCCGTGGAGGTGGAGGACCGAATCTACAAAGGTTGTATTTCCGTACTCTTAGTTAAAGTAGTTAACTAGTTGCTTTGTCGCCTAAACTTCTAGCCAACGATCCGTAGTCTAGGGTTTCTCGGCACCGTAAATTTTGAAATTGGCATGGTTGATGCCTTGTGAGACCTCTTGAGAGTGCCTAGGAACCCTTCAGAGATATGGTTGCTTGCCTATTTAAGGTAGACAATCTAACAAAAGGTGTTATCAATACGGTAATTGTCTTGGGAAAAAACACAAATCCTGCCGTCCATGTGCAGGAGTTACCGATAACATCAAAACAATTCAGGATTTTAATTTCTTTTAAAAGTGTCTGACTCAGACTGAGTCTCAATCTAATTAATCTGACTTGAATGTGATTCAAGTACAAACTACAATACAACATGAATCCATGAATCCGTCTATTCAATTTATATCAATTTATCTTGACTGAACTAAACCATGGATATACTCTACCTACATGTACATCCATTATATCCATTCCATTTACTGATATCATGGTTCCAGTAAGTCATCCCTATACAATTTCTAATACAAGACAAACAATACAAACAATATAATCAAGACATCGCGGGGTTTATAAGGGGTAGATTGGCACGGAAGGTGTTAAAAGTCGAACGAGACTGTAACCATAATACACCTAACCTGAATCTCCATTGCCGTTGTACCGTGGCTGAACGGTTCATTGTGCTCTGTATACCTTAGTCTCCGGAATAGTGGACTCCTCTCGTATACACTGGCATTTTCTGTACCAAGCTACAAACAATATCGTTAACAATATAATACAATTATAAAAGTTACATTCTCTTTCTGTCTATTCTGTCTCTACTTACTTTTGGGACTTACCGAGTGATTGAATGTTGAATTATATGATCAAAGAATTAATTACCTCAATCAAGAACGGCATCGCTTAGTAGCTAGCCGGTGAGTACGGGTTGGTCCACAGGGATTTTGTGTATTCTCAAATTGTTCTAACGAGTTAATTCCAAACGGTATTGGGATGATTATCACTAAAAACTAAGTTGATTTAGACTAGGATTAAAACCTTGCTAGGGTTAGGTTTAGGTTAAGTTTGAAAAGTCAATATTCCTCACCGCTTTCTATGCCCTAATTAAGATCTATGAGGTGTTATGGTAATAATTAATAAAGTGGATTAGTACCATCGGGAAGAAACGAGGGTTCTTCCTCTAGGTTCTTGTCCTTCCTTTTTTAATTCTTACCCTAACCTCCATGGAAAACATATACAACCGGTCTTTTATACTACGGTATCACCGCTACCTCGTGGGATAGGGTGCCATAGGGAGCGGTGTGTGTATGTATGCATGGAGTCCTATAAAAAGATGTGATGGGCAAGAAAGGGGTGAGAGATTTTCATCTCTCAAGCCTTCCCTATTCCTAAGCCTAACAAGCGAGGAACTACTCACTCATTAGAGAATTGAAAAACATGTTCTAAACTAATTAACTAGGACAGATAATAAAAGTTATGTTAGGGAAGATAATAAAAATTCTATACTAGGGCAGAAAAGAAATTACCTAGAGCATGGAAATAAAAAAACTACTTACTTTATTTGATGCTCTCTTCATACATTGCAGAAATTTACAATTCTGAATTTTGATAGATGAAATGAGGCACAAGAAGAGGCATACCTTCAAAAGAGGTTTAGGATTTCTATTTATAGAGCATAGAAACCCTAGGGTTACAATCGACACACATCTGCATTTACAATTTTACCCCTAAGAAACCTAGTCAACGCACCACCACGACGTCAGAATTTTCCACCGACACGGGCTTAGCACGGCCGCGGAACCGCGGCCAAAACCCATGTTTGGCCACGGTTCCGCGGCCAAATAGAGTGATCTTGAGCTGAGAATTTCAGGAAATCTTCTGGTGGCTTTTGGCTTCTTATTTCTTCACTTGGTTTCTCAGGTTGTCTTCTAGTTTTCTTCCAGATTTCCACAGTGAGCAATGTCGTGGACTTTACCGTTTGCTTCGTGTCGAAGTCTTGAACCTTGCACTGCCTTTGTACTTTGAACTTGTTCATTGATTCTTCATTGTCCCTCAAACTGTAGGCATGATCAAGATTCCACCATTTATCGGTCGTAGTCTCACTTTGTATCATCTTTTCATCAATTTCACTATTTTTGTTCTGAGAACCTGTAACCTGCAACTATGTAGCAGACATGGATCAAAAGCACATGTTTATTTGTAAAATGAATAAGAATGGGGAATATAATAATGCAAAATTATGATATGAACAAATACCCCCAAACTTATCTTTTGCTCGTCCTCGAGCAAACCTAGTTTTATTCTCGAAAAAGAGCTAGCCTCACTTTCATAGGGAAACACGATTGCACTGAGCTCGTGCAACTAGCCATTAAACCTCTAGGTGTCCCTAGTAGGAGTAGTGTTGTCTCCTGAGGGTTTTCAGCGGATACTACCTACAAAATCCTATCAATTCGGCCAGTTGACTTTTATTCTCCAATTAGGTTTTCCAACAAGAAATTCTATTATTTTCGACTCAGAAATTATCAATCTGTATTTTTCACTCTTTCTTATCATTTAACTTAAGATCATATATATTCTTGTAAATTTACTTAGTTTTTAGCATCTTTTAAGTTTTCCTTCTAAGCTTCCATCTCAACTTAGGAATTTTTATCATCTCTATTAAAGATATAAGTCCTATATTTCATTCCTATCTCTCATCTAAACCCCAATCACATACCCCCTACGTGTGTGTATATATCACCCCTACACTTAGAAATTCAAATCAAGCTATTATACTCCTGTCCATCGTCCAAAGTACTTTTCAATTGGTGAATTTTAGATGAAATTGCTCATACATTCTTCATGCGACCGTTAATACTTCTTGAGGTACCAACGACCGATTACAAAATGTATTTGCACATTAAGGCGTAATTCCTAGTCTTGTAACACCTAAGACTTTAGCAGTGACTCCCAAACCAGTTGGTCTAAGGCACTAGGTAATAAAGCACCCTTGGTAAATATATTTTTTTTCTATTTATGCAGCCTTAAGTAATTACAAAAACCAGTGTTCATTTTTTTTATCTCTTTATTCACACTTGTATTTTTTATTTTATTTTCCTTCATACTAAGGACTTTAGACAAGAGCATTTCAAGGTCTCTTCTACTATTCCAAGTTTCAAGGTTCGTGTTTGTGCAATTTGTAGGGTACAAATTTTCAGAATTTAGATTTAAGCTTAGGAATTATTTTTCAAACTTATACTTTAATAAAAATATCAATACTCTTCTTTTATTTCGATTTAGCCCAAGAAGTGAACTCAAAATTTGCCTATTTCTAAATAAACTATAAAGACATATACTTTCTACCGTTAAATTTTAAGAAAGGTTATTTTTAGGGTTTTTAATTTACTAAGTCTAAGGTCTAGTTGTTCCTAGCTAGTTAACCTATTTGTCAAACTCAAGTCAATTAAGGCCAAAATTGAATGTTTTAATTTTTATAATTTTTCAATTTTTTATGGGTTTTAAAATAAGTATGCAAATGCAAAAATATACATATGAATGCGATGGAAGAAAGCTTACCGAGCATACCCCCAAACTTAAACTTGACAGTGTCCTCACTGTCAGGTTACACCAAGAGGGTCAAAATGGCCGGTATTCCCCTGTTTATTTTTTTTTTATTGTTAACAGAAAAACAAAATATATATATAAAAAAGTCCCCCCAAACTTAAGTGAGGCGGTGTTTCCACTGTTTAAACATTAATTCAGCGTTAGGGAGGAGAAAAACACGGTATCAAGCTATACAAGGCCTTACACAGGCCAAAGGTTAGCACCAACCATTCAAAAAATTTATCGTTATAATGGTGTGATTGGTGAAAGAATAGAATGTAGAAAAAAGAAATGAGAAACACACGAGACCATGTGGGAATAGAAACAGTATACAGTCTCGGTGGAGGAGATGAATGGCGGAAAAGAGAAAGAGGTGTAGTATGAACTTGAGGGTGTAAATCGAGTGAATAAATTAGCGCAAATTGTGATGACCGATGTGTTAAAAGCGATTGTGCTAATCTATCAACCCGTCGAGAAATGGGGTCAAATCCCCCAAGATTCGCGAGAAAACATGGGTACGTTGAACTTGGTAAACCAGACATTGAAAATGGAAGCGTGACGGATTCTTGCACGGTTGAAACGATGGATTCTATCAATGGTTCGAAATGACTTGGCTTGAGTTCGAGTTTCAGAGGTGAAACAATTGAAGGTAAAATTGGTGAAACTGTCTCGAACTCGAAGGATTCCATCAATGGTTCGAAATCACTGTAAGCAACCGATTCGGATGGTTTAACTGACTCATCTGAAAATTCAAAGGACTCAAACTCGGGCTGTGAGTCTTCCAAATCATCTGAAAAAGTGAAACACTCGTAATCGTTATCGGTTGTGCAAACTGTGTCAGATTCAAGGAGGAACGCACTAGTGGTGTCAAAACTGCTGTGATCGAACAGAAATTTTTCAAGATCACAGTCCTCCTGCGTGATTTCTTGCGTGGTCGGAACGATGGAAAGGATGAAGAGGGGTGATTTAGGAAGTATAACAGTTAAAGTTTCAGGAGGATGAATTGGAAAATCCGATTCATCAAACAAAACTGGTTCATCCTCTATACTATCCTCAATACTCTTCTCAATACTATCCTCATAATTCTCCTCAAAAGTTATCCCCTCCATGCAATTATCATCAAAATCAAGACGCATATGAAGTTCGGGAGAAATATTTAATGACTCGGGATGATGAATTGGAGAGAAAAATTCGGTCAAATCTGCGGGTTCATCATCCAAATTATTCCTTGCGTCAATATCCTCAATCAAGTGAAAATCAATTTTTTCGGACACCTCATCAAAAGCATGGATATTTATCAATTCAGGTTCTAGATTGGAGGTGTAGAGGTCGAAAGGATTGGTGATGGTTTCACTCGAAAGGGACCCTTCACAATCTGGCAAATCAAGCACTACAAAGTCACCCAACTCATTAAACGTTTTATTTTCAACTGGTGAATCATTTGGGACACTTGATAGACATTCAAAACCGGAGTTGTGGGATTCAATTAGTGATGGGTAGGTTTGATTTGGAAGGGTGCACAGCTCACTCTCTCCACTCAAATTCTCAATCTGTCCAACCGCCTCGTCATACATTGGAATTTTTGGAGTTAGTTGGAAACTAGCTACCGGGTCACTACGTTGCATAAGGGCGGCAATGGACGCATCCAAATTCCTCATCTGTTGGTTTGTCGCTGCAATGTAAGCTTCCAACGACTGCTCCAGACCAGACATGGGTTGTGAAGGGGTTTCAGTAAAAGATTCAAAGTTGTTTGGATACGTGAAACTCCCAAATGTCTGTGTAGAAGCAATGTCTAGGGAAGGTGTGAAAGTCGGGTAGGACTGGTAGGAATTGAATGGTTGGACAGGAGTAGGATCAACATTTGGATAAAAAGGTGAATGGACTTGTTGATCCCAAGAACTGGAAGTGTTGAAAGGAGTGAAAGATCGGTTACGATATTGTTCAATATGTTCAGTGATAGACATGGGTTTCGGAGTTACAACAGAACTCGAAAAAGGAGTATCAACGTAAGAAGGTGGTGAAAGTTGAAATGGTTGATACAAAGTGGATTGCGGAGTCGAACTGTTTCTCCTAGACGCTTCTATTCGATCTTTCAAAGAAATTTTGGGTATGGAGGGGTCGTCCGTAGTTCGACCAAAACAATTCGCGTAGGAAGCAATGTTTGGATGAGGGAACCAAAGTTCGGCAAGAGTTTTGGGAGGTGGGGTAACCATGATGTAAGAAAGGAGAAGAAAAAGAATGTGGGTGCAAGTGGGGTGCAATGGATTTCTTAGCGACAAGTGGCGTTTTTATAAAAAATTTCCGTTTTGTGTTTTTTTATAAGGAGCTTTTTGCAAAAAGATTTTCAATAAAAGGCTTAAACACACGTTCAATCAATCACAAATGCACAATCAAGCCTAGATCTAGGGTCACCTAGGTCAGCTAGACAGCTCCTAACTGTTCCAAAGGGCAAGATGTTAGGATCTCAAATCGCCTCTTCACCGCCAATTGTGGCCAGGTAATCACAAGTAGAGAAAGGAGGGATCCATTCACGAATCACCATGAGACGGGCCTTTTAAAGTTACCTTTCCCTACCTGTCTAGCCTAGGCACCACAAAATCAGGTTAGGATCAACGGTCGATGCCTACAACTATTCCTTTATCCTATTGAGCGCGAAGTCCTTAGGGCTGAGTCTAATCTTTTTTAATTAACTTGATGGTTAATACAATATACTTTATGTGATTTTTGGGGTCCTGGGAAGGGTAATCAAATCCCCACCCAATTTGGATTGGTGT
The DNA here is from genome assembly GCA_030015575.1 of Agapanthus africanus. NCBI lineage: Eukaryota > Viridiplantae > Streptophyta > Magnoliopsida > Asparagales > Amaryllidaceae > Agapanthus > Agapanthus africanus. Next base: position 139,575,007 of record CM057346.1, on the reverse strand, counting down.
TCAAGCCCCTTAAAGTCAATTTAAATATGCAAAGCAGTAAACACAATCACTTGCAAACAATTTCTTTCTTTTTTTTTAAAGCGCGGCGCAAAGAATCCTGCACAAGATCAAGTTATTGGAGAAGGGGAGAAGTTTTTGCGCAAAGAACCCTGCAGGAAATTTTTACAGAGGAGATAATGAGGTTACAGAGAAGAAGAGGGAGCTTACAGAGGAGTTTTTGCTTGCTGAAGTCAGCAAGGCGCCGCGGTTCCGCGGCTAAATGTAGCCTTTGACCGCGGTTCCGCAGTCAAATCATTGGTTCAGATCCCCAAATATTTTCTGTTTTCTGTTCTGATTATCCTCTATTTGTTCAGATCTGCTGTTTGCTGTTTTGCTCTCTGGATTTTTCCAGATCCGAATCTGTTCGTCGATCCTGCACAATTCAAACGAAACACCCTTCAAAGAATAACAAGATGATAAATTTTTTTATAATTTTTTTTATTTTTCAGTTTTTATGAATTTTATGATTTTATATTAACCCGAAACTACAAAAAGAAAATAACTACGCCATCCCCGGCAACGGCGCCATTTGATTGAATGTTGAATTATACGATCAAAGATTAATTACCGCAATCAAGAACGGCGTCGCTTGGTAGCTAGCCGGTGAGTACGGGTCGGTCCACAGGGATTTTGTGTATTCTCAGATTGTTCTAACGAGTTAATTCCAAACGGTGTTGGGATGATTATCACTAAAAACTAAGTTGATTTAGACTAGGATTAAAACCTTGCTAGAGTTAGCTTTAGCTTAAGTTTAGAAAGTCAATATTCCTCACCGCTTTCTATACCCTAATTAAGATCTATGAGGTGCTATGGTAATAATTAATAAAGTGGATTAGTACCATCGGGAAGAAACGAGAGTTCTTCCTCTAGGTTCTTGTCCTTCCTTTTTTAATTCTTACCCTAATCTCCATGGAAAACATATACAACCGGTCTTTTATACTACGGTATCACCGCTACCTCGTGGGATGGGGTGCCGTAGGGAGCGGTGTGTGTACGTATGCATGGAGTCCTATAAAAAGATGTGATGGGCAAGAAAGGGGTGAGAGATCTTCATCTCTTAAGCCTTCCCTATTCCTAACCCTAACAAGCGAGGAACTACTCACTCATTAGGGAATTGAAAAACATGTTCTAAACTAATTAATTAGGGAAGATAATAAAAGTTATGCTAGGGCAGATAATAAAAATTCTATACTAGGGCAGAAAAGAAATTACTTAGGGCATGGAAATAAAAAAAACTACTTATTTTATTTGATACTCTCTTCAAACATTGCAGAAATTTACAATTCTGAATTTTGATAGATAAAATGAGGCACAAGAAGAGGTATACCTCCAAAAGAGGTTTAGGATTTCTATTTATAGAGCATAGAAACCCTAGAGTTACAATCGACACACATCTGCATTTACAATTTTACCCCTAAGAAACCTAGTCAACGCACCGCCACGACGTCAAAATTTTCCACCGACACGGGCTTAGCACGGCCGCGGAACCGCGGCCAAAACCCATGTTTGGCCGCGGTTCCGCGGCCAAATAGAGTGATCTTGAGCTGAGAATTTCAGGGAATCTTCTGGTGGCCTTTGGCTTCTTGTTTCTTCACTTGGTTTCTCAGGTGATCTTCTAGTTTTCTTCAAGATTTCCACAGTGAGCAATGTCGTGGATTTTACCGTTTGCTTCGTGTCGAAGTCTTGAACCTTGCACCGCCTTTGTACTTTGAACTTGTTCATTGATTCTTCATTGTCCCTCAAACTGTAGGCATGATTAAGATTCCACCATTTATCGGTCGTAGTCTCACTTTGTATCATCTTTTCATCAATTTCACTGTTTTTGTTCTGAGAACCTGTAACCTGCAACTATGTAGCAGACATGGATCAAAAGCACCTGTTTATTTGTAAAATGAATAAGAATGGGGAATATAATAATGCAAAATTATGATATGAACACCGAGCGATTTGTTCACTGACGACATTCCTTTTCTTTTTTTCTTTGGAATGTTGTCAGGTGGGTCGGACCTTCTGGAGACAGAGCTCACCAGCGAGAACTTGGACCAGCTAGCCTTTGACCCGGAGCTCTAGTTTACTTGTACATTTCATTTTCATTTCTGTTATGCCATTGTTTAGACATTGCTTTCATTCCATGTATTTACATTTCAGCTGTATTGTAAAAAGAATGTTCAATAAATAAAGTTGTTGTACAATTACATCTATTGTCATTTTCTTGTTTACATTTACTTTATATTGCTTAGATACGCTTAGCGTGTTTACTTCTGGGTAAATACGTAGCGGCCTCGTCGCGTCCTCTGCCCGTACACTGGGAAGCGGGGCGTGACATACATACATATACATATATATATATATAATAATAATAAATCTTTCTTTTTGGGAGTACAACTCTCAGTACATGGGCCAAGAACCTTTGTCCTCTTTGTCAGTAGTTCAACTCCAAAAGTCAATTGGGAGTACAACTCCCAGTGTAGGGGCTAAGTCCCTTTTTCCTGCTGACGCCCAGCGCCCGCGTGACAGGCACGTGGGACGCTGGCGCTCACACGTCCTTTGGACGCTATTTTTCTTTTTTTCATATACATACACACTTCCCCCGTTAGAAAAAATTACTAACAGGACGCTGCCTCGCACCCCTCAAGGGGGCTACTAGCCTCCTTGACCCCAGCCCGCTATCAGGGTAGCGGGACCCCCGTAAACTCTGTGAGGCCCCCGATATATCCAAAACCCCTCAAGACACAACATACGTATACTGCACATTGAGTTCGCATGACCTGTTTGACCCGTCAATCGGAGGTTCCCTCGCTCTAAAGGCGAGGGTTAATTAATGACAGCTTAGTCCGCGGCTGCCGGAGATTCGGATCCTCATAATCAATAAACCCCAGCCTACCCTAGACAGGGGGAATCTGTAGTACGCCTGACAAGCGATGCGTATTCCCATCTCAATGGGTTAACAAAAAACACCCTACAATCCGCAGATGGACGGACAATCCGAGCGTACTACCCAGATGCTCGAGGATATGCTAAGGGCATACATGCTTGATTTTCAGGGCTCTTGGGAAGATCACCTCCATCTGGTAGAGTTTTCGTATAACAACAGCTACCAAGCTAGCATCCAGATGGCCCCATTCAAGGCTCTATATGGACGGAAGTGTCGATCCACTCTTTGTTGGGATGACGTGGGTGAACGAAGATTGTTGGGCCCTGAGCTTATAGTACAGACAGTGAGCAAAGTTCAGACGATCAGGCAATGAATCAAGGCGGCTCAGGACCGATAGAAGAGTTAGGCAGATGCCGGCAGAGAGTCGTTGGAGTTTGATGTTGGTGACCACGTATTTATGAAGATATCACCCACTCGGGGAGTGATCAGGTTTGGTAGTCGGGGGAAACTCGGTCCCTGATTCATCGGACCTTTTGAGATGCTAGAGCAAGTAGAAGAGGTGGCTTATCGACTTGCCTTACCTCCAATGCTAGCTGGTGTGCATAATACTTTCTATGTATCTCATATGAGGCGCTACGTTCGGAATGACGGCCAACTCTTGGACCATTCAGAGTTGGGCACCGATCTGTCTTACGAGGAGCAGCCTGCCACCATTCTCGATCGTCGAGAAAAAGTGCTAAAGAACAAAGTCATTCCCTTGGTTCGAGTCTATTGGAGCGATCATTCTCCAATGGAGTCTACCTGGGAGCGTAAGGAGGACATCCGTTCACGTTTTCCGCACCTGTTTGAGTAGTTGTTGCATGTTCCGTTGTTTTCATTTTCTAATTTCGAGGACAAAATTTTTATAAGGGAGGTATGATCTAAATCCCCAGTTTCTTGTATATTTTTTCCGTATTTTCCCCAAAATTTTCCTGCTATTTTGCATATTTTTATATTTTTTATTATTTTATTTATTATTTTTCCTAATCTAAACCCAAACCCAATCCTTAACCCAAGCCCAAACCCGACCCGTTACCCCCACTTCTTCTCCTTCTCTTCTTTTCCCACCACACCCCAACGACTCTCCCCCCTTCTCATGCTCGACCCCGACCCGGCCCTCGTCGACGCCGCTCCCCGCTCGGCAATGATCTCCCCGAGATCCTCTCCTCCAAATCCTCACTCCCTCTCCTTCCCGTTCTCTCTTCCTCAACCCAACGGTCGTTGCCCTTCTCTCGCACCTACCTCCGCGAGAACCGCTCCACGCCGACGTGGCCCTCGTCGCCAATGACCCCGAGATCCCCGTGCAGAACTTCTCTCATCTTCTCAACGTCTTTCTCGCTCTCATCTCTTATCATCTTACTCGCTCTCTCCTTCTCTCTCACTACTGCACAGCACCACCACCACCACTATCCAACGGCGATGAACTTTCCTCCGTCGAGGCCCAGCTCCCAACACCACCACCTTCCTCCTCAAGGCCTCCTCTACTTCCCCCTCTCTTCAAAACCGAACCCACCACCACTCCCTCCATCTCACATAACCCCAGCACCACCGTTGCAACTCCATCGCCGGCCACCCCTTTCGACGTCGTCTCGTCTCTGCGCATCGCCATCCCTTCTCTGCACCACCCCCTCTCTCCAACACCCATCACTCCGTGCAAACCTCGAGCTCCTCTGCAACCCACAGCCGACACCCGTCGCCTGAGCACCACCGCCGCTCCAGCCATGGCCAAGTCCAGCCTCCGTGGCCAAGCCAAGTTACCGCTGTCGCAGCCGGGAATGTGCCGTGCTCGTGTGCATGATGCCGTTGTGCCCACCCCAGAACCACCATGCTCACATCAAACCCACCTCCACACCGCCACCGTGCCATGACCGCACCACTGCCTGCCCAGACGTATGGCGGCTCGTACCCGCTTCCGTGCCATCCCGTGCCCCGGTCCAGTACACACACTGTGCCCACTCCCACACCAGCATCGCTTCCAGTATCATGTCGTGCCGTACTATTATTGGGGTAAAAATTTACACCCCGGTTGACCAAGTCAAAATCAAAGTCAACCCCAAGCCAGGTGGGCCCAAGCCCAGGTCAAGCGGGCCCATGTCCAAGTCGAGCCCGTAGCCAGCCTCCCCATGCTAACAACAAAATCCTGTAATAAATAATTTTTATGTAATTGTTTATGCATGAATGTAAACAAAATGGGCATAAAGCCAATATTTTGTAAGCCCATGGCTTATGTGCAAAAATGAAATGGCACATGAGCCATGGGATGGCTAAAATGCCATTTTTGTAAAGCCCAAGGGGCTATATGTAAATGTGTAAGCCTATAAAAGGCAACATGATGATGAATAAAGTAATATACTTTTCATTCCCCCAAAACCAGGGTTCTTGGTGCCTCCTGCTCCTCCAAGGTTCTAAACCTTCTCATTTTTCTTGAATTAAATCAAGAGTTTTACTCTTTCTTTTCCAAAACTAAGTAGTTTTCCACCACAAAACCCACAAAGGGGAACTCAGATCTCCCATCAGATCTCAAAAAGGAGTGATTTTTAAAATCTCCTACTTCTTGATCTTCAAGATCCGGCCAAGCAACAGGAGGAAGAAGAAGAACCCCTTCATCAGCTTCAAAACATCATAGGAGTTTAACTCCATACATATATACATAAAAAAATATTTCCTTTCTGAAGCATAGCTTCTGTTTCTTAGGCTAAAAGCCACTTTTTGTCGCCGGCGCTCAAGCGCAGAGGGCCCACGTGCCGACACGTGGCGCGCTTGCACTCAAGCGCAAGCGCCCGAGCGCAAGTTGCCCATGTGGCGACACGTGGCGCGCTTGCGCTCAAGCGCAAGTGCCCGAGCGCAAGTCGCCCCGGTGCCGACATGTGGCGCGCTTGCGTTCAAGCGCAAGTCGCCCACGTGCCGATACGTGGCGCGCTTGCGTTCGAGCGCAAGTCTCCCCGGTGCCGATACGTGGCGCGCTTGCGCCCAAGCGCTGTCGACACGGGGGAGACTTGCGCCCAAGCGCAAGCGCTCGAGCGCAAGTCTCCCCCGTGTCGACACGTGGCGCTAGCGCTCAAGCGCAAGCGCTCGAGCGCAAGTCTCCCCCGTGCCGACACGTGGCGCGCTTGCGCTCAAGCGCAGGCGCTCAAGCGCCTACGTGCCGACACGTGGCGCGCTTGCGCTCAAGCGCAACGCGCCTACGTGCCGACACGTGGCGCGCTTGCGCTCAAGCGCAGAGCGCCCACGTGCCGACACGTGGCCCTCTAGCGCCTGAGCGCACAGCACCTAGGCGCACAGCGCCCAAGGTGCTGCCCCCACACATCCTTTGGATGCCTTTCCCCCCCTTTTCTTTCTTATATATATATATATATATATATATATATATATATATACATATATATATATATACATATATATATATATACATATTTGCATACACGTGCTCCACGACACTGTCCCTGTTAGAAAAAAATTTCTAACGGGGCGCTGCCCCGCATCCCGCAAGGGGGCTGCTAGCCCCCTTGACCCCCAGCCCGCTATCCGGGTAGCGGGACCCCCGTAAAAACTCTGCGTGGCTCCCGATATATCCAAACCCCCCTTTCAAAACACAACACACGTACACTGCACATTGAGTTCGCATGACCAGTTTAACCCGTTAATCGGAGGTTCTCTCGCCCCAAAGGCGAGGGGTAATTAACGGCAGCTTAGTCCGCGCCTGCCGGAGATTCGGATCCCCACAATCAATAAACCCCGGCCTACCCTAGGCAGGGGGAATCTGTAGTACGCCTGACAAGCGCGCGCGTATTCCCATCTCAATGGGGTGACGAAAAACACCCTACAGATTCTGGCACGCCCGGTGGGACCAATCTCTCCTCCCATATTTCTGGTTAAGCGTTCATGCGAACTCAATCTATATACATGTCTATACTTATACTAAAATAATGCTTTTTCATGCAGGTTTTCAAGCAATCACTTTCCAACAATGTCTCCGATGATGAACTCAGCTCTCAGCACGGCTCCCGTCTCCTACACGATGAGGATAGACTCTAGGACGGTCCTCCCGGCCAGTCTCGGGCGACAATGGGAGGAGGAGCCGCTACCATTTGGCACTATTATGTTCGTGTCAGCTAACGCCGTCCCAGCTCCTCAAGCTCCGGTAACAGACAAACCGGTCTCAAAGGGGAAAAGGCCGAATGTCGTGGTCGCGAGGGCGCCCCAACACAAACGCAAGTCGGTGTTTGAACGACTTTCCTTGGCCCCAGCTGGGGGCAAGGCCATCAACACCAGCAAAGAAACAAGGCATCTCAGGCAAACTCCAGCGACGCCTCTGACAACTGCTCGATTGGGTGTCTTCTCAAGCCTCCCCATCACTCAGCCTATGGCGGCTTCCCGAAGAGCAGAAGCCTGCCAGACGCTCAAGGCAGAGAAAGTGAGGAAGAAGCGGCTCGGACACAGAGCCAACAAAAGGGCCATGGCTCCGGCCATATTAGAATTTATGAATTTCCAAAGCCCGGACTGCTCCGCGAAATCAGCCGCCAAAGATAAAGAGATGGCTAGGTACGTGGTCCACACTGTCTATATGGCCGGACAAGAAGAAACGAACCCTCCTCTTCTTCACAGCCATGGTGATGATATGGTTGACGCTACCCAGCATCGACTCGATCTAAATGTTGAAGAGCCCGCTCACGCCGATAAGCCAGAAGAGCCCATGGTTCCTACGGAATTGAGCTCAGGCAATAAAGATTACCCGGTTGTCATAGCCGGAACTACAGAACAAGCATTATTCCAATGGCTTCAAAGGAAATTTCAGGAAAGGGATGAGAAGATGGCCGAGGTCTATTCCAAAGTCGACGAGCTGGCAAACGTCGTGGTAGATCTCGCGACCCAAGTCGCCCGGTTGCAATTACAGCAGAATCAAGTTTTGGTTCATGAGCCAGGGATTGATACCCGGGGGCAGCCAACTGATATCCCTTTCAACTTAAAAGCGGAGCGCCTTCGTGAAAAACGGCCGCAATCAGCCTCCAGTCCCTCCGATGCATACGTCCGTGGGGAGTCGCCTCTGAAAGAGAAGCTGGAAAAAGTCTATTCCTTCAAGAGGGAAAAGGTCCACAAGATATTCAGGGACGCCCTAAGAAACGGTCTACAACTGCCAGAATCAAAGAGACCGCAAGAAGAGAATATGACCGACGACCCAAAATATTGCCCCTATCATAAGGTGATAGGTCATGCCATTGAGGACTGCTTCGTCTTCAAAGATTGGGTCGAAAGGCAATACAAGATGGGAGAGATAGAACTGTCTAAAGGCGTGTTAGCGAACAGTCAAGCTACGATCGCCGATTTCATGCAAATGGAGACCGAAGCCTTTCGGGAACCTAATCCTCCCAGACATGTTCCTCGAGGACCAGCATCAGTAAAGGCACCTACTCCAATGGAGGGAAAGTAGAAGGTATACTCCTTCAGGAGGGATGAAGTCCGCAAAATATTCATGGACGCCCTGAACAGCGGTCTGCAACTGCCTGTTCCAAAGAGGCCACAGAAAATGAACATGACCAGCAATCCCATATACTGCCCATATCATAGAGTGGTGGGTCATACCATCGAAGACTTCTATATTTTCAAAGATTGGGCAGAGGACCAATATAAGCTTGGAAAAACCTCACAATCCTCGGATGTATCGGCAAGCCACAGAGCTAGGTCATCAACACAGCTCCGCCAAGATCAAAGTTCAAGGAGCTGGGATAAGCAAAAAAGACCACCACGTCATTAAACTGGGAACAATGACCACCAAGTCGTTAAACTGGGAACAATGACCACCAAGTCGTTAAACTGGAAACAGATGACCTCCAAGTCGTTAAACTGGAAACAGATGACCTCTAAGTCGTTAAACTGGAAACAGATGACCTCTAAGTCTTTAAACTGGAGACAGACGACCTCTACGTCGTTAAACTGGAGACAGACGACCTCTACGTCGTTAAACTGGAAACAGATGACCACCATATCGTTAAACTGGAAACAATCGACCTCTAAGTCATTAAACTAGGAACGAGGGAAATCCACTCATGTGTCCTCACGATACATGAGGAGAACAAACCTTTGTGGAATCCTTATGAGTCACAAAGGAAAAACACACTTAGGAGTCCTCACGACTCCTAAGGAGAAAATACACCTGCGGGATCCTTACGACTCCCAGGGAGGAAATGCCTTTATGGGACCCTCACGGCCCATGAAATTGGAAAGCCTTAGATGATAGGGATCTAAACCTGTCTTCTAAGCCATCGCTCCCCAATCCCTAAGTGGCGAATGATGAGTCGCTCCTGGTACCATATTCCAGTGCAGCGATGCAGACGCCAACCAAATTCCAAACTCAAATCCCAACGGCGAATGATGAGTCGCTCCTGGTACCATATTCCAGTGCAGCGATGCAGACGCTAATAAAGTCCCAAAATTTTTACGGCCCTACGGTCCGGATCATACATCCTGTAAAACCGTATACAATCCATGGGCATAAAACGATCCCAACCTCTCCCAAGTCCTACTGGTGAGACCGCATTCAAAGTCCCACCGGCACGGAAGATTCCAAAAAAAAGAGGGAAAAGAAAAAAAAAAGAGAAGAAGAAAAAAATAAAAAGAAAACAAAAAAAGAAGAACGGTATGTCCACAAGCAAAATGGGCACGGATGAAAACCCGAAAGGGCTCCGTGAGTAAAAACAGCAGGACTGCCGGCGAGTTTGTGAAAACCCGAAAGGGCGCAAACTCGTAAAAAAAAAGGAAATGAAATGCACTCGCAAGGTCCTCTCGACTTTGCGAGGAGAAAATTCCCTCGTGAGATCCCTACGACTCACAAAGGAGCAACACACTTAGGAGTCCCCACGACTCCTAAGAAGAAAATACACCTACGGGATCCTTACGACCCGTAGGGAGAAAATGCTTTGTGAGACCCTTACGGCTCACAAAATGGAAAAGCCTTAGGTGAAAGGGATCTAAACCTGTCTCCTAAGCTACCAATTCCCAAATCCTCTCGGGGCACGTGATGAGTTGCTCCTGGCATTATTCCAGTGCAGCAATGCAGATGCCAAACAAACCAACCAAATCCAAATCCTCCCGGGGCAAATGATGAGTTGCTCCTGGTATTATTCCAGTGCGGCAATGCAGATGCCAAACAAACCAACCAATTCCCAAATCCTCTCGGGGCACGTGATGAGTTGCTCCTGGCATTATTCCAGTGCAGCAATGCAGATGCCAAACAAACCAACCAATTCCCAAATCCTCTCGGGGCACGTGATGAGTTGCTCCTGGCATTATTCCAGTGCAGCAATGCAGATGCCAAACAAACCAACCAAATCCAAATCCTCCCGGGGCAAATGATGAGTTGCACCTGGTATTATTCCAGTGCAGCAATGCAGATGCCAAACAAAAAACCAAATCCAAATCCTCCCGGGGCACATGATGAGTTGCTCCTGGCATTATTCCAGTGCAGTAATGCAGATGCCGACAGAAAACCAATTCCCACATCCTCTCAAGACAGATGATGATTCGCTCCTGGTACCATATTCTAGTGTAGCGATGCTGATGTAAGCCCAAATCAAATCAAACCAACAACCTCTATGGCGGAATCATGCTCCGTCCCAGAATTTACCCCGTGTCGAAATCATGCTTCGCTTCGGGATATCTACCTTCCCTGCCGGAATTATGCTCCTCCTCGGACTCAAATCAACCCGACACTCCGCGCCGGGGAAAAGTCGATCAGCGACACTCCGTGCCGGGGAAAAGTCAACCCGACACTCCGCGTCGGGGAAAAGTCGATCAGCGACACTCCGTGCCGGGAAAAGTCAACCAGCGACACTCCGCGCCGGGGAAAAGTCCATCAGCGACACTCCGTGCCGGGGAAAAGTCCATCAGCGACACTCCGTGCCGGGGAAAAGTCAACCCGACACTCCGCGCCGGGGAAAAGTCCATCAGCGACACTCCGTGCCGGGGAAAAGTCAACCCGACACTCCACGCCGGGAAAAAGTCCATCAGCGACACTCCGTGCCGGGGAAAGTCAACCCAACACTCCGCACCGGGGAAAAGTCGATCAGCGCCACTCCGTGCCGGGGAAAAGTCAACGCGACACTCCGCGCCGGGGAAAAGTCCATCAGCGACACTCCGTGCCGGGGAAAAGTCAACCCAACACTCCGCGCCGGGGAAAAGTCGATCAGCGACACTCCGTGCCGGGAAAAAGTCAACCAGCGACACTCCGAGCCGGGGAAAAGTCGATCAGTGACACTCCGCGCCGGGGAAAAGTCGATCAGCGACACTCCGTGCCGGGAAAAAGTCAACCCGACACTCCGCGCCGGGGACAAGTCGATCAGCGACACTCCGTGTCGGGGAAAAGTCAACCCGACACTCCGCGCCGGGGAAAAGTCGATCAGCGACACTCCGTGCCGGGAAAAAGTCAACCGACACTCCGCGCCGGGGAAAAGTCGATCAGCGACACTCCGTGCCGGGGAAAAGTCGATCAGCGACACTCCGTGCCGGGGAAAATTCAATCAGCGACACTCCGCGCCGGGGAAAAGTCGATCAGCGACACTCCGTGCCGGGGAAAAGTCAACCCGACACTCCGCGCCGGGGAAAAGTCCATCAGCGACACTCCGTGCCGGGGAAAAGTCAACCCGACACTCCGCGCCGGGGAAAAGTCGATCAGCGACACTCCGTGCCGGGGAAAAGTCAACCAGCGACACTCCGCGCCGGGGAAAAGTCGATCAGCGACACTCCGTGCCGGGGAAAAGTCAACCCGACACTCCGCGCCGGGGAAAAGTCGATCAGCGACACTCCGTGCCGGGGAAAAGTCAACCCGACACTCCGCGCCGGGGAAAAGTCGATCAGCGACACTCCGTGCCGGGGAAAAGTCGAACAATGACACTCCGCCGGGGACACGTCAGCAAGCGACACTCTGCATCGGGGAAACGTCCAACACAGACACTCCGCATCAGGGAAAAGTCCAACAACGACACTCCGCGCCGGGGAAAAGTCGATCAGCGACACTCCGTGCCGGGGAAAAGTCAACCCGACACTCCGCGCCAGGGAAAAGTCCATCAGCGACACTCCGTGCCGGGGAAAAGTCAACCCGACACTCCGCGCCGGGGAAAAGTCCATCAGCGACACTCCGTGCCAGGGAAAAGTCAACCCGACACTCCGCGCCGGGGAAAAGTCGATCAGCGACACTCCGTGCCGGGGAAAAGTCAACCCGACACTCCGCGCCGGGGAAAAGTCGATCAGCGACACTCCGTGCCGGGGAAAAGTCGAACAATGACACTCCGTGCCGGGGAAACGTCAAGCAGACACTCCGTGCCGGGGACACGTCAGCAAGTGACACTCTGCATCGGGGAAACGTCCAACACAGAACTCCGCATTAGGGAAAAGTCCAACAACGACACTCCGCCTCAGGGAAACGTCGACCAGCGACACTCCGTGCTGGGGACACGTTTACCAAATCGCTCCGGATCAGGGCGTCGACCGTCCATGTCTCAAAACGGGCTGTGCAGGCTCCCCACAAATCGGGAACCAAATCACTCCGGGTCAGGGAAACGTCTACCACGGACACTCCGTATCGGAGACGCGTCAAGCGTCGACCGTCCATGTCGCAAAAAGGGCAGTGCAGGCTTCCTACAAAGCAGGAACCGGATCGCTCCGGGCAAGGGAAACGTCTACCACGGACACTCTGTCTCGGAGACGCGTCAAGCGTCTACCGTCCATGTCATAAAAAGGGCAGTGCATCCCAAAAAGTGGGAACCAAAGCAAGTCGCCTCCACGTGAAAGAAGATCCATCAATTTCATGCACACGACCCACATGTGCGGTGTGCATTTATTGATGGGGGGCAATTTGTTGGGGTAAAAATTTACACCCCGGTTGACCAAGTCAAAATCAAAGTCAACCCCAAGCCAGGTGGGCCCAAGCCCAGGTCAAGCGGGCCCATGTCCAAGTCGAGCCCGTAGCCAGCCTCCCCATGCTAACAACAAAATCCTGTAATAAATAATTTTTATGTAATTGTTTATGCATGAATGTAAACAAAATGGGCATAAAGCCAATATTTTGTAAGCCCATGGCTTATGTGCAAAAATGAAATGGCACATGAGCCATGGGATGGCTAAAATGCCATTTTTGTAAAGCCCAAGGGGCTATATGTAAATGTGTAAGCCTATAAAAGGCAACATGATGATGAATAAAGTAATATACTTTTCATTCCCCCAAAACCAGGGTTCTTGGTGCCTCCTGCTCCTCCAAGGTTCTAAACCTTCTCATTTTTCTTGAATTAAATCAAGAGTTTTACTCTTTCTTTTCCAAAACTAAGTAGTTTTCCACCACAAAACCCACAAAGGGGAACTCAGATCTTCCATCAGATCTCAAAAATGAGTGATTTTTAAAATCTCCTATTTCTTGATCTTCAAGATCCGGCCAAGCAACAGGAGGAAGAAGAAGAACCCCTTCATCAGCTTCAAAACATCATAGGAGTTTAACTCCATACATATATACATAAAAAAATATTTCCTTTCTGAAGCATAGCTTCTGTTTCTTAGGCTAAAAGCCACTTTTTGTCGCCGGCGCTCAAGCGCAGAGGGCCCACGTGCCGACACGTGGCGCGCTTGCGCTCAAGCGCAAGCGCCCGAGCGCAAGTTGCCCATGTGGCGATACGTGGCGCGCTTGCGCTCAAGCGCAAGTGCCCGAGCGCAAGTCGCCCCGGTGCCGACACGTGGCGCGCTTGCGTTCATGCGCAAGCGCTCAAGCGCAAGTCGCCCACGTGCCGATACGTAGCGCGCTTGCGTTCGAGCGCAAGCGCTCGAGCGCAAGTCTCCCCGGTGCCGACACGTGGCGCGCTTGCGCCCAAGCGCAAGCGCTCGAGCGCAAGTCTCCCCCGTGTCGACACGTGGCGCTAGCGCTCAAGCGCAAGCGCTCGAGCGCAAGTCTCTCCCGTGCCGACACGTGGGGCGCTTGCGCTCCAGCGCAGGCGCTCAAGCGCAAAGCGCCTACGTGCCGACACGTGGCGTGCTTGCGCTCAAGCGTAGGCGCTCAAGCGCAACGCGCCTACGTGCCGACACGTGGCGCGCTTGCGCTCAAGCGCAGAGCGCCCACGTGCCGACACGTGGCACTCTAGCGCCTGAGCGCACAGCGCCCAAGGTGCTGCCCCCACACATCCTTTGGATGCCTTTTCCCCCCTTTTCTTTCTTTTATATATATATATATATATATATATATATATATATATATATATATATATATATATACATATGTATACATATTTGCACACACGTGCTCCACGACACTGTCCCTGTTAGAAAAAAATTTCTAACGGGGCGCTGCCCCGCACCCCGCAAGGGGGCTGCTAGCCCCCTTGACCCCCAGCCCGCTATCCGGGTAGCGGGACCCCCGTAAAAACTCTGCGTGGCTCCCGATATATCCAAACCCCCCTTTCAAAACACAACACACGTACACTTCACATTGAGTTCGCATGACCAGTTTAACCCGTTAATCGGAGGTTCTCTCGCCCCAAAGGCGAGGGGTAATTAACGGCAGCTTAGTCCGCGCCTGCCGGAGATTCGGATCCCCACAATCAATAAACCCCGGCCTACCCTAGGCAGGGGGAATCTGTAGTACGCCTGACAAGCGCGCGCGTATTCCCATCTCAATGGGGTGACGAAAAACACCCTACAACTATATCCGCATCATACACCAAGCCAAGACCGTTCCCAGTACCATGTCATGCCTGCATTGCCACCACGTCCACTACCGCATCACGCTCGCGTTGCCACCGCGTCCAGTACCGGGTACCTGCGCATCGTACACGCGCCACGCACCGTATCCAGTATCGCACCGTCTCGTGTGTCGAGACGGATTCTGCACGTGGTGTCGGTTCTATATCTGCGACCGAAGGCAAGTGAAACGTTCACTTGTTTACCATGCTACTGCAAATTTTAGTCATGATAGTTACAACTATATATATATATATATATATATAATTAGATAGTCGATTTTATTGAAATTGTGTAGCGAACTATAGCACCGTCTTATTGATTGGAACCCGACTAGGGCTTATTACTGTGTTTGGAATCATGTAGAATTCATATGGTTTTTATCTAATTTAGTTTGGCTAAATGAAACGGGAATTACGATCGATAACCGAACGTTTACCTAAATATTCGATAGGTTAACCGAATGAAAATCCTATTTAACATGCCTATGTTTTGGGAACGTTGAATTCCGTTACTATATATAACTATTGTGCAGTGGTTTAAGTTTAAAATGTTAAGAATATTTTCACGAAACATCTCCCCAAAGAGGCGACGCCAAATCTGGGTTTTACTGTACACGTCGTAGTGTTAAATTGATATTAAATTAGATACATGTTGGAATGTAACGTTCTAGGGCTCGTATCGGATCCGACTCGATAAGCTAGAACTCTCTATGGTTTATTCTTCGATACTGATAGATAACAGCAATGAGAATGGACTAGGAATGCGGCTCTGGACTGTAGTCCGGAGCAGCATTCCACGAAGATACCTGAATTTAAGCGCCTGCACATCCCTACGAAAAACTGAAAATATGCAGATTCCTACATCATAGGGTAGATAATTTAGTTAGATAACATATGGTTCTGGTCTCGTTCAGTTTTTCTGTCGTTTGGTATTTTGATTATATTTTATATTGTCGACGTGTTCTGCAGTTTCTGCAGTGACAATTTTTACACCTTCACACCAAAAAGGACATGTCTCCTAGTACAGAAAGAATATCATTGATCCTCTTGATGCGTCGGAAACCTAACAGACAAAACTAGGTTTTATTCAACTGGAGAAACATTTGAATCTAAACACAATCCCTAATAAACCGCACATGAAGTTGGACTTCCACTTCTGAAACTGGAATTCCGGTAATTGATCGCTGATTTAAAATGATGATAAATTCTTAACCTGAATTCCTATTGACATGAAACTAATTTTACAGCTTAGATAATCATGTATACTTCGTATGCCTTTTATATTGTTTTGATCGATTCTATACGTGTGATTTATGGTGAATTTTGCAAGTCATATGGCGTTGACTGTCATAATTTAGTGAACGTTTGTTTAGTGCATTTCTACCTTATTCTGTGTTACTTTATACCCAGTGCAAAGTGATCGTTTACATTGAGACCTAACGACTGACTTACATCGTCAAACATGAGTGGTATTGGATTAGTTATATCAAGCACGCCGGTGATAAGTGATTGACTAGTGAAAGTGAACAATGCAGTGAAAATAAGTAAGACCGTGATTTAGCGTGTGCTAGTATACAATTAACCCTATACTTATAGTTATTAAGATCTGGGGAATGGGGAAATCCAGATGGAATTGAACTCGTATTTAGCGAGGTACAGTAACTTAGAGGATGATCATTCGATATTAGTGATACACACACACACATTAGGTCGTGGGCATAGTGGCACGGCTGCAAGGTTATGTCCGGGATAACAGTGGACCGTAGTTTCAGGTATGCACGAGACCCTTGTTAAACACAAGCATCATTTCCACCAATTGATTTCATTGACTTAGTGACTGATGAGTAGCGACATACACATTTCCTGGTTTGCTGACATGATACATATATCGCGCTGTTCATATTCAAATGATATTTATTATTCTCATATTTATGTATTCTGTCGCACCTTTCATGTTTAAAAATATTGTACACACTATATATATTTATTGCTATATGTGTCGCCCTGACGGCCTGAGTGTGCATGCTCAGAGGACGGAGTGCACCCAGCAAAGGAGCAGGACCTGCCATTCGAGATCGCGGAGGTCTAGACCGCGACATCAGCGTCATCACCTTTTTGCTTGCTAAAAGAACACTGTTATTTTTTGGTTAGTTATTTCTTTCATACAAATAAATATATCCTGAACTCTGTTATTTTAATGTAATAAAGTTTTCAACTGTGATTTTCTGTAGTCTAGTACTGTGTTTACTGACTACCATGTAATGCTAGAAACCGAAGTGTGACTACGGCGGAATTATTTCCTGACCATAGGAGCATGGTTGGCCTAATCAGTCCTCGCATTTCGTATTTTGGAAAGCGGGCCGTGACAGTTGCCCTCCGGGATATCTTATGTGAAAAGAGTATCTTGTTGTGCTAGAATGCCGGGGTTGTCTTTGCAAAATATTTGATGGATCAACAGTATAACGTTGGGTAAGAAAGAGTTAAAAAGCAATGCGCAGCAGGGCGGCAAGTTAGCTGCTATTTCAGAGCCACTGGTGAATGTAAACCGGATGTTTGCCTGTTTCTATATCTGCTGGCTTTTGTTAACTTTTCTTTCTTGTGCAGTTCCCATAAAATTATCTTTTAATGAAATATTATCTTTTAATGAAGTACGAAGATGTTTACTTTCGTTTGATTAGAAAAACAAAACACCACATTGGTTCCATTCATGCATAGACCTGGCCCCATTAACATAAAAACAGCTTGGAAAAAGTTCAAGTCATTCTTGGAGCGTCACTCTATTGATCTATGACAATGGAGAGCTCATTCAACATCATAAGCACATAGGATGGATCCAATGAGTCAAACCTGGTAATTTTAACAGGACCTAATGACAAGATCAAACGCTGAGCAACAAAGCATCAATATGCATATCTTTTATGTTACAACTTTTATTTGATTCGCTTTGCTTTGTAATATGTGCACTGGATCAAATCTTGTGCATTAAAAGAAGAGTTAAAAAAATGAGATTAATGGAGGAAAGAGGACATATGAGGGGATTTTCTCCTATGGCGTGGAAAAAATACAACCTCCACCATTTTTTCTGACGATCGGCACCCATCATCATCATCGTTGTCATCTAAGATGTGCGTACACCAAATTTCATGTGATTCCACAACTTTTTAACCGTTGATTTAGTGGGTTCAAAATTAACGGTTTACCGACAATAGAACTTTTTACATTGCTAAATCAACGGTGAAAAAGTTGTAGAATCACATGAAATTTGGTGTACCCACATCTTAGATGATAACGATGAAGATGATGGGGGGCGATCGTCGAAAAAATTGGTGGAAATTGTATTTTTTCCACGCCATAGGAGGAAATCCCCTCCTATGGCCTCTTTTCTCCATTATTCTCTAAAAAAAAATAGCAACATTGTACAATCATATGTATCGTGGAAAATGACTTTGAAAGACAGGCGAGTCAAGTGACCGGGGTCACACGATCCACCTAAATCAGTGGAATACAGTGCAAAAAGTGAAAATCTTGGTCGATAGCTGGACACTCCTTGCATGAGAAGGATCTTGAACTTCATTTGCATGCCATCCTGCAAAGATATAAAAGCGATCCTTGAGAATTTTTGACTGGCTGCCAATGCAAAGAAAGCTAAATAGGAACATGGCAAAACATCACTCAGATATAGTAATACATGCAGAGCTAACAAACAAGCTATTTCCAGCTGAATCACTAAAATTTTGTTTCAATTATAACACAATTATTACTCACGAGCACACTCAATGAGCTCATTTACATGCTCAAATCTTCGAAAAATATTATCAATGGAAGGCGATACCGCAAACGACTTGTATATGCACTCATTTTCTTATCATATGATTCATATCTTTATGAGCATTGCCGCTGATCTATGTCAATATACTTATCTCGACCACATCAACTTATAGTACATGTTTCTTATGAAAATGATTGGACTCGTAGTTGGGGTATACTATGGTACTGCAAAAGCATTGTCGAATTTAACTGCTTCATTTTATAAGCAGGCTGAAGAACAACAATATAAGATAATGAAAGATGATTAATGATCACTCCATTCTTTGCTGCATGACATCTCCCAAAAATTCCAGTCTTGTACCAATCATTTCTTCTCGAGACTCACCAACCAATAAAAGCATAAAAAACAATATAAACCACAAGTGATTTTATCCTACAACAAAACAAGGACCCTAGCATATAAGCGTACCCCAAGGAATAGAAAAAGAAAAAGTTCGGGGTGGGGGGGGGGGGGTGGGGGGGTGTTTAAAAAATAACTATCAAATTAATTTGAATATGCAGGATTTAACCCTAACAATTATGTAGCAAATAATTAAATGGAAAAGTTAGATGATTACTTGGGTAGGGAGGCATGTCGAAGATGCTTTCCTTAAAATAGATAGAGCCTTTAGGTACATGGGGTTCTTTACTCTCCTATTTTCGAGATACAACCTCGACCACCACCAATCTTTTTTACGTGCTATATAGCACACATTCCTTGTTGACGAGACATATACGTATAGACATCATACTGGATACGTATCAATGTCGGATTCATCTAGAATGATTGTAGAACACTTATCGGCACATTTTAAAACTTATAATATGTAATAGACGCAACGAACATGAATGACCGACTAAACATCAACTACCTATAAACCATACATAATAAATATTTGTACTATTAGTCTAGATTTGGTAAGATAATAAATTTTTGTTAATACGGATGTATAATCTATACGACAAAAACTTAGCGTATCCTAAGGAATCATATCCTTAATTTTTAGAAAATTGTTAATCGTCAAAAAATGCGAATCCATGAATCCAACTCTTACCGTGTCCCGTACTATATTTGAACCCATGCTACATAGTTTGTGTATGAGCCAAGCAAGATAGAACATCCATTGTAGCCTTATGATT
The DNA here is from genome assembly GCA_030015575.1 of Agapanthus africanus. NCBI lineage: Eukaryota > Viridiplantae > Streptophyta > Magnoliopsida > Asparagales > Amaryllidaceae > Agapanthus > Agapanthus africanus. The sequence goes on along the minus strand of CM057346.1, from coordinate 139,555,393 downwards.
GCCTAATCTTATTATAGTAGAAAATAAAGAGTAATATTGCAGGGAACTCTCTATTTAAAAGTTTTACAGAGAAAACTCTTGGACAAAAAGCACAATGAGTTATCTTATGGCAAACAAATAAACCATTTAAAATTGTTAGGTTCGTAGTAAATAAACAAATCTAAGACAAACAAAAAATAAAATAAAATAACAAAAATATAATCATACCTAATTTAACATAATAAACTATTAATATGAAATAGAATAGAGCTAAACCCTATTATTAGTTAAAACGGTTAACAAAAAGAGCAAGGAGTTAACGGAAATATTGACATGAAAAGTGGATTCATCCTTTTAAATGCAACCAAAGGACCAAAAGCAGACCCACAATGTAAACATACAGTTATAGGGAATAGTATTATCTCATCAACTTGTTGTTGAACCAGTCACAAATCCATCTACGTTCCTATATAACTCCTCAACTTTTAGAACAAAATTTTACCTCAATTTGTTCCTGCACTAGCCACAAGACTCACAACTCCATTGTCCATTCCTAAGTACCTTGGTAACTCTTGTTATAAATTTTAATGCCTGTGTTTTCACTAAATCAGATGAAAACTACATGTACAACTCTTACTATATAAATCTCTAATCAACGTAGATAGAATCTACAAAACTTCCTTAGATTTAAAACCTAATTGAATACAGAAATGCATGAGTTGCTCGCTCCTCTTTTACTCGTATTAGAGATTACATGATAGTTTGTACAGAGTTCTCTCCCCTCCTATATTCTTAACCTTGGACACAAAGGGGTCATCAAATGAACGAGACATTAAAACCATCAAGCTATTTAAACTTGTAACAAAAGTTATCTTCCTATGCTAATCAGAACGAGCTATTAATAGACAAACCGACACCAAATCCCCTGCAATACACTCTATACATGCGAATCGGTAGCAAGCCATTGTTGATTGTTATCTCATAATGAATTCTAAAGCAAGTTGAAATATAACATAATCGGCTGCACATCAGAGACCGCTACAGCATTTTATTTAGTTTCATATATTAAGCCTGCATAAAAATGCCAAGGGGCATCATATAAAAGTTTCAGACAGGCCAAGTACCTTCTTCTTCTCCTCCTCCAATTAGATACTCCACCATACAAGTTACATCCTGCGCCTGCAAACAAACAAAGGCCTGACCATGAGAAATGTGATTAAAAAAAATCCATAGGAATCAATAACCTAATCACACAAATTGATCCAATCAATCACCTCGAAAACCCCTTCTCGGCCCTAACCAGGGCGCGCTCCCTCTCCTTCTCCTTCCTCTCTCTCCTCATCCTCTCCTCCCTCAACTCCTCGATGCTCTTCTTCTTCTTCTTCGCCGCTTCTTCCTTCTTCACTTGGGATTTCTCACCTCTCGCAGAAACCCTAACCTCATCATCGCCACAAAAGCCCTGTTTTTTGGCCAGATACCACGGCGCCTTCACCCCCTTTCCCACCAAGTTATACCCCAGCCTTAAAGTCTCATCCTCCGGCGTCACCGCCACCGCCTCCTTCCTCTTCTCCGGCCGCTCCTCCCTCTTCCTCTTCCTCTTCATCTTCTTCCCTTCGTCCTCCCCCTCCGCTTTCGATTCGCCAGCCAAGGATGAGAAGTCCTCGAAGAGGTTGATGTGGTTGTTGTTGGAAGTGGAGCTAGGGTTAGGGTTTGGGGGATCAGGGACTTGGAGATCAGGGTTATGAGAGTTAGGGTTACGGGCGTGGCGGAGCTTCTGGAGGCGGAACTCGAAGTCCTGGCGGCGGGACTGCTCACGCTTCTGCTGCTCGTCGAGGGCGGCAGCCTCCTCGTCCTTGCGGACCTTCTCGCGGTTGTCGAAGTTGTAGACGTTCCATCGCTTTTGAGGGAGGATGTTCAGCCCGCCATGGCCGCCCATCACTTTGCTTTCGGATCTCGAAAGATGAAAAGAAGGGGAAATTTAGACATTTTTGCTTATTCATTTAAACATTTTTATATTGTTTTTATCATGAACATGGGATAGATTTTAATTATTTATTCTTTTTTGGTAGATTTGATACCTTTTGTAGATGGTCTTTATTTCAAAAAACCAAACATTGCTAACACCAAGTTGTAATTGTAATTCAACAAAACACAAGAATGCAATTCGAGCTGGTGTTGTTGGAACAACATGTAGTTGGAAATATAACGTAGATACAGCTTCATTCAACTAAACACACCTGATGATGCTCATGTGTGGTATCTCCTCAAGATTACGACACGTAGCAGATGACGTGTCCCGAAGGCTACGGGGTGGAATAAATGAGTCGCACTATGAGAATTCCTCGGGACTTCGTCCCGAGGAATGTGACCGACCTTCCAGGGGGCCTCCCTAAATACATTCCACCTTCACCTAGGAAACTACCAACAGCTCGTCTCCAACTTATCTCAGATTGGGCGCACCGAGCTTCCTCGGCCTACCGGCTCGTCTCCGAGCCTCCGATGTGCCGGGCTTCCTCGGCCTCCCTCGACCCACCAGGAGCGTAGATCCTATGCGTCCCGCAACGGCCCCGCGTATATCGTCAGGACGAGATATCTGCTGCTCCACATCCCGCGTCCCAGACTGGCGCATCCCCCCATTAATGAGCGCATCCCCCCATTAATGGAGGGATCTCATCATTCACGCAGACGTAACGTCAAGGGTGAAACTGACGGCGAAGATCTTGCATCTGCTCGCTTCATGCGACCACTATAAAACCTTCTCTCTCAGACGACTCAGGTAACTCGAATTATCTCAATACGCCGCTACTCTGCTCCTATTTCTCGGCTCTAATTTGATCGTCGGAGGGTCTTACAGTGGTCACCCATCCCGGGACTTCTTTGCAGGTAGCTCGGCGTCCAACACCAACCCATTGAGATCCACACCCAACAACTCCAAAACCAAATGCAACAACTCCAATTTCAATGTACAGAAAATTGTTTAAAAGTTAATGTACAATTGGGGTATTTGCAATTCTGTGTATATTATAAGTATTTGTTTTAATTTAGAACAGCAAGAAAGAGCTTGTAGCTCATTGGTAAAGCCTTGCACTGTTAAGATATAGCACCCGAGTTAAAATCCCATCAGCTACATTATCTTTTGATTAAAATTTTTTTTAATCTTTTAGAAGCTCAAGATTTTACACGTGCACTACATGTAAAATGAAGAGTCATATAGAAATCAAATATGTGGAAAACACTATTCATACAAACCCTGACACGTGGCAAGCATCCGAGCCCCCACACCATGTTGGGTTACGGCAGCGTCCCGGCCATCAAACCGTGGCCAAATGCGGAACAAAATTTTTCTAAACTGGCGCTACCATTACCCGATGCCCGGAGCTACCCTAAACCCTATACTAGCTATATGTAAAACTAGGAGTTAGATGGTTATACCAAGTTGATCCAAGTCCTTCGGTCTTCAACCATCATCCCAAGCTCCTAGTGGCCGCGGATCAAATTTGGTTGCCGGTCTTCCTCCATCTACGATGATCCATCTGAGGGAAACGACGCAAGGTTCAGCCTCGCGAAGCGAGACAACCGACGCTCCAAAATTGCTAGCAATGGAGAGTGGAGGTGTAGGAATGTGTCATTATAATTTTTCTCTCATCACAAATGCTCCATGAGCAACTCAAGAAGATGAAGAGGAGGTGAAGAAACATAAAGCATGAGCAACTAAAGAAAATGGCTAAGTCTCCAAGTATGAGAGTAATGAAGCAAGTCAAGAAAAAGAAAACGAGCAAGGCATGTGTGGAATGGTGGCTGCCCCTCTCTCTGTCAATCATGCAAATAAATATCTCACCTCAATGTACAATAAACAAAGCCATGTCATACCTCTCTACATGCCTTGCATTGTTCATGCCATGTCACCCCTCCACCTCATTTGTAAAAACAAATGATTTTCTAAAAAAGGAAATCATATAAATGAGGTGTCCAATCTTCTAGAAACAATTCCGTTTAAATACGGAATACAACTCGGTACACGTATCGAAATATATATACGCGTATTCATACAAAAATACGAATAGCCAAGAGAGAAAATGAATAGTGAACAATAATACTAGAATACATATGTATAAATATATATATCAATTATTAAATCAAAACCTGATTTAATAATCCAGCTTAATCCTAAGCCGCTAATATTATCAACCGTCCGATTAAACTCTGTGCAGCCTGTACACATATTTAATCGGACATCTGTATGTACCAACATACGTCATCTACACTATATCGCCTGAACCGTCAAAACCCTCTGCATGGGACTCTAAAGACTCGTCAATACGCTGGCAGTGGGTTTACCCACAAGCACGTCAGCGGCACTAGCTGTATGTAACGGCTACCCAGGTATTGAGCGAAAGGAAGGCCAACGAGCAAACTCATCCGAACCCTTACTGAGCTTGTCCGTGACAATCTCCGTCCAGTCCGGTCTGTTCGTCTAAGAGTATCGCATATCGAGTCTAGGGGGTGGATAAAGTCAGATCCCTACTGACGCGATAATTCGTGTCGGTATGTAACCCATCACCACCTGAGAAACTATCGATCCTGAATCGGTAATTCTCGATTACCACGGCCGAGGATTTCTGGTGATGGCTACCCGTGCACTGCGCGACATCAACCCCCAATACCGGGAGAGACGAATCCCCGATGATTCGCTTACTGCCTCCATATGGCTCGGGACTGTACCCAACTAAAACCTGTTTGCATGGCTCCTTTGAGCCGTGGTAGGGTAGTAATCAAAGCACAGTGGGAACTCACACGAGACAAATGACGATCTCAGGTCGACAGACTAACCTGTACACATGTCACCTGGGAACTGCTATCTGACAATAGGTATAATACCAACTAGCAGGTTCCCGGCGAGTCCGTCCAGTGTACTCATAACGCAATGAGCACCTGCATACTATCTTAGGTGAACAAACTAACACTAATGGCTTGTGAGATCTGGCCACCGCCCCTCGTCAAGGTCTCGATAAGCATACACTAGTCTACACTGGAGTATCGATGCCCAGTCTCGACTCCCACGACTAGGGACATTTAAGGATGTGCTTATAGACCACCCAGCTCTCACGTATATGATCGCCATTATAATACTGTTAGTCAAGCAAGAATCCTATATGCTCTATCAACATGTAATAGTGATGATAAAGACAAACCAAATAGCATACTATCATCTCGAGTAAGACTGTTCTACGGGTATAGGTCCTCCCTCAATTATCATAATCACCTGCCTGCGACTACGATAATTGCCTTGAGGACACTTGTAACATTTCAAAAAAATAAAATATTATTTTTGGGAATTTTTATAATTAAATAATAAATATATTGAATATTTTAATGAGGCGGTATAATTAAATACCGATAAATTGGGAAAAATTTGGAAAATCATAGAAATTACTAAAATGAGGGTGTTTATATGATTTAAGCAAATTAAAAATCTATATGATTAATTATATTCACTTTTAATGCTAATCGCGATTAAAATCGCTAATCGTGCACTAAACGTGTTTTGTGCACATGACATGCACATGTCATTTTTTAGCACTTGTTACATTTTTATCATGGTTTTCTTCATGTTCATGCATGGTTGTTAATTTTAATTGAGAGAAGAATAGAAAACAAAAAAAAAAAGAAAAAAAGAAAGGAATAAAAAAGTGAGGTATGTGCATGAGAGAGAGAGAGAGGTGAAGGGTCGTCTTTGACCAAGGGTGTAACATTTCAAAAAAATAAAATATTACTTTTGGGAATTTTCATAATTTCTAATGATATTTTAATAGCCGGTATAATTAAATACCGATAAATAGTGAAAATTCCGGAGAAAATTTTAGAAATCCTAAAATAGGGTATTTTGTGGAATTATGTCATTTTAAGTTTTTATGGTTAAGTATATGTTATTTTTGTGTTAATTGCGATTGAAGATCGCTAACCGGATTTTTGGCTTTTGTGCAATGTGCACATAACATTTCCACACCTGTCGCATTTGGTTCATGTTTTGGACTCATGGTGGCCTAGGGTTGAACCATGTTTAGATGACTATGGTGGGTTTTGTTAGGTCCACGTTACCTCTCCCGGTACTTTCGGGGTTGCGAAAATGGTAAACAAAGGTTTTTCTAAGGTTTGTAACATGGACCGTAAAAGCCGGATCTTTGCTAAACGAAAACTAGCTAAAGTAAACTAACAACTAAGTAAGTTGTAGAAAGGTTATACCTTGAGCTCGAACTCCTTCTCTCCTTGCTCGTCGGAATGGTAGAAAGAGTTCACCTTGCTTGTCTTCATCCGTCAAAGAAAGATCCACTTGAAAGCCACCACCTTTAGCTTCAACTCCAAGCTAGGAGTAACTAGAGTACAAGAAATGCTAAGACTTGAACCCTAGAAGTGAGTAGAGAAGATCAAGAGAGGGTTTTTCTCAAGCTTTTTGTTTCTCAACACATGAGAGGGAGAGAGCTTGAGGGAGAGGATGAGCAAGAGAGAGAAAAGATATGAGAGAGTGAGAAAATAGTGAGCCATTCTCACTAATATGTGAGGATAATTCTAATTAGATAATTAGCTTGAAAATTGTCATGATAAATCATGAATTGACCATTATCATTTCATTTTTTGCAAAGATCAAAGAGCATCTTCCAAATGAAATGATTATGGTCAAGTTGTCAACATGGTCAACAAGTCAATGAAGTCAAATTGTCAACAACAACCATGCACAATAATTAAGCTAATTATCAATTAACAATAATCCACACAAAATCAATAGGGTTAATAAAAAGACAAAGGCCATTAACCCTAAACAAGGTCCTCTCCCCCAATCTCAAGCAACTGTGCATACGCACCCGCATTCGTGATCCGAGGAACACGAACACAATGAGAAAAACCAATCTCAAATCATATACTAGGATCCGGCTTAAACCAAAGCCCGCTAGTATAAACTGTCCGGACAGCAAACGTGCACAAGTGCGCGGATGCGAACGAACCCTGTCGCAAAACCATGCGACCTCTACTCGTTTTGCCTAAAGGCGAATAGCTCTCTGTGTGGGACTCTAAAGACTCGACACTACGCTGGCAGTGGGTTTAACCACAGACCGCAAGCGGCACTAGCTGTACGTAACGGTCCCCAGGTAGATGTCGATAAGAAGACTGACGAGGTGAACCCCATCTGCACTCCTACTGAGCCTGTATGTGACAATCTCCGTACAGTCCGGTCTGTTCGTCTGATACATCGCATGGCGGGCCTAGGGGGGCGGTAAACGTCAGTCCCCTAATAGCGGTACAAGTCGTGTCGGAGTGAAGCCCAATACACCCTGAGATAACACTGGAAACCTACCAGTATATCTCGCTTGCCCTGGCCAGGGACTACTCGTGTAATGGCTCTCCTAGACACAGCGCGATGTCAACCCCCAATACCGGGAGAGACGAATCCTGTCTAACCGTCACTGCCTCCAAGTGCTTCGGGACTGCTCCCAACTACTACCTGTTTGCACGACTCAGTAGAGCCGTGGTAGGGTAGCAATCAAAGAACAGTGGGAACACACTCGAGGCGAAGTGACAGTGTCAAGTCAGCGGACTAAGCTGTACTCATGTCACCTGGGAACTGATAACTGACGATAGGTATAATACCAACCATCAGTTCCCGACGAGTCCTGTCCAGTGTACTCGTAACCTAACGAGCACCCGCATACTATCTCAAGTACGACGTACTGACGGCTGTGGGACAGACCGTCTCCCGAGCTGGGATGAGAAGCGCATACGCTAGTCTACTCCGGAGTATCGATGCCCTATCTCGATACTCCCACGACTAGGGACGTGTATAAGGATGTGCTTGTAGATTACCCAGCCCCCACGAGTGTGATCGCCATCACAACGCCGGTAATCAAGCAAAGATCCTAAGGGCTCTACTAATGCGTATAGGTGATATAATAAATAAACACACATGTACACATTAAAGCAGAGACAAACCAAGTAGCATACTACTATATTGAGCAAGATTGTCTGTATAACTGTGAATATCCCAAGCTTCCATCAAGTAATATACATACTAGTATGATACAGTAATGGCCTCTAGGGCATATACACCAACAATCTCCCACTTGCACTAAGGCCATGTACTGGCGTATCGAAGACCTATCATCTCGATCAGCCGCTCGAACTGAGTCTGGGGTAAAGCCTTCGTGAATGGGTCCGCTGTGTTGTCCTTTGTGTCCACTCTCCGCACCTCGATCTCCTGTCGATCAATGATCTCCCTGATCAGGTGATACCGCCTTAAGATGTGCCTGGATTTCTGATGGGACCTTGGTTCCTTCGCTAAAGCTATAGCCCCATTGTTATCGCAATACAAAGGTATTGGGTCAACAATGGACGGAACCACCTGAAGTTCACTAATGAACTTCTTAATCCAGACCGCCTCTTTTGCGGCATCGCTTGCAGCAATGTATTCAGCCTCCATCGTCGAGTCTGCGACGGTATCCTGCTTGGAACTCCTCCAACATACCGCCCCTCCGTTGAGGGTAAACACAAAACCCGAGACGGACTTGCTATCATTTTTGTCACTCTGGAAGCTTGAATCGGTAAAGGACTCGACCCTAAGGTCTCCATTACCGTAAACCAGGAACATCTCCTTAGTCCTTCTCAGGTACTTGAGAATGTTCTTCACTGCTGTCCAGTGGTCCTCCCCTGGGTCCGACTGATACCGGCTTACCGTGCTCAACGCGTAAGCTACATCTGGTCTTGTACATAGCATCGCATACATTATAGATCCTACCGCCGAAGCGTAGGGTATAGTGCTCATGCGAACCCTCTCCTCGTCAGTCTTAGGAGACATCTTCTTGGAGAGGGTAATTCCGTGCAATGCGGGTATGTTACCGCGCTTGGAATCCTCCATACTAAATCTCTTTAGTACGGTCTCTATGTACCTGGACTGCGAAAGTCCCAATAGTTTCTTGGATCTATCTCTATAGATCTTGATCCCCAGAATGTACGAGGCATCACCCAGGTCCTTCATGGAGAACCTTTGTGACAAAAACAGCTTGACCGATTGTAGCATAGGAATGTCATTTCCTATCAGAAGAATGTCGTCCACGTACAAGACTAGGAACACGACAGTTCGTCCTACAATCTTCTTATAAACACAGGGTTCATCTTCGTTCTTGATGAAATCAAATTCCTTGATTGCCTCATCAAAACAGATGTTCCAGCTCCGCGATGCCTGCTTTAATCCATAAATGGATTTAAGCAACTTGCACACCTTTCCGCTGCTCCCACTGTCTACGAAACCTTCTGGTTGATCCATGTAAACGCACTCTTCCAAACAACCGTTTAGGAAAGCCGTTTTAACATCCATCTGCCAGATTTCATAGTCATGGAAGGCAGAAATGGCAAGTAAGATCCGAATGGATTTGAGCATAGCCACCGGAGAAAAAGTTTCGTCATAGTCCAAACCAGGTCTTTGACGGAAACCTTTTGCAACGAGTCTAGCTTTATAGGTTTCCACCTGCCCATCTACACCAAGTTTCCTTTTGTAGATCCATTTGCATCCAACGGGTTTTACCCCAGCTGGAGCAATATCCAAGGTCCACACTTTATTGGCGTACATGGACTCCATTTCGGATTGCATTGCTTCCTGCCACTTATCAGAGTCCCTACTGATAATGGCCTGCCTGAAACTGGTAGGGTCATCTTCTTCCAAGATGCAATCCTCTCGATCCCCGTCTATGAGAAAACCGTAGTATCTCTCGGGCGGATGAGAAATCCTACCAGATCTGCGGAGTGGCTGAGGTTCGTTTGGGGTTATTGAATCTAGCGGTTCCTCCAAATTTTCAGTTACATTTTGTGGTCGCTGAATTTCTTCCAGTTCTACCGAACTCCCACTAGTTTCTTTTGCAAGAAACTCCCTTTCCAAGAAGGTAGCGTGGCGAGATACAAACACCTTCTGTTCCTCAGTGTGGTAGAACAGATATCCTAGTGAGTCTTTAGGATATCCCACAAATTTACAGAGAACTGACCGTGCCTCTAACTTGTCCGGTTTCTGTGTTTTTACATAGGCCGGACAACCCCATATCTTAATAAACTTAAGACATGGTTTCTTACTGCTCCATATTTCATACGGAGTTTTAGGCACTGATTTGGACGGAACTTGATTCAAAAGGTATGCCGCTGTCTGAAGCGCATGTCCCCAGAATGAAAGAGGCAACTCAGCACTACTCATCATGGACCGAACCATATCCAATAGGGTACGATTCCTCCGCTCCGAAACACCGTTGTGCTGTGGTGTATAAGGAGGAGTAAGTTGAGAGAGAATACCATTCTCTTTTAAGTAATCTAGGAATTCCATGCTTAAGTACTCCCCTCCTCTATCAGATCGGAGGATCTTGATACTTTTGCCAATCTGGTTCTCTACTTCCTTTCTGAATTCCTTGAATTTCTCAAAAGCTTCAGATTTGTGTTTCATCAGATACACATATCCGAACCTAGAGAGATCGTCAGTGAATGTGATGAAGTACGAGAACCCACCCCTTGCATGTATAGACATCGGACCACACACATCACTGTGTATGAGTCCCAAGAGCTCTCTTGCTCTTTCTCCATGTCCGGTGAACGGAGATTTGGTCATCTTCCCTTTGAGACAAGACTGACAAGTTTCATAAGATGAAAACTCGAACGTATTCAAGAGTCCATCTTTATGCAACTTACTTAATCTTTTCTCTCCGATATGACCAAGCCTACAATGCCACAAGTAGGATTCATTCGTATCTGAATTCTTCCTCTTGCGTGTGTTTTGTATATTGAGAACTGTATTCTGATTTAGAACGCAGATACCATTACACAGTGTACCCTCTGCAACCAGTACCTTATGAAGGTAAATGTTCATGATATTCTTTTCAAGAACAAAGTCATATCCATCTTTATCGAGTAAAGAAACTGATATTATGTTGCAAACCATGGAGGGTACATAGTAGCAATCGTTCAAAATCATAGTCTTGCCATTTGGCAATACTAGGTGATATTCACCGACGGCTGCCGCATAAACTTGTGCTCCGTTCGCTACTCTGAGCGACATATCACCCGGTGCAACTATCCTACTTTTTCTCAGTCCCTGCAATAAATTACAGATATGAGATCCTGATCCGGTATCAAGTACCCAGGAGGTAGGGCTGACCGTAAAACAGTTCTCAATTACAAGAACACCTGAAGTAGATGCAAAACCATGCTTCTTCTTCAACTGGGTATCCTGGAAATCCATACTTTCCTCTTTCCCATTCTCATACTCATGACTGTTGTCACAAGTTAGAGCTGAACCAACTTTCCCCAGTCCCGAATAAGAATTCGGATCGGTCAAGCGATACATTTTATTATCTTGATTAGGGCGTGAAAGGGTTGCTGCCTGGAGAGAGAGAAAAGAAACACTCAGCGTATGCTCTTGCAAGATTAGATTGGTTTATTAATTTATCTAACCAGGATGTCTCCCACTGTTTACTCAAATTCTTCTTAAAACCTTTTAAAAGAAGAACTAGTCGGGTTTTAATTCACGTCACAATACTTGCTTAACCTTTCAGCCAGGCCAGTGTCGGTACTTCGAGGGAGGTTTTCCAACGCTTTCGCGAAGTTCCTTAATTAAATAACTTCTTTTCCCTGGGGGCGTAACCCCGCTAACACCTTTCTAGACACCTACTAGGTTTATAGCATTGATCGTTAAGTGAAATAATCTCCCGAGAGTAATCCAACTCATCAGTGGATCGGGATCCAACCATCATTGTGTGATGACCTAGATGGAATCCACTCTAGTCACCACACTCCAGAAGGTATGCTAAATCTGCAAGTTTCAGTACTTTTGAAACTCCCGATGTGGTTTTTGCCCCTAGGACCCAAGTGACCTTGACGAATAATCAACAAATCAAAAGGTCCTAGTCAAGTTCAACCCGTCGTTATCCAGGATTGCATTAGACCCGCCCGCATGATCCTTGACGAATAATCAACAAAATCATGCGACCGTCCTAACCAATCGCATCAATCAGTGCAACAGAGAATTATTACTTAGCTACCGTTCACTGTGTCTTGACGAATAATCAACAAACGCAGCACGAATACTAAGTATTAATTATCCGAAACGACGGAGGGCTACGGCTGGGTTTTTGGCGAAAAACCCGTTAACGTAATGAACTTGATATCGTTGAAGGAACCCGATTGCACCTTTTTGGAAAAATACAGTGGCGAAAACTTTTGCTAAAGAGGTCACTCCCTGTGAAGGGATCTCGGCTCTTTCCTCGTCGAGTGAGGTGCTGGGCATTCGTAAGATGAATACCTCGATGCAAAGCAAGAATAATCGACTGTAGTGAAGTTATTACCCTGACGCAAAGTTTTGTCCAAGGGGTCACTCCCGGTGAAGGGATCTCGGCCCTTGCCTCGTCGACTGAGGTGCTGGGCATTCATAACCGAATACCGCGATGCAAAACAAAAATGAACGTCCTTGCAATAACAGCTTTTTGAAAAATTGTTCCAACAACGTCTTTTAGGTTTATTTTCTTGCATTAGTTCTTTTAATGCGTCCCATCATTTAAATCCTACCATTGCAGAAAACAACCAAAATATGACGTACGCTTATGCCATTCGCATTCGCCACGGGGCCCCGTCATCACCCGTTAGGTTACTTAACTAACGACAGAGCGGGGGCTGGGCTAGCGCGGCTGTAAAACATAAGCAACGCCTAAATAGTTATTATATATAGCAATATAGCAATGATAGACATTACAGATCACAGATGAACACTTTGGATATACTAGGAATCCGCAATTCGTTCGAGCCTGTAACGAAAAACGGATTACACGGTCGCGATGAATAGCCAATACCCCACCCAAGACCCCTACGGGTGCGGCAAACTACCCGCCAAGTACCCGAAGCGAAGCAACCTCCCTCAATGCCATGAGTAGGCCACTCGGCACTTCGAGCTACCCGGTAGTTTGTGCACCCCTCCATGGGTCTATCCTAGGAGCAAAAACAGTAAAAAGAATTATACAATGACGGCTACAACCCCGACCCGGTTGTGCGGCCAAACAAATAATATTACATCAATTTACAAATTTATTACATGAATGAAAGAAAAAGAAACTCTCATCTCACATCCACCCCGGCTATTCATCCGCGACAATCCAACGAGTTCATATACACAAACCATCAACAACAATCACAGATCACAGATATGTATAACCCCGACTAATCGACATATAGCGATTAGCCGACGTTCAATACATAAGAACATCACAGATATAACCTTTATAGTCAAAGTATATTGAAGTTCGGAAAAATACGGAATTATAGGCCCCCAAAAACAAATTTCTATTCTGGCAAATCTGGGAACATATAATATATCAGAAAAATCCTAAAACCATATAAGAAACAAACTGCACCAAAAACGAGACAGCAACTCCACCAGAGTGCGGCGCTTCCGCGGCAATAGCAAGCTATTGCCGCGGAAGAGCGGCCGATCTGGTGAGTTACTGTGTCGTTTTTGGTGGGTTTCTTCTAAAAAGCCTGAGATGATTTTTGGGATATAACAAATTTTGTTTTGACCAGAAAAAGTTTTAACAGAAACTCAGATTTTTATAACTTGGTTTTTTTCGATTTTTCCGTTTCGAACTTCGATACACTTTACTACCAAGCTAGTTTATGTTTAGTTAGGCTCTGATACCACTGTTAGGTCCACGTTACCTCTCCCGGTACTTTCGGGGTTGCGGAAATGGTAAACAAAGGTTTTTCTAAGGTTTGTAACATGGACCGTAAAAGCCGGATCTTTGCTAAACGAAAACTAGCTAAAGTAAACTAACAACTAAGTAAGTTGTAGAAAGGTTATACCTTGAGCTCGAACTCCTTCTCTCCTTGCTCGTCGGAATGGTAGAAAGAGTTCACCTTGCTTGTCTTCATCCGTCAAAGAAAGATCCACTTGAAAGCCACCACCTTTAGCTTCAACTCCAAGCTAGGAGTAACTAGAGTACAAGAAATGCTAAGACTTGAACCCTAGAAGTGAGTAGAGAAGATCAAGAGAGGGTTTTTCTCAAGCTTTTTGTTTCTCAACACATGAGAGGGAGAGAGCTTGAGGGAGAGGATGAGCAAGAGAGAGAAAAGATATGAGAGAGTGAGAAAATAGTGAGCCATTCTCACTAATATGTGAGGATAATTCTAATTAGATAATTAGCTTGAAAATTGTCATGATAAATCATGAATTGACCATTATCATTTCATTTTTTGCAAAGATCAAAGAGCATCTTCCAAATGAAATGATTATGGTCAAGTTGTCAACATGGTCAACAAGTCAATGAAGTCAAATTGTCAACAACAACCATGCACAATAATTAAGCTAATTATCAATTAACAATAATCCACACAAAATCAATAGGGTTAATAAAAAGACAAAGGCCATTAACCCTAAACAAGGTCCTCTCCCCCAATCTCAAGCAACTGTGCATACGCACCCGCATTCGTGATCCGAGGAACACGAACACAATGAGAAAAACCAATCTCAAATCATATACTAGGATCCGGCTTAAACCAAAGCCCGCTAGTATAAACTGTCCGGACAGCAAACGTGCACAAGTGCGCGGATGCGAACGAACCCTGTCGCAAAACCATGCGACCTCTACTCGTTTTGCCTAAAGGCGAATAGCTCTCTGTGTGGGACTCTAAAGACTCGACACTACGCTGGCAGTGGGTTTAACCACAGACCGCAAGCGGCACTAGCTGTACGTAACGGTCCCCAGGTAGATGTCGATAAGAAGACTGACGAGGTGAACCCCATCTGCACTCCTACTGAGCCTGTATGTGACAATCTCCGTACAGTCCGGTCTGTTCGTCTGATACATCGCATGGCGGGCCTAGGGGGGCGGTAAACGTCAGTCCCCTAATAGCGGTACAAGTCGTGTCGGAGTGAAGCCCAATACACCCTGAGATAACACTGGAAACCTACCAGTATATCTCGCTTGCCCTGGCCAGGGACTACTCGTGTAATGGCTCTCCTAGACACAGCGCGATGTCAACCCCCAATACCGGGAGAGACGAATCCTGTCTAACCGTCACTGCCTCCAAGTGCTTCGGGACTGCTCCCAACTACTACCTGTTTGCACGACTCAGTAGAGCCGTGGTAGGGTAGCAATCAAAGAACAGTGGGAACACACTCGAGGCGAAGTGACAGTGTCAAGTCAGCGGACTAAGCTGTACTCATGTCACCTGGGAACTGATAACTGACGATAGGTATAATACCAACCATCAGTTCCCGACGAGTCCTGTCCAGTGTACTCGTAACCTAACGAGCACCCGCATACTATCTCAAGTACGACGTACTGACGGCTGTGGGACAGACCGTCTCCCGAGCTGGGATGAGAAGCGCATACGCTAGTCTACTCCGGAGTATCGATGCCCTATCTCGATACTCCCACGACTAGGGACGTGTATAAGGATGTGCTTGTAGATTACCCAGCCCCCACGAGTGTGATCGCCATCACAACGCCGGTAATCAAGCAAAGATCCTAAGGGCTCTACTAATGCGTATAGGTGATATAATAAATAAACACACATGTACACATTAAAGCAGAGACAAACCAAGTAGCATACTACTATATTGAGCAAGATTGTCTGTATAACTGTGAATATCCCAAGCTTCCATCAAGTAATATACATACTAGTATGATACAGTAATGGCCTCTAGGGCATATACACCAACAGGTTTAAACCTTTAGGCTAAGTTAAGTGGGTTAATCAGGGTTTGGTTTGGTTCATGGTGAATGGGATGATGAGAGTTAACTCATCTCATTTCAAAACCTTGGTTTGCCTCTCAAACACACACATGCCAACATCTCTACATCAGACATATACACCTACACATCAGCCACCCTAGCTGCTGCTACAAGCTGCAACACCATCGGCCCCACACCCAACATCAACAGCGCATTTTCAGCAACCAGAACAGCAGCTACAGCAGCTATATCAGCGCAAATTCAGCAGCCCTACACAAGCCCCTAAGACTTTTCAGCCCCCCCATAGTTGACCTGCACACTCCCATCATCACTTTTCAGCCCCCAATAACTGCAGCCACCAGCCCATCAACACTTTCAGCCACAATAGCTGACCTGCACACTCCCAAGCCACACTTTTCAGCCCCCAATAACTGACTTCAGCCACAAAACAACCCCTACACCTGCAGCTACATCAGCTGCTGAAAACATGCATCAATTCAACACCTTTCAGCCACAATATCTGACCCATCAGCAATTACTTCAGCCCATTGTATCAGCAAAACAACAGCAGCAACCCATACCAGCCCATAGCATCATTTAAACAACCTACACCCTCACATCTCTCTTGACTGCACAGCAGCAGCAGCTGCTGAAACAATCTATCAGCCTCCAATCTTGCATCAGCCAACCCTACACAGCTACATGCCACCTAGCCCCACACCTATACACCCTTATCAACACATCAGCAGCCCCAACAGCTACAAGACAGCCCCCTACCTCTGCTGATACTACAGCCACAGCCACAGCTACATCCCCATTCAAAAACAACAGCCCCAATTTTTGCATCAGCTGAAACAACCTCATTCAAAACATCACCACCACACCACCACAACCACTCCCATAAAATGTACAACTGCAGTATCAGCTGCAACAGCAACCCAAACACTACCACAACACCAAAACAACAACAGCATCAGCTGCAGTGGAAAACAGCAGCATCTGCAGCACTTGGCATCAGCATCAGCTGCTACAGGAGCAACTGCAGCAACGCTCCAGCAGCAACCATCCCTTTTCTTCCTCTCTTCTCATATATCTTAGGATATCCAGAGGTATAACCCCTTAACCCGACTTCTAGCTTGCAAATATATGGTTATTTAGCTGAAAATTTAGTGTTTGCTATGTAGTTTAGTGCTAGTTTAGTGATTTTGAGTGAGATTTGGCCAAGAGTTGGTTTTGAATGTTAGTATAGCCTTACTAGGTGCTGTTTAGACCAGTTAAAACAAGAATTGTCCCAGGTTTCACCAAAATACCAGATAGTTTAGAATCGGTGAAATTTAGCGATTTTGTCGACTTTGTGGCCTTTCTGGAAACTGCTATCAATCCGGACCTCCTAAAATAAAATTGACTTGGCAGTGAGATGTGCAGGTAGATAGTAACCAACACCCAAAACCCTAGCTCCAACCCTCGTTTTCTGGCCGCAGATATATTCCATCTGGCCGCAATTGGCGGCCAGATCTGTAGGGAACCCCCTCATTTTGCATGCACTGCTCTTTTACCTGTAAACTTGACCCCTGGAATGCCCAATTTTGTCTGATTCCAAACAGGATAGAATCTGGGTCGTTTTTCATGAGTTGGCGTGATTTACGACTTGTTTTCGTATGGATTTTGGTATTCGATGATTCGTTTCTGTCGGGTGGCGTTTGGACGTCAACGACAGTGGATATTGGCAGTGTTTGCACACAAAGTCACAGGTTTTTATCTATGGGCGTAGCGTGCACCATTTTGGTTCCGATGTGATTTTCATGTGTTTTAGCGTGTGATATCTTTGTAGGTACCCCACGTGGCGATGAGGCGTTGAGATGCAAATGGCGACATCGGCACCGGCACACATAAACAAGGTGAGTAGATTTATATCTATGGGGAGAAGTCGGGTGGATGGCGTATAGCACCCCCGCAGTCCGTGGTGATGTATACGGATGCGTATACACACCAACAATCATTATATGTTAATTGTGATTAATGATAATTTTAAGATGGATATTGGTGTGTTGGATTGGTAAATGGTTACGAAACCCTAGGGTAGTGGGTGCGCTACACATACATACACACACATACATACTTGCATACATCCTTACTTCATATGTGCATAGATGGGATTCTATATAGGTATGTGTTCACATGGGTATGGGACTATGTGTTCACATACAGACTTGAGGATGATACTTGGGATTAGGATGAGTCGATGATATTTGATTTGAGATTATGATATCAGCGATTGACAGGATTCGTACTTGAGATATGTCCTGATATGATAGCGGGTCTTGGATGACGATGCCATGTGCATAGTGATTTATACATATAAAATGATCGACATGTGATTAAGTTACGAGATATGACATGATATGATAAGATGTTTATGATAGGCCGCTTGGGCGATGTATACCTCTTTACGCTAATTTGTGCTGATGATATCGATTTGCTAGAGGCTGTCGATCGGAAGTCCGATTATTATTATATTGACGATATATGATGATGATATCGATTTATACGAGACCGTCGATCAGTAGTCGGATCATAATTATAGTAATGATGTTAGCATTGTACTAGACGTAGGTCAGTACCCGGATTATGATATTTGATAAAGAGAATACCAGATGAATGATATGACGAATGTGATATTGACCCGTACCCAGATTTGGGGATGCCGTACGACGGATTTACGTACGAGCTACATTCTGATGTTTGATCCGCACTCTAGACTTGGGATGTCTGATCATAGATATTATATCGGATGTGATATGATTGAGGCGGGATCACCGACTGTATATATATATCTATATGTATCGACTCAGAGGTTAGGCGGTTTCCCTTACCTGTAGTTAGCCTATTAGATCAGCCCTATAGGCTGTGTAGCTGTATGACTCTTATGACATTAGATACAGTCTAGCTACCATTGTGTTGGTATTCAGCTCCCACATATTATTATTGTTGCTCCGCATCGCATACTGTTGTGATTCATAATCCATTATTGATATCATGCTGTTAGGACACCAGTACCATTACCGATGATGCGTATGTACCACGTACACTTATTTGCCGGCGCACACACATCTTCATCGGTAATTGCCATGTCACGTACACTTAGAGAATATTATTGCCTGATTTAGCTTGTTAGCTAATAGTGACATAATATTAGTGTACCTGCCTTATATGCCAGCTTGACATTGTAGTTATTACTTGTCACATCATGCATACTGTTGTCCATTATATGCCGCATTCATGGATTCTCATGCTTATATTCATGATTTTACATGCTATTGATGATTTGGATTCGGGTTTCCATGAGATTTTCTGGATTTGGAGGAAAACCGCAAAACATATATAAACTGCTTTCTCTCTTTTAAATAAAAATGCGGTTTCCCCATGATGTATGAGTCGTCCACCATGAGTTTTGCTGATGGATTTCGAGACCCGATTCGAGGAGGTGGATGAACCGTTTCGGGTACATGGTGGGCCCGGTGCGGTACCCCGGGGCAAGAAGATCGCAGGAGATGGCGTTGAGCTTGGAAGGGGAGCACGACCGACCGGTGATATTACCCGACGTGTCGGATATCCGGAGGATACCGTCGTAGTCATGAGATGGATGGTAGGGGCCGATCTGGACTGACGGCGCCCTGGATTTTATGATTGAGACATTGAGATTTCGAGATACCGAGGTACAGAGATTGTGATACAGAGATATCGAGATATTGAGGTTTATGTTTTGTGCCGTTTCTAGGCACCGTTTTATGCTGATTTCATTATGATACCTCATTTTAAAAATACAGAAATCTCACAAATTTATGATAGCAGTTTTCTTCAGTACATGCATTCTGTTTCATGCATTCATACATCATCCATATGATACATTGCTACCTGATGCACTGACACGGGCACATGGGTTTATATTTTGGTTAGATATTTACCCTAATCATTGTTATAGATTGCTGGTTATATATTTGAGGATTATATTATGATCGTATGACCTAGGATTGCGTCATACATGCGATTTTCTG
The DNA here is from genome assembly GCA_030015575.1 of Agapanthus africanus. NCBI lineage: Eukaryota > Viridiplantae > Streptophyta > Magnoliopsida > Asparagales > Amaryllidaceae > Agapanthus > Agapanthus africanus. The sequence goes on along the minus strand of CM057346.1, from coordinate 139,535,616 downwards.
TTCGTAGATCTTTTTCTACTCACGAGTTGGCAACTCACCCCCGTTGTGCCCCAGTTTCTTGCAGGTTTGCCGTACAGGTTCCATTACGGCTTTGCGGGCACGGTTTCTTTTCGGGTGACTTGCTATCTGCTAGTAGGTGGGTTATTGTATCGTACCCATCATTATACATTGTATATTATATTTCAGTTGTATCTAGAAGTTCCATCAACCAAACATGTATTTATTTGAGATAGAGACCAGTGATGTTTATTCTTTCGACCTTAGAGTCGCGCATTATATTTCCATGGGTTTCTTGCTGGTTGAGTTTCATTTCTGTTTTGATCCTCGCCTTTAGGCGTTGTATACTATGTTGCTTACAGGTTGATTTGATATGGTTCTTCCTACTCTCTACTACTTTTCTTGGTATGGATTTCTGGACTCGGCTTACTTAGAGTACGTACGCCTTGAGACGTTTGTAGTCTAGGTGCCGGTCATGTTCCATAATTTTGGGACGTGACAAAGGGCCATTGCAATCATTCACCATCTTCATCACCTCTCCTCTCCCTCCTCTCATGGCTGCTGCTGCCCCCTCTTTCCCTCCTCTTCAACCCTCATAACATCATCAAAATAAACCCAAAATCTCATCCCCACTTCATTAAAAATGTGCACAAGCCCCCTAGCTACACTCTGGACCAAGAAAGCAAGAATTTTGGGCACTTGGGGCAACTCAAGAATTTTCTTGAGTTGCCAAATGAGCTACTTTCTTTACCATTAGAGTAGTATTACCTTTGCTTTAGCATTTATACATGTTTAGAATCATTTTAGTAAGGTTTTGTGAACTTTGAAAATTCATAGAAAGGGTTAGGGTTTTTCTTGAGTTGGGATTGTGTTATTGAACCGTATTGGTGACCTTAGACCCCCATGATGTTAGAAATCCAGACCAAACACGAAACAAAAACCTGAAACCCAAAAACAGAAACTTTCTATGTCGGTTTGTGAGGTAATAGATGGTGCAGGGAAATCTGGGATGACCTGGGAATTTTACGAGAAAAATAAACAACTCTAGTGACCAATTTGAGACCATAGGAGACCCCCCCTGCAAGTTAAACACCCCAACTCCTTCCCAAAACCGAGGAGGCCAGATTTTTGAGGGAAGTGGCCGGCCACTTGGTGGGTGAGGGTGTCCAGGTTGTTTCCATACCTCATATGCACCCTATATAGCACCCTAGTATTGTTTGTGCACCTTGTTTTGGCCTGAGTCAAAATCTGGAAGCACTTTAGTGTGATTTTTGGACATGTTTCCCATATTTTGAATGATAAGTTTTGATATTTGGATTTGTAATTGGTTGTTGGATGTTTTTACATCAACGACTAGGGATGTTTGGTTGAATTACGAGAGCAAACCATAGGTTTTGGCCTATGTAAGTTCCGCGTGTCGTTTTGGTTTTGATTTGGATTTTAATGTGATACGATACGTTATTATATGTAGGTATCCTTGCAAGGACTTCGAAATGATAAGCAAGCGCGTGGCGACATCGGTATTTGCAAGCGAAAATCAAAGTGAGTAGATCTATATTTACGGGGGAAGTCGGGTGGATGGCGTATAGCACCCCCGCAAATTTTGATGGAAACCGATTCAGTTATAGAATATGGTTAAGGGAAACTTTAATAAAAAAACTATAGATAGAGTTAAATGATAGTTAGAGAAACCATATTAGAAACTATAGGATAGTTAGCAATGATATAATACGATTAATACGTGATGACGAGATGTCCGACGATATTGCCGTGTTGGATACTATAGGACTAGATAACCGACGTAGATGTGTTATCCGAACCATACCTATTTCCAAACTGAAGAATCGTATGCATCTTTTAAACAGATACCTTGAGGGACGCTACGGATTTTCAAATGATATATTTTCCTTAAAAACACCGTAGCCCCTACTTTCAGAACTATGAACTGCATCTTTTAAAAACTGATTGTATGGTTCGGGCGTGTATGTTAGATTAGATATGCATGCTTATAGTAAAGTTAGAATGTATTAGTAGAATTGACTTGATGTGGGAGATAAATGCGATGAAAAGATAAGACGAGGTGATATGATGATTTGATGATACGTTGGTATAAGGATTCGAGTCGATTAAGATGATTGATATCTTTGTCGGTCCCCTGATACGGGATTGTTATGGATGTGACTTGGGACATAGGTATATAGTTATATGTAAAGATGTGAATCTTGAATGATAAGACGTACGAGACGTTAGTTCCGTACCCTCATTGTCGTAAAGGTTGATAGGATCACTATTGGTTTTATGCTGCCGTACGATAATTTTCCATACGTGATGAGTTTGACTTGATGATTGGTCCATACCCTTGACTAGAGGATGCCGTACGATAGATTATACCGTACGTGATGTTGTGAGGCTAGATGCTGATTGATAGATTCACTGACTCAAACATATGATATATACGTATACCTTATAGGTTTTAGCTGATGATTTACCTTATGCTGCATTCATGCTATTTTTAGTGCATTGCATATACCTGTGCTAGTACACTTACACCATTATCGATGATGCGTATATTATACTTACACAAATTTTCCGGCTCACACACTTCATCATCGATAATTGCCATGTCACTACACAGTAAGATTGCTGCATCATGATATGACCCCTTTGCATAGTTTACTTGCTATGGTTACATATACACCTTATACGATGTTGCATTTGACATGGGAGAATTTGGGAACCGCAAGATATATTTTAAAATTGGATTCATTTAAAAAGGCGGCTTTCCCTCGACATGTGTATATTACTGTTCCATGCTGCATGATATACGGATATGCTTACATTTTTGTTATATGTCGCATACATCATGCTTTACGATTATACGCATTGAGATATGCTGTTTTCATGAGATTTCTGGATTTGAGAACCGTGGTCATTTTAACAGAAAGTATATATTGTTTTAAAAACCCGGTTTCTCTTGATATGATATTTCAGTGCGTCCACCATGCTTTTTGTCGGTTCTGAGACGTATGATATGTGAAATCCGATTCGAGGAGTTGGATGATCCGTTTGTGGGTTCATGGTGGACCCGGTATGGTACCCCGGGGCGAGAAGATCGTGGGGATGACGATGAGCCTGGCAGAGGGACTACTACCTACCGGTGATTGGTTGGGCCTGGAGGTTATCCAGAGGATACCGACCGGGTCGAGAGATGGATATTGGGCCGACCCGTCTGCCGGAGCCCGTGGGCCGATCCCGCAGACGGAGCCCGAGGGCCGATCCGGACTGACGGAGCCCGAGATATGAGGATTTACATGTCGATGCTGGACACGGGTTTCATGATGTTTCGAGTGCCGATACTGGGCACTCAGGTTCCATGATTTTGATGTGTCGGAAGGGACACACGTTGATTTATATGCTCATATTTTCCTGCATATGCTTTTATGATACATACATTGATGATATAGTTGGACGAGGTTCACATGTGTTGGGGTAAAAATTTACACCCCGGTTGACCAAGTCAAAATCAAAGTCAACCCCAAGCCAAGTGGGCCCAAGCCCAGATCCAGTGGGCCCATGCCCGGGTCGAGCCAGAACATGAAGCGGCCGGCCTCCCCCCATGCCAAGATAAAAATTTTTGTAATAAATAATTTTATTGCATTTCTTTTATTTTATTTTATGGATAAATGTAAGAAAAATAGGCATAAAGCCAAATTTTTGCAAAGCCCATGGCTTATGTGCAAAAAGAAATGGCACATGAGCCATGGGATAGGCAAAATGCCATTTTGTGAAGCCCAAGGGGCTATGTGTAAAGTGTGTAGCCTATAAAGGCAAGGATAATGAAATATCCCAACAACTTTTTCTCTTTCTCAAAATTTTCTTCAGATCTGAGATCTTTTCTCCTTCTTCAAGGTTCCAAAACCTTCCTTTTTCTCTTGAATTAAACCAAGAGTTTTACTCTTCTTTTTATAAAACAAATTAGTTTTTCACCACAAAACCCATAAAGGGGAACTCAGATCTTCCATTAGATCTCAAGAAGAAGAGATTTTTAGAAATCCCATATCTCTTGATTTTCAAGATCCAGCTAACAGAGGAGGAGGAAGAAGAACATCGTTCACTAAACCAAAAAAAAAACACACACTCAGGAGTCCAACTCCTCTCTGATTTCTCTTCTGAGAAATTTTTTTAGGCTAAAAGCCTTTTTTTCTCGCCGGCGCTCAAGCGCAGAGCGCCCGTATGCCGACACGTGGCGCGCTTGCGCTCCAGCGCAAGCGCTCGAGCGCAAGTCGACCCCGTGCCGACACGTGGCGCGCTTGCGCTCGAGCGCAAGTCGCCCCCGTGCCGACACGTGGCGCGCTTACGCTCGAGCGCAAGTTGCCCCCGTGCCGACACGTGGCGCGCTTGCGCTCCAGCGCAAGCGCTCGAGCTCAAGTCTCCCCCGTGCCGACACGTGGCGCGCTTACGCTCCAGCGCCCAGCGCTCAAGCGTAGAGCGCCCACGTACCGACACGTGACACTCTAGCGCCTGAGCGCACAGCACCTAGGCGCACAGGGCCCAAGGTGCTGTCCCCACGCATCCTTTGGATGTCTTTCCCCCTTTTTATATATACACATGTATATCTGTACATATGTATACATATTTACATACACACATACTCTACGACACTGTCCCTGTTAGAAAAAAATTTCTAACGGGGCGCTGCCCCGCACCCCGCACCCCGCAAGGGGGCTGCTAGCCCCCTTGACCCCCAGCCTGCTATCCGGGTAGCGGGACCCCCGTAAAAACTCTGCGTGGCTCCCGATATATCCAAAACCCCCTTTCGAAACAAAACACACGTACAATGCACATTGAGTTCGCATGACCAGTTTAACCCGTTAATCGGAGGTTCCCTCGCCCCAAAGGCGAGGGGTAATTAACGGCAGCTTAGTCCGCGGCTGCCGGAGATTCGGATCCCCACAATCATTAAACCCTGGCCTACCCTAGGCAAGGGGAATCTGTAGTACGCCTGAGAAGCGTGCGCGTATTCCCATCTCAATGGGGTGACGAAAAACACCCTACAGATTCTGGCACGCCCGGTGGGACCAATCTCTCCTTCCATATTTCGGGTTAAACGTTCATGCGAATTCAATCAATATACATATCGATTGCCTATACTGAAATGATGTTCTTTTTTTTCCGTGCAGCAATCAACCTTCGACGACAATGTCTCCCCAGACGAATTCAGCTTCCAACGTGACCCCGATTCCGTACATGGTCAAGATCAACGCTCGTGTGGTTCTCCCTGCAAGCCTCAGTCGACAGTGGGAGGAACAGCCCCGCCAGTTTGGCTCCGTCGTCATCTACCCTGCCGGAAGCGCTCATCTGGCGGAAGTCCCGGCGAAACAGGTGGCCAAGCCGGTCTCAAGGGGTAAGAGGCCGAATGTTGTGATCGCCAAGGCACCACAACCGAAACTTAAGATGGTGTCTGAACGACTCCCTGGCGCTCTAGCTGGGGGCAAGAACTTCGGTACAAAGGGCAACATCAAATGTTGCGGACGAGCTCAGGCGATGATTCCAACAAATGCACAATCGAGCGTATCTCCAAGGCCCTCCATCGACCGGTCTGCGGCGTATTCCCAAAGAGCCAAAGTCTGCCAGATGCTTAGAACAGAAAAGTTAAGGCAGAAGCGGCTCAGGTATCGAGCCAACAAAAGGGCCAAGGCTTCGGCTAAATGGAATCGTATGAAGTTCCAAGTGCAGGGTTGTCCCGCGACGACGGCTGAGTCGGACGTAAGTATCAACAATTCCTTCGAGCCTCTGAAGTGGGTTCAGAAAAATGCCATGACCGCCAGAATCAAGAAGACAACGGTCCGAACAGTGCCACAAAGAGACGTGTCCCAGCCCCAATAGAAAATGTATGACACTGTCTCTTCAAGAGTCTATCAAGCACTCTGTGCCGCACGAAAGCAGTGGGGCAAACCTAGAAAAGATGCTCCAGCACCATTCAAGAACCTGGTTAGGCCAGCCGCCTTTAATCGACTACCAGCTACCGAAACAAGGGGGTCAAGACAGCAATCCATGAAATCAGCTGCCAATGATAGAAAGACGGCCGGATATATCATCCATACGGTCTATATGGCGGGCGGGCGCCCCAGCGACAGCCTTCGCAGCAAAAGCAAGGATGGGGCCACCACATCCCAAGCCCAATCTAGCCTGAATGTAGTTGCCGCTGCCCAAGAACAGCCGCCCCCGCTTGATGAAGAAAACCCTCTCGATGAGGATGATAGGCAGAAAGACCCCTCGGTCCATGCAGAGTCAAGCTCAGACAGCGAGGAAGAGCCGACTTTCCGCCCCAGGACTGCGGAGCAAGAGCTGCTTCAAGAGCTTCAAAAACAGCTCAGGAGCAAAGATAAAGAGATGGCCAAGCTCTATTCGTAGATTGATGACTTAACGAATGTGGTGATGCAGCTTACGGCTCAAATTGCTCGAGCGCCTCCCAATCAAGCGCAAGCTGCTACTAATCAGCCGGGTGATGACAATCCGAGGCAGCCAATGCCTGTTCCTTCGGGTCCAAGACTGGTCGAGCCACATGAAAGCCGGCCACACTCCGCTTCTGGGGACGCCTTGGCCCCAGATAGCACTATCCCGCTAACACAGGATCGGATAATGGATTTGGTCACCAGCAAGGTTAAAACATTGGTGGCCGAAGCTGAAGCTCAGAAAGAAATCGGCAGTAGTGGGCGGCCATACCCTGCGCAGTACGATTTGATTGAGTTCCCAAGTGGCTACGTCATTCCTAAGTTCGGAAGATTTGATGGAACGGGGAATGCAAATCAGCACGTTGCCCACTTCAAAGCATCGTGTGGAAATACAGGGGGCAATGACGCACTCCTTCTTCGTCAGTTTGTCAACAGCCTGACCGGCGTCGCCTTCGACTGGTATGCGAGTATACCGGACGGGTCCGTCATTACCTTTGCCCAAATGGAGTCCCTGTTTCGGCAAAGGTTCATGAGTGTCAGTGATAAAATCTCCATTGCCGACCTTGTGAGGACCAAGCCGGGGAAGAATGAAAGCAACACCGACTTTATCGCTCGATGGCGTAATTTCACAGTCAAGTGCGAACCGCCGCTGGAGCAGGACCAGTCCGTCAGCCTTCTCATTGGGAACCTCAGCAATTGGATGGTCCCATTTTTGTGTACGGCAGGCCTCAAGACATTTCAGGAGCTAACCAAGAAAGTCCAAATGCTGGAACGCTCGAAGCAAGAGTCCCCGCTGGATTCTCAGAGAGACAAAACTTGGAAAAGCAAGCGGGACGACAACCGTAGAAGCGGGAGTTCCAGCAGTACCAATGTCTTCAATGCGTCCGACGGTGAAGAAAAGCGAAGGGCGGGCGAATCCAAAACCAACCGGTCTCGAAAGCCATTGCTGGGAGGAGATGGGCCTTTCCTAGAGGAGAAAAAGAACAAGGTTTACTCTTTCAGAAGGGACAAGGTCCGCAAGATATTTAAAGATGCCTTGAACAACGGCCTACAATTGCCGGAGTCGAAAAGACCCCAAGAAGCAAAAATGACCGACAATCCTCTGTATTGCCCGTACCACCGAGTAGTGAGCCATGCGATCGAGGATTGCTATATCTTCAAAGACTGGGTCGAGAACCAGTACAAGGCTGGAGAGATCGAGCTGTCCAAAAGCGTGTTGGTGAACAATCAAGTTGCAACCGCCAACTTTATACAGACAGAAGTTGAAGCCTTCTGGGAGAAGACAGCTGAACCTGCTGCCCTGACAAACGAAACTGACTCATCGCGGCCTCCGTGGAGTACGCACATATCTAATAAGACGAAGAAGATGCTAAAGCTACTTCAGAAAGAGCCCAGGATGGAATGGGAAGGACAGAAGAAGCCTACCAGTCCAGCTGCCAATGCGGCTCCATCAGGCTCAAAATCCAAGAAGCTTAAGAAGAAGAAAAGTGCAGCTCGGCGCGAAAAAGAGTCTGCAGGGAAATCGACCATTCAAAAATATATCGATTCCCTCGAAGAATATGAACAAAAGGAAAGAACATTGATTCAATTGAAGGAGTTCTTCCCTGTACAAGCGGCTGAAATTCTGGAGGAGTTAGAAGAAGACTCCAATGAAGAGATCCCAGTAGTGACCTGCTACGCCATCCATCTTGGCAGCGACTCCGAGGATGAGCTCTGTTTTCCCGAAGAGGATGAGGAGCTCACCACAAAGGCCAATCAAATCCAGCTCAGAAGCGGCAGGGCTCTACCGCAAAATCAGGGCAACGCCCCAAAAGGGAAGGAAAAACAAGTCGCTAATGAAGAAGATGGCAGAGAACTGGCTGATGAAAACATAGGTCCTTCCTCGGTGGACTATAATGTCTTGGCACATCTCCGGAAGCTTCCGTCTCTCCTGAGCAACTACGACGCCTTGGTCTTATCTAAGGAGCTTAGAGATGTTCTCATTCACGCTCTACAAAACCCCGAGCGGTATCAGGCTCACTTTGCGGAAATTAATATGAAAGAAGCCCAGCACGCTTTGCATGCCGCCGCAGTCACATTTAAGGATGAAGACTTGCTACTGGGAACGGCTGAGCATAATCGGCCGCTTTACGTGACCGGGTACAGTGACGGAGATCGAATTAATCGCATATTGATTGATCTGGGGTCCTCAGTGAACATCATGAACATGCGAACTCTGAAGAGTTTGTCAATGGACGTCCGACACCTGTCAAGGGAAAGGATTGTCATTCAAGGCTTCAACCAAAATTGCCAGCAAGTTCTGGGGTCTATAGCTTTGCCAATCAAATTCGGGGATCTGCAAACTGAAGCTAAGATATACGTGATCGACACCGACACGTCTTATAAGATTCTCTTGGGGCGGCCGTGGCTCCACGATTACGGCATCATTCCGTCAACTCTCCATCAATGCATGAAGTATACTAAAAATGGCGAAGAAAGACGCATTGACGGAGACATCCAACCGTTCGGTGTGCATGAAGTCCGATATGAAGATTCTCGGTACTTTATGAACCACCAAAATGCTAAGCCACGACTGACTGAGGATAGACCAGCCCTAAGGCTCAAAAGCAAATCTGCGCCGGCTGTCACTTTCAAAAGCAAAAATGCCCAAGTGCGCCCGCATTTCGGTAGCAACACTGATGAGTCCGACGCTGGAAGCCCGTCCTTCCATAAAACTCACCCTCGTTTCGGCAGCGATACGGATGAATTCGTCACTGAAGCCCCATCTAGGAGTAAAGTCCGCCCTCATCTTGGCAGCGACACTGAAGAGTCAGAGGAGGAGGACCTGTCGTGCAATAGCGGTGCAGATTGGACCCCCACGCAACAAGCGAAACTACGAGAGACCTTCGAAGTTGCAGAAGGGTCCCTAGCCATTACAAGGGTACCAGAGCAAATGTGCAAAGAGCTCGATGCATTATCAATCTCCACCGTGGACCAGCTGAAAACTTTCTACGTTCCCGGGGGGAAAAGTGGACAGAAGGGCATCTTGTTTTATGGATCAAACCCCGTTGCGCACCCGGACGATTTGTCTGTCGCGTGCCTTCTATATGAGAGAGGCATAAGAGCCGTCCTCAATCCCAGATACTATGCGCCCGAGATGCGGGAATACTTTAAGAAGTGCGGATGCCGGTTATATCAAACGGAGTCCGAAGCAAAGTTTTACGAAGGGCTATGGCATCCGCCCCAGGTCCGAGCACTCATCGATGGACGAATTCCAGATAGACGGGGCATAGGCTACATTCAACCTGATTCCAAAGCGTGCTACATGATCCATGTTGGTGAGGCCAGCGAAAGATCAAATGATGACGACGAGATAGCCGAGCCAGAAGAAGCTCCTCATGAGCTCGAAGATGGCGGACAAGCAACCTTTGACGAGCTAACCGAGATTGACTTAGGAACGCCCGATAATCCAAGACCGACCTACATCAGCTCGCTCTTGTCAGAGGAAATGAAAGCGCAGATAATTGCCCTGCTGTATGAGTTCGTCGACTGCTTCGCGTGGACATACAAAGAAATGCCTGGCCTTTCCCCTGAAGTGGCCGTACATAAGTTGGCTATATCTCCTGATGCTAAGCCAGTCAAACAAGCTCTTCGAAGAATGAGAAGGGAACTAGAAGAAAAAGTCATCGAGGAAACCAAGAAGCTCATCGATGCCGGCTTCATCAGGGAAGAGAAATATGCGGACTGGATCGCATGCATAGTCTCAGTGAAGAAGAAAAATGGGCAGATCCGAGTTTGTGTCGACTTCAGGGACCTCAACAAGGCATGTCCTAAAGACGACTTCCCGCTACCGGTCATGGAAATGATGGTCGATGACACTTCAAATTACGAACTGTTCACCTTTATGGATGGCTCGTCTGGATATAATCAAATCAAGATGTCGCCTGAGGATGAGAAACACACAGCATTTCGAACCCCGATCGGAATATATTGCTACAAGGTAATGCCATTCGGACTGAAGAATGCAGGTGCTACATATCAAAGGGCAATGACCAATATCTTCGATGACCTAATTCATAAAGTCGTCGAATGTTATGTTGATGATCTGGTCATTAAGACTGAAACCAAGGCCGATCATATCCAGGATCTTAGGACCGTTCTCACCAGACTGAGGGAATTTGACCTGAAGATGAATCCTCTGAAATGCGCTTTTGGCGTGTCATCGGGAAAATTCTTGGGCTTCATAGTTCGACATCGAGGGATCGAAGTTGACCCATCAAAGATAAAGGCCATCATGGAGATGCCCCCTCCGAAAAGTCTGACGCAGCTAAGATCTTTTCAAGGCAAGCTTGCTTATATAAGGAGGTTTATCTCAAATTTATCGGGGAAATGTAGGCCCTTCTCAAAGCTCATGAAGAAAGGAGCTCCTTTTATCTGGGATGCCGAATGTCAAGCAGCGTTCGAAAGCATCAAACAATACTTGTTGCACCCTCCAGTACTGGCCGCTCCCCTTCCAAATAAACCGTTGATTCTCTATACTGCCGCGCTAGATGAGTCACTCGGTGCGCTCCTTGCCCAGAATAACGAGGAGGGAAAAGAAAATGCCCTCTACTATCTCAGTCGAACTTTAGTCGGGGCGGAACACAACTATTCCCCAATCGAAAAGCAATGCCTGGCTCTGATATTTGCTGTGAAGAAGCTGAGGCACTATCTACTCGCTCATCGGGTTATGCTGATCTCCAAGGTCGACACGCTCAAACACTTAATGACCAAAGCAAGCCTAGCCGGCAGAATGGCAAGATGGGCTGTCATGTTACTTGAGTTTGACATAGTTTATACTCCTCAGAAAGCAGTGAAAGGGCAAGCTCTTGCAGACTTCCTCGCCGCTCATCCTATACCAGAAGGGTCGCCGCTAAATTGTGAGTTACCCGACGAACAAGTGCTGCACCTCGAGGGAGATGAGCCATGTTGGGAGCTCTACTTCGATGGGGCCTCATCGATAAGGACCTCCAGTAAATCAAGCGTCCCGGAGATAAAAGCAGGGATAGGATTGGTGTTCATCACACCATCAATGGGAACCCTACGGCGTTCTTTCGCTCTCACCGAGCCTCGGACAAACAATGAAGCTGAGTATGAAGCTCTGATAGCTGGTTTGGAGCTCGCCATAGAAATGGAAATCCGTCGGCTACGAGTTTACGGTGACTCCCAGCTCGTCGTCAACCAAGTAAGCGGTGATTATAAAATATACAAACCCGAGTTAGCTCGGTACAAAGGCCGAGTGGTGAAACTCATGAAACGGTTCACTCACATTGAACTAATGAGAGTCCCTAGAGCGTTGAATGGAAAGGCTGATGTACTCGCTCGCTTAGCCAAGGAGCTGGCTGATCCTGACATGGACGAAATTCTGATCACAGTCAGGAGCCGACAAATTCTACCCCCAGTCTCTCTACGAGAAGAGGAAAGCGCGGAACAGAAGAGCAGTCCTGCCGAAGAAGCTTCGATCATCCAAGATGAGCCCGATTGGAGAGAACCTTTCATAGAGTACCTCCGATACGACAGGCTGCCCGAAGAAAAATCTGCGAGGATTCAGCTGAAGAAGAGAGCTCTCCGATACGTGTTTGTAAATGATACGTTATACCGCAGGTCATATGATCAACTCTGGCTCAGGTGCCTGTCATCGGCCGAAGCCCAAAAAGTCATGAAAGAAGTTCACTCAGGCGTTTGCGGTGCTCACCAATCTGGCCCCAAGATGCGACTGCAGATTAAACGGCTTGGGTATTACTGGCCCACCATGATACGGGATTGCGGAGAGCATGCAAAGAAATGTTATATCTGCCAAATTCACGGTGATTTTATTCACAAGCATCCCAATCCATTGCATCCTACGGTGGCGTCATGGCCCTTCGAAGTCTGGGGCACCGACATTGTTGGCCCAATTGATCCTCCGTCATCCAAAGGCCATCGGTTCATACTGGCCGCGACAGACTACTTTTCCAGATGGGCTAAAGCTGTCCCGCTAAAAGAAGTCAAGACAAAAGATATTCTGACATTCTTCCAGCATAATATTCTATACCGCTTCGGTACACCAAGAAGAATCATTTCTGACAACGGGCCTTCTTTCAAGAGCTTCAATGTCTCAAGGTTCGCTACTCAGCACAAGATAGACTGGAGATATTCCTCCATCTATAATCCAAGAGCCAACGGGCTAGCCGAAGCCTTCAATAAGACTCTATGCAAGCTCCTGAGGAAAAATGCTTCAGCCAACAAGAGAGACTGGAATCTCAAACTTCACGAGGCGTTGTGGGCATATCGTACCACGCACCGTACTCCAACTCAGTCCACTCCATACTCATTGCTCTTCGGAGTGGAGGCGGTCCTCCCCCTCGAAGTCGAAGTTCCAAGCTTAAGAATGGCCGTTCAGCACGAGTTGACGAAGGAGGAAAACGCGCTCCTTCGACTTGAAGAGCTCGATGCCCTCGAAGAAAAGAGGCTCGCGGTGCAGCAAAATCTGGAGCTATACCGAGCCCAAATGTCACGGGCCTATGACAAGATAACCCGTCTCCGCGCTTTCAAGAAAGGTGAATTGGTGTTGGTCCTTAAAAGACCGATCATCCCCAATCGACATGCCAAGAGAAAATTCGAGCCAAACTGGGAAGGACCATACATCATTGAGAAAGTGTTCGACGGAGGATCCTACCAACTGATAAGTGCCGAGGGAGAAAGGCCCATGCCACCCATCAATGGCCGATATCTCAAGAAATACTACACGTGAATGCTCCAAGTCGCAGGCGAATTGAGCACATTAGCCCTACGGTCTGGATCATACATCCTGCAAAACCGTATACAATCCACGGGCGTAAATGGCCCTTATCTCTCCCAAATCCTGCCGGTGAGACTACTTTTAAAGTCCCACCAGCGGCCAAAAAAAAAGAAGAGAAAAAAAAGAAGAGAAAAAAAATAATAATAAAAGAAATAAAAAAAAATAATAAACGGTATGTCCACAAGCAAAACGGGCACGGATGAAAACCCGAAAGGGCTCCGTGAGTAAAAATAGCAGGACTACCGGCGAGTCTGTGAAAACCCGAAAGGGCGCAAACTCGTGAAAGGAGATGAAATACACTCGCAAAGTCCTCTCGACCTTATGAGGAGAAAACCCTGCGTGAGATCCTTACGACTCACAAAGGAGCAACACACTTAGGAATCCTCACGATTCCTAAGGAGAAAATACACCTGCGGGATCCTTACGACTCGCAGGGAGAAAATGCTTTTATGGGACCCTCACGGCCCATAAAAATTGAAAAGCCTTGGGTGATAGGGACCCAAACCTGTATTCTAAGCCACCGTTCCCCAACGGGCAACGGCAAATGATGAGTCGCTCCTGGCATTTCGCTTCAGTGTTAGCGGTGCTGATGCCGACCAAAAACCCAAATCCCAAGTCCTCCCAAGGCAAATGATGAGTTGCTCCTGGCATTATTCCAGTGCAGCAATGCTGATGCCGAACAAGATCCAAATTCCAAGTCCCCAATCCCAAAGTGGCGAATGATGAGTCGCTCCTGGTACCATATTCCAGTGTAGCGATGCAGACGCCAACCAAATTCCAAATCCCATACCCCAACGGCGAATGATGAGTCGCTCCTGGTACCACATTCCAATCCAGCGATGCAGACGCCAACAAAGCCCTGAAATTTTTCCGGCCCTACGGTCTGGATCATACATCCTGCAAAACCGTATACAATCCACGGGCGTAAAACAATCCCAATCTCTCCCAAGTCCTACCGGTGAGACCACATTCAAATTCCCAAAAAAAAAATCCCAAATCCTCCCAGGGAAAATGATGAGTTGCTCCTGGCATTATTCCAGTGCAGCAATGCAGATGCCAAAAAAAAAACAACCAAACCAATCCCCAAATCCTCTCAAAGATAGATGATGATTCGCTCCTGGTACTATATCCCAGTGTAGCGGTGCTGATGTCAACCCAAATCACATTAAATCAGCAAAACGACCAATGACCTCCCTGGCAGAATCAAATTCCACCTCGGAATTTAGTCAACTTCATCCCTGACACCGCAAGAAGTGGAGCAAGTCAAATCCAGCACCGACCGTCCAAGTCGCAAAAAGGGTAGAACCGACCGTCCAAGTCGCAAAAAGGGCAGAACCGACCGTCCAAGTCGTAAAAAGGGCAGGACCGACCGTCCACGTCGATAAAAGGGCAGTACCGACCGTCCAAGTCGCAAAAAGGGCAGAACTGACCGTCCAAGTCGCAAAAAGGGCAGAACCGACCGTCCACGTCGATAAAAGGGCAGTACCGACCGTCCAAGTCGTAAAAAGGGCAGAACGGACCGTCCACGTCGATAAAAGGGCAGTACCGACCGTCCAAGTTGCAAAAATGGCGGAACCGACCGTCCAAGTCGCAAAAAGGGCAGAACCGACCGTCCACGTCGCTAAAAGGGCAGTACCGACCGTCCAAGTCGCAAAAAGGGCAGAACCGACCGTCCAAGTGGCAAAAAGGGCAGAACCGACCGTCCATGTCGCTAAAAGGGCAGTATCGACCGTCCAAGTCGCAAAATGGGCAGAACTGACCGTCCAAGTCGCAAAAAGGGCAGAACCGACCGTCCACGTCGCTAAAATGGCAGCATCGACCGTCCAAGTCGCAAAAAGGGCAGTACCGACCGTCCAAGTCGCAAAAAGGGCAGCATCGACCGTCCAAGTCGCTAAAAGGGCAGTATCGACCGTCTAAGTCGCAAAAAGGGCAGCATTGATCGTCCATGTCATAAAAAGGGCAGCGCAGGATTCCCACAAAGCGGGAACCAGGTTACTCCGGGCCAGGGAAACGTCTATCACGGACACTCCATCTCGGAGACATGTCAAGCAACGACCGTCCATGTCGTAAAAAGGGGCAGTGCCAGCTCCCCAAAAAGCAGGAACCAAATCAGGTCGCCTCCAAGTAAAAGAAGATCCATCAATTTCATGCACACGACCGACATATGTGGTGTGCATTTATTGATGGGGGGCAATTTCTTGGGGTAAAAATTTACACCCCGGTTGACCAAGTCAAAATCAAAGTCAACCCCAAGCCAAGTGGGCCCAAGCCCAGATCCAGTGGGCCCATGCCCGGGTCGAGCCCGAACATGAAGCGGCCGGCCTCCCCCCATGCCAAGATAAAAAATTTTGTAATAAATAATTTTGTTGCATTTCTTTTATTTTATTTTATGGATTAATGTAAGAAAAATAGGCATAAAGCCAAATTTTTGCAAAGCCCATGGCTTATGTGCAAAAAGAAATGGCACATGAGCCATGGGATAGGCAAAATGCCATTTTGTGAAGCCCAAGGGGCTATGTGTAAAGTGTGTAGCCTATAAAGGCAAGGATAATGAAATATCCCAACAACTTTTTCTCTCTCTCAAAATTTTCTTCAGATCTGAGATCTTTTCTCCTTCTTCAAGGTTCCAAAACCTTCCTTTTTCTCTTGAATTAAACCAAGAGTTTTACTCTTCTTTTTATAAAACAAATTAGTTTTTCACCACAAAACCCATAAAGGGGAACTCAGATCTTCCATTAGATCTCAAGAAGAAGAGATTTTTAGAAATCCCATATCTCTTGATCTTCAAGATCCAGCTAACAGAGGAGGAGGAAGAAGAACATCGTTCACTAAACCAAAAAAACACACACACTCAGGAGTCCAACTCCTCTCTGATTTCTCTTCTGAGAAATTTTTTTAGGCTAAAAGCCTCTTTTTCTCGCCGGCGCTCAAGCGCAGAGCGCCCGCGTGCTGACACGTGGCGCGCTTGCGCTCAAGCGCAAGCGCTCGAGCGCAAGTCGCCCCCGTGCCGACACGTGGCGCGCTTGCGCTCGAGCGCAAGTCGCCCCCTTGCCGACACGTGGCGCGCTCGAGCGCAAGTCGCCCCCGTGCCGACACGTGGCGTGCTTGTGCTCCAGCGCCCAGCGCTCAAGCGCAGAGCGCCCACGTACCGACACGTGGCACTCTAGCGCCTGAGCGCACAGCACCTAGACGCACAGCGCCCAAGGTGCTGTCCCCACGCATCCTTTGGATGTCTTTCCCCCTTTTTATATATACACATGTATATCTGTACATATGTATACATATTTACATACACACATACTCCACGACACTGTCCTTGTTAGAAAAAAATTTCTAACGGGGCGCTGCCCCGCACCCCGCAAGGGGGCTGCTAGCCCCCTTGACCCTCAGCCCGCTATCCGGGTAGCGGAACCCCCGTAAAAACTCTGCGTGGCTCCCGATATATCCAAAACCCCCTTTCGAAACAAAACACACGTACACTGCACATTGAGTTCGCATGACCAGTTTAACTCGTTAATTGGAGGTTCCCTCGCCCCAAAGGCGAGGGGTAATTAACGGCAGCTTAGTTCGCGGCTGCCGGAGATTCGGATCCCCACAATCATTAAACCCCGGCCTACCCTAGGCAGGAGGAATCTGTAGTACGCCTGAGAGGCGTGCGCGTATTCCCATCTCAATGGGGTGACGAAAACACCCTACAACATGCATACATACATTGATGATATGGTTGGACGAGGTCCGCATGCATACAGACATTGATCATATGATTGGATGATATTCGCATACATATAGGTGTTGATTACATTGTTGGCACACATACAGATATGGTCACCCTAGATATCATAGTATTATCTTTATGATACAATTGACCTACGAGTCGTTATTTATTCGATTTCTATCTGTTGATATCTTTCTATTCATGAGTTGGAAACTCACCCCCGTTGTGCCACAGTTCTTGCAGGTTGACCGAACGGATCAGTAGCGGCATTGCTGGCACATAGCTACTTTTGGGTGATTTGCTTGGTAGGTGGGACATTTGTATCGTACCTACTCTTGTATTACATTTCATATTGTATCTAGTTAACTCCATCAATCAAAACTAGTGTTTGTATAAGTAATGAGACTTAGCAATACTTGTAGTTCCGAGATTGAGCGATGGGGTTTATATTCGCTTTTTGGGTTGATGTCTTGCTTATTTACTTTCTTTTGTGGTGAACTTCGCCGTTGGGCGTCGTATACTTATTTTTATGTTTTGCGTGGTTGTGATCCGTCATTTGGCGAAGAGCTAGCTCCCGCTTGGGGATGCCTTTATTATCTCTATGTATTGTGGTTTTGGATCAAATTATACAAAGGAGGTGCTGCCCAATTTCTAAAAGAAGAAACATGTTTTCAAACTAATAAATTCCACTTACATTTTTCATGATTCCTTTTCTATGCATTTAAGAAAACTTGATTTCATTATACCTTTATTTCAAAACTGCACCTCTTTTATTTTGTTAAAAAGGTTTAGATTTCTGGGTTTCGGCTTACTTGAATTACGTTACGCCTTTAGACGTGGCGTGATTAAAGTGCCGGTAACGAGCTAATATTTCGGGTCGTGACAGCACTATAGCCAACAATCTCCCACTTGCACTTAAGGCCAGTTATTGCGATGTTGCATACTCACAGACCGTGTGATACCGAACACCCAACTTCTCTACTAATCAGTCTCACAAAGCCCGTTTGCGAAACTATTGAGTTCGAGAAATAGCCTCATTGACTGGATCCGCTCCAATATTTCTTTCTGTATCTCTCTATATCTCAACTTCGCGGAGAACGCTATCTCCCGAAATGAGCAATACCTGTCTTAGAATTTGTCTGGATATCTGATGGGACCCAGTTCACAAATGAACTCCAAATCCAGCAAACTTCCTAAACTGTATCATCCACTGAATTTAATAAGCATTCTGCGTCATGCCTTCCTCAGTATTCGCTTGGACCTCCCGTCCAACATACTGTCTTTCAAAAGAGGGAAAACTATAACTCATACAGCCACCCTGTCATCCAGGTCACCTTGGAAGCCTGAAATGATAACCGTCTCCTGAAGGAGGCAGCCGTTACCATATCCCTAGAACATCCATTTATGTTCATAAACTGCTTCCCAACGTTTCTCCAGGATTGGATTAATATATATGTTTATTGCAGCTAGTGCAAAAGCAATATCTGGTGTTGTACTTGACATCACATGCTTGACTTAACTGTTAGTGTATATGCCCTAGAGGCCATTACTGTATCATACTAGTTTGTATATTACTTAATGGATGCTTGGGATATTCACCTTGTATATACAATCTTGCTCAAAATAGTAGTATGCTACTTGGTTTGTTTCTACTTCAATGTGTACTTGTGTTTATTTCAGTATATCACTTATACGCATTAGTGGAGCCCTTAGGATCTTTGCTTGATTACCAGCGTTGTGATGGCAGTCACACTAGTGGGGGCTGGGTAATCTATAAGCACATCCTTATTCAGGTCCCTGGTCGCAGGACTATCGAGACAGGGCATCGATACTCCGGAGTAGACCAGCGCATGCGCTTCTCATCCCAGTGTGGGAGACGGTCTGTCCCACAGCCGTCAGTACGTCGTACTTGAGATAGTATGCGGGTGCTCGTTAGGTTACGGGTACACTGGACAGGACTCGTCGGGAACTGACTAGTTGGTATTATACCTATCGTCAGTTATCAGTTCCCAGGTGACATGAGTACAGCTTAGTCCGCTGACTTGACACTGTCACTTCGCCTCGGGTGTGTTCCCACTGTACTTTGATCACTACCCTACCACGGCTCAAAGGAGTCGTGCAAACAGGTGGTGGTTGGGTGCAGTCCTGAAGCACTTGGAGGCAGTGACGGTTAGACAGGATTCGTCTCTCCCGGTATTGGGGGTTGACATCGCGCTGTGTCTAGGAGAGCCATTACACGAGTAGTCCCTGGCCAGGGCAAACGAGATGTACTGGTAGGTTTCCAGTGTTATCTCAGGGTGTTTTGGGCTTCGCTCCGGCACGACTTGTACCGCTATTGGGGGACTGACGTTTACCGCCCCCTAGGCCCGCCATGCGATGTATCAGACGAACAGACCGGACTGTACGGAGAATGTCACACTCAGGCTCAGTAGGAGTTCAGATGGGTTTCGCCTCGTCGGTCTTCTTGTCGGCATTACCTGGGGACCGTTACGCACAGCTAGTGCCGCTTGCGGTCTGTGGTTAAACCCACTGCCAGCGTAGTGTCGAGTCTTTAGAGTCCCACACAGAAAGCTTTTCGCCTTTAGGCAAAAGAGTAGAGGTCGCATGGTATTGCGACAGGTCGCATGGTTTTGCGACAGGGTTCGGTCACATCCGTGCACTTGTGCACGTGCAGTGTCCGGACAGTTTACACTAGCGGGCTTTGGTTTAAGCCAGATCCTAGTGTACCTTATGGGATTGGATTTATCCAGTTTGCATTCGTGTTCCTCGGAACGCGGATGCGGGTGTGTATGCACAGTTGACAGGGAGGCACAGACAGCGGATTCTCATTAGGGTTGTTGACAGTTGACCGTTGACTTTTTGACTTTTTGCTCAACCCTAATGAGAATATGATATGTGATTAACTATTATATTAATTAAGTATTATGGTGATATGGTTGTTGACTTGTTGACTTTTGTTGACTTGTTGACTTTGTTGACTTGTTGACTTTTGTTGACTTGTTGACCGGTTGACTAGGCTTGACTAGTTGACCATCATGATAACCATGGTTATCATTTCATGCCAAAGACTTTTTCTTGCTTGCTCATTTGAGTAAAATGAGTGCATGACATGATAAGGTTATGGTTGCTTCTAACCATCACATAAGACTTTTTTTGATATGATGAGTTATGATCACTTTGGATTATGAGAGGGTGAGAGAGAAAAGAGAGCCTCATTCTTTCATACTCATTCTCTCTCTTGTTCTTGAGCTCTCCTCTTGCTCTCACCCTCAACCTCTTGCTCCCTCTCTTGATCTATGGTTCTCTTGTCTCATGAGTTGAGAATCAAGAACCATAGATAAAATCCCATTCTAAATCATCTCTACTCATTCTAGTTCACTAGGTTTAGCAAACCAAGTGAACTAGTTTCTTCAAAGAACGAAGAAGGAGCTAAAGGTTGGAGCTTTCAAGTGGATCTATCTTCGGCGTACGGAGACAACGAGAAGGAGCCATCGAACCACCATCGGAGCTTGAAGAGAAGGAGTTCAAGTTTAGGTATAACCATCTTCATCCGAGTAGCTAAATATCTTTAGCTTAGCATGCTAGTTTTAGTTTAGGTAAAGATCCCGACCTAGCTTAGTCCATGTTGCCTCTTGCGTTAAAATTTTGATTTTATACCGTTTCCGCCTCCCCGTAAGAACCGGGGGTCGCAACGTGGACTTACAGTGGTATCAGAGACTAACTAAACTTAAACTAGCTTGGTAGTGAAGTGTAACGAAGTTCGGAACCGGAAAAATCCAAAAACCAAACTTTTACAAAAACTGAGTTTCTGTTGAAATTTTTTTGGCTCAAAATGAAAAACGTTACACTTGTAAATTCGGCTCAGGGTTTTGTGTGAACACCCAAGAAAAACGTTGCCCTAATTCGTTCAAACCGCCGCGCTTCCGCCGCACGAGGTAGGCATGTGCCGCGGAAGCGCCGCGGTTTGTCGTCTTCTCTGCATCGTTTTTCGTGCAGTGTGTGTCTGTGTTGGTTTTGGGATTTTTGGAATATATTATATGTGCCCAGATTTTCCAGAAAAGAAATTTCCTTTTGGGGTCCTATAATTCCGTATTTTTCCGAACTTCACTGCACTTTGACTATGATGGTTATATCTGTGATGTTTGCATGTATTGACGTCGGCCAATCGCTATAAGTCGATTGGTCGGGGTTATACATGATCTGTAATGTGCTGGAATGTGTATATAAATATGTTGGATTGTCGCGGGTGAATAGCCGGGGGTTGTGAGACGAGAGTTTTCTTTTCTTGCAATTCATGTAAATTTGTAAATTGATGTAATAATTATTTGTATGGCCGCACAACCGGGTCGGGGTTGTAGCCGTCATTGTATAATTTCTTTTTACTGTTTTTGCTCCTAGGATAGACCCATGGAGGGGTGCACAAACTATCGGGTATGCCGAAGTGTCGAGTGGCTTACTCATGGAGATGAGGGAGGTTGCTACGCTTCGGGTACTTGGCGGGTAGTTTGCCGCACCCGTAGGGGTCTTGGGTGGGGTATTGGCTATTCACCGCGACCGTGTAATCTGTTTTTGTTACAGGCTCGTACAAATTACAGATTCCTAGTATATCCAATGTATTTATCTGTGATCTGAAATGTTTATCATTGCAGTATATCTATATATGATATTATTTAGGCGTTGCTTATGTTTTACAGACGCGCTAGCCCAGCCCCCGCTCTGTCGTTAGTTAAGTAACCTAACGGGTAATGACGGGGCCCCGTGGCGAATGCGAATGGCATAAGCGTACGTCATATTTTGGTTGTTTTCTGCAATGGTAGGATTAAATGATGGGACGCATTAAAAGAACTAATGCAAGAATATCACGCATTAAAAGAACTAATGCAAGATAATAAACCAAGCTAAAGTCGTTGGAACACTTTCGAAAACCTACTCGGTTCTTTTCAAAAACAACTTTTAAATACGGAGCTTGAGCCACTCCTTTTAAAATCTATCTCGTTCCATCGACCATATCAAGTTCACTACGTTCACGGTTTTGCCAAAACCATCCGTAGCCCTCCGTCGTTTCACATGAATAGTCAATAGTATTCAAGCTGTGTATGTTGGCCAAAGTCAAGGCACAGTGATTGGTAGCTATTGGGTGTTCATGTGTAGCATAGATAGATGCGTTGGTTTGGGACAGTCGTACTGCCATTTTGGCCAAAGTCAAGGGTAGGTACGGATGGATCCAAATTAACCTGGATAATGACGGGTAGAACTTGACATGTGACTTATGATATTTTGGCCAAAGTCAAGGTCATAAGAGCATGGGGCAAAAATCCACATCGGGAGTTTCATAAGTACTGAAACTTGCTAGATTTGCATACCATTTGGAGTGTGATGATTCTGGTAGGATTCCTTCAGTTTCGTCACGCGATGATATTTGGATCCCGATCCTACTGTGAGTATATGCTACTCCTCGGGAAATTTCTCACTAAACGATCAATGCTATAAACCTAGTAGGTGCCTAGAAAGGTGTTAGCGGGGCTACGCCCCCAGGGAAAAGAGGTTCTTTAATTAAGGAACTTCGCGAAAGCGTTGGAAAACCTCCCTCGAAGTA
The DNA here is from genome assembly GCA_030015575.1 of Agapanthus africanus. Lineage (NCBI taxonomy): Eukaryota > Viridiplantae > Streptophyta > Magnoliopsida > Asparagales > Amaryllidaceae > Agapanthus > Agapanthus africanus. The sequence continues at coordinate 139,513,054 of CM057346.1, read as the reverse complement.
CCGACACCGGCCTGGCTGAACGGTTAAGCAAGTATTGTACGGTGGGATTGATCCTGACTAATTCTTCATTTATGGTTTGAGGAGGGATTCGAGAAACAGTGGGAGCCATCCTGTTTAGACAAACTAAAAACCACTCTAAACTTGCAAGAGCATCATGCTGAGTGTTTCTTCTTCTCTCTCCTAATTGCAGCGACCATTCAACATGACTGGACTTAAGTTACTCCTAGATAAAAACAAACTGACAGGGCCAAACTACAAAGATTGGCTCAGGAATGTCAAGATAGCAATCACTTATGACAAGCTGGGGTATCTTCTTACCACCAAAGCTCCCCCTGTCCCTGGTCCAACTTCCAGTGTCGCGGATAAGGAAATCCGCAAGACTTGGGAGATTGATAGCGCGAAGGCCAAGTGCCTCCTGCTTGCCTCGATGGACAACGAACATCAGAGGAGGCATGAGAATATGGACATGGAGTCCATATTGCTCCATACAAAAGAACTGTATGGAGAGCAATCACGTATCGCAAGATACGAAGCGTCGAAAAAGTTATTTTCGACAAGAATGGCCGTCGGATCATCAGTAGCCGAGCACGTGCTAAAGATGATCGGCTTCATTGAGGAGCTCGCTGACCTAGGGATCACATTGGAGAGTGAGCTATATACGGATATAGTTCTCCAGTCCCTTCCTTCCACTTACGCCCAGTTTATACTGAACTTCAACTTACAAGAAAAAGAGGTTGAACTTTCAGAGCTCCTCAACATGCTGAGGAGCGCAGAGGGCACCCTACAGAAAGGTAGGGATACATCCACTTTGTTTGTAGGAGGATCATCTTCTTCTAGGTCCAAGGCGAAAGCCAAGGGAAAGAAGAAGAAGGCCCCCACCAAACCAAGGGGCGGTGTTAGTAAAGTGGATACGAAGGGAAAAGCAAAAGCAACAAAGATAGCGGGGAAGCTTGTGGATAAGGAAGAATGCTTCTATTGTCATAAGAAAGGACACTGGAAGAATGATTGCAGGGCCTGGAAGGCCAGAACACAGGAATTGAAGCAGGTTGCAGCTTCAGCTTCAGGTGTGTATGTTATTGAAAACTGTCTTTCAATAAACTCTACTTCCTGGGTATTGGATACCGGATCAGGATCTCATATCTGTAATTCTTTGCAGGCGTTGAGAAACCGTAGGGTTTTGAAGGCAGGTGACATGACCCTCAGAGTTGCGAACGGAGCTAGCATGGATGCTAAAGCCGTGGGGGACTATCACCTGGGAATGTCAGATGGACATGTTTTGGTTTTGCGTAATTGCTTTTTTGTACCCAACGCAACTTGTAATATCATTTCTGTATCTTTAGTTTCTAAAGAAGGTTATGAATTTGCGTTTGTAAGTAATGTTGTAAACATTCACCTTAATCAAGTTCTGATTGGGTCAGGTACATTGAGTAATGGTATATACGTGTTAAACCAACCACAGATTTTTAATGTCCAGAATACACACAAAAGAAAGTCTCCAGAAATAAATCAGACTTTCTTATGGCATTGTAGATTGGGTCACATCAATGAGAGAAGGTTGACTAAGTTGCATACAGAAGGATATTTGAATGCGTTCGAATATCAATCATATGCCACTTGTCAATCTTGTCTCAAAGGAAAGATGACAAAGACTCCGTTTACTGGACATGGAGTAAGAGCGAGCGAGCTCTTGGGACTCGTACACAGTGACGTGTGCGGTCCAATGTCTACACATGCCCGAAGCGGACATTCTTACTTCATTACTTTTACGGATGACTTCTCAAGGTACGGTTATGTCTTCTTAATGAAACATAAGTCCGAGGCCTTTGGAAAATTCCAGGAGTATAAGAATGAAGTAGAGAAACAGACCGGCAAAAGTATTAAGATTCTAAGATCGGATCGAGGTGGAGAATACTTAAGTGCCGAGTTCCTGGACTATTTAAAAGAGAACGGAATTCTCTCTCAGCTTACTCCTCCATACACCCCGCAACATAACGGTGTATCGGAGAGACGGAACCGCACCCTATTGGATATGGTGCGGTCCATGATGAGTAACGCTGAGTTGCCGCGATCATTCTGGGGATATGCGCTAGAATCAGCCGCATACCTTTTGAACCGAGTTCCCACTAAGACTGTGCCTACTACGCCATTTGAGATGTGGTGTGGGAAGAGACCCCATCTTAATCACATTAAGATATGGGGAAGTCCAGCTTTTGTCAAAAAGCAGCATGCGGACAAGCTCGAGGCACGCTCAGTACTGTGCAAGTTTGTGGGATATCCAAAGAATTCCAAGGGATATTTCTTCTACTGTGAAGAGGAACAAAAAGTTCTTGTTTCTCGTCATGCCCACTTTCTAGAACACCAGTTCATAGAAAAAGAAATAAGTGGGAGCGCAGTAGAACTGGAAGAAATTCCAGAACCACGGACTATTACTGAAAGTTTAGTGGAACCAGAGGGTTCGGAAGAACAGGACATTCCTACGCCGCTCCGCAGGAGTAGTAGGCAGACTCATCCGCCCGAGAGATACTACGGTTTTCTCGTAGACGGGGATAGAGAGGATTGCATCATAGACTATGATGAGCCTACTAGCTTCCAGCAGGCCGTTCAGAGCGTTGACTCAGTGAAATGGCTGGATGCAATGCGGACCGAAATGGAGTCCATGTACACCAACAAGGTATGGACGTTGGACATTGCTCCAGACGGGGTAAAACCCGTAGGATGCAAGTGGATCTTCAAAAGGAAGATTGGTGTAGATGGACAGGTTGAGACCTATAAAGCTAGGCTGGTAGCAAAGGGTTTTCGTCAACGACCTGGCTTGGACTACGACGAAACCTTTTCTCCAGTAGCCATGCTGAAATCCATTCGGATCCTTCTTGCCATTGCTGCCTTCCACGATTATGAGATCTGGCAAATGGACGTAAAGACAGCTTTTCTAAATGGAAATTTAGAGGAGTGTGTCTATATGGACCAGCCAGAGGGTTTCATTCAGAGTGGGAGCAGCGGAAAGGTGTGCAAGTTGCTTAAGTCCATCTATGGACTAAAGCAGGCATCGCGGAGTTGGAACATCTGTTTTGATGAGACGGTCAAAGAATTTGGCTTTATCAAAAATCCAGATGAACCAAGCATCTATAGTAGATTTGTAGCGAGAACTGTAGTATTCCTCGTTTTATACGTGGATGACATTCTCTTAATAGGAAATGACATTCCTATGCTACAATCTGTCAAGGGGTTCTTGTCACACAGGTTCTCCATGAAAGACCTGGGTGATGCCTCATACATTCTGGGTATCCGGATCTACCGTGACAGATCCAAGAGGATATTAGGACTTTCGCAGTCCAGGTACATCGACACCATACTGAAGAGATTCAGTATGGAAGATTCCAAGCGCGGTAACCTACCGGCTTGTCACGGGATCACCCTCTCTAAAGAGATGTCTCCCAAGACTGATTTGGAGAGGGATCGCATGTCTATTATACCCTACGCTTCTGCGGTAGGCTCTATAATGTATGCGATGTTGTGTACCAGACCGGATGTAGCTTATGCACTGAGTGTGGTAAGCCGGTATCAGTCTAACCCTGGGGAGAAACACTGGATAGCGGTAAAGAACATTCTCAAGTACCTGAGAAGGACTAAGGAGATGTTCTTGGTGTATGGCGGAAAAGACCTCCAGATCGAGGCCTTTGCTGACTCCAGCTTCCAGAGTGACAAGGATGATTCCAAGTCCATGTCGGGTTTTGTCTTTACCCTCAATGGAGGGGCGGTGTGTTGGAAGAGTTCCAAACAAGAAACCGTTGCAGACTCGACGATGGAAGCGGAATACATCGCTGCATCTGATGCCGCAAAAGAAGCTGTCTGGATGAGGAAGTTCTTGAAAGAACTTCAGGTGGTTCCGTCCATTGTTGATCCAATACCTCTGTATTGCGACAACAACGGGGCTATAGCTTTAGCGAAGGAACCCAGGTCCCATCAGAGATCCAGGCACATCTTGAGGCGGTATCACCTGATCAGGGAGATCGTAGATCGCCAGGAGATCGAGGTTCGGAGAGTCGCTTCAGAAGATAACACTGCTGATCCATTCACCAAGGCCCTGCCCCAGACTCAGTTCGAGCGGCTGATCGAGATGATAGGTCTTCGATACGCCAGTACATGGCCTTAGTGCAAGTGGGAGATTGTTAGTGTATATGCCCTAGAGGCCATTACTGTATCATACTAGTTTGTATATTACTTAATGGATGCTTGGGATATTCACCTTGTATATACAATCTTGCTCAAAATAGTAGTATGCTACTTGGTTTGTTTCTACTTCAATGTGTACTTGTGTTTATTTCAGTATATCACTTATACGCATTAGTGGAGCCTTTAGGATCTTTGCTTGATTACCAGCGTTGTGATGACAGTCACACTAGTGGGGGCTGGGTAATCTATAAGCACATCCTTATTCAGGTCCCTGGTCGCAGGACTATCGAGACAGGGCATCGATACTCCGGAGTAGACCAGCGCATGCGCTTCTCATCCCAGTGTGGGAGACGGTCTGTCCCACAGCCGTCAGTACGTCGTACTTGAGATAGTATGCGGGTGCTCGTTAGGTTACGGGTACACTGGACAGGACTCGTCGGGAACTGACTAGTTGGTATTATACCTATCGTCAGTTATCAGTTCCCAGGTGACATGAGTACAGCTTAGTCCGCTGACTTGACACTGTCACTTCGCCTCGGGTGTGTTCCCACTGTACTTTGATCACTACCCTACCACGGCTCAAAGGAGTCGTGCAAACAGGTGGTGGTTGGGTGCAGTCCTGAAGCACTTGGAGGCAGTGACGGTTAGACAGGATTCGTCTCTCCCGGTATTGGGGGTTGACATCGCGCTGTGTCTAGGAGAGCCATTACACGAGTAGTCCCTGGCCAGGGCAAACGAGATGTACTGGTAGGTTTCCAGTGTTATCTCAGGGTGTTTTGGGCTTCGCTCCGGCACGACTTGTACCGCTATTGGGGGACTGACGTTTACCGCCCCCTAGGCCCGCCATGCGATGTATCAGACGAACAGACCGGACTGTACGGAGAATGTCACACTCAGGCTCAGTAGGAGTTCAGATGGGTTTCGCCTCGTCGGTCTTCTTGTCGGCATTACCTGGGGACCGTTACGCACAGCTAGTGCCGCTTGCGGTCTGTGGTTAAACCCACTGCCAGCGTAGTGTCGAGTCTTTAGAGTCCCACACAGAAAGCTTTTCGCCTTTAGGCAAAAGAGTAGAGGTCGCATGGTATTGCGACAGGTCGCATGGTTTTGCGACAGGGTTCGGTCACATCCGTGCACTTGTGCACGTGCAGTGTCCGGACAGTTTACACTAGCGGGCTTTGGTTTAAGCCAGATCCTAGTGTACCTTATGGGATTGGATTTATCCAGTTTGCATTCGTGTTCCTCGGAACGCGGATGCGGGTGTGTATGCACAGTTGACAGGGAGGCACAGACAGCGGATTCTCATTAGGGTTGTTGACAGTTGACCGTTGACTTTTTGACTTTTTGCTCAACCCTAATGAGAATATGATATGTGATTAACTATTATATTAATTAAGTATTATGGTGATATGGTTGTTGACTTGTTGACTTTTGTTGACTTGTTAACTTTGTTGACTTGTTGACTTTTGTTGACTTGTTGACCGGTTGACTAGGCTTGACTAGTTGACCATCATGATAACCATGGTTATCATTTCATGCCAAAGACTTTTTCTTGCTTGCTCATTTGAGTAAAATGAGTGCATGACATGATAAGGTTATGGTTGCTTCTAACCATCACATAAGACTTTTTTTGATATGATGAGTTATGATCACTTTGGATTATGAGAGGGTGAGAGAGAAAAGAGAGCCTCATTCTTTCATGCTCATTCTCTCTCTTGTTCTTGAGCTCTCCTCTTGCTCTCACCCTCAACCTCTTGCTCCCTCTCTTGATCTATGGTTCTCTTGTCTCATGAGTTGAGAATCAAGAACCATAGATAAAATCCCATTCTAAATCATCTCTACTCATTCTAGTTCACTAGGTTTAGCAAACCAAGTGAACTAGTTTCTTCAAAGAACGAAGAAGGAGCTAAAGGTTGGAGCTTTCAAGTGGATCTATCTTCGGCGTACGGAGACAACGAGAAGGAGCCATCGAACCACCATCGGAGCTTGAAGAGAAGGAGTTCAAGTTTAGGTATAACCATCTTCATCCGAGTAGCTAAATATCTTTAGCTTAGTATGCTAGTTTTAGTTTAGGTAAAGATCCCGACCTAGCTTAGTCCATGTTGCCTCTTGCGTTAAAATTTTGATTTTATACCGTTTCCGCCTCCCCGTAAGAACCGGGGGTCGCAACGTGGACTTACATTAACTGCCTAAGAAAGTGATATACCAATCATGCAAATCCCTTTCCCCTTTAGTCTGAAAGACATCCTTTAGAGAGGGTGACTCCATCACCTGTAGGTTCACCACCATGCCAGGAGTCGTCCATTCTAAAATACCTTTAGAATATTGTCAAGTACCCGAATTGGGACACTTCCCAAATCTAGATCTAAAATCATAGATCTAGTCACCAGAAACCCTGATATTATATCCATATCCTATGTGGAGAAACACCTTTGTGACAATCACAGTATAACCGATCGTAGTATAGAAATTTCATTTCCTATAACGTGTATGTCATCCCAAATACCAGGACATCACACCCTACTACCTTCTTACCAGATCCATCTCCAATTCTGATGAAGTCAAAACCTTATGACTGTTTCATCAAAAATAGATGATCCTTGTCCGCTATACTTTCTTTAGTCTATAAATAGGCATAAGCTACTTTCCTACTATGCTTCCGCTGCTCCCACTGACTACAACAACCCTCTGGTAGAGTCATATACACGTGCACTTATAAAACTAGTTTAGAACGACGCTATACTCATCCTCCTACCGGGTCTTATAGTCTAGAACAGCAGCAATGTCAAGTCTGGGTAAACAAGAACCTCCCTGTCACCGTCTTTGAGAAGACCGAAGTACCTCTCGGGTGCTTGAGGTTACCCACCAAATCTGCGGAGTGGCTAATGGAACATCAAATTCAATTGAATTCTTAGGTTCTATTAAATTTTCAGTAATCGTTTGTGGTTCTGGAATCTCTTCCAGTTCTACCATACCCCCACTAATGTTTTCTGAAAAAATCCATTTTACTAAAACTGTGGTGAGTCAAGAACAATATCATTATTGACCTTCCTGATGGTAAAAAGTTAACCCTCGTCAAAACCCGGGATAACCCACAAATTGCCATTACTGAAACGTGCCTTGAGTTTGTCCAGATTCTGGTTTTAAGTATCAGCCGGACAACTCCCTATACCTTAACATCGTTAAGATATAAATTGATTATATATATATACAATATAGAAACAAAAGCAGTAATTTAATTGGAACCAGATTCAAAATCATGCAGCTATCTCCAGTGTATATCAACCAAATAGAAAGAGGCCAATCAGCATTACTGTAACATTTCAGAAAATATAAAATATTATTTTTGGAAATTTAATATTAAAATAATATATTTCGCGAAAACTACCCGATTTGCGAAATTGGGATTTTCGTAAAGTGGAATAAGTGTATACCAATATTTGGAAATTAATCGGAGATTAAAGTGATTTATTTATTTATAAATGATATTTATCGGATTTTTGGCAAAATCCGTATTTTTACGATTTTCATGATTTTGCACCATGTCATGTGCATGTGTGCATGTTGGATTTGTGACTTGTGAGTTTTAAGAGTTAGAGAAAGAAAAGAGAAGGGAAAAGAAAGAAAAGAAAATGAAATAAAGAGTTAAGTGTGAATGGAATATAAATTGATGCCATTGGGATTTTTATGAATGAAACAAAAGAGATTAGATATTTTGAGAGAGAGATGAGTGTAGGGAGATATTTTGAGAGTGAGAGAGTGAGCCTAAGGGTATACTTGGCTACCCATTTTCCTCATCTCCTCCATTTTTCTCCATGTTTCTTCATCTCCTTCATTCCCTCACTACTCCCATGCATCCTCTCCAATTCCTAACCCAAAACCCTATGCACCCTTCACATAAAACATGCACAACACCATTCTAAACCCTTAGAATCTTTCAAGTTTGGATTTTTGAAGACTTGGGCAACTCAAGAAAGTTCTTTGGTTGCAAATAAGGTAATTCATACACTTTAGTTTAGTTTTTGGTGTTATATATCATATTTTAGTTTAGAATTGGAGTTAAATAGGTTTGTGATCTTAGAAAATTTTAAGATGCTGTTAAGTGGTTAATTGAGGTGTAGTGAATGTTCACAAGACTTCAGAGAGTGTTTTACTGGCCAAGACCCGAAAATAGAAACCAAAACACGGAAGTTAGAATTGCCCGATATCGTATTTTGTGGGAATTATGATAGGATTCTGAGATCTGCTATGACCCGGAGGACCTGAAAAATATTTAGCGAACACAGAGAGATGTGCAGGCAACATAGAAGTCCCCATTGAAACACGAGCCCATTCCCCTCATTTCTGGCCCCAAATTTATTCATTGTGGCCGCAAATTGCGGCCACATCGGAGTGGAACTTAGTGATTTTTGGTCTGTGGCATTCTTATCCTATATCTAGAGCAACCCCATGTGCAGAATTGGCTAATTTTACCTGAGTCAAAATCTGGAGGTGTTTTCCCTTGTTGCTGATTAGTGTTATGCGGTTTCAAAAACTTGGTTTTGTATTTGGGTTTGTATTTCCGTCGTGGGACGTTTATACGTTAACGACGAGTGTTATTTAGTTGTGTTTTTCATGCGAAGCTATAGGTTTTAACCTATGAGCGAACTGTATGCCGTATCGGTTTTCGGATATTGATATTATTTGCTTTTCGACTGTGTATTGATTGTAGGCACTTCGCGTGGACTTCCGAGACGACGAAGCACATCGACTTCAGCTAAGCGAGGAGTTTAGCAGGTGAGTAGATTTATATCTACAGGGGAAGTCGGGTGGATGAAGTATAGCACCCCCGCAAACATTGATATGGAAGATCGTTTGATTATTATATCCTGATAAATGATATGCGACAGACATGATTATAGGATCTAATAACGATAATATGATAAAAGTTGACACCAATGAACATAGTGACATATGAGAGTATGAAATGAGAAGTGAATCATGATAGGTACGGATTGAAAGAGAACGAGTATACGATGTGATATGCTGACTTAGTGTGATATGTCGTTATATGGATGCGAGTCGATATGAGATGGTTGATACTTTTGTCGGTCCACGATATGAGATTGATACAGATGTGACCTGGGATATAGGTATATATATATATATATATATAATAATAATAATGTGCATAATGAGTGATATGCCGTACGAGAGTTAGATCCGTACCTATCACGACCCGAAATTTGGCACGTGACGACCCTTAAATTACGCAACGTCTACAGGCGTAACGCAATTTAAGTAAGCCGAAAACCCAGCAATCTAAACCATCAAAATTAGTAAGTGATAAGAACATTGTTAAAACTTTTGAAAATCTCGAGTACAAATTCTTTAAAGTCCAATTTACTTTCTTAAAAATTTTGGCAGCACATCCTTTGTAAAAACTAGCCCAAAAAATGGGTACATACAAATATATAAGTAAAGTATCCCCAACGGGAGCAAAAACCACGTCCAAAGGCGGAAACAACCACCACAGCAGATATGCGACGCCGTAGCAAAGAAATAAAAGACGATATAAATGAATCTGCATAAAAGACATCTTGAGTCACCAAAAAATACAATATCGTCCTCATATCTCGTCTCTAAGTCAATATATGAAAGTGGTAGATGGAGAGTACTAGATACAACGGATATAAAATGAGCAACATCGGATAACCGCAAAACCCACCTATAGCAAAACTGAGCCCAGTCAGCCGTAGCGGTATCCGCTGCAAAAGATGATACGATAGATGAAAGCCCTGCCTCTGACTGCTCTGAGGGACAACCTGTACAACCCTGTGGCACAATGGGGGTGAGTTGCCAACTCGTGAATAGTAAATAACATATGCAGGTAATCGCAAGTATGCGCGTACTGCGCTAATCCATCACATGCAAGCTAATAGCAATAAAATAGCAATATGTATATGCAACAGTCATGAAGGGTACTCTATCAGGTACTACTAATACACGAAGCAATGCATATCAATAAATGCGGAGTATGGGATAAAACATGTCATCCTCACGGAATCTTCATCGTGGCAGTACCAGTGTCCATCAAGACAATCTATATCCCAAATTTCCTCAAATCAGCCCCCAAATTGGCCCTCATATCCTGTAAGTCTCATATATCCCGAGTGTCCAATACTAAGTAAATCTCATGTAATGAATAAGTATATTTGCAAGAGATGTATATAAATTAGATATGTATACATATATTAGCGTCTCATTCCACTAATATATATGTGTGTGTGTGTGTGTATAACAGCGTCCCATTCCACTGTTATATATACTTAAGAGTAAAAGTATCATGAAAACAAGTGTCTAGTATCGACACATAAATATTTATATCCATATGTTCCTCGAATAGTAAGTGTCCGGTATCGACACCCGTGATCCATGTATCGGTCTTTCTTATATTCATACGTTCCTCGAATCGTAAGTATCCGGTATCGACATCCGTGATCCACGTATTGGTCTTTCTCATATCTATACGTTCCTCGAAACCCAAATGTCTCACCTCGACACTTGTGTTCCACGTATCGGTATATACGTCCTCCAAATTTTAAGTGCCCCAACATCGACACTCTCGATCCCGTATCGGTTTAAAACAAATCTCTGAGTGGATGCATCCAAATATCAAGTAAAGAATAAGAATACTTGCATAATTTCATGAAACCACCATGGTCCTCAAATCAAGAAAACATCATGTGAAATCCATATCTCAATGCGAAATTCCATGAATATAACATATGCAACATAAAACAGTAATGCGAGCATATGAAGGAAAAACCGCTATCTAACTGCAACAAGTTATTACATATCATGCGGTTTCTAATTTCTCCAAGTCCATACAACATCAAATAAATATGAACATGTAGTTATAGCCAGGTATACGTAACCACGTCGGCATAGCAAGATATGTGTATCTACCTATCAATAATGATGTAATACCCTCCAGGTATATGTACAAGTATGTATGCATGATATACACGTAGCTATGTCTCATATGTGCATATACCTATCACTAATAGTACAATACCATATAGGTATATAGGTAACTAGCATGTAGGCATGTCAAGGCATATATGTAAGCATGTAGGTATACAGGTATGTTATATGTCATATACACAATAAAAATAAGGATTTTGTCCCAAGTCCCTAGCCAATACAATATCACTTATGCATAGGTATTGTGCTTGTCATGGCAATTATTGACGGTGTGAGTGGCATACAATCAGTGCTCGTGCAACATGAACCATCAATAATAGTGCAGTGTCCAAGGGTACAAGTCTAAGCACAACAAGTAATAATATGCAATGGAGTTTTATGCACAATCTCTATATGTGCAACATAAACATGCGGCTAATATCATATCATATCTATCCCTGATGCATAACGCCATGCGGGCGATTCCCTTGTAGATGTTAAATCTACTCACAGATGATCCTAGGGCTAAGTAAAGCCAACCACTCACTTTCCCTTCTTCACAGCATCTGAAGTCCCCGCCTGCGTCCCTAAGATCATAAAAGAACATAACAAGTGTATATTAGCAATCGACCAATAACACGTACCAGCTACGTTTGACCGACGCATCAACTCCAAACATACTCTCAAGTGTTCGTCTAGTGGCTAACGCACGTAGCAACACTACGAAACTAACCCAAGAATAACAGATACACAAAGACATGAACCGTATCGGATAACGTAACACGCGTAATCGAAACACTAGAAACTAGCAAAGTGATCCCAGATTTTGCTACACAACAATTTGTAAAAGTTGCACATTCCACAAGACCACACACAACCCCAGAGACCCCAAGACCAAAACACACAACCCCAGCCCCCACTTGTAAGTCTACGCCAGCGCCCCGGCCGTTAATCCGAGGCCAAACGCGGAATAAAAGCTTTTATGAACTGGCGCTAATGCAGACATTCACCCGGATCGTGCCATTAACACTAAACTAGCAAACTACAAAAAGATAAAATGGCTATACCGATCGATCCGTGTCCTTCGGTCTTTAGCCATCATCCCACGCTCCTCGCGGCATCTCCGATATCGCTCGATCTCCGGTCTCCTCGTCGAAGTGGCACCAGGTCAATGAATCTTTATACGGGCTCCCGCTTTAATCTGAAGCAACTCGGACATGAAGTTTGCTAACCGACACGTCCAAGATTGAAGTAGAGAGAGTGTAGAATACTTTGTCTCAAGACACCCAAAGAATTGTGTGGAGGTAAATGAAATTTCCATGGAATAGAGATGAAGTGAGCTAAGGATTTTGCAATGAGAACAATTTTCCTCACCCCAAAGAAAATGGGCTCGGCCACAATTTATGTTCACTGGGAAAATGGGGGGGGGGTGAGCACAAGGAAGAATGTGGTGACCATTAGAAAAAAAATCTCATAAAAGATCTTAAGCTTTGACAAAAGAAATTAATGCAAAAGACACCTTGCAAAAACACCAAGCCATTCTAGAACCCATGGCAGCTGCTTGAGCCCCAGGTCACCACAGAAAACCCCCTCCCTTCAAAATATTCTACACTCACAACAAAAGCATTTGTTGCAAAAAAAAACACCTCACAAGAAAACCCATCCCATCTGGAAGCCCACTGATATGGACAGCCAAGGATTAAAGAAAATCCGCAACATCGCTTAATTAACACTAATCGAAATCCTAAGGCGTTACAATCTCCCCCCTTATAGAAAATTCATCCCCAAATTTAAAATTCTTACTATGCATACCATCAAAGAGATGAGTGCGAAAAAAACTCCCAAATCTCGCTTGCAGCCTCCCAAGTGGTCACCTCACTATACGGCTACGCCAAGGAAAACCTCCACAGAAGGCAAGACCTAAGACCGAAGTTTCTCCACCTGCCGATCCACTAGCACCATCGGCTGCTGGTGAACGAAAAGATCGCGTCCAAGCTAAATGGTCTGATGCTGAATCATGTGAGAAAGGTCATGAAGGTGTTTGCAAAGTGTCAACACACGGAATACGGGATGAATACTTAAAAATCTGGGCTGAAGTGCCAAGTTATAGGCAACGGTACTAACTCGTTCGAGGATCTCAAAAGGACCTACAATCTGGGACTAAACTTCCCAAAACTCAACACGCCATTCATCGGAAAAATCCGTAGGAATACATGATCTCCCCCTGCGAACTCAAATCTGCGACCACTACGGTCGGCATAAGACTTCTGTCTGCACTGGGCTGCTCTCATCCTGACCTAAACCACTGGATCATCTCCGAAGTCTCTGGACTAGCTGGGGTCCAAAAATCCTAATCTCGCGGAGTTAGTAAAACAGACCGGCGATCGACACAACCTACTACACAAGGCCTAAAAGTTGCCATTTGAAACGTCTCCTGATAACCATTATCGTAGGAGAACCCCATCAATGACAAGTGACGATCCCACAGCCAACAAACACTTAGCACATACGCACAAGTATATCCTTCAGAGTCTGTACAGTCCGCTCTATCTGACCATCGACCTACAGATGGAAAAGCGGAGCTAAAGCTCAACCAGTATCCAAGGCTTCCAAAAGCTTCTGCCAACGACGGCTAGCAAACTGGGTGCCTGTTTCGTCCAATCAGAGCAAAGCTCTGTTCAAATTCAAAATTCAAAATTTCGAAGCAACGCTTCAAATCTCGGGCGCAACGCGCCACATGTCAGGCGCTGATACGTCAGCGCAGCGCCCAAGAAGGCGCGCCCAATCAGAGCAAACCTCTATTTTAAGCAAAATTAAAGGAAGCAACGCTTCAGTTGCGTAGGCACTGCGCTGCGCGACACGTGTCAGCGCAGACGTGTCAGCGCAGACGCGCTGCGCTTTGCGCTGCGCGACACGTGTCAGCGCAGACGCGCTGCGCTTTGCGCTGCGCGACACGTGTCAGCGCATATGCGCTAGCGCAGTTGCGCTGCGCTGTGCGCTGCGCGACACGTGTCAGAGCAGATACGCTAGCGCAGTTGCGCTGCGCGACACGTGTCACGAGCTGGAGCATCTGCGCCAAAACAGAATAAAGATTTTAAAGAAATCTTTCTGTTCTTGTTAAAACAAGAAGATTTTCTTCTGTAAAACAGAAACCCTTGGATCAAAGATCCAACGGTGGGGAAAATTCCCCAAATCACTCAGAGAAAGATCTCTTTAACTAATTTATGGGCATTATAAAAAAGACCCCAAGCCTCAATTCAAAGGCATGAACATTTTTCTAAAAAAAAAAAGGAAGGAACTCTGAAGAAATTTCAAGAAGAAAGGTAAATGACCTTTCAGATAGAAAAATTTCTTCTGATCATTGATCTAAGAACAAGATCAATGATCTTTAATAAAAAACAAAATAAAAATAGTGCTTTGCACTTATGAACCATTGGCTCTCTGAGATCAAGAAAAATAAGAAACACTTGTTTTCTTTGATCTAAATTAGATCAAGAAACCAAATAGTGCTTTGCACTTATGAACCATTGGTTCTGGAATCTTAAAAATATTCTTAGTGCTTTGCACTTGCAAACTGCGCTGTTGCGCTCTTAGGAGAGCGCCACGTGTCAGCTACAGAACAACTTGCGCTACGTGCTTTTGAAATAGAGCTTTGCTCTCTGTAATTGGCGCAACTCACCAGAGCGCGCCACGTGTCAGCAGCGTAACAGCGCAGCGCACTGCGCTGTTGCGCTTGCGCTCACCAGAGCATGACACGTGTCCTCACCACAAGCGCTTGCTCTCAGTGATTGGCGCAAAGCGCCTGACAAATGCAATGCATTTCTTTTACTAAAGAGCCAGGCCCAAATCAGAGGGGCCTAGCAGGCCAAAATAAATTACAAAGCAATAAAAAGGGGGCAGAGCCCAAGCGAAATTGATGCTCTGCATCTTTTATGGGCAGAGCCCAAACAAAAAGATAGAAGTAATGCAATGCATTATTTAAGTGTGGGCAAAGCCCTAGCACAGGTCTAATAGACCAAAAATAAATAAGAGTGTTGAACATTTTCAACTGGACTTAGCCCAATTTTGGCCGTAAGTCCTCAAATTAAATTGACTGAGCACAACTGTTCTCTGAAATTAATTTATACCCGGTTCGAGGGTACATCTCCGAACTCCTCTGACACCCATCGTTGTAATCCTTCAACGACGTCGGAGAGGTGACGGGTCCCGACGACCACACATCAATATGGACTGCGGGGTCTTTAAACTCGTGGACCGAAACGTCCTTAAACTAATATTGGACCGAAACGTTCTTAAACTAATATTGGACCAAAACGTCCTTAAACTAATATTGGACCGAAACGTCCATAAACTAACGATGGACCGAAACGTCCCTAAACTAATATTGGACCGAAAAGTCCTTAAACTAATGTCGGACCACTACGTCCCTAAACTGGAATATGGACCGAAACGTCCTTAAACTAATGTTGGACCACTACGTCCCCAAACTGGAACAATAGAGCCTCCAAATGCTCTTTTGCCGGATCTAAACGGTCCCGTTTAAGTTGATCTTAGCCCCAAACACGGCTAATGTATCCTTAAACATTCAAATAGACTATAAAACCCCAAATTGACTTTGGTTCAAGGGTACATCTCTGAACTCCTCTGACATCTGCCGTTGTAATCCTTCAACGACGTTGGAGAGGTGACGAGTCCCGATGGCCAGATATAAATGGATTATCACGTTAAGTTGATCTTAGTCTCAAACAGGACTATCGTATCCTTAACGAACGTTTAAGTTGATCTTAGCCGCAACGCGACTAATGCATCCTTAAGCTAAAAACACCAAACCCAAATCTAAGTAAATACGGATTTGGACTAATCCACGTCCTACGGGCGACGGCATTACTCAGTCTCCGTATACAATCCACGGGCAACCACAAACAAAACAAACACCCACGACACGAAGTGAAATTCTGGAGAAGAAGAAAGTTGTTACCGCGATGCGGTAGCGTAATTAACTGCAGGGGCTTGCGCCTGCAGGGAAAAGCGTCCCCACAATCAAAAACCCTTCAAGCGAGGGGGAATCTGATGAAGTCTGCTACTCGGCCGCATCCGTCTAAACCTCCGATACACGGTGTCATAAATCAACTTGGCATCTTCGGAAAGGTGGACGGATAAAACCATATAGCATCTGCCCCGAATCTCAGGCAAGACGTCCTCACGTCGTCGCCGTCTTTCGGAGGGGAACAGATTCCGGCACGCCCGGTAGGACCTTTTCCTCTTTCCACTCCACACTTCGTGTGTCGTCTTCGCGAACCAATCGCGGTTTGTTAAATGGTTGCCTTCGGATTTCAAGTTACTAAGATTTGGTCTCTTGCCTGGCGCAGAACTTAAGATTCAATGGCCTCTAACTGCACCAACTGCTCGAAGTGCCACTGCAATGGACGCTCCACCTCCCCCGGAGGTGTAGCATATGGGCCCCAAGCGGCTTCCTTCCTCACTCTGCCAGTAGACCAGGTGACCCAGGCCACCACTGGCCTGTTCTTCGGGACCATGATACCACCTACAAGCTTCTCTATGCCGATGCCTGCATCGGAGGTGAACAAGAGGTCGGTCTTCGACCGACTCACCGCCACGACGACCCCTGTCAACGGGTCACCCACTGCCAAACCAACAGCTTCGGTTTTCGCCAGGCTGGATCAGAACTTTAAATTGGCTGTCCTAAGGAAGGCAATGACTACTGCTCCAGAAGTCGTCAAGGCGGCTTCCCCTGTCAAAGAGTCAGTCTTTTCAAGACTGACGATTCCTGCTCCTGCCCCTGCTCAAGGATCCGTCTTCGATAGATTGAATATCACCTCTCAAAAGACAACCTCAATCTTTGAGAGGTTAACACCAGCGACGCCTCACTCAGGCAGGGGGCAAAAAGAAGCTGTCTCTATCTCCGAGCCGGTCCCAACGGCTCATCATGCTCGACGTCGCCATTGGCGACGAGTGAGGAAGGCAGGGGGCAGTTCCCCCTCAGGGCTAACTCCACCGGCTCCAGTGGTGGAAGTCAACGCTGCTGTTCCAACTGGGAACAGCTTTGAACTGCTGAGGAGGGTACAGAAGAATGCTCTAACCGCTACACTGAAAAGATCTCCTCTGCCTGCGGAGAGAGTCCCAGAAACAAAGCAAGAACAGCCCCCTCAACGGCTGTCCTCAAGAATTTATAAAGTTTGGAAGAGGGTTCAAGACTCCGTGATCGACATGGATCACTCCCGTCAACGAAAGAAGATGAAGGTGCAAAAAGAAAAGGACCGTCCTATTAAACAGCAGAGGACAACGATCACCAAGATGCCCACTGCAACGGCCCCTTCAACTTCAACGACCCACAAAAGAAGAAGGCCGGAGAAAACCCCCGCGCCCGCGGCAAATGCCAAAGGTGGTGAGCCTAAATGCCCTAAGTCCGGGGGCATGATAGTTCATACAGTTTATGTGGCATCGGGAAAAGAAGATAGCCGCATATCAACAGGTCATAGACCGCACACGAGGTCAGTGACCAAGGCTCAAGAGCAGCAGCAGAAGCTCCAAGAAATGATGAACGCTATGGCCGCACTTACAGGGCCAAAAGAAACCCCTGAAACGTCCTCGGACGAGCGTCAAGAACAAGAAACGGACGCTGAATTCCTTCGTCGCGTACTGGAGAAGAAGGATAAAGAAGCTGTGGAGCAGGCAGCCAACATAAAGAAAATGGCCCTCCTGTTCCAGGATATGGTGGGTATGATGATTCAATAAGATCCACTTGCTGAAGATCCCCCGATCATCCTTGAAGACGATAGGGGAGAGACGTCGAATCCTCCACCAGCTCTGTCCACTGCTAAAGAGGATACAATCTCCAAAGCTGATTTAGATGAGTACATCACCCAAAAAATACGGGTTCATCATGCAACCGAAACAGCCGGCCAGGTCGTGAAAACGGGGAGGCCATATCCGAGTTGGTACGATCAAATCAAGTACCCGCCAGGTTATACGATTCCCAAGTTCCATGTCTACAAGGGGATGGGCAATCCTCACCAGCATGTTGTCCAGTTCAGGGCACTCTGCGGCAATACCGGTGGTGATGACAAGCTTTTACTTCGCCAATTTGTTGGAAGTTTATCGGATACGGCGTTCGAGTGGTACTCTGAACTCCCGAACGACTCTATCAAAACCTTCGCGGAGATGGAGCTACTGTTTACTCAGCGTTTTGCAAGCGCCAGTGAACGTACCTCGATGACAGCACTGATTAACGCCAGGGTAAAACCAGGAGAGACGTGGGTTCAGTACGCTATACGATGGCGGAACTTATGGTCAAAGTGCGAGCAGCGCATTGAAGAAGCTCCCGCAGTGGGCATGTTTGTGGGAACCCTTGATCCACAAGGAACCATCTCACAATTTATGATGTTTTTCAGGCCAACTACCTTCCAGGCCTTGATTGACAAACTAGCGCAAATGGATCAAATGGGCCATAAACCCCCTCTTCCAAGGCCGGACTCCCGAAATGACAAAGGGAAGGGAAAAGCGATCGTCGTCGCTAATGCTCAATAACAACCGAGCGACTCGAAGCCGGTTGCTCGTCAAAATAATATGCGCCCTTATGTGCCCCTTGAGGATAGGATGGGACGTCCTTATTCCTTTCCCCGCGATAAAACGAGGAGGTTATTCGAGCTGGCATTGCGCAACAGACTCATAAATCTGCCGGATCCAAAACGTCCGTTGCAACCAAGTGACGTCAATGAGCCTAACTACTGTCCTTATCATCGAGTACTAGGCCATCCGATCGAAGATTGCTACGTTTTCAAGAATTGGCTTGAAAACCAGTACCGACAGGGCAAGTTCGCGTTATCTGACAAATGGAAGGTGAATCCCCCACAGCCCCACACCTCTAAGGGGACGAATACGCCGGGGGCAACATGCTCCGTCATTGAAGAAGTTCCTTGGGAGGTTGTATTATCAACCAAGACAAAGAGGATGCTAAACGATCTTCAGACATGTCCAGCGATCAAGTGGAAGAACCCGTTGGAACAGCAGGTCATTGAAGGGATGTTGAAGCCACGTCCAACTCCAAAGACCGATGGTGGCGGTTCAAGCACTTGCAGCCAGCCGTCAAAATCTTCGAAAAAGAAGAAGAAGAAATCTAAGAAGCCCGTGAAGCCTGGCGGCAAAGGCACGGACTTACAAAAGCAAATTGACGCGTTGGAAGAATACAACCAAAAAGCGCGGACTCCCATTACGCTCCAAGAGTTCCTCAATCACGTTTTTCAAGAAAAAGATGAGGGAGAAAGTTCATCAGATGAATCCGAGGAATATGTGGCGAGCTGTCATATGTTTTCCCATTCGATCACGAACGATGAGGAGACTCCTTGCACCGAAAAGCTGGGGGCAGATCCTGAACCAAAAGTCCTGGGGCCACCAGATGAAGTAATCGACGCATTCCTTACTGAAGCTCGTTTGAAAAGTAAAGCTGATCGGGAGCGCGAGGCGGCTATATTTGAAAGGGCCAAGCGCCATCGACTTGATGAAGGAGCTGAGACGATCCCGGTGGAGCTAAACACCTCCGCTACCGACAAAAGCCAATTCAAGATGAGAAAGAAGTTTGCTAAGGCCATATCAATGGGCATGAAGCTACCATCCTCCGAAGAAGAAATTACCGGTGAAGCGAAAATGCACCCGTCTTATTGCTTATATCATCAAAAGATTTCGCACCCCACTCAAGAGTGCAAAGCTTTCGATAGATGGTGGCAAGGATACGTTGCTCATCGACAACACTTTAAACGGGAAAAGCGTAAAACTCGTCGGGAGCAAAGAAATACGACCGAAGGGCTTAAAAGAACTGCTGGCGATTGTTGCATGATTAACACCGGTAGATCACAAGTGCCTACATTCAGGAGTGATTCTGATGAAGAGCTAGAACTTGCCCCTCTCTTTAAAGAGCCCGCTTCGAGAAAAGAAGAAGAACCGAAGGTTTGCGAAAATATCCGGCTACGTAATCGCACGCTGCCCGAAAAGAACCTCGGACCCTCGAACATGAAAGATAAAGGGAAAGAAAAGGTCTCTGAAGATATCGTCTTAGATGACCAAGTGGTGGAAGAGCTAGCTGCCAAAGACCCACCAAAGAAGAATAAGGTGGACTACAACGTCTTAGCACATCTAAGGAAGCTGCCCTCACAGCTCGGCATTCTTGACGCCCTTTTGCTATCAAAAGAGGCGAGAGATTCGTTGATTAAGGCGCTCCAATACCCGGAACAATTCCAAGCATGCCTGGCCGAGGAAAAGATGAAAGATGAATTGGAGGAAGTGCACACGGCTGATGTTACTTTTGGCGATGAAGACCTTCTACTTGGGACGTGCGAACACAATCGCCCTCTCTATGTCTCGGGATACTGCCATGATATAAAGATAGGCAAAATCCTGATCGATAACGGGTCGTCTGTTAACCTACTCAACGTCCGGGTGTTGAAGGAAATCTGCATGAGCGTCCAGCACCTTGCTCGGGACAAGATTACCATCTCCGGGTTCGACTCCCAATCGTCAAAGACTCTTGGATCTGTGATACTGACGCTACGCTTCGGGCTACTCGTCACGAACATTAAGTTCCACGTCATAGACGCCAAGACATGCTACAACGCTTTGCTCGGCCGACCATGGTTACACGAGTACAACATCATCCCTTCTACACAACATCAGTGTATGAAGTATTTTAAGGATGGTTTCGAGTATACCGTGACGGGAGAACTGAACCCTTTCTCTGTGAACGAGGTCCGCAAATATGAAGACGCCAAATACTTCTTACCGGATTTCGAAGACACAGAGAGTGTCACAAGCCGGAGAACAAAGCTAACGCCACCATCCCTGTCTTCGGCAGTGATACCGAGGAGGAAGAGGAGATAGTTTATTCGGATCCGCCCCAACACAACAATCCGGGACCATCGGCCCCTACATTGATCTTTGGTAGCGACTCGGAAGATGAGATCCGTGTTGTATTCTCTGCTCGACCTTCAATATGAACGTCCGCTGACGAAGAGCAAAGTCTACAAGTCGCCATAGTACCACTTAAACACCAGAAAGAACTGGATGCACTCAATATTTACAATGTAGAAGAGCTGCAAACGTTCTATATCCCTCCCAGGCGAGAAAGCGAAAAAGCAATTCTGTTCTACCGCTCTGAAGAAACCAAGGTGGAAAAAGAAATCTGGCATGGCGCGGATACTACGCTTGACAGGCTTCAGCCTATCCATCTTCCCAGATATTATACAGAGGGTTTGAAGAAGCTGCTGAAATGCCAGGGGATATCCTTCAAACAGACCATTAGAAAGGCCAAATTCTATGACAGGGTCTGGAACGTTCCCGGGACTCAACGCAAGCTGCCTAACGGGAGAATGGAAACAAAAGGGCTTGGATACATCCGGTCAAAGAAACGAGAGTTACTACCCGGCTGTTACGTCGTGTATGACCTTGATGAAGAAGCGGATGCTTAATGGGAGGACGCTAATCCTAAGCCAGTGAAAATTCCAGATGCAAAGGAGCCCAGTCCGTCGTTCGAGGAACAAATTGACAAACTTATAAAGAAAGCTGGTCAAAAAGTCCGAGATGATCACAACCGTGAGACGACCATCTACGAGAAAGCCAAGGCGCAACGCCTTCTCCAACAGACCATAAAGGATGAAAATGCCGCTCCTTGTCAACCTATTATAAAGAAGGCTCGGCGTAAAAGCAGAAATAAGTTGAAAGCCCAAAAAGGCGCTCAACAACAACAAAGCAAGGCTGAGAAGCCACGCAAACGGGAGTTGAGCATTATTGATCTATCCCTCATGAAGAAAATAGGACGAGCGTACTCGTTTCCTCGGGACAAGACGAAGAAGATACTTGATCTTGCTCTAAAGTATCAATTGCTTACACTGCCGGAGTCCAAAAACCCCGAACGAGCAGGCGAAATCTCACACCCAAACTATTGCTCTTATCACCGAGCAATTGGGCATCCTCTTGAAGATTGCTTCACCTTTAAGAATTGGGTCGAAGATCAGTATCAGCTTGGCAAGTTCACTCTGTTCAACAACTGGAGGGTAGCGCCGCCACAAAAGCACGAGCCCAAGGCCACGGAAGAAAAACCAGTTCCACATTGGGATTGGAAGCGAATTCGTACTTGTCACGTGATAACGCTATGAAAAGAAGAGCCCGAGGACATAGATGAGCTCCCTTGGTGCTTCGAAAATAGCAGAGACGAGATAATCTCAGAATTCCCACCAGCGCCAAAAGAGCTGGAAGATGGCATACATATACTGCAGATAACCTCAAGGAGATTGAGCTGGGATCGGCAGACGATCCGCGACCGACATTTGTCAGCAAGCTACTGTCTGAAGAGAAGGTGGCTGCGTTAAAGGACGTGCTTCTACAGCATAGAGATTGCTTTGCGTGGAACTATTCCGAAATGCCGGGACTAGATCCAGAAATTGCTGTGCACAAATTGGCAATATCCCCAGACGTCAAGCCAGTCAAACAGGCGCCGAGAAGAATGCGGCTCGAGCTTGAGATGAGTATCAATGCCGAGGTCAAGAAGCTAATCGAATCTGGCTTCATCCAGGAAGTTCAATATCCTGAATGGATCGCCAACATCGTCCCGGTGATGAAGAAAAATGGGACAGTGCGCATATGCGTAGACTTCCGGAATCTTAATAAAGCTTGCCCGAAGGATGATTTCCCAGTGCCAGTCACCGAACTGATGATAAACAATACATCCACTCATGAGGTTTTCTCCTTCATGGACGGCTCATTGGGGTATAACCAGATAAAGATGCATCCCGAAGATCAGAAGCACACAGCCTTCAGGACCCCTCTAGGTATATTCTGCTACAAGGTGATGCCTTTCGGTTTAAAGAATGCCGGTGCCACTTATCAAAGGGCCATGATGAAGATCTTCGATGACCTTATACACGAAATCGTCCAATGCTATATCGACGATCTCGTGGTTAAAAGCAAATCATATAAGGAACATCTCGAACATCTGAAGACCGTATTTCAACGCCTTCGACAATACAACTTGAAGATGAACCCTCTTATGTGTGCATTCGGAGTTTCCTCGGGCAAATTTTTAGGATTCATCGTCCGACACCGGGGTATCAAAATAGATCCGTCCAAGATCAAGGCGATCATGGAAATGCCTCCGCCGAGGACTCTCAAACAGTTGCGGTCTCTCCAAGGGAAGCTCGCATACATACGACGATTTGTAGCCAATCTCTCTGGCAAGTGCCGCCCTTACAGTCACCTGATGAAGAAGGGAACCCCGTTCATCTGGGATCAAAAATGCCAAAGCGCGCTAGACGAGATCAAGCAATGCCTGCAGAACCCGCCGGTGTTGGCTGCTCCGGTTAAGGGAAAGCCTCTCATTCTTTGTACAACCGCCCTCGAAGGTTCTTTAGGCGCATTATAGGCACAAGAGAATGACCAAGGGAAAGAAAGAGCACTCTATTACTTAAGTCGAGTTCTATTGGGAGCAGAAAGCAACTACTCTCCCATTGAAAAACACTGCCTGGCGCTAATCTTTGCGATAACAAAGCTCAGACATTACGCATTAGCACATGAAGTCCGTCTCATTTCGAAGGTGGACCCTATCAAATATTTAATGTCAAAGGCCATATTGACAGGTCGACTTGCTAAATGGGCTCTACTCTTGATGGAGTTCT
Source organism: Agapanthus africanus (assembly GCA_030015575.1). Classification (NCBI taxonomy): domain Eukaryota; kingdom Viridiplantae; phylum Streptophyta; class Magnoliopsida; order Asparagales; family Amaryllidaceae; genus Agapanthus; species Agapanthus africanus. Next base: position 139,489,259 of record CM057346.1, on the reverse strand, counting down.
CGATAACATATCAACCTCTCAAAGCAGTGAAAGGCCAGGCCATCGCCGATTTCCTCGCTGAGCATCCGATACCGGCTGATTCTCCTCTGAATTGCGATTTGCCAGTCGAACATACGTTTGACGCGATCCACGATAGTGATATCCAATGGGAACTTTATTTTGATGGAGCATCTTCCATGAAAAAACACAAACAAAGTACCCCTATAATCAAATCGGGGGTAGGCCTCATCTTCGTGACTCCACAAGGAGGGATAATGCGCTTCGCTTTCTCCTTAACAGAGCCGAGGACGAATAACGAAGCCGAATATGAAGCCTTGATAGCAGGTCTTGAGATCGCCATCGACATGGGAATTGAAAACCTCCTCATATACGGAGATTCTCAACTGGTCGTTAGTCAAGTAAACGGCGACTACCAAACGTGCAAACCGGAGTTGGTGAGGTACGGCGAAAAGGTGGAACAATTGTTGACCCAAATTCCCTCTTATACTTTGGAGAACATACCGCGCGCGGAAAATAGCAAAGCAGACGCTTTGGCCAAACTTGCTAAAGAGCTGGCTGACGAGAACCTCGATGATGTTAGAATCATGGTACAAAGCCGTCGGGTGCTTGCCCCAGCAGAAATATCTCCGGAATCATCCGAAGAAAAAGGAGCGAACGAGCAGACTACCCTGCAAGTAAAAGATTGGGAAAATACTGAGGATTGGAGAGAAGTCTTCATAGACTACTTTAAATCCCACCGAATGCCCGAAGAAGCGTCCACAAGACATCAGCTCATGAAACGAGCTCTATCTTTCGCCTTCGTCAATGATACCCTATACAAGAGGTCATTTGATTCTCTGTGGCTGAGATGCCTAGGACCTGACGAAGTGAGAAGGGTCGTCCAAGAAGTTCATGACGGACTCTGCGGTTCTCACCAAGCAGGCCCAAAGATGAAGTTGAAGATCAAACGCATGGGCTACTATTGGCCCATGATGATTCAGGACTGCCTCGAATATGCGAAGCAATGCCACTCATGCCAAATCCATGGGGACTTCATCCATCAGCATCCAAATCCATTACATCCAACGGTGGCTAGCTGGCCATTCGAAATGTGGGGGACTGATATAGTCGGCCCCATCGAACCAGTATCGTCTAGAGGACATCGTTTCATCCTAGCAATGACTGACTACTTCTCTAAATGGGCAGAAGCGATACCGTTAAGAGAAGTGAAGACGGAAAATATCCTCCACTTCTTCAAGACGCACGTCATATATCGGTTTGGAACTCCACGACGGATCATCTCCGATAACGGGCCAGCTTACAGAAGCCACAAGATCAGTCGCTTCGCGCAACAGCACAATATAGATTGGAGATATTCCTCGGTTTATAATCCGCGAGCTAACGGTCTAGCTGAGGCCTTCAACAAGACCTTGACGAAGATCATGAAGAAAACAGTGTCGTGAAATAAGAAAGACTGGCACGAAAGACTGCAAGAAGCTCTCTGGGCGTATCGAACTACGTTTAAAACGGCCACAAACGCAACACCATATGCGTTAGTATTCGGGACAGAAGCAGTACTCCCCCTCGAGATAGAGTTACCTTCTCTACGAGTGGCAGTCCACTACGAGCTAACGGACGAAGAAAATGCTCACCTTTGGCTTGAGGAGCTTGACGCCCTTGATGAAACCCGGCTCATAGCACAGCAAAATTTGGAAGCTTATAAAGCAAAGATGACGCGATCATATGAAAGATTGACCCGACCGAGGACATTCCTCCAAGGCGAACTCGTGCTAGTGGTCAAAAAGCCTATGATCCCCAATCGCGCCAAACGAGGAAAATTCGAGCCAAACTATGAAGGCCCGTACATCATAGATAAGGTCTACCAGGGCGGGGCCTATCTACTCATAGATATGCACGGTGAAAGGCCTTTCAGGCCGATTAACGGTCGCTTCCTAAAGAAATACTACGCTTAATGAGCCACAGCTTAGGTCAATGATAGATGACGACGACTACGTCCGCTCGCTATCTTCCTAAGCTCAACCTTTATAAGCAGTAGCCAGCCTCTCAACGCCGGACCGAAATGTCCTTAAACTAATAGCAGACCGAAACGTCTTTAAACTAATACCGCAGCATCCTTAGGCTGACGAGATGAATAAAATAATATATAAAAAAATATAAATAAAAAAAATATAATAAATAAAGACGGTATGTCCATAAGCAAAAAGGGCACGGATGAAAACCCGAAAGGGCTCCGTGAGTAAAAAACAGCAGGGCTACCGGCGAGTGTTCGTGAAAACCCGAAAGGGCGCGACCTCGTAAAAAAAAAATATATAAAAATAAAAAGAATAAAAAAAAATGGTATGTCCATAAGCAAAATGGGCGCGGATGAAAACCCGAAAGGTCTTCGTGAGTAAAAACAGCAGGACTACCGGCGAGTGTTTGTGAAAACCTGAAAGGGCGCAACCTCGTTAAAGAACACTTACAAGATCCTCTCGACCTTGTAGGGAGAAACCACCCGCGTGAGATCCTTACGACTCACAAGGGAGCAACACACTTAGGGATCCCCACGATTCCTAAGGAGAAAATACACTTGCGAGATCCTCACGACTCGTAAGGAGAACTCTCTTATGGTACCCTCACGGCTCATAAGAGTTGAAAGTCTTGAGTTACAGAGACCTAAACCTGTGCTTAAGCAACCCCCACAACTTTCGATATTGCCCTACAAGTGGCTCAATACTGACCCTTGTATACAATCCACGGGCACGAATAAACATTTCCCTAACCAAGATCCATCCGTGACTGGGGATATGTTCGCATGACCCTTGTAAACCCCCTCGATTTACAAGGAGAAAACCCTCCTGTAGGATCCTTACGACTTACAGAGGAAACAAACACTTAGGAATACTCACGATTCCTAAGAAGAAAATATACCTACAAGATCCTCATGACTTGTAGGGAGAAATAACTTTGTGAGACCCTTACGGCTCATGAAGTCAAAAGCCTTAGTCGACAGGACCTTAACCCTGGTCACTAAGCCATCTTTGTTCGACATCGACAGAGGCAAATGATGATTCGATCCTGGCAATATCCCAGTTGTAGCGGTGCTGATGCCGAAATCGGCTTACGGCGAAAAGTCAGTAGGCCGCACATGCATGCAGAATAGCCGAAATGATTGGGCAACTCGCAATAAAAAGCAGCGAGTAAAAATAAAATAAATAGCCGAAATGATTGGGTAACTCGCAATAAAAAGCAGCGAGTAAAAATAAAATAAATAGCCGAAATGATTGGGCACCGCGAAAAATAGCCGAAATGATTGGGCAATCGCGACCTTCACGATATAAAAGCTGAAATGATAGAGCATCGCGGAAATAAAACAAAAAAAAGGGAAGATGATAAAACTTTGGCCCTACAGTTAAGATCACATCGATCCCTGTATACAATCCAAGGGCGTAAACAAAGAGGGAACCGTACTTTCCCAACAGGCTCCGCCAGAAGACGAAGCCAAATCTCGACGGTTCAGTCCAACTCCGAAGGAACCAGTGTCTTCAGCAAATTCCTTGACTCACGGATACAAACACTCCTTGATGAGAGCCTCCTGATCCGCGTCGACTCGCAGAGCCACCAGTGCCTCCGTGGGAAATTCTTGACTCGTTTCTAACCCCAAGGAAACAAATAATCCTTGGCGCTTGGGAAACAAATAATCCCTAGCAAATTCCTCGACTCACGGATACAAACACTCCTTGACGAGAGCCTCCTGATCCGCGTCGACTCGCAGAGCCACCAGCGCCTCCGTGGGAAATCCTCGACTCGTTTCAAACCCCAAGGAAACAAATAATCCTTGGTGCTTGGGAAACAAATAATCCCTAGCAAATTCCTCGACTCACGGATACAAACACTCCTTGACGAGAGCCTCCTGATCCGCGTCGACTCGCAGAGCCACCAGCGCCTCCGTGGGAAATCCTCGACTCGTTTCAAACCCCAAGGAAACAAATAATCCTTGGCGCTTGGGAAACAAATAATCCCTAGCAAATTCCTCGACTCACGGATACAAACACTCCTTGACGAGAGCCTCCTGATCCGCGTCGGCTCGCAGAGAAACCAGTGTCTCCGCGGAAAATTCCCGATTCGTTTCAACTTGCAAATGAAACCTCAGGCAGCAGGGACTAAAAAAAAACTTGCTTTCTGAACAATGGGACCCTGCAAGTCAATCCAAAATGGTCTCTTGTATACTATTCACGGGTCTTACTCTCCAAAGTCGAGTTTCGACAAGGAGGGAAACGACCGCTTACGGGTCCTCTCGACTCATAAGAGGGAAAAATTCTCTTGTAGGATCCTTACGACTTATAAGAGAAAACTACACTTAGGGATCCTCACGATTCCTAAGGAGAAAAACCCACCTACGAGATCCTCTCGATCCGTAGGGAGAAAAGTCTCTATGAGACCCTCACGGCTCATAGAGTTGAAAAGTCTCAGGCGGCAGATTTGAACCTACGGCCTAAGCCATCGCTATCTCTTGGAGAAATTAAGTTATCGACCAATTAGGTTCATCGAAAACAATGATACTAAGGGAGAAAGCAAAGAGATAGTACAAGACATTGCAAAAAGAAAATGTGTATCTTTATTCATTGACTTCAATCAAATACAAGATGAATCGTACAAAAGAATAAAGAATGGATACATATTATTTAAAAGGAAAATTTTCCAAATACATTGATACAAAGGCAGCTATTGGGAAGGAAGCGTCTTAAGTAGCTTTATCAGTTGTTCGTACACTTCCTTCCATGCCTTTTCCTGATTGGCCACCACTGCCAACTCCGTCTCTACTTGGGCCCATTGCTGTGCGACAGATGCAAGATGATCCCTGACGACCTGATTGTAAGTCCGCGGCGGCGCCCCGGCCATCTAACAGATGCCGATATGCGGAACAAAACTTTTACGACTGGCGCTATCGCGTACTTTCTCCCGGATCGTCCATTAAAGCTAAACTAACAAATTGTAAAGAGGATAGAATTGTTATACCGAATGATCCGAGTCCTTCGGTCTTCAACCATCATCCCACGTTATGTTGCAACTGATCCAAACTTGCTCGATCTCCGTTCTCGTCGTCCAGGTGGCACTACGTCGACGGATCTTTAAACGGGCTCCCGCCTCTGAACCGAGGCAACTCGATCGTCAAGTTTGCCAAAAGAGACGACCAAGATGAAGTAGAAAATGAGTAGAATACGTTGTCTCATTACGTCCAAGACTATGGACGAACGGTTAAAAGAAGTTGCCATTTGGAATCGGGTGAATGGAAATTGAACTAGGAAATTTCCATACACTAAACTATATGAAATCTTTGGCCAAAAATGAATGAATCAAATCTCTCTCTCCCACAAAGAAGTGGCCGGCCATATATATGAAAGGAGGGAGGTGAGTGTAGGAGAAGGGAGGGTGAGCATAACCAAATGATAGTTATCATAACAATAATGAAAGAATGACTCATTATCAAGCATTAAATGCAACCAATCAAATTAAACCTAGTCACCTTCATCATTAATGAACCATTAATGACTCAAGTGAGTCATATGCCTAATCACCACTTCTAGAACCTTCTAGAAGCATGACTCACCCTGAAGACGAAAAGACAAATCCGTATTTAACCGAATGTCAAAATACGGCTGATAGAAAACTGAAAACCGGCAACTTCCAAAAATCATCCCGAAACGAATTTCAGGATAACCCCGTATTGGTATAAACATACCCGCATTTGTATTACTACCGAATACAAATGCAACTGAGACAAAGATATTATATCTACACAGTATAATACTGGGTTCCGGCTTAAACCAAAGCCTACCAGTATTATCTGCCCGAAAACTGACACGTGCGAAAACGCACGTGCATTTTCCGAACCTTGCCATAAACCCATACGGCCTCTACAACGTTTCGCCCGAACTTGGGAAAGTGTCGGTGGGGGACTCTAATGACTCATCAACACACTGGCACTGGGTATAACCCTAGCACGTCAGAGGTACAAGCTGTACGTAACTTTTTGCCTATATATTGATTGGAAGGGAAGCTGACGAGCGAACTCATCTATAAACCCTACTGAGCCTGGCAGTGACAATATCCGTACAGTCCGGAACATTCGTCTATGAGTATCGCATATTAGGCCTAGGGGGTCGGTAAACGTCAGACCCCCAATAGCTGCATAAGTCGTGTCAGAGAGCAGCCCAGAACACCCTGAGATTCTGCTGGTATACCTACCAGTATATCTCGATTACCCTGGCCAGGGATTTCGTGTAATGGCTCTCCTAAACACAGCGCGATCTCACCCCCAATACAGGGAGAGACGAATCCCCGAAGATCCGCTCACTTGCCTCCAATGTGGCTCGGGACTGTACCCAACTAAAACCTGTTTGCACAACTCCTTTGAGCGTGGTAGGGTAGTAATCTAAGCACAGTGGGAACTCACACGAGACAAATGACGACCTCAGGTCGATGAACTAACTTGTACACATGTCACTAGGGAACTGCTATCTGACGATATGTATAATACCAACTAGCATGTTCCTGGCGAGTCCTGTCCGGTGTACTCATATCCCAATGAGCACCTGTATACATCTTAGGTGATCTAACTGACACCAGTGGCTTGTGAGACCGGCCACCGCCCCTCGTCGGGGTCTCGACTGTATACACTAGTCTACTCCGGAGTATCGATGCCCTGTCTCGAAACTCCTACGACTAGGGACATTTTAAGGATGTGCTTATAGACCCCAGCTCCCACATGTATGATCGCCATCATACTGCAGGCAGTCAAGAAAAAATCCTATGGGCTCTATCATGATGATAAAGACAAACCAGATAGCATACTATCATCTCGAGTAAGACTGTTTTATCGGTATAGGTCCTCCCTCAATCATTGCAATCACGTACCTGCGATCCAATAATTGACTTAGAGGGCACTATATCCAACAATCTCCCACTTGCACTTAAGGCTAATTATTGCGATGTCGAGTACTCACATCTCGTGTGATACCGAGCATCCAACTCCTCTACTAATCAGTTTCACAATGTCTGTTTGCGAAACTAATGTGTTCGAGAAATAGCCTAAGTGAGTAGATTCGCCATGATGTTTCTTTCTATGTCTCTCTTAATCTCAAGTTCGCGGAGAAAACCATCTCCCGAATTGAGTAATACGTGTCTTAGAATATGTCTGGATATCTGATGGGACCTAGTTCATAAATGAACTCCAAATCCAAACTTCTTAGACTGTATCGATCACTGAAACTAATCAGTGTCCAGCACCAAGCCTCCCACAGTATCCTCTTGGACCGCCTGTCCATAATACTGTCCCTCGTCTGAGGAAAAAATATAACCTTGACAATCATTCTGTCATCTATGTCACCTTTGAAGCCTGGAATGATAACCGTCTCCCGAAGGAGGCCGCCGTCATCTTATCCGTAGAACATTCACTTATGTTCTAAAACTGCTTCCTAATGTTTCTCCAGGATTGGATTATTATAAACTTATTGCATCTAGTGCAATAACAACGTCTGGTGTGGTACTTGACATCTCACGATTGACTCAATTGCCTAAGCAAGTGATCTGTCAATCATGCACATCCCTCTCCCCTTTAGTCTGTAAGACATCTTTAGAGAGGGTGACTCCATCACTTGCAGGTACACCACCATGCTTGGAGTCATCTATTCTAAAATACTATTAGAATATTGTCAAAGTACCCAAATTGGGAAAATACCCAAATCTAGATCTAAAACCATAGATCTAGTTACCAGAATGTTTTATATTATATCCATATCCTTTGTGGAGAAACAACTGTGTGACGACCAAAGTACAACCTGATCGTAGTATAGGAATTTTACTTCCTATTCTGTGTATGTCATCCAAATACCAGGACATGACACCTTACTACCTTCTTAACATATCCATCCCCTATTCTGATGAAGTCAAACCCCTGACTGTTACATCAAAAATCAGATGATCTATCTCTGCTATATCTGCTCAAGCTTATAAATAGACATAAGTATCTTGCCCACTATGCTTCCGCTGCTCCCACTGACTACGACAACTCTCTGGCAGAATAATATATATACGTACACTTCTAAAACTAGTTTAGAACGACGCTATACATTTCCTCCTGCCCGGTCTCATAGTCTGGAACAACAGTAGTGTCAAGTCTGGGTAAGCAAGAACCTCCCTGTCACCGTCCTTGAGGCTACCGGAGTACCTCTCGGGTGTCTGAGGTTACCCACGATATCTGCAGAGTGGCTATTGGAATGTCAAACCTGATTGAATATATAGGTCCTATTAAAACTTTCCGTAATCGTTTGCGGTTCTGGAATCACTTCCAGTTCTACCATGCTCCCACTGCTGTTTTCTAAAAAAATCCATTTTAATAAAACTGTGGCGAGTCAAGAACAATATCACTATTGATCTTTCAGATGGTAGAAAATCAACCCTTGTCGAAGCTAGGGTCAACCCACAAACTGCCATTACAGAAACGTGCCTTGAGTTATCCAGTGTCTGGTTTTAAGCGTAAGCTGGACAACTCCCTTTACCTTAACATCGTTAAGGTATGAATCATTCTATATCCAATATAGAAACTTTGGCACTTATTTAGTTGGAACCGGATTCAAATTATACAGCTGTCTCCAGTGCATAATTACTTAATAGAGAGAGGCTGATCAGTATTACTCAACTTAGGAATCTATCCAATTATGAGTAACCTGAAAGAGAAATAAGTTTCTCAAAACCATTACTATCAATTGAATACTAATCACAAGAATCTACATCTTCGATTTCTTTGAAGAATCCCGATACTTGCGATACATGGTTCTCTACTTTATTCCTATACCCACAACTTCTCAAAACTTAGACATTGTATTTCTACGAAACACTTGTCTAAAAACTAGAGAAGTTACAAGTAAACAGAATATAGTTCGAGGACCAGCCCCTTTGTCCTGATGGATACTGGACAACATACAATACTCTGTATAAGTCCGCTGAGTTGAATTACTCATAACCTGTATGTTGTAGGTTGAAAACTGTTCCCAGGCGATTTCCTCAAATATCACCAATTACAACGAATTCCGATATAATGAGGATGATCACCTAATTCCCAATAACTCGCTCCCACTCAACATCTGTAAAACCATGCAGATGTGAGAATCGTTCCTGGTAAATACATACCCTGGAGTAAGTATCCAATCGGGAAATCAGTTTTCTATTAACAATGCACAGTGAATATGAAACATAAATATGTTTTGTAGGGGTTTCCTGGTATTCCTAGTAATGCCTCTTCCATAATCCAAATCATGACTTTAACCGTATATTTCCCTGCCATCTTTCCATTTCCCTTTATTGGTCTTTAGTCGTTACCTTCTGTACACCATCATTAGGCTAAGTTGTTTTCTTCCTTCCCTACCGTTCGGCACCAGCCTATGGTTTGGAAGAAGAATATCCAGTAAGCATAATAGGTGTACCCTCCTAATCCTAGGAGTACTCGCAACTTGAGAGAAGGTGATGATAAAAACAACTGAATAATACCTTATTCTTATTTATCCTGAACCAGAATCCATCCTCGAAAAAATGTTCTTCGAGTTCGTATATAACCATACGATGGATTTATCCAATGGAATTGGATGTTCGTAGTGATACGGGTTGTTCTGGAGAAATACAAAGGGTAAAAGAAAGAGCAGCAATGACTTATGCAACTATAGACAATCCAAAAGCCAGTATGTTTAAGAAGGTTCGGTCAACTTTGGTCACTGAGTTATAGTCTGGGGTCGGTCAAAAGTCGCTGCCAAAGAGAGAGAGAGAGAAGAAACACTCTGCTTGCACTCTAGCCTAAATCAGAATGGTTATCATTTTATCTAATTAGGAAACCTCCCACTGTTTTCTCAAATTCTCCTCCAAACCTGAAAGAAGAATTAGTCGGGGTCACCCGAAGAGTAAACCAACTCATCAGTAAGAATCAGGATCCAACTATCATCGCATGATAACTTGATGGAAGCCACTCAAGTTAACACACTCCAGAAGGTATGCGCAAGTCTGGCAAGTTTCTTGTATGTTTGAAACTCCCGATGTAATTTTTATCCCATGCTCTTATGACCTTGACGTAGGCCAACAAATCATAAGCAACATGTCAAGTTCTACCCGTCGTTGTCCTGATCAACTTAAGTCATCGTACAAGCCCTTGACGTAGGCCAACAAGGTGTACGTCTGACTTAAACTAATGCATCTATCTATGCAACAAATGAATACCCAGCAGCTACCAAACACTATGTCTTGACGTAAGCCAACAAACATAGCTTGAATACTACTGACCATCCATAAGAAATGACGGAGGATTACGGCTGGTTTTTGGCGAAAAACCTTTAACGTAATGAACTTGATCTCGTTGAAGGAACCTGATAGCTTTATAAAAATATATAGTAGCGAAAACCTTTTGCTAAAGAAGTCACTCCCGGTGAAGGGATCTCGACTCTTTCCTCGTGGAATGAGGTGCGGGATATTCCAACTGAATACCGCTATGCAAAACAAAAGGAAACGTCTTTGTAATAATTTCCTTTTAAAATTTGTTCCAACAATATCAAATATAGGTTTGTTTTATCTTTGCATTAATAAGAATCAACGCAGTCCCATCAATCAATCACACCAGAAAAGAACGAAAATAAAATGTACGTATATGCCATCCGCATTCGTCACTGGGTCCCGTCATCACCCGTTAGGTTACTTAACTAACGACAGAGCGGGGACTGGACTAGCGCGGGTGTAAAACATATACAACATCTAATAGTATATATACTAATATACAATAATCGCTCCAGGCGTGATAAATGCAACATTAAAGAAAAGTAATAAGCATCACAGAACAATACAGATAAACTGGGATCCCCGGGTTTCACAGAGCCGCTACTGAAACCCGACGTTCCCCTGGTCGTGTGGATAGCCTGTGCAATGAAACCTGGACCCCTACGAGTGCGGCGAATAGTCTGCCAATTCTAGAGTGTGGTCCCTGTGCCTCTCAATGCCATGAGATACGAACTCGTTGCCCTCCAGAACCCGGTTATTCGTGCACCCCACCGCGGGATAAACCTAGTACAGAAATAAAAATAGTACAATAGGTACATCGACCGCAACCTGGTCGTGCCCCAAAAGAATATTATACAAACAGGCAGTGACGGCAGTCCACAAGTCGGACGCTCGTCCCGCAAAATCAAATGTACAAATAAATTTAAACAACACTATTATTGCACCCTGCTATCCACCACGACAAATCCGCAACATTACAGCACAACACAGAACATCAACGCGAATGTCACGTTCGCAAACCCGTCTAAAAGAACTATAGCAATCAGACGCGGTTTACCGATCAAATGACATTCCCGGTCGGAGATATAATGAAAGTACTGAAAAAACTAACAAGTTTAAAATTTCGATCGACTAAATTTCCCGAAGTGGGCCCCACATACATCTGGTGTACAGTAACAAAATTTTGGCCCAAAAGACATATACCAAAAATCACCATTTCCCATGAGAAACCCACTGAAAAAATTTGGCGCACTGTTCCCACAAAAGCGCGGCGGATCAGCGGCCAAACCATGGTTTGGGCCGCGGATCCGCGGTCATTTTATGGGATCACGTGCCCAAATTTCACCAGTATTCTTAAAAAACCCTGCATGATTTTCTGAAATGCTCAAAATGAATTTTAGAACATTTTAAAAATCGACAGAAACATCATGTACAGAAAATTGTGATTTCGCGAAATCCGTTCGATCGATCTTTTAAACGCGTTAGCACAAGTTAGTATAGCTTAATGGTGAGGCTCTGATACCACTGTAAGTCCGCGGCGGTGCCCCGGCCATCTAACAGATGCCGATATGCGGAACAAAACTTTTACGACTGGCGCTATCGCGTACTTTCTCCCGGATCGTCCATTAAAGCTAAACTAACAAATTGTAAAGAGGGTAGAATTGTTATACCGAATGATCCGAGTCCTTCGGTCTTCAACCATCATCCCACGCTATGTTGCAACTGATCCGAACTTGCTCGATCTCCGGTCTCGTCGTCCAGGTGGCACCACGTCGACGGATCTTTAAACGGGCTCCCGCCTCTGAACCGAGGCAACTCGATCGTCAAGTTTGCCAAAAGAGACGACCAAGATGAAGTAGAAAATGAGTAGAATACGTTGTCTCGTTACGTCCAAGACTATGGACGAACGGTTAAAAGAAGTTGCCATTTGGAATCAGGTGAATGGAAATTGAACTAGGAAATTTCCATACACTAAACTATATGAAATCTTTGGCCAAAAATGAATGAATCAAATCTCTCTCTCCCACAAAGAAGTGGCCGGCCATATATATGAAAGGAGGGAGGTGAGTGTAGGAGAAGGGAGGGTGAGCATAACCAAATGATAGTTATCATAACAATAATGAAAGAATGACTCATTATCAAGCATTAAATGCAACCAATCAAATTAAACCTAGTCACCTTCATCATTAATGAACCATTAATGACTCAAGTGAGTCATATGCCTAATCACCACTTCTAGAACCTTCTAGAAGCATGACTCACCCTGAAGACGAAAAGACAAATCCGTATTTAACCGAATGTCAAAATACGGCTGATAGAAAACTGAAAACTGGCAACTTCCAAAAATCATCCCGAAACGAATTTCAGGATAACCCCGTATTGGTATAAACATACCCGCATTTGTATTACTACCGAATACAAATGCAACTGAGACAAAGATATTATATCTACACAGTATAATACTGGGTTCCGGCTTAAACCAAAGCCTACCAGTATTATCTGCCCGAAAACTGACACGTGCGAAAACGCACGTGCATTTTTCGATATTGCCATAAACCCATACGGCCTCTACAACGTTTCGCCCGAACTTGGGAAAGTGTCGGTGGGGGACTCTAATGACTCATCAACACACTGGCACTGGGTATAACCCTAGCACGTCAGAGGTACAAGCTGTACGTAACGTTTTGCCTATATATTGATTGGAAGGGAAGCTGACGAGCGAACTCATCTATAAACCCTACTGAGCCTGACAGTGACAATATCCGTACAGTCCGGAACATTCGTCTATGAGTATCGCATATTAGGCCTAGGGGGTCGGTAAACGTCAGACCCCCAATAGCTGCATAAGTCGTGTCAGAGAGCAGCCCAGAACACCCTGAGATTCTGCTGGTATACCTACCAGTATATCTCGATTACCCTGGCCAGGGATTTTGTGTAATGGCTCTTCTAAACACAGCGCGATCTCACCCCCAATACAGGGAGAGACGAATCCCCGAAGATTCGCTCACTTGCCTCCAATGTGGCTCGGGACTGTACCCAACTAAAACCTGTTTGCACAACTCCTTTGAGCGTGGTAGGGTAGTAATCTAAGCACAGTGGGAACTCACACGAGACAAATGACGACCTCAGGTCGATGAACTAACCTGTACACATGTCACTAGGGAACTGCTATCTGACGATATGTATAATACCAACTAGCATGTTCCTGGCGAGTCCTGTCCGGTGTACTCATATCCCAATGAGCACCTGTATACATCTTAGGTGATCTAACTGACACCAGTGGCTTGTGAGACCGGCCACCGCCCCTCGTCGGGGTCTCGACTGTATACACTAGTCTACTCCGGAGTATCGATGCCCTGTCTCGAAACTCCCACGACTAGGGACATTTTAAGGATGTGCTTATAGACCCCAGCTCCCACATGTATGATCGCCATCATACTGCAGGCAGTCAAAAAAAAATCCTATGGGCTCTATCATGATGATAAAGACAAACCAGATAGCATACTATCATCTCGAGTAAGACTGTTTTATCGGTATAGGTCCTCCCTCAATCATTGCAATCACGTACCTGCGATCCAATAATTGACTTAGAGGGCACTATATCCAACACTGATGAGCAGCTTCACGGCCTGGAGTGTCATGCTCGGCGACATCAAGTGCCCGCTTCAGTCTCAGCCCATTTGATATGCGCTCCAGAAGGCCCTCGAAAACGGCCTTTACCTCAGCGGCGTTTGCCTCAACTTCAGCACGCAGGCGAGCAATTTCGCTTGAAGATTCTTGGCACTCCTTTAGCCTCAAAGCTGCTTCTTGTTCCAAATGACGGAAATGAGAAGTGCTTTGCTCGAGCCATGCTCCCCGTTGAGTGCTCACGGCCAAAGTCTCAGGGGATAGGCGCATCGACTCCAGCTGATGAAGGCGAGCCTCAATCTCCCGACAATAGTTAACCCAAGAGGTGACAATGCCCTCGTCATGGAAGGTGGCAAATATCAACAACATTGGGTTAACCGTCGTAGCGAAGTCCTCAGCAGATGTAGGAGCCTCGACGTCGAGTTCCTTGATGTAGTCGCTCAACATGCGCAGACTATTCACCGCACCTTTTGAGGACGAACGTCTCTGGGAAGGGCCGCCCGGTATTGTAATGCGAGACTCGAAAGGCACCGAGACTGGAACGATAGCTGAAAAGGACAAAATGTGATTAGATGATGATTCAATAGATGCGGAGAAAGTCATTGATAAGATAGTTTACTATACCGGTTGAAGCAGGTGGCAAGGCCGGAAGGGCAGGTGGCGCAACCGATCTTTCTTCTCCCCCTTCGATTTGTAACACTGCGGTCAGGACAAGAGAGAGTTAGAAATAATTCTACCACTGAAAAAACAAAGATATCAATCGGGAACTATACTTACCAGCACCACCGGAGGGAGAAGCGAGTTCAGATGGGAAGGAGAAGTGTGGGAGCAACACCTGATAAAGATGGTCAAAAAGTACTCCTGAAAAGACACAACAACACGACTTCAGTACATAAACTATACATCTGAAAGATAAGACTAATAAGTTGCGAACCCATACCTTCCAATATCTTAGATGGTATAAGAGAGGGTTGAGAGATGACTACCGCCAAGGCAGTCGTTGAAGACGCTCCCTCAAGCAGTGGGGCATCGGCGCTGGCTGCACCTGCGTTACAAGAAAGGTGAACTTGTCAGAAAGGATTGTAAAGTAAAGAAAAACAGCAACTTGGGGTTTACCTGAGGAGCTCCCGGCTGAAACGGAGACGACTCCCTCCTCTATCGACATGAGGCCACCGCCCGTGGCCTCATCACCCGACTCGATGGGAACCGTCGTCGTGCTCGCGCGGCCAGGAGACGGCGGAAGATCGTAGACGGGGAGGGCAATGATCAGAGCATTACCAGACTCTTGGGAGAGAGCGGCTGACTCCTTCTCGAGAGTCGTGCTCATCTCACCCGCTACTTCTTCAGGCTCCGCGATCTCCATCGGCTCATCCGCCGTCACCACGACGTCGCCGGCCTCGAGCGCCTCATCCGCCACCACCCTGGGCTCAGTTATAATGATCATATCATCTGCCACCACTTCAGGTTCGGCATCAATGACCTTCTCGGCTGCAGGCCCCTCGACTTCCACCTCAGGCTCCAAAGCCAACAACGACGTTGCCCACCATCGGCTTGAGTTCGGCAGGTACCGCCTCCTCTGTTTCTTTGAGATCAACGGTTTCCGCCTCCCCCTCGATCGGACTTGGCCCTGCAAGATAAGGGATATAAGGACTAATGACGTTAAAATCCTTATAACAAAAACTCTGAGAGAAATATTACCTGAAGCGGATTTACCGTTTGCGCTCCGAAATGCACGCGCCACCTCTCTGCGGGCAATGGATAGGGCGACAGGGGCCTCTTCAGATGGACTATCAGCACGAGGGGCGGTGCTGGGACCCGCTCCCATGGCCAAGGCAGCCCTGCGCGCCTTCGCCTCACGCCTCAGCCGCTTCCTTTCCTCTCGGGCTATCGCGATGGACCTTTGTGACGCCTCCTTCAAGGCATTGTCTTCCTCGTTCAGGGATGCCTCCAGAGCCTTTAAGGCATCTTTCATCAGCTCTTCAAGACAAACCTCCTGCGGTGGCCCAGAGGAAGCAGGAACATCGGCAGCTGGTAGAACATCTGCGTCACTTGGAGGGAACGGCATTGAGGTTCCTGTGATTAAAAGGGAAAGGTTAGATCGACCATAACACAAGGGAAATGAAAGCTTGATGAATCGAAACTTACTAAGGCCCATGGATGCTCTAAGACGTTCCTCCTCCTGGAAAGTCTTCAGAGAAGCGGCAATGGCTTCTTCATCGGTGATGCCTGTTGAAAGGAAAGAAAGAAAAGCGTTAGTCAAAGTCAATGAAGAGGATATATTACAATAAAAAAAAAGGCGACTAGTAGTTACCTGATTGCGCAAGCTTAGCTAGCCACGCGTCACGCCTCGCCAACTACGCTGAAGCTTCGAGAGCAACCTCCAAGTCTGTATCGTCTGGCGGCGGCATCACTAATCCTTCGTCAGTCCCGTACTCGATCAGACCCTCGGCATAGGGAGCATGAGGTTCCTGACCGAACACGACGTCCGCAGCGAAGAGCGACTTCTTTTTCTTTTGCCCTCCGACCCTAGGCTCACGTGGGATCGACTTCCGCTTAGCAGCCACTTTGGGACGACGGGTCCCGATGTCCGCGTCCACGCCAGACTCCGGCGAGGATACAACCACTGTCTCCACTGGAGCACAGGGTGCGGGAGGTGCGTCTGTGATATCAGGGAGCGGCAACTCACGTGGAGGACTTTGCGCACGCGATGGTCTGCCCCCGGCATCTTTTAGAGGAGGAACCACCGGGGTCCTTGGCACTAAGGGAGCGTTACAGTTGGTGCCGGGAGGTGCTTCTTTACGATCAATTAACACTCGCCTCTCTTCCTTTATAACGGCCCCCGTCGCATGATTGTACCACTCTTTATATACATTAAGGAGTCGTGGAGCGCAGGCCGGCGTGCTGATAAAAAAACGAGAACCCGTGTTCAGGCGCATGAAGTGATGTAACGCATTCTCCATCCCTTCTTCATTGGCAGCAAGTTCCAGTAAGAAAGCTTCCAAGGGTACCCCTTGATCGTAGCCCAGTTGTTGGGCAAAACGATGCGGGTTATATCTCATGAAGATTGCCGCACTTCCCTACCGGAAGACTAGAAAGCCCAGTCTAATAGAATACAAGTGGAGGGTCTCCCGGGCCGTCAACACTGAAGCTCCATCCTTAAAGGAGTCCTGTAATGGTCGCACCGCAGTGGTGGACGCTTTTCCAATGGTTAATACCTTGTCAATGAAGGACATCCCGACTTCAACGGTGTGAGGGCGAAGCAGTAAACCCCTGGCGTTCCGTGGTGAAGGGGTCACGATTGATGAGCCAATCAACTGTATAATGCGAGGAAAACTGCACTTGTCAAAGAATGAAGGCTTTTTATGCATGCCGAAGACACCCGCCGTGTGTAGCTCGAGCCACGATGCAAATTAGTGCATCGGGAAGACCACGTGCAGTACCCCGGGCTCATTGGCATCCGCTGCTCGGCTGAGGCCATGATATAAGTGCGCCAAGCCAGCGATCCCCACAACCACCTTTACCCCGATGACCATTCGGTGGGCTGGGTAAAAGACAGAAGGCCGTATGCGATGAGAGTGCATTGAGATCGCGAACCAACTCAGTCACAGTCCGAGAAATCCTAAGAAAAAGGCCTCCTCATCCATTCCAGGGGCCGCAATTTCTGCAAAAGACATGGTTGGGGAGTTAGGAAGAAAAAAGTCCTTTTGGTCTATGTCTTTCGCTGGCAGGTTATCCAAACCTAAACCGAAAGGGTCCTCAAGGGTGGCAAACTTGGCAGCTTCTGCCGAGAGGACGTTTGGATGAAGGAACTGAGCAATGAAATCCTCAAAATTAACACCGCGGCTCCCGCGTTCGATAAAGAGAGATTCATAGATGTTCAACACCTTAATCAAGCTCGGGAATTGGTGTTGAACAACATTTTCCGGCGTGATCCCCCTTACCATCAGCTTAGCGCCGAAGACGTACTCATCTGTCGGGAGCAGCTCTTCATAGTGTTCCCCATGACCGGTAGGCCGGATACCTCCGCGAATTCTTCCAAAAAGATGGACACTTCCCGATCCATGGCAAGGAAAGTGTGGGTGGGAATATTCCATTGCTCCAAGAAAGCCTTAAACCACCAGGTGGGGAGCGTGGGATACTGGAAGAGAGAGACGTAGACCGCGGTGTACAGTCCTAGTCTTATCAACTGTGACTTCTTCGTCGACAGGATGTACCGGGCCCACGGTAGATAGCCAATCGGGTGGCGGGGGATCAGACCAAGGTTATACGATTGCCCCCAAGGTCGTGCTTCACCTTGACAGATACGGCGTCCTAGGATGTCCAAAACCATAGGACGCTGAACCGGTATCGCACTTATGGCGGGATGAAGAAAGCTGTTCGCGGTCCAATCTACCATCTCTACGGCATACTGCACTGAGGGTGGGGTAGCGTAGTGAATTGCCGTGATGGGCTCGGACGGCACTGCGCATGTGAAGCTGCGTTGACCCATGATGATCTGGTTATACCAAGACCCCCAAAGGTGGAGGTTCTTGTACTCCGGGTCGTATCCTCTAATCATGGTCAGGACTTCACGGTCCAAGGGCGCCTCGGGAAATCCCTCCTCCGAACGGACGAACGGGAATGAAGTATCTAGAGATATGATCGCTGCAAAAGAACAATTTAGCTGTTAGTGTTGTAATTCCAACATTTGGCGTATAAAAAAGAAAATGCATTAATTAAATTAAATTAAAATTAATTAATTACACTACACAACAGTGCAGTGAGTAGGAGACCAAAGAGGGACCCACAAAATCTGGATGACAATACGTCAGTTAATAAGACAATCTCATCATTGGATGAGATTGTCAGTCGGTCCCCAGGAAAACATTCCCATTTATAAAAAAAGGGGGGGAAGAATCCCTAGAGACAAGGAGAAAATCTCCTCTTTCAGAGCAAAGCTCTGTCACAGAGTGACACTTGTCAAACTCTGGTCTTAGGGAAATAAGATTCCTTAAAAGAGCATGGCTCTGTGGTAATAATGGAAAAGGTCCATCAGAAAACTTTTTTTTACACTTAAAAGAATTAAAAAATTTTGGAATCTTGAAAGATTCATGAAAAATTTATAAAAAGGCACTTCATTTTTCAAATCTAAAAGAGCTATTTTTAGATCTATAAGCAAAGCCCTGTTTATGGGTTAAAACCCATGAACAAGATCCCTGTAGATCTATAAGTTTTGATAGCAAAGCTCTGTTTGTGAAACCCCAATGTGGATCTCTTTAGATCAAAAGATCTGAGAGAGCAAAGCTCTTTGGTTAAGATTAATTTAAATTAATTTGATTTAAATTAATTTTTACCTAAAGTTTCTAACTTTGGGAATGAGCAAAGCTCTGAAGTTCTTAAGCAAGAGCAAAGCTCTGTTGAAATCGAAAATCTTAAAACGGTAAGATTTTTCTAAGGGCCAGAGGTCCTATTTATAAGGCGCTTGCGCCCCTTGAGCTCACCCCTTGATCCAACGATCAGGAGTTTGCCACCGCTGCACTCACGTGTGTGCCACGTGAGCGCAACGGTGAGGGGGCATTTGTTTCGCCCAATCAGAGCAAAGCTCTGTTGAAATTCAAAATTCAAAATTTTGAAGCAACGCTTCAAATCTCGGACGCAACGCGCCACATGTCAAGCGCTGATACGTCAGCGCAGCGCCCAAGAAGGCGCGCCCAATCAGAGCAAAGCTCTATTTTAAGCAAAATTAAAGGAAGTAATGCTTCAGTTGCGTAAGCACTGCGCTGCACGACATGTGGCAGCGCAGATGCGCTCGCGCAGTTGCGCAAGCGCTGCGCTGTGCGACACGTATCAGCGCAGATGCGCTGTGCGACACGTGTCAGCGCAGTGGCGCTGCGCTTTACGCTGCGCGACACGTGTCAGAGCAGATGCGCTAGCGCAGTTGCGCTGCGTGACACGTGTCACGAGCTGGAGCATCTGCACCAAAACAGAATAAAGATTTTAAAGAAATCTTTCTGTTCTTGTTAAAACAAGAAGATTTTTTTCTGTAAAACAGAAGCCCTTGGATCAAAGATCCAACGGTGGGGAAAATTCCCCAAATCACTCAGAGAAAGATCTCTTTAACTAATTTATGGGCACTATAAAAAGGACCCCAAGCCTCAATTCAAAGGCATGAACATTTTTCTAAAAAAAAAGGAGAGAACTCTGAAGAAATTTCAAGAAAAAAGGTAAAAGACCTTTCAAATAGAAAAATTTCTTCTGATCATTGATCTAAGAACAAGATCAATGATCTTTAATAAAAAACAAAATAAAAATAGTGCTTTGCACTTATGAACCATTGGCTCTCTAAGATCAAGAAAAATAAGAAACACTTGTTTTCTTTGATCTAAATTAGATCAAGAAACCAAATAGTGCTTTGCACTTATGAACCATTGGTTCTGGAATCTTAAAAAAATTCTTAGTGCTTTGCACTTGCAAACTGCGCTGTTGCGCTCTTAGGAGAGCGCCACGTGTCAGCTACAGAACAACTTGCGCTATGTGCTTTTGAAATAGAGCTTTGCTTTCTGTAATTGGCGCAACTCACCAGAGCGCGCCACGTGTCAGCAGCGTAACAGCGCAGCGCACTACCGCAGCGCACTGCGCTGTTGCGCTTGCGCTCACCAGAGCATGACACGTGTCCTCACCACAAGCGCTTGCGCTCAGTGATTGGCGCAAAGCGCCTGACAAATGCAATGCATTTCTTTTACTAAAGGGCCAGGCCCAAATCAGAGGGGCCAGGCAGGCCAAAATAAATTACAAAGCAATAAAAAGGGGGCAGAGCCCAAGCGAAATTGATGCTCTGCATCTTTTATGGGCAGAGCCCAAACAAAAAGATAGAAGTAATGCAATGCATTATTTAAGTGTGGGCAAAGCCCTAGCACAGGTCTAATAGACCAAAAATAAATAAGATTGTTGAACATGTTCAACTGGACTTAGCCCAATTTTGGCCGTAAGTCCTCAAATTAAATTGACTGAGCACAACTGTTCTCTGAAATTAATTTATACCCGGTTCGAGGGTATATCTCCGAACTCCTCTGATACCCATCGTTGTAATCCTTCAACGACGTCGGAGAGGTGACGGGTCCCGACGACCACACATCAATATGGACTGCGGGGTCCTTAAACTCGTAGACCGAAACGTCCTTAAACTAATATTGGACCGAAACGTTCTTAAACTAATATTGGACCAAAACGTCCTTAAACTAATATTGGATCGAAACGTCCCTAAACTAACGATGGACCGAAACGTCCCTAAACTAATATTGGACCGAAAAGTCCTTAAACTAATGTCGGACCACTACGTCCCTAAACTGGAATATGGACCGAAACGTCCTTAAACTAATGTTGGACCACTACGTCCCCAAACTGGAACAATAGAGCCTCCAAATGCTCTTTTGCCGGATCTAAACGGTCCCGTTTAAGTTGATCTTAGCCCCAAACACGGCTAATGTATCCTTAAACATTCAAATAGACTATAAAACCCCAAATTGACTTTGGTTCAAGGGTACATCTCTGAACTCCTCTGACATCTGCCGTTGTAATCCTTCAACGACGTTGGAGAGGTGACGAGTCCCGATGGCCAGATATAAATGGATTATCACGTTAAGTTGATCTTAGTCTCAAACAGGACTATCGTATCCTTAACGAACGTTTAAGTTGATCTTAGCCGCAACGCGACTAATGCATCCTTAAACTAAAAACACCAAACCCAAATCTACGTAAATACGAATTTAGACTAATCCACGTCCTACGGGCGACGGCATTACTCAGTCTCCGTATACAATCCACGGGCAACCACAAACAAAACAAACACCCACGACACGAAGTGAAATTCTGGAGAAGGAGAAAGTTGTTACCGCGATGCGGTAGCGTAATTAACTGCAGGGGCTTGCGCCTGCAGGGAAAAGCGTCCCCACAATCAAAAACCCCTCAAGCGAGGGGGAATCTGATGAAGTCTGCTACATCGGCCGCATCCGTCTAAACCTCCGATACACGGTGTCATAAATCAACTTGGCATCTTCGGAAAGGTGGACGGATAAAACCATATAGCATCTGCCCCGAATCTCAGGCAAGACGTCCTTACGTCGTCGCCGTCTTTCGGAGGGGAACAGTGCCTCTATCGGATACAACGCATGAAGGATCTCTGTGCAAACGCACAAACTTACCGAAGAACAACTGAGGAAACTGAGCATAACTGGTCAACAATCACCCTAATGGAGTCATACCCTCAACTAGTCCTAGGTAGACCAATTTCATGGAGATATGCTCCTATTCCCACTCTAGAACGATAAAAAGGTTGCAACTCTCCAGCCGGCCTCAAATGCTCAACCTCAGCTCGCTGACAAGCTAAGCACCTCAAAACGAAATTCGAAACTTCACTCTTCACCCCTGCCCACCAGTAACCAACTCTCAATTCACGTTACATCTCGGCGGCACTTGGATGAACACAGAAAGATGACTGATATGCCTACTCTAGGACTTCGCGTCTCTACCCATCAGTATCGGGTACACGCCATCGAGTCCTTAACGTAGCACACCCTGGTCATAAATCAAGAACTCTGAATCTTTACCCAGCCGAACATGCTCAGAATCTCAACAAACGAACATTGGCAGGCTGTGCCTCACGAAAACGATTAAGTAAAAGTGGACGGGCACGGACATCAGCAAGCTGTCCCCTAGAAAAGGTGAACTACACTGTACTCATCTGTCGCATAAGAACTGTAAATCTGCAGAAGACTGTCTCTGAACTGTGCACAACTGGAACAAGCACCCCGGGCCTACGACTCAAGCATCAGCTACCACAATCGCCTTGCCACGGGTAAATAAAGGATCTCACAATTACAATCCTTCACAAGCTCCATCCAACGGCGCTGTCTCAACAATCAAAACCCATTGCAAGAAGATGTACACAAAGCTCTGGTGGTCCGGGAAGCATAGGCGATAACTCTATCATGCTACCTCAGTACATAATCGAGCCCCACACGTGAAACATCACAATAAACGACAAGGTCGCCCGGTCCAAAAAGCAAAGAAAGATTTGGTGCAGTCGTCAACTGAGTCTTCAACTGCTGAAAACTCCGCATGCATGCCTCAGTTTAATGAAAATGAACTCCCTTCCTTGTCAATCCGGTCAACGGTGCATCGAATACACAAGAAATCCTGCACGAAACGGCGGTAAAACCGGCTAAGCCCAAAAATCTGCGGACCTCTGTT
This sequence comes from Agapanthus africanus, assembly GCA_030015575.1. Lineage (NCBI taxonomy): Eukaryota > Viridiplantae > Streptophyta > Magnoliopsida > Asparagales > Amaryllidaceae > Agapanthus > Agapanthus africanus. The sequence continues at coordinate 139,466,108 of CM057346.1, read as the reverse complement.
CCTGATACAAGTCTGGGCCAAAGCTGTATGGCCTTGATCTCCCCGGGTCCATACGAATACCGTCTCCCGTAACCCCATAACCTAGGAAGTCAACACTATCAAGCCTGAAGGAACACTTCAAGAATTTAGCAAACAACTGATACTCTCCCAATATCTGCAAAGCAATCCTCAAGTGCTGCTCATGTTCCTCACGACTCTTGGAATAGACCAAAATGTCATCTATAACACGACAAAACACTGGTCGAGGAACGGCCTGAGAAACCTGGTTCATCACGCCCATGAATGCTGCTAGGGCACTGGTGAGTCCAACGACACCACCAAAAACTCATAAAACCCATAGCGCGCACAAAAGCAGTCTTCGGAATGTCATCACTCTGAACCCGCAACAAATGATGACCAGATCCCAAAACAAACTTAGAAAAATGTCTCGCACCCTGGAGCTGATCGAACAAATCGTCAATGCGAGATAAAGGATGCCTAATCCGCACCGTAACTCGGTTCAATTAATGATCAATCAATACACAACTTCAAACTGCCATCCTTCTTCTTGACGAACAGAGTAGGAGCTTGTTCATACTATAATATAGCATTATTGTACTCCCCATTTTTATTCATTTTATAAGTAAACAGGTACTCTTGATGCACGTTTGTTGCATATTACAGGATACAGGCCCTTGGATACGAACACAGTGAAAAAGATGCAAGTTGATACAGAAAAGGGACTTTTGACCAACAAGTAGACGGATCCTACTCAAACCTAGACGAAGAACAATTCACAAGGCAATGCATGTCCGAAATGTTAAAGGAAACGGTTAAAAGACCACTACAAATTTCACTGAAGATCTGAAGAAGACTAAGAAGCCAAACAGAGAAAAGTTGTGAAGAACTAAGAAGCCCTAACAACCAAGATGCAGCTCAGAGAAATTGGTGAGCTGAGCTCACCAAAGGGCCGCGGAACCGCGGCCCAAGCCAACAAATGCCGCGGTTCCGCGGCCATTTAATGCCCGTGTCAGCGCCGACTTCTTGTGTCGGTGCGTCGGTGCGGGTGTTGGGATTTTCCGTGGGCATATCTGTAAAATCATGTGTGCGAGAATTTATAACCCTAGCTTCCCTGTTTTCTTATAAATTGTACTCATAAACCTGTAAAACGTATGCCTCTTTTTAATCAATAAAATTCAGAATTGTTGGGAGATCAAGAGCATCATTTTAGTAAGTCTTTATTTCTTTAAATTCTGCCGTAGTGTTAATTTAATTGTTGCCCTAGTTCTCTCGTATAATTCTTGCAGTAGATCAATCATATCATTGCCCTAATTAATTTAGTGTAGTCTTTCAAATGCAATCGGTAAGTGCTTTAAAAATGTCACTTTTAAAAGACACCCTAATGAGCGAGTAAAATCCTCGCTTGTTAGGGTTAGGAATAAAGGAGGGAATGAGAGATGTATATCTCTCATCTCTTTCAATGCCAAATATTTTTTTAAATAGAACTTCATGCACGTATGCATGATCCGCTCCCTACGGCACCCTACCCATGAGGTAACGGTGACACCGTAGTATAAAGGACCGGACATGCATGACGTCCATGAAGCTTATAGCAATTAGTAGCAAAGGACGGACAAGGATCAAGAGGAAGAAACTTTGTTTCTTCCCAATCATCCTAATCCCCTTTTCTAATAATTGTTATAACTTCTAAAACAGGTTTGAATCAAAAGCATTGAAAGAGGTGTTAATCTTTATCTACTCAACCTTACTTTAGACCTAATCCTAACAAGTTCTTTAATATCGTATAACTTAGTTTTTAAATCAATCAACAAAAACCAAACCACCATCGGAATCAACTCGTAAAAACACAAATCAGAAAATTACACATCTCTGTGGATCGACCCGTATTCACCGGCTAGCTACAAAGCGACGCCGTTTCTGATTACGGTAAACATAATATTTTTGGACAACTCAAATGGCGCCGTTGCCGGGGATGGCGTAATCTTTCTTTTGTGTAATTTCGGGTTGATTTAAATTTTAAGAAAAAAAAATCATAAAAATCAGAAAATACAAAAATACAGAAAACATTTTATCGATTTTTATCTGTTAGAAGGGTTTTATTGTTTGAATCTTGCAGGAACAGTGAAGACTCTCGGATCTGGAATTTTACAGAGGGCAAATCAGTAAAGTGCACATCACAACAGAGGTAGATTGAACCAACAGAGCACCACAAATTTTCCGAGCAGCTGATCTGCTCAAAGGACCGCGGTTCCGCCGCAAACAGCACATCAAGACCGCGGTTTCGCGGCCTTCTGTTGGCCTCTCTGCGTAAATTTTGCATGGTTTGCTTTCTCATTCTCCCCTCTGCAACCTCCATATCTCTCTCTGTAAAAATTTTCTGCAGGAATTCTTTGCGCTAAAAAAAATCTTCTTCCCCCTTCTAAATAACAGATTTTCTGCAAGTTTCTTTGCGCCGCGCTAAAAATTGATTGCAAGTGAATTTTATTGTTTTGCATAATTTAATCGGACTTTAAGGGGCTAATTGACCAAACTCAGATTGGGTGGGGATTTCATCACCCTTCCCAGGACCCCAGAAAACACCTAAAGCATGTGCATTGACCACAATTAATTAAAAAATATTAGACTCAGACCTAAGGACATCGAGCTCAATAGGAAAAGGACTAGTATAGGCATCGACCGTTTATCCTAACTGATTTTGCGGTGTCTAGGCTAGTGGTTATTAATTAGGCCCACTATTGTGGTTCCTTCCCACTTACCTGGCCGTACTTGTCGGTGAAGAGGCGGTTTGAGGTCCTATTTCTAGCCCTAGTTAGGAGCTGTCTAGCAGACCTAGGTGACCCTAGATCTAGGCCTGATTGTGCTTGTGTGGTTGATACATTTATCTCATAAGTCTCTTTTCAAAAACCTCTTTTGCAAAACTCTCACATAAAAAAAAAGAAAAATCTTTTCAAACTTGCAACTTGTCGCTAAGAAAACTTGCAACTCACGTCCACCACTTCCCTTCACTGACGTTATCTTACCTCCACATTCTGTCTTTCTTCTTCCTGACTACACTATCCCTTTAGTGTATGTCACTTTGGACTAGGGATACTAACCCCCGATTAGTCCGTGTTTCGTTGGTACCGACCGACGAACCCTTCGACACCGAAGTCGACATTCCGTCCACTTTCTTACCCTCACCTTCAAACTCTTTCACCGAAGGCATGTCGGGATTCAACCCCAACAATACCTTACCGACGGGAAGGATTCCACCTCCTTTAGGTGCGAACAACCCGAACCAACCGCCGGTTGAAGCGTCCACACGAGTTGCGCTCCAGGATCTCTTTTACCCTGTCCGCACTTCCTTACTTACCTGTCTTTCACCCCCACCGGCAAATGGGGACAATTTTGAAATAAAACCACATTTCATCAATATGCTGCCAAAATTTCATGGTTTGGAATCTGAAGATGCGTATATTTTTATCAATAAATTCCAAAATGTGTGCGCTATGATGAAAACAACCTAATTAAGTGATGACGCTATAAGGCTAAGGGTCATTCCTTTCACCTTATGTGACCTAGCCGAGAAGTGGCTATACAGCACCGCATCACATTCCATTAGAAATTGGGATGAGTTTGTAAAAGCTTTTCTGAAAAAGTTCTATCCTCATCACAAAACTGCCAGAATCCGCAATGAAATAATTCAATTCTCACAACTTCCTTCCGAACCCTTTTGGAAGTGCTTCGAGAGATTTAAGGACCCACTCGTTCAATGCCCTCATCATGGGATCGAAAGTTGGCAACTTTGCCAAACATTATACGAAGGATTGAACTCAGCAACGAAGCAGTTGCTAGAAACCATATGTCAAGGTCATTTTCTCTCCAAGTCTAGTGACGAAGCGTGGCAGTTTCTTGAGGATCTTAGTGAGCAAACAATTCAGTGGGAGAGTACCAAGACCACATCATCTTCTTCTAGTGGTCAATCTAGGGCAGGCATACAACAAGTAGAGATGTCGATTGCTATGAAGGCCGAGATGGCCGCTCTTACGAAAAAGCTAGAAGCGATTGAGACCAAAATCTCATCGCCTTCTCCTGCCCCTGTTATGCTTCCACGAACTGTTTGTGCTTGTTGTGCGGATCCATCGCACCTAACCGAAGAATGTCCTTATAATGCATCCACTCAAGCATAGGATCAAGTCAATGCTGCATTTCAGCAACGACAAAGAAACGATCCGTACTCTTCGACATATAATCCGGGGTGGAGGAGTCACCCAAATTTCGCTTGGAACCAAAATCAACAATTCCAAGGAAATAACAATTTTCAAAGACCTCCTCCTCCACAACAACAAGCACCTTCACAAACTCAATTTCAACAGCAACCTTTTCAACAGCAACCTTACCCTAATCAGGTGAACAATTTTATGCCTAACAATGCTTACCAGCCAAACAATTATGTTCAACCTAATAATGATAAGGTTAGCTCGCTCGAAAGAAGTTTAGATGCATTCCTTAAGCAATCTACACAGTCTACAGCAAGACTAGAGACTTCTATTCAATCTTTGGTGCAAAACAGTGCCTCACACGATCAAAGTATCAAATCTATTGAGGCACAAATTGCACAACTCAATGCAGCTTTGAGCGAGCGCGAAAAAGGAAAACTCCCGTCTCAACCACTGCCCAACCCCGGTCACGCACATGCTGCAAATCAACAGCAGAATCATAATGTAAATGCGGTGACCACGTTGAGATCGGGAAAAGTGTTGCAAAACAATGTGGGAATTGATAATGACACCCCTGCCAGTGGCCCTTCTTCATCTTCTTCACCTTCTTCTTTAGAGCCTATTCTCCACCCTTCACACGGCTCTACTTCTTCTTGCTCGAACGGACCCATTTCTCACAACACGAACACATCTACACGGGGTGCCGTTCCAACTCGACAATCTGATCCGCAAAAATTGGACTCAACCACCTTTCAAAATGTTCCTTTTCCTAATCGGTTGAGATCCAATAAACCAACTCCACAGATGGAAAAGATTGTTGAGTTGTTCAAACAGGTTAGCATAAATATCCCTCTTTTGGATACAATCCAACAAGTTCCTTCATATGCCAAAATTTTAAAGGACTTATGCACCAAAAAGAGGAAGTCGCAAGTGCCAAAGAAAGTTTTTGTGGCTAATGCTATTAGTGATGCTCTTGTCAATTCTCTACCCCCAAAGCAAAAGGACCCCGGGTGTCCGACCATTTCGATAACAATTAGGGACAAGAACATCAATAGAGCACTATTAGATCTTGGTGCGAGTGTCAATTTGCTACCCTATTCTGTGTACGAGCAATTGGGCGTTGGAGAGCTTAAGCCCACTCACTGTACTCTCCAAATGGCCGACCGGTCAATAACCCATCCTAGGGGAGAGCTGGAGGATGTGTTAATTAGAGTAGGGGATTTCATTTTCCCCGTTGACTTTATCGTGATGGATACACAACCTGTCGCTAACCCCCGGAACCAAATTCCGGTAATACTTGGTCGACCATTTCTGGCAACTTCCAACGCAGTGATCAATTGTCGTAATGGTTCAATGAACCTATCTTTCGGCAATATGACAATTGAGCTCAATATTTTCAAGTTGGGAAGTCAGCCGGCTGAGCCTAATGCTAGCGTACTCGATGTTTGCTCGATCAATGAGATAGCGGAGGAGGACTGTGAGTTCGAGAATTTTTTATTCGATCACAGCAATGTTAACGCCACTAGTGCGTTCCTCCTAGAATCCGACACAGCTTTCACAGCGGACAATGATTTTGAGTGTTTTACCTGCGTTGACGAGTTTGAAGACTCATCACCTGAATTGGAGTCTTTTGCTTTTTCGGATGAGTTAATTGAACCATCCGACTCTGTTGCGTACACTCGATTCGAACCTTTGATGGAATCCTTCGAGTTTGAAACAGTTACCCCATTGTTACCATCTATTGTTTCACCTCCTAAACTCGAATTGAAGCTTTTGCCGTCGCACCTAAAATATGCTTATCTAAGTGATAATGAGACCTTACCCGTCATTATATTGGCCTCTCTAGCTCTTGAGCAAGAGAAGGCTCTTTTGATGGTCTTACATAATAATCGGCAAGCTTTCGGCTGGTCTATGGCGGACATTAAGGGGATTAGTCCCCTCATAGTCGAACATCATATACACTTGATGGATGATGCCAAGCCGGCAAGGGATCCACAAAGACGCCTCAACCCCATCATGAAAGAGGCTGTTAAGAAGGAGATTGTCAAGTGTCTGGATAGTGGTATCATTTACCCTATCTCGGATAGCCAATGGGTGAGCCCAATCCACGTTGTGCCAAAGAAATCGGGCATTACGGTCATTACCAATGAGGCAAATGAGTTAATTCCCACTCGCACCCAAACTGGGTGGCGAGTCTGCATAGACTATAGAAAACTCAATGCCGCGACAAGGAAAGACCACTTTCCTTTACCTTTCATTGACCAAATGCTCGAGCGATTGGCAGGGCATGAGTTCTATTGCTTTCTAGATGGCTATTCCGGTTACAACCAAGTCCCTATCGCCAAAGAGGATCAAGACAAGACAACATTTACTTGTCCCTTTGGCACTTTTGCTTATCGTCGCATGCCCTTTGGGTTATGCAATGCACCTGCAACATTTCAGCGGTGTATGATGGGGATCTTTTCAGACATGGTTGAAAAGTTCTTGGAGATCTTTATGGATGATTTCTCCATCTTTGGCGACTCCTTCGACGAGTGTTTACGACATCTTGACGCTGTTCTTACCCGCTGTAGGGATAAGAACCTAACGTTGAATTGGGAGAAGTGCCATTTCATGGTACGAGAGGGCATTGTCTTAGGACATGTCATCTCGCAAAACGGCATCGAGGTTAATAGAGCTAAAACGAAGTGATTTCTAACCTCTCTCCCCCGAAATGCGTCAAAGATATCAGAGCCTTCCTTGGCCACGCCGGTTTTTACAGACGGTTCATCATGGACTTTAGCAAGATCGCTAGACCCTTGACTCTCTTATTGGCCAAGGACACAACTTTTGCCTTCGACTCCACATGCAGTGAAGCATTCGAGTCTTTGAAACATTCCCTCATCTCTGCGCCCATCCTCTCATCTCCCGACTGGATGCACCCTTTCGAAATCATGTGCGACGCATCAAATTTTGCAATTGGCGCTGTTCTTGGATAGCACATTAATAAGATGCCGCACGTGATTTATTATGCTAGCCGAACACTAAATGAGGCCCAACTAAACTACACAACAACAGAGAAAGAGTTTTTAGCTGTTGTGTTTGCACTCGAAAAATTTCGGCCTTATTTAATTGGCTCTCCAGTCGTTGTATATACTGATCATTTAGCTCTTCGCCACCTTTTTGCGAAGAAGGATGCTAAGTCAAGGCTAATACGTTGGATCCTTTTATTACAAGAGTTTGACCTTGTCATTAAGGACAAAAAAGGATGTGAAAACGTAGTAGCTGATCACCTATCACGACTTCCTTCTTCGCCCACGCTCGATCTTCCAATCACTGATGTTTTTCCCGACGAGCAACTCTTGACCGTTTCTAGCGAACCATGGTTCGCCAATATTGTAAACTACTTAGCCACCGGCCTGATACCTAATGATTGGTCGAAATAGGATAAACTTCGATTTTTGTCCCAAGTAAAGCATTTTTACTAGGATGAACCCTATCTTTTTAAATACTGTTCTGACCAAATCATTCGTCGGTGTGTACCTGAAAGTGAGGTCAAGAGCGTGCTGTCTTTTTGCCACGATCAAGCATGTGGCGGGCACTTTGGCCCAAAGAAGACAGCAAAAAAAGTTTTGCAGTGTGGTTTCTATTGGCCACGACTCTTCAAAGATGCTTACGAATACAGCAAAACCTGCTTCCGGTGCCAACACTTGGGCCGGATATCGCGGAGAAACGAAATGCCGCTCCAACCAATTTTGGTTGTGGACATTTTTGATGTTTGGGGTATAGATTTCATGGGACCATTTCCTAACTCTTTTGGAAATGTGTATATTCTTTTGGACGTTGACTATGTTTCAAAGTGGGTCGAGGCTGTGCCCAGCCGAACGAACGATAACAAGGTTGTCGTTCGATTTCTTAAAGAACACATATTTTCTCGATTTGGGCACCCTCGGGCGATAATAAGTGATAATGGTTCTCACTTTTGCAATAGGACTTTCGAGTCCTTAATGCGCAAATACGCTATCACCCACAAGCTGTCAACGCCATATCACCCCCAAACATGTGGGCAAGCCGAGGTTTTGAATCGGCAAATCAAGCAAATCTTGGAGAAAACGGTTTCTAAAAACCGTAAAGATTGGTCACTTAAACTGATTGATGCACTATGGGCTTTCCGTACTGCGTATAAGACCGATCTCGGTATGTCTCCATACCGGCTTGTTTACGGGAAGGCTTGCCACCTCCCAGTGGAGATTGAGCACAAAGCATTTTGGGCTATCAAAGAGCTGAATTTATCTTTAGGAGATGCGGGCAGCAATCGAAAGCTACAATTGAATGAACTAGAAGAGCTGCGGGATGAGGCATATGATAATGCCATAATTGCTAAAAAACGAGCTAAGGTGTTCCACGATAAACACCTTTTGAGAAAGACGTTTGAACCTGGTCAACAGGTTTTACTCTATGACATTCGGTTACATTTTCACCCCGGCAAGCTCCGTTCTAGGTGGAAGGGACCTTTTGTAGTCCGCACCGTTTATCCGCACGGTGCGGTTGATCTTGAAAACCCGGAGGACGGTATGTTTTTCAAAGTAAATGGGCATCGATTGAAACCGTTCCTCACAGCGGACCTTTCGGAGGAGCTCCTGTTCTTGCAAGAGCCGATCTACACTGCGTGATTTTCCTCCACTTTCACCCCCAAATTTCTTTTTTCCAAAACATTATTTCAAATAAGTTTGGGGGTGTGTATATAATTTGTAAATATATAATCCCAAAATACCATAAAAAAATAATAAAAAAATAATAAAAAAATAACAAAAAAATATATATTTTTGGACCTAATTGCAAATTTGCAGAATTAAGAGCTGATTTTTTTTATTTACAAATAAAATCCTCATTTTGGAGGGTGTTTTCTTCAAATAACCCTCTTTCCCCCTATTTATATGTCCCGAGCCCCCCTTGTTCTCTTACCCTAAATTTTTCCTCTTCATAAAACCCTAGCCGCCGCCCCCTATCTGCTCCATAAAAATTTCGCAGCGCCGCCACCAGAACGCCGCGGTTCCGCCGCCTTAGTCGCCTCCCGCCCTCTTCCGCCGCCGTTTGGTGTCGTCGCCCCCTGAAATTTTCAGGGGAGGTAAATCTGTCATATTGCTCTCTATTTTTAGCATACTTTTTCTGTAAAATTATCATGGCACATAAAATGCAATTTGAGAGAGATTTTACCCCAGTTTTCACGCACGAAGTGTACGGTAGATATTTTGCACATGAAATCGAGCAAAGGGGATGGAATTTCCTGACCTATAATCACTCCTCTGCGTTTGCCCTACCTGAACTAGTTGCCCAGTTTTATGAATCAATGGAGGATAATAGTCTAAACAACTTAGGCTATATTAAAGTAATTTGGGAGATCGCGTAATTTACATTGATAGGGACATGATCCACGAGGTCACACTCATACCACGTGTACCCGCACATGACCACCCTTTGCACTTTGAGGATTATATGCCCTTGATGGGGAATGACTGCGCGAGAGAGCCGCGTAAGGGTATCCAAGCACGGACCCTTTTCGCGAACGTTTTTACTGTGTGCCGGTGGGCACAAAACAATATCTTTGGTAGTTCGCACAACACGACTTTCTTCACCCCCTCCTTACATGTCGTACACACACTAATGATGAAAAATCCACGGTTCGATATGTGCACCGTATTGCTCCATTCTATAGGTGCGGGGAAAAGAGGTACCATCTACCCATGTCCCAAGCTAGTCACCCAACTCTGCCGTTATTTCCTCCCCGTCGAGGAATTTGATTCATACATGATAGACGGAGTTCCGGTTCGACCATTCGTTGAGGGCGTTACTTCGTCCTACTCTAGACTTACTGATAATTGGTCACGAACAGAACCGGCAGAGAATATTCCCGCACGCACCCCTAGCTCTAGCTCTACATCGAGCGGGGAAGAACTGACCCCTCAAGAGCATGCACGATTGATGCGGAGAACGGTAAGAAGAATTGATTCTTTGAGAGATGAGTTTCGGGCGACAGCACGAGATCACGACCGTTGGTTGACGGAAATTGAGAGGGGTATTCAAACCCTTTTGGCTAGAGGGGAACGATCACGTTCACGCTCACGAGCGAGACATGGGGCCGGGCAGTGAGGGCACTGCTTTGCTCGAGTTTGGGGGAGAAGGTAGTGTATATAGTTATCTTTTGCATTGCATATTTTCATTTTGTATATATTCTTTTTGCATGTTTAATTTCTGCATTGCATATTTATATAAAAATCATAAAAATTTGAAAAATTTGAAAATATAAAAAATTTTAGAAAAAGAAAAACCCATAAAAATTGAAAATTTTCAAAATTTAATGTATTCAATTCTGGTTAATTGACTTGAGTTTGATAAATAGGTTAACTGGCTAGGAAAAACTAGATCTTAGACTTAGCAAATTAAAAACCCTAAAAATAACCTTCCTTAGAGTTTAACGGTAGAAAGTATATGTCTTTGTAGGTTATTTAGAAATAGGTAAATTTTGGGTTCAGTTCTTGGGCTAAGACGAAACGAAGGAAGAGTATTGAAACTTTTATTAGAGTATAAGTTTGAAAAATAATTCCAAGCTTAAGTCTAGAGTCTAAAAACATATACCCTACAATTTACACAATCACGAACCTTGAAACTTGGAATAGTAGAAGAGACCTTGAATTGCTCTTGTCTAAAGTCCTTAGTACGAAGAAAAAATAAAAAAAAGGTGAATAGAGGAAAAAAAATGGACACTGGTTTTGTGATTACTTAAGGCTAAAACATAGAAAAATATTTAGCGAGGGTGCTTCATCACCTAGTGCCTTAGACCATCTGGTTTGGGAGTTACTGCTAAAAGCCTTGGGTGTTACAAAACTAGGAAGTACGCTTTAAAATGCTAACGCATCTTGTAATCGGTTGTTGGTAGCTCAAGAAGTATTAACGGTCGCATGAAGGATGTGTAAGCGAAAATTCACTAATTAATAAGTGCTTTGGACAATGGACGAGAGTACGATTGCTTGATTTGAATTTCTAAGTGTAGGGGTGATATTTACACACACGCGGGGATATGTGATTAGAGTTTAGATAAGAGAAAGGAATGAAGAATAGAACTTGTATCTTTAGTAGAGTTGATAGAAATTCCTAAGAGGAGATGAAACCCTAGAAGGAAAACTTAAGAAATGCCGAAAGCTAAGTAATTCTATAGAACATATATAATCTTAAGTTAAATAATGAGGAAGTGTGAAGAATATGGGTGGGTAATTTGCGGGTCGACGATAATAGAATTCCTTGTTAGAAAAACCTAATTAGAAAACAAAAGTCGAAAAAAACCAAATTGATAGGATTTTGTGGGTGTAATCCGCTGAAAACCCTCAGGAGACAACACTCCTCCTACTAGGGACACCTAGAGGTTTAACGGCTTGTTGCACGTGCTCAGTGCAATCGCGTTCCCTACGAAAGTGCGGCTAGGTTAGCTTTTACTGAGAATAAAATAATAAGTTTGCTCGAGGACGAGCAAAAGATAAGTTTGGGGGTATTTGTTCATACTATAATATAGCATTATTGTACTCCCCATTTTTATTCATTTTATAAGTAAACAGGTACTCTTGATGCACGTTTGTTGCATATTACAAGATACAGGCTCTTGGATACGAACACAGTGAAAAAGACGAAAGTTGATACAGAAAAGGGACTTTTGACCAACAAGTAGACGAATCCTACTCAAACCTAGACGAAGAACAATTCACAAGGCAATGCATGTCCGAAATGTTAAAGGAAACGGTTAAAAGACCACTACAAATTTCACTGAAGATCTGAAGAAGACTAAGAAGCCAAACAAAGAAAAGTTGTGAAGAACTAAGAAGCCCTAACAACCAAGATGCAGCTCAGAGAAATTGGTGAGCTGAGCTCACCAAATGGCCGTGGAACCGCGGCCTCCGCGGCCATTTAATGCCCCGGTTCCGCGGCCATTTAATGCCCGTGTCGGCGCCGACTTCTTGTGTCGGTGCGTCGGTGCGGGTGTTGGGATTTTCCGTGGGCATATCTGTAAAATCATGTGTGCGAGAATTTGTAACCCTAGCTTCCCTGTTTTCTTATAAATTGTACTCACAAAGCTGTAAAACGTATGCCTCTTTTTAATCAATAAAATTCAGAATTGTTGGGAGATCAAGAGCATCATTTTAGTAAGTCTCTATTTCTTTAAATTCTGCCGTAGTGTTAATTTAATTGTTGCCCTAGTTCTCTCGTATAATTCTTGCAGTAGATCAATTATATCATTGCCCTAATTAATTTAGTGTAGTCTTTCAAATGCAATCGGTAAGTGCTTTAAAAATGTCACTTTTAAAAGACACCCTAATGAGCGAGTAAAATCCTCGCTTGTTAGGGTTAGGAATAAAGGAGGGAATGAGAGATGAATATCTCTCATCTCTTTCAATGCCAAATATTTTTTTAAATAGAACTTCATGCACGCATGCATGATCCGCTCCCTACGGTACCCTACCCATGAGGTAACGGTGACACCGTAGTATAAAGGACCGGACATGCATGACGTCCATGAAGGTTATAGCAATTAGTAGCAAAGGACGGACAAGGATCAAGAGGAAGAAACTTTGTTTCTTCCCAATCATCCTAATCCCCTTTTCTAATAATTGTTATAACTTCTAAAACAGGTTTGAATCAAAAGCATTGAAAGAGGTGTTAATCTTTATCTACTCAACCCTACTTTAGACCTAATCCTAACAAGTTCTTTAATATCGTATAACTTAGTTTTTAAATCAATCAACAAAAACCAAACCACCATCGGAATCAACTCGTAAAAACACAAATCAGAAAATTACACATCTCTGTGGATCGACCCGTATTCACCGGCTAGCTACAAAGCGACGCCGTTTCTGATTACGATAAACATAATATTTTTGGACAAATCAAATGGCGCCGTTGCTGGGGATGGCGTAATCTTTCTTTTGTGTAATTTCGGGTTGATTTAAATTTTTAAAAAAAAAATCATAAAAATCAGAAAATAGAAAAATACAGAAAACATTTTATCGATTTTTATCTGTTTGAAGGGTTTTATTGTTTGAATCTTGCAGGAACAGTGAAGACTCTCGGATCTGGAATTTTACAGAGGGCAAATCAGTAAAGTGCACATCACAACAGAGGTAGAGTGAACCAACAGAGCACCACAAATTTTCTGAGCAGCTGATCTGCTCAAAGGACCGCGGTTCCGCCGCAAACAGCATATCAAGACCGCGGTTCCGCGGCCTTCTGTTGGCCTCTCTGCGTAAATTTTGCATGGTTTGCTTTCTCATTCTCCCCTCTGCAACCTCCATATCGCTCTCTGTAAAAAATTTCTGCAGGAATTCTTTGCGCTAAAAAAAATCTTCTTCCCCCTTCTAAATAACAGATTTTCTGCAGGTTTCTTTGCGCCGCGCTAAAAATTGATTGCAAGTGAATTTTATTGTTTTGCATAATTTAATCGGACTTTAAGAGGCTAATTGACCATACTCAGATTGGGTGGGGATTTCATCACCCTTCCCAGGACCCCAGAAAACACCTAAAGCATGTGCATTGACCACAATTAATTAAAAAATATTAGACTCAGACCTAAGGACATCGAGCTCAATAGGAAAAGGACTAGTATAGGCATCGACCGTTTATCCTAACTGATTTTGCGGTGTCTAGGCTAGTGGTTATTAATTAGGCCCACTATTGTGGTTCCTTCCCACTTACCTGGCTGTACTTGTCGGTGAAGAGGCGGTTTGAGGTCCTATTTCTAGCCCTAGTTAGGAGCTGTCTAGCAGACCTAGGTGACCCTAGATCTAGGCCTGATTGTGCATGTGTGGTTGATACATTTATCTCATAAGTCTCTTTTCAAAAACCTCTTTTGCAAAACTCTCACATAAAAAAAAGAAAAATCTTTTCAAACTTGCAACTTGTCGCTAAGAAAACTTGCAACTCACGTCCACCACTTCCCTTCACTGACGTTATCTTACCTCCACATTCTGTCTTTCTTTTTCCTGACTACACTACCCTTTTAATGTATGTCACTTTGGATTAGGGATACTAACGCCCGATTAGTCCGTGTTTCGTTGGTACCGACCGACAAACCTTTCGACACCGAAGTCGACATTCCGTCCACTTTCTTACCCTCACCTTCAAACTCTTTCACCGAAGGCATGTCGGGATTCAACCCCAACAATACCTTATCGACGGGAAAGATTCCACCTCCTTTAGGTGCGAACAACCCGAACCAACCGCCTGTTGAAGCGCCCACACGAGTTGCGCTCCAGGATCTCTTTTACCCCGTCCGCACTTCCTTACCTACCTGTCTTTCACCCCCACCGGCAAATGGGGACAATTTTGAAATAAAACCACATTTCATCAATATGCTGCCAAAATTTCATGGTTTGGAATCTGAAGATGCGTATATTTTTATCAATAAATTCCAAAATGTGTGCGCTATGATGAAAACAACCCAATTAAGAGATGACGCTATAAGGCTAAGGGTTATTCCTTTCACCTTATTTGACCTAGCCAAGAAGTGGCTATACAGCACCGTATCACATTCCATTAGAAATTGGGATGAGTTTGTAAAAGCTTTTCTGAAAAAGTTCTATCCTCATCACAAAACTGCCAGAATCCGCCAGGGTTGCTGAGATCTGACTTTTAAGGGTTGCTGAGATTTACTGGTAAGTGTTATCAGTAGTTTCTCGTACTGTTATAAACCTCATATCGACACGACTTATCAAGCTACTGGGGTCTGACTTTTACCACCCCTAGGCGAGATATGCGACATATCAGACGAAGAGACCGGAATGTACGGGAGTGTTACTGATTGGATTCGCAGGAGAATGTACAGGCTTTCTTGTTGATCTTTTGATCGCTCAATACCTGGGTGGCTGTTACGTTTAGCTGACCGCTTGCAGCTTGTGGGTGTTTGATATGATCATCACCTACTGCCGGTGTATTGACGATTCTTTAGAGTCCTACACAGAGGTTTCTTGACTCGGGCAAAACGGAGTAGGAGCACATATATGATATGTGCGGGACCGAGAACAATACGTGTATGTGATACCGTATTAGATTTTCGCGACATGAGATATCGCCCGGATATATGTGATATAGCCAGGTCATCGGATCAAGTGTTGATTCGATGAACTGATACAGATTATATTAGTCGGTTATTTGTGAAATAGCCGGATTATCGGATCAAGTGTTGATTCGATAATTTAATGTATAATTATATATTTAATATATTAAATTACATTAACTAGTATAAGCTCACAAAAAGATTCTTTTTCTCACTCGGGTAATATATTGATATATATGCGATATATGTTAATTGTATTATTTTATTTTGTTACAATAAATATTGTATATGTGATATATAATATTGTAACATATTAGGGTTATTAATGCAACGTGATTAGTGGAGATTAAACATGATTAAGGTTTGATTTGGGTTAATTTTTTCTAGATGCTTCTAGAAGGTTTTCTTTTGTTTTTGCAAAGATATTTTGTAAAGATATTTTTTGTATGATATTTGTTAACCCAACTCATCCCTTGACCATGGTCCATTCTCTATATGGGTTAAGTTATCATACTTAACCCATGGTTGCATTTCTAACCTCAACACAATTCATTATTCATCACAAAAGAAATGGTTCTTCTTTTTCCTTCTCTTTTTCAATGGAAAAGCTTTCTAGCTTTTTCATTAGTGATGATTTTGAGTGAGATTAAGAAAACAAATGAGAGCTAAATTCCTACTTCATCATCCTAATCTATCCTAGTCATTTAGATTAGGGAGCTCACTTCATTTATGAGTGAGAGATTGTGTTAAAGAAACTTCAAGGTAGATCATCTTAGTTATCGAAGATCGGAAGCAAGTTTGCATCATTCTCTTCGTGGAGCCTCTCTAGAGTCCGGGAACTTGATGATCGCAGCGAAGGGACCACAACACGGAGCTTTAGATGTGAAGGAACGGACTACAAAGGTTGTAATCCCTAACTCTTAGATGTAAAGTTGTTTACATGCTTTGTTTCGCCTAATCTCTAGTTTAAAGATCATGGTTAGGGTTGTTCGGCACGTCTAAATTTTGAATCTGACATGGTTGATGCCTTATAGACCCTTGTGAGAGTGCCTAGTAATCCTACAGTGGTATCAGAGCCAAGCTAGAGTTTTAGGCGATGTCTAAACGAAGTTTAAAGTCCGATCGAACCCCGAAACCCCAGTTTTTACCCTTCTCTAGAAATTTTATAAAATGTTGATTTTTTCTGTATTAAAAATACTCAGAAAAATAATCAGGGAAATATAAGGATTACTGTGAAAAACGAGACTCTAACACCATTAAAGCGCCGCGGAACCGCGGCCGTACCATGGCTTACGCGGCAGTTCCGCGGCTGTATGTTGACATTGGGGACTCATTTTTCTATAGTAACGTCCGTAGGTAATTATGCTTGCTTCTGGGAATTTTTAATTATACTCAAGTGTTGAGTTTTCTGGGATGTATTGGGGACTCGTTGATTCGATCAGATAATTTAATTTCGTTTAAGTTTTTTGGGATAATTTTAGAACGTGTTAAAAAGTATCTATAACTCACTTTTTCCCCTGCCGGAAAATTTCCAAGCGTTGGATTTTTCCGTAGTTTAAGAACGTTCTAAGTCGTGCAAGTAACGCGGTGGACTCTTTAGAAGAACACAAACCTTAACTCGATTATATGACCGTTTGAACCGCCTCTGAACCTTAGGGTTTGGGGCAGTACGGCGTTGCCACATGTGAGGCGTTGGCTTGACCCTTCTACGGCTGGACCATTGATACCGTGGCATGTGGTGGATATTTTAAAACTAATTTCAAGTGTTGAGAACTTTTTGGGAAATCTTGGGTGTTTGTTTATTCGATCGGAAAGTTTAACATTGTCTGTTTATTTGGAATGTGATACAATATTTGGAATCCACATGTAGTTATGAGATAACTAATTTGAATGTTATAAATCTAGCAGTTTAGTCTTAGATGATCGGTTGCCACGGGATTTTGATGCGATCAAAATTCCGTCGCAATCACGTAGCGTACGCGGATACTCGCCGGGTAAACTTAATAGATTGCCACGCCCCATAGCCCCGACCAAGTGACTGTAGAAGAACCCCGTCGCCAAAAGCATCCGTTCGGATGCTCGCGGCAGCGGTGTTCCGCCTTAGTGCACTTCGTCGACGGCATCCGGGGGTGCGTCCGTTTACTAAAGTTTGCGACGAGCATTCGATCAGGATGTCGGGAATCTTGTTGAATTGCCCGACTAGATTTTGAAAAGTGTTTTCAAGATTGAGACTAAAATGCGGGGTTTATAATTGTTAGGCATGCGATGTCTAAGGAATTCATTTGGTTAGGCATACGATGTCTAAAGAGGTTGCGGATTCCAACTGTTGTAGTTTTACACTTTCTTTTCTGTAACCGTAAGCGTAGTATGTGGTGCATCACCGGCTTCGTTGCTATACATCAACGACAATCGGGATACGCATACTTGCTTATGTTGATGATATGAGATATTATGTGTTGCTGTGATATGTTATATTAGATTGTCGTGTTCTGAATAGCCGGGGGTTTTATGTGAGATGAGGGTTTTTATTTTCATTCATGTAAAATTCATTGTATGTAATATTCTTTTATTGGGGTACTTCCGGGCTGAGAATGATATCTCCATTGTATATTATTTACTTTTCCGTATTAGGTAGACCCAAGGTGGGGAGCATAAGTAACCGGGTTCTGGGGTCCAGTGGGAGACCATCTCGAGGAGTCGATGTAGGGTTCCTAGGCACTCTCAAGAGGTCTCACAAGGCATCAACCATGCCAATTTCAAATTTTACGGTGCCGAGAAACCCTAGACTACGGATCGTTAACTAGATGTCTAGGCGAAAGATGCAACTAGTAAACTACTTTACTAAGAGAACGGAAATACAACCTTTGTAGATCCGGTGCTCCACCTCCATAGCTCCGCGATGAAGTCCCCTTGCTGTACAAAATAAATCCCGGGCTCTAGCGTTGGCTTCATCGGAGAAATGGGCGGGCAAGGTCGTCGGTTTCGTGCCGAAGATGATCTACGTCGAGGCATCACAAGATCAAGCTCCCACTTCACCAAGTCATGAAACTTGTGAAGAAAACACACTCTACTACTTGGCAAGAGGTAGAGGATGAAGAAATAGGAAGTGGGTTCACTTTAGAATTGGATTTCTCACTCATTTTCAAGAGTTGCCATTGATGGAGGAAGGTTTCTTCTTCAAGTGAAGAAAAAGAAGAAGATGATAATAATATGATAAGTTATTTTGAAAAGAATAATAAAAATGATTCTTATCATAAAATTAACCATGGTAATGTGTAGAGAATAAACTAGGGTTAGTTGGAATGGTTAGG
The DNA here is from genome assembly GCA_030015575.1 of Agapanthus africanus. Taxonomy (NCBI): domain Eukaryota; kingdom Viridiplantae; phylum Streptophyta; class Magnoliopsida; order Asparagales; family Amaryllidaceae; genus Agapanthus; species Agapanthus africanus. Next base: position 139,447,521 of record CM057346.1, on the reverse strand, counting down.
GTTAAGGATGAGATAAGAATGGTGGACTAGGTCAAAGCTTCATGAAGCTTCAACTAAACTACAAATAAAGCCACCATTCTTTTCCTATCATTTCCAAAATGAATAAACAAATAAATAAATGATTAAGAAAATGAAAAACAAAACCCTAACCATTTAAATAACCATGGTTTAATCTTTACACAAACTCAAGTAAGCATGTATCATCAAACATGATACAATCAAGTGCACAAAAGTATATCACATATACAACTTGTGAACTTCAAGTGAGAAAATCCATTTAAAGTGAACCAATACTAGTTAATGCAAAGTAATATATCAAATATATAATTATACATTAAATCATTAAATCAACACTTGATTTAACGATCCGGTCATATCGCATATAACCGACTAGTATCCTATGCATCGGCTTATCGAATCAATACTTGATTCGATAACTAGGTTATATCGCATATAACCAATCGATACATTTATCGCGAGAATGAAATACGGTATCACATACACGCATGATTCTCGGTCAGGCACATATCTCATATGCGCTCCTATTTCGTTTCGCTTGAGCCAGGAAACCTCTGTGTAGGACTCTAAAGACTCGTCAATACGCCGGCAGCAGATGATGATCATATCAAACACCCACAAGCCGCAAGCGGTCTGCTAAAAGTAACGGTCACCCGGGTATTGAGCGATCAGAAGATCGACGAGCAAGCCCGCTCACACTCCTGTGAATCCAACCAGTAACACTTACCGTACAGTCCGGTCTGATCGTCTGATATGTCGCATATCTCGTCTAGGGATGGTAAACGTCAGACCCCAATAGCTCGATAAGTCGTGTCGATATGAGGTCTATAACAATTCGAAAAACTACTGGTAACACTTACCAGTAAATCTCAGCAACCCTGGCCAGGGATTTCCTGTTATAGCCAATCGAACACAGCGCAACATCAACTCCCTATACCGGGAGAGACGAATCCCCTCCTATCGCTCATTGCCTTCATGTGATTCGGGACTGTACCCAAAAACCACCGTTTTGCATGCCCTCTTGGACGTGGTAAGATGGAAATCAAAGCACAGTGGGAACCACACAAGACTCTATGACTATCTCGGGTTAACAGACTACTCTATACCAGTGTCACCAGAGAACTGCCATCTGACGTAAGGTATAATACCATCTGGGAGTTCTCGGCGAGTCCGTCCAGTGTACCCAGTCTCCACTGAGCACCCGTATATCATCTCTGATGTCAAACACTAATGGATATGGGATCATCCATCGCCCATCTGTATGGATCGAGAAGGTATACGCTAGTCTACTCTGGTATATCGATGCCCCGTCTCGATACACCCACGACTAGGGACTTTGAAGGATGTACTTACGGACTACCCTGTCCCCACTAGTATGATCTGCATCATAGTCCAGGTAGTCAAGTACACATCCTAAGGGCTTTACCAACATGTAACAGAGAGACAATCAGTGTACACGTTAAGGTAAAGAGTAACCAGATAGCATACTATCATGTCGAGCAAGAAAGTCCTCCCTATATATGTCCCAGCATCCACTACAATATACATCCTATGTACAGTAATGGCCTCTAGGGCATACATATAACTAACAGTCGAGACCGGGTCTCCTAACCCTAGAATTGGCAGTATTGCTTGCCGCTCTCGTAGGGGTCTAGGGATGTGGGTTTGGCTATTCATCGCGACCGTGGAATCCGTGTTTTATACAGGCTCATATTAAAACACGGATGTCCTAGTATATCCAATATTTTATATGTGTTCTTCTGCTGCAATGTTCTGTGATGAGATCATATTACTGCCTGAGACGAATGTTTATATTGTATATATGAGATATATATTATATATTGATTTATTTCGTTTCATATATGATGCTTGTGAAGCATAATAAAATGGGACTTCATTAATGAGATTAATGAAATAAAAGAAATCTAAAGATGTTGTAGAAACTTGTTTTAAAACTGGTAGCTCTAGTTCTTGCTTTGCATAGCGGTGTTCCTTGTAGAACATCCAGCACCTTATTCGATAAGGAAAGAGCCGAGATCCCTTCACCGGGAGTGACCTCTTTAGCGAAACTAGCAGATGCTACAAACTCGGTTTGTCTTTTGATTGCTTCTAGAGTTTTTGCTTTGCATAGTGGTATATATGATATACCCTGCACCTTATTCGATGAGGAAAGAGCCGACGATCTCTTCACCGGGAGTGACCTCTTTAGCAATACTAGAAAAGGCCTAAAAAACACTCCATTTAAAATCACTCGATTCTACAACGATATCAAGTTCATTACGCAAAGGGTTTTCTTAAAAACCCGTCATAGCCCTCCGTCATTTCAGATAAGTACTACTTAGTATTCGTGCTGCGGTAGTTTGGCATTCGTCAAGGCGTAGTGTACGGTAGCTAACTAGTGCTTATCTGCTAGCATACGATGCGATTGGATTAGGGTATTCGTACGGCGTTGTTTAGCATTCGTCAAGGGTCGTGCGGGTGGGTTTAATTCAATCAAGAAATGTACGGGTTGAACTTGACTATTGGACTATGGGTTTTTTGGCATTCGTCAAGGTCATAGAACGCTAGGGGTAAAATATTATTGGGAATTTCAAGTGTTGAAATTTGCAATGAGATTGCATACCTTCTATAAGATAGTTGGATCCCGATACCCACTGCGAGTAAGAGTTACTCTTGGGAGAGTTTTACACATTACAATTAGCCGATCGAGTAGGTGTCTAGAAAGGTGTTAACGGGGTTACGTCCCTGGGAAAACAAGGTTTATTTTAATTAGGTCCGTGCGATAGCACGGGGAACCTCCCTCAAAGTACCGGCACTGGCCTGGCTGAAAGATTGGTGAACTTGTAGGGTGTAATTAATCCCGGCTATTCTTTCCTTTTAGGGTTTGAAGGAAGATTTGACTAAAACAGTGGGAGACATCCTGATTAGATATATTAATAACCAATCTAATCTTGCAAGAGCATACGCTGAGTGTTTTCTTCTATCTCTCTCCTGGTAGCGACCATGTCACGCCTTAATCAAGATTATAATACGGATGTATTGACTGAACCCGCTTGTTATACTGTGCTAAGGAACGTTGGTCCCACTCCAACTTATAATTGTTATAAGAGAGAGCAGGAAATAGGGGATTACCAGAATTCCCGTGCCGGCCAAACGAAGAAAGTGCATGCTGATGCATCTTCTTCGGGTGTGTTCATTACACAGAACTGTTTCTCAATATCCTTTACATCCTGGGTATTTGATACCAGATCAGGATCCCGCAAATGTAATCTGTTACATGGGCTACAGAAAGGTAGAGGACTGAGAACGGGTGATAAGTTTCATGAGATAGAAACGGTGCAAGTGTTGCAGCCAAGTCTATTGGTAGTTATCACCCTGTATTAGCATATACATTGATTCTGAACGAATGTTATTAGATACCGAACCTGATATACAACATCATATCAGTCTCTTTATTATTAAAGAAGGTTATAATTTTTTATTGTTTGGATAATGTTTTGAACATTTTCTATATCAAGAGTTGATCGGTTCAGGCACGTTATCTAAAAGCAAAGACGTTCTAAATCAAACTACAATTCTTAGTATACAGAACACACACAAGAGGAAGAGTTCAGAAATGAACAAATCCTTCTTGAGGTATTGTAGACTAAGTTATATCAATGCGACCTGACTAGCTAAGTTACATTTAGATGCATATTTAAATTAGTTTGAATTTACATCTTGTGAAACTTGCTGGTCATGTCACAAAGATAAGATGACCACAACTCTGTTTATTGGAAACAGAGAAAGAGTTAGTGAACTCTTGGGATTGATACATGATGATGTATGTAAGGTCCCCTGTCTACACATGCCAAGACCGGTTCTTTATACTTCATTACATTCACTGTTTATCTCTCAAGATTCGGACAAATGTTCCTGTTGAAACACAAGTCTGAACCTTTTGAGAAATTCAATGATTATAAGTTAGAAATAGAGAACCAAAAACGGGTATAAGTATTATGTCCTTTGATGAGATCAAGGAGGAGAATACTTGAACATGGAATTCCTGGACTTTTCTAAAGGAGAATGAGATTCTCTCTCAGCATTACTCCTCCGTATACACCACAGCATGTCGGTGTATCGGGGCGGAGCAAATACACCCTATTTGATATGGTGCGCTCTATGATGAGTACTACTGAGTTTTCTATTTCCTTTTGGGAGTTATGCAGTTGAGAAGCTGCATACCTATTGAATAGGGTTCCAATCAAATCAGTTGCCTACCACTTCATATGTGATATAGAATGGGAAGAGCCCATATCTTAAGTATGTTAAGATTTGGGGTTGTCTGGCCTATGTCTAAAAAGCAAAATCCGGACAAGCTTGAGGCAAAGTCAGATCTGTGGAAGTTTGTTGGATATCCCAAGCATATGCAAGGGAATATCTTCTACCTAACCGAGGAACAAAAGATATTTTGTTTCCCAACATGCCACCTTTGTGAAAGGGAATTTTTTGTGGAAAAATTAGTGGTCATGAGGTAGAATTGGAAGGATTTCCAGCTATACAAATTACAGCAGATGATTTGGTAGAACCAAAGGATTCAATAGATTCTAACGAACCTCAGCCTCTCCGCCGATCTAGTAGGGTTCCTCACCCACCTGAGAGATACTTCAGTTTCTCTGTGACAGTGGGAGCGAGGATTGCATCATGAGATGATGACCCAACTTATTTCCAGCAGGCCATCAGGAGTGGGACTCTGTAAGAATGGCTGGATGCTTAGCAATCTGAGATGGAATCCTTATACACCAATAAAGTATGGACTTTGGTTGCTTTATCTGAAGGGTTAAATCCCCATCAGGAGCAAGTATATCTTGAGAAGATTACTTGGTGTACATGGAAAAGTTGAGACATTCAAAACTATGCTTAAGTCCATCCAGATCCTACTTGCCATGGCTACATTCCATGACTACGATATCTGGCGGTTGGGTGTCATGACTGCTTTTCTAAATGTTGATTTAGAAGAAAGCGTCTATAAGTACACAACCAGAGGGCTTCGTAGACAGTGGGAGCAGCGGAAACGTGTGCAAGATGTTTTATGTGATAAAGCAGGTATCTCGGAGTTAGAACGTCTGTTTTGATGTGGTAGTCAAAGAGTTTGACTTCATCAAAATGGTAGATGAACCTTGTATATACAGAAAGGTAGTAGAGAGTATGGTGGTAATCCTCGTAGAGTATGTGGATGACATACTCTTGATAGGGAAGGAGTTTCCTATGCTACGCTCGGTCAATCTCCGCTTATCACAAGGATTCTCCATATAGGATCAAAGTGATACCTCCTAAATCCCCGATTTTACATCTATAAGATAGATCTAATTGGATGTTAGGATTCTCACTAGTTGTAGTGAGAAGGTATCAATCGATCCTGGGGAGAATCACTGGAAAAGTTCCAGGGTGATAAGGATGACTGAATGTCAGTCGCAGGCATTGTCTTTACCCCCAGTGGAGGGATGGTATGTTGGAAGAGTTCCAAACTAGATACCGTGACTTACTAGAAGATTAAAGGCAAGATACATCGTTACTAAGGATACTACCAAAGAGGCAGTCTGGATATATATAGTTCATGAGATGAACTTCGTTCCAACCATTGTGTGACAATGGAGTTATGGCTTTGGCCTAGGAACCCCCGTCCAATCAGAAATCCAGATATAATTCTTAGGCAGTATCACCTGATCATGGAGATGGTTGATCTCCAGGGAGATCCAGGTTAGGAGAGTAAACACAGAGGACAACAGCGCGTATCCACTCACAAAGGCATATTTCCCAGTAGAGACTTTTATGGGATGGTTGAGTATGAGATACTTCAACCACAGCCGATTGTTGGGTATGAGACACCACAACAGAAGGCCCCAGTGCAAGTGGGAGATTGTTAGTTATATGTATGCCCTAGAGGCCATTACTGTACATACGATGTATATTGTAGTGGAAGCTTGGACATATATAGGGATGACTTTCTTGCTCGACATGATAGTATGCTATCTGGTTACTCTTTATCTTAACATGTACTCTGATTGTCTCTTTGTTACATGTTGATAAAGCACTTAGGATGAGTACTTGACTACCAGGACTATGATGCAGATCATACTGGTGGGGACAGTGTAGTCGCCAAGTACATCCTTCAAATGTTCCTTGTCGTGGGAGTACCGAGATAGGGTATCGATACTCCAGAATAGACTAGCGTATGCGCTTCTTGACCTATATGATAGGCGATGGATGATCCCATATCCATTGATGTTTGACATCAGAGAAGGTATACGGGGGCTCAGTGGAAACTAGGTACACTGGACGGACTCGCCGAGAACTCCCAGATGGTATTATAGCTCACGTCAGATGGCAGTTCTCTGGTGACACTAGTACAGAGTAGTCTGTAGACCCGAGATCGTCATAGAGTCTTGTGTGATTCCCACTGTGCTTTGATTTCCATCATACCACGTCCAAGAGGGCATGCAAAAAGGTGGCTTTTGGGTACAGTCCCGAATCACATGGAGGCAATGAGCGATAGGAGGGGATTCGTCTCTCCCGGTATAGGGAGTTGATGTTGCGCTGTGTTCGATTGGCTATAATTAGAAATCCCTGGCCAGGGTTGCTGAGATTTACTGGTAAGTGTTATCAGTATTTTCTCGAACTGTTATGGAGCTCATATCGACACGACTTATCAAGCTACTGGGGTCTGACGTTTACTACCCCTAGGCGAGATATGCGACATATCAGACGAAGAGACCGGACTGTACGGGAGTGTTACTGATTAGATTCACAGGAGAATGTACATGCTTGCTTGTTGATCTTCTGATCGCTCAATACCTGGGTGGCTGTTACGTTTAGCTGACCGCTTGCAGCTTGTGGGTATTTGATATGATCATCACCTACTGCCGGCGTATTGACGATTCTTTAGAGTCCTACACAGAGGTTTCTTGACTCAGGCAAAACGGAGTAGGAGCACATATATGATATGTGCGGGACCGAGAACAATACATGTATGTGATACCGTATTAGATTCTCGCGATATGAGATATCGGCTGGGTATATGTGATATAGCCGGGTCATTAGATCAAGTGTTAATTCGATGAACTGATACAGATTATATTTGTCGGTTATTTATGAAATAGCCGGATTATCGGATCAAGTGTTGATTCGATAATTTAATGTATAATTATATATTTGATATATGAAATTACATTAACTAGTATAAGCTCACAAAAAGATTCTTTTTCTCACTTGGGTAATACATTGATATATATGCGATATATGTTAATTGTATTATTTTATTTTATTACAATAAATATTGTATATGTGATATATAATATTGTAACATGTTAGGGTTATTAATGCAACGTGATTAATGGAGATTAAACATCATTAAGGTTTGATTTGGGTTAACTTTTTCTAGAAGTTTCTAGAAGGTTTTCTTTTGTTTTTGCAAAGATATTTTGTAAAGATATTTTTTGTATGATATTTGTTAACCCAACTCAACCCTTGACCATGGTTCATTCTCTACATGGGTTAAGTTATCATACTTAACCCATGGTTACATTTCTAACCTCAACACAATTCATTATTCATCACAAAAGAAATGGTTCTTCTTCTTCCTTCTCTTTTTCAATGGAAAATCTTTCTAGCTTTTTCATTAGTGATAATTTTGAGTGAGATTAAGAAAACAAATGAGAGCTAAATTCTTACTTCATCATCCTAATCTATCCTAGCCATTTAGATTAGGGTGTTCACTTCATTTGTGAGTGAGAGCTTGTGTTAAAGAAACTTCAAGGTAGATCATCTTAGTTATCGAAGATCGGAAGCAAGTTTGCATCATTCTCTTCGTGGAGCCTCTCTAGAGTCCGGGAACTTAATGATCGCAGTGAAGGGACCACAACGCAGAGCTTTAACAGTGAAGGAATGGACTACAAAGGTTGTAATCCCTAACTCTTAGATGTAAAGTTGTTTACATGCTTTGTTTCGCCTAATCTCTAGTTTAAAGATCTTGGTTAGGGTTGTTCGGCACGTCTAAATGTTGAATCAGGCATGGTTGATGCCTTATAGACCCTTGTAAGAGTGCCTAGTAATCCTATACGCATAGCACGTAGCTAACCAGTCCGTGCCCCGGAGAACGTTAAAGTCCAACATCTTTAGAAGGAACAAATCGACGGACGAATCTCTATCTCCTACCCAATTGGCACATGACCGAAACACATGTCATGCAACCAAAGGATCGCTAACAAGAGTGAGCACAACAAACGGCTGATCTAGTATAAACAACTCTCGGCCCAACCATGACGCGAAGTGTGTAGAACAAACGAGTGCATAGATCCCGAATTAAACAAACATGCGCATCAAAAGAATATGCGGAAAAGATTACCTGAAAACTCTGCATTGGACGCCCGCGCGTCCCGATGAGTAGAAGCAAATGCTCGTGCCTGTCCTCTACCTGCAACAGGCAGTCCTCCTCCTCTGCCATCCTGTACACTCGGAACAAATCCTCCGCGACCACGACCTCTCTGAACAAAAGTCTGACGCGGATCAACAACAGGCGCAAAAGACGACTCTCCCTGAGGTGAAGGCGGTAAAGTAACATATGGTACTGCTGTCCTCCTCTGGCGTACCAAGGTACAATCTCTGACGAGGTGATGGAAACTCCCGCACCGGAAACATCTATTCGATGGTTGCTGATCCTCCTGGGGATATGAGCTAATCAACTGGCCTCATCCCAAACCTCTGCTACTCCCGCGACACAAACGAAATCTGTCACGGCGACTAAGCCTCTGTCTCTAGGATGATACACCTGTACGAGCCCTCCTCGGTCTCGGAACTCCCAAGTCTCGGGAAGACGCCCCTTAGCTAAACGGGCTGCATCCACTGCTGCTGCATACGTGACACAATACTGTGTGCTGATAGTAAGGAATAACTGGGTAACAGGGGTGGCAACCTCCTGTTGTTGCACTCGACTGGACTCAACCAACGATCTCATCATCTGGCGCAAGTCCTGCATATCTTCCTCAAGTCTCGCGATACGATCTATCGAAAGTGGATTAAACAGCTCCAGAACAACAAGCGTACCGTCCCGGTCAGTCCTCGTCCCAAACGAGTCAACTTTGACCTCGGCTCTTGCTGCCTCTCTCTGAGCCCTCATAGTCATCGGTGGCAAAAGGCTATAAATGGAAATAGGATTCGATATGAACACGGAAATCGAATCACAAGGATATGTATCATCAAGGAAGGAATTTCAAGCAATTAGTACTTAGGTCATTTTAGGCGGAGTACCGTGTCGTAAGTATGCTGCGGACATACACACGCTACATTACTCAGCTTAAGCTACCTACTCCATCATACCAAGATCATCCTACACTCCGAAAGGTAAAACCTAGCGCTCTGATACCAACTTTGTCACGACCCGAAATTTGGCACGTGACGGCCCTTAAATTACGCAACGTCTACAGGCGTAACGCAATTTAAGTAAGCCGAAAACCCAGCAATCTAAACCATCAAAAGTAGTAAGTGATAAGAACATTGTTAAAACTTTTGAAAATCTCGAGTATAAATTCTTTAAAGTCCAATTTATTTTCTTAAAAATTTTGGCAGCACCTCCTTTGTAAAAACTAACCCCAAAAAGGGGTACATACAAATATATAAGTAAAGCATCCCCAACGGGAGCAAAAACCACGCCCAAAGGCGGAAACAACCACCACAGCAGATATACGACGCCGTAGCGAAGAAATAAAAGACGATATAAATGAAACTGCATAAAAGACATCCTCACATCTCGTCTCTAAGTCAATATATGAAAGTGGTAGATGGAGAGTACTAGATACAACGAATATAAAATAAGCCATATCGGATAACCGCAAAACCTACCTATAGCAAAACTGAGCCCAGTCAGCCCTAGCGGTATCCGCTGCAAAAGATGATAAGATAGATGAAAGCCCTACCTCTGACTGCTCTGAGGGACAACCTGTACAACCCTGTGGCACAACGGGGGTGATTTGCCAACTCATGAATATTAAATAACATATGCAGGTAATCTCAAGTATACGCGTACTGCGCTAATCTATCACATGCAAGCTAATAGCAATAAAATAGCAATATGTATATGCAACAGTCATGAAGGGTACTCTATCAGGTACTACTAATACATGAAGCAATGCATATCAATAAATGCGGAGTATGGGATAAAACATGTCATCCTCACGTAATCCTCATCATGGCAGGACCAGTGTCCATCAAGACAATTTATATCCCAAATTTTCTCAAATCAGCCACCAAATTGGCCTTTATATCCTATAAGTCTCATATATCCTGAATGTCCAATGCCAAGTAAATCTCATGTAATGAATAAATATATTTGCAAGATTATTATGATGACGTATATAAATTAGATATGTATACATATATATTAGCGTCCCATTCCACTAATATATAAATATATATATATATATATATAGAGAGAGAGAGAGAGAGAGATATATAACAGCGTCTCATTCCACTGTTATATATACTTAGGAGTAAAAATATCATGAAAACAAGTGTCTAGTATCGACACATAAATACTCATATCCATACGTTCCTCGAATCGTAAGTGTCCGGTATCGACACTCGTGATCCATGTATCGGTCTTTCTCATATTCATACGTTCCTCGAATCGTAAGTGTCCGGTATCGACACCCGTGATCCACGTATTGGTCTTTCTCATATCTATACGTTCCTCGAAACCCAAGTGTCTCACCTCGACACTTGTGTTCCACGTATCGGTATATACGTCCTCCGAATCTTAAGTGCCCTAACATCGACACTCTCGATCCCGTATCGGTTTAAAACAAATCTCTGAGTGGATGCATCCAAATATCAAGTAAAGAATAAGAATACTTGCATAATTTCATGAAACCACCACGGTCCTCAAATCCAGAAAACATCATGTGAAATCCATATCTCAATGCGAAATTCCATGAATATAACATATGCAACATAAAACAGTAATGTGAGAATATGAAGGAAAAACCGTTATCTAACTGCAACAAGTTATTATATATTATGCGGTTTCTAATTTCTTCAAGTCCATACAACATCAAATAAATGTGAACATATAGCTATAGCCAGGTATACATAACCACGTCGACATAGCAAGATATGTGCATCTACCTATCAATAATGATATAATACCCTCCAGGTATATGTACAAGTATGCATGCATGATATACACGTAGCTATGTCTCATATATGTATATACCAATCACTAATGGTACAATACCATATAGGTATATAGGTAACTAGCATGTAGGCATGTCAAGGCATATGTGTAAGTATGTAGGTATACAGGTATGCTATATGTCATATGCACAATAAAAATAAAGATTTTGTCCGAAGTCCCTAGCCAATATAATATCACTTATCCATAGGTGTTGTGCGTGTCATGGCAATTATTGACGGTGTGAGTGGCATACAATCAGTGCTCGTGCAACATGAACCGTCAATAATAGTGCAGTGTCCAAGGGTACAAGTCTAAGCACAACAAGTAATAATATGCAATGAAGTTTTATACACAATCTCTATATGTGCAATATAAACATGCGGCTAATATCATATCATATCTAGCCCTGACGCATAACGCCATACTGGCGATTCTCCTGTAGATGTTAAATCTACTTACAGATGATCCTGGGGCTAAGTAAAGCCAACCACTCGCTTTCCCTTCTTCGCAGCGGCCGAAGTCCCTGCCTGTGTCCCTAAGATCATAAAACAACATAACGAGTGTATATTAGCAATCGACCAATAACACGTACCAGCTACGTTTGAACGACGCATCAACTCCAAACATACTCTCAAGTGTTCGTCTAGTGGCTAACGCACGTAGCGACACTACGAAACTAACCCAAGAGTAACAGATACACAAAGACATGAACCGTATCGGATAACGTAACGCGCGTAATTGAAATACTAGAAACTAGCAAAGTGATCCCTGATTTTGCTACATAACAATTTATAAAACTTGCACATACCACAAGACCACACACAACCCCAGATACCCCAAGACCAAAACACACAACCCAAACCCCCACTTGTAAGTCTACGGCAGCGCCCCGGCCGTCAATCCGAGGCCAAACGCGGAACAAAAACTTTTATGAGCTGGCGCTAACGCAGATATTCATCCGGATCGTGCCATTAACACTAAACTAGGAAACTACAAAAAGATAGAATGGCTATACCAATCGATCCATGTCCTTCGGTCTTTAGCCATCATCCCACACTCCTCGCGGCATCTCCGATCTCGCTCAATCTCCGGTCTCCTCGTCGAAGTGGCACCATGCCAACGAATCTTTATACGGGCTCCCACTTCAATCCGAAGCAACTCGTACATGATGTTTGCTAACCGACATGTCCAAGATTGAAGTAGAGAGAGTGTAGAATACTTTTTCTCAAGACACCCAAAGAATTGTGTGGAGGTAAATGAAGTTGCCATAGAATAGAGATGAAGTGAGCTAAGGATTTTGAAATGAGAACAATTTTCCTTACCCTAAAGAAAATGGGCTCGGCCACAATTTATGTTCACTGGGAAAATGGGGGGGATGAGCACAAGGAAGAATGTGGTGACCATTAGAAAAAAAAATCTTACAAAAGATCTTAAGCTTTGACAAAAGAAATTAATGCAAAAGACACCTTGCAAAAACGCCAAACCATTCTAGAACCCATGGCAGTTGCTGGAGCCCCGGTCACCATAGAAATCCCCCTCCCATCAAAATATTCTACACTAACAACAAAAGCATTTATTGCAAAAAAACACCTCACAAGAAAACCCATCCATCTGGAAGCCCACTGATATGGACAGCCAAGGATTAAAGAAAATCCGCAACATCGCTTAATTAACACTAATCGAAATCATAAGGCGTTACAGTACCCTCGTTGTTGTATAGGTTGATAGAATCCCTAATTGTTTAATGCCGCCGTACGATGGATTACCGTACATGATGAGTTTACCTGTTGGTTTATCCATACCCTTGATTAGAGGATGCCGTACGATAGATTATACCGTACGTGATGTTGTGAGGCTGGATGTCAATTGATAGATTCACCGACTCGGATATATTGTAGATATGTATACCATGTAGCGTTTGATATTCGCATTGCATTATACATACCTGTGCTAGTACACCTACACCGTTATCGATGATGCGTATGTTACACCTACACAGATTAGCCGGCTCACACACTTTCATTATCGATAATTGCTATGTCACTACACAGTAGAATTGCTACACCATGCCATGATATACTTGCTATGTTCATATCATTGTTCCACGTTGCATGAGATATACAGATATGCTTACCTTCTGTTATATGTCGCATACCTACATACTTACACATATGCCTTGCTATGCCTACATGCTACACATATACCTATATGGTATTGCATCATTATTGACAGGTATATACACATATCTTGCTATAGCCACATGTACATCGTGCAAACATACTTACATGTACACCCACATACCTTACTATAGTTACATATACCCTTATGTGGTATTGTATTGTCATTGACATTGAAACGTTGATTATTGTGTTATTGCGCATATGAAATGCATCATGCATACATGCTTACATGTACATACACATATCTTTCTTTAGTTACATGTACACCTCATATGATGCTTCACTTGATTTCGGAGGAATTGGGAACCACATGATATATTTTTAAACTGGATTCATTTAAAAGAGCGGTTTTCCCTTAATATGCTCATATTGCTGTTTTATGTTGCATACATCAGATTTCATGGATTTATGCATTGAGATATGGATTTCATGTGATTTATGGATTTAAGAACCGTGGGAGTATTTTCAAGAATTTGTGTATTGTTTGAAAACCCGGTTTCTCTTGATATGATATTTCAGTGCGTCTACCATGAGTTTTCTTGGTTCTGAGACTTATGTTAAATACCCGATTCGAGGAGCGGTAGGCACCGTCTGCGGGTATATGGTGGACCCTGTATGGTTCCCCAGGGGAAGAGGTGATTTTCTTGGTATAGACGATGAGCCTGGCAGGAAGGCTAGTACTTACCGGTGATAGTATTTGGACTCGACGGTTATCGTGGGGATACCGACTGGAGTTATGTACGGACATGACATCAGGGCCAATCATGGTGACGGCGCCTGACAGATGAGTATTTATGTGTCGATACTGGACACTAGTTTTCATGATGTTTCGAGTGTCGATGTTGGACACTCAGGTTCCATGATTTTGATGTGTCGTTGAGGGACACACACACACACACATATATACATACATACACAGGCATATGTTTTCATGATGTTTCGGGTGTCGATATTGGACACTTAGGTTCCATGACACTTACAGATTTGAGGGCCGATCTGAGGATGCGGTGCCTGAGTTATGAGGATTTACGTGTCGATGTTGGACACGGGTTTCATGATATTTCGAGTGTCGATACTGGACACTCAGGTTCCATGATTTTGATGTGTCGCGAGGGACACACGTTGATTTATATCCTCATATTTACCTGCATATGCTTTCATGATATTTACATGCATGATGTTGTTGTGTCATTGCTTGACACGTAGATGAGATCCACATGCATACAAGCATTGATTTTGGTTGGATGATATCCACTTGCTGATAGGCATTGATTATGTTGTTGGCACATATGCAGACACGGTCACCCTAGATATCATAGTATTACCTTTATGATATAGTTGACCTAGGAACCGTTGTTTATTTTGATTTCTACCTGATGATGTTTTCTACTCACGAGTTGGCAACTCACCCCCGTTGTGCCACAGTTCTTGCAGGTTGACCTCTTGGATCAGTAGCGGCATCGCTGGCACACAGCTGCTTTCGGATGATTTGCTTTGGGTAGGTGGTACATGTTGGATCGTGCCACTCTTGTATTATTATTCCTGTTGTATCTAGTCCACTCCATCAAATCAGAAACTAGTATTTGTATAAGTAATAAAACTTAGCAAGACTTGTAGTTGCGGGACTTGAGCGATGGGTTTTATGTTCGCTTAGTGGGTTTGATGTCTTGCTTTACTTTATTCCTTGTGTGGATCTTCGCCGTTGGGCGTCGTATTCGTATATTCTGTCTTGCGTGGTTGTGACCCCGCCGATTGGCGAAGAGCTAGCTCCCGCTTAGGGATGCCAATATATTGTTGTATATCTGTTTTGGATCAAAATATTCGAGGGAGGTGCTGCCCGAAATTTTAAAAAAGGGGTTTAGATTTCTGGGTTTCATCTTACTTAATTTACGTTGCGCCTTTAGACGTTACGTGATTTAAGTGCCGGTCACGGACTAAATTCGGATCGTGACAAAGTTGGTATCAGAGCGCTAGGTTTAACCTTAGTTTGAGTTTAGGTTTGACTATGTGGAGTCTGGGGTGTAATCTATTTCGGAACCTAGGCTTGACCGTACAGAACTTAGACTTGAACAAGGGGGTATTAGATCCGAACTTTCGTTACATATGCTGACCTTGATTGATGGAGTAGGTAGCTTGAGTAGAGTGACGTACCGTACGTATGTTCCGCGGTATATTTATGATACGATACTCGACTTAAGAAACCTTAGGATGTACTGTTAGTTGTATGTATGCCCTAGAGGCCAGTATTGTATAGATGTTGTATATTATATTGGATGCTTGGACATATATAGAGATGAATTTCTTGCTCGATATGATAGTATGCTATCTGGTTACTCTTTATCTTAACATGTATACTAGTCTCTTTAAACTGTCTTATGGTTACATGTTGGTAAAGCCCTTAGGATGTGTACTTGACTGCCTGGACTATGATGCAGATCATACTAGTGGGGACATGGTAGTCCATAAGTACATCCTTCAAGGTCCCTAGTCGTAGGTGTATCGAGACGGGGCATCGATATACCAGTGTAGACTAGCGTATACGCTTCTCGACCCATGAGATGGGCGATGGATGATCCCATATCCATTGGTGTTTGACATCAGAGATGGTATACGGGTGCTCAGTGGAGACTGGGTACACTGGACGGACTCGCCGAGAACTCCCAGATGGTATTATACCTCACGTCAGATGGCAGTTCTCAGGTGACACTTGTACAGGTTAGTCTGTAGACCCGAGATCGTCATAGAGTCTTGTGTGATTCCCACTGTGCTTTGATCTCCACCTTACCACGTCCATGAGGGCGTGCAAAACGGTGGTCTTTGGGTACAGTCCCGAGTCACATGGAGGCAATGAGCGATAGGAGGGGTTTCGTCTCTCCCGGTATTGGGGGTTGATGTTGCGCTGTGCTCGATTGGCCGTAACAGGGAAGTCCCTGGCCAGGGCTGATCAGAGATTTGCTGGTAAGTGTTACCAGAAGTTTCTCGACCCGTTATGAGCCTCACATCGGCACGACTTATCGGTTATTGGGGTCTGACGTTTACCACCCCTAGACTTGATATGCGACATATCAGACGAGGAGACCGGACTGTACGGGAAGTGTTGCCGATCGGCTCGACGGGAGTTGTAGCAGGTTCGCTTGTTCTCTTCTGATCGCTCAATACCCGGGTGGCCGTTACGTTTAGCTGACCGCTTGCGGCTTGGGGGTGCTTGATATGATCATCACCCACTGCCGGCGTATTGACGAGTCTCAGAGTCCCATAATGGAGTTTCCTAGTCCAGGCGAAACGTTGTGGTGCGCGTATGCGATATGCGCATGGACCCGATTAAAATGCGCGTATGGGATACCGTATATTGATCGGGCCGCTAGCTTTTGGTAGGGGTCATATGAGATATGGCCGGATTGGTAAATCAAGTGTTGATTTATCATTTAACCATTAGTTGCTCACTAGAAATCCTTTCTTGTGTTGGAATGGATGTATGAATGCATGTATGTTTTTCTTTCATTCTAGTTTCATGCACATATGGATGTGTATACATACATGCATGCATACATACATTTATCATGGTTGGATATATATGAAAATGGTGGCAATATAAGACTCACACCATGGCATTTTTATGAATTATTATTGTATTTATATTTAAACATAAAAGGAAATAAAAGGTTCATTATTGTTTTCTTCTACACTCTTCTTTTGACCTAACCATTCTCACCCACCTTTTAACCTTTGGTTAATTTCCTTTTGTGTTTTAACTCTAGTACAATAATGATTCAACCATGGTTTGAGATGATAGATGGAAAAGATATATTGATATATTTTTCTATTTTCATAAAGAGATAGAGTTATCGTCTTCTTCAATATTGCCATTATCTTCTTCTTCCTCCTTCATAGCTCTCTAGATTTTTGTAGTGAGCTATATAATCAACAAGTTAGGATTTTGAAGTGAGAAAGAGAACCACAACACCATTCTACACAAGTATAGCCCACTTGTTTAGGGTGTTAACTTGATTCCGTTCACTTGATCGGAGAAAGTCGCAAGCTTGGACAAAGCGGACTCCGGGTGGATCATCGGTGACGTCGAGGAGTTCAAGCGGAGTTTTTCCAACCCCCAAGTAGCCGAGGAGTCTAGCGTAGGGAGCTACAAAGGTTGTACTCTCTAAATCCTAGCTTTCCTTTCATATGTTGATATGGAAATTTTTTCGAAACCCTAATCGATTCTAGGAACGATTCTATGTTCATTAGCTTAGCACCCTAAAGACTACTTATTTGGTTCATGTGATGCTCCCAAACCCTTCATGAGGTGCTATGCTAACCCAACATTGGTATCGAAAACTTTAATACTGTCTGTTTATTCGGAATGTGATGCAATGTGTGGAATTCACATTATAAGACATGAAATACGAGGTATGTGATATTTCGCATTTATTATGTCTAAGGATAATGTGGATTCCAGATATTGCAGTTTTACACTTTCTTTTCTGTGACCGTAAGTGTAGTGTGTCGATATCGCCGGTTTCTTTGCTATACATCAACGACAATTGGGGTACGCATACTTACTTACGTTGATGACATGTGATGTTATGTGTTGCTGGATATGTTATATTGGATAGTCGTGTTCGAATAGCCGGGTTTTTTTTATGTGAGATGAGTGTTTTTCATTTTCATTCATGTAAAAACTTGTATGTAATATTCTTTTATTTGGGGCACTTCCAGGTAGCGGAAGTTGTCACCCTTTGTATATTTTTTACTTTTCCGCATTAGGATAGACCCAAGGAGGGGAGCACAAGTAACCGGGTTCTAGGGTCCAGTGGGAGACCAACTCGAGGAGTCGAGTCCGGGTCTCCTAACCCTAGAATTGGCAGGGTTGCTTACCGCTCTCGTAGGGGTCTAGGGGTGTGGGATTGGCTATTCATCACGACCGTGGAATCCGTGTTTTATACTGGCTCGTATTGAAAACACGGACGTCCTAGTATATCCAATATTTCATATGTTTCTTTTGCTGCGAAATCTGTGATGTGATTCTGTGATGGATATTGTTTATATAGTATATATGATATATTATATAGACGTTACTTATGTTTTACACTCGCGCTAGCCCTGCCCTGCTCTGTCGTTAGTTACCTAACCTAACGGTGCACGAGGGGACATCGAGGCGAATGCGAATGGCATAAGTGTACGTCATATCTATCTGTGATGTTCAGGTATTTAAATGATGGGACTTCATTAATGTGATTAATGAAAGGAAAGAAACCTAAGATGTTGTAGAATCAAATTTTAAATAAAACAGGTAGCTACAGTTCTTGCTTTGCATAGCGGTATATATGATATACCCCGCACCTTATTCGATGAGGAAAGGACCGAGATCCCTTCACCGGGAGTGACTCCTTTAGCGATAACTGGCAGATGCTACACACTCGGTTTGTTTTGATTGCTTCTATAGTTTTTGCTTTGCACAGTGATATATATGATATATCCCGCACCTCATTCGACGAGGAAAGGGCCGACGATCCCTTTACCGGGAGTGACCCCTTTAGCAAAACTGGAAAAGCCTCAAAATCACTCCATTTCAAAACTTCATTTGATTCTACAACGATATCGAGTTCATTACGCAATAGGTTTTCAGAAAAACCTGACGTAGCCCTCCGTCATTTCAGATAAAGACTATTTAGTATTCGTGCTGCGTTTGTTGACCTCTGTCAAGGCATAGTGTGCGGTAGCTAACTAGTAATTATCTGCAAAGCATGTGATGTGATTGGATTAGGGTAGTCGTACGACCTTGTTGACCTCTGTCAAGGGTCGTGCGGGTGGGTTTGATTCAATCAAGAAATGACGGGTTGAACTTGACTAGTGCACTATGATTTGTTGACCTCTGTCAAGGTCATGGCACACTAGGGGCAAAATATTATCGGGAATTTCAAGTGTTGAAATTTGCAATGAGATTGCATACCTTCTATGAGATAGTTGGATCCCGATACCCACTGCGAGTAAGAGTTACTCCTGGGAGAGTTTTGCACATTGCAATTAGCCGATCAAGTAGGTGTCTAGAAAGGTGTCAACGAGGTTACGCCTCTGGGAAAACGAGGTTTACATTAATTAGGTTCGTGCGAAAGCACGGGGGACCTCCCTCAAAGTACCGACACTGGCCTGGCTGAAAGATTGGCGAACCTGTAGTGTGTAATTAATCCCGGCTAGTCTTTCCTTTTAGGGTTTGAAGGAAGATTTGATAAAAAGCAGCGGGAGCCATCCTGATTAGATAAGATAATAACCAATCTGATCTTGCACGAGCATACGCTAAAGTGTTTTCTTCTCTCTCTCTCCAGGTAGCGACCATGTCATGCCCTAATAAAGATAATAATATGGATGTATTGACTGAACCCGCATGTTATGCTGTGCTGGGGAACGTTGGTTCCGTTCTTTCTTATAAGAGTTATAGGAATGAACAGGACATAGGGGAATACCAGGATTCCCATGCCACCTGATTGAAGAAAGTACATGTTGATGCATTTTCTTCGGGTGTGTTCGTTACAGAGAACTGTTTCTCCATTTGCTCTACGTCCTGGGTATTAGATACCGGGTCAGGATCCCATATATGTAATCAGTTACATGGGCTTAGAAAAGGTAGAGAACTTGGAGAAGGTGATAAAGACATTAGAGTTGGAAATGGTGCAATTGTTGCAGCTAAGACTGTCGGGGAATATCACCTTGCATTACCAACTGGTAATGCATTGGTTCTGAACGAATGCTATTACATGCCGAACCTGATATGCAACATTATATCGGTTTCTTTGTTGAGTAAAGAGGGATATAATTTTGTATTACAGGACAATGTTATGAACATTTTCCGTAACCAAAAGTTGGTTGGATCAGACACGTTATGCAATGGCATTTATGTTCTAAATCAATCAACAGTTATGAGCATAACAAACACACACAAGAGGAAGAGTTCTGAACTGAACGAATCCTTCTTATGGCATTGTAGACTGGGTCACATCAATGCGACACGACTGGCTAAGTTGCATAAGGATGGGTATTTGAAACCATTCGAATTTTCATCTTATGACACTTGCCAGTCATGTCTCAAAGGTAAGATGACCAAAACTCCGTTTACGGGACACGGAGAAAGAGTTACCGAACTCTTGGGACTAATACATAGTGATGTATGCGGTCCCATGTCTACACATGCCAGGGATGGTTCTTCGTACTTCATTACATTCACTGACGATCTCTCAAGATACGGACATGTGTACTTGATAAGACACAAGTATGAAGCTTTTGAGAAATTTAGAGAATATAAACAAGAAATCGAAAAACAAACCGGAAAAAGTATTAAATTCCTACGATCTGATCGAGGAGGTGAATACTTGAGCAATGAATTCCTGGACTTCCTAAAAGAGAATGGGATTCTCTCTCAGCTTACTCCTCCGTATACACCACAGCACAACGGTGTATCGGAGCGGAGGAATCGCACCCTATTAGATATGGTGCGCTCTATGATGAGTACAGCTGAGTTACCTATTTCCTTCTGGGGGTATGCGCTTGAGACAGCGGCATACCTATTGAATCAAGTTCCAACTAAATCTGTACCAACCACACCATATGAGATATGGAGTGGGAAGAGACCATGTCTTAAACGAGTTAAGATATGGGGTTGTCTGGCCTATGTCAAAAGGCAAAATCCAGACAAACTCGAGGCACGGTCAGTTCTATGTAAGTTTGTGGGATATCCTAAACATTCAAATGGATATTTATTCTACCACAGTGAACAAAAAAAAGTGTTTATTGCTCAACATGCCACCTTTTTAGAAAAGGAATTTCTTGCAAAAGAGATTAGTGGCTCTGAGGTAGAACTGGAAGAAGTTCCAGAAACACAAACTATAACTGAAGATTTAGTGGAACCACAAGATTCGGTAGTACCCGACGAACCTCAGCCTCTCCGCCGATCTAGTAGGGTTTCTCGTCCACCTGAGAGATACTACGGTTTTCTCATTGATGGTGGAAGCGAGGATTGCATCATGGAGGATAATGACCCAACTAGCTTCGAGCAGGCCATCACGAGTGGGGACTCAGTGAAATGGCTGGATGCTATGCGGTCCGAGATGGAATCCATGTACACCAACAAAGTATGGACTTTGGAAGTTGCTCCTGAAGGGGTAAAACCCATTGGGAGCAAGTGGATCTTCAATAAGAAACTTGGTGTAGATGGGAAAGTGGAGACTTTCAAAGCTAGACTTGTTGCAAAAGGTTTTCGTCAAAGACCAGGTGTGGACTATGACGAAACCTTTTCTCCAGTGGCTATGCTTAAATCCATCCGGATCATGCTTGCCATCGCTGCATATCATGATTACGAAATCTGGCAAATGGATGTTAAGACCGCCTTTCTAAATGGTGATTTAGAAGAGTGCGTGTACATGACTCGGCCAGAGGGCTTCGTAGATAGTGGGAGCAGCGGGAAGGTGTGTAAGCTGCTTAAATCCATTTATGGATTAAAGCAAGCATCGCGGAGTTGGAACATCTGCTTTGACGTCGTTATCAAAGAGTTTGATTTCGTCAAAAATCCAGATGAACCTTGTATCTACAAGAAGGTGGCAGAGAGTAAGGTTGTCTTCCTCGTATTGTACGTGGACGACATACTCTTGATAGGAAATGATATTCCTATGCTGCAAGCGGTCAAGCTCTTCTTATCACAAAGATTCTCAATGAAAGATCTTGGTGATGCCTCCTGCATATTGGGAATTAGGATCTATAGAGATAGATCCAAACGGATTTTGGGATTGTCCCAATCCAGGTACATTGACACCATACTAAAGAGGTTTAGTATGGAAGAGTCCAAGCATGGGAACTTGCCCACGATCTCTGGAGTCACTCTCTCCAAAGAGATGTCTCCCAAGACTGATTTGGAGAGAGCTCGCATGCAAGGGATACCCTATGCTTCGGCTGTAGGCTCTATCATGTATGCGATGCTATGTACCAGACCCGATGTAGCATACTCACTAAGTGTAGTGAGCAGGTATCAAGCTGATCCTGGAGAGAGTCACTGGACAGCTGTGAAGAGCATTCTCAAGTACTTGCGAAGGACTAGAGATATGTTCTTGGTGTATGGTAACGGAGAGCTCCAAGTGGAGTCCTTTACCGATTCGAGCTTCCAGAGTGATAAGGACGACTCTAAGTCGCAGTCGGGCTTTGTCTTTACCCTTTACGGAGGGGCGGTTAGCTGGAAGAGTTCCAAGCAGGAAACCGTGGCAGACTCGACGATGGAGGCTGAATACATCGCTGCCAACGATGCTGCCAAAGAGGCTGTCTGGATCAAGAAGTTCATTACTGAACTTGGAGTGGTTCCATCCATTGAGCGTCCAATACCTTTGTATTGCGATAACAATGGAGTGGTGGCTTTGGCCAAGGAACCCAGGTCCCATCAGCGATCCAGGCATATTCTGAGGCGGTATCACCTGATCCGGGAGATAGTTGATCGCCGGGAGATCGAGGTCAGGAGGGTTGACACGAAGAACAACACGGCGGATCCACTCACGAAGGCCATTCCCCAGATACAGTTTGAGAGACTCTTCGGGATGCTCGGTATGCGATACTACAGCAGCTGGCCCTAGTGCAAGTGGGAGATTGTTAGTTGTATGTATGCCCTAGAGGCCAGTATTGTACAGATGTTGTATATTATATTGGATGCTTGGACATATATAGAGATGACTTTCTTGCTCGATATGATAGTATGCTATCTGGTTACTCTTTATCTTAACATGTATACTAGTCTCTTTAAACTGTCTTATGGTTACATGTTGGTAAAGCCCTTAGGATGTGTACTTGACTGCCTGGACTATGATGCAGATCATACTAGTGGGGACATGGTAGTCCATAAGTACATCCTTCAAGGTCCCTAGTCGTAGGTGTATCGAGACGGGGCATCGATATACCAGTGTAGACTAGCGTATACGCTTCTCGACCCATGAGATGGGCGATGGATGATCCCATATCCATTGGTGTTTGACATCAGAGATGGTATACGGGTGCTCAATGGAGACTGGGTACACTGGACGGACTCGCCGAGAACTCCCAGATGGTATTATACCTCACGTCAGATGGCAGTTCTCAGGTGACACTTGTATAGGTTAGTCTGTAGACCCGAGATCGTCATAGAGTCTTGTGTGATTCCCACTGTGCTTTGATCTCCACCTTACCACGTCCATGAGGGTGTGCAAAACGGTGGTCTTTGGGTACAGTCCCGAGTCACATGGAGGCAATGAGCGATAGGAGGGGTTTCGTCTCTCCCGGTATTGGGGGTTGATGTTGCGCTGTGCTCGATTGGCCGTAACAGGGAAGTCCCTGGCCAGGGCTGATCAGAGATTTGCTGGTAAGTGTTACCAGAAGTTTCTCGACCCGTTATGAGCCTCACATCGGCACGACTTATCGGTTATTGGGGTCTGACGTTTACCACCCCTAGACTTGATATGCGACATATCAGACGAGGAGACCGGACTGTACGGGAAGTGTTGCCGATCGGCTCGACGGGAGTTGTAGCAGGTTCGCTTGTTCTCTTCTGATCGCTCAATACCCGGGTGGCCGTTACGTTTAGCTGAACGCTTGTGGCTTGGGGGTGCTTGATATGATCATCACCCACTGCCGGCGTATTGACGAGTCTCAGAGTCCCACAATGGAGTTTCCTAGTCCAGGCGAAACGTTGTGGTGCGCGTATGCGATATGCGCATGGACCCGATTAAAATGCGCGTATGGGATACCGTATATTGATCGGGCCGCTAGCTTTTGGTAGGGGTCATATGAGATATGGACGGATTGGTAAATTAAGTGTTGATTTATCATTTAACCATTAGTTGCTCACTAGAAATCCTTTCTTGTGTTGGAATGGATGTATGAATGCATGTATGTTTTTCTTTCATTCTAGTTTCATGCACATATGGATGTGTATACATACATGCATGCATACATACATTTATCATGGTTGGATATATATGAAAATGGTGGCAATATAAGACTCACACCATGGCATTTTTATGAATTATTATTGTATTTATATTTAAACATAAAAGGAAATAAAAGGTTCATTATTGTTTTCTTCTACACTCTTCTTTTGACCTAACCATTCTCACCCACCTTTTAACCTTTGGTTAATTTCCTTTTGTGTTTTAACTCTAGTACAATAATGATTCAACCATGGTTTGAGATGATAGATGGAAAAGATATATTGATATATTTTTCTATTTTCATAAAGAGATAGAGTTATCATCTTCTTCAATATTGCCATTATCTTCTTCTTCCTCCTTCATAGCTCTCTAGATTTTTGTAGTGAGCTATATAATCAACAAGTTAGGATTTTGAAGTGAGAAAGAGAACCACAACACCATTCTACACAAGTATAGCCCACTTGTTTAGGGTGTTAACTTGATTCCGTTCACTTGATCGGAGAAAGTCGCAAGCTTGGACAAAGCGGACTCCGGGTGGATCATCGGTGACGTCGAGGAGTTCAAGCGGAGTTTTTCCAACCCCCAAGTAGCCGAGGAGTCTAGCGTAGGGAGCTACAAAGGTTGTACTCTCTAAATCCTAGCTTTCCTTTCATATGTTGATATGGAAATTTTTTCGAAACCCTAATCGATTCTAGGAACGATTCTATGTTCATTAGCTTAGCACCCTAAATACTACTTATTTGGTTCATGTGATGCTCCCAAACCCTTCATGAGGTACTATGCTAACCCAACATGTACATATCTTGAGACTTGTGATTCTCTTCATTTCCTTGATTATACATCCATTTGTGATCCTTGATTCTATTCGTTTCCATGATCATACCCTCACTGATTTCGTTTCTCCTTATGATCATGTATTCATTCTGGATCTATTGATTCATTTCATCCCTTTGATCTATTTTCGTTGATACATGATTGAGGTTCCTGTCACCATGGTTTGAGCGCAGATTGAGCTGTTGCTAGTGATGCGGTCAGGACGAGCTCTTCGTAGACGAGGACCGACCATCGTGTTTTCTGGTGACATGGGAATGTATCGATGTAGTGGTGTTGTGACTTCTCCTTTGAGACGAGTGTGCAGTTTTGTACCGGATGATCGGGCCATTGTTAGAGGTTGCCTATTGTGAAAGGACTATTGATGTACAACATACCTCAGAGATTGTGATGTCATCTACCGTGCAGACAGATGACCCAGCTGTCGCTGAGATTGATGTGATGTCGCTTCCAGAGCTTACGAGCTGAGATCGCTGGAGCTTTCAGGCAGAGATGCGACAGGAGATAGCTAGTCTATCTTGAGTTGAGAGACAAAAGTGATTCGTCAGATTTGATGTGCCGACGCAGGCCGTGTCGAGTTGAAGATTTCCAGTGTGGAGAATCTTACTCAGATCTAGAGTAGATCAATCCAGAGATGACGTTGTTCGTTATATGATCCGATAGGAGATCAGTAAGTGGACTATCTTCAGATAGAGGATCTTACCCAGATGCGTTGTGAGTTGATCGAGAACGGACGAATATAGAGTATTCCTCCGATGGTTGGGATGAGTTCCCGAGGACGTGTTCGGCTAGATATCTTCTACAGAATGATGAAGATACCGAGTTCGTGGTTTCGAGTCCATGCGAGAGATTCCGGATTGACTGTAGCCGAGAACATTTGCCGTACGTAGATAGCATGACGTGACGTCGAAGTGGACGATAATAAAGACGAGTGGAGCAAGAGGTTCGTGCGAGATGTTAACGAGCTGTTGTTACTCCCCGTGAGATTAGAGATCGGATATGTATACAGAGGTGTTGGGATAGGGCCAATTTCCGAGGAAATGTTGTGCTTAGAACGCAGATGTCCAGAAAGCGAGAAAAGATTTGTAAGAGTACCAGCCTCCGTATAGTTCGGCATAGGTGAGATCAGAAGAGACCTTGAGCAGGTACCTTCCAGGACACTGCTGCGATGAGATTTGCATCGAGGATCAGTTGTGTCATGTGTATTCATAGGGCCAGAGGCCAACGCCAGTGACGTGCTGCTTCACGAGTGATCATACTAATTGGCTGAGAGATGACCGGAGGAGTGCCAGAGTGGAATCGTTTCCGTTAGTATACCTGACCGGGCCGATGAGCCGATAGATTGCGAGATTGGTAATCCGCAGAGAAATGAGGACCCAGAGACAGAGGACGCCAGACCGTGAGCAGGAGGCAAGCGGATGTTCTTGCTCTGCCAGTTTTGGGCGCACCGACATTTTTTTCTCGACATTGTAGGAGGTGTACCTCAATACCATTTGTTGCGATTTGCGTTTGTGATCCGAGTATCACGCTTATATCGCTTGGATTTGAGTTTCATGATATGGTTTTCATGAACCTTGGCTGTACCTACTGGGTATTTACATTTCGTGCTCAGTTATTGCACTTGAGATACATTTTACACACCGTTGTGTTGGTCTGTAATTTGTGCACATTTATTGCACTTGATATCGGTTTTGTACCTTGGCTGCACGTAGTTATGATTTCGTGGATTTCGTACGGTTGATTTGATTTTGTGCATGTGGTACGCACTCGATTTGATTTTTGCACTCGGTATAGCTCACATATACTTGCAGTGCACTGATACGTGTTTTGCACACGCAGTTGCACACGTTTATGATTTTTATACACCTTGGTATACTCGGTGTTTCTTTTATACGCATTTGAGTTATTGATGAGTTCCCGTGCATTTGTTGCACCGGATTGGGTATTTCGTGCACTGGATGCACTGGATTTGTATTTCGTGCATTGGATTTGGTTTTTGTGCACTTGATGCACCCGATTTGTATTTTGTGCATTTGTTGCACCAGATTCGTATTTCATGCATTGGTTGCACTAGATTGTTATTTCGTGCATTTGTTGCACTAGATTGTTATTTCGTGCATTGGTTGCACCGGATTTATAGTCCGTGCTTTGGTTGCACACGATTTATGCCTTGAGCATTTGTGTTACCAGATTTGTGTTTTGTGCGCGTTTGCACTTAATGTTCGTTTTCGTGCATGCTACCGCACCAGATGTTTTACGGACCTGACGTGCTTGGGTCGGATTTTTGCGCATATTAAGCGCTGGGTACTGGATTTTGTGAACATCGGATGCACTTGAGTGAGATTTTTACTCCTGCATGTTGGATGCACTTGACTTAGGTTTTATTTGTGCATGTTGGATGCACTTGATTTGGATTTTCGCGCATGTTGGGCGCATGATATGAGATTTTGTGCATACCGGATGCACTAGATTGGGATTTTCTTTCGTTTATACTAGTTGCACTGGATTAAGATTTTCGTGCACTGTAGATGTTCCCGCCAAAAATTTCTGCGCAAAAGAGTCCAAGGTATCAAATGGCAGCGATACGCTTAAGGAAATGCGAACCAGTATCTTCCGGCCTGTATTTTGATAAACTCCCGAAAGATAAACAGCTAAATTCTGATTATATTGGAAGCATCTCGAAAAACCCTTCGATTTGATATATTATGGGCCTCATAATTCATCCGGGATCAAAAGTTATATGCTATGCACTGTTCCCTGATTAAAAATCAGGAATTACATCAATGAGGTATCACGTGCTCACACGTGACCAATGGTCACGTGTTGACACGTGACAATCGAAAAAGAAATGAAATAACAAACGGCTGAAGGAAATACCTCAATGAGGTATCACGTGCTCACACGTGACCAATGGTCACGTGTTGACACGTGATGGTTAAAACAACAACATAAACAAGCGGCTGTTAAAGGAACCAATTTGGAGGCCACGTGCTCACACGTGACCAAGGGTCACGTGCAAGCACGTGACAGGCTTTGAAAGCCTTACAGTTTAATAGAACTAAAATTCTAAATTTCTCTAAAATCTTTCGAAATAGAATTAGAATTCTAAAAGCTTCTAAATCTTTCCAAATGAAAAAGGATTATGGGGACCGTTGGATTAAAGATCCAAGGGTGATTAAAAATCACCAATTTATAGAAAAATCTTGGACAAGGAAAGATTTCCCTAAATCTCACCGAAAATAACAAATAGAATATCTTTGGATTTAAAATCCAACGGTGAATAAAATTCACTGATTGATCTAACGACTCATATTAAAAATGAAAACAAATCAAATCTTTCAATGAAAGATTTGCTAAACAAATTGATTCTTTTCCTCCTCCTATAAATAGGAGCAAAGAGAAGAGAAGAGGGGGGATCTACCTTGGAGAGAGAAGAACAGAGAGAGGAGAATTTAATTCTCAAGAGAGAAGAAAAGAAAGGAGAATTTAATTCTCAACAAAGAAAAATCCTAGGTGAGAAAGGAAAAAGGATCAAAACTTCAATAAAGAGAATTTAATTCTCAAAATCCAAGAGTTTAACTCTTATACAAAAAAGAACTTAGTTCTTCTTCTGGTTGAAGATCTGCACAGAGCGCATCTCCCCATAAGTTGAGAATTTAATTCTCATCGGGTCGAGATCCTGCCATGCAGATCCTAAACTTAGAAGAGGAATTGAGTTTTGAGAATTTAATTCTCCTAAAACAAAACTAGGGTTTAACCCTAATCAAGAATTTAATTCTTTTACCTATCTGGGAATTTAATTCCTTTAAAAAGAAATCAGGGTTTTATCCTAAATAAGAATTTAATTCTTTCACAATAGGAATTTAATTCTTCCAAAATCATAATTAGGGTTTAACCCTACAGAGAATTCAATCTTAAAAGATCTCTGTTCATGAAAAGAACTAGGGTCACGTGCCCCCACGTAACCCTTGAAAAGATCCCTGAAGAAAAGAAGCTTTGAGGCAATGCCTCACGTGCTCCCACGTGACTCCCAAAATGCAGAAAGGAAAAAAAACAAAAGAAAAGAAGCTTTGGGCGCTCTCACGTGTCCCCACGTGACCCCTCAGCAAGTGCTGTAATTATCGATCCATAAATCCCCATCACGCGCCAACACGTGATGCTCTAAAATAAAGATGAAAAGTGTTTAACACTTATTCGCAGATTTGAGGATAAAACAAAAGGAGATCTGGCTCCACACTTAGGGCGCCCTCACGTGTCCCCACGTGACCCCTGACAAATCCCTTTAATATCCAATGGATGGATGCCTATCACGTGCCCACACGTGATGTCCAGGAAATGAAAAGTGTTTAACACTTAATTGCAGAACGAAGAAAGGGATCTGGTCCCCCCTTTGGGCGCTCTCACGTGTCCACACGTGACCCCTCTTTCTTTAGTGTTTAACACTAATTTGGGGATTATACTTCCAGTGTTTAACACTAAATTGAAGATTATATTTCCAGTGTTTAACACTGATTGTTTCTAGTGTTTAACACTAAATTGAAGATTATATTTCCAATGTTTAACACTGATTGTCTAGTGTTTAACACTAATTTGAGAGTTCTATCTCCAGTGTTTAACACTACTTTTAGCCAAATTGGCTAATTTTCCAGAGGCAAAAGTCCCTCCTCCAAATGAATCTCAGAACTGAGAAAATCAAAGATGAAAATGTTTAGCATTGCTAAATAATGTTGGTTTGAACTCAGACAAATGTTTAATAGTCCAACAAGAGCCAATATTTCTAACTTAATTGGACTTAGTCCAAATTGGCCATAAGTCCTCAAATCATCTTGAACTGAGCACTTCCGCTCTTTCAACCAACTCATTGGTTCAAGGGTACATCTCTGAACTCCTCTGATATTTGTCGTTGGAATCCTTCAACGTCTTCAGAGAGGTGATGGGTCCCGACAACCATACATTCAATGGACCACCACGTCCCTAAACTGGAACTTGGACCACCACGTCCCTAAACTGGAACTTGGACCACCATGTCCCTAAACTGGCAATGGACCACCATGTCCCTAAACTGGAACAATCGAGCCCCCTAAATGCTCTTTTGTCGGATATAAACGATCCCGTTAAGTTGATCTTAGTCTCAAATCAGACTAACGAATTCTTAACGAACGTTTAAGTTGATCTCAGCCTCAAACATGGCTAACGTGTCCTTAAACTAATATCCGTCCCCAAAATGGGAATGTTGGACCCCCATGTCCCTAAACTGGAACATGAACCACTACGTCCCTAAACTGGAACAATAGAGCTCCCAGATGCTCTTTTGTCGGATCTAAACGATCCCGTTTAAGTTGATCTTAGCCTCAAATATGGCTAATGTATCCTTAAACTTTCAAACAGACTTTAGTCCCAAATCGGACTATAAATCCCCTAATCAACTTTGGTTCAAGGGTACATCTCTGAACTCCTCTGACACCTATCGTTGTAATCCTTCAACGACGTCAGAGAGGTGACGGGTCCCGACGGCCATACATGCTATGGACCACTATGTCCCTAAACTGGAATAATAGAGCCCAAATGCTCTTTTGTCGGATCTAAACGATCCAGTTAAGTCGATCTTAGTCTCAAATCATACTAACCTATCCTTGACAAACGTTTGAGTTGATCTTAGCCTCAAATATGGCTAACGTATCCTCGACTAAAAACCCCAAACCCAAATCTAAGAAAATACGGATTTGGACTAATCCACGTCCTACGGGCGACGACGTAAATTAGTCTCCGTATACAATCCACGGGCAACCACAAACAAAACAAACACCCACGACACGAAGTGACCATCTGGAGAAGGAGAAAGTTGTTACCGCAATGCAGTAGCGTAATTAACTGCAGGGGCTTGCGCCTGCAGGGAGGAGTGTCCCCACAATCAAAAACCCCTCAAGCGAGGGGGAATCTGACGAAGTCTGCTACATCGGCCGCATCCGTCTAAACCTCCGATACACGGTGCCATAAATCAACTTGGCATCTTCGGAGAGGTGGACGGATAAAACCAAATAGCATCTGCCCCGAATCTCAGGCAAGATGTCCCTGTCTTGGCCGCCGTTCGGAGGGGAACAGTAGATGCATTGGATATTGTTGTCGTGCACATCCGTTGCACTGGACAGATGCTTTAGTTCACACCCGTTGCACCTAGTTTTGCTCTTGTGTATATTCGTGGCACATGTATTGGATTTTGTTTTTCGTGCGCATCAGACGCACGTGATGTTGGATACGCCTTTTGGGGCTGATTTTGCTCTTGAGCACTTTGTTTTCATGATGGGCACTATATTATGTAGTAGCCGAACATGACTGATCTGAGGACAGTGCATGAGTATTTTGCATGCATAAAAATTTTAACAAGAGGTTTCGAAAAGGAGCTATAGTCTCGCTATTTCTTACGTGTCCGTGAGCGATACGAACGTTTACATGGGAAAAACCTTTTGGGATATTTTAAAACGGCGGAACGTATATTTGAGCATCCGTTACTTGTACCATGAGCTACGCATAGCACGGCGATTTGAGAAAGATTTGGCATGAGTTATTCAGTTTTTAAAATGGTTTTTCAACGATGCGTACTATATATGTATTATAGTATTTGATTAGTGCATATGGGATTTCGGTAGTGGATTTCGAGATGTATCTCCATTGTGACTCCGATGATATGCGTGAAATCCGATGATTTGCGTGACGCTTGATAGAGTTCGGTTTTGAGTTTCGTACTCATTTTCCGGCACACAGGATGCGCTGTGGTATTTCTGTATCTTCCGTGATTTCGGAGCCCCGTTGATTTGAGCTGATCATTGAAATGTTTTAGCATTTGGAGGTTTAAATTTAAATTCGGGGACCGAATTTATTTAAGGGGGGAAGATTGTAACATTTCAGAAAATATAAAATATTATTTTTGGAAATTTAATATTAAAATAATATATTTCGCGAAAACTACCCAATTTGCAAAATTGGGACTTTTGTAAAGTGGAATAAGTGTATACCAATATTTGGAAATTAATCGGAGATTAAAGTGATTTATTTATTTTTAAATGATATTTATCGGATTTTTGGCAAAATCCGTATTTTTACGATTTTCATGATTTTGCACCATGTCATGCGCATGTGTGCATGTTGGATTTGTGACTTGTGAGTTTTGAGAGTTAGAGAAAGAAAAGAGAAGGGAAAAGAAAGAAAAGAAAAGGAAATAAAGAGTTAAGTGTGAATGGAATAAGAATTGATGCCATTGGGATTTTTATGAATGAAACAAAAGAGATTAGATATTTTGAGAGAGAGGTAGGTATAGGGAGATATTTTGAGAGTGAGAGAGTGAGCCTAAAGGGTATACTTGGCTGCCAATTTCCCTCATCTCCTCCATTTTTCTCCATGTTTCTTCATCTCCTTCATTCCCTCACTACCCCTATGCATCCTCTCCAATTCCTAACCCAAAACTCTATGCACCCTTCACATAAAACATGCACAACACCATTCTAAACCCTTAGAACCTTTCAAGTTTGGATTTTTGAAGACTTGGGCAACTCAAGAAAGTTCTTTGGTTGCAAATAAGGTAATCCATACACTTTAGTTTAGTTTTTGGTGTTATATATCGTATTTTAGTTTAGAATTGGAGTTAAATAGGTATGTGATCTTCGAAAATTCTAAGATGCTTGTTCTTCGCCGAAAGACACGACCGGGACGTTGGGACGTCGGGACGTCCGGCCTGAATTTTGGGGGTAGATGCTATTTGGTGCTATCCGTCTACCTCTTCGAAGATGCCAAGTTGATTTATGACACCATGTATCGAAGGTTTAAACGGATGCGGCCGATGTAGCAAACTTCATTAGATTCCCCCTCGTTGAGGGGTTTTTGATTGTGGGGACGCTCTTCCCTGCAGGCGTAAGCCCGTGCAGTTAATTACGCTACCGCATTGCGGTAACCACTTTTTCCTTCTCCATATGGTCACTTCGTGTCATGTGTATTTGTTTTATTTTTGGTTGCTTGTGGATTGTATACAGAGACTAATTTATGTTGTTTCCCGTAGGGCGTGGATTAGTCCAAATCCGTATCTTCTTAGATTTAGGTTTGGGATTGGGTTTAAGGATACGTTAGTCTCATTTGAGACTAAGATCAACTTAAACGTTTGTTAAGGATACGTTAGTCTAATTTTAGACTAAGATCTACTTAACAGGATCATTTAGATCCAACAAAAGAGCATTTGGGCTCTATTGTTTAGTTTAGGGACATTGCGGTCCATTAGTTTAAGGACATTACGGTCCAAGGTTAAGGACATCATAGTCCATGGGCTTAAGGACCCCACAGTCCAAGGTTAAGGACATCATAGTCCATGGGTTTAAGGATACGTTAGTCTCATTTGAGACTAAGATCGACTTAAACGTTTGTTAAGGATACATTAGTTTAATTTTAAACTAAGATCAACTTAACGGGATCATTTAGAACCAACAAAAGAGCATTTGGGCTTTATTGTTTAGTTTAGGGATATTGCGGTCTATTAGTTTAAGGACATTACGGTCCAAGGTTAAGGACATCATAGTCCATGGGCTTAAGGACCCCACAGTCTAAGGTTAAGGACATCATAGTCTATGGGTTTAAAGACCCCACAGTCCAAGGTTAAGGATATCATAGTCCATGGGTTTAAGGACCCCACAGTCCGTAAAGTTTAAGGACGTCATAGTCCATGAGTTTAAGGACCCCACAGTCCGTAGAATGTCTGGATTTCGGGACCCGTTACCTCTCTGAAAACGTTGAAGGATCACAACGACAAATATCAGAGGAGTGAAGAGATGTACCCTTGAACCGATGAGGGTTGGGAGATCTGTAATTGGATTGATTTAAGGATCGTTAATCTCGTTTGAGATTAAGATCAACTTAAATGTTTGTTAAGGATACGTTAGTTTAATTTTAGACAAAGATCAACTTAACAGGATCATTTAGATCCAACAAAAGAGCATTTGGGCTCTATTGTTTAGTTTAGGGACATTGCGGTCCAAGTTTAGATGCAAACATGGGTTTGGAAATACACCAGATAGTTATTGGTCATTGGGACCCACCACCTCTCAGAAGACGTTGAAGAATTACAACGACATGTATCATAGGTGTGAAGAGATGTACCCTCGAACCAAGGTTGATTGAAAGGCTCTGGGTTTTGCTTTGAATGTCATATGAGATGACCAATTTTGGAAGACAAAAGTGTATTTGAAGTTCAGTCAAAAGTGAGGGTCCTGCCTCTGGAAGTCTTAGCTAATTTAGGCTAAGATTGGCTCGAATATAGTGTTAAACACTAAAGTAGACTCGTCTATCACGTGCTCCCACGTGATGCGCTTAAAATAGTGTTAAACACTAAGAATGAAACACCCAAAATAGTATTAAACACTAAAAAAGAAGCGCTCACATGGGTCACGTGAGGCGCTTGAGTGTTGGGCCCAAACTTCCTTTATTTTATTCTCAGAATATGCAAGTGTTGAACACTTTAGTCTTCATGAACATCACGTGTGGGCTCGTGATGGGTACCCATGCACTGGATATTAAAAGGATTTGTTAGGGGTCACGTGGGGACACGTGAGGGTGCCCATGCATTGGGTATTAATCCTTCAGTTTTTTCCATCTTCTCTTTTTTAGAGAGGTGTTTGCCAGGGGTCACGTGGGGACACGTGAGGCACCCAAAATCGATTCTGCCCTTTTATTTTGAGAAGTTTGTTCAAGGGTCACGTGGGAGCACGTGAGCTAGTCTTATTCATTCTCTTTTGATCATTGAGGGGGAGAGTCACGTGTTGCCACGTGATCATGTTGGGTACTTGATCTTTTTTTGTGCATGGAAAGATGAATCCCTTGTATAAGAATTAAATTCTCTTATAGGGTTAAACCCTAATTTTATTTAGAGGAATTAAATTCGTATATGTTCGAAAGAATTAAATTCTTTAAACTCAATTCTCCCTCTAAGTTTTGGATGCAGAATCTCCCTGATAAGAATTAAATTCTCAACTTATGGGGAGATCTGCTTCTGTAGATCTATTACCATGAAGAAGAACTAAGTTCTTATATTAAGGGTTAAACCCTATCTCTGTTGGAGGAATTAAATTCCTATGTGCTTTGTGGAAGAATAAAATTCTCTGAACTTAGGTCCTCCCTTAGGCTTAGATCTGCATGGAAGAATCCCTCCGATGAGAATTAAATTCTCAACTTATAGGAAGATCTGCTTCTGCAGATCTTCAACCAAAGGAAGAACTAAGTTCTTATTCAGAAGAATTAAACTTTTAGTTTGAGAATTAAATTATCTTTTTGTTTTGTGGGAGCTTATAGAATGATCTCTTTCCCTCTCTTACCTAGGGTTTATTTCTTTTCTGAAGAGATCTTGTTTTCTCTCTGGAGAATTAAATTCTCTTTTCTTTGTATTCTCTCTCTGTTATTTTTTGTTCTCTCCCCTTCTCTTCTCTTCTCTTCTTGGCTCCAATTTATAAGAGAAAGAAAAGAATCAGTTTGTTTAGTCAATATTTCATTAAAAGATTTTGATTGATTTTGTAACCAACATGATCTTTTAGATCACTCGGTGAATTTTATTCACCATTGGATTTTTAATCCAAAAGATATTTTATTTGTTGTTCCTGGTAGATTTTAGTAAAATATTTCCTTATATAGAATCTTTCTATAAATTGGTGATTTTTAATCATCATTGGATTTTTAATCCAACGGTGCTCCACTTTACAGAGCGCAATATTGATTTAATTCTATTGTTTCAAAGGGCTCAGGAACCCATCACGTGTTGGCACGTGACCCATCTAATTAGAATTCAATTCTATTAGTTCAAAGGGTTTAGGAACCCATCACGTGGTGGCACGTGACCCCATTGATTAAGAAATTAATTAGAATTTAATTCTATTCGCTCAGAGGACTTAAGAGTCCATCACGTGTTGGCATGTGACCCTACTGATTAAGTATTTCATTTAGAATTTAATTCAGTATCTACAGGCTTTGCCTGTAAATGGTTACATATCTGCACGCGAGACCCGATCACGTGTTGACACGTGACCCTACTGACACAGCATTTCCAATTTGTTTATTTTATACAGTGTCTACAGGCTTTGCCTATAAATGGTCACGTGTCTGCACGTGAGGCATGGTCACGTGTGGGCATGTGATGCCCGGTCACGTGTAGACACGTGATTCCTCATTTGTGGTTTCCCTTGCCGCTTTATCTGTATTTAATTTCCATGAGGGAAAAATGCCCCCACAACATTGTTCTCACGTGTTTGCACGTGAGTGCAACGCTGTAACTTTTGTGGCCGTTGGATCTGCCTAGGGAACAGGGAAGATGAACCGTTTCCCATCATGTCTTATAAATGTATAGGTCTCTTCAGAACGCCTCCATTCCTTCATCTTCTTCCTTCTTCACTTTCTTTGAGAATTTAATTTTCCTTCTCAGAGCTCAGTTCTGTGTTATGCATGTGGGCTCTGCTGATGGGGTCGTTTCGTCTCCTTGCACTGATTTCAACGAGTCACCTCTTTTCATTTCCAACGCTCTCCCTTTTTCCCGGTCTTTGAGAATAGTTCCACCATGCACAACATTTTCTGTGCATAGCATTGAATGCTCCCTTTTATAAACCGAAGCCGTGCCTTTCTTTCTCTCTTCAAAGAGAAACCCATTTAGACCTTAAGGTGATCGTTTTTGAGAAACCGATCAAGTGTTATGGTTTGCAACCGCCCCCACACTCGTCGACAACCATGGGAGGTGCCCGTCGAGGAGATGATTCCTCGTTTTGCTGCGTGGCTAGTGGATCCTCTTCTCACCGATGCCGAATGTGACGCGGTGACGTACAAACTCCTAACTCGTAGGGGCTCTCCCCTTCCTATGGGTTCATTTGGTTACGGATGATCTTCTCGTCCGTACTTGCCGATATTCCTCCTCACCCGGCAGAGATGACCCTGGCAACCTTCGATATGGAAGAGGACAAGATCGAGTGTTTCTATGAGGCACGCTTGATTACTCGGGCTCTGAAGGATTGCTCGATCCATCTACTGGGTCAGATAAGAGCCCGGCGGGCTGTCATGTCCGCTTTCGCCGATGAGCATGGCGCAAATCGGTGGGGAGCAAATTCTCGCGAAAACCGTCACTTCGATGTGTTGGAGAAGGCAGAGCGGAGCTGGAGAATTTTGTTTTTTGTTTTGTTAACCCTTGTATCTCCGATCCTTTGTTTGGTGACCTTTTCCCTGTAGCATAGTATATTTAAATCAATGTATCCCTCTTATCATTGGCTGTTGAATGCTTTTCTACTGAATTTTTTCTTTTCGTCATATATTCGTACGTGCATCCCGCCTGAGTACATGAGCTTTATACTTTATCCCTAGGAATTTCCCTTATATGTGAGCGATATTGTTGCATTGTCACCACGTTTTAGATATCATCTCTATTTAAGCGGTCGTATGGTTGCAAATGCACGCTTGATGGGGCGCATACAAAGGATCCTCCTTATTGCCTTACATAGCACACGGTTTGTGCATGTTTTGGATCGGATACTGTCGTCGAGTAGGGGCTTGTTTACATAGTATTTAGTGCACGTGCCTTCCTTCAGAGGTCGTGGCTGCAAAGGCGAGCTTTTGGGGGCTGATTGAACGGTGCGCCGCAAATATGCTGTCATGCGAGAAGAGGCTCAGCCGAAAATTTTCAGAGAAGAAGCTGGCTTCAAACGCGCTGGGGGAACTTCAAGCTGAACTTACGGTCAAGACCACTCGTGCGTATGAACTTTGGCGGGTGCTTCAAGAAGCTATCAGGGAGGTGGTAGCTGTTGATAAAGCCGTCGTTTTTACTTGCGAGATGTTTGAAGCTCACAAAGTTACCGAAAAGGAGCTTGAAAGTCGGCTCGCCTCATACCAGGCCCAACAGTCTCAAGCGGAGGCCCGTCTTATTGCAATAACAAAATATGAGTCCGAGACCCGGCGGAAGAAGGATGAACTGACGACTCTATTAAATCGTCCGCCGGCTTGAAGACAATGTATATGTTTTTTTTCTACATACTCCTGAATGAGAGTATTTTTTGATTCTTTCATAAATTGTACTTCGTATTCATTTTGATTCATGAATAAAAGACATATTTTGCTTCATGGTGGTGTGTCCCTTTTAATAAATGCATTTTGTGGATAATCTGCTTGAATATCTTTGTAGGACAGCGATGGCTTAGGAGTCAGGTTCAAATCTTCCTCCTAAGGCTTTCCAACTTTATGAGCCATGAGGGTCTCATAAAGACTTTTCTCCCTACGAGTCGAGAGGATCTCGTAGGTGTATTTTCTCATTAAGAATCGTGAGGATTCCTAAGTGTATTTTATCTTGAGAGTTGTAAGAATCTCACAAGAGATTTTTTCTTGCTTACGAGTCGAGAGGACTTGTAAGTGGTTATTTCCTTTCTTGTCGATGTTTGACTTAGAAGAGTGTGGCCTGTAGAAAATCTACCTTGACCTTTCTGCGAGGCAATAATGGCTTGGGAGACAGGGTTAGGATCTGCCACCTAAGACTTTTCAAATTTATGAGCCGTGAGGGTCTCATAAAGACTTTTCTCCCTACGAGTCGATAGGATCTCGCAGGTGTGGTTTCTCTTTAGGAATCGTGAGGATTCCTAAGTGCGTTTTCTCTTGAGAGTCATAAGGATCTAACAAGAGAATTTTTCTTGCTTACGAGTCGAGAGTACTTGTAAGTGATTGATGAGTTGACCTGCTCCCGAGTCAAAGCATTGCTTTGATGGGGAGTTCGAGGGTTTACTCTGGCTGTTTCCCACGGAGTCAGGATTGACTTTGGCCGTGTTCTACGGGGCCAGGAGGGCTTGACTTTGGCCATATGGAGACAGGATTGACTTTAGCCGTACGGGATGAAAGGTTGCTCTGGCCGTTTTCCACGGGGTCAGGATTGACTTTGGCCATGTTCTACGGGACCAGGATTTGCTCTGGCCGTTTCCCACGGGGTCAGGATTGATTTTAGCCGTGTTCTAGGGACCAGGAGGTGCTCTGGCTGTTTCCCATGGGGTCAGGATTGACTTTCGATTGTCTGTGCACCGCCGAGTCATGAAACTGGGAACTTTGCCGTGGCTCCGCTTTGCTGACGTCGTATATTCCTGCAGAGACACTGATTTCTCTGTGGGTTGACGCGAATCGAGATGCTCTTGTCAAGGACGCTGATTTTCCTGAATCGAGGTATTTTCCAAGGACACTGATTTCCTCGGAGTTGAGACGAATCGAGGTATTCCTGCAAAGAAACTGATTTCCTTGCGGGTCGACGCGAATCTAGATGCTCTCGTCAGGGACGATGATTCTCTGAATCAAGGTATTTGCTAAGGACACTGATTTCCTCGGAGTTGAGACGAATCGAGGTATTCCTGCAAAGACACTGATTTCCTTGCGGGTCGATGCGAATCGTGATGCTCTCGTCAAGGACGCTGATTTCCCTAAATCGAGATTTTGCCAAGAACACTGATTTCCTCGGAGTTGAGACGAATCGAGGTATTCCTGCAAAGACACTGATTTCCTTGCGGGTCGACGCGAGTCGAGATGATCTCGTCAGGGACGATGATTCCCTGAATCGAGGTATTTGCCAAGGACACTGATTTCCTCGGAGTTGAGACGAATCGAGGTATTCCTGCAAAGACACTGATTTCCTTGCGGGTTGACGCAAATCGAGATGCTCTCATCAGGAACGTTGATTCCCTGAATCGAGGTATTTGCCAAGGACACTGATTTCCTCGGAGTTGAGATGAATCGAGGTATTCCAGCAAAGACACTGATTTTCTTGCGGGTCGACGCAAATTGAGATGCTCTCGTCAGGGACGATGATTCCCTAAATCGAGGTATTTGCTAAGGACACTGATTTCCTCGGAGTTGAGATGAATCGAGGTATTCCTGCAAAGACACTGATTTCTTTGCGGGTCGACGCGAATCAAGATGCTCTCGTCAAGGACGCTGTTTTCCCTGAATCGATGTATTTGCCAAGGACACTGATTTCCTCGGAGTTGAGACGAATCGAGGTATACCTGCAAAGACACTGATTTCCTTGCGGGTCGACGCGAATCGAGATGCTCTCGTCAGGGACGATGATTCTCTAAATCGAGGTATTTTCCAAGGACACTAATTTCCTCGGAGTTGAGATGAATCGAGGTATTCCTGTAAAGACACTGATTTCCTTGCGGGTCGATGCGAATCGAGATGCTCTCGTTAGGGATGATGATTCCCTGAATCGAGGTATTTGCCAAGGACACTGATTTCCTCAGAGTTGAGACAAATCGAGGTATTCCTGCAAAGACACTGATTTCCTTGCGGGTCGACGCGAATCGAGATACTCTCGTCAAGGACGCTGATTTCCCTGAATTGAGGTATTTTCCAAGGACACCGATTTCCTCAGAGTTGAGACAAATCGAG
Organism: Agapanthus africanus; assembly: GCA_030015575.1. Classification (NCBI taxonomy): domain Eukaryota; kingdom Viridiplantae; phylum Streptophyta; class Magnoliopsida; order Asparagales; family Amaryllidaceae; genus Agapanthus; species Agapanthus africanus. The sequence goes on along the minus strand of CM057346.1, from coordinate 139,406,938 downwards.
GTATTCCTGCAAAGACACTGATTTCTTTATGGGTCGATGCGAATCGTGATGCTCTCGTCAAGGACGCTGATTTTCCTGAATCGAGATTTTTGCCAAGGACACTGATTTCCCTGGAGTTGGTTGACTTGTTTCCGAGACGGAGCGTTGATCCGGCGGGGAAGTCATTGGTTAACTCTAGATTGTCTGTGGACCGTAGAGTCTTGGAACTAGGACTTTGCCATGGCTCCGAGATACTCTTTGGGCTGTCTGTGAACCTTCGAGATTTGGAACTAGGGGATTTTTCCATGGCTCCGTTTTGATGACGTTGCGTCTGCTTCTTGCTGGAGGAAGAATGCTGTTGGTGATCTCTAGGCTGAAGATGTTGCCATTGAGACTTGGAACTAGGGACTCTGCCATGGCTCCGAGGTAATCTCTAGGTTGTCTGTGAACCGTAGAGTCTTGGAACTAGGGACTTTGCCGTGGCTCTGTTTGTTGACGTCGCGTCCGAATCCTGCTGGAATGAGGAGGAACGCCGTTGTTGATCTCTAGGCTGTCTGTGAACCGTCAAGATTTGGAACAGGGACTTTGCCATGGCTCTATGGTTGATTGTCGCATCTGAATCCTGCTGGAATGAGGAGGAACGCTGTTGTGGGTCTTCAGGCTGTAGATGTGGCTGTTGAGACCTGGCTCTCTTTCTGATGGAGCCTAGTGGGAAGGTATGGTTCCCTCTTTGTTTGTGCCCCTGGATTGTATACAGGGATCGATGTTGTAGGGTGTTTTTTGTCACCCCATTGAGATGGGAATATGCGCGCGCTTTTCAGGCGTATACTACAGATTCCCCCTGCCTAGGGTAGGCCGGGGTTTATTGATTGTGGGGATCCGAATCTCCGGCAGCCGCGGACTAAGCTGCCGTTAATTACCTCTCGCTTTTGGGACGAGGGAACCTCCAATTAACGGGTTAAACTGGTCATGCGAACTCAATGTGCGGTGTGCGTGTGTTGTGTTTTAAAAGGGGGTTTTGGATATATCGGGAGCCACGCAGAGTTTTTACGGGGATCCCGCTACCCGGATAGCGGGCTGGGGGTCAAGAGGGCTAGCAGTCTCCTTGCGGGGAGCGGGACAGCGCCCCGTTAGAAATTTTTTTCTAATAGGGACAGTATCGTGGAGCACGTGTGTGTGCAAATATGTATACATATGTATATGTATATGTATGTATATAAAAAGATGGGGGAAAGGCATCCAAGGGATGCGTGGGGCCAGCGCTGTGCGCTTAGGTGCTGTACGCTCAGGCGCAAGCCCGCCACGTGTCAACACGTGGGCGCTTTGCGCATGAGCGCTGGGCGCTCGAGCGCAAGCGCGCCACGTGTCGGCACGTGGGCGCTTTGCGCTTGAGCGTAAGGCTCTGGAGCGCAAGCGCGCCACGTGTCGGCACGTGGGCGCTTTGCGCTCGGGCGCAGAGTGCTGAAGCGCAAGCGTGCCACGTGTCGGCACATGGGCGCCTTAAGCTCGGGCGCAATCTGTTGGAGCGCAAGGCGCTGGAGCGTAAGCATGCCATGTGTCGACATGTGGGCGCTTTGCGCTCGGACGCAGAGCGCGGGAGCGCAAGCATGCCACGTGTCGGCACGTGGGCGCCTTGCGCTCGGGCGCAATCCGCTGGAGCGCAAGCGCGCCACGTGTCGGCACGTAGGCGCCTTGCGCTCGGGCGCAATCCGCTGGAGCATAAGCGCGCCACGTGTCGGCACGTGGGCGCTTTGCGCTCGAGCGCAGTGCGCTGGAGCGCAAGCGCGCCACGTGTCGGCACGTGGGCATTTTGCGCTCGAGCGCAGGGCGCTGGGGCGCATACACGCCACGTGTCGGCACATGGGCGCTTTGCGCTGGGGCGCAAACGCGCCATGTGTCAGCACGTGGGTGCTTAGCGCTCGAGCGCTTTGGCGCCGGCAAGAAAAATGGGGCTTTTAGTCCCAGAACCAGTAGCTATGCTTCAGAAAGGAATTGTTTATTATATATATATATATAGGAAATGTCTATTTTATATATATATATATATATATGGAATTAAACTCCTAGGATGTTTTGAAGCTGATGAAGGGGTTCTTCTTCCTCCTCCTCTGTTGGCTGGATCTTGAAGATCAAGAGATGTGAGATTTTAAAAATCTCTTCTTTTTGAGAGCTGATGGTAGATCCAAGTTCCCCTTTATGGGTTTTTTGGTTAAAAACTATTTAGTTTTGAAAAAAGAAGAGTAAACCCCTTGATTTAATTCAAAAAGAAAGAAGAAGGCTTGAAACCTTCAGAAAGAGGAAAGAGGTACAGATCCTAGGTTTTTTTGAGAGAATGAAAAAGTTGTTTTTTTTATTCATCATCATGTTGCCTTATATAAGCTTACATATTTACATATAGCCGCTTGGGCTTTACAAAAATGGCATTTTAGCCATCCCATGGCTCATGTGCCATTTCATTTTTGCACATAAAGCATGGGCTTACAAAATATTGGGTTTATGCCCATTTTGTTTACATTCATGCATAAACAATTACATAAAAATTATTTATTACATAATTTTGTTGTTGGCACGGGGAGGCTGGCCGCGGGCTCGATGGGCCCGCTTGACCTGGGCTTGGGCCCACCTGGCTTGGGGTTGACTTTGATTTTGACTTGGTCAACCGGGGTGTAAATTTTTACCCCAACAAATTGCCCCCCATCAATAAATGCACACAGCATATGTGGGTCGTGTGTATGAAATTGATGGATCTTCTTTTGCGTGGAAGCGACTTGCTTTGGTTCCCACTTTTTGGGATGCACTGCCCTTTTTACGACATGGACGGTCGGTTCTGCCCTTTTTGCGACTTGGACAGTCGGCGCTTGACACGTCTCCGAGACGGAGTGTCCGTGGTAGACGTTTCTCTGACCCGGAGTATCTGTGTTGGACATATCCCCGATGCAGAGTGTCGCTTGTTGACGTGTCCCCGGCATGGAGTGTCTGCTTGATGTTTCCCCGGCACGGAGTGTCGTTGTCGGACGTTTCCCTGATGCGGAGTGTCTGCGTTGGAAGTTTCCCCGATGCAGAGCGTCGCTTGTTGACGTGTCCCCAGCACGGAGTGTCTGCTTGACGTTTCTCCGGCACGGAGTGTCGTTGTCGGACGTTTCCCTGATGCGGAGTGTCTGTGTTGGACGTTTCCCCGATGCAGAGTGTCGCTTGTTGACGTGTCCCCGGCACGGAGCGTCTGCTTGACGTTTCCCCGGCACGGAGTGTCGCTGGTTGACTTTTCCCCGGCATGGAGCGTCGCTGGTCGACTTTTCCCCGATGCGGAGTGTCGCTGGTCGACTTTTCCCCGGCACGGAGTGTCGTTGATCGACTTTTCCCCGGCGCGGAGTGTCGCTGGTCGAATTTTCCCCGGCACGGAGTGTCGCTGATCGACTTGTCCCCGGCACGGAGTGTCGCTGATCGACTTGCCCCTGGCACGGAATGTTGCTGGTCGACTTTTCCCCGGCACGGAGTGTCGCTGATCGACTTTTCCCCGGCACGGAGTGTCGCTGGTCGACTTTTCCCCGGCGCGGAATGTCGCTGGTCGACTTTTCCTCGGCACGGAGTGTCGCTGATCGACTTGTCCCCGGAACGGAGTGCCGCTGATCGACTTGCCCCCGGCACGGAGTGTCGCTGATCGACTTGCCCCCGGCACGGAGTGTCGCTGGTCGACTTTTCCCCGGCACGGAATGTCGCTGGTCGACTTTTCCCCGGTGCGGAGTGTCGCTGGTCGACTTTTCCCCGGTGCGGAGTGTCGCTGATCGACTTGTCCCCGGCACGAAGTGTCGCTGGTCGACTTGCCCCCGGCACGGAGTATCGCTGGTTGACTTTTCCCCGGCACGGAGTGTCTGCTTGACGTTTCCCCGAGGCGGAGTGTCGGCTGGTTGACGCGTCCCCGAGACGGAGTGTCGGCTGTCGATGTGCCCCTGGCACGGAGTGTCTTCTTGACGTTTCCTCGAGGCTGAGTATCGGCTGGTTGACGTGTCCCCGAGACAGAGTGTCTGTTGTCGATGTACCCCCGGCACGGAGTGTCTGCTTGACGTTTCCCCGAGGCGGAGTATCGGCTGGTTGACGTGTCCCCAAGATGGAGTGTCTGTTGTCGATGTGCCCCCGGCACGGAGTGTCTTCTTGACATTTCCCCGAGGCGGAGTATCGGCTGGTTGACGGAGAGGTCGATGTTGGAATTGGTTGGTTTGATTTGTTTGATTTGAGTCGACATCAGTATCGCTACACTGGAATATGCTACCAGGAGCGAATCATCATCTGTCTTTGAGAGGATTTGGGGATTGTTTTTTTTTTTTTTTGGCATCTGCATTGCTGCACTGGAACAATGCCAGGAGCAACTCATCATTTGCCCCGAGAGGATTTGGGAATTGATTTTTGTTTGGCATCTGCATTGCTGCACTGGAATAATGCCAGGAGCAACTCATCATTTGCCCCGAGAGGATTTGGGAATTGGTTTTTGTTTGGCATCTGCATTGCTGCACTGGAATAATGCCAGGAGCAACTCATCATTTGCCCCGAGAGGATTTGGGAATTGTTTTACGCCCGTGGATTGTATACGGTTTTGCAGGATGTATGATCCAGACCGTAGGGCCGGAAAAATTTCGGGACTTTGTTGGCGTCTGCATCGCTGCACTGGAATATGGTACCAGGAGCGACTCATCATTCGCCGTTGGGGTATGAGAGTTGGAATTTGGTTGGCGTCTGCATCGCTGCACTGGAATGTAGTACCAGGAGCGACTCGTCATTCGCCGTTGGGGTATGGGAGTTGGAATTTGGTTGGCGTCTGCATCGCTGCACTGGAATGTAGTACCAGGAGTGACTCATCATTTGCCGTTGGGGTATGGGAGTTGGAATTTGGTTGGCGTCAGCATCGCTGCACTGGAATGTAGTACCAGGAGCGACTCATCATTCACCGTTGGGGTATGGGAGTTGGAATTTGGTTGGCGTCTGCATCGCTGCACTGGAATGTAGTACCAGGAGCGACTCATCATTCGCCGTTGGGGTATGGGAGTTAGAATTTGGTTGGCGTCTGCATCGTTGCACTGGAATGTAGTACCAGGAGCGACTCATCATTCGCCGTTGGGGTATGGGAGTTGGAATTTGGTTGGCGTCTGCATCGCTGCACTGGAATGTAGTACCAGGAGCGACTCATCATTCGCCGTTGGGGTATGGGAGTGATGGCTTAGGAGACAGGTTTAGATCCCTATCACCTAAGGCTTTCCAATTTTATGGGCCGTGAGGTCCCATAAAAGCATTTTCTCCCTGCGAGTCGTAAGGATCTCGCAGGTGTATTTTCTCCTTAGGAGTCGTGGGGACTCCTAAGTGTGTTTTTCCTTCGTGAGTCGTAAGGATCTCGCAGGTGTATTTTCTCCTTAGGAGTCGTGGGGACTCCTAAGTGTGTTTTTCCTTCGTGAGTCGTAAGGATCCCATAAAGGTTTGTTCTTCTCATGTATCGTGAGGACACATGAGTGGGCCTTCTCAATGGAGCATAATTCCAAAGGCGAAGACCAGCCGCGTAACTGGTGATTGTGGTGGGGCATGGGTATGAAGAGAATTATTTGAGCCCGTGGATTGTATATGGTAGTCAATTTGGGGACTAACCGTAGGGCTGGAAGAATTTTGGGAAACTGGATTTTGGTCGGCGTCTGCATCGCTACACTGGAATATGGTACCAGGAGCGACTCATCATTCGCTGTTTTTTTTTGTTTTTTTTGTTTTTTTCCTTTTTGTTTTGTTTTTTGTTTGCTTTTTTTTGTTGTTTTTTTTACCGCGATTGCTCTATCATTTCGGCTTTTCTTATCGCGAAGATCGCGATTGCCCTATCATTTCGGCTTTTATTCGCGGTTGCCCCATCATTTCGGCTTTATTTTCATCTTTATTTTACTCGCTGATTTTTATTGCGAGTTGCCCCATCATTTCGGCTTTTCTTTATTTTTCTTTTATTTACACATTTTTTTTCTATTTACATATATATATATATATATATATATATATATATATATATTTACATTCCTATTTTAACGACTTAGAGGTCGATTGTTCCCAGTTTAACGACGTGGTGGTCATTAGGTGTTCCCAGTTTAACGACGTGGTGGTCCTTTTTGCTTATCCCAGTTCCTTGAACTTTGATCTTGGCGGAGCTGTGTTGATGACCTAGCTCTGTGGCTTGCCGATACATCCGAGGATTGTGAGGTTTTTCCAAGCTTATATTGGTCCTCTGCACAATCTTTGAAAATATAGCAGTCTTCGATGGTATGACCCACCACTCTATGATATGGGCAGTATATGGGATTGCCGGTCATGTTCATTTCCTGTGGCCTTTTTGGAACAGGCAGTTGCAGACCGTTGTTCAAGGCGTCCATGAATATTTTGCGGACATCATCCCTCTTGAAGGAGTATACCTTCTTCTTTCTCTCCATTAGAGTAGGTGCCTTTACTGATGCTGGTGCTCGAGGCCGATCGGTCTTTGGTTCGCCCTTTTCAGATAATGGCACATGTCTGGGAGGATTAGGTTCCCGAAAGGCTTCGGTCTCCATTTGCATGAAATCGGCGGTCCTAGCTTGACTGTTTGCTAACGCGCCTTTAGACAGTTCTATCTCTCCCGTCATGTATTGCCTTTCGACCCAATCTTTGAAGACGAAGCAGTCTTCAATGGCATCACCTATCACCCTGTGATAGGGGCAATATTATGGGTTGTCGGTCATATTCGCTTCTTGCGGTCTCTTTGATTCCGGCAGTTGTAGACTGTTTCTTAGGGCGTCCCTGAATATCTTATGGACTTTTTCCCTTTTGAAGGAATAGACCTTTTCCAGCTTCTCTTTCAGAGGTGATTCCCCCCTGGCGTATGTATCGGAGGGACTGGAGGCTGATTGCGGCCGTTTTTCACGAAGGCGCTCCGCTGTTAGGTTGAAGGGGATATCAGTTGGTTGCTTCCAGGTATCAATCCCTGACTCATGAACCAAAATTTGATTCTGCTGTAATTGCAATCGGGCGACTTGGGTCGCGAGATCTACCACGACGTTTGCCAGCTCGTCGACTTTGGAATAGACCTCGGCCATCTTCTTATCCCTGTCCTGAAATTTCCTTTGAAGCCATTGGAATAATGCTTGTTCTGTAGTTCCGGCTATGACAACCGGGTAATCTTTATTGCCTGAGCTCAATTCCGCAGGAACCACGGGCTCCTCTGGCTTATCGGGCTGAGCGGGCTCTTCATCATTTAGATCGAGCCGATACTGGGTAGCGTCAACCATATCATCACCATGGCTGTGAAGAAGAGGAGGGTTCGTTTCTTCATATCCGGCCATGTAGACAGTGTGGATAACACATTCAGCCATTCTTTCATCACTGGCAGCTGGTTTCGCGGAGCGGTCCGGGCTTTGGAAATTCATAAATTTTAACATGGCCAGAGCCCTAGCCCTTTTGTTGGCTCTATATCTGAGCCGCTTCTGCCTCAGCTTCTCTGCCTTAAGCGCTTGGCAGGCTTCTGCTCTTCGGGAAGCCGCCATAGGCCGAGCGATGGGGATACTTGAGAAGACATCTGCCCGCGTGTCCGTCGAAGGTATCGCCTTGGCTTGCCTACGACGTCTGGCAACTTCTTTTGTTCCGATGGCTTTGCCCCCAGTTGGGGCCATGGAAAGCCGACCAGACACCGATTTGCGTTTGGGTTGGGGCGCCCTCGAGATTACCACATTCGGTTTCCTGCCTTTCGAGACCGGTCTGTCTGTTGCTGGAGCTTGAGGAGCCGGGATGGCGTTAGCTGACACGAATAGGATAGAGCTGAATAGTAGCGGCTCCTCCTCCTATTGTCGCCCAAGACTGGCCGGAAGGACCGTCCTGGAGTCCATCTTCATCGTGTAGGAGACGGGAGTCGTGCTGAGAGCTGAGATCGTCCTTGAAGACATTGCTGGAGAGTGATTGCTTGAAAACCTGCATGAAAAAGCATTATTTTAGTTTAAATATAGGTATGTATATTGATTGAGTTCGCATGAACGTTTAACCCGAAATATGGGAGGAGAGATGGTCCCACCGGGCGTGCCAAAATCTGTAGGGTGTTTTTCGTCACCCCATTGAGATGGGAATACGCGCGCGCTTGTCAGGCGTATACTACAGATTCTTCCTGCCTAGGGTAGGCTAGGGTTTATTGATTATGGGGATCCGAATCTCCGGCAGCCGCGGACTAAGCTGCCGTTAATTACCCCTCGCCATTGGGATGAGGGAACCTCCGATTAACGGGTTAAACTGGTCATGCGAACTCAATGTGCGGTGTGCATGTGTTGTGTTTTAAAAGGGGGTTTTGGATATATCGGGAGCCCCGCAGAGTTTTTACGGGGGTCCCGCTACCCGGATAGCAAGCTGGGGGTCAAGGGGGCTAGCAGCCCCCTTGCGGGGTGCGGGACAGCGCCCCGTTAGAAATTTTTTTCTAATAGGGACAGTGTCGTGGAGCACGTGTGTGTGCAAATATGTATACATATGTATATGTATATATATGTACATAAAAAGAGGGGGGAAAGGCATCCAAGGGATGCGTGGGGCTAGCGCCTTGAGCGCTGTGCGCTTAGGTGCTGTACGCTCAGGCGCAAGCGAGCCACGTGTCGACACGTGGGCACTTTGCGCATGAGCGCTGGGCACTCGAGCTCAAGCGCGCCACGTGTCGGCACGTGGGCTCTTTGCGCTGGAGTGCAAGCGCGCCGCGTGTCGGCACGTGGGCGCCTTGCGCTCGGGCGCAGAGCGTTGGAGCGCAAGCACGCCACATGTCGGCACGTGGGTGCCTTGCGCTCGGGCACAGTCCGCTGGAGTGCAAGCGCGCCACGTTTCGGCACGTGGACGCCTTGCGCTCGAGCGCAGTGCGCTTGAATGCAAGCACGCCACGTGTCGGCACGTGGGCGCTTTGCGCTCGAGCGCAGGGCGCTGGGGCGCAAGCACGCCACGTGTCGGCACGTGGACGCTTTGCGCTGGGGCGCAGGGCGCTGGGGCGCAAACACGCCACGTGTCAGCACGTAGGCGCTTAGCGCTTGAGCGCTTTGGCGCCGGCAAGAAAAAGGTGGCTTTTAGTCCCAGAACCAGAAGCTATGCTTCAAAAAGGAAATGTCTATTATATATATATATATATATATATATATATATATATATATATATATGGAATTAAACTCCTAGGATGTTTTGAAGCTGATGAAGGGGTTCTTCTTCCTCCTCCTCTGTTGGCTGGATCTTGGAGATCAAGAGATGTGAGATTTTAAAAATCTCTTCTTTTTTAGAGCTGATGGTAGATCCAAGTTCCCCTTTATGGGTTTTGTGGTTAAAAACTATTTAGTTTTAAAAAAGGAAGAGTAAAACTCTTGATTTGATTCAAAAAGAAAGAAGAAGGCTTGAAACCTTCAGAAAGAGGAAAGAGGTACAAACCCTAGGTTTTTTTGAGAGAATGAAAAAGTTTTTTTTTATTCATCATCATGTTGCCTTATATAGGCTTACATATTTACATATAGCCCCTTGGGCTTTACAAAAATGGCATTTTAGCCATCCCATGGCTCATGTTGTTGGATATAGTACCCTCTAAGTCAATTATTGGATCGCAGGTACGTGATTGCAATGATTGAAGCAGGACCTATACCGATAGAACAGTCTTACTCGAGATGATAGTATGCTATCTGGTTTTTCTTTATCATCATGTAGATGTTGATAAAGCCCATAGGATTCTTGCTTGACTACCAGCAGTATGATGGCGATCATATATGTGGGAGCTGGGGTCTGTAAGCACATCCTTAAAAGTGTCCCTAGTCGTGGGAGTTTCGAGACAGGGCATCGATACTCCGGAGTAGACTAGTGTATACAGTCGAGACCCCGACGAGGGACGGTGGCCGGTCTCACAAGCCACTGGTGTCAGTTGGTTCACCTAAGATGTATACAGGTGCTCATTGGGTTATGAGTACACCGGACAGGACTCGCCGGGAACATGCTAGTTGGTATTATACATATCGTCAAATAGCAGTTCCCTGGTGACATGTGTACAGGTTAGTTTGTCGACCTGAGATCGTTATTTGTCTCGTGTGAGTTCCCACTGTGCTTTGATTTCTACCCTACCACGCTCAAAGGAGTCGTGCAAACAGGTATATTTTGGGTACATCCCGAGCCACATTGGAGGCAAGTGAGCGGATCTTCGGGGATTCGTCTCTCCCGGTATTGGGGGTGAGATCGCGCTGTGTTTAGGAGAGCCATTACATAAAATCCCTGGCCAGGGTAATCGAGATATACTGGTAGGTATACCAGTAGTATCTCAGAGTGTTCTGGGCTGCTCTCTGACACGACTTATGCAGCTATTTGGGGAATGACGTTTACCGACCCCCTAGGCCAAATATGCGATACTCATAGACGAATGTTTCGGACTGTACGGATATTGTCATTGTCAGGCTCAGTAGGGTTTATAGATGAGTTCGCTCGTGAGCTTCCCTTCCAATCAATACATAGGCAAACCGTTACGTACAGCTTGTGCCTCTGATGTGCTAGTGGTTATACCCAGTGCCATTGTATTGATGAGTCATTAGAGTCCCCCACAGACACTTTCCCAAGTTCGGGCGAAACGTTGTAGATGCCGTATGGTGTTATGGCAGGGTTCGAAAAATGCACGTGCGTTTTCGCACGTGTCATTTTTCGGGCACATAATACTGGTAGGCTTTGGTTTAAGCCGGATCCCAGTATTATACTGTGTAGATATAATATCTTTGTCTCAGTTGCATTTTAATTCGGTCGTAATACAAATGCGGGTATGTTTATACTGTTACGGGGTTATCTTGAAATTCGTTTCGGGATCGCTTTTGGAAGTTGCCAGTTTCCAATTTTCTATCAGCCGTATTTGATATTCGGTTAAATGCGGATTTATCCTTTCGTCTTTTGGGTGAGTCATGGTTCTAGAAGATTCTAGAAATGGTGACTAGAATTAGTGACTCATCATTTGCATTAATTGTGAGGTGAGGTGTTAAGTGAGGTGGCTTAATTCATTTAATGTGTTCATACCACTCATTCTTTCTTCATGATAAATATCCTTGATATTTTTCCTTATGCTCACCCTCCCCTCTCCTACACTCACCCTCCCTCATCTATATAGTGGCCGGCCCCTCATTGTGAGGATGGTGGTTTTTTCATTTGCTTGAGAGAAAAAGATTATGATAGTTTAGGGTATGGAAATTTCATATAGTTCAATTTCCATTTATCCGACTCCAATTGGCAACTTCATTAACCGTTCGTCCATAGCCTTGGACGTAACGAGACAAAGTATTCTACTCATTCTCTACTTCATCTTGGTCGTCTCTTTTGGCAAACTTGACGATCGAGTTGCCTCGGTTCAGAGGCGGGAGCCCGTTTAAAGCTCCGTCGACGTGGTGCCACCTGGACGACGAGACCGGAGATCGAGCGAGTTAGGATCAACTGCAACATAGCGTGGGATGATGGTTGAAGACCGAAGGACTCGGATCGTTCGGTATAACAATTCTACCCTCTTTATAATTTGTTAGTTTAGCTTTAATGGACGATCCGGGATAAAGTACGCGATAGCGCCAGTTGTAAAAGTTTTGTTCCGCATATTGGCGTCTGTTAGACGGCTGGGGCGCTGCCGTGTACTTACAGTGGTATCAGAACCTCACCATTAAGCTATACTAACTTGTGCTAACGCGTTTAAAATATCGATCGAACGAATTTTTGTAAACCGCAAAATTCCAGTTCAAAGTTTCTGTTGTTTTTAAAACTGTTCTAACAATTATTTTGCATAGCACAGAAAAACAAAGAGGGTTTTTTAAGCAAACGGAGAAAATTTGAGCACGTGACCGCCGCGGATCCGCGGTCAAACCTAGGATTTGTCCGCGGAACCGCGGCAGTACTGTGGGAACAGTGCTTCAAAATTCTCCTGTAGGATTTTATTGGGAAGTTGTAGTTTTTGAAATGTTTATTTTGGGCCCATATTTTGTTACTGTACACAAGATGTTTTTGGGGCCCACTTCGGGAAATTTTGTCGATCGAAATTTTAAATTTGTTAGTTTACAGTACTTACTTTATATCTCCGACCGGGAATGTCATTTGATCGGTAAAGCGCGTCTGATTGCTATAGTTCTTTTAGACGGGTTTGCGAACGTGGCATTCGCGTTGATGTTCTGTGTTGTGCTGTGATGTTGCGGATTCGTCGTGGTGGATAGCAGGGTGCAATGATAGTGCAGTTTGGATTTATTTGTACATTTGATATTGCGGGGCGAGCATCCAACATGTGGACTGCCGTCACTGCCTGTTGTATAATATTCTTTTGGGGCACGACCGCATCGAGGTCGATGTACCCGTTGTACATATTTTCATTTCTGTACTAGGTTTATCCCGCGAAGGAGTGCACGGATAGCCGGGTTCTGGAGGGCAACGGGTCCGTATCTCATGGCTATGAGAGGCAAAGGGACCTTACTCTAGAATTGGCAGACTATTCGCCGCACTCGTAGGGGGTACAGGTTGACCCAAGGAGGGGTGCTCAATTTATTGGATTCCGTGAAGTGCCGGGTGTTCCATTCACTATGCTGTGGGGGACTACATCGCTTCAGGTTTTGGCGGGTAACTTGCCGCACCCGTAGGGGTCTAGGTTTCATTGCACAGGCTATCCACACGACAAGGGGAACGTCAGGTTTCAGCAGCGGCTCTGTGAAACCCGGGGATCCCAGATTATCTGTATTGTTCTGTGATGCTTATTACTTTTCTGTAATGTTGCATATTATCACGCCTGGAGCGATTATTGTATATTAGTATATATACTATTAGATGTTGTATATGTTTTACACCCGCGCTAGTCCAGCTCCCACTCTGTCGTTAATTAAGTAACCTAACGGGTGATGACGGGACCCAGTGGCGAATGCGGATGGCATATACGTACATTATATTTTCGTTCTTTTTTGGTGTGATTAATTGATGGGACTGCGTTGATTCTTATCAATGCAAGATAAAACAAACCTATATTTGATGTTGTTGGAACAAATTTTAAAAGGGAGTTATTACAAAGACGTTTCCTTTTGTTTTGCGTAGTGATATTCAGTTAGAATATCCTGCACCTCATTCGATGAGGCAAGGGCTGAGATCCCTTCACCGGGAGTTACCCTTTATGCAGAAGTTTGCATCAGGGTAATAGCTTCTATATATTCGATTACAAGTTGCTTTGCATCGCGGTATTCAGTTGGAATATCCTGAACCTCATTCCACGAGGAAAGAGCCGAGATCCCTTTACCGGGAGTGACTTCTTTAGCAAAAGGTTTTCGCTACTATATTTTTTATAAAATTCTATCAAGTTCCTTCAACGAGATCAAGTTCTTTACGTTAAAGGTTTTTTTCCAAAGACCAGCCGTAATCCTTCGTCATTTCTTATGGATGGTCAGTAGTATTCAAGCTATGTTTGTTGGCCTACGTCAAGGCATGGTGTTTGGTAGCTGCTGGGTATTCATTTGTTGCATAGATAGATGCATTAGTTTAGGACAGACGTACAGCCTTGTTGGCCTACGTCAAGGGCATGTACGATGACCTAAATTAATCAGGACAACAACGGGTAGAACTTGACATGTGGCTTATGACTTGTTGGCTTACGTCAAGGTCATAAGTGCATGGGATAAAAATTATATCGGGAGTTTCAAACATACAGGAAACTTGCCAGACTTGCGCATACCTTCTGGAGTGTGTTAACTTGAGTGGCTTCCATCAAGTTATCATGGGATGATAGTTGGATCCCGATTCTCACTGATAAGTTGGTTTACTCTTCGGGTGATCCCGACTAATTCTTCTTTCAGGTTTGGAGGAGAATTTAAGATTACAGTGGGAGGTTTCCTAATTAGATAAAGTGATAACCATTCTGATTTAGGTTAGAGTGCACGCAGAGTGTTTCTTTTCTCTCTCTCTTTGGCAGCGATCTTTGACCGACCCTAGACTATAACTCAGTGACCAAGTTGACTGAACCTTCTTAATATACTGGCTTTTGGATTGCCTATAGTTGCATAAGTCATTGCCGCTCTTTCTTTTACCCTTTGTATTTCTCAGAATAACCCGTATTACTACGGATATCCACTTTCATTGGATAGATCCATCGTATGGTTATATACGAACTCGAAGGAACTCCTTCGAGGATGGATCTAGGTTCAGGAGAAATAGAATTGGTTTATTCAGTTGTCTTTTATTATCACCTTCTCTCAGGTTGCGAGGGCTCCTTGGTTTAGGAAAGTACACCTATTACGCTTATTGGATAGTCTTATTCCAAACCATAGGCAGGTGCCGAAAGGTAGGGAATGAAGAAAACCAATTAGCCTAAATAGGGTGTGCAGAAGGTAATATGTAAAGACAAGATAAAGGAATTAGAAAGAGGGCGAAGTAAATTGCGACTATTCATATTCACGACCAAACCACGTGTTTCATCGCCACTCCTACTTCACCTTTGATTTCTCCAGAACAACCCGTATCACTACGAACATCCAATTCCATTGGATAAATCCATCGTATGGTTATATACGAACTCGAAGGATATTTTTTCGAGGATGGATTCTGGTTCAGGAGAAATAGGAATAAGGTTTATTCAGTTGTCTTTTATCATCACCTTCTCTCAAGTTGCGAGTACTCCTAGGATTAGGAGAGTACACCTATTATGCTTACTGGATAGTCTTCTTCCAAACCATAGGCTGGTGCCAAACGGTAGGGAAGGAAGAAAACCACTTAGCCTAATGATGGTGTATAGAAGGTGACGACTAAAGACAAATAAAGGGATTTGGAGAGATGGCAAATAAATATACGGTTAAAGTCATGATTTGGATTATGGAAGAGGCATTACTAGAAATACCAGGATACCCCTACGAAACATATTAATATTTCAGTTACACTGTGCATTGTTAATTAAAAACTGATTTCCCAATTAAACCCTTGCTCCAGGGTATGTATTTACCAGGTTTCATTCTCACATATGTATAGTATTACAGATAGTGAGTGGGAGTAAGTTATTTGGAATTAGGTGATCATCCTCATTATATCGGAATTCGTTGTAATTGGTGATATTTGAGGAAATCGCCTGGGCCGGTTTTCAACCTACGATACACAGGTTATGAGTTATTCAACTCAGCGGACTTATACAGAGTATTGTATGTTGTCCAGTGTCCAAAAGGACAAAGGGGTTGCTCCTCGTACTATATTCTGTTTACCTGTAACTTCTCTAGTTTTTAGACAAGTGTTTCGTAGAAATACAATGTCTAAGTTTTAAGAAGTTATGGAAATAAGAATAAAGTAGAGAACCAAGTGTCGCAAGTATCGGGATTCTTCAAAGAAATCGAAGATGTAGATTCTTATGATTGGTATTCAGTCGATAGTAATGGTTTTGAGAAACTTGTTTCTCTTTTAGGTTACTCATAATTGGATGGATTCCTAAGTTGAGTAATACTGATTAGCCTCTCTCCATTAAGTTGATATACACTGGAGACAGCTGCATGATTTGAATTTGGTTCCAATTAAATAAGTGCCAAAGTTTCTATATTGGATATAGAATGGATCATATCTTAACGTTGTTAAGGTAAAGGGAGTTGTCCAGCTTATGCTTAAAACCAGACACTGGATAACTCAAGGCACGTTTCTGTAATGGCAGTTTGTGGGTTGACCCTAGCTTTGACGAGGGTTGATTTTCTACCATCTGGAAGATCAATAGTGATATTGTTCTAGACTCTCCACAGTTTTAATAAAATGGAATTTTTCAGAAAACAGTAGTGGGAGTATGGTAGAACTGGAAGTGATTCCAGAACCGCAAACGATTACGGAAAATTTAATAGGACCTATATATTCAATCAGGTTTGACATTCCAATAGCCACTCCGCAGATATGGTGGGTAACCTCAGACACCCGAGAGGTACTCCGGTAGCCTCAAGGAAGGTGACAAGGAGGTTCTTGTTTACCCAAACTTGACACTACTGTTGTTCCAGACAATGAGACCCGGCAGGAGGATAAGTATAGCGTCGTTCTAAACTAGCTTTAGAAGTGTACGTACATATTATTCTGCCAGAGGGTTGTCATAGTCAGTGGGAGTAGCGGAAGCATAGTGGGCAAGTAGCTAGTGTCTATTTATAGACTTGAGCAGAATAGCGGAGATAGATCATCTATTTTTGATGTAACAGTCATGGGTTTGACTTCATCAGAATAGGGGATGGATCTGTTAAGAAGGTAGTAGGGTGTGATGTCCTGGTATATGGATGACATACACAGAGTAGGAAGTAAAATTCCTATACTACGATCGGTTGTACTGTGGTCGTCACACAGTTGTTTCTCCACAAAGGATATGGATATAATATCTGACATTCTGGTTACTAGATCTATGGTTTTAGATCTAGATTTGGGTAGTTTCCCAATGTGGGTACTTTGACAGTATTCTAATAGTATTTTAGAATAGTTGACTCCTGGCATGGTGGTGTACCTGCAGGTGATGGAGTCACCCTCTCTAAAGGTATCTTACAGACTAAAGGGGAGAGGGACGTGCATGATTGGCAGATCACTTACTTAGGCAATTGAGTCAATCGTGAGATATTAAGTACCACACCAGATGTCGTTTCTGCACTAGATGCGATAAGATTATATTAATCTAATCCTGAAGAAACATAAAGAAGCAGTTATAGAACATAAGTACATGTTCTACGGATTTAATGACGGCAGCCTCCTTCGGAAGACAGTTATTATTCCAGGCTTCAAAGGTGACATGGATAACAGAGTGATTGTCAGAGTTATAGTTTTCCCTCAGACGAGGGACAGTATCATGGACAGGTGGTCCAAGAGGATACTGTGGGAGGCATGGTGCAGGACACTGATTAGTTTCAGTGATTGATACAGTCTAAGAAGTTTGGATTTGGAGTTCATTTATGAACTAGGTCCCATCAGATATCCAGACATATTCTAAGACAGGTATTACTCAATTCGGGAGATGGTTTTTCCCCGCGAGGTTGAGATATAGAGAGACACAGAAAGAAACACCGAAGCGGATCCACCCACTGAGGCTATTTCTCGAACACAATAGTTTTGCAAACGAGCTTTGTGAAACTGATTAGTAGAGGAGTTATATGCTCGGTATCACACGAGCTGTGAGTACACGACATCTCAATAATTAGCCTTAAGTGCAAGTGGGAGATTGTTGGATATAGTGCCCTCTAAGTCAATTATTGGATCGCAGGTACGTGATTGCAATGATTGAAAGAGGAGCTATACCGATAGAACAGTCTTACTCGAGATGATAGTATGCTATCTGGTTTGTCTTTATCATCATGTAGATGTTGATAAAGCCCATAGGATTCTTGCTTGACTACCAGCAGTATGATGACGATCATATATGTGGGAGCTGGGGTCTGTAAGCACATCCTTAAAAGTGTCCCTAGTCGTGGGAGTTTTGAGACAGGGCATCGATACTCCAGAGTAGACTAGTGTATACAGTCGAGACCCCGACGAGGGGCGTGTTAGTTATATGTATGCCCTAGAGGCCATTACTGTACATAGGATGTATATTGTATTGGATGCTGGGACATATATAGGGAGGACTTTCTTGCTCGACATGATAGTATGCTATCTGGTTGATCTTTACCTTAACGTTACACTGATTGTCTTCCTATTACATGTTGGTAAAGCCCTTAGGATCTGTACTTGACTACCTGGACTATGATGCAGATCATACTAGTGGGGACATGGTAGTCCATAAGTACATCCTTCAAAGTCCCTAGTCGTGGGTGTATCGAGATGGGGCATCGATATACCAGAGTAGACTAGCGTATACCTTCTCGACCCATACAGATGGGCGATGGATGATCCCATATCCATTGGTGTTTGACATCAGAGATGATATACGGGTGCTCAGTGGAGACTGGGTACACTGAACGGACTCGCCGAGAACTCCCAGATGGTATTATACCTCACGTCAGATGGCAGTTCTCTGGTGACACTGGTACAGAGTAGTCTGTTGACCCGAGATCGTCATAGAGTCTTGTATGGTTCCCACTGTGCTTTGATTTCCATCTTACCACGTCCAAGAGGGCGTGCAAAACATGTAGGGTTGCTAAGCACGCGCACAAGGGTCTACGAGGCATCAACCATGCCCGAATAAAAATTTAGTCGTGCCGAACAACCCGAATACGGAACTTTAAACTAGAGATTAGGCGAAAACTAACATGCTAAACATTTTAACACTAAGTGAGAGGGATTACAACCTTTGTAGATCCGGTCCTTCACTTCATATGCTCCGTGTTGTGGTCCCTTCGCTGCGATCATCGGGATCCGGACTCTCGAGAGGTTCCACGAAGAGAAAGATGCAACCTTTGCTTCCGATCTTCGATACTAAGATGATCTACCTTGAAGTTTCTTTAACACAAGCTAACACTCATGAAATGATGTGAACACCCTCATCTAAATGGCAAGGGAAGATGAGGATGAAGAAGTAGGATTTTTGCTCTCTTTATTTATATTATTCTCACAATTATTCATCACTTGGAAAAATCAAGAAAGCTTTTTTTCATGAAAGAAAATGAAGGAAGAAGATGAACAATATCCATTATCCTTTTGTGATGAATAGGAAATGAAATAATATGATAGATAATGCAACCATGGTCAAGCTAACTCTTGTAGAGAATTAACTAGGGTTAGGGTTTGGGTTTGGTTAAAGCATGAGTCACTTGCAAATATCTTTATCATGACAAAAAGAAAAGCTTCTAGAATCAACTAGAAGGTTTAACCCTAATCCAAACCCTAATCAAGTTTAAACTCCACTAAACAAGTTGCATTAGTTATCATATCATGTTACAATATTATATATCACATATATAATATTTATCGTAACAAAATAAAATAATACATTTAACATATATCGCATATATATCAATGTATTACCCGAGTGAGAAAAAGAATCTTTTAGTGAGCAAATATTAGTTAATGTAATTTAATATATCATATATATATTATTATACATTAAATTATCGAATCAACACTTGATCCGACAATCCGGCTATATCGCATATAACCGGCTAATATTTATCCGTACCGATTCATCGAATCAACACTTGATCCGATAACCCGGCTGATATCAAATATCGCGAGAATATAATACGGTATCATATATCGCATTATCCTCGGTCCCGCACATATCACATATGTGCTCCTACTCCGTTTTTCCTGAGTCAAGAAACCTCTGTGTAGGACTCTAAAGAATCGTCAATACGCCGGCAGTAGGTGATGATCATATCAAACACCCACAAGCTGCAAGCGGTCAGCTAAACGTAACATCTACCCAGGTATTGAGCGCTCAGAAGATCAACAAGCAAGCCTGTACTTTCTCCTGCGAATCCAAACAGTAACACTCCCGTACAGTCCGGTCTCGTCGTCTGATATGTTGCATATCTCGCCTAGGGGTGGTAAACGTCAGACCCCAGTAGCTTGATAAGTCGTGTCGATTTGAGGTCTTTAACAGTTCGAGAAACTACTGATAACACTTACCAGTAAATCTCAGCAACCCTGGCCAGGGATTTCCGGTTATAGCCAATCGAACACAGCACAACATCAACTCCCTATACCGGGAGAGACGAATCCCCTCCTATCGCTCATTGCCTCCATGTGATTCGGGACTGTACCCAAAAGCCACCTTTTTGCACGCCCTCTTGGACATGGGATGATGGAAATCAAAGCACAGTGGGAACCACACAAGACTCTATGACGATCTCGGATCAACAGACTACTCTGTACCAGTGTCACCGGAGAACTGCCATCTGACGTATGGTATAATACTATCTGGGAGTTCTCGGCGAGTCCGTCCAGTGTACCCAGTCTCCACTGAGCACCCGTACACCATCCTTGATGTCAAACACCGATGGATATGGGATCATCCATCGTCCATCATATGGATCAAGATGCGTATACGCTAGTCTACTCTGGTGTATCGATGCCCTGTCTCGATACACCCTCGACTAGGAACAATTATAGGATGTACTCGTCGACTACCGTGGCCCCACTAGTATGATCTCATCATAGTCCCAGTAGTCGAGTACATATCCTAAGGGCTTTATCAACATTTAACACAGAGACAATCAGAGTACATATTAAGATAAAGTACAACCAGATAGCATACTATCATGTCGAGCAAGAAAGTCCTCCCTATATATGTCCAAGCATCCATTACAATATACATCGTATGTACAGTAATGGCCTCTAGGGCATACATATAACTAACAATCTCCCACTTGCACTAGGGCCATCAGTTATGGTATCGCATACCCAACAATTAGCTGCGGTTGAAGTATCTCATACTCAACCATCCCATAAAAGTCTCTACTGGGGAAAAGGCCTTCGTGAGTGGATCCGCGCTGTTGTCCTCTGTGTCTACTCTCCTAACCTCGATCTCCCTGGAGATCAACCATCTCCATGATCAGGTGATACAGCCTAAGAATTATATCTGGATTTCTGATGGGACGGTAGTTCCTTGGCATAAGCCACAACTCCATTGTCACACAATGGTAGGAACGAAGTTCATCTTATGAACTTATATATATATCCAGACTGTCTCTTTGGTAGCATCCTTGGTAACGATGTATCTTGCCTTTAATCGTCTAGTATGTCACGGTATCTAGCTTGGAACTCTTCCAACATACCGTCCCTCCACTGAGGGTAAAGACAATGCCCGCGACTGACATTCAGTCGTCCTTATCACCCTGGAACACTTCCAGCGATTCTCCCCAGGATCAATTGATACCATCTCACTACAACTAGTGAGAATCCTAACATCCAATTAGATCTATCTCATAGATCCAAAACCCAGGATTTAGGAGGTATCACTTTTATCCTATATGGAGAATCCTTGTGATAAGCGGAGATTGACCGAGCGTAGCATAGGAAACTCCTTCCCTATCAAGAGTATATCATCCACGTACTCTACGAGGATCACCACCATACTCTCTACTACCTTTTCGTATATACAAGGTTCATCTACCATTTTGATGAAGTCAAACTCTTTGACTACCACATCAAAACAGATGTTCCAACTCCGCGATGCCAGTTTTATCATATAAAACATCTTGCACACGTTTCCGCTGCTCCCACTGTCTACGAAGCCCTCTGGCTGTGTACTTATAGACGCTCTTTTCTAAAACATCATTTAGAAAAGCAGTCATGACACCCAACCACCAGATATCGTAGTCATGGTATGTAGCCGTGGCAAGTGGGATCTGGATGGACTTAAGCATAGCTTTGAAAGTCTCAACTTTTCCATGTACACCTAGTAATCTTCTCAAGATATACTTGCTCCTGATGGGGATTTAACCCTTCAGATAGAGCAACCAAAGTCCATACTTTGTTGGTGTATAAGGATTCCATGTCAGATCGATAAGCATCCAGCCATTCTTACAGAGTCTTACTCCTGATGGCCAGCTCGAAACTAGTTGGGTCATCATCTCATGATGCAATCCTCGCTCCCACTGTCATAGAGAAACCAAAGTATCTCTCAGGTGGGTGAGGAACCCTACTAGATCGGCGGAGAGGCTGAGGTTCGTTGGTAACTATTGAATCCTTTGGTTCTATCAAATCATCTGCTGTAGTTTGTATAGCTGGAATATTTCCAGTTGTACATAACAGACCTTGCCTCGAGCTTGTCCGGATTTTTCTTTTAGACACAAGCCGGACAACCCCAAATCTTAACAAACTTAAGATATAGGCTCTTCCCTTTCCATATCATATATGAAGTGGTAGCAACTGATTTGATTTGACCCCTATTCAATAGGTATGCAGCTTCTCAAGTGCACAACTCCCAAGAGGAAATAGGAAGCTCAGTAGTACTCATCATAAACCACACCATATCAAATAGGGTGCTATTGCTCCGCCCCGATATACCATCGTGCTATGGTGTATACGGAGGAGTAATGCTGAGAGAGAATCTCATTCTCCTTTAGAATAGTCCAGGAATTCCGTGCTCAAGTATTCTCCTCCTTGATCTCATCAAAGGACATAATACTTATACCCGTATTTTGGTTCTCTACTTCTAACTTATATTCTGTGAATATCTCAAAAGCTTCGGACTTGTGTTTCAGCAGGAACATATGTCTGAATCTTGAGAGATTATCAGAGAATGTAAAGAAGTACAAAGAACCGATCTTGGCATATGTAGACAGGGGACTTTCATACATCAGCATGTATCAATCCCAAAAGTTCACTAACTCTTTCTCTGTTTCCAACAAACAGAGCTGTGGTCATCTTATCTTTGTGACATGACTGGCAAGTTTCACAAGATGTAAATTCAAACTAATTTAAATATGCATCTATATGTAACTTCAGCCAGTCAGATCGCATTGATATGACCTAGTCTACAATGCCTCAAGAAGGATTCGTTCATATCTGAACTCTTCCTCTTGTGTGTGTTCTGTATACTAAGAACTGTAGTTTGATTTAGAACGTCAATGATTTTAGATAACGTGCCTGAACCGATCAACTCTTGATATAGGAAATGTTCAAAACATTATCCAACAATACAAAATTATATCCTTTCTTTACTAATAAAGAGACTGATATGATTTTGTATATCAGGTTCGGTATCTAATAACATTTGTTTAGAATCAATGTATTCTGGTAATACAGGGTGACAGTGACCAACAGACTTGGCTGCAACACTTGCACCGTTTTCTATCTCATGAAACTTATCACCCTTTCTCAGTTCTCTACCTATCTGTAGCCCATGTAACAGATTACATATACGGGATCCTGATCCGGTATCACATACCCAGGACGTAAAGGATACTGAGAAACAGTTCTGTGTAATGAACACACCCGAAGATGATGCATCAACATGCACTTTCTTCGTTTGGGCGGCACGGGAATTCTGGTAGCCCCAATTTCCTGCTCTGTCCTATAACAATTATAAGTTGGAGCGGGACCAACGTTCCCCAGCTTAGTATAACAAGCGGGTTTGGTCAATATATCCATTTTATTATCTTGATTAAGGCGTGATATAGTCGCTATCTGGAGAGAGAGAAGAAAACACTCAGCGTATGCTCTTGCAAGATTAGATTGGTTTTCTAATATATCTAATCAGGATGTCTCCCACTGTTTTAATCAAATCTTCCTTCAAACCCTAAAAGGAAAGACTAGCCGGGATTAATTACACGCTACAAGTTCACCAATCTTTCAGCCAGGCCAGTGTCGGTACTTTGAGGGAGGTCCCCCGTGCTATCGCACGAACCTAATTAATGTAAACCTCGTTTTCCCAGGGGCGTAACCCCGTTAACACCTTTCTAGACACCTACTTGATCGGCTAATTGTAATGTGTAAAACTCTCCCAGGAGTAACTCTTACTCGCAGCGGGTATTGGGATCCAACTATCTCATAGAAGGTATGCAATCTCATTGCAAATTTCAACACTTGAAACCCCCAATAATATTTTACCCCTAGCGTCCTATGACCTTGACGAAGGCCAAACTACCCATAGTCCGCTAGTCAAGTTCAACCCGTTCATTTCTTGATTGAATTAAACCCACCCGCACGACCCTTGACGAAAGCCAAACTACGCCGTACGAATACCCTAATCCAATCGCATCATATGCAAACAGATAAGCATTAGTTAGCTACCGTACACTACGCCTTGACGAAGGCCAAACTACCGCAGCACGAATACTAACTAGTACTTATCTGAAATGACGGAGGGCTACGACAGGTTTTTAAGAAAACCCTTTGCGTAATGAACTTGATATCGTTGTAGAATCGAGTGATTTTAAATGGAGTGTTTTTTAGGCTTTTCTAGTTTTGCTAAAGGGGTCACTCCCGGTGAAGGGATCGTCGGCCCTTTCCTCATCGAATAAGGTGCAGGATATATCATATATACCGCTGTGCAAAGCAAGAACTATAGAAGCAATCAAAAGAACAACCGAGTTTGTAGCATCTGCCAGTTATTGCTAAAGGAGTCACTCCCGGTGAAGGGATCTCGGTCCTTTCCTTATCGAATAAGGTGCTGGATGTTCTACAAGGAACACCGCTATGCAAAGCAAGAACTAGAGCTACCAGTTTTTATTAAACAAGTTTCTACAACATCTTAGGTTTCTTTTATTTCATTAATCATATTAATGAAGTCCCATTTTATTATGCTTCACAAGCATCATATTTGAAACGAAATCTGCAATATAACATATATCTCATATATATATAATATAAACATTCGTCTCAGGCAGTAATATGATCTCATCACAGAACATTGCAGCAGAAGAACATATATGAAATATTGGATATACTAGGACGTCTGTGTTTTCAATACGAGCCTGTATAAAACACGGATTCCACGGTCGCGATGAATAGCCAAACCCACATCCCTAGACCCCTACGAGAGCAGCAAGTAACACTGCCAATTCTAGGGTTAGGAGACCCGGTCTCGACTCCTCGAGATGGTCTCCCACTGGACCCTAGAACCCGGTTACTTGTGCTCCCCGCCTTGGGTCTATCCTAATGCGGAAAAGTAAATAATATACAACGGTGACATCTTCCGCTACCTGGAAGTGCCCCAATAAAAGAATATTACATACAAATGAATTTTACATGAATGAAAAAGAAAAAACTCTCATCTCACATAAAACCCCCGGCTATTCAAACGCGACGATCCAATACAACATATCACAGCAACACATAATATCTCATATCATCAACGTAAACAAGTATGCGTATCTCGATTGTCGTTGATGTATAGCAACGAAGCCGGCGATACACCACATACTACGCTTACGGTCACAGAAAAGAAAGTGTAA
Source organism: Agapanthus africanus (assembly GCA_030015575.1). Lineage (NCBI taxonomy): Eukaryota > Viridiplantae > Streptophyta > Magnoliopsida > Asparagales > Amaryllidaceae > Agapanthus > Agapanthus africanus. The sequence goes on along the minus strand of CM057346.1, from coordinate 139,382,168 downwards.
AACTACAACAGTTGGAATCCGCAACCACCTTAGACATCACATGCCTAACCAAATGAATTCCTTAGACATCACATGCCTAACAATTATAAACCCCGCATTTTAGTCTCATTTATCGAAAACTCTTTTCAATATCAAGTCGGGCAATTCAACAAGATTCCCGACGTCCTGATCGAATGCTCGTCGCAAACTTTAGTAGACGGCCGCACCCCTGATACCGTCGACGAAGTGCACTAAGGCGGAACACCGCTACCGCGAGCACCCGAACGGATGCTTTCGGCGACGGGGTTCTCCTTCAGTCACTTGGTCGGGGCTATGGGGAGTGGCTGTCTATTAAGTTTACCCGGCGAGTATCCGCGTACGCTACGTGATTGCGACGGACTTTTGATCACATCAAAATTCCGTGGCAACCGATCATCTGAGACTAAACTGCTATGTTTATAATATTCAAATTAGTTATCATAACTACCTGTGGATTCCAATTATTGTATCACATTCCAGATAAATAGAAAAAGTTAAACTTTCCGATCGAATCATCAAGCACCCAAGATTTCCCCAATATATCTCAACGCTTGAAATCAGTTTAAAAACGTCCATCACATGCCACAGTACCAATGGTCCAGCCGTAGAAGGGTCAAGCCAACGCCTCACATGTGGCACGCCGTACTGCCCCAAACCCTAAGGTTCAAAGAGCAGTTCAAGACGGTCACATAATCGAGTTAAGGTTTGTTGTCTTCTAGAGGGTCCATCGAGTTACTTGCACGACTTAGAACATTCTTAAACACGAGGAAAAATCCATCTTTTGAAAAATTTTCCGACAGGGGAAAAATTGAGTTATTGATATCCGTTCGAACTTTTTAACAGTTTCTAAAAGTTATCCGGAAAACCACATAGACAAAATCTGATACTCCGATCGAAACATCGAATCCCCAAAACAACCTCAGAAAATTCAACTCTTGAATAAATATTAAAAATTCCCAGAAAATCCAGCATAATTAAATAGAAGTTACTGTGCAAACAGGAGTTGATGACGTCACCATTGCGCCGCGGAACCGCCGCAGAAGGCATGCTTCTGCCGCGGTTCCGCCGCGTTTATTACTGTTCATCAAAAAAATTTTGTACCGTAATTCTTAGAATTCCCTGCTGAATTTTTTAAGCATTTTTAATTTGGAAAAATCCCAGTTTTTAGAAAAAGTCCAGAGAGCGGGTTTTAACGGGGATTCGGGTTTCGATCGGACTTTAAACTTCGTCTAGACTTCGCCTAAAGCTCTAGCTTGGCTCTGATACCACTGTAGGGTTGCTAGGCACGCGCACAAGGGTCTACGAGGCGTCAACCATGCCCGAATAAAAATTTAGCCGTGCCGAACAACCCGAATACGGAACTTTAAACTAGAGATTAGGCGAAAACTAACATGCTAAACATTTTAACACTAAGTGAGAGGGATTACAACCTTTGTAGATCCGGTCCTTCACTTCATATGCTCCGTGTTGTGGTCCCTTCGCTGCGATCATCGGGATCCGGACTCTCGAGAGGTTCCACGAAGAGAAAGATGCAACCTTTGCTTCCGATCTTCGATACTAAGATGATCTACCTTGAAGTTTCTTTAACACAAGCTAACACTCATGAAATAATGTGAACACCCTCATCTAAATGGCAAGGGAAGATGAGGATGAAGAAGTAGGATTTTTGCTCTCTTTATTTATATTTTTCTCACAATTATTCATCACTTGGAAAAATCAAGAAAGCTTTTTTTCATGAAAGAAAATGAAGGAAGAAGATGAACAATATCCATTATCCTTTTGTGATGAATAGGAAATGAAATAATATGATAGATAATGCAACCATGGTCAAGCTAACTCTTGTAGAGAATTAACTAGGGTTAGGGTTTGGGTTTGGTTAAAGCATGAGTCACTTGCAAATATCTTTATCATGACAAAAAGAAAAGCTTCTAGAATCAACTAGAAGGTTTAACCCTAATCCAAACCCTAATCAAGTTTAAACTCCACTAAACAAGTTGCATTAGTTATCATATCATGTTACAATATTATATATCACATATATAATATTTATCGTAACAAAATAAAATAATACATTTAACATATATCGCATATATATCAATGTATTACCCGAGTGAGAAAAAGAATCTTTTAGTGAGCAAATATTAGTTAATGTAATTTAATATATCATATATATATTATTATACATTAAATTATCGAATCAACACTTGATCCGACAATCCGGCTATATCGCATATAACCGGCTAATATTTATCCGTACCGATTCATCGAATCAACACTTGATCCGATGACCCGGCTGATATCAAATATCGCGAGAATATAATACGGTATCATATATCGCATTATCCTCGGTCCCGCACATATCACATATGTGCTCCTACTCCGTTTTGCCTGAGTCAAGAAACCTCTGTGTAGGACTCTAAAGAATCGTCAATACGCCGGCAGTAGGTGATGATCATATCAAACACCCACAAGCTGCAAGCGGTCAGCTAAACGTAACAGCTACCCAGGTATTGAGCGCTCAGAAGATCAACAAGCAAGCCTGTACTTTCTCCTGCGAATCCAAACAGTAACACTCCCGTACAGTCCGGTCTCGTCGTCTGATATGTTGCATATCTCGCCTAGGGGTGGTAAACGTCAGACCCCAGTAGCTTGATAAGTCGTGTCGATTTGAGGTCTATAACAGTTCGAGAAACTACTGATAACACTTACCAGTAAATCTCAGCAACCCTGGCCAGGGATTTCCGGTTATAGCCAATCGAACACAGCACAACATCAACTCCCTATACCGGGAGAGACGAATCCCCTCCTATCGCTCATTGCCTCCATGTGATTCGGGACTGTACCCAAAAGCCACCTTTTTGCACGCCCTCTTGGACGTGGGATGATGGAAATCAAAGCACAGTGGGAACCACACAAGACTCTATGACGATCTCGGGTCAACAGACTACTCTGTACCAGTGTCACCGGAGAACTGCCATCTGACGTATGGTATAATACCATCTGGGAGTTCTCGGCGAGTCCGTCCAGTGTACCCAGTCTCCACTGAGCACCCGTACACCATCCTTGATGTCAAACACCGATGGATATGGGATCATCCATCGTCCATCATATGGATCAAGATGCGTATAAGCTAGTCTACTCTGGTGTATCGATGCCCTGTCTCGATACACCCTCGACTAGGAACAATTATAGGATGTACTCGTCGACTACCGTGGCCCCACTAGTATGATCTCATCATAGTCCCAGTAGTCGAGTACATATCCTAAGGGCTTTATCAACATGTAACACAGAGACAATCAGAGTACATATTAAGATAAAGTACAACCAGATAGCATACTATCATGTCGAGCAAGAAAGTCCTCCCTATATATGTCCAAGCATCCATTACAATATACATCGTATGTACAGTAATGGCCTCTAGGGCATACATATAACTAACAAAACGGTGGTTTTTGGGTACAGTCCCGAATCACATGGAGGCAATGAGCGATAGGAGGGGATTCGTCTCTTCCGGTATAGGGAGTTGATGTTGCGCTGTGTTCGATTGGCTATAACAGGAAATCCCTGGCCAGGGCTGCTGAGATTTACTGGTAAGTGTTACTAGTAGTATCTCGAATTGTTATAGACCTCATATCGACATGACTTATCGAGCTATTGGGGTCTGACGTTTACCACCCCTAGGCAAGATATGCGACATATCAGACGATCAGACCGGACTGTACGGTAGTGTTACTGGTTGGATTCACTGGAGTGTGAGCGGGCTTGCTCGTCGATCTTCAGATCGCTCAATACCCGGGTGGCCGTTACGTTTAGCAGACCGCTTGCGGCTTGTGGGTGTTTGATATGATCATCATCTGCTGCCGGCGTATTGACGAGTCTTTAGAGTCCTACACAGAGGTTTCCTGGCTCAAGCGAAACGAAATAGGAGCGCATATGAGATATGTGCGGGACCGAGAATAATGCGTATATGTGATACCGTATTCCATTCTCGCGATGAATGTATCGATTGGTTATATTCGATATAACCTAGATATCGAATCAAGGATTGATTCGATAAGCCGATACATTGGATACTAGTCGGTTATGTGCGACATGACCGGATCATTGAATCAAGTGTTGATTTAATGATTTAATGTATATTTATGTATTTGATATATTACTTTGCATTAACTAGTATCGGTTCACTTTAAATGGATATTCTCACTCGGGTGTGCGCATTATATATGTGATATGATTTTTTGCACTTGCTTGTATCATGTTTGATGATACAAGCTTTTTGGTTAAGTGTAAAGTATTAAACCTTGGTTAATGAAATGGTTAGGGTTTATTATTTGTTATTCATTTATCTTATTTAATTATCCATTTATTTTTGATAAATGAATAAAAGAAAATGAAATGAAATGGTGGCTTTCATTTTGTTGTTTTCATGAAGCTTCATGAACACTTTGACTAAGTGACCATTTTGTCTCTAGCTTGACCCTAACCATTCCTTTAACCATGATTGATTCTCTACACATTACCATGGTTAATGATATGATAAGTATTCATTTTTATTATTCCTTTTAATTAACTTAATATAAGAATTATCATCTTCCTCTTCTTCTTCTTCTTGAAGAAAACCTTTCTTCATCAATGGTGATTGATGAAGATGAGTGAGAAATCCAATTCTAAAGTCTACCCACTTCCTATTTCTTCATCCTCTATCTCTTGCCAAGTAGTAGAGTGTGTTTCCTTCACAAGTTTCTTGACTTGGTGAAGTTGGAGCTTGATCTAGCGATGCCTCGACGTAGATCATCTTCGGCATGGACATTGACGACCTAGCTTGCCCATTCTCCGACGAAGCCGACGCTAGAGCCCGGGAACTCATTTGGACAGCTAGGGGACTTCGTTGCGGAGCTATGGAGGTGGAGCACCGGATCTACAAAGGTTGTATTTCCGTATTCTTTATAGTTAAGTTGTTAACTAGTTTCTAGTTTCGCCTAAACTTTAGCCAACGATCCGTATTAGGGTTTCTCGGCACCTAGATTTTTTGAAATTGGCATGGTTGATGCCTTGTGAGACCTCATTAGGGTGCCTAGGAACCCTACAGTGTTACAGAGCTTAGCTAGAGCCTTAGGCGAAGTCTAGACGGAATTTGAAGTCCGAACGAACCGAAAACCCAAAATTTCCATGCTCTCTGTCCTTTTTTCAAAAACGTGGATTTTTCCAGATTAAAAATATGCAGAAAAACTAGTAGGGATATCTAAGAGTTACGATGAAGTTTTATGACCCAATTCCATTAAACCGCCGCGGATCCGCGGCACGAGCATGGCTCGTGCGGCGGTTCCGCGGCCTAATGGTCTCATTGTCCCATTTTATTTGCACAGTAACTCCTATTTTGTGGTTCTGGTTTTCCTGGGAATTTTTAATAATTAATTCAAGAGTTGAATTTTCTGGGGTTATTTTGGGGATTCATATATTCGATCGGATTATCAAATTTTGTCTGTGTGGCTTTCCGGGTAAATTTCAGAATATGTTAAAATGTTCGACTGGATATAAATACCCACCTTTTCCCCTGCCGGAAAATTTCCAAGTGTTGGATTTTTCCGTAGTTTAACGACGTTCTAAGTAGTGCAAGTAACTCGATGGACCCTCTAGAAGACAACAAACCTTAACTCGATTATGTGACCGTCTTGAACTGCCCTTTGAACCTTCGGGTTTGGGGCAGTACGGCGTGCCACATGTGATGCGTTGGCTTGACCCTTCTACGGCTGGACCGTTGGTACTGAGGCACGAACTGAATGTTGTTAGACTTATTTCATGTGTTGAGCTGTATCGGGAAAACTTGGGTGTTTGACTGTTCGATCGAAAAGTTTAACATTTTCTGTTTATCTGGAATGGGATACAATAATTGGAATTCACAAAAGTTATGTGATAACTGAATGAATGTTATAAACATAGCACTTTAGTCTCACTTGATCGGTTGCCACAGAATTTTGATGCGATCAAAAGTCCGTCGCAATCACGTAGCGTACGCGGATATTCGCCGGACAAACTTAATAGACAGCTACATCCCATAGCCCCGACCAAGTGACTGTAGGAGAACCCCGTCGCCGAAAGCATCCGTCCGGGTGCTCGCGGTAGCGGTGTTCCGCCTTGGTGCACTTCGTCGACGATATCTGGGGTGCGGCCGCCTACTGAAGTTTGTGACGAGTATTCGATCAGGATGTCGGGAATCTTGTTGAATTGCCCGACTTGATATTGAAAAGTGTTTTCGATTTTGAGACTAAAATGCGGGGTTTATAATTGTTAGGCATGCGATGTCTAAGTAATTCATTTGGTCAGGCATGCGATGTCTGAGGTGGTTGCGGATTCCAACTGTTGTAGTTTTACACTTTCTTTTCTGTGACCGTAAGTGTAATATGTGATATCGCCGGTTTCGTTGCTATATGTCAACGACAATTGGGATGGACATATTTACTTACGTTGATGACATGTGATGTTATGTGTTGCTGGATATGTTATATTGGATCGTCGTGTTTGAATAGCCGGGGGTTTTTATGTGAGATGAGTGTTTTTCATTTTCATTCATGTAAAAACTTGTATGTAATATTCTTTTATTGGGGCACTTCCAGGTTGCGGAAGTTGTCACCGTTTGTATATTATTTACTTTTCCGCACTAGGATAGACCCAAGGAGGGGAGCATAAGTAACCGGGTTCTGGAGTCCAGTGGGAGACCAACTCGAGGAGTCGAGTCCGGGTCTCCTAACTCCAAAATTGGTAGGGTTGCTTGCCGCTCTCGTAGGGGTCTAGGGGTGTGGGTTTGGCTATTCATCATGACCGTGGAATCCGTGTTTTATACTGGCTCGTATTGAAAACACGGACGTCCTAGTATATCCAATATTTCATATGTTTCTTCTGCTGCGATATCTGTGATGTGATCATGTGATGTTCTGTGATAGATACTGTATATAGTATATATGATATATTATATAGACGTTACTTATGTTTTACACCCGCGCTAGCCCTGCCCCGCTCTGCCGTTAGTCACCTAACCTAACGGTGCATGAGGGGACATCGAGGCGAATGCGGATGGCATAAGTGTACGTCGTATTTATCTGTGATGTTTAGGTAATTAAATGATGGGACTTCATTAATGTGATTAATGAAATAAAAGAAACCTAAGATGTTGTAGAATCGAATTTCAAAATAAAACAGGTAGCTACAGTTCTTGCTTTGCACAGAGGTATATGTGATATATCCTGCACCTTATTCGATGAGGAAAGGACCGAGATCCCTTCACCGGGAGTGACTCCTTTAGCAATAACTGGCAGATGCTACACACTCGGTTTGTCTTTTGATTGCTTTTAAGTGTTTTTGCTTTGCACAGTGATATATATGATATATCCCGCACCTCATTCGACGAGGAAAGGACCGACGATCCCTTCACCGGGAGTGACTCCTTTAGCAAAACTAAAAAAAGCCTCAAAAACACTCCATTTCAAAATTCATTCGATCCTACGACGATATCAAGTTCATTACGCAATAGGTTTTCAGAAAAACCTGTCGTAGCCCTCCGTCATTTCAGATAAGTAGTAGTTAGTATTCGTGCTGCGTTTGTTGGCCTTTGTCAAGGCGCAGTGTGCGGTAGCTAACTGGTGCTTATCTGCTTATGCATATGATGCAGATTGAGTTAGGGTAGTCGTGCGACCTTGTTGGCCTTTGTCAAGGGCCGTGCGGGTGGGTTTAATTCAATCAGGAAATGACGGGTTGAACTTGACTAGCATCCTATGGTTTGTTGGCCTTTGTCAAGGTCATAGGAGGTTAGGGGCAAAATATTATCGGGAATTTCAAGTGTTGAAATTTGCAATGAGATTGCATACCTTCTATGAGATAGTTGGATCCCGATACCCGCTGCGAGTAAGTGTTACTCCTGGGAGAGTTTTATACATTACAATTAGCCGATCAAGTAGGTGTCTAGAAAGGTGTCAACGGGGTTACGCCTCTGGGAAAACGAGGTTTACATTAATTAGGTTCGTGCGAAAGCACGGGGGACCTCCCTCAAAGTACCGACACTGGCCTGGCTGAAAGATTGGCGAACTTGTAGTGTGTAATTAATCCCGGCTAGTCATTCCTTTTAGGGTTTGAAGGAAGATTTGATAAAAAGCAGTGGGAGCCATCCTGATTAGATAAAATAATAACCAATCTATTCTTGCAAGAGCGCACGCTGAGTGTTTTCTTCTCTCTCTCTCTCCTGGTAGCGACCATATCACGCCTTAATCAAGATAATAATACGGAATATTGACTGAACCCGCTTGTTATACTGAGCTGGGGAACGTTGGTCCCGCTCCAACTTATAATTGTTATAAGACAAAGCAGGAAATTGGGGATTACCAGAATTCCCGTGCCGCCCAAACGAAGAGAGTGCATGCTGATGCATCATCTTCGGGTGTGTTCATTATACAGAACTGTTTCTCAGTATCCTTTACGTCCTGGGTATGTGATACCAGATCAGGATCCCAGATATGTAATCTGTTACATAGGGCTACAGAAAGGTAGAAAAACTGAGAACGGGTGATAAGTTTCATGAGACAGAAAACGGGGCAAGAGTTGCAGCCAAGTTTGTTGGTCACTGTCACCCTGTATTACTAGAATACATTGATTCTGAACGAATGTTATTAGATAACGAACCTGATATACAAAATCATATCAGTCTCTTTATTAGTAAAGAAATGATAAAATTTTGTATTGTTGGATGATGTTTTGAACATTTCCTATATCAAAAGTTGATCGGTTCAGGCACGTAATCTAAAAGCGTTGATGTTCTAAATCAAACTACAGTTCTTAGTATACGGAACACACACAAGAGGAAGAGTTCAGAAATGAACGGATTCTTCTTAAGGTATTGTAGACTAGGTCAGATCAATGTGACCCGACTAGCTGAAGTTACATTTAGATGTATATTTAAATTAGTTTGAATTTGCATCATGTGAAACTCGCCAGTCATGTCATAAAGATAAGATGACCACAGCTCCGTTTACTGAAAACAGAGAAAGAGTTAGTAAACTCTTGGGATGATACATGTTGATGTATGCAAGGTCCCCTGTCTACATATGCCAGGACCGGTTCTTTATACTTCATTACGTTCTCTGATGATCTTTTGAGATTCAGACCTATGTTCCTGTTGAAACACAAGTCCGAACCTTTTGAGATATTCACAGAATATAAGTTAGAAGTAGAGAACCAATACGGGTATAAGTATTATGTCCTTTGATGAGATCAAGGAGGAGAATACTTGAGCACGGAAATCCTGGACTATTCTAAAGGAGAATGAGATTCTCTCTCAGCATTACTCCTCCGTATACACCATAGCACGATGGTATATCGGGGCGGAGCAATCACACCCTATATGATAAGGTGTGCTCTATGATGAGTACTACTGAGTTACCTATTTCCTTTTGGGAGTTATGCACTTGAGAAGTTGCATACCAATTGAATTGGGTTCCAATCAAATCAGTTGCCTACCGTTTCATATGTGATATGGAAAGGGAAGAGCCCATATCTTAAGTTGGTTAAGATTTTGGGTTGTCCGGCCTATGTCTAAAAGCAAAATCCGGACAAGCTCAAGGCAAGATCTGTTATGTAGAACTGGAAATGTTCCAGCTATACAAACTGCAGCTGATGATTTGAAAGAACCAAAGGATTCAATACTTACCGACGAACCTCAGCCTCTCCGCCGATCTAGTAGGGTTCCTCACCCACCTGAGAGATACTTCGGTTTCTCTATGACAGTGGGAGCGAGGATTGCATCATGAGATGATGACCCAACTAGTTTCGAGCAGGCCATCAGGAGTGGGACTCTGTAAGAATGGCTGGATGCTTAGCGATCTGAGATGGAATCCTTATACACCAACAAAGTATGGACTTTGGTTGCTATATCTGAAGGGTTAAATCCCCATCAGGAGCAAGTATATCTTGAGAAGATTACTTGGTGTACATCGAAAAGTTGAGACTTTCAAAACTAGACTTGTTAAAAGTTTGCATCATTGACCAGCTGTGGATAATGATGAAACCTTTTCAAGTAGCTATGCTTAAGTCCATCCAGATCCTACTTGCCACGGCTACACACCATGACTACGATATCTGGCGGTTGGGTGCCATGACTGCTTTTCTAAATGATGTTTTAGAAGAGGACGTCTATAAGTACACAGCCAGAGGGCTTCGTAAACAGTGGGAGCAGCGGAAACGTGTACAAGATGTTTTATAGGATAAAGCAGGCATCGCGGAGTTGGAACATCTGTTTTGATGGATAAGTCAAAGAGTTTGACATCATCAAAATGGTAGATGAACCTTGTATAAACAAAAAGGTAGTAGGGAGTATGGTGGCGATTCTCGTAGAGTACGTGGATGACATACTCTTGATAGGAAAAGAGTTTCCTATGCTACGCTCGATCAATCTCCGTTTATCATAATAATTCTCCAAATAGGATCAAATTGACACCTACTAAATCCGGGGTTTTGGATCTATGAGATAGATCTAAATGGATGTTAGGATTCTCACTAGTTGTAGTGAGATGGTATCAATTGATTCTGGGGAGAATCACTGGAAGGGTTCCAGGGTGATAAAGACGACTGAGTGTCAGTCACAGGCATTGTCTTAACCCTCAGTAAAGGGATGGTATGTTGGAAGAGTTCCAAGCTAGATACCGTGACATACTAGACGATAAAGGCAGGATATATCGCTACTTAAGATGCTACCAAAGAGGTTGTTTGGGTGTATATTGGTTCATGAGATGAACTACGTTCCTACCATTGTGTGACAATGGAGTTGTGGCTTATGCCAAGGAACGCCGGTCCCATCAGTGATCCAGACATATTCTAAGGCAGTATCACCTGATCATGGAGATGGATGATCTCCAGGGTGATCGAGGTTAGGAGAGTAGAGTCAGAGAACAACACAGCGGATCCACTCACGAAGGCCTATTCCCAGAGAGAGACTTTTATGGGATGGTTGAGTATGAGATACTACAACCACTGCTACAGATGGCCCTAGTGCAAGTGGGAGATTGTTAGTTATATGTATGCCCTAGAGGCCATTACTGTACATAGGATGTATATTGTATTGGATGCTGGGACATATATAGGGAGGACTTTCTTGCTCGACATGATAGTATGCTATCTGGTTGATCTTTACCTTAACGTGTACACTGATTGTCTCCCTATTACATGTTGGTAAAGCCCTTAGGATCTGTACTTGACTACCCGGACTATGATGTGGATCATACTAGTGGGGACATGGTAGTCCATAAGTACATCCTTCAAAGTCCCTAGTCGTGGGTGTATCGAGACGGGGCATCGATATACCAGAGTAGACTAGCGTATACCTTCTTGACCCATACAGATGGGCGAGGGATGATCCCATATCCATTGGTGTTTGACATCAGAGATGATATACGGGTGCTCAGTGGAGACTGGGTACACTGGACGGACTCGCCGAGAACTCCCAGATGGTATTATACCTCACGTCAGATGGCAGTTCTCTGGTGACACTGGTACAGAGTAGTCTGTTGACCCGAGATCGTCATAGAGTCTTGTGTGGTTCCCACTGTGCTTTGATTTCCATCTTACCACGTCCAAGAGGGCGTGCAAAACGGTGGTTTTTGGGTACAGTCCCGAATCACATGGAGGCAATGAGCGATAGGAGGGGATTCGTCTCTCCCGGTATAGGGAGTTAATGTTGCGCTGTGTTCGATTGGCTATAACAGGAAATCCCTGGCCAGGGTTGCTGAGATTTACTGGTAAGTGTTACTAGTAGTATCTCGAATTGTTATAGACCTCATATCGACATGACTTATCGAGCTATTGGGGTCTGACGTTTACCACCCCTAGGCAAGATATGCGACATATCAGATGATCAGACCGGACTGTACGGTAGTGTTACTGGTTGGATTCACTGGAGTGTGAGCTGGCTTGCTCGTCGATCTTCAGATCGCTCAATACCCGGGTGGCCGTTACGTTTAGCAGACCGCTTGCGGCTTGTGGGTGTTTGATATGATCATCATCTGCTGCCGGCGTATTGACGAGTCTTTAGAGTCCTACACAGAGGTTTCCTGGCTCAAGCGAAACGAAATAGGAGCGCATATGAGATATGTGCGGGACCGAGAATAATGCGTGTATGTGATACCGTATTCCATTCTCGCGATGAATGTATCGATTGGTTATATTCGATATAACCTAGATATCGAATCAAGGATTGATTCGATAAGCCGATACATTGGATACTAGTCGGTTATGTGCGACATGACCGGATCATTGAATCAAGTGTTGATTTAATGATTTAATGTATAATTATGTATTTGATATATTACTTTGCATTAACTAGTATCGGTTCACTTTAAATGGATATTCTCACTCGGGTGTGCGCATTATATATGTGATATGATTTTGTGCACTTGCTTGTATCATGTTTGATGATACATGCTTTTTGGTTAAGTGTAAAGTATTAAACCTTGGTTAATGAAATGGTTAGGGTTTATTATTTGTTATTCATTTATCTTATTTAATTATCCATTTATTTTTGATAAATGAATAAAAGAAAATGAAATGAAATGGTGGCTTTCATTTTGTTGTTTTCATGAAGCTTCATGAACACTTTGACTAAGTGACCATTTTGTCTCTAGCTTGACCCTAACCATTCCTTTAACCATGATTGATTCTCTACACATTACCATGGTTAATGATATGATAAGTATTCATTTTTATTATTCCTTTTAATTAACTTAATATAAGAATTATCATCTTCCTCTTCTTCTTCTTCTTGAAGAAAACATTTCTTCATCAATGGTGATTGATGAAGATGAGTGAGAAATCCAATTCTAAAGTCTACCCACTTCCTATTTCTTCATGCTCTATCTCTTGCCAAGTAGTAAAGTGTGTTTCCTTCACAAGTTTCTTGACTTGGTGAAGTTGGAGCTTGATCTAGCGATGCCTCGACGTAGATCATCTTCGGCATGGACATCGACGACCTAGCTTGCCCATTCTCCGACGAAGCCGACGCTAGAGCCCGGGAACTCATTTGGACAGCTAGGGGACTTCGTTGCGGAGCTATGGAGGTGGAGCACCGGATCTACAAAGGTTGTATTTCCGTATTCTTTATAGTTAAGTTGTTAACTAGTTTCTAGTTTTGCCTAAACTTTAGCCAACGATCCGTATTAGGGTTTATCGGCACCTAGATTTTTTGAAATTGGCATGGTTGATGCCTTGTGAGACCTCATTAGGGTGCTTAGGAACCCTACAGGGCGGTGGCCGGTCTCACAAGCCACTGGTGTCAGTTAGTTCACCTAAGATGTATACAGGTGCTTATTAGGTTATGAGTACACCGGACAGGACTCGCCGGGAACATGCTAGTTGGTATTATACATATCGTCAGATAGCAGTTCCCTGGTAACATGTGTACAGGTTAGTTTGTCGACCTGAGATCGTTATTTGTCTCGTGTGAGTTCCCACTGTGCTTTGATTTCTACCCTACCACGCTCAAAGGAGTCGTGCAAACAGGTATATTTTGGGTACAGTCCCGAGCCACGTTAGAGGCAAGTGAGCGGATCTTCGGGGATTCGTCTCTCCCGGTATTGGCGGTGAGATCGCGCTGTGTTTAGGAGAGATATTACACGAAATCCCTGGCCAGGGTAATCGAGATATACTGGTAGGTATACCAGTAGTATCTCAGAGTGTTCTGGGCTGCTCTCTGACACGACTTATGCAGCTATTTGGGGTCTGACGTTTACCGACCCCCTAGGCCTAATATGCGATACTCATAGACGAATGTTCCGGACTGTACGGATATTGTCACTGTCAGGCTCAGTAGAGTTTATAGATGAGTTCGCTCGTCAGCTTCCCTTCCAATCAATACATAGGCAAACCGTTACGTACAGCTTGTACCTCTGACGTGCTAGTGGTTATACCCAGTGCCATTATATTGATGAGTCATTAGAGTCCCCCACAGACACTTTCCCAAGTTCGGACGAAACGTTGTAGATGCCGTATGGTGTTATGGCAGGGTTCGGAAAATGCACGTGCGTTTTCACACGTGTCATTTTTCGGGCAGATAATATTGGTAGGCTTTGGTTTAAGCCGGATCCCAGTATTATACTGTGTAGATATAATATCTTTGTCTCAGTTGCATTTGCATTCGGTCGTAATACAAATACGGGTATGTTTATACTGTTATGGGGTTATCCTGAAATTCGTTTCAGGATCGCTTTTGGAAGTTGCCAGTTTCCAATTTTCTATCAGCCGTATTTGACATTCGGTTAAATGTGGATTTATCCTTTCGTCTTTTGGGTGAGTCATGGTTCTAGAAGATTCTAGAAATGGTGACTAGGATTAGTGACTCATCATTTGCATTAATTGTGAGGTGAGGTGTTAAGTGAGGTGGCTTAATTCATTTAATGTGTTCATACCACTCATTCTTTCTTCATGATAAATGTCCTTGATATTTTTCCTTATGCTCACCCTCCCCTCTCCTACACTCACCCTTCCTCTTCTATATAGTGGCCGGCCCCTCATTGTGAGGATGGTGGTTTTTTCATTTGCTTGAGAGAAAAAGATTATGATAGTTTAGGGTATGGAAATTTCATATAGTTCAATTTCCAATTATCCGACTCCAATTGGCAACTTCATTAACCGTTCGTCCATAGCCTTGGACGTAACGAGACAAAGTATTCTACTCATTCTCTTCTTCATCTTGGTCGTCTCTTTTAGCAAACTTGACGATCGAGTTGCCTCGGTTCAGAGGCGGGAGCCCGTTTAAAGATCCGTCAACGTGGTGCCACCTGGACGACGAGACCGGAGATCGAGCGAGTTAGGATCAACTGCAATATAGTGTGGGATGATGGTTGAAGACCGATGGACTCGGATCGTTCGGTATAACAATTCTACCCTCTTTACAATTTGATAGTTTAGCTTTAATGGACGATCCGGAACAAAGTACTCGATAGCGCCAGTTGTAAAAGTTTTGTTCCGCATATTGGCGTCTGTTAGACGGCCGGGGCGCTGCCGTGTACTTACACATGTGCCATTTCATTTTTGCACATAAGCCATGGGCTTACAAAATATTGGGTTTATGCCTATTTTGTTTACATTCATGCATAAACAATTACATAAAAATTATTTATTACATAATTTTGTTGTTGGCACGGGGAGGTTGGCCGCGGGCTCGACTTGGGCATGGGCCCGCTTGACCTGGGCTTGGGCCCACCTGGCTTGGGGTTAACTTTGATTTTGACTTGGTTAACCGGGGTTTAAATTTTTACCCCAACAGATGTGATATCACCTGTATGGCAAAAGGTTTCATTTTATATATTTTTCTTTCCGCGATGCTCTATCATTTCAGCTTTTATATCGCGAAAGTCGCAATTGCCCAATCATTTCGGCCATTTTTCGCGGTGCCTAATCATTTCGGCTATTTTTTTACTTACTCGCTGCTTTTTATTGCGAGTTGCCCAACCATTTCGGCTATTTTTGAATGCATATATTTTACTTGCTGATTTTGTTGCAAGTTGCCCTATCATCTCGGCTGTTTTTGTATGCATATATTATACTTGCTGATTTTGTTGCTAGTTGCCTCATCATTTCGGCTATTTCATATGCATTTTTGGCTCGCTGATTTTTTATCGCAAGTGTGGAAATTGATACCGATTTAGGCATCAGCATCGCTACAACTGGGATATTGCCAGGAGCGAATCATCATTTGCCTCTGTCGATGTCGAACAATGGTGGCATAGCAAACAGGGTTAGGATCCTGTTGACTAAGGCTTTTTGACTTTACGAGCCGTAAGGGTCTCATAAAGATACTTCTTCCTACGAGTCGTGAGGATCTCGTAGGTGCGTTTTCTCCTTAGGAATCGTGAGGATTCCTAAGTGTGTGTTCTTTTATAAGTCGTAAGGATCTTAAAAGAGTATTTTCTCCTTATAAGTCGAGGGGACTTACAAGTGTCGTTCGCCATATGAAGATATCCCTCGTCAGTGGTGGGACTCTGTTGGGGAAAGGTTTATTCGCGCCCGTGGATTGTATACAAGGGTCGGCATTGAACCGCTTGTAGGGCAATCTGGGGATTGTGATGGCTTAAGAACAGGTTCAGATCCCTGTAGGTTAAGGCTTTTGAATCTTATGAGCCGTGAGGGTCTCATAAGAGGGTTCTCCTTACAAGTCGTGAGGATCTCGTAAGTGTAATTTCTTCTTAGGAATCGTGGGGATGCCTAAGTGTGTCGCTCCCTTGTGAGTCATAAGGATCTCACGCAGGTGTTTTCCCCTTACAGGGTCGAGAGAACCTTGCAAGTGTCGTTTAACGAGATTGCGCCCTTCCGGGTTTTCACAAAACTCAACGGTAGCCCTGCTGTTTTTACTCACGGAGCCCTTTCTGGTTTTCATCCGTGCCCATCTTGCTTGTAGACGTACCGTTTTTTTTTTGCGTCAGCCTTGGGATGCTGCGGTCCGTAGTAGTTTATAGACGTCTCGGTTAGGCGTTAGTTTAGGGACGTTTCGGTCCATTGTTAATTTTAGGACATCACGGTCCGTCGTTAGTTTTAGGACATTTCAGTCCATGGGGCTTTCTCTATGAATGAGCACGATGCCCCCGGCATGTCCATCTTTATCGGAGCATGTGGTCGTGGCGGGTTCATCTTCCAGTTTTCGGACAGCGCGAACTTGCCCTGTTGATACTGGTCTTCAACCCAATTTTTAAAGACGTAGCAG
Organism: Agapanthus africanus; assembly: GCA_030015575.1. Classification (NCBI taxonomy): domain Eukaryota; kingdom Viridiplantae; phylum Streptophyta; class Magnoliopsida; order Asparagales; family Amaryllidaceae; genus Agapanthus; species Agapanthus africanus. Next base: position 139,365,418 of record CM057346.1, on the reverse strand, counting down.
TCTTCGATCGGATGGCCCAATACTCGGTGGTAGGGGCAATAATTGGGATCGTTGACATCGTTCAGTTGTAGTGGGTGTCTCGGCTCCGGTAGAGTAATGAGCCCGTTGCGCACCGCTAGTTCGAACAGTCTCCTTGTTTTATCCAAGAAAACGAGTAAGGACGTCTCAACTTCTCATCGAGGGATTGCCGCTTGTTGCTTTGGCGAACAACCGGTCTCGGGCCACTCAGTTGTTGTTGAGCGTTGGCGACGAAGGTTGCTTTCCCTTTCCCCCTCTCATTCCGAGGATCCATCTTCGAGAAAGAAGGCGTATGGCCCATCTGGTCCATTTGGGCCAGTTTGTCGATCAAGGTATGGAAAGTGGTCGGCTTGAAGAACATCATGAATTGTGAAATGGTCGCCTGAGGGTCGAGGGTCCCTACGAACATGCCTCCCGCAGGAGCTTCTTTGATGCGTTGTTCATATTTTGACCATAGATTCCGCCATCGAATGGCGTATTGAACCCAGGTTTCGCCTGGCTTCACCCTAGCATTGATGAGTGCCGTGATCGGGGTGCGTTCACTAGCGCTTGCGAAACGCTGGGTGAACAGTAACTCCATTTCTGCAAATGTCTTAACGGAGTCGTTCGGGAGCTCAGAGTACCATTCAAACGCTGTCTCCGACAAACTGCCAACAAACTGACGAAGCAATAGTTTGTCATCCCCTCTAGTGTTTCCACACAGAGCCCTGAACTGAACGACATGTTGATGGGGATTGCCTGTCCCCTTGTACACATGGAATTTAGGAATGGTGTATCCTGGCGGGTACTTTATTTGATCTTACCAACCCGGATAGGGCCGTCCAGTTCTGACGACTTAGCCTAGCCGCTTCATTCGCTGGATAAGCTCGTATTTGTTGAGCTATATAATCATTGAGCGTGGCTTTGGAGATTGTCTCCTCCTTGGCTGCTGACAGAGCCGGAAGAGGATTTGATGTCTCTCCTCTATCATCTTCAATTATTACTGGAGGATCTTCGGCTGGAGGATCCGGCTGGATCATCATGTTAGTTATATGTATGCCCTAGAGGCCATTACTGTACATGCGATGTATATTGTAATGGATGCTTGGACATATATAGGGAGGACTTTCTTGCTCGATATGATAGTATGTTATCTGGTTGTATTTTATCTTAACATATACTCTGATTGTCTCTATGTTACATGCTGATAAAGCCCTTAGGATATGTACTCGACTACTGGGACTATGATGAGATCATACTAGTGGGGCCACGGTAGTCGATGAGTACATCCTATAACTGTTCCTAGTCGAGGGTGTATCGAGACAGGGCATCGATACACCAGAGTAGACTAGCGTATACGCATCTTGACCCATATGATGGGCGATGGATGATCCCATATCCATCGGTGTTTGACATCAAGGATGGTGTACGGGTGCTCAGTGGAGACTGGGTACACTAGACGGACTCGCTGAGAACTCCCAGATGGTATTATACTTCACGTCAGATGGCAGTTCTCCGGTGACACTGGTACAGAGTAGTCTGTTGATCCGAGATCGTCATAGAGTCTTGTGTGATTCCCACTGTGCTTTGATTTCCATCATACCACGTCCAAGAGGGCGTGCAAAAAGGTGGCTTTTGGGTACAGTCCCGAATCACATGGAGGCAATGCGCGATAGGAGGGGATTCGTCTCTCCCGGTATAAGGAGTTGATGTTGTGCTGCGTTCGATTGGCTATAACTGGAAATCCCTGGCCAGGGTTGCTGAGATTTACTGGTAAGTGTTATCAATAGTTTCTCGAACAGTTATGGACCTCATATCGACACGACTTATCAAGCTACTGGGGTCTGACGTTTACCACCGCTAGGCGAGATATGCGACATATCAGACGACGAGACCGGACTGTACGGGAGTGTTACTGTTTGGATTCATAGGAGAATGTACAGGCGTGCTTGTTGATCTTCTGAGCGCTCAATACCTGGGTGGCTGTTACGTTTAGCTGAACGCTTGCAGCTTATGGGTGTTTGATATGATCATCACCTACTGCCGGCGTATTGACGATTCTTTAGAGTCCTACACAGAGATTTCTTGGCTCAGGCAAAACGGAGTGGGAGCACATATATGATATGTGCGGGACCGAGGATAATGTGATATGAGATACCGGATTCTATTCTCGTGATATTTGATATCAGCCGGGTCATCGGATCAAGTGTTGATTCGATGAATCGGTAAATGAGATATTAGTCGGTTATTTGCGATATAGCCGGATTGTCGGATCAAGTGTTGATTCGATAATTTAATGTATAATTATATATTTGATATATTAAATTACATTAACTAATATTAGCTCACTAAAAGATTCTTTTTCTCACTCGGGTAGTACATTGATATATATGCGATATATGTTAATTGTATTATTTTATTTTGTTACAATAAATATTATATATGTGATATATAATATTGTAACATGATATGATAACTAATGCAACATGATTAGTGGAGATTAAACAAGATTAGGATTTGATTTGGGTTAGTTCATTCATGAACCTTCTAGAAGATTTCTTTTTGTTTTGTGTAAGATATTTTCAAATGACTCATCTTTAACTCAACCCAAACCCTAGCCCTAGTTAATTCTCTACAAAGGTTTTGTTTAACCATGGTTGCATTATTCATCATTATTATCCTTTCATTATTCATCACAAATGGATGACTATTCTTCTTCTTCTTCTTCCTTTTTCTTAGAAAAGCTTTCTAGCCTTGATTCAAGTGATGATTTTGAGTGAGAATAAGAAAACAAATGAGAGCAAAAATCCTATTTCATCATTCTCATCTACCCTTACCCTTTAGATGAGAGTGTTCACTTCATTTAGTGAGTGAGAGCTTGTGTTAATGAAACTTCAAGGTAGATCATCTTTGTTATCGAAGATTGGAAGCAAGCTTGCATCTTTCTCTTCGTGGAGCCTCTCGAGAGTCCGGAACACAATGATCGCAGCGAAGGGACCTCAACACGGAGCTTAAGAAGTGAAGGACCGGATCTACAAAGGTTGTAATCCCTCTCACTTAGTGTTAAAGTGTTTAACATACTTGTTTTCGCCTAATCTCTAGTTTAAAGATCCAGTTTTGGCTTGTTCGACACGGCTAATTTTTAAATCGGGCATGGTTGATACCTCGTAGACCCTTGTGCGTGTGCCTAGCAACCCTACAGTGGTATCAGAGCCAAGCTAGAGCTTTAGGCGAAATCTAGACGAAATTTAAAGTCCGATCGAACCCGGAAAACCCGATATACCCTAGTTTCTGGAAATTTTTCCAAAATGTGATTTTTTGTGAATTAAAAATACTCAAAAAAATCAGCAGGGAAATATAGGAATTACTGTAAAATACGACAACCTAATTCCACTGTAGCGCCGAGGAACCGTGGCAATACCCTGCTTTTGGCGGCGGTTCCGCGGCCGTATGTGAAGATTAGGCACTCAATTTTATACAGTAACATCCGTAGGTGTCTCTGCATGTTTCTGGGAATTTTTAATTCTACTCAAGTGTTGAGTTTTCTGGGTTGTATTGGGGACTCGTTGATTCGATCGGATAATTTAACTTCGTTTAAGTTTTTCCGGAAAATTTTAGAAACTGTTAAAAAGTTCGAACGGATATCAATAACTCACTTTTTCCCCTGTCGGAAAATTTTTCAAAAGTTGGATTTTTTCTCGAGTTTGAAACTTCCGGAAAATCATGCATGTAACCCGGTGGACCCTCTAGAAGACAACAAACCTTAACTCGATTATGTGACCGTCTTGAACTGCCTCTAAACCTTAGGGTTTAGGGCAGTATGGCGTTGCCACATGTGAAGCGTTGGCTTGACCCTTCTACGGCTGGACCATCGGTACTGTGGCATGTGATGGATACCTTTTGAACTCCGCTCAAGTGTTGAGCTATTTGGGAAATCTTGGGTATTTGATTATTCGATCGGAAAGTTTAACATTGTCTATTTATCTAGAATGTGATACAATATTTGGAATCCATATGTAGTTATGAGATAACTAATTTGAATATTATAAACATAGCAGTTTAGTCTCAATTGATCGGTTGCCACGGAATTTTGATGTGATCAAAAGTCCGTCGCAATCACGTAGCGTACGCGGATACTCGCCGGGTAAACTTAATAGACAGCCACGCCCCATAGCCCCAACCAAGTGACTGTAGGAGAACCCCGTCGCCAAAAGCATCCGTTCGGGTGCTCGCGGCAGCGGTGTTCCACCTTAGTGCACTTCATCGACGGCATCCGGGGGTGCGGCCGTCTACTAAAGTTTGCGACGAGCATTCGATCAGGATGTCGGGAATCTTGTTGAATGACTCGACTTAATATTGAAAAGAGTTTTCGATAATGAGACTAAAATGCGGGGTTTATAATTGTTAGGCATGCGATGTCTGAGGAATTCATTTGGTTAGGCATGCGATGTCTAAGAAGGTTGCGGATTCCAACTGTTGTAGTTTTACACTTTCTTTTCTGTGATCGTAAGCGTAGTATGTGGTGTATCGCCGGCTTCGTTGCTATACATCAACGACAATCGGGATACGCATACTTGCTTACGTTGATGATATGAGATATTATGTGTTGCTGTGATATGTTATATTGGATCGTCGCGTTCTGAATAGCCGGGGGTTTTATGTGAGATGAGAGTTTTTTCTTTTTCATTCATATAAAATTCATTTGTATGTAATATTCTTTTATTGGGGCACTTCTGGGCTGAGGATGATGTCATCATTGTATATTATTTACTTTTCTGCATTAGGTAGACCCAAGGCGGGGAGCACAAGTAACCGGGTTCTAGGGTCCAGTAGGAGACCATCTCGAGGAGTCGAGACCGGGTCTCCTAACCCTAGAATTGGCAGTGTTGCTTACCTCTCTCGTAGGGGTCTAGGGATGTGGGTTTGGCTATTCATCGCGACCGTGGAATCCGTGTTTTATACAGGCTCGTATTAAAACACGGACGTCCTAGTATATCCAATATTTCATATATGTTCTTCTGCTGCAATGTTCTGTGATGAGATCATATTACTGCCTGAGACAAATGTTTATATTATATATATGAGATATATGTTATATTGCAGATTTCGTTTCAAATGTGATGCTTGTGAAGCATAATAAAATGGGACTTCATTAATGAGATTAATGAAACTAAAAGAATCTGAAAGATGTTGTAGAAACTTGTTTAAAAACTGGTAGCTCTAGTTTTTGCTTGGCATAGCGGTGTTCCTTGTAGAACATCCATCACCTTATTCGATAAGGAAAGAGCCGAGATCCCTTCACCGGGAGTGACCTCTTTAGTGAAACTAACAGATGCTACAAACTCGGTTTGTTTTTTTATTGCTTCTATAGTTTTTGCTTTGCACAGCGGTATATATGATATATCCTGCACCTTATTCGATGAGGAAAGGGCCGACGATCCCTTCACCGGGAGTGACCCCTTTAGCAAAACTAGAAAAGCCTAAAAAACACTCCATTTAAAATCACTCGTTTCTACAACGATATCAAGTTCATTACGCAAAAGGTTTTCTTAAAAACTTGTCGTAGCCCTCCGTCATTTCAGATAAGTACTTCTTAGTATTAGTGCTGCGTTTGTTGACCTTAGCCAAGGCGTAGTGTGCAGTAGCTAATTAGTGCTTATCTGTATAAGCATATGATGCGATTGAGTTAGGGTAGTTGTGCGACTTTGTTGACCCTTAGCCAAGGGTCATGCAGGTGGGTTTAATTCAATCGGGAAATGACGGGTTGAACTTGGCTAGCACTTATGATTTGTTGACCTTAGCCAAGGTCATAAGTTTCTGGGGGCAAAATATTATTGGGAATTTCAAGTGTTGAAATTTGCAATGAGATTGCATACCTTCAATGAGATAGTTGGATCCCGATACCCGCTGCGAGTAAGAGTTACTCCTGGGAGAGTTTTATATATTACAATTAGCCGATCAAGTAGGTGTCTAGAAAGGTGTTAATGGGGTTACGCCCCTGGGAAAACGAGCTTTACTTTAATTAGGTCCGTGCAAAAGCACGGGGAACCTCCCTCAAAGTACCGGCACTAGCCTGGCTGAAAGATTGGCGAACTTGTAGAGTGTAATTAATCCCGGCTAGTCATTCCTTTTAGGGTTTGAAGGAAGATTTGACTAAAACAGTGGGAGACATCCTGATTAGATAAATTGATAACCAATCTAATCTTGTAAAAGCGCACGATGAGTATTTTCTTCTCTCTCTCTCCAGGTAGCGACCACGTCACGCCTTAATCAAGATAATAATACGGATATATTGACCGAACCCGCTTGTTATACTGAGCTGGGCAACGTTGGTCCCGCTCCAACTTATAATTGTTATAAGACAGAGCAGGAAATAGGGGATTACCAGAATTCCCGTGCCGCCCAAACGAAGAAAGTGCATGTTGATGCATCTTCTTAGGGTGTGTTCATTACACAGAACTGTTTCTCAATATCCTTTACGTCCTGGGTATGAGATACCGGATCAGGATCCCGCATATGTAATCTGTTACATGGGCTACAGATAGGTAGAGAACTGAGAACGGGTGATAAGTTTCATGAGATAAAAACGGTGCAAGTGTTGCAGCCAAGTCTGTTGGTCACTATCACCCTGTATTACCAGAATACATTGATTCTGAACGAATGTTATTAGATACCGAACCTGATATACAACATCATATCAGTCTCTTTATTAGTAAAGAAAGGATATAATTTTATATTGTTGGATAATGTTTTGGACATTTCCTATATCAATAGTTGATCGGTTCAGGCACGTTATCTAAAAGCATAGACGTTCTAAATCAAACTACAGTTCTTAGTATACAGAACACACACAAGTGGAAGAGTTCAGAAATGAACGAATCCTTCTTGAGGCATTGTAAACTAGGTCATATCAACGCGACCCGACTAGCTAAGTTATATTTAGATGCATATTTAATTTATTTTGAATTTACATCTTGTGAAACTTGCCGGTCATGTCACAAAGATACGATGACTATAGCTCTGTTTATTGGAAACAGAGAAAGAGTTAGTGAACTCTTGGGATTGATACATGCTGATGTATGAAGGTCCCCTGTCTACATATGCCAAGACTGGTTCTTTGTACTTCATTACATTCTCTGATGATCTCTCAAGATTCGGACATATGTTCCTGTTGAAACACAAGTCTGAACCTTTTGAGATATTCACAGAATATAAGTTAGAAGTAGAGAACCAAAATACGGGTATAAGTATGTAAGTCTACGCTAGCGCCCCGGGCGTCTAACAGACGCCAAATGCGGAACAAAAAGTTTTTAACTGGCGCTATCGTATACTATAACCCGGATCTGCCATTATTGCTAAACTAACAAACTAGAAAGAGGGTAGAAAGGTTATACCGAATGATCCGAGTCCTTCGTTCTTTAACCATCATCCCACGCTCCGTTGCGGCTGCTCCGATCTCGTCGATCTCCGATCTCCTCGTCCAGGTGGCACCACGTCAACGGATCTTTAAACGGGCTCCCGCCTCTGACCCGAGGTAACTCGGTCATCAAGTTTGCTAAAAGAGATGACCAAGATTGATGTAGAGAATGAGTAGAACACTTTGTCTCGCTTCGTCCAAAACCATGGACGAACGATTAATGAAGTTGCCCTTTTGGATTGAATGAAATAAGAAATGAACTATCAAATTTCCATGAACCCAAAACCATAATCTTTTTAATCAATTCATCATGTTTCTCTCATGAAGGGGCCGGCTATAATATAGGAGGAGGGAGGTGAGGGTAGGAGCAAAGTGGTGACTACAAGGAAAAGATCTTAACAAATATCCTTCATGCAAACAAAACCCCATTAATGCAAATGGTGACTCACTTAACACCTTGCAAAACAATTAATGCAACCTAATGAGTCACTAAACTAGTCACCATTCTAGAACATTCCATACTCATGACTCACCTCATGACTCACCCTCATGAAGAAAAGATAAATCCGCATTTAACCGAATGTTTAATATGGGTGATAGAAAACTGGAAACTGGCAACTTCCAAAAGCGATCCTGAAACGAATTTTAGGACAACCCCGTAACAGTATAAACATATCCGCATTTGTATTACGACCGAATACAAATGCAACTGAGAAAAAGATATTATATCTACAAAGTATAATACTCGGATCCGGCTTAAACCAAAGCCCACCAGTATTATCTGCCCGAAATATGACACGTGCGTAAACGCACGTGCATTTTCCGAACCCCGCCATAAAATCATACGGCCTCTACAACGTTTCACCCGAACTTAGGAAACTATCTGTGGAGGACTCTAATGACTCGTCAGTACCCTGGCAGTGGGTTTAACCACAAGCCGTCAGCGGCATTAGCTGTGCGTAACGGTTGCCCATGTACTGACCCCAAGGGAAGCCAATGAGCGAACTCATCCAGGAACCCTACTGAGCCTAACAGTGACAATGTATATACAGTCCGGTCCGTTCGTCTATGAGTATCGCATATCGGCCTAGGGGGCTGGTAACGTCAGACCCCCAATAGCAGTATAAGTCGTGTCGGAGTGAAGCCCAGAACACCCTGAGATACTACTGGAGTACCTACCAGTAAATCTCCTACCTCGGCCGAGGATTTGTGTATTGGCTCTCCTAGACACAGCGCGATCTCACCCCCAATACCGGGAGAGACGAATCCCCTGCCAATCCGCTCACTTGCCTCCATGTGGCTCGGGACTGTACCCAAAAAATACCTGTTTGCACGACTCCTTTGAGCCGTGGTAGAGTAGAAATCAAAGTATAGTGGGAACTCACACGAGATAAATGACGACCTCAGGTCGATGAACTAACCTGTACATATATCACCAGGGAACTGCTATCTGACGCTAGGTATAATACCAACTAGCAGGTTCCCGGCGAGTCCTGTCCAGTGTACTCATAACCCAATGAGCACCTGTATACATCTTAGGTGATCCAACTGATACCAGTAGCTTGTGAGACTGGCCACCGCCCCTCGTCGGGGTCTCAACTGTATACACTAGTCTACTCCGGAGTATCGATGCCCTGTCTCGAAACTCCCACGACTAGGGACCACAATTAAGGATGTGCTTATAGACTACCCAACTCTCATGTATATGATCGCCATCATACTGTTGGTAGTCAAGCAAGATCCTAAGGGCTCTATCAACGTGTAACAGTGATCAGTCACCTGAACCTGTACACGACTGATAAAGGTAAACCAGATAGCATACTATCATCTCGAGTAAGACTGTACTACCGGTATAGGTTCTCCTCAATCATTGCAATCACGTACCTGCGATCCAATAATTGACTTTTAGGGCACTATATCCAACAATCTCCCACTTGCACTTAAGACTAATTATTGCGATGTCGCATACTCACAGCCCGTGTGATACCGAACATCCAACTCCTTTACTAATCAGTTTCACAAAGCCCGTTTGTAAAACTATTGTGTTCGAGAAATAGCCACAGCGAGTGGATCTGCCCTGATGTTTCTTTCTATGTCTCTCTTAATCTTAAGTTCGCGGAGAAAGCCATCTCCCGAATTGAGTAATACCTATCTTAGAATATGTCTGGATATCTGATGGGACCTAGTTCATAAATGAACTCCAAATCCAAACTTCTTAGACTGTATCCACAACTGAACCTAATCAGTATCCTGCACCATGCCTCCCACAGTATCCTCTTGGACCACCTGTCCATACTACTGTCCCTCGTCAGAGGGAAAACTACAACTCTGACAATCACTCTGTCATCCATGTCACCTTTGAAGCCTGGAATGATAACCGTCTCCCGAAGGAGGCTGCTGTCATCAATTCCGTAGAACATTCACTTATGTTCTAAAATCGCTTCCTTATATTTCTTCAGGATTGGATTAATATAAACTTATCGCATCTAGTGCAAAAACAACATCTGGTGTGGTACTTTACATCTCATGATTGACTCAATTGCCTAAGCAAGTGATCTGCCAATCATGCACATACCTCTCCCATTTAGTCTGTAAGACAGCTTTAAAGAGGGTGACTCCATCATCTGCAGGTACACCACCATGTGTTCATATCAGAAAACTGCATTCTAATACCGCCCATTCATTATCTATTTGTTGTATTTATCGGTATTATTAACCAGTGTCTACTCAGTATTACATATTACAGGTATCCATGACAAAATACTGGAAATGCATCCAAAAGCACGGATATATCACTTGAGGGAGGACACTGCGACCAGAAACGCAAACCGACCAATACTTCAGAAGTTCCTTTACGCAACAAGTTGTGTACACAATTTTTATCTAAATGGTCCAACACAACAAGTGTGTACACAAGACTTTTAAGCACATATAGATATGATTTTATATGCATTCAAGGAGATGATTTTATATGCATATGATTTTATATGCATTCAAGACTAAAAAGCATGTGTTCAAATCAAAAGGAATCAAACAAATCAGCATGAGCCATAATGGGGCAGCCATGAATCAAGCCACATGTGGGAATGGAGTAATGAGCATTTAATGGTGAAGATTATGTGTATGATTTAAAGATTCAAATTTCCTTCCAAAACTGAGTGCAAATCAAATTCAAATAGACAAATCAGCATGGACCATGATGGGGAAGACAAGAATCAAGGCACAAATGGATATGAAGTAATGTGCATTTAATGCTAAAGATTATGTGTTGATTTAAAGATTCAAATTTCCCTCCAATAATAAGTGCAAACCAAAATCAACTAGATAAATCAACATGGACCATAATGGGGGCAGCCATGAATCAAGTCACAAATGGACATGAAGTAATGAGCATTCAATGCTAAAGATTTTGTGTTGATTTAAAAATTCGAATTTCCCTCCATTCTTTGGAGCCTATAAATACAGACCATGGGGCAAAGGAGAAAGGGTCTTGGATTGTGCTTACATTGTTTCATTCTTTTCACCAAACCTCTTTTGTTTTCATTTTGTTCTTGTAAATAGCGTAGTCCCCTTGAGTTCTTAACCTTCTCTTGATCTTGCAACCTCTTTCTTGAGCTTACAAGTTTAAGAGTTGGTTATTGATCTCAAGAGTTGTATCATTCTTGATGATTAATAAAGATCTTTTTTGTACCTTCATTCACCATGAGTTCTTTGCCTCTTCTTGATCTTGCAATCTCTTCATTGAGCTTGCAAGTTTAAGATTTGGTCATTGAACCCATGTCTTGTTTTAAGTTCTATGGTTCTTAGTCTTTCTTACTTGCTCTTTTATTTACATGCATTTTCATTCTTGACTTTTGTTACTTGCAATTTATTACCATGTCATTTAATTACTTGCTTGTAATCTTTTCTTTTCTTTGTTCTTCTTTTTTGTTATCTCTTTTTGGTTTGTTTTGTGAATGGTGTGAATATTGTTGTTAGGAAAAGAGAAAGATTTTGTAAGTTAACATTTCGTTCCTCATTTCCTTTTCCCGTCTTTTCCATTTGAAACTCCGCCTAAACCTTATGCAAACGCTCCGTTAGGCACCCTACCCTACCAAGGTAAAGGTGATTCCTAACCGTGACCGGTTGCATTCGGTTTAGCCAGAGGCGAAAGCAAGATACAAGAACGGAAGGACAAGGGTCAAAAAGCCGGATTCCATGAATACCGTGCTTAAGTCCCCGAATCCACGTTATTGCCGATTGTTCTAGTTTCATTGGTTGAGTTCGGCTCAAAGTACTTGAATACGGAATCCATTAACTTACACTATCCTATCGTTTTCTAACAAGCCTTATACTTGAATATAACACAAAGGTTAGATAACGAACAAATCCGCCATGTTGTTAACTCGTTAAAACAAGAATGTAAAACTTACCATCTCCCTGTGGATCGACCCGTGCTCATCGCGGCTAGCTGCAAAGCGACACCGTCCTGATCGCGGTTAAACTTTAGAACTTTTAATTATCCGACACGCTTTTGGCGTGCGACCAAATGGCGCCGTTGCCGGGGACACGGTAACGTTTTTATTTTTGTTATTTCGGATTAATCTTGTTAATACCCATCTAACCATATTTTTCAAAACAACATAAAAATTTCAAAACCAAAAACCAAAATCAAAACAAAAATTAACACAAGCTAACCATTTTGTTCTCTGGATTTTATACCTGCATGCACTCTGTAACTAAAAAGAAAAGATAAACAATATCAGTGTGGCATTAGTGGAATACTGAGACTACTGTTGAAATTTGGAGCCCTACCTCATCAAGTTGGCCGGCAACATCATCCCCAAATCCGGCGACGCCAGCCCCTTCACCACCTTTTGCCTCCAATTTCTCCTCTATGCTCCAGTGTTCTATTTTTGTCTTATTTGTATTGTTTGTTTTTTATAATTTTTAATGTGCAGGTATTTGGGCATTCGTATCGTTTTTCCGCACTAATATCCATTTTTTCCGACATTTCAGATTTTGCGGATTTGCGAACAGCGAGCGTGGGGAGCAAAGTGCATATTCAAAATCAAGGTGGTTACGAAGAACAGTGCCAAAGATCCGGGTAGTTTGACCCGCGCAAGCGAACTTTTCAAGCTTACCGGATTCGATTCAACGGGGGTTTCTTAACCCACAACTTAACGGTACGTACTTTACTAACACCTTCTTCTCAAATCCGACGCTTCCAATATAATTTCTTTGCAGTATTTTTTGCAAGTTCGCTAGCAAACGCCAAAAAAAAATTGACTAACCCGTATTTGTTGCAATGCCGAGCTTAAACTAAAAAACGATTGTTTGATTCTTTGAATAAATTTTTTTCATTGAATTGCGCATTTCATACATTAATACGGATTTAAGGGCAAGCGAACCCCACAACATACGGTAAAGGATTTCATCACCTTTTTCCGTGGCCCACAAATCATGAAACTAAGCATAACGCTTACCCGCACAAATTTTAAAAAAAATCTAGACTTTATGGACTTCGCGCTCACTAGGAGAGATTAACTGTGTTTAGAATACAGCTTAACGGTATATTGTTTATGTGATGTCTAGGAAAGTGTTCACGGCGAAACCGCCAAAAGAGAAAGGGTTATTTAATTAAGGACCTTCGCGAAAGCGTCGGAAAACCTCCCCTTATCTTTGCACTTACCTGGCCTCGTAATCCGTATATCTTGAGCCTGTTTCTCGACACAGTTTTACCTCGACAACCAAGTTCTTGAGCAGGTCTAGTTGACCTAGGTGAACCCTAGAACGATTAAGTGTGTGGTATTTTTATGTCATGATTGTTTTTGGTCCAGATTCTTTTTGTGTGTATATTTCATTCTTTTGTTAATAACTAACTTTTAAAAAAAACCATTCTTTTCCCCTCCTTTTCTCTTATTCTTCTTCTCTCTTCATATCATGCGTACCCCACCTCGAAAAACTCTTGCCGAATTTTGGTACCCACAACCAGACATAACTTCCTACGGTTCTTGTTTTGGTCGAACTTCGAACGATCCATCCATGCCAAAAGTTTCATTGAAAGATCGCATAGACGCATCTAGGACAAACACTTGCACTCTGCAATCCGCTTTGTATCAACCTTTTCAACCTCCCCCACCCTCTTATGTTGATACCCCTTTTGTAAGTCGTCCTTTGTCCATCGCTGAACATATTGAACAATCCCGTAACCGATCTTTTGTAGGGTTCCTAAGCACCCTAATGAGGTCTCACAAGGCATCAACCATGCCAATTTCAAATTTTAACGGTGCCGAGAAACCCTAGAACGGATCGTTGGCTAGATTTCTAGGCGAAACAATAAACTAGTTAACACTTAACTACAAGTAAACGGAAATACAACCTTTGTAGATCCGGTGCTCCACCTCCATAGCTCCGTGATGAAGTCCTCTCCGCTGTCCAAATCAAAATCCGGGCTCTAGCGTCGGCTTCATCGGAGAAATGGCGAGCTAGGTCGTCGATGTCCATGCCGAAGATGATCTACGTCGAGGCATCGCTAGATCAAGCTCCAACTTCACCAAGTCAAGAAACTTGTGAAGAAAACACACTCTACTACTTGGCAAGAGGTAGAGGATGAAGAAATAGGAAGTGGGTAGACTTTAGAATTGGATTTCTCACTCATTTTCATCAATCACCATTGATGAAGAGAAGGTTTCTTCATTGAAGAAGATGAAGAAGAAGATGATGATGATTATGATAAGTTATTAAAAATAGAAAAGAAATATAATACTTATCATAACTTTAACCATGGTAAAGTGTAGAGAATTAACTTTAGTTAGGTGGAATGGTTAGGGTTAGAGAAGAAGACAAGAATGGTTGCTTTGGTCAAAGTTGCATGAAGCTTGAAGAAGCTTCTAAGAAAGCAACCATTTGTTTTCTTTTCTCATTCTTTTCATCCAAAAAGAAATAGATAAATTAATGAATAAATAAATAAGCAAATAATAAACCCTAACCATTTCATTAACCAAGGTTTAATTCTTTATACTTAACCAATTTTACATGCACCATCAAACATGATACAAGCATGTGCACAAAATCATATCACATATATAATGCGTACATCCGAGCGAGAAAATCCAATTAAAGTGAACCGATACTAGTTAATGCAAAGTAATATATCAAGTATATAATTATGCATTAAATCATTAAATCAACACTTGATTTAACGATCCGGTCATATCGCATATAACCGACTAATATCCAATGTATCGATTTATCGAATCAATCTTCGATTCGATAACTAGGTTATATCGCATACAACCATTCGACACATTGTTCGCGAGAATGAAATACGGTATCACATACACGCATTACTCTCGGTCCCGCACATATCTCATATGCGCTCCTATTTCGTTTCGTTTGAGCCAGGAAACCTCTGTGTAGGACTCTAAAGACTCGTCAATACGCCGGCAGCAGATGATGATCATATCAAACATCCACAAGCCGCAAGCGGTCTGCTAAACGTAACGGCCACCCGGGTATTGAGGGATCAGAAGATCGACGAGCAAGCCCGCTCACACTCCAGTGAATCCAACCAGTAACACTACCGTACAGTCCGGTCTGATCGTCTGATATGTCGCATATCTCGCCTAGGGGTGGTAAACGTCAGACCCCAATAGCTCGATAAGTCGTGTCGATATGAGGTCTATAACTATTCGAGAAACTACTGGTAACACTTACCAGTAAATCTCAGCAACCCTGGCCAGGGATTTCCTGTTATAGCCAATCGAACACAGCGCAACATCAACTCCCTATACCGGGAGAGACGAATCCCCTCCTATCGCTCATTGCCTCCATGTGACTCGGGACTGTACCCAAAAACCACCGTTTTGCACGCCCTTTTGGACGTGGTAAGATGGAAATCAAAGCACAGTGGGAACCACACAAGACTCTATGACGATCTCGGGTCAACAGACTACTCTGTACCAGTGTCACCAGAGAACTGCCATCTGACGTGAGGTATAATACCATCTGGGAGTTCTCGGCGAGTCCTTCCAGTGTACCCAGTCTCTACTGAGCACCCGTATATCATCTCTGATGTCAAACACCGATGGATATGGGATCATCCATCGCCCATCTGTATGGGTCGAGAAGGTATACGCTAGTCTACACTGGTATATCGATGCCCCGTCTCGATACATCCACGACTAGGGACTTTGAAGGATGTACTTACGGACTACCATGTCCCCACTAGTATGATCCGCATCATAGTCCAGGTAGTCAAGTACACATCCTAAGGGCTTTACCAACATGTAATAGAGAGACAATCTGTGTACACGTTAAGGTAAAGAGCAACCAGATAGCATACTATCATGTCGAGCAAGAAAGTCCTCCCTATATATGTCCCAGCATCCACAACAATATACATCCTATGTACAGTAATAGCCTCTAGGGCATACATATAACTAACAATCTCCCACTTGCACTAGGGCCATCTGTAGCAGTGGTTGTAGTATCTCATACTCAACCATCCCATAAAAGTCTCTCTCTGGGAACAGGCCTTTGTGAGTGGATCCGCTGTGTTGTCCTCTGAGTCTACTCTCCTAACCTCGATCTCCCTGGAGATCGACTATCTCCATGATCAGGTGATACTGCCTTAGAATATGTCTGGATCACTGATGGGACCTCCGTTCCTTGGCATAAGTCACAACTCCATTGTCACACAATGGGAGGAACATAGTTCATTTTATGAACCAATATACACCCAAACAGTCTCTTTGGTAGCATCTTAAGTAGCGATGTATCCTGCCTTTATCGTCTAGTGTGCCACGGTATCTAGCTTGGAACTCTTCCAACATACCGTCCCTCGATTGAGGGTAAAGACAATGCCTGTGACTGACACTCAGTCGTCTTTATCACCCTGGAACCTTTTCATTGATTCTCCCCAGGATCTATTGATACCATCTCACTGCAACTAGTAAGTATCCTAACATCCATTTTGATCTATCTCATAGATCCAAAATCCAGGATTTAGTAGGTATCACTTTGATCCTATGTGGAGAATCATTGTGATAAGCGGAGATTGATCGAGCGTAGCATAGGAAACTCTTTCCCTATCAAGAGTATGTCATCCACGTACTCTACGAGGATCGTCACCATACTCCCTACTACCCTTTTGTTTATACAAGGTTCATCTACCATTTTGATGATGTCAACTTCTTTGACTAATCCATCAAAACAGATGTTCCAACTCCGCGATGCCTGCTTTATCCTATAAAGCATCTTGCACACGTTTCCGCTGCTCCCACTGTCTACGAGGCCCTCTGGCTGTGTACTTATAGACGCACTCTTCTAAAACATCATTTAGAAAAGCAGTCATGACACCCAACCGCCAGATATCGTAGTCATGGTATGTAGCTGTGACAAGTAGGATCTGGATGGACTTAAGTATAGTTACTTGAAAAGGTTTCATCATTATCCAAGCCTGGTTGATGACGAAAACCTTTAACAAGTCTAGCTTTGAAAGTCTCAACATTTCCATCTACACCAAGTAATCTTCTCAAGATATACTTGCTCCTGATGGGGATTTAACCCTTCAGATATTGCAACGAAAGTCCATACTTTGTTGGTATACATGGATTCCATCTCAGATCACTAAGCATCCAGCCATTCTTACAGAGTCTTACTCTTGATGGCCAGCTCGAAGCTAGTTGGGTCATCATCTCATGATGCAATCCTCGCTCCCACTGTCATAGAGAATCCGAAGTGTCTCTCAGGTGGGTGAGGAACCCTACTAGATCGGCGGAGAGGCTGAGGTTCGTTGGAATCTACTGAATCCTTTGGCTCTATCAAATCATCTGCTGCAGTTTGTATAGCTGGAACATTTCCAGTTCTACATAACAGACCTTGCCTCGAGCTTGTCCGGAGTTTTCTTTTAGACATAGGCCGGACAACCCCAAATCTTAACTAGCTTAAGACATGGGCTCTTCCCATACCATATCTCATATGGAGTGGTAGGCAACTGATTTGATTCGAACCCTATTCAATAGGTATGTAGCTTCTCAAGTGCATAACTCCCAAAAGGAAATAGGTAACTCAGTAGTACTCATCACAGAGCACACCATATCAAATAGGGTATATCTGCTCCGCCCCGATATACCATCGTGCTATGGTGTATACGGAGGAGTAATGCTGAGAGAGAATCTCATTCTCCTTTAGAATAGTCCAGGATTTCCGTGCTCAAGTATTCTCTTCCTCGATCACATCAAAAGACATAATACTTATACCCGTATTTTGGTTCTCTACTTCTAACTTATATTCTGTGAATATCTCAAAAGGTTCGGACTCGTGTTTCAACAGGAACATAGGTCTGAAACTCGAGAGATTATCAGAGAATGTAACGAAGTACAAAGAACCAGTCCTGGCATATGTAGACAGGGGACCTATCATACATCAACATGTATCATCCCAAGAGTTTACTAACTCTTTCTCTGTTTCCAGTAAACGGAGCTATGGTCATTTTATCTCTGTGACATGACTGGCAAGTTTCACAAGATGTAAATTCAAACTGATTTAAATATGCATCTTTATGTAACTCTAGCCAGTCGGGTCGCATTGATTTGACCTAGTCTAAAATACCTCAAGATGGAATCGTTCAATTCTGAACTCTTCCTCTTGTGTGTGTTCCGTATACTAAGAACTGTAGTTTGATTTAGAACATCAATACTTTTAGATAACGTGCCTGAACCGATCAACTTTTGATATAGGAAATGTTCAAAACATTATCCAACAATACAAAATTTTATCATTTCTTTACTAATAAAGAGAGTGATATGATTTTGTATATCAGGTTCGGTATCTAATAACATTCGTTCAGAATCAATGTATTCTGGTAATACAGGGTGACAGTGACCAACAGACTTGGCTGCAACTCTTGCCCCGTTTTCTGCCTCATGAAACTTATCACCCGTTCTCAGTTCTTTACCTATCTGTAGCCCATGTAACATTTTACATATGCGGGATCCTGATCCGGTATCATATACCCAGGACGTAAAGGACACTGAGAAACAGTTCTTTGTAACGAACACACCCGAAGATGATGCATCAGCATGCACTCTCTTCGTTTGGGCGGCACGGGAATTCTGGTAATCTCCAATTTCCTGCTCTGTCTTATAACAATTATAAGTTGGAGCGGGACCAACGTTCCCCAGCTCAGTATAACAAGCGGGTTCGGTCAATAATCCGTATTATTATCTTGATTAAGGCGTGATATGGTCGCTACCTGGAGAGAGAGAGAAGAAAACACTCAGCGTGCGCTCTTGCAAGAATAGATTGGTTTTATTTTATCTAATCGGGATGGCTCCTACTGCTTTTTATCAAATCTTCCTTCAAACCCTAAAAGGAAAGACTAGCCGGGATTAATTACACACTACAAGTTCGCCAATCTTTCAGCCAGGCCAGTGTCGGTACTTTGAGGGAGGTCCCCCGTGCTTTCGCACGAACCTAATTAATGTAAACCTCGTTTTCCCAGAGGCGTAATCCGTTAACACCTTTCTAGACACCTACTTGATCGGCTAATTGTAATGTATAAAACTCTCCCAGGAGTAACAATTACTCGCAGCGGGTATCGGGATCCAACTATCTCATAGAAGGTATGCAATCTCATTGCAAATTTCAACACTTGAAATTCCCGATAATTTTGCCCCTAGCGTCCTATGACCTTGACGCAGGCCAACAAACCATAGTGCGCTAGTCAAGTTCAACCCGTCATTTTCTGATTGAATTAAACCCACCCGCACGACCCTTGACGCAGGCCAACAAAGTTGCACGACTACCCTAATCCAATCTGCATCATATGCATAAGCAGATAAATACTAGTTAGCTACCGCACACTACGCCTTGACGCAGGCCAACAAACGTAGCACGAATACTAACTAGCACTTATCTGAAATGACGGAGGGCTACGACGGGTTTTTCTGAAAACCTATTGCGTAATGAACTTGATATCATTGTAGGATCGAATGAATTTTGAAATGGAGTGTTTTTGAGGCTTTTCTAGTTTTACTAAAGGAGTCACTCCCGGTGAAGGGATCGTCGGTCCTTTCCTCGTCGAATGAGGTGCGGGATATATCATATATATCACTGTGCAAAGCAAAAACTCTTAAAAGCAATCAAAAGACAAACCGAGTGTGTAGTATCTGCCAGTTATTGCTAAAGGAGTCACTCCCGGTGAAGGGATCTCGGTCCTTTCCTCATCGAATAAGGTGCAGGATATATCACATATACCGCTGTGCAAAGCAAGAACTGTAGCTACCTGTTTTATTTTGAAATTTGATTCTACAACATCTTAGGTTTCTTTTATTTCATTAATCATATTAATGAAGTCCCATCATTTAAGTACCTAAACATCACAGATAAATACGACGTACACTTATGCCATCCGCATTCGCCTCGATGTCCCCTCGTGCACCGTTAGGTTAGGTAACTAACGGCAGAGCGGGGAAGGGCTAGCGCGGGTGTAAAACATAAGTGACGCCTATATAATATATCATATATACTATATACTGTATCCATCACAGAACATCACATGATCACATCACAGATATCGCAGCAGAAAAATCATATGAAATATTGGATATACTAGGACGTCCGTGTTTTCAATACGAGCCAGTATAAAACACGGATTCCACGGTCGCGATGAATAGCCAAACCCACACCCCTAGACCCCTACGAGAGCGGCAAGCAACCCTACCAATTCTAGAGTTAGGAGACCCGGACTCGACTCCTCGAGTTGGTCTCCCACTGGACTCCAGAACCCGGTTACTTGTGCCCTCCTCCTTGGGTCTATCCTAGTGCGGAAAAGTAAATAATATACAAACGGTGACAACTTCCGCAACCTGGAAGTGCCCCAATAAAAGAATATTACATACAAGTTTTTACATGAATGAAAATGAAAAACACTCATCTCACATAAAAACCCCCGTCTATTCAAAGACGACGATCCAATATAACATATCCAGCAACACATAACATCACATGTCATCAACGTAAGTAAATATGCGCATCCCAATTGTCGTTGACATATAGCAACGAAACCGGCGATATCACATATTACACTTACGGTCACAGAAAAGAAAGTGTAAAACTACAACAGTTGGAATCCGCAACCTCTTTAGACATCGCATGCCTAATCAAATGAATTACTTAGACATCGCATGCCTAACAATTATAAACCCCGCATTTTAGTCCCATCATCGAAAACACTTTTCAATATCAAGTCGGGCAATTCAACAAGATTCCCGACATCCTGATCGAATGCTCGTCGCAAACTTGAGTAGACGGCTGCACCCCTGATACCGTCGACGAAGTGCACCAAGGCGGAACACCGCTGCCGCGAGCACCCGAACGAATGCTTTCGGCGACGGGGTTCTCCTACAGTCACTTGGTCGGGGCTATGGAGTGAGGCTGTCTATTAAGTTTACCCGGCGAGTATCCGCGTACGCTACGTGATTGCGACGGACTTTTGATCGCATCAAAATTCCATAGCAACCGATCAAGTGAGACTAAAGCGCTATGTTTATAACATTCATTCAGTTATCTCATAACTACTTGTGAATTCCAATTATTGTATCACATTCCGGATAAATAGAAAATGTCAAACTTTCCGATCGAACAATCGAACACCCAAGTTTTCCCGATACAGATCAACACATGAAACAAGTCTAAAAACATTCAGTTCGTGCCTCAGTACCAACGGTCCAGCCAAAGAAGGGTCAAGCCAACGCCTCACATGTGGCACGCCGTACTGCCCCAAACCCGAAGGTTCAAAGGGCAGTTCAAGACGGTCACATAATCGAGTTAAGGTTTGTTGTCTTCTAGAGGGTCCATCGCGTTACTTGCACTACTTAGAACGTCTTTAAACTTCGGAAAAATCCAACACTTGGAAATTTCCCGACAGGGGAAAAATTGGGTATTTATATCCGGTCGAACTTTTTAACATATTCATAAATTATCCGGAAAACATATAGACAAGTTTAGACAATCCGATCGAATCCATGAAATCCCAAAACAACCCCAGAAAACTCAACTGCATAGAATATATTAAAATTACCCAGAAAACACAGGAATTAATTATAAACATTACTGTGCAAAGAGGAGTCAAAGAGTCAACAACATGGCCGCGGAACCGCCGCGCCACGTGGGCTCAGGCCGCGGTTCCGCGGCGTTATGACGGAGTTAGGTCTCCATTTTTCACAGTAATTCATAAAAAAGCCTGCTTAATTTTCTGCATATTTTTAATATTGAAAAATCCAGAATTTTCAAAAAAGGACAGAGAGCAATTTGGAAATGGGTTTTCGGGTTCGTTCGGACTTCAAACTCCGTCTAGACTTCGCCTAAGGCTCTAGCAAGTCTCTGATACCACTGTAGGGTTCCTAGGCACCCTAATGAGGTCTCACAAGGCATCAACCATGCCAATTTCAAATTTTAACGGTGCCGAGAAACCCTAGAACGGATCGTTGGCTAGATTTCTAGGCGAAACAATAAACTAGTTAACACTTAACTACAAGTAAACGGAAATACAACCTTTGTAGATCCGGTGCTCCACCTCCATAGCTCCGTGATGAAGTCCTCTCCGCTGTCCAAATCAAAATCCGGGCTCTAGCGTCGGCTTCATCGGAGAAATGGCGAGCTAGGTCGTCGATGTCCATGCCGAAGATGATCTACGTCGAGGCATCGCTAGATCAAGCCCCAACTTCACCAAGTCAAGAAACTTGTGAAGAAAACACACTCTACTACTTGGCAAGAGGTAGAGGATGAAGAAATAGGAAGTGGGTAGACTTTAGAATTGGATTTCTCACTCATTTTCATCAATCACCATTGATGAAGAGAAGGTTTCTTCATTGAAGAAGATGAAGAAGAAGATGATGATGATTATGATAAGTTATTAAAAATAGAAAAGAAATATAATACTTATCATAACTTTAACCATGGTAAAGTGTAGAGAATTAACTTTAGTTAGGTGGAATGGTTAGGGTTAGAGAAGAAGACAAGAATGGTTGCTTTGGTCAAAGTTGCATGAAGCTTGAA
This sequence comes from Agapanthus africanus, assembly GCA_030015575.1. Classification (NCBI taxonomy): domain Eukaryota; kingdom Viridiplantae; phylum Streptophyta; class Magnoliopsida; order Asparagales; family Amaryllidaceae; genus Agapanthus; species Agapanthus africanus. The sequence goes on along the minus strand of CM057346.1, from coordinate 139,342,959 downwards.
GAAGCTTCTAAGAAAGCAACCATTTGTTTTCTTTTCTCATTCTTTTCATCCAAAAAGAAATAGATAAATGAATGAATAAATAAATAAGCAAATAATAAACCCTAACCATTTCATTAACCAAGGTTTAATTCTTTATACTTAACCAATTTTACATGCACCATCAAACATGATACAAGCATGTGCACAAAATCATATCACATATATAATGCGCACATCCGAGCGAGAAAATCCATTTAAAGTGAACCGATACTAGTTAATGCAAAGAAATATATCAAGTATATAATTATGCATTAAATCATTAAATCAACACTTGATTTAACGATCCGGTCATATCGCATATAACCGACTAATATCCAATGTATCGATTTATCGAATCAATCTTCGATTCGATAACTAGGTTATATCGCATACAACCATTCGACACATTGTTCGCGAGAATGAAATACGGTATCACATACACGCATTACTCTCGGTCCCGCACATATCTCATATGCGCTCCTATTTCGTTTCGCTTGAGCCAGGAAACCTCTGTGTAGGACTCTAAAGACTCGTCAATACGCCGGCAGCAGATGATGATCATATCAAACATCCACAAGCCGCAAGCGGTCTGCTAAACGTAACGGCCACCCGGGTATTGAGCGATCAGAAGATCGACGAGCAAGCCCGCTCACACTCCAGTGAATCCAACCAGTAACACTACCGTACAGTCCGGTCTGATCGTCTGATATGTCGCATATCTCGCCTAGGGGTGGTAAACGTCAGACCCCAATAGCTCGATAAGTCGTGTCGATATGAGGTCTATAACTATTCGAGAAACTACTGGTAACACTTACCAGTAAATCTCAGCAACCCTGGCCAGGGATTTCCTGTTATAGCCAATCGAACACAGCGCAACATCAACTCCCTATACCGGGAGAGACGAATCCCCTCCTATCGCTCATTGCCTCTATGTGACTCGGGACTGTACCCAAAAACCACCGTTTGGCACGCCCTCTTGGACGTGGTAAGATGGAAATCAAAGCACAATGGGAACCACACAAGACTCTATGACGATCTCGGGTCAACAGACTACTCTGTACCAGTGTCACCAGAGAACTGCCATCTGACGTGAGGTATAATACCATCTGGGAGTTCTCGGCGAGTCCGTCCAGTGTACCCAGTCTCTACTGAGCACCCGTATATCATCTCTGATGTCAAACACCGATGGATATGGGATCATCCATCGCCCATCTGTATGGGTCGAGAAGGTATACGCTAGTCTACACTGGTATATCGATGCCCCGTCTCGATACACCCACAACTAGGGACTTTGAAGGATGTACTTACGGACTACCATGTCCCCACTAGTATGATCCGCATCATAGTCCAGGTAGTCAAGTACACATCCTAAGGGCTTTACCAACATGTAATAGAGAGACAATCTGTGTACACGTTAAGGTAAAGAGCAACCAGATAGCATACTATCATGTCGAGCAAGAAAGTCCTCCCTATATATGTCCCAGCATCCACAACAATATACATCCTATGTACAGTAATGGCCTCTAGGGCATACATATAACTAACATCTTTTACTCCTTTCACCACTACAAATTCTATGGATCACCACTTCCATTCACCTTCTTATTCGTATGTTGATCCTACCCCTGTCTAGCCTTTCAATTCCTATCAGTCCTACCCGACTTGTACACCTTCCCTAGACATTGCTTCTGAACCATCATTTGGGAGTTTCCAGTATCAAAACAACTTTGAATCTTTTACTGAAACCCCTTCACAACCTATGTCTAGTCTAGAACAAATGTTGGAAGACTTTAGGGTAGCGTCATGCCAACAGATGATGGATTTGAATGCGTCCATGGCAGCCCTCATCAACCTAGTGACCCGGTAGCTAGTTTTCAACTAGCTCCAAATTTTCCAATGTATGATGCGGTGGTAGGACAGGCTGAGAATTTGAGTAGTGAAAGTGAGCTGTACACCCTTGCTAATCAAACCTACCCATTGCAAATTGAACCACGTAACTCCAGTTTTGAATGTCTATCTAGTGTCCCAAAAGATTTACCAATTGAAGATAGAAGGGTTAATAAGTTGTGCGACTTTGTAGTATTTGATTTACCCGATCTTGAAGGGTCCATTCCAAGTGAAACCAATCCTAAACCTTTTGACCTCTACACTTCCATCTTAGAACCAGAATCGATTGAAATCCATGCTTTTGATGAGGAGTCTGAGAATATTAATTTTCACTTGATTGAGGATATTGACGCAGGAAGTATTTTGGATGATGAACCCGTAGATTTGACTGAAATTTTCTCTCCAATTCATCATCACGAGTCATTAAATGTTTCTCCCGAACTTCATATGCGTCTTGATTTTGATGAGAATTATGAGAATAGTATTGAGGAGAGTATTGAGGATAGTATTGAGGATGAACCATTTTTGTTTGATATGTCGGATTTTCCAATTCATCCTCCTGAACCTTTGACTGTTATACTTCCTAAATCACCCTCCATCCTTTCCATCGTTCCGACCACGCAAAAGATCATGCAGGAGGACTGTGAGTTTGAAAATTTTCTGTTCAATCACAGCACATTTGACGCCACTAGTGCGTTCCTCCTCGAATCTGACACTCTTCTCACAGCCGATAACGATTACGAGTGTTTCACTTTTTCGGACAATGTTGAAGACTCACCGCCCGAGTTTGAGTCCTCTGAATTTTCAGATGAGTTAGTTGAACCATCAAACTCGGTTGCTCACAATCATTTCAAACCATTCGAGTTCGAGACAGTTTACTTAGGTGAGAATAAGATTATCCCTAAATCACTCCCCTTCGTCCCTTCCATCGTTCCGACCTTGCAAGAAACTGTATCACTTTCATTTACTATGTCTGGTTTACCGAGTTCGGCGTTCCCATGTTTTCTGACGAATCTTGAGGGATTTGACCCAATCTCTCGACGGGTTGATAGATTAGCACAATCGCTTTTTACACATCGGTCATTACATATTGTGCGAATTTATTCACTCCATTTTCACCCTCAAGTTCGTTCACCATTTCTTTTCCCCTTCTGCCATTCTTCCTCTCATATACCGAGACCGTATCCCGCTTCTATCTCCATACGGTCTCGCGTATTCTCCATTTCTTTTCTCTTCATCTTCTTTCACCAACCCGCATATTATCATGATAGAATTTTTGAATGGTTGGTGATCACTTTTGGCCTTTGTAAGGCCTTGTATAGCTTGATTCTGTTCTCTTTCCCTCCTAAATCTTGAACTTCAACGCTTAACAGTGGAAACACTGTTTTACTTAAGTTTGGGGGAGGGGACCTTTTGGTGTACATATTTTTTTGGTTTTTATTTTTGTATATAAATTGTTTTTGGGGAGGCACCGACAATTTTGACCCTCTTAGTGTAGCCTGACAGTGAGGGCACTGTCAAGTTTAAGTTTGGGGGTGTGCTCGGTAAGCTTTCTACCTTCGCATTCATTTGTATATTCTGCATTTGCATACTTATTTTAAAACCCATAAAAATCAGAAAATTTTCTAAAAACATAAAAACTTTGTCGTCAAGTTAGCTAGTGGAAAACTTAGATTCAATATTTCGACGGTTTTGTTTAACATGATAGGATCAACTAAATCCTATTTTTAGATTTTGAAAACCTGAAAGATAACTCTCCTTTGAAGTTAACTATAGCTAATATACGTCTTTACATCACACTACACGTGTCATGAGTTTTGAAAATTAAATGACAAGTCTATTATGTTCTAAAACTTTTAAATTGATAAACTATTTTCTGAGGATCAAATAGGTTTGTTCTGAAATAGGTAATATCAAGACTAGTTTATAAAGAGAGGTGGATATGAAGGGATATTATTGATGCCTTGATAAGAACTAATTCTGAAGAATAACCCATCTGAATCTTGATTGGAATGATTACACACCTAACCCACTAAACACGTCTTTTATCCAAAAAAATAATTGAACAACCAATTATATCTCCGTTCGCATAAAATCATCATGATTTTCACGCTAAAAGTGGTCTTTTGTTTTAGGGCCTAGGTAACTTGAGTAATTAAGTCCACTGGGATTTCTCTACACCTAATGCCCTAAAACCAACTGGTTTAGGAGCATTGGCCCAAAGCTCGCTAAGAAGCCTAGAAAGTCCAAATTAAAACAAAGTCAAGCAAGTGTTCTCTCCGAGTTAAAATTCCTAACGGTTTTTTGTGTGAGAATAATCTTGACAAAAGACAGATTTTTATAAAAAAGTATTTCTAGTGGAGATATGAAGGTTTCATTCTATGATAAAGACTATTGCACGTTCACAAAGATGTGTATGAAATGAAAACAAGAAAAAGGTGGAGTGAAAAATAAGACCTAGTTTCCTGTTAAGGAAAATAGAAATTCTGAAATTGAAACCTTACTGGAAAACGAAACTTGAGAAATACTTAACTCTTTATAAAACTTATATGATCCTTTTTAAGTTTTTATCTGGGCTTTATTTTGTGACATGGTGATTTTAATTGATCATTTTGAAACTTAACGACACTATTTGCACTACACGTAAAGACATATAAAATCTTAAGTTAAAAGAGAAGCGAGGTGTGAAAAATAAAGGTTTGATAGTCTTGAATTAGGATAATAGAATTGTTATTTTTAAAACAAAACCTTAGGACTTGAATCATAGATATTTCGCAAAACTAACTTGACGGGATTTTGTGGGTACTATCCGCTGAAAACCCTCAGGAGACAACACTCCTCCTACTAGGGACACCTAGAGATTTAACGGCTTGTTGCACACGCTCAGTGCAATCGCGTTCCCTGCGAAAGTGCGGTTAGGATTTTCTTTTGTGAATAAATGGTTTTGCTCGGGACGAGCAAAAGATAAGTTTGGGGGTATTTGTTCATATCAGAAAACTGCATTCTAATACCGCCCATTCATTATCTATTTGTTGTATTTATCGGTATTATTAACCAGTGTCTACTCTGTATTACAGATTACAAGTATCCATGACAAAATACTGGAAATGCATCCAAAAGCACGGATATATCACTTGAGGGAAGACACTGCGACCAGAAACGCAAACCGACCAATACTTCAGGAGTTCCTTTACGCAACAAGTTGTGTACACAATTTTTATCTAAAAGGTTCAACACAACAAGTGTGTACACAAGACTTTTAAGCACATGTGGATATGATTTTATCTGCATTCAAGGAGATGATTTTATATGCATATGATTTTATATGCATTCAAGACTAAAAAGCATGTGTTCAAATCAAAGGAATCAAACAAATCAGCATGAGCCATAATGGGGCAGCCATGAATCAAGCCACATGTGGGAATGGAGTAATGAGCATTTAATGGTGAAAATTATGTGTGTGATTTAAAGATTCAAATTTCCTTCCAAAACTGAGTGCAAATCAAATTCAAATAGACAAATCAGCATGGACCATGATGGGGAAGACAAGAATCAAGGCACAAATGGACATGAAGTAATGTGCATTTAATGCTAAAGATTATGTGTTGATTTAAAGATTCAAATTTCCCTCCAATAATAAGTGCAAACCAAAATCAACTAGATAAATCAACATAGACCATAATGGGGGCAGCCATGAATCAAGTCACAAATGGACATGAAGTAATGAGCATTCAATGCTAAAGATTTTGTGTTGATTTAAAAATTCGAATTTCCCTCCATTCTTTGGAGCCTATAAATACAGACCATGGGGCAAAGGAGAAAGGGTCTTGGATTGTGCTTACATTGTTTCATTCTTTTCACCAAACCTCTTTTGCTTTCATTTTGTTCTTGTAAATAGCGTAGTCCCCTTGAGTTCTTAACCTTCTCTTGATCTTGCAACCTCTTTCTTGAGCTTGCAAGTTTAAGAGTTGGTTATTGATCTCAAGGGTTGTATCATTCTTGATGATTAATAAAGATCTTTTTTGTGCCTTCATTCACCATGAGTTCTTTGCCTCTTCTTGATCTTGCAACCTCTTCATTGAGCTTGCAAGTTTAAGATTTGGTTGTTGAACCCATGTCTTGTTTTAGGTTCTATGGTTCTTAGTCTTTCTTACTTGCTCTTTTATTTACATGCATTTTCATTCTTGACTTTTGTTACTTGCAATTTATTACCATGTCATTTAATTACTTGCTTGTAATCTTTTCTTTTCTTTGTTCTTCTCTTTTGTTATCTCTTTTTGTTTTGTTTTGTGAATGGTGTGAATATTGTTGTTAGGAAAAGAGAAAGATTTTGTAAGTTAACATTTCGTTCCTCATTTCCTTTTCCCGTCTTTTCCATTTGAAACTTCGCCCAAACCTTACGCAAACGCTCCGTTAGGCACCCTACCCTACCAAGGTAAAGGTGATTCCTAAAAGTGACCAGTTGCATTCGGTTTAGCCGGAGGCGAAAGCAAGATACAAGAACGGAAGGACAAGGGTCAATAAGCCGGATTCCATGAATACCGTGCTTAATTCCCCGAATCCACGTTGTTGCCGATTGTTCTAGCTTCATTGGTTGAGTTCGGCTCAAAGTACTTGAATACGGAATCTATTAACTTACACTATCCTATCGTTTTCTAACAAACCTTATACTTGAATATAACACAAAGGTTAGATAACGAATAAATCCGCCACGTTGTTAACTCGTTAAAACAAGAATGTAAAACTTACCATCTCCCTGTGGATCGACCCGTGCTCATCGCGGCTAGCTGCAAAGCGACACCGTCCTGATCGTGGTTAAACTTTAGAACTTTTAATTATCCGACACGCTTTTGGCGTGCGATCACTATGCCAGGAGTCATTTATTCTAAATGCTATTAGAATACTGTCAGAGTACCCACATTGGGAAACTACCCAAATCTAGATCTAAAACCATAGATCTAGAAACCAGAATGTCAGATATTATATCCATATCCTGTGTGAAGAAACAACTATGTGACGACCACAGTATAACCGATTGTAGTATAGGAATTTTACTTCCTCCTACTACTACCTTCTTAGCAGATCCATCCCCTATTCTGATGAAGTCAAACCTATGACTGTCACATCAAAATTAGATGATCTATCTCCACTATATCTGCTCTAGTCTATAAATAGACATAAGCTACTTGCCCACTATACTTCCGCTGCTCCCACTGACCACAACAACACTCTGGCAGAATAATATATACGTGTACTTCTAAAGCTAGTTTAGAATGACGCTATACTTAACCTCTTGCCGGGTCTCATAGCCTGGAACAACAGTAGTGTCAGGTCTGGGTATAAGAACCTCCCTGTCACCATCCTTGAGGCTACCGGAGTACCTCTCGGGTGTCTAAGGTTACCCACCATATCTGCGGAGTGGCTAATAGAATGTCAAACCTGATTGAATCTTTAGATCCTACTAAATTTTCCGTAATCGTTTGCGGTTCTGGAATCACTTCCAGTTCTACCATACTCCCACTACTGTTTTCTGAAAAAATCCATTTTACTAAAACTGTGGCGAGTCAAGAACAATATCACTATTGATCTTCCAGATGGTAGAAAGTCAACCCTCGTCATAGCCTGGGCCAACTCACAAACAGCCATTACAGAAACGTGCCCTGAGTTATCCAGAGTCTGGTTTTAAGTATAAGCCGGACAACTCCCCGTACCTTAACATCGTTAAGATATGAACCATTCTATATTCAATATAGAAACTTTGGCACTAATTTAATTGGAACCAGATTCTAATCATGCAGCTGTCTCCAGTGCATATCAACTTTATGGAGAGAGGCTAATCAGTATTACTCAACTTAGGAATGCATCCAATTATGAGTAACCCGAAAGAGAAACAAGTTTCTCAAAACCATTATTATCAACTGAATACCAATCACAAGTATCTACATCTTCGATCTTTTTGAAGAATCCCGATACCTGCAACATCTGGTTCTTTCTTTATTCTTATACCCACAACTTCTCAAAACTTAGACCTCGTATTTCTGCGAAACACTTGCCTAAAAACTAGAGAAGTCATAAGTAAACAAAACATAGTACGAGGACCAACCTCTTTGTCCTGATGAACACTGGACAACATACAATACTCTGTATAAATCCGCTGAGTTGAATAACTCAAAACCTGTGCGTCGTAGGTTGAAAACTGTACCCAGGCGATTTCCTTAAATATCACCAATTACAACGAACTCCGATATAATGAGGATGATCACTTAATTCCCAATAACTTACTCCCACTCATCATCTGTAAAACCATACGGATGTGAGAATCATACCTAGTAAATACATACCCTGGAGTAAGTATCTAATCGGAAAAACAGTTTTCCTTTAACAATGCACTGAAACATGAAAATGTTTCGTAGGGGTATCCTGGTATTCATAGTAATGCCTCTTCCATGATCCAATTCATGACTTTAACCGTATATTTTTTTGCCATCTCTCCAAATTCCTTTATTTGTCTTTATTCATTACCTTCTGTACAACCCCTTAGGCTAAGTGGTTTTCTTCCTTCCTTACCGTTCGGCACCAGCCTATGGTTTGGAAGAAGACTATCCAGTAAGCATAATAGGTGTACCCTCCTAAACCAAGAAGTAGTCGCAACTCGAGAGAAGGTGATGATAAAAGACAACTGAATAATACCTTATTCTATTTCTCCCGAACTGGGGGAAAAAACAAAGGTGAAATAGGAGTGGCGATGAAGTACGCGGTTTGGTCGTGAATGATAGCAGTCGCAATTTACTTTGCCCTCTTTCTAATCCCTTTATTTTGTCTTTAGTTATTACCTTCTGTACACCCTACTTAGGCTAATAAGTTTTCTTCATTCCCTACCTTTCGGCACCTGCCTATGGTTTGGAATAAGACTATCCAATAAGCGTAATAGGTGTACTCTCCTAAACTAAGGAGCCCTCGCAACCTGAGAGAATGTGATAATAAAAGACAACTGAATAAACCAATTCTATTTCTCCTGAACCTGGATTCATCCTCGAAGAAGTCCCTTCAAGTTCGTATATAACCATACGATTGATCTATCCAATGGAAGTGGATGTCCGTAGTAATACGGGGTATTCTGAGAAATGCAAAGGGTAAAAGAAGGAGCGACAATGACTTATGCAACTTAGACAATCCAAAAGTCAGTATTTTAAGAAGGTTCGGTCAACTTGGTCACTGAGTCATAGTCTAGGGTCAGTCAATGATCGCTGCCAAAGAGAGAGAGAAAAGAAAAAATCTGCGTGCATTCTAATCTAGATCAGAATGGTTATCACTTTATCTAATCAGGAAACCTCCCACTGTACTGTCAAATTCTCTTCCAAACCTGAAAGAAGAATCAATCGGGATCACCCGAAGAGTAAACCAACTCATCAGTCGGAATCGGGATCCAACTCTCATCGCATGATAACGTGACGGAATCCACTCACGTTATCACACTCCAGAAGGTATGCGCATACTTGGCAAGTTTCAGTTTCTTTAGAAACTCCCGATATGATTTTTGCCCCATGCTCTTATGACCCTGACGTTGGCCAATCGCCATAAGTCACATGCCAAGTTCTACCCATCATTATCTTGTCAATTTGAACCCACCCGCACATGCCCCTGACGTTGGCCAAAAGGCAGAACGACTGTCCCAAACCAACTCATCTATCTATGCAACAAATGAATACCCAGCTGCTACCAAACACTATGCCTTGGCGTTGGTCAAAATACATAGCTTGAATACTACTGAATACCCAAAAGAAATGACGGAGGGCTACGGCTGGTTTTTGGTGAAAAACCTTTAACGTAATGAACTTGATATCGCTGAAGGAACCCGATAGCTTTTTATAAAAATATAGTGGTGAAAACCTTTGCTAAAGAGGTCACTCCCGGTGAAGGGATCTCGGCTCTTTCCTCGTGGAATGAGGTGCAGGATATTCCAACTGAATACCGCGATGCAAAGCAACTTGTAATCGACTATAGTGAAGTTATTACCCTGACGCAAACTTCTGCCCAAGGGGTCATTCCCGATGAAGGGATATCGGCCCTTGCCTCGTCGAATGAGGTGCAGGATATTCCAACCGAATACCACTATGCAAAACAAAAGGAAACGTCTTTGTAATAACACTTTTTAGAACTGTTCCAACAACTGCCAAATAGGTTTGTTTTCCTTTGCATTGATCAGAATCAACGCAGTCCCATCAATTAATCACACCAGAAAAGAACGAAAATAAAATGTACGTATATGCCATCCGCATTCGTCACTGGGCCCCGTCATCACCCGTTAGGTTACTTAACTAACGACAGAGCGGAAACTGGACTAGCGTGGGTGTAAAACATATACAACATCTACAAGTATATATACTAATATACAATAATCGCTCCAGGCGTGATAATATGCAACATTATAGAAAAGTAATAAGCATCACAGAACAATACAGATAATCTGGGATCCCCGGGTTTCACAGAGCCGCTGCTGAAACCCGACGTTCCCCTGGTCGTGTGGATAGCCTGTGCAATGTAACCTAGACCCCTACGGGTGCGGCAAGTTACCCGTCAAAACCTGAAGCGAGGTAGCTCCCTTACAGCATAGTGAATGGACCACCCGGCACTTCACAGAATCCAGTAACTTGAGCACCCCTCGTTGGGTCAACCTGTACCCCCTACGAGTGCGGCGAATAGTCTGCCAATTCTAGAGTGAAGCCCCTCTGCCTCTCAAAGCCATGAGACGCGGACCCGTTGCCCTCCAGAACCCGGCTATCCGTGCACTCCATCGCGAGGTAAACCTAGTACAGAAATAAAAAAAATATGTACAACGGGTACATCGACCTCAGCCCGGTCGTGCCCCAAAAGAATATTATACAAACAGGCAGTGACGGCAGTCCACATATTGGACGCTCGCCCCGCAATATCAAATGTATAAATAAATCCAAACTGCACTACCATTGCACACTGCTATCCACCACGACAAATCCGCAACATCACAGCACAACACAGAACATCAACGCGAATGTCACGTTCGCAAATCCGTCTAAAATGACTATAGCAATTAGACGCAATTTACCGCTCAAATGACATTCCCGGTCGGAGATATAATGTAAGTACTGCAAACTAACAAGTTTAAAATTTCGACCGACAAAACTTACCGAAGTGGGCACCTCGTACATCTGCTGTACAGTAACAAAATATGGGCCCAAAAGAAATATTCCAGAAACCACAATTTTCAATGTAGAACCTACTGTAGAAAAATGGTTCACTGTAGCTCTAAAACGGCCGCAGAACCGCGGCCAAACTGGGGTTTGTGCGGTTGTTCCGTGGCGCTTTGGAGTCAACAGTTGACCAAATTTCACCAGTATTCTTAAAAAAGCCTGCACGATTTTCTGAGATGCTCAAAATAATTTTTAGATCTGTTTAAAAATTCGACAGAAACTTTTCACAGAAAATTGCGATTTTTGAAATTCGGTTCGATCGATGTTTTAAACGCGTTAGCGCAAGTTAGTAAAGCTTAATGGCGAGACTCTGATACCAATGTAAGTCTACGGTAGCGCCCCGGCCGTCTAACAGACGCCAAATGCGGAACAAAAAGTTTTTAACTGGCGCCATCGTATACTATAATCCGGATATGCCATTATTGCTAAACTAACAAACTACAAAGAGGGTAGAAAGGTTATACCGAACGATCCGAGTCTTTCGTTCTTTAACCATCATCCCACGCTCCGTTGCGGCTGCTCCGATCTCGTCGATCTCTGATCTCCTCGTCCAGGTGGCACCACGTCAACGGATCTTTAAACGGGTTCCCGCCTCTGACCCAAGGCAACTCGGTCATCAAGTTTGCTAAAAGAGATGACCAAGATTGATGTAGAACACTTTGTCTCGCTTCGTCCAAAGCCATGGACGAACGGTTAATGAAGTTGCCTTTTTGGATTGAATGAAATGAGAAATGAACTATCAAATTTCCATGAACCCAAAACCATAATCTTTTTAATCAATTCATCATGTTTCTCTCATGAAGAGGCCGGCCATAATATAGGAGGAGGGAGGTGAGGGTAAGAGCAAAGTGGTGACTATAAGGAAAAGATCTTAACAAATATCCTTCATGCAAACAAAACCCCATTAATGCAAATGGTGACTCACTTAACACCTTGCAAAACAATTAATGCAACCTAATGAGTCACTAACCTAGTCACCATTCTAGAACATTCCACACTCATGACTAACCTCATGACTCACCCTCATGAAGAAAAGATAAATCCGCATTTAACCGAATGTTTAATACGGGTGATAGAAAACTGGAAATTGGCAACTTCCAAAAGCGAACCTGAAACGAATTTCAGGACAACCCCGTAACAGAATAAACATACCCGCATTTGTATTACGACCGAATACAAATGCAACTGAGACAAAGATATTATATCTACAAAGTATAATACTCGGATCCGGCTTAAACCAAAGCCCACCAGTATTATCTGCCCGAAATATGACACGTGCGTAAACGCACGTGTATTTTCCGAACCCTGCCATAAAACCATACGGCCTCTACAACGTTTCGCCCGAACTTGGGAAACTATCTGTGGGGGACTCTAATGACTCGTCAGTACCCTGGCAGTGGGTTTAACCACAAGCAGTCAGCGGCACTAGCTGTGCGTAACGGTTGCCCATGTACTGACCTCAAGGGAAGCCGATGAGCGAACTCATCCAGGAACCCTACTGAGCCTAATAGTGACAATGTATATATAGTCCGGTCCGTTCGTCTATGAGTATCGCATATCGGCCTAGGGGGCTGGTAACGTCAGACCCCCAATAGCGGTATAAGTCGTGTCGGAGTGAAGCCCAGAACACCCTGAGATATTACTAGAGTACCTACCAGTAAATCTGGATTTGTGTAATCGCTCTCCTAGACACAGCGCGATCTCACCCCCAATACCAGGAGAGACGAATCCCCTGCCGATCCGCTCACTTGCCTTCATGTGGCTCGGGACTGTACCCAAAAAATACCTGTTTGAACGACTCCTTTGAGCCGTGGTAGGGTATAAATCAAAGCACAGTGGGAACTCACACGAGACAAATGACGACCTCAAGTCGATGAACTAACATGTACACATGTCATCAGGGAACTGCTATCTGACGCTAGGTATAATACTAACTAGCAGGTTCCCGGCGAGTCCTGTCCGGTGTACTCATAACCCAATGAGCACCTGTATACATCTTAGGTGATCCAACTGACACCAGTGGCTTGTGAGACCGGCCACCGCCCCTCGTCCGGGTCTCGACTGTATACACTAGTCTACTCCGGAGTATCGATGCCCTGTCTCGAAACTCCCACGACTAGGGACCACAATTAAGGATGTGCTTATAGACTACCCAACTCTCACGCATATGATCGCCATCATACTGTTGGTAGTCAAGCAAGATCCTAAGGGCACTATCAACGTGTAACAGTGATTAGTCACCTGAACCTGTACACGACTGATAAATGCAAACCAGATAGCATACTATCATCTCGAGTAAGACTGTACTACCGGTATAGGTCCTCCTCAATCATTGCAATCCAGTACCTGCGATCCAATAATTGACTTTGAAGGCACTATATCTAACAAAGTATTATGTCCTTTGATGAGATCAGGGAGGAGAATACTTGAGCACGGAAATCCTGGACTATTCTAAAAGAGAATGAGATTCTCTCTCAGCATTACTCCTCCGTATACACCATAGCACGATGGTATATCGGGGTAGAGCAATAGCACCCTATATGATATGGTGTGCTCTATGATGAGTACTACTGAGTTTCCTATTTCCTTTTGGGAGTTATGCACTTAAGAAGCTGCATACCTATTGAATGTGGATTCAACAGTTTCCAACGAATCTCATCCTCTCCGCCGATCTAGTAGGGTTCCTCACCCACCTGAGAGATACTTCAGTTTCTCTATGGCAGTGGGAGCGAGGATTGCATCAAGAGATGATGACCAAACTAGTTTCGAGCAGGCCATCAGGAGTGTACTCTGTAAGAATGGCTAGATGCTTAGCGATCTGAGATGGAATCCTTATACACCAACAAAGTATGGACTTTGGTTTCTTTATCTGAAGGGTTAAATCCCCATTAGGAGCAAGTATATCTTGAGAAGATTACTTGGTGTACATGGAAAGGTTGAGACTTTCAAAGCTATGCTTAAGTCCATCCAGATCCTACTTGCCACGGCTACATTCCATGACTACGATATCTGGTGGTTGGGTGTCATGACTGCTTTTCTAAATGATGTTTTAGAAGAGAGCGTCTATAAGTACACAGCCAGAGGGCTTCATAGACAGTGGGAGCAGCGGAAACGTGTGCAAGATGCTTTATATGATAAAGCAGGTATCACGGAGTTGGAACATCTATTTTGATGTGGTAGTCAAAGACTTTGACTTCATCAAAATGATAGATGAACCTTGTATATACAAAAAGGTAGTAGGGAGTATGGTGATGATCCTTGTAGAGTACGTGGATGACATACTCTTGATAGGGAAGGAGTTTCCTATGCTATGCTCGGTCAATCTCCGCTTATCACAAGGATTCTCCATATAGGATCAAAGTGATACCTCCTAAATCTTGGGTTTTGGATCTATGAGATAGATCTAATTGGATGTTAGGATACTCACTAGTTGTAGTGAGATGGTATCAATCAATCCTGGGGAGAATCACTGGAAAGGTTCCAGGGTGATAAGGAAGACTAAATGTCAGTCGCAGGCATTGTCTTTACCCTCAATGGAGGGACGGTATGTTGGAAGAGTTCCAAGCTAGATACCGTGACTTACTAGACGATTAAAGGCAAGATACATCATTACCAAGGATGCTACCAAAGAGGCAGTCTGGATAGATATAAGTTCATGAGATGAACTTCGTTTCTACCATTGTGTGACTATGGAGTTGTGGCTTGTGCCAAGGAACCCCCGTCCCATCAGTAATCCAGATATAATTCTTAGGCAGTATCACCTGATCATGGAGATGGTTGATCTTCAGGGAGATCCAGGTTAGGAGAGTAAACACAGAGGACAACAACGCGGATCCACTCACAAAGGCCTTTTTCCCAGAAGAGACTTTTGTGGGATGGTTGAGTATGAGATACTTCAACCACAGCTAATTGTTGGGTATATGATACCACAACAGATGGCCCTAGTGCAAGTAGGAGATTGTTAGTTATATGTATGCCCTAGAGGCCATTATTGTACATGCGATGTATATTGTAATGGATGCTTGGACATATATAGGAAGGACTTTCTTGCTCGATATGATAGTATGCTATCTGGTTGTACTTTATCTTAACATGTACTCTGATTGTCTCTATATTACATGTTGATAAAGCCCTTAGGATATGTACTCGACTACTGGGACTATGATGAGATCATACTAGTGGGGCTACGGTAGTCGACGAGTACATCCTATAACTGTTCCTAGTCGAGGGTGTATCGAGACAGGGCATCGATACACCAGAGTAGACTAGCGTATACGCATCTTGACCCATATGATGGGCGATGGATGATCCCATATCCATCGGTGTTTGACATCAAGGATGGTGTACTGGACGGACTCGCAGAGAACTCCTAGATGATATTATACCTCACGTCAGATGACAGTTCTCCGGTGACACTGGTACAGAGTAGTATGTTGACCTGAGATCGTCATAGAGACTTGTGTGATTCCCACTGTGCTTTGATTTCCATCATACCACGTCCAAGAGGGCGTGCAAAAAGGTGGCTTTTGGGTACAGTCCCGAATCACATGGAGGCAATGAGCGATAGGAGGGGATTCGTCTCTCCCGGTATATGGAGTTGATGTTGTGCTGTGTTCGATTGGCTATAACTGGAAATCCCTGGCCAGGGTTGCTGAGATTTACTGATAAGTGTTATCAGTAGTTTCTCGAACTGTTATGGACCTCATATCGACACGACTTATCAAGCTACTGGGGTCTGACGTTTACCACCCCTAGGCGAGATATGCGACATATCCGACGACGAGACCGGACTGTACGGGAGTGTTTCTGTTTGGATTTACAGGAGAATGTACAGGCTTGCTTGTTGATCTTCTGAGCGCTCAATACCTGGGTGGCTGTTACGTTTAGCTGACCGCTTGCAGCTTGTGGGTGTTTGATATGATCATCACCTACTGCCGGCGTATTGACGATTCTTTAGAGTCCTACACAGAGGTTTCTTGGCTCAGGCAAAACGGAGTAGGAGCACATATGTGATATGTGCGGGACCGAGGATAATGCGATATGAGATACCGTATTCTATTCTCGTGATATTTGATATCAGCCGGGTCATCGGATCAAGTGTTGATTCGATGAATCGGTAAATGAGATATTAGTCGGTTATATGCGATATAGCCGGATTGTCGGATCAAGTGTTGATTCGATAATTTAATGTATAATTATATATTTGATATATTAAATTACATTAACTAATATTAGCTCACTAAAAGATTCTTTTTCTCACTCGGGTAGTACATTGATATATATGCGATATATGTTAATTGTATTATTTTATTTTGTTACAATAAATATTATATATGTGATATATAATATTGTAACATGATATGATAACTAATGCAACATGATTAGTGGAGATTAAACAAGATTAGGGTTTGATTTGGGTTAGTTCATTCATGAACCTTCTATAAGGTTTCTTTTTGTTTTGTGCAAGATATTTTCAAATGACTCATTTTTAACTCAACCCAAACCCTAGCCCTAGTTAATTCTCTACAAAGGTTTTGTTTAACCATGGTTGCATTATTCATCATTATTATCCTTTCATTATTCATCACAAATGGATGACTATTCTTCTTCTTCTTCCTTTTGCTTAGAAAAGCTTTCTAGCTTTGATCCAAGTGATAATTTTGAGTGAGAATAAGAAAAAAAATGAGAGCAAAAATCCTACTTCATCATCCTCATCTACCCTTGCCCTTTAGATGAGAGTGTTCACTTCATTTAGTGAGTGAGAGCTTGTGTTAATGAAACTTCAAGGTAGATCATCTTTGTTATCGAAGATCGGAAGCAAGCTTGCATCTTTCTCTTCATGGAGCCTCTCGAGAGTCCGGAACACGATGATCGCAGCGAAGGGACCTCAACACGGAGCTTAAGAAGTGAAGGACCGGATCTACAAAGGTTGTAATCCCTCTCACTTAGTGTTAAAGTGTTTAACATACTTGTTTTCGCCTAATCTCTAGTTTAAAGATCCGTCTTTGGGTTGTTCGGCACGGCTAATTTTTAAATCGGGCATGGTTTATGCCTCGTAGACCCTTGTGTATGTGCCTAGCAACCCTACACATCAGGCCCACCTTATCTTAGAATAGAAAGGCCATTTGTTTTATGTTGGCCGCTTGTTCCACGGCCTCTTTGTCCTTTTCTCAAGCATTCTCCGAAGGAATTCAACATCAGTTTCCTGTTCACGACGCTGTTCTGAGGACGTCTCTGGGCTTGATTTAGGTCCCGTGAGTGCGGCCATAGCTGTTAGCATCTCTTGGAGCTTTTGTTGTTGTTGTTCCTGAGCCTTAGTCGCTGATCGCGTAAGCGGTCGATGACCTGTGGAAAAACTTCTATCCTCTTTTCCGGATGCCATATAGATGGTATGCACCACCATGCCTCCAGACTTAGGGCGTTTAGGCTCAGTGCCCTTGACATTTGTCGCAGACACGGGAATTTTCTCCGGCCTTCTCTTTTTGTGGGCTGGTGAAGTTGAGGGGGCCGTTGCAGTGGGCACCCAGGTAGACGACACCTTCTGTGGTACGACAGAGTGGTCCTTTTCTTGCCAAACCTTTATCTTCTTCGGTCGGCGGGAGTAATCTTGATCAACCACCGAGTCTTGGACTTGACGCCAGACCTTGTAAATTTTGGAGGACAGCCGCTGAGGGGGCTGTTCGAGCTTCGCCTTTGTGTCTTTCTCCACAGGTGGAGGAGACTTTTTCAGCACAGCAGTCGGAGAGTTCTTGCAGACCCTCCTGAGTGGTTCAAAACTATTCCCAGTTGGAACAGCGGTATCGGCTTCCACTGTCGGAGCTGGCGGCGTAAATCTAGAGGGTGAACTACCCCCAGCTTTCCTCACTCGGCGCCAGTGGCGACGTCGAGAATGTCGTGCGGCCGGGATCACCTCTGCTGTTGGATGAGCTTCCTCTTGCCCCTTACTTTGAGGAGAGACTGTTATTGGTGCTAGCCTGTAGAAGAATGACGTCCGTTGAAAAGGGATAGTCAGTCTTGCGAAGGCCGACTTTCGAACATGGGAAACAGCCTTCATGACTTTGCCTGGAATGGGAGCTGAAACAGTCAATCTTGCAAAGACCGACTCCTTAGCAGGGGAAGCCGCTCTAACGACTTCAGGGGCAGGGATAGCTATCCGCTTAGGGATAACACCTTCAGGAATTGTAGGCTTCTTCATGGGCCCATCCGAGCTTTGGCCCAATCTATTAAAGACCGAGGTGCTTGGTTTGAGCAACCCGTTAAGAGGGCCGCAGTAGTTGTGAGCCGATCAAAGACCGACTTCTTCTGAGCTTCTTGTGATGGTACAGGGGCGTTGAAGATCATTGGTGGGAGCATGGTCCCAAAGAATAGCCCTATGGTGTCTTGCGTCACCTGGTCCACCGGCAACGTAAAAACGGAGGCCGCCTGAGGCCCGTAAGTCACTCCTCCAGCGAGGACAGAGTGGGAGTTTTTGCAGTTTGTGCAGTTGAAAGCCATTGATCTTCTATTTTCTGCACGGAGCAAGACACCAAATCTGAGTACCTCAAATCCAGGGGAAACCATAGCAAACCGCGATTCGTTCGTGAAACACGACACAAGAAGTGTGGAGTGGAAAGAGGAAAAGGTCCTACCAGGCGTGCCAGAATCTGTTCTCCGCCGAAAGACGCGACCGGGATGTTGGGACGTCCGACCTGAATTTTGGGGGGCAGATGGTATTTGGTGCTATCCGTCCACCTCTCCGAAAATGCCAAGCTGATTTATGACACCATGTATCGAAGGTTTAAACGGATGCGGCCGATGTAGCAGACTTTGTCAGATTCCCCCTCGTTGAGGGGTTTTTGATTGTGGGGACGCTCTTCCCTGTAGGCGCAAGCCCCTGTAGTTAATTACGCTACCGCATCGCGGTAACCACTTTCTCCTTCTCCAGATGGTCACTTCGTGTCGTGTGTGTTTGTTTTGTTTTTGGTTGCCCGTGGATTGTATACGGAGACTAATTTATGTTGTCGCCCGTAGGGCGTGGATTAGTCCAAATCCGTATCTTCTTAGATTTGGGTTTGGGATTGGGTTTAAGGATACGTTAGTCTCATTTGAGACTAAGATCAACTTAAACGTTTGTTAAGGATATGTTAATCTAATTTTAGACTAAGATCTACTTAACAGAATCATTTAGATTCAACAAAAGAGCATTTGGACTCTATTGTTTAGTTTAGGGACATTGCGGTCCATTAGTTTAAGGACATTACGGTCCAAGGTTAAGGACATCATAGTCCATGGGCTTAAGGACCCCATAGTCCAAGGTTAAGGACAACATAGTCCATAGGTTTAAAGATACGTTAGTCTCATTTGAGACTAAGATCGACTTAAACATTTGTTAAGGATACGTTAGTCTAATTTTAGACTAAGATCAATATAACGGGATCATTTAGATCCAACAAAAGAGCATTTGGGCTCTATTATTTAGTTTAGGGATATTGCGGTCCATTAGTTTAAGGACATTATGGTCCAAGGTTAAGGACATCATAGTCCATGGGCTTAAGGACCCCACAGTCCAAGGTTAAGGACATCATAGACTATGGGTTTAAGGACTCCACAGTCCAAGGTTAAGGACATCATAGTCCATGGGTTTAAGGACCCCACAGTCCGTAAAGTTTAAGGACGTCATAGTCCATGAGTTTAAGGACCCCACATTCCGTAGAATGTTTGGTTATCGGGACCCGTCACCTCTCTAAAGACGTTGAAGGATCATAATGACAAATATCAGAGGAGTGAAGAGATGTACCCTTGAACCGATGTGGGTTGGGAGATCTGTAATTGGATTGATTTAAGGATCGTTAATCTAGTTTGAGATTAAAATCAACTTAAATGTTTGTTAAGGATACGTTAGTCTAATTTTAGACTAAGATCAACTGAACAAGATCATTTAGATCCAACAAAAAAGCATTTAGGCTCTATTGTTTAGTTTAGGGACATTGCGGTCCAAGTTTAGATGCAAACATTGGTTTGAAAATGCACCAGATAGTTATTGGTCATTGGGACCCACCACCTCTCTGAAGACATTGAAGAATTACAACGACATGTATCAGAGGTGTGAAAAGATGTACCCTCAAACCAAGGTTGATTGAAAGGCTCTGGGTTTTGCTTTGAATGTCATATGAGATGACCAAATTTTGGAAGACAAGAGTGTATTTGAGGTTCTGTCAAAAGGGAGGGTCCTGCCCCTGGAAGACTTAGCTAATTTGGGCTAAGATTGGCTCGAATGTAGTGTTAAATACTAAAGTAGACTCGTCTATCATGTGCTCCCACGTGATGCGCTTAAAATAGTGTTAAACACTAAGGATGAAACGCCCAGAATAGTGTTAAACACTAAAAAAGAAGCGCTCACGTGGGGTCACGTGAGGCGCTTGAGTGTTGGGCCCAAACTTCCTTTATTTTATTCTCAGAATATGCAAGTAAGTGTTGAACACTTTAGTCTTCATGGCCATCACGTGTGGGCACGTGATGGGTACCCATGCACTGAATATTAAAAGGATTTGTTAGGGGTCACGTGGGGACACGTGAGGGCGCCCATGCATTGGGTATTAATCCTTCAGTTCTTTCCATCTTCTCTTTTTTAGAGAGGTGTTTGCTAGGGGTCACGTGGGGACACGTGAGGTACCCAAAATCGATTCTGCCCTTTTAGTTTGAGAAGTTTGTTTAAGGGTCACGTGGGAGCACGTGACCTAGTCTTATTCATTCTCTTTTGATCATTGAGGTGGAGAGTCACGTGTTGCCACATGATCATGTTGGGTACTTGATCTTTTTATTTGCATGGAGAGATGAATCTCTTGTATAAGAATTAAATTCTCTTATAGGGTTAAACCCTAATTTTATTTAGAGGAATGAAATTCCTATATGTTCGAAAGAATTAAATTCTTTAAACTCAATTCTCCCTCTAAGTTTTGAATCTGCATGGCAAAATCTCCCCGATGAGAATTAAATTCTCAACTTATGGGGAGATATGCTTCTGCAGATCTATTACCATGAAGAAGAATTAAGTTCTTATATTAAGGGTTAAACCCTATCTCTGTTGGAGGAATTAAATTCCTATGTGCTTTGTGGGAGAATAAAATTCTCTGAACTTAGATCCTCCCTTAGGTTTTAGATCTGCATGGCAGAATCCCCTCGATGAGAATTAAATTCTCAACTTATGGGGAGATCTACTTCTGCAAATCTTCAACCAAAGAAAGAACTAAGTTCTTATTTAGAAGAGTTAAACTCTTAGTTTGAGAATTAAATTCTCTTTTTGTTTTGTGGGAGCTTATAGAATGATCTCTTTCCCTCTCTTACCTAGGGTTTATTTCTTTCTGAAGAGATCTTCTTTTCTCTCTGGAGAATTAAATTCTCTTTTCTTTGTATTCTCTCTCTGTTGTTTTTTGTTCTCTCCCCTTCTCTTCTCTTCTTGGATCCTATTTGTAGGAGAAAGAAAAGAATCAGTTTGTTTAGTCAATATTTCATTGAAATATTTTGATTGATTTTGTAACCAACATGATCTTTTAGATCACTCGGTGAATTTTATTCACCATTGGATTTTTAGTCCAAAGTATATTTTATTTGTTGTTCCTGGTAGATTTTAGTAAAATATTTCTTTGTATAGAATCTTTCTATAAATTGGTGATTTTTAATCACCATTGGATTTTTAATCCAACGGTGCTCCACTTTACAGAGCGCAATATTGATTTAATTCTATTGTTTCAGAGGGCTCAGGAAACCATCGCGTGTTGGCACGTGACCCATCTAATTAGAATTCAATTCTATTAGTTCAAAGGGTTCAGGAACCCATCACGTGGTGGCATGTGACCCCATTGATTAAGCAATTAATTAGAATTTAATTCTATTCGCTCAGAGGACTTAAGAGTCCATCACGTGTTGGCACGTAACCCCACTGATTAAGCATTTCATTTAGAATTTAATTCAGTGTCTACAGGCTTTACCTATAAATGGTCACGTGTCTGCACGCGAGACCTGGTCACATGTTGACACGTGACCCTACTGACACAGCATTTCCAATTTGTTTATTCTATTCATTGTCTACAGGCTTTGCCTGTAAATGGTCAAGTGTCTGCATGTGAGGCCTGGTCACGTGTGGGCACGTGATGCCCGGTCACGTGTAGACATGTGATGCCTCATTTGTGGTTTCCCTTGTTGCTTTATCTGTATTTTATTTAATCCCCATGAGGGAACAATGCTGTTATGTGGTTAATTGAGGTGTAGTGAATGTTCACAAGACTTCAGAGAGTATTTTACTGGCCAAGCCCCGAGAATAGAAACCAAAACACGGAAGTTAGAATTGCCCGATATCGTATTTTGTAGGAATTGTGATAGGATTCTGAGATCTGCTACGACCTGGAGGACCTGAAAAATATTTAGCGAACACAGAGAGACGTGCAAGCAACATAGAAGTACCCCTTGAAACACGAGCCCATTCCCCTCATTTCTGGCCACAAATTTATTCATTGTGGCCGCAAATTGCGGCCACATTGGAGTGGAACTTGGTGATTTTTGGTTTGTAGCATTGTTATTCTATATCTAGAGCAACCCCATGTGCAGAATTGGCTAATTTTACCTGATTCAAAATTTGGAGGTGTTTTCCCTTGTTGCTGATTTTGTGTTATGCGGTTTCAAAAACTTGGTTTTGTATTTGAGTTTGGATTTCCATCGTAGGACGTTTATACGTCAACGATGAGGGTTATTTGGTTGTGCTTTTTGTAAGTGCACGGCGGCGCCCCGGCCGTCAATCCGACGCCGGAATGCGGAAGCGGTGAATAACTAAAATTTTGCGGACTTTGCAAACCGGCACCACCGCGCACTAAACTCCGGATCGAACCATTAACTAGTCTAAGCTATCTACAAGAATGGGAATAGAGATATACCGACGATCCAAGTCCTCCGGTCTTCATCTCCACTCATGTCTCCTCGCGGGATCTCCGTCCGTCTCCTCCTCGTCGGAAAGGGCACCACATCGCCTGTAGCTTTTACGGGCTCCCACCTCAATACCGAGGCAACTCGGGCGCGAAGCTGGCGAATCGACGCGTCCAAGATTTGCTGTAGGAAGTGTAGTGTAGAGGCTACTTGTCTCTTTGGGGTTTTGTTGCCTTTGGATGGAGGAATGAGGATTGAACTTTGGAGGGAAATGAAGCTACCAATTTCTTTTGCATACAAAATGATATGAACAATAATTCTCTTCACAAATGAAGCACTCCCTCTCTCTCTAAAAGAGGTGGCCGGCCATATGAGGTTGGAAAAATGGTGGAGGGAACAAAAAATACATCTCATGAAGGGAGGTGAGGGTAGGAGAGGTCAAAGGGTGACCACAACATCAACATCAACCATGCTTGCACTATTGAATCCATACCCACTCAAATCACAAGTCAAAGCAAGCATGGTGCAAAGAAAAGAAAGCCATCATAATCAATATATATGCAATAAAACCCCTCCACAAAAGTAATTTGCAAAACTGCAAATTACCCCCTCCATCGGAAAAGTCTGGCCGGGAAAGAACAAACGAAAACCGGCCGGAACGGAATGCAAACTGGCAACTCCAGAAAAATGGTCCCGTAATAAATTACAGGAAAACCCCGATACTGTGCATACACACCCGCATCTGTATTCCGTCCGGATACAAATGCAAAAAGACAAAATCTACACTGTACTAAACTAGGACCGGCTTAAACCAAAGCCGGCTAGTAATATCCGTCGGATCCTGATCCGTGCAATACCGCACGTATCTGATCGAACCCTGCCATATAACCATACGGCTACCAGTACAAACCGTCCGATCCTGATCCGTGCAATACCGCACGTATCTGATCGGACCCTGCCATATCTCCATACGGCCTCTACAGCGTTTCGCCCGAAAGCTGAGTAACTGAAAGTGTGGTGGACTCTAAAGACTCGTCAATACTATGGCTGTGGATTTAACCACTAGCACGTCAGAGGTATAAGCCAATACGTGACGGGCCACCAGCTATTGACCAAAAGGGACGTCGATGAGTAAACTCATCCTGACACCCTACTGAGCCTGTCAGTGACAATATCCGTGCAGTCCGGTCCGTTCGTCTATGAGTATCGCATGGCGGGCCTAGGGGGTTGGTAAAAGTCAGACCCCCAAAAGCGGTACAAGTCGTGTCGGAGTGTAGCCCAGAACACCCTGAGATACTACTGGAATACCTACCAGTAAATCTCCTTGCCTTGGCCAAGGACTTTGTGTAATGGCTCTCCTAGACACAGCACGACCTCACCCCCAATACCGGGAGAGACGAACCCCTGAAGATACGCTCACTGCCTCCATGTGGCTCGGGACTGTACCCAACTAAAACCTGTTTGCACGACTCCTTTGAGCCGTGGTAGGGTAGTAATCAAAGTACAGTGGGAACTCACACGAGACAAATGACGATCCCCAGGTCGATGAACTGACCTGCACACATGTCACCAGGGAACTGCCATCTGACGTCTGGTATATGACCAACTAGCATGTTCCCGGCGAGTCCTGTCCGGTGTACTCATAACCCAATGAGCACCTGTATACATCTTAGGTGATCCAACTGACACCAGTGGCTTGTGAGACCGGCCACCGCCCCTCGTCGGGGTCTCGACTGTATACACTAGTCTACTAATGGAGTATCGATGCCCGGTCTCGAAACTCCCACGACTAGGGACCTTTTAAGGATATGCTTGTAGACCCCCAGCTCCCACTTATATGATCGCCCTCATACTGCTGGTGGTCAAGCAAGAATCCTAGGGGCTCTATCAACGTGTAATAGCGACGTGTCATGTCACCTAAAGCAGTACACGATGATAAAGGTAAACCAGATAGCATACTATCATCTCGAGTAAGACTGTCCTACCGGGATAGGTCCTCCTTCAATCATTACAATCACGTACCTGTGACCTAATAATTGACTTTGAGGGCACTATCTCCAACAATCTCCCACTTGCACTCAAGGCTAATTATTGCGATGTCGCATACTCACAGCCCGTGTGATACCGAACATCCAACTCCTCTACTAGTCGGTCTCACAAAGCTCGTTTGCGAAACTATTGCGTTCGAGGAATAGCCTCAGTGAGTGGATCCGCTTAGTTGTTTCTTTCTATGTCTCTCTATATCTCAAGTTCGCGGAGAAAGCCATCTCCCGAAATGAGCAAAATCAGTCTTAGAATATGTCTGGATGTCTGATGGGACGTAGCTCATAAATGAACTCCAAATCCAAACTTCTTAGACTGTATTGACAACTGAACTTAATCAGTGTCCTGCGCGCCATGCCCCCTCAGTATTGCCTTGGACCACCTGTCCAAAATACTGCCCCTCATCAGAAGGAAAAACTATAACTCTGACAACCTCCTTGTCGTCCATGTCACCTTGGAAGCCTGGAATGATAACCGTCTCCTGAATGAGGCTGTCGTTATCATATCCCCAGAACATCCACTTATGTTCTAAAACTGCTTCCGACTGTTTCTCCAGGATTGGATTAATGTCAACTTATTGCATCTAGTGCAAGAACAACATCTGGTGTGGTACTTGACATCTCATGATTGACTCACTTGCCTAAGCAAGTGATCTGCCAATCATGCACGTCCCTCTCCCCTTTAGTCTGTAAGACACCTTTAGAGAGGGTGACTCCATTACCTGCAGGTACACTACCGTGCCAGGAGTCGTCCATCCTAAATACTCTTAGAATGCTGTCAAGTACCCTGATTGGGAAACCACCCAAATCTAGATCTAAAACCACAGATCTAGTAACCAGTATGTCTGATATAAAATCCATGTCCTTTGTGGAGAAACCACTGTGTGACGACCAAAGTATAACCGATTGTAGTATAGGAGTTTCTTTTCCTATTCTGTGTATGTCATCCAGATACCAGGACATCACACCCTACTACCTTCTCAACAGATCCATCCCCTATTCTGATGAAGTCAAACTCATGACTGTCACGTCAGAAATAGATGATCTATCTCCGCTACATCTGCTTTAGTCTATAAATAGACATAAGCTACCTGTCCACCAATGCTTCCGCTGCTCCCACTGACTACGACAACCCTCTGGCAGAGTCATATAGACGTACACTTCTAAAACTGGTTTAGAACGACGCTATACTCATCCTCCCGCCGGGTCTCGTAACCTGGAACAACAGCAATGGCAATTGTGGGTAAACAAGAACTTCACTGTCACCGTCCTTGAGGCTACCGTAGTACCTCTCGGGTGCCTGAAGTTACCCACCTTATCTGCGGAGTGGCCAATGGAATGTCAATCCAGATTGAATCTTTAGGTTCCTTATCAAATCTTCAGTAATCGTTTGTGGTTCTGGAATCACTTCCAGTTCTACCATACTCCCACTACTGTTTTCTGAAAAAATCCATTTTTAATAAAACTGTGGCGAGTCTAGAACAATATCGCTATTGTTCATCCAGATGGTAGAAAATCAACCCTCGTCATAGCCTGGGTCAACCCACAAACAGCCATTACAGAAACGTGCCTTGAGTTGTCCAGTGTCTGGTTTTAATCATAAACCGGACAACTCCCCGTACCTTAACATCGTTAAGATATGAACTGTTCTATATCCAATATAGAAACAGAGGCACTGATTTAATTGAACCAGATTCAAATCATGCAGCTGTCCCCAGCGCATGTCAACTAAATGGAAGGAGGCCGATCAGCGTTACTCAACTTAGGAGTACTTCCAATTATGAGTAACCTGAAAGAGAAGCAAGATCTCTTTATCATTACTATCAGCTAAATACCATACACAAGTATCTACATCTTCGATCACTTTGAAGAATCCCGATACTTGCTACACCTGGTTCTGTACTCTATTCAAATACCTATAACTCCTCAAAACTTAGACCCTGTGTTTCTACGAAACACATGTCTAAGAACTAGAGAAGTTAAAAGTAAACAGAATATAGTATGAGGACCAACCCCTCTGTCCTGATGGACCCTGGACAACATACAATTCTCTGTATAAGTCCCTTGAGTCTGATAACTCATTCACTGTGTGTCGTAGGTTGAAAACTGTACTTATGGTTATGAAGAATTACACCGCTGTTTAATGCTCCTTACCTAACCATCCACTGATATAGATAAATGTCGTAGACATAATTTCAGAAAGGTATATCTCACTCTATGAAAATAGACGTACAGATATATCAATTTGAAATTGGTGCATAACTGCGGATATTCAAAACCAAATATTTGCCGACCGGCAAACAGCCCAGGTGATTTCCTCAAATATCACCGATTACAACGAATCCCGATATAATGAGGATAATCACCCAATTCCCAATAACCTACTCCCACTCATCATCTGTAAAACCATACAGATGTGAGAATCATACCTGGTAAATACATACCCTGGAGTAAGTGTCTAATTGGGAAATCAGTTTTCTTTTAATAGTACACAGTGAAACTGAAACATTGAAATGTTTCGTTGGGGTATCCTGGTATTCCTAGTAATGCCTCTTCCAGATTCACGACTGTAACCGTATAGTTCTTTGCCACCTCTCCAAATCCCTTCATATGTCTTTAGTCTTTACCTTCTGCACACCCCTTTAGGCCAAATGGTTTTCTTCCTTCCCTACCGTTCGGCACCAGCCTATGGTTTGGAAGAAGACTATCCAATAAGCATAATGGGTGTACTGTCCCAATCCTAGGAACACTCACAATGAGAGAGGGTGAAGATAAAAGACAACCGAATAAACCTTATTCCTATTTCTCCTGAACCAGAATCCATCCCCGAACTGGAACAAGTTCCTTTCGAGTTCGTATATAACCATACGATGGATTATCCAAATAAACTGTGGATCTTCGTAGTGATACGGAGTGTCCTGGAGAAATACAAAGGTGATGTGGGAGTGGTAACGAAATATTTGGTTTGGTCGTGAATATCTGTTGCAATTTACTTTGCCCTCTTACTAATCCCTTGCTTTGTCTGAACTTAATACCTTCTGCACACCATCGTTATGCTAATTGGTTTTCTTCATTCCCTACCGGTCGGCACCAGCCTAAGGTTTGGAAGAAGACAATCCAATTTGCGTAATAGGTGTACTACCCCTAAACCAAGGAGTACTCGTAACCTGAGAGAGGGTAAAAGGAAAAGACAACTGGATAATCCTATCCGTTTTCTCCAGAACCGGAAACCATCCTCGAATAAATTCTTTCGAGTTCGTATCTAACCATACGATGGTTTTGTCCAATGGAAGTGGACGTTCGTAGTAATACGGGGTGTCCTGGAGAAAAGGGCAAAAGTAGGAGTGGCAATGAGGTCTGCAACTCTGACAATCCAAAAGCCAGTGTTTAAGAAGGTTCGGTCAACTTGGTCACTGAGTCAAAGTCTTAGGGTCGGGTCAATGGTCGCTGCCAAAGAGAGAGAGAAAAGAAACACTCAGCGTGCATTCTAACCTAGATCAGAATGGTCACCAATTTATCTAATCTGGAATCCTCCCACTGTACCTCAAATTCTCCTCCAAACCTGAAAGAAGAATTAGTCGGGGTTACCCGAGGAGTAAACCAACTCATCAGTGGGAATCGGGATCCAACTCTCATCGCATGATAACGTGACGGAATCCGCTCACGGTATCACACTCCAGAAGGTATGCGCATATCTGGCAAGTTTCAGTTCTTTTGAAACTCCCGATGTGATTTCTGCCCCATGCTCTTATGACCTTGGCGAAGGTCAACAAATCATAAGTCACATGTCAAGTTCTACCCGTCATTATCCAGGTTAATTTGAATCCACCCGTACAAGCCCTTGACGAAGGTCAACAAGGCTATACGACTGTCCCAAACCAACGCATCTATCTATGCAGCAGAAAGGTAACAAGCAGCTACCATACACTATGCCTTGACGAAGGTCAACAAACATAGCATGAATACTACGTGCTACCCGTCTGAAACGACGGAGGGCTACGAATGGTTTCTGGCGAAAACCTTTAACGTAATGAACTTGATATCGTTGAAGGAACGGATAGCTTTTTGAAAAATATAGTGACGAAAACCGTTGCTAAAGAGGTCACTCCCTGTGAAGGGATCTCGGCTCTTTCCCCGTAGAATGGGGTGCAGGATATTCCAAATGAATACCACGGTGCAAAGCAAAAGTAATCGGCTATAGTGAAGTTAATGCCCTGACGCAAACTTATTGTCCAAGGGGTCACTCCCGGTGAAGGGATCTCGGCCCTTGCCTCGTCGACTGAGGAGCAGGATATTCTAATGAATACCACGATGCAAAACAGAAGTAAACGTCCTTGCAATAACAGCTTTTTGAAAAAGTGTTCCAACAACATCAGATTAGGTTTGTTTTTAACTTGCATTGATCCGAATCAATGCAGTCCCATCAATTGATCACACCAAAAAGAACGAAAATATACTGATGTACGTATATGCCATCCGCATTCGCCACTGGGTCCCGTCATTACCCGTTAGGTTAGCTAACTAACGGCAGAGCGGGGACTGGACTAGCGCGGATGCAAAACATATACAACATCTACTAATATATATACCAATATATAGTATTTCGCTCAAGGCGTGAAAAAAAAAAAATGCAACATCACAGAACAATACAGATATCTGGGATCCCCGGGTTTCACAGAGCCACTACTGAAACCCGACGTTCCCCTGGTCGTGTGGATAGCCTGTGCAATGAAAACCTAGACCCCTACGGGCGCGGCAAGTCACCCGCCAAAACCTGAAGCGAGGCAGCCCCCTTCAGCGCCGTGAATGGACCACCCAGCACTTCACGGAATCCGGCAACTTGGGCACCCCTCCTGGGTCAACCTGTACCCCCTACGAGTGCGGCGAATAGCCCGCCAATCCTAGAGTGAAGCCCCCTCCGTCTCAATGCCATGAGATGCGGGCTTGTTGCCCTCCAGAACCCGGCTATCCGTGCACCCCTCCGCGGGGCAATCCTAGTACAGAAAGTAAAATATACATACAACGGGTACATCGACCGCAACCAGGTCGTGCCCCAAAATAATAATACAAACAGGCAGTGACGGCAGTCCACATGTCGGACGCTCGCCCCGCAATAACAAATGTACATAATACAACCACAACTGTACTAGCATTGCATCCAGGCTATCCCCCACGACCGATCCGCAACATCACAGCAAATACATAGAACATCAACGTGAAAGTCACGTTCGCAAATCCGTCTAACCGGGCTATAGCAGTTAGACCGGATTTACCGATCGAGTGACATTCACGGTCGCAGATATAATGTAAATACTGTGAAAAATGTGTTTAAAATATTCCGATTGATCAAACTTTAACAAGTGGGCCCACAAAGAATACTGTAGCAGTTAAAGAAAACCTGGACCCAATTTTAATATCCCAAAACCCCTAATTTAAGCCCAGAAGCCCACTGTAAAAACCCAACCCACTGATCCCTGTAGACTGCGGCGGAAGCGCGGCCAAACATGGGTTTTGGCCGCCCTTCCGCGGTCACGTGAGAGGAACAGTACGTCGAATTTGAACAGTGTTCTTAGAATTTCTAGCACAGTACTTTTATGCAACCTGAAAAATTTTTGGAGACAGAAAAATTTCAACAGAAACTGTCGTGGGTATATTGGGGTTTTCGGACATTTCGATCGATCGGAACAGAAAAACACATTACACAAAAGCTAGACGAAGTTAATGGCGTGGCTCTGATACCACTGTAAGTGCACGGCGGCGCCCCGGCCGTCAATCCGACGCCGGAATGCGGAAGCGGTGAATAACTAAAATTTTGCGGACTTTGCAAACCGGCACCACCGCGCACTAAACTCCGGATCGAACCATTAACTAGTCTAAGCTATCTACAAGAATGGGAATAGAGATATACCGACGATCCAAGTCCTCCGGTCTTCATCTCCACTCATGTCTCCTCGCGGGATCTCCGTCCGTCTCCTCCTCGTCGGAAAGGGCACCACATCGCCTGTAGCTTTTACGGGCTCCCACCTCAATACCGAGGCAACTCGGGCGCGAAGCTGGCGAATCGACGCGTCCAAGATTTGCTGTAGGAAGTGTAGTGTAGAGGCTACTTGTCTCTTTGGGGTTTTGTTGCCTTTGGATGGAGGAATGAGGATTGAACTTTGGAGGGAAATGAAGCTACCAATTTCTTTTGCATACAAAATGATATGAACAATAATTCTCTTCACAAATGAAGCACTCCCTCTCTCTCTAAAAGAGGTGGCCGGCCATATGAGGTTGGAAAAATGGTGGAGGGAACAAAAAATACATCTCATGAAGGGAGGTGAGGGTAGGAGAGGTCAAAGGGTGACCACAACATCAACATCAACCATGCTTGCACTATTGAATCCATACCCACTCAAATCACAAGTCAAAGCAAGCATGGTGCAAAGAAAAGAAAGCCATCATAATCAATATATATGCAATAAAACCCCTCCACAAAAGTAATTTGCAAAACTGCAAATTACCCCCTCCATCGGAAAAGTCTGGCCGGGAAAGAACAAACGAAAACCGGCCGGAACGGAATGCAAACTGGCAACTCCAGAAAAATGGTCCCGTAATAAATTACAGGAAAACCCCGATACTGTGCATACACACCCGCATCTGTATTCCGTCCGGATACAAATGCAAAAAGACAAAATCTACACTGTACTAAACTAGGACCGGCTTAAACCAAAGCCGGCTAGTAATATCCGTCGGATCCTGATCCGTGCAATACCGCACGTATCTGATCGAACCCTGCCATATAACCATACGGCTACCAGTACAAACCGTCCGATCCTGATCCGTGCAATACCGCACGTATCTGATCGGACCCTGCCATATCTCCATACGGCCTCTACAGCGTTTCGCCCGAAAGCTGAGTAACTGAAAGTGTGGTGGACTCTAAAGACTCGTCAATACTATGGCTGTGGATTTAACCACTAGCACGTCAGAGGTATAAGCCAATACGTGACGGGCCACCAGCTATTGACCAAAAGGGACGTC
This sequence comes from Agapanthus africanus, assembly GCA_030015575.1. Taxonomy (NCBI): domain Eukaryota; kingdom Viridiplantae; phylum Streptophyta; class Magnoliopsida; order Asparagales; family Amaryllidaceae; genus Agapanthus; species Agapanthus africanus. The sequence goes on along the minus strand of CM057346.1, from coordinate 139,310,864 downwards.
GATGAGTAAACTCATCCTGACACCCTACTGAGCCTGTCAGTGACAATATCCGTGCAGTCCGGTCCGTTCGTCTATGAGTATCGCATGGCGGGCCTAGGGGGTTGGTAAAAGTCAGACCCCCAAAAGCGGTACAAGTCGTGTCGGAGTGTAGCCCAGAACACCCTGAGATACTACTGGAATACCTACCAGTAAATCTCCTTGCCTTGGCCAAGGACTTTGTGTAATGGCTCTCCTAGACACAGCACGACCTCACCCCCAATACCGGGAGAGACGAACCCCTGAAGATACGCTCACTGCCTCCATGTGGCTCGGGACTGTACCCAACTAAAACCTGTTTGCACGACTCCTTTGAGCCGTGGTAGGGTAGTAATCAAAGTACAGTGGGAACTCACACGAGACAAATGACGATCCCCAGGTCGATGAACTGACCTGCACACATGTCACCAGGGAACTGCCATCTGACGTCTGGTATATGACCAACTAGCATGTTCCCGGCGAGTCCTGTCCGGTGTACTCATAACCCAATGAGCACCTGTATACATCTTAGGTGATCCAACTGACACCAGTGGCTTGTGAGACCGGCCACCGCCCCTCGTCGGGGTCTCGACTGTATACACTAGTCTACTAATGGAGTATCGATGCCCGGTCTCGAAACTCCCACGACTAGGGACCTTTTAAGGATATGCTTGTAGACCCCCAGCTCCCACTTATATGATCGCCCTCATACTGCTGGTGGTCAAGCAAGAATCCTAGGGGCTCTATCAACGTGTAATAGCGACGTGTCATGTCACCTAAAGCAGTACACGATGATAAAGGTAAACCAGATAGCATACTATCATCTCGAGTAAGACTGTCCTACCGGGATAGGTCCTCCTTCAATCATTACAATCACGTACCTGTGACCTAATAATTGACTTTGAGGGCACTATCTCCAACACTTTTCATGCAAAACTATAGGTTTTAACCTACGAACCGTATGCCGTATCGGTTTTCGGATATTGATATAATTTGCGTTTCGATTGTGTATTGATTGTAGGCACTTCGCGTAGACTTCCGAAACGACGAAGCACATCGACTTCAGCTAAGCAAGGAGTTTAGCAAGTGAGTAGATTTATATCTACGGGGAAGTCGGGTGGATGGCGTATAGCACCCCCGCAAACATTGATATGGAAGATCGTTTGATTATTATATCCTGATAAATGATATGCGACGGACATGATTAGAGGATTTAATAACGATAATATGATAAAAGTTGACACTAATGAACATAATGACATATGAGAGTATGAAATGAGAAGTGAATCATGATAGGTACGAACTGAAAGAGAACGAGTATATGATGTGATATAATGACTTAGTGTGATATGTCGTTATATGGATGCGAGTCGATATAAGATGGTTGATACCTTTGTCGGACTACGATATGAGAGATATAGGTATATATATATAGGATAATGATGTGCATAATGAGTGATTTGCCATACGAGACTTAGATTCGTACCCCCGTTGTTGTATTGGTTGATAGAATCCTTAATTGTTTAATGCCGCCGTACGATGGATTACCGTACACGATGAGTTTACCTGTTGGTTTATCCATACCCTTGATTAGAAGACACCATACGATAGATTATACCGTACGTGATGTTGTGAGGCTGGATGCTGATTGATAGATTCACCGACTCAGATATATTGTAGACATGTATAACTTGTACCGTTTGATATTCGCATTGCATTACACATACCTGTGCTGGTACACCTACATCGTTATCGATGATGTGTGTGTTACACCAACACAGATTGGCCGGCTCACACACATTCATCATCGATAATTGCTATGTCACTACACAGTAGAATTGCTATATCATGCCATAATATACTTGCTATGTTCATATCACTATTCCACGTTGCATGAGATATACAGATATGCTTACCTTCTATTATATGTCGCATACCTACATGCTTACACATATGCCTTGCTATGCCTACATGCTACACATATACCTATATGGTATTGCATCATTATTGACAGGTGATCAGTCAAAAATATTGCATTTTTAACACATCAATTTCCCTACTATTTGCAATCATCTAAAAGTGTTCGGTATGAATATAGCACATATTAGCAAATTGACTGTAAAATACCAAATAACTTGTGTTATATATTATAACCGGCATTTTGAGGGAAATTGAGTGTTTATCATTGCATGCATCATCTTTGTATAGCGCAACACTTGTCTCGAGAATATGTGCAGGAAATTTCAGGTAAAAGTGCCGAAACTGTTAAAAGTGCTGATAAAAATACGCTAAGTCCAAGACTTGTTATCTGGCAGTGAAAGAGAAAGTATTACAAGATTCCACACATCAGATAAGTGCCACAAAGATAGAACAAAATCACCACAGAAATTCCATTCTCCAATTCCTTCAATAGGCCACGGATCCGCGGCCGTAGGGCCCTATTGGCGGCGGATCCACGGCTATATGGTGATGTCAGCTCCTCAGATTTCCTCCACGTGGCTTATGTAACGGCCTCGGCTTCCAGAAGACTCCAGAATACCATGTGGCTTTATCCAAAAGGCTCGGCCTAACAACCTAGCCCTAGAATATACCTTATTCTAGAATATTCCCTCCAACAAACTTCTTCTAGAAGCCTCTCTCTAACAACCTTTTTGGAAAGAAATTTGAATTTGAATTCTAGATCTAGGGTTGAGGTGGTTATAACAGGAGAGCTAGATCTAGGGTTTTGGGTTGTTAAAAATTGAGCCAAACACCCACAAGTTGAGTGACACAACTTGTGCATTCAAACCCTAACCCTAATCCAAAATCCAAAGCCAAAATCAAGATCACCGAGTACAATTCAAGCAAGAAGCCATCAACCTTTTAGAAGCGAAGCCGATCTTCAACCGAGCAAGTGATCCAAGACGATCCGCGACTCACGGAGACGGTGCGGAGCGAAATCGACGATCTAGTTCTTTCCTCGAATCTTGTAGATCTTGAGAGAATTGTAACAAAATTGTTGATAAATAAAAGGTGAAATTTCTTTATCTTGCTTACTTTTATATTTGAGCATTATGATTAGATCTCAATTATTGATTGTGTTCTTTGATATGATGCTTGAGTAAAAACTCCGCTCGTGGAGGAATTGAGAAAATTGATAAGTTGATGATGATTAGATTCTTGTACGATTCTTAAGTCCTATGAGTTTTGTAAACTCTAGTAAATTGAAGCATCGACAACCTAGTTTCGAGCGATACTTTCTTGAATGTTTTCGCTCTTAATTAGTGATCCACGATCGATACTTGAATTTACTAGAGGCTAGAATGTGAATGAAATCAACAAAAGGACAAGGGATAGATGATGAAACCCTAGTTTCCGCAAGAAATCCCTAATTCTCGTTGATCATCATCGATCTAGCATCAAATCATCAATGGATAAGAAAACGTAACCACAAGTTTTCATCACTACTATCGATTCGATCAATTCCTACGAGCCTCATTTCAAATCTTGATAACTAATTCAATTTGGATAATTCTTGATTCTTGATTCTAGATCTTTAGTATTTCTTTAAAATTCTTGAAACTAAATTGCAAAATTCATGAATCATTTTCTTTTCTTCTTTTCATTTCGACTCATCTAAAACGAAAGCAAGCAAAACACACATATCTGCGGACGATCCATACTCACTAACGCGCTACATCGACACCGTTATTGATTGCGGTTTACAAATTTCTTTTATTATGATCTTTATACATTTTCAAAACACGACACACAAAGAATCATTCAATCAAATGGCGCCGTTGCCGGGGATGTGTGCTATTTTGTTTATTTTTGTTATTTGAGTTGAAAAATTATTATTCCATCAAATTTTCATTCAAGATTCGCATCGTGTGCTTAACTTTAACGTTTGAATTTTTGCGAGGGAATCTGGAATCATTGTACTGAGGAAATCAAGATTCAGAGGAGTTTTACAGAATACATAGAAGTACAGGGACCTACAGGAAAATTTCCAAACCCTAGATCCTCCTTGACACCGCGGATCCGCGGCCAGAAAGCGTTTTTGAAGCGGAACCGCCGCCGTTAAGGGCTTGGACTGTTCCAAAATTTTCAGGTATGCTCTCTGTGTTCCCTTATTCTCTTTGATCTTGTCCAATAATCAATTTCTTGCAAGATTCTTTGCAAAATTCAGCACCGCTTAAAAAATAAATTTGTTGCGATTCTTGAAATTGGTTGTTTGCATATTTTAATACGGAAATTAAGGGGCAAAGACTAAATTCAGATTAGGTGGAGAGTTCATTACCCTTCCTAAGCCCCGGAAATCACAAACTTGCATCCGCATCACCCTCATTAATTAAAAAATATCTAGACATGACTCTAAGGACCGTCGCGCTCACTTAAGACAGAAGGAGGTCGTGGGTAATCTATTGTTTATTCGCGTTTCTTTTGTGGTGTCTAAGGCAAGTGTGTCTAAGGCAAGTGGTTACTTAATTAGACCCACTACTTACGTAGTGGAGAACCTCCCACTTACCTGACACTTACCTGGCCACAGGAGGGACAAAAAGGCAGTAGAGGATTGATCCTGCGATTTGTCTTCTGGCAGTTAGGAGCGGTCTAGAGACTTGACCTAGATGACCATTAGATAATAGGGTTGATTGTGCATGTTTGTGTGAATTTTCAAAAATCCGTCTTTTTTTCAAACAAACCAATTATCCCCCCCTTCTTTTTACCTTTTTTCCCTTTTCCCCCTCCTTTCTTCTTATAATGGGTGACCCGAACAGAAAATCTCTTGCCGAGTTCTGGTGTCCACAACCAGATATTAAATGTTTTCATAATCCCTTTGGTATACCGTCCGGCTCTTCCATGTCCTTAAGAGATCATATAGAACAAGCAGGAAGAAACAGTTGGCCACCTCAGTCTAGGTCCTATCAACCGTACCCTAATTCCACACCTGTTTCAGTTGATACTCCGAGTGAGGAAGCCCCTAGATGAATGTCAATTGCTGAGCATATAGCTAGGTCTAGAAGCCAAAGTTTCAATCCGAACCAATATCAACCGTATCCTAATTCCACATCCATTTCAGTTGATACTCTGAGTGAGGATGCCCCGAGACGAATTTCAATTGCTGAGCATATAGCTAGGGCTAGAGGCCAAAGTTTCAATCCGGACCAACATCAACCATCACCTCCACTTTCCAAAGAAGAGTTTGATAGGCGGTTTGTAGCATGTATGATGTCCAATAACCAACCGACGAACCAATATCAAAATTCTTCTTATCATAACTTTGACCCTACTCCTACCCAATTTTCACAACCATTCTGTTCCTATCAATCAAATCCGACTTTTTCACCTTCTCTAAACGATCCTTCTGATCGGTCATTTGGAAGTTTTAACTGTCCACAAGAATTTCAATCTTATCCTGAAACTCCTTATCGACCGAAGTCTAGCCTTGAGCAGACGTTAGAGCAATATGTGGAATTGACGAACCAATTTAGGAAGGTAGCAACAGCATGGATGCAAGCAAATAATCTCAAACCGGCCCAAAATTTTCCAATATATAATCCAGGCATGGGACAAAATGAGAATTTGGGTAGTGAGAGAGAGCTGTACACCTTTCCCAATCAAATATTCCCTTTCCAAACTGAAATCCACAACTCCAATATCACAGATTCTTCGAGTGCACCAAAGAATTCACCAATTGACGATAGAATGTATGACAAGTTGTGTAATAATGCGATGTTTGATTTACCCGACTACGAAGAGTCCATTTCAAGTGAAACCATGCCAAATCCTTGTGATCTCTACACCTCCACTCTTGAACCAAAACTGATTGAAAACCATACTTTTGATGAGGTGTTTGAGAATTTTAACCTTCACTTGAATGAGGTGATTGACGTTTGGGATATATTGATTGATGAACCCGAAATTTTGGATGAGCTTATTCCACCAATTCATCAGATCCTTTCACTTCCTTGTGATCATCATCTTGAGCCTTTAATTCTTCCCGAACCCCAATTACGTCTCGAAGTTGTTGATATTTGTATACCCGAAGAGCAGACCGAAATCCATCCTTCATCTCCCACATCTGGTTTACCGACACTCAACACATCAATAGGTTCACCCATTTCATCTTCCACTATCTCTGGTTCTTCTTCCGTTCCTCAAATGATAGTGAGTGTTAATGAATCACAATCCAATAGTTCAAGTTCGACAAGCCCAGAAAACCAACTTGATTTGGATATTTTTGAAAATGAGGTAGATGAGTTTTTCACCTCCACATATTTTGACAAATCAAGTAGGATAAATTCTGGCACAAATCTTTTTGACAGCAAAATGTTCGATCACACCATTGATAAAAGTTTTGAAGAACTTTTTGCTGACGAACTTGAATTTTTAAACAATACGGATTTTGTGATTAATCGACCTCCACTTACAGAAGTTGAACCGCCACCATTCCTTCTTCCTAATCATTCACATCCATCATCATTCTTTCTTTTCTCTAATTTAAAATTCAAACCCTTTCCAGACCACCTCTTATCCCTTCCCCACTTTTTCTTGATTCGATACAATACATTCTTCCACCAACCTATACGCTTTACCGATAAAATCTTTGAATGGTTGGTGTTAACTTTTGGTCTTTGTAAGGTCTTACTTTGACCAAATGACTCACCCCTTCTTAAAATGCTTCTAATTGTCTAACTCATGTTTGAGGGGGGGGTGTATTTTTGGCTCTTGAAATAACTGTTGTCCTCAATATTGTGAGCCAAAAATAAGTTTGGGGGAGAATTTTCCTTAAATATTTTGCCCCCGTCAATAAATGTCCTCCCAAGCTTACAGGTTTTTTGAGGTTTAGCAGATAGCAACAGCGAGGACACTGTTGAAAACAAGTTTGGGGGAGGTTTGTGCTTATTTTCGCATCACTTTGCATCATACTTTGCATAACCACAAAACATTTTAAAACCTATAAAAATTTAAAAAAAATTCAAAAAAATAAAAAAATTTGTACATAAATAAGATAATAAAAGATTAGATAGTGAAAAATTACATCCAAAAGATTAGAAAAATTTAAGAAAACCTAGAAAACTAGAAGTTTTCTTAAACGAACTAGTAATAAGTAGTTATGAGTCGTTGTCCCAAAGGTTAGTAAGATGAAGGAAGTCACCAATCTGAGAATAAAAATAAGTCTGAAAAATAGTTTCTATTCTGAAATCCAAATATTTTGAACGTTGATACCCTGCTATTCGCACTTACACACGTCTTGAAACTCGGGATAGTAGAGGATGCCTTGAAATGCTCTTGTCTAAAAGCCAAAGTATGAAAGAAATGAAAAAATGAATAAAATATAAAAGGGTGCAGAAAAATGAACGCTGGTTTTGTTATCACCAAGGCAGCAATAAAAAAATATAGCGACGGTGCTTCATCACCTAGTGCCTTAGACCAACTGGTCTAGGAGTCACTGCTAAGCCTTAGGTGGTGCAAGACGAGGAAAATACACATAATAAGCAAGCACATGAGTAATCGGTCGGTTAGTACCTCAAGAAGTATTAACGGTCGCATGAAAATGTGTGAGCAAATCCATCTAAATAGTCATCAAATTAAAAAGTACTGAGGCAGATAGACAAGAGTATGATAGCTTGAATTGAATTCTCCGGGTGTAGGGATGTTCTTTACACACACGTAGGGTTATATGATCGATATTTGGAAGAAAGATAGGAATGAAGAATAAAGACGATCTTTTATTGAGGGATGATGTGATTTCTAATATCTTTTCATGACTATTAAGATAGGGCTCATGACAACCGAAAAGCTAGTATAGTTGGAAACTCTGATTTTCAAAGTCTTTCTTTTATAATTCTTATCTTTACATGTAACTTTCACGGTCCTCCTTTTATTATTAGATTTTATGGGTGCAATCTGCTGAAAACCCTCAGGAGACAACACTCCTCCTACTAGAGACACCTAGAGGTTTAAAGGCTTGTTGCACGTGCTCAGTGCAATCGTGTTGCCTACGAAAGTGTGCTAGTTAGTTTTTCTTTTTCTTTATTTTCTCCTTCTCTTTTTAATAAAACAATTTGCTCGAGACGACCAAAAATAAGTTTGGGGGAATTTGATCAGTCGAAAATATTGCATTTTTAACACATCAATTTCCCTACTATTTGCAATCATCTAAAGGTGTTCGGTATGAATATAGCACATATTAGCAAACTGACTGTAAAATACCAAATAACTTGTGTTATATATTATAACCGGCATTTTTGAGGGAAATTGAGTGTTTATCATTGCATGCATCATCTTTATATAGCGCAACACTTGTCTCGAGAATCTGTGCAGGAAATTTCAGGTAAAAGAGCCGAAACTGTTAAAAGTGCTGATAAAAATACACTAAGTCCAAGACTTGTGATCTGGCAGTGAAAGAGAAAGTATTAAAAAATTCCACACATCAGATAAGAGCCACAAAGACAGAACAAAATCACCACAGAAATTCCATGCTCCAATGCCTTCAATGGGCCGCGGATCAGCGGCCGTAGGGCCCTATTGGCGGCGGATCCGCGGCTATATGGTGATGTCAGCTCCTCAGATTTCCTCCACGTGGCTTATGTAACGGCCTCAGCTTCCAGAAGACTCCAGAATACCACATGGCTTTATCCAGAAGGCTCGGCCTAACAACCTAGCCCTAGAATATACCTTATTCTAGAATATTCCCTCCAACAAACTTCTTCTAGAAGTCTCTCTCTAACAACCTTTTTGGAGGGAAATTTGAATTTGAATTCTAGATCTAGGGTTGAGGTGGTTATAACAGGAGAGCTAGATCTAGGGTTTTGGGTTGTTGAAAATTGAGCCAAACACCCACAAGTTGAGTGACACAACTTGTGCATTCAAACCCTAACCCTAATCCAAAATCCAAAGCCAAAATCAAGATCACCGAGTACAATTCAAGCAAGAAGCCATCAACTTTTTAGAAGCGAAGCCGATCTTCAACCGAGCAAGTGATCCAAGACGATCCGCGACTCACGGAGACGGTGCGGAGCGAAATTGACGATCTAGTTCTTTCCTCGAATCTTGTAGATCTTGAGAGAATTGTAACAAAATTGTTGATAAATAAAAGGTGAAATTTCTTTATCTTGCTTACTTTTATATTTGAGCATTATGATTAGATCTCAATTATTGATTGTGTTCTTTGATATGATGCTTGAGTAAAAACTCCGCTCGTAGAGGAATCGAGAAAATTGATAAGTTGATGATGATTAGATTCTTGTACGATTCTTAAGTCCTATGAGTTTTATAAACTCTAGTAAATTGAAGTATCGACAACCTAGTTTCGAGCGATACTTTCTTGAATGTTTTCGCTCTTAATTAGTGATCCACGATCGATGCTTGAATTTACTAGAGGTTAGAATGTGAATGAAATCAACAAAAGGACAAGGGATAGATGATGAAACCCTAGTTTCCGCAAGAAATCCCTAATTCTCGTTGATCATCATCGATCTAGCATCAAATTATCAATGGATAAGAAAACGTAACCACAAGTTTTCATCACTACTATCGATTTGATCGATTCCTACGAGCCTCATTTCAAATCTTGATAACTAATTCAATTTGGATAATTCTTGATTCTCGATTTTAGATCTTTAGTATTTCTTTAAAATTCTTGAAACTAAATTCAAAATTCATGAATCATTTTCTTTTCTTCTTTTCATTTCGACTCATCTAAAACTAAAGCATGCTAAACACACATCTCTGCGGACAATCCGTACTCACTAACGCGCTACATCGACACCGTTATTGATTGCGGTTTACAAATTTCTTTGATTGTGATCTTTATACATTTTCAAAACACAACACAGAAAGAATCATTCAATCAACAGGTATATACACATATCTTGCTATAGCCATATGTACATCGTGCATACATACTTACATGTACACCCACATATCTTACTATAGTTACATATACCGCTATGTGGTATTGTATTGTCATTAACATCGAGACGTTGATTATTGTGTTATTGCGCATATGAAATGCATCATGCATACATGCTTACATGTACATACACATATCTTGCTTTAGTTACATGTATACCTCATATGATATTGCACTTGATTTCGGAGGAATTGGGAACCGCGTGATATATTTTTAAACTGGATATGGATTTCATGTGATTTATGGATTTGAGAACCGTGGGAGTATTTTCAAGAATTTGTGTATTGTTTGAAAACCCGGTTTCTCTTGATATGATATTTTAGTGCGTCCACCATGAGTTTTCTCGATTCTGAGACTTGTGTTAGATACCTGATTCGAGGAGCGGTAGGCACCGTCTGCGGGTACATGGTGGACCCGGTATGGTTCCCTGAGGCAAGAGGTGATTTTCGTGGTATAGACTATGAGCCTGGCAGGAGGGCTAGTACCTACCGGTGATAGTATTTGGACTCGGCTGTTATCGTGGGGATACTGACCGGAGTTATGTACGTACATAACATCAGGGCCAGTCATGGTGACGGCGCCTGACAGATGAGTATTTACGTGTCGATGCTGGACACTAGTTTTCATGATGTTTCGAGTGTCGATGTTGGACACTCAGGTTCCATGATTTTGATGTGTCGTTGAGGGACACACACACACACACACATATACACACATACACAGGCATATGTTTTCATGATATTTCGGGTGTCGATATTCGACACTCAGGTTCCTTGAGACTTACAGATTTGAGGGCCGATCTGAGGATGCGGTGCTTGAGTTATGAGGATTTACATGTCGATGTTGGACACAGGTTTCATGATGTTTCGAGTGTCGATACTGGACACTCAGGTTCCATGATTTTGATGTGTCGCGAGGGACACACGTTGATTTATATTCTCTTATTTACATGCATATGCTTTCATGATATTTACATGCATGATGTTATTATGTCATTGGTTGACACGTAGATAAGATCCACATGCATACAGGCATTGATTTTGGTTGGATGATATCCACTTGCTGATAGGCATTGATTATATTGTTGGCACATATGCAGATACGGTCATCCTAGATATCATAGTATTACCTTTATGATATAGTTGACCTAGGAATCGTTATTTATTTCGATTGCTACCTGATGATGTTTTCTACTCACGAGTTGACAACGCATCCCCGTTGTGCCACAGTTCTTGCAGGTTGACCGCTTGGATCTGTAGCGGCATCGCTGGCACACAGCTGCTTTCGGGTGATTTGCTTTGGGTAGGTGGTACATGTTGGATCGTGCCACTCTTGTATTATTATCCATGTTGTATCTAGTCCACTCTATCAAATTAGAAACTAGTATTTGTATAAGTAGTAACACTTAGCAAGACTTGTAGTTGCGAGACTTGAGCGATGGGTTTTATGTTCGCTTGGTGGGTTTGATGTCTTGCTTTACTTTATTCCTTGTGTGGATCTTCGCCGTTGGGCGTCGTATACTTATATTCTGTCTTGCGTGGTTGTGACCTCGCCGATTGGGGAAGAGCTAGCTCCCGCTTGGGGATGCCTATATATTGTTGTATATCTGTTTTGGATCAAAATATTCGAGGGAGGTGCTGCCCGAAATTTTTAAAAAGGGGTTTAGATTTCTGGGTTTCGGCTTGCTTAATTTACGTTGCGCCTTTAAACGTTGCGTGATTTAAGTGCCGGTCATGGACTAAATTTGGGTCGTAACAATTACTCATCTAGAAGAGCATCGATTTATGAGTAACCTGAAAGAGAAGTAAGTTCTCAAAACCATTACTATCAATGGAATACCAAACACAAGTATCTATATGTTCGACTTCCTCGAAGAATCCTGATACTTCCAACAAATTGTTCTCTTCTTTATTCTTATACCTATAACTTCTCAATATCTGGACCTTATATTTCAACGAAATACTTGTTTAGAACTGGAGAAGTCATGAGTAAACAGAATATAGTGTACGAGTACTAACCCCTTTGTCATAATGGACACCGAACAACATACAATACTTTGTATAAGTCCACTGAATTTAATAACTCAAACCGTGTGCGTCGTAGGTTGAAAACTGTACTATGGTTAAGAAGAATTACACCGCTTTTGAATGCATCTTACCCAATCACCAACTGATATAGGTAAATGTCATAGACATAATATCAAAAAGTTATATCTCACTTTATAAATAAACGTACAGATACATCAGTTTGAAATTGGTGCATAAAAACAGATATTCAAAACCAAATATTTGTTGTCAGGCAACAACCAGATGATTTCCTCAAATATCACCAATTACAACGAATTCCGATATAATGATGATCTAATCACCCAATTCCTAATATCTTACTCCTACTCACCATCTGTAATAATATACAGATGTGAGAAACTGATCTAGTAAATACAGACCCTGGAGTTAGATTCCAATTAGGAAAATAGTTTTCAATTAACATCGCACAGGGAAACTGAAACATGAAAATGTTTCAAAGGGGTAATGTGGTATTCCTAGTAACGCCTCTTCCACTATCCCGATTCATGACAGTAATCATATACTTACCTGTCCTCACTGCAATCCCTTTATTATGTCTTTACTTATTATCTTCTGTACACCACCTTTAGGCTAATTGGTTTTCTTCCTTCCCTACCTTTCGGCACCAGCCTATGGTTTGGAAGAAGACTGTCCAATAAGCGTAATAGGTGTACTCTCCTTATGCCAGGAGACCTCGCAATCTGAGAGAAGGTAATGGGAAAAGACACCTGAATAATCATATTCTTATTTCTCCTGAACCGGAAACCATCCTCGAATCTGGAAAGAATTCCTTCGAGTTCGTATGTAACTATACAATGGCATGTCCAAGTATTATGGACGTTCGTAGTGATACGAAGTATTCTGGAGAAATCCAAAGTGGATGTGGGAGTGGCAGGGGTATACACTGTTTTGTCGTGAATGTTAGGAGTCGCAATTTTATTTGCCGTTATTCTAATCCTATTATATGTCTTTACTTATTACCTTCTGTACACCATCTTTAGGCTAATTAGTTTTCTTCCTTCCCCAACTTTCAGCACCTGCCTATGGTCTGGAGGAAGACTATCCAATAAGCTCAATAGGTGTACCCTCTCCTAATCCTAGGAGCCCTCACAACCTGAAAGAAGGTAAAAAGAAAAGACAACCGAATAATCTTATTCAATCTCTCCAGAACCAGAATCCATCCTCGAATCTGGAACAAGTTTTTTCGAGTTCGTATGTAACTATACGATGGATATATCCAATAGGAATGGACGTTCGTAGTGATACGGGGTGTTCTGGAGAAATGCAAAGGTTATATAAAAGTGGCAATGATATATGCGACACCGTGACATTCCAAAATCCAAAGTGTTTTAAGAAGGTTCGGTTAACTAGGTTCATGAGTTTTAGTTTAGGGTCAGGCCATGGTCGCTACCAAAGAGAGAGAGAGAGAAAAGAAACACTCAGCGTGCACTCTAACCTTGATCAGAATGGTTAATCACTTTATCTAATCAGGATGGCTCCCACTGTTTCCTAGAATTCTCCTCCAAACCCAAAAGGAGAATTAGTCGGGATCATCTAAAATCACCCGAGGAGTAATCCTACTCATCAGTGGGAATCGGGATCCAACTATCATTTCATGATAACTTGATGGAAGCCACTCAAGTTATCACACTCCAGAAGATATGCGCATGCCTGGCAAGTTTCCTGTATGTTTGAAACTCCCGATGTGATTTTTGCCCCTAGGACCCAAGTGATATTGACAAGGTCAACAAGTCAAAGGGTCCTAGTCAAGTTCAACCCGTCATTATCCTAATTGCATTAGACCCACCCGCACAGACCCTTGATGAGGTCAACAAGGTCGAACGACTGTCCTAACCAATGCACATATCCCTGCGACAGAAAAGTTTTACTGAGCTACCGCACACTACACCTTGACAAGGTCAACAAACGCAGCATGGATACTAAGCAATACTAATCTGAAATGACGGAGGGCTACGGCTGGTTTTTGGCGAAAAACCTTTAACGTAACGAACTTGATATCGTTGAAGGAATCCAAGTGGTTTTACAAATATATGGTGGCGAAAACTTTTGCTAAAGAGGTCACTCCCGGTGAAGGGATCTCGGATCTTTCCTCGTCGAATGAGGTGCAGGATATCCCTAAACTGAATACCACGATGTAAAGAAAAAGAAATGACTATAGTGAAGTTATTACGCTAACGCAAACTTTTGCTCAAGGGGTCACTCCCGATGAAGGGATCTCGGCCCTTGCCTCGTCGAATGAGGTGCAGGATATTCCCAACCGAATACCACTGTTCAAAGCAAAAGAGAACGTCTGTAATGTCAGTTTTTAAAAAACTTGGTTCCAACAACATCAAATAGGTTTGTTTTCCTTTCATTGATCAGAATCAACGTAGTCCCATCAATTAATCATACCAAAAAAGAACGAAAATATATGATGTACATATATGCCATTAGCATTCGCCACTGGGTCCCGTCATCACCCGTTAGGTTACTTAACTAACGACAGAGCGGGGACTAGAGTAGCACGGGTGCAAAACATATACAACATCTACTATATATAAATATATATAACAATCGTCCCAGGCATGATATAAAGCAACATTACAGAAGCATCACAGAAGTTTAGCCAAGCAACACAGAATGGTGGATAATCTTGGAGCCACGGGTTTCATTTGAGTCGCAAATGAGACCCAACGTTTTCTGTCGTGTGGATAGCCTGTGCAATGAAGCCTAGACCCCTACGAGCGCGGCAAGTTACCTGCAAAAACCAGAAGTGAGGCAACCCCCTTCAACAACGTGAATGGGCCACTCAGCACTTCACGGAATCCGGTAACTTGGGCATCCCTCCGTGGGTCAACCTATATCCCCTATGAGTACAGCGAATAGCCCGCCAATTCTAAAGTAAGGTCCCCTCCGTATCAACGCCATGAGATGCGGACCCGTTGCCCTCTAGAATCCGGCTATTGGTGCACTCCATAACAGGGTAATCTTAGTACAGAAAAGAAAATAATATGTACAAGGGTGACATTGACCTCAACCCGGTCGTACCCCAAACAAATAATATACAAACTGGTAGTGACGACAGTCCACATGTCGGACGCTCGCCCCATAATATCAAATGTATAAATGAAACTAAACTATCCTAACATTGCACCAAAGCTATCCGCCACAATGATCCATCCACAACACAGCACAACACAGAACATCAACGTGAATGTCACGTTCGCAAACTCGTCTAAAAGGACATATAGCAATTAGACGAGTTGTACCGCTCTAATGACATTCACGGTCGTAGATAGAAATGTATGTACTGTAAACATTTAAACAATGTTAAATTATCGACTTCGAAACACCCCGAATTGCCCCTGAACAAAAGATAACATAATATCCAAAATGGGCAAAACAAGCAATACCACTGAACCAATATTCCAGAGACCAGAGAACCCTACAAAAATCAAGTCCCAAGTCTTCTAAAAAACCGGCCACACCCGTATTTTTGCAAATCTCGCCGGGTCAAATCCGATGGATGGGGCTCATTTTTGTAGGGTGTTTTTGTTGTCATCAAAGTAGTCTTCTGCAGTTGCTTAAAATATTTTTTGAAGACTTTAAAAAATTGACAGAAACTGGAATGTGCAGTGCACTGTTTCGGGGTTGTTTCGGTTTTGATACTTTAACATCGTCTAAACAAGCTAGCTAAGAGTTTAAGGGTTGTCTCTGATACCATGTTGGGTTACGGCAGTGCCCCGACCATCAAACCGTGGCCAAATGCGGAACAATTTTTTTCTAAACTGGCGCTACCATTACCCGATACCCGGATCTACCCTAAACCCTATACTAGCAATATGTAAAACTAGGAGTTAAATAGTTATACCGAGTTGATCCAAGTCCTTCGGTCTTCAACCATCATCCCAAGCTCTTAGTGGTCGCGGATCAAGTTTGGTTGCCGGTCTTCCTCCATCTACGATGATCCACCTGAGGGAAACGACGCAAGCTTTAGCCTAGCAAAGCGAGGCAACCGACGCTCTAAGGTTGCTAGCAATGGAGAGTGGATGTGTAGGAATGTGTCACTATAATTTTTCTCTCATCACAAATGCTCCTTGAGCAACTCAAGAAGATGAAGAGGAGGTGAGAAAACATGTGGCATGAGCAACTAAAGAAAATGGCTAAGTCTCCAAGTATGAGAGTAATGAAGCAAGTCAAGAAAAAGAAAATGAGCAAGGCATGTGTGGAATGGAGGCTGCCCCTCTCTCTCAATCATGCAAAAAAATATCACACCTCAATTTACAATAAACAAAGCCATGTCATAGCTCTCTATATGCCTTGCATTGTTCATGCCATGTCACCCCCTCCACCTCATTTGCAAAAACAAATGATTTTCTAAAAAAGGAAATCATACAAACGAGGTGTCCAATCTTCTAGAAACAATTCCGTATAAATACGGAATACAACCCGGTACACGTATCGAAATACATATACGCGTATTCGTACAAAAATACGAATAGCCAAGAGAGAAAATGAATAGTGAACAATAATACTAGAATACATATATATAAATACATATATCAATTATTAAATCAAAACCTGATATAAATGCACTAGTCTACACTGGAGTATCGATGCCCAGTCTCGAAACTCCTACGACTAGGGAGATTTAAGGATATGCTTATAGACCACCCAGCTCTCACGTATATGATCGCCATCATAATGCTGGTAGTCAAGAAAGAATCCTATAGGCTCTATCAACATGTAACAGTAATGATAAAGACAAAACAGATAGCATACTATCATCTCGAGTAAGACTGTTCTACCAGTATGGGTCCTCCCTCAAGCATCATAATCACCTGCCTGCGACTACGATAATTGCCTTCAGGGCACTATAGCCAACACCCCAAAGATTGGACCGGAGAGATCCAAGTTCAGTCCGGCGCCACCGGTTTGGATAGAGCCAAATGCAAATTTTTTTTAACCCTAGCACCCCATGGACTCCCCCCACTAACCCTAGTCTATTTGTTTTCTCTGCAATAATCCAGAGAATTAAAATACCCTCTTTAAATCTATTTTTAATACAAATTTTAATTCACCCATTCAATACACCAAACTCTAGTTTTTCCTATAAATACCACACCCCAATCCACACATCCTCACTCAGAATTCCCAGCCAAAACTCTCAAAAACTTTCAAGTCTCTTTTGTGTACAAGTGGAGTTAACAAAGGGTGAAATTCCAACGACGATCCAAGGAGATTCCGGCTATGAAACGACGTCCCGATGCTTCCCTAGACTTCCTCTACCTCTCTTATTCCTAAATAGCCAGTAAGTTCCCTCTTCCCCTCTCTTTCTCTATTCTAAAAATTTTAAATTATAAAACCCGACGGAAGTGGAGTTTATCCGACTTCCAATTCGGTTTATCTTCAAAACCCAACTTTTCTTAAACAAGAAAATACCATACTCTCATGTCATGTTTAAAAAACATTAACAAACACTTTAAAATAAGAATCATCTCAAAATAATCTTTTATAAAACTTTTATCATAGTTTTACAGTAAAATACCAAATACTTTAGTTTCGACATAAATCATCATAATTCCTGTATTATCTTTAGATAATTCATGAGGTAATGACCTACTTCATCACAATACACATCTTTGACATAACACGATGGAAATTTGAGACATAGTTGTGGATAATACGATATTTCAAATAAATACCATCAACTTATAAAACCATTTCTTTAAAAAGATATATTAAACAATTCCTTGCAATTGCGCCTCTACAACCCACTTTTGGGGACCCTATTCAGGATGGTGCAGATTATCGCATATTCTCGAGCCTAGTAGAGCGAGATACAGACCTCCAAAAGGAGCATTTGATCTCGATGGAATTTTTATGCATTTTTCTTTAGAAATGAGATTTCTACAAGAAAATAAATAAAATTACTTTCATTAAATATATATATATACCTATTATCAAAATATCTACTTTAGTTATATTCTATAAATATTTCAAGTTTTCAAAAGGAATCACCATTACATGAAAATACCATCCAAATATAAAACAATACCGATATTTCAATAAAATACCCTATACTATGGAAATTAGATTTTACTCACTAGAAATTTCACCTTTATAAAATATACATCTATGAAAACCCTAAAGACGATAACTAAATGCTTGAGGTGTATTTTGAAAATTATATCAAACTATTTTTACATAAACCCCTCTCAAGTTATACTAAATTACAATAGGACCCTAGTAAACATAGGTTTAAGCGGGACCAGTCTCTTGAGCCTCAGGAAGCCGGAGATATGGGTGCTTGCCTATTTAAGGTAGACAATCTAACAAACGGTGTTATCAACACGGTAATTGTCTTGGAAAAAGACACAAATCCTGCCGTCCATGTGCAGAAGTTACCGATAACATCAAAATCAATTCAGGATTTCAAGTTCTTTTTAAAGTGTCTGACTCAGACTGAGTCTCAATCTAATCAATCTGACTTGAATGCGATTCAAGTATAAACTACAATTCAACATGAATCCGTCTATTCAATCAACATCAATCTATATTGACTGAACCGAACAATGGATATACTCCGTCTACATGACTCTCTATTTATATCAATTCCATTTACTGATATCATGGTTTCGGCAAGTCATCCATCTATATAACAAACAATACAATCAATACAAAAGACATCGCGAGGTTTATAAGGGGTAGATTGGTACGGAAGATATTAAAAGTGGCACGAGACTGTAACCATAATACACCTAACCTGAATATCCATTGCCGTTGTACCGTGGCTGAACGGTTCCTTGTGCTCCGTATACCTTAGTCACCGGAATAGTGGGACTCCTCTCGTATACAATGGCATTTTCTGTACCAAGCTACAAACAACAACGTTAATAATATAATCAAGCATTATAAGATATATTCCCTTTCTGTCTATTTTATCTCTACTCGCCTTTGGGACTTACCGAGCAATTGTTCGCTGACGACATTTCTTTTCTTCTTTCTTAGGAATGTTGTCAGGTGGATCAGACTCACTGGAGATCGAGCCCAGCACCGAGGATTTGGAGCAGTTACCATTGGACCCGGAGCTTTAGATACTTGTACATATTTCATTTTCATTTCTGTTATGCCATTGTTTAGGCATTGCTTTCATTCCATGTATTTAAATTTCAGCTGTATTGTAAAAAGAATGTTAAATAAATAAAGTTGTTGTTCATTTATATTCATGTCTCTTTTGTACTTTTACTTTATATTGCTTAGATACGCTTAGCGCGTTTACTTCTGAGTAAATACGTAGCGGTATCGTCGCGTCCCCTTGCCCGTACACTGGGAAACGGGACGTGAAAGGTTTTGTTGGTGGCCCATGCAGGTCAACTTTATATGGACATGCAGGTCAGTTCTGCATGGACATGCGGGTTAATTCTGCATGAAGTCCTAAGCAATATAACACAAGAACCAGCAACTAAAAAATATTTTTTATATATTCCTTGAATCTTCCAATTTCATATATTTTGAATCTGTTCTAACCCAACTTTTTTCTTTCAAGGTTATGGATTCCCCAAACAATACTTGCACCAATGTCAACAATACACCACCACCTTTACCGCTCACACCTACCGTAGCTGCTCCGATCAATGAGCAGACGGTACTGCTTGAGGCAATCCGCAGCCACCTGGAAGGACATCAGTAGCAGACTGCTATTATAATGAACCGACCAGAAGCAGAAGCCCCTGGGGTAAAACAATTTTGAGCTTTGCACCCCAAGAAATTCTCAGGAAAAGAGATCCCTCTGGAAGCTGAGGAGTGGGCTCAGAGCATTGAAGATGATCTGGCAACGGCACAAGTGCCAGAGGTCGCTTGGGTTCGAGTTGCGAAGCTGCAGCTTACCGACAATGCCCGAGTCTGGTGGAAGGCGGAAGAAAGCCGTCTCACCCAACCGATCGAATGGAAGATCAAGGACGATATGTTCGACATGAAGTACTTCCCTAAGACTGCCAAATTCGATATGGAACAGCAGTTCATCCACCTACAACAGGATTCGATATGGACCAAATCCGTGGATGAGTATGATGCTGAGTTTACCATGCTCAGTCGGTAAGATATGTCTCAATATTTCGATTTTTCAAATATCACATACTACACAGCTAACACAATACCTTAACAGGTTCGCGGAACATTTGATGCCGACGGATGAGATCAGAGCCCGACGATTTCAACAAGGGTTAGATCCGGAGATCTAAGCTGCATTAGCTACAGGAGATTTCCCGACCCATGAGTTAGCTCTGAAAGATGCCCGTCGATATGAGGCAGTGGTAAAGATGAGGGGCAGACCTCAATCTACCGGGATGAAGCGCCCTGCCACTCAGATGGCAGAAGAAGCCACTTCATGGCCACAATTTGTGCCCAGGAGACCGAGAGTACCAAACAACCGGCCCAACCCAGCCTTTTATACCTACTGCAGGAGGGATGGACATCTGGCAAAGGACGTCGGTGTGCAAATCGCCTTTGCTTAGTCTGCGGCTCGGCTACTCATGTCATCGGGTCTTGTCCTTGTAGACACAACCCACATGCTGCACCCAGACCAGCAATCACTTACCAGCAGCGTCCAGCCATCCAGGCACCTGCTCCACAACTCGCACTACCTGCCCCACCTCCTCGTGGACCGACTGCACCTTCTCCTCATCATTTCCATCAAGCTCAACGGAACGAACCTCAAGTACCAAGGAACAGACAGAGGAATGCTCCTCCAGCAAGGAGGAATGTGCCGAGGCGACAGGCTTTCACAATGACTGTGGTAAAGGTTGAAGCCACCGGTCATGTCATCACCGGTACCACTTTTCCTTCAAGCTTTACTTTCCCATCTATATATACATATCCATACATTTTTCCTTATACCTAAAACCTATCCCACATAACTTAGGTACAATTTTAGTAGCCTCACTCCTTGCACTACCACTCTTCGATACTGGAGCATCTCATTGCTTTATGTCGCAACGGTTCGTCCGAACTCATGCGATTTCAGTCACACCGCTTGTATCCAGCTGGAATGTCAGTTCAAGGAACGGCGTTCTAAAGGCAACAATGGGATACAACCTGTGTGCAGTGGTCATCTGCAGCAGGGAATTCTATGCTAACTTCAAGGTGCTGTACATACCGAACTTCGATGTGGTTCTGGGTATGATTTGGCTAAGAACCTTCTACACTACCATCTACCGTCGTCAAAGGAGGGTAGTGTTCGAGATTCCAGACCATCCGGTCTTCTATTTCAAAAGTGGAGACCGTACCCTAGAGCCAAGTACATACAAGGCAAAACCAAAGAAGGCAGTGATTGCAGCAAATCAAACGGAGGAAGGATCAAAGCCAGAAATAGTTTGAGAGTTCGGTGATGTATTTCCTGAAGACATATCAGGTTTGCCTCCCGATCGAGCTCTTGAATTCAGCATTGATTTAATACAGGGAGCACAACCGGTGATCAAAGCACCATATCGGTTAAGTCTGGAAGGTTTGAAGGAAGTCTGAACTCAGTTGGACGAATTATTAGCGAAAGGATGGATTCGTCCTAGCACTTCAAGTTAGGGATCGCCAGTTCTACTTATAAAGAAGAAGGAAGGTTCATATCGAATGTGCATTGATTATAGAGCTCTGAACAAAGTAACTATAAAGAACAAGTATCCACTTTCCCGCATCGGCGATCTGTTTGATCAGCTAAGTGGGTCTTGCATTTTCTCTAAGTTAGATTTTCGTTCGGATTATCATCAGGTGAAGGTCAAAGAGTCCGATATCCATAAAACGGCATTCAAAACTCGCTATGGACATTACGAATTTCTTGTGATGCCATTTGGAGTGACCAACGCACTAGCTATATTCATGAACCTAATGGATCAAGTTTTCCAAGAGTACCTAGACAGATTTGTTGTCATCTTCATCGACAACATTCCGGTGTATTCTAATAGTCGGAAGGAACATGCCGAGCACCTACGAATTGTCCTGGAAACTCTACGGCAACATCAACTCTATGCTAAATACAGCAAGTGTGAGTTTTGGCTAGATCAAGTCGGTTTCCTCGGACACATTGTATCAGTCGATGGAATCTCTGTGGATCCAGCTAAAGTTTCAGCAGTAAGCGAATGGCCGACACCGAAGTCAGTGAAGGACATTCAAAGTTTCTTGGGTCTAGCTAGATATTACAGAAGGTTCATTGAAGGATTTTCGAAGATTGCGACACCCCTGAGCAAGCTCACATGTAAAGATGAAGAATTCGTGTGGTCAGAGCATGCGAACAAGCTTTCGTAGAACTCAAGTCAAGATTGACATCAGCACCTATCCTTGTCATACTGAACCAATCTAGAGGCTTTGAAGTGCATTGCGATGCCTCCGGTAAAGGATTAGGATGTGTTCTACATCAGCACGGTAAGGTTGTGGCTTATGCGTCAAGACAGCTAAAGATTCATGAGCATAAATATCCGACGCATGATTTGGAGTTGGCAGCCGTTATCTTTGCTCTTAAGATTTGGCGCTATTATCTTCTTGGTGAACGAGTGGACATATACACAGATCATAAGAGTCTGAAATATGTGTTTACTCAGACAGAGTTGAATATGCGGCAGAGAAGATGGTTAGAACTCATGGCGGACTTCGACATCAACCTGCAATATCACCCAGGGAAGGTGAATGTAGTACCTGATGCTCTTAGTCGCCAACCATTAGCAATGAATCTCACCGCACAGTGGAAGCTTCAACAAGACTTGCATCAGATGGAGATTGAAGTGGTCATGCCAGGTAACGCTTCAAGTTTGATGAACTTACAAGTTCAATCTACCATTGTCAATCAGATCAAAGCAGCTCATGCAAGTGATGCTAAGTTGCAAAAGATCAGAGAACAAGTGGAAAGTGGACTTCGAACAGATTTCATCATCCATGAAGACGGATCTTTGAGATACGGCAGCAGATTGTGTGTACCTAAAAGTTCTGCGCGAGAAGAGTTAATGAAAGAAGCTCAAAACTCTCCTTATTCAGTGCACCCTGGAGGTACAAAGATATATAAGGATCTGCGTCAAAATTACTAGTGGCATGGAATGAAGTGTGAAGTAGCCAGAAGCGTCGCTAAATGCTTGGTGTATCAGTAAGTAAAGGCTGAACATCACAGGACTGCTGGATTACTTCAACCGTTACCTATCCCAGAATGGAAGTGGCAACACATCACAATGGACTTCGTGACCGCATTTCCTCGCAGCACTAAAGGTAACGATGCGGTATGGGTTATTGTGGATCGACTCACAAAGTCGGCTCGCTTTATTCCATTTCGAGTTGGCCAATCTACTGAGACATTAGCAAAGAAGTATATGGAGGTAAGAATCTAAGTAAGATTTAAACTCTTCATAATGTACTTTCTCTGATACCCATGAACTTATGCAGGAAATCGTGAGACTTCATGGAGTACCTGTTTGCATTGTCTCCGATCGTGACACTAGATTCCGATCGCAATTTTGGCAAAGTCTGTAAGCTAGCTTAGGAACAAGTCTGAACTTCAGCACGGCTTATCATCCACAAACAGATAGTCAGTCTGAGTGAACTATTCAGATCTTAGAAGATATGGTAAGAGCGTATATGTTAGACTTCGGAGGATCGTGAGAAGATCACCTACATCTTATGGAGTTTTCATATAACAACAGCTACCAAGTAAGTATAGGAATGGCACCTTTTGCAGCGCTATATGGAAGGAAGTGTCGATCGCCATTAAGTTGGGACGATATCGGAGATAGAGAACTCCTTGGATCGGAGATGATAGTAGCAACTGTTGACGTAGTTCGTACTATCAGGAAAAGAATGCGCATAGCCCAAGATCGACAGAAGCAATAGGCTGATGCAAAGCGCCGTCACTTGGAGTTTCAACCGGGAGAACATGTGTTTCTGAAGATATCTCCGAACTGCGGAGTAATCCGTTTTGGAAAGCAGGGTACGCTCAGTCCAAGGTACATTGGACCGTTCGACATACTCGAACGAGTCGGTGAAGTGGCTTATCACTTGGCAATTCCACCTTCATTCGAAGGAGTACACAATGTGTTCCACATATCCCAACTCAGAAGGTATGTGAGAGACCACAGCCATATTCTTGATCACTCCGAGCTCATTGTACAGCCAGATTTATCTTGTGAGCAACAACCTATTGAGATCCTGGATAGAAAGGTGAAGTCACTTCGGAACAAGGAAGTCAACTTGGTTCGAGTGATGTGGAGAGAAGACACACTAGGAGAATCATCATGGGAAATGGAAGATGAGATGCGTGCAAGATACCCTCATTTATTTGTAAACTAGTCCTTAAAATAAATTGTAAATTTCGAGGACGAAATTTTTGTAAGGAGGGTAGACTGTAACAACTCCAATTTCAATGTACAGAAAATTGTTTAAAAGTTAATGCACAATTGGGATATTTGTAATCCTGTGTATATTATAAGTATTTGTTTTAATTTAGAACAGCAAGAAAGAGCTTGTAGCTCATTGGTAAAGCCTTGCACTGTTAAGACATAGCACCCGAGTTCAAATCCCATCAGCGACATTATCTTTTTATTAAAATTTCTTTTAATCTTTTAGAAGCCCAAGGTTTTACACGTGCACTACACGTAAAATGTAGAGTCACACAAAAATCAAACATGTGGAAAACACTATTCGTACAAACCCTGACACGTGGCAAGCATCCGAGCCCCCACCCCAAAGATTGGACCGGCGAGATCCAAGCTCGGGCTGGTGCCGCCGGTTTGGGTAGAGCCAAATGCAAATTTTTTTTAACCCTAGCACCCCTTGGATTCTCCCCATCAACCCCAGTCTGTTTGTTTTCTCTGCAATTATCCAGAGAATTAAAATACCCTTTTTAAATCCATTTTTAATATAAATTTTAATTCACCCATTCAATACACCAAACCCTAGTTTTTCCTATAAATACCACACCCCAATCAACACATCCTCACTCAGAATTTCCAGTCAAAACTCTCAAAAACTTTCAAGTCTCTTTTATGTACAAGTGGAGTTAACAAAGGATGAAGTTCCGGCGATGATCCAAGGAGATTCCGGAGACGAAACGACGCCCCGACGCTTCTCTAGACTTCCTCTACCTCTCTTCTTCCTAAATAGTTAGTAAGTTCCCTCTTCCCCTCTCTTTCTCTATTCTAAAAATTTTAAATTATAAAATCCGACGGAAGTGGAGTTAATTCGACTTCCGATTCGGTTTTTCTTCAAAACTCAACTTTTCCTAATCAAGAAAATACCATACTCTTTAACAAACATTAACAAACACTTTAAAACAAGAATCATCTCAAAATAATCTTTTATACAACTTTTATCATAGTTTTACAGTAAAATACCATATACTAGTATCGACATAGATCATCATAATTCCTGTATTACCATTAGATAATTCACGAGGTAATGACCTACCTCATCATAACACACATCTTTGACATAGCACGATGGAAATTTGGGAACATAGTTGTGGATAATACGATATTTCAAAGAAATACCATCAACTTATAAAACCATTTCTTTAAAAAGATGTATTAAACAATTCCTTACAATTGCGCCTCTACAACCCACTTTTGGGGACCCCGTTCGGGATGGTGCAGATTATCGCACATCCTCGAGCCTAGTAGAGCGAGATGCAGACCTCCAAAAGGAGCATTCAATCTCGATGGAATTTTTATGCATTTTTCTTTAGAAATGAGATTTCTACAAGAAAATAAATAAAATTACTTTCATTAAATATATATATACCTATTATCGAAATATCTACTTTAGTTATATTCTATAAATATTCCAAGTTTTCAAAAGGAATCACCATTACATGAAAATACCATCCAAATATAAAACAATACCGATATTTCAATAAAATACCCTATACTATGGAAATTAGGTTTTACTCACTAGAAATTTCACCTTTATAAAATATACATCTATGAAAACCCTAAAGACGATAACTAAATGCTTGAGGTGTATTTTGAAAATTATATCAAACTATTTTTACATAAAACCCCTCAAGTTATACTAAATTACAATAAGGACCCTAGTAAACATAGGTTTAAGCGGGACCAGTCTCTTGAGCCACAGGGAGCCGGAGATATGGGTGCTTGCCTATTTAAGGTAGACAATCTAACAAACGGTGTTATCAACACGGTAATTGTCTTGGAAAAGGACACAAATCCTGTCGTCCATGTGCAGCAGTTACCGATAACATCAAAACCAATTCAGGATTTCAAGTTCTTTTTAAAGTGTTTGACTCAGACTGAGTCTCAATATAATTAATCTAACTTTAATGCGATTCAACTATAAACTACAATTCAACATGAATCCATCTATTCAATCTACATCAATCTATATTGACCGAACCGAACCATGGATATACTCCGTCTACATAACTTTCCATTTATATCCATTCCATTTATGGATATCATGGTTTCGGCAAGTTATTCATCTATATAACAAACAATACAATCAATACAAAAGACATCGCGGGGTTTATAAGGGGTAGATTGGTACGGAAGGTGTTAAAAGTGGCACGAGACTGTAACCATAATACACCTAACCTGAATATCCATTGCCGTTGTACCGTGGCTGAACAGTTCCTTATGCTCCGTATACCTTAGTCTCCGAAATAGTGGGACTCCTCTCGTATACACTGGCATTTTCTGTACCAAGCTACAAACAACAACGTTAATAATATAATCAAGCATTATAAGATATATTCCCTTTCTGTCTATTTTATCTCTACTCACCTTTGGGACTTACCGAGCGATTGCTCGCTGACGACATTCCTTTTCTTCTTTCTTTGGGAAGTTGTCAAGTGGATCGGACTCACTGGAGATCGAGCCCAGCACCAAGGATTTGGAGTAGTTAGCATTCGATCCGGAGCTTTAGATACTTGTACATATTTCATTTTCATTTTCATTTCTGTTATGCCATTGTTTAGGCATTGCTTTCATTCCATGTATTTACATTTCAGCTGTATTGTAAAAAGAATGTTAAATAAATAAAGTTGCTGTTCATTTATATTTCTTTCTCTTATGTACTTTTACTTTATATTTCTTAGATACGCTTAGCGTGTTTACTTCTGAGTAAATAAGTAGCGGCCTCGTCGCGTCCCCTTACCCGTACACTGGGAAGCGGGGCGTAACACTAAATTTCAGCCGTCCAAGATCACCATCGTAGGATCGACAGAGGACAGCATCTGAAGGAGATCCGAAGCTCCATCAGTTGGCACCGTCTGTGGGAACGAAAGTCTTATTTTGTTCCACCAAAAAAGTTGATCTTCCGCCCTCGATCCAATGGCGAGCGACGTCCGCAACGATCCAAACATGAGCCGCAACAACGGAGGCTGGAGCGGCTCGCCTCTTCCTCCTAATGCCATCCATGCCTTGTCCGCCCGAATAGACCGACTTAGAATGCTAATAGATGCCTTTGTCCGCGTTCAATCGGCGGGCACTACCCACCAGATTGTGGCTCCCCCTCCCCGGGATAACGATGTCCGCCGAAGGACGGACGGGCACACTCAAGCCCTCAATCTACCTCACCCTCATCACAGCGCTACGGAG
The DNA here is from genome assembly GCA_030015575.1 of Agapanthus africanus. Taxonomy (NCBI): domain Eukaryota; kingdom Viridiplantae; phylum Streptophyta; class Magnoliopsida; order Asparagales; family Amaryllidaceae; genus Agapanthus; species Agapanthus africanus. Next base: position 139,283,304 of record CM057346.1, on the reverse strand, counting down.
CGCCGGTGGGCCGACTCCAGCCACCTTAACCCACACACAACGATTGATTCCATGACCCGCTGGGCGCCGGACAACTCCACGCCACGGTCCCAGGAAAGACTGGGCCGTCGCCCCAATGCCCGTCGCACGTTCTCTCCTCCTGAGGAGGTGTCGGCCAGCTCGCCTGCTTCCAGGCATGACCGACGCCCCCACTCTCGTTGGGATCGCGCGAACGACGAGTTCAAGGACCACTCAAGAAGGGCCTCGCCCGAGGATCTGAAACACCAGATAGAGCGGAATCGAAGCCGCACCCTGGCGCAGACCCGGAGCGGGGATAGCCACCACTCCGACTGTGCAGAATCCTCGGGTTACCACCACCGACTCGAGGCCCTGGAGAATAAAATCAAGGGCATACGCCGGGATGGCCAACCGTCTGGCGAAGGGGCCCAATACTCCGCCGATTCGCTGACGAAACCCTTTACCGAAGAACTACTGGCCGAGCACGTCCCGTTCAGGAACAAACCGCCCAAGGTGGCCCTCTTCGACGGGAAATCCAACACGAAGGACCATCTAGACGCATTTACGGCGGGCATAAGCTTCCAGGATAACTCTGACGTGGCCCAATGCCGAGCCTTCCATACCACCCTCATCTGGGCTGGACGGGACTGGTTCCGAGGACTTACGCCATGCTCGATCTCGACCTTTGACGAGATGGCCTCCCAATTCCCCGGCCACTTCGTCGGGAATCGACGGCAGAAGAGGATGGTCGACTATCTGTTCACCATCCAGAGCGGAGACAAAATATCCTTCAAAGGATATGTCACCCGCTTCTACAACGCGCTCCTCAAGATCCCCGAGCACCGCGATGAAACGGTCATCACCGTGCTGAGGTCGGATCTTAGGCACAAAGAGTGGCTCCGCTCTTTTGCATTAGCGCAACCTAAGACCATGGTCGAGGTAAAAGCCTGGACCGAGCGGGAGATCCAACTCGAGTCCGAGATGAACTCAAATCTGCCCAGAGGCAACCAAACCGACCAAAAGAAGCAGGGCAGAGAAGAGAAAAAAAGAGTCGACCGACCAAAACCTTACTCCCCGAAGTTTCAGGAGTACACTCCTCTTAACATCTCCCAAACCGAGCTGCTAGAGGAGGCAAAGGGCGATTGGTTCTTCAAACTCATGCCGGTGACCCAAAAGGCATGCAAGCGTCTCCGAGACCCATACTGCGCCTTCCACAGGTCACAGGGCCACCCGACCGAAAACTGCAAACAACTCCATGACTACATCGAGGAGTTGATCCGCTCCAACCACCTGGAAAAGTACTTACGGGACAAGCGGCAGGCAGAGCGGGAGCAAGAGAACCAGCCCCTTCCTGGGGAGTTAACGATCGGGCAAATCATGGTCGTTACCTCGGATCCTGCTCGCGATGCTGGCGTAAACCACCACCTCCTTCCGGTTAAGGGTGTAGGCGATCCACCCCAGAAGAAGTGCAGGAAGGACGAGCCCATCATCTTCACCAACGAAGATATCCACGGTATATCTTTGCCTCACAACGACCCTCTCGTGATAATAGCCCGGGTCCATCGTTACGAGGTACAGGGAATATTGGTAGATTCCGGGAGCTCGGCAGACATCCTCTTCTACGACTGTTTCTAGCATATGGGGCTAGGACCATCCGACCTACAGCCGACCTCCCATGTTCTCTCTGGGTTTATCAACCACTCCATCCCAGCCGAAGGAGTGGTCACCCTCCTCCTCAACATTGGAGAAGCAGGCCATACGAGGACCATGCCAGTGAAATTCATCGTCGCTAAGGTCCCTTCGTCCTACAATATCCTCCTGGGTCGACCAACATTAAATGCCCTCTGGGCTTAAATCTTGACTTACCACCTCGCGAACAAATTCCCTTTGGATCAAGGGGGTATAGGCCGGTCCTACGGGAACTAGCAAATCGCTAAGGTCTGTCTCGCCACCGTGTCACCCGCCGGAGAGCCGGGTAACGATTTTGAAGATGCAAGAACTGCCAGCTCCACTGCAGCATAACTCGTCTCCCCGCTACCGAGCTAACGCCCCTCAATTCCCCTTGGCTGTTTACACATTGGGGGATGGATATGGTGGGCTAACTCCCTACCGGCACGGGCAGAGACAAATACATCCTTGTCGCGGTAGATTACTTCACGAAGTGGATAGAAGCCGTGCCCATCAGAAAACCAGACGCCGCCTTTACTATAAAGTTCTTGCAAAACAACATCATCACTCGAGTTGGAATCCCGAGGTGCATCGTTACCGATCACGGGACCTACTTCAAAAATGACAAAGTCAAAGAATTTTGCAGTGACTACCACATACTAATGAAGTTTGCCACGGTCAAGCATCCGCAATGCAACAGATAAACCGAGGTAGCAAACCGAAGAGTCATACATGGACACAGCAGGGCTCGCTTAGAAGGAAGACAGGGCAGCTGGGTCGGGGAATTGCCGCGGGTGCTATGGGCATTGCGGACCTCGAAGAAAACACCCACGAGAGAAACCCCGTTCAGCCTCTGCTACGGTACCGAGGCGATGGTCCCCGGCTGAGATCGGACTGCCCAGTTATAGGGTCGAACACTTCGACGATGAAGCGAACATCTCGACACTCCGGACCAACTTGGACGTATTATTGGAAAAGCGGGATCGAGCGCAGATCAGAGCAGCCTCCTATCAACAGAAAACCGCTCTCTACTACAACACCCGCAAAAGGGAATAGTGCCTTCAAGATGGGAGATCTGGACCTACGAAGGAACGAGTTTGTGGACCAAGAAAGGCTGTATAAATTCTCCCCGAAATAGGACGGACCATTCCTCATAGCAGAAGCATTTCACGGTGGAGCGTATCGCTTACAAGACGCCGGGGGGCGTAAGTTTCTTCGACCCTACAACGACGAAAAACTCAAATTGTACAAATAAGCTTGCCTTCTTCTTTTGAAACAATGTAATTCTTATTGACATTGAATTAAATCTTCTAAGCTAGGTCCTCTCATAAAGGAGACCTTTTGCACAACTTTTGTTTCTTTTCTCGGTTCCGAGACCTCTAGGTTTGTTTTAAAAATTGTGTAAAATATACTGAGGGGATAAAAAGAGACAATACACATCAAAAAGAAGAACCTTATTCATTAAGAAGGTATTATGAGCTCCTCCGCCTTACAGAAATTACAACAAAGGGGGTCGGAGATCAAGGTCACTTTGTTAATGGTATACCGAGGAAATCCCTTCCAACCAATCCGATACAGCATCGATCCGTTCCCTTTGGCGGTATTTAAGAACCCTAGATGCGACGGACTCCCCAGGTTCTTCGTTCGCCGAGTTGATGTAATGATCAATCTTTGCTGGAAACCCTCGAGCAAAAGGTCCATCGAGCGGACCCGCCTGCTCTTTAAAATAAGACCGAGCGGCTTCCTGCTCGGTTCATCCCTAGCGGGTAGCTTCCTACCCATTTACGCTAAGGATCTAAAGCCCTCATCAAGAGGCTACCGAGCAACTTCCTGCCTGTCCATCCCTAGCGGGTAGCTTCCTACCCATTTACGCTAAGGATCTAAAGCTCTCATCAAGAGGCCGCCGAGCAATTTCCTGCTGGCCCATCCCTAGCGGGTAGCTTCCTACCCAACTACGCTAAGGAGCTAAAGCCCTTATCAAGAGGCCGTCGAGCAATTACCTTCCCGGTCTATCCCTAGCGGGTAGCTTCCTACCCAACTACGCTAAGGATCTAAAGCCTTCCTTACGAGGCGACCGAGTAGCATCCTGCTCGGTCATCCACCAGCGAGTAGCCTCCTGCCTGACAATGCTGTGGATCCAAAGCCCTCCTCACGAGGCGACCGAGTAGATTCTTTCTCGGTCATCCACCAGCGGGTAGCCTCCTGTCCAACAACGCTGTGGATCCAAAGCCCTCCTCATGAAGCGACCGAGCAGCTCCCCTGCCCGGTCCATCCCTAGCGGGTAGCTTCCTACCCATCAACGCTAAGGATCTAAAGCCCTCATCAAGAGGCCGCCGAGCAATTTCCTGCTGGTCCATCCTTAGCGGGTAGCTTCCTACCCAACTACGCTAAGGATCTAAAGCCCTCCTCACGAGGCAACCGAGTAGCTTCCTGCTCGGTCAACCACCAGCGGGTAGCCTCCTGCCAAACAACGATGTGGATCTAAAGCCCTTCCCATAAGGCGATCGAGTAGCTTCCTGCTCGGTTATCCACCAGCGGGTAGCCTCCTGCCCAACAACGCTGTGGATCTAAGGCCTTCCTCACGAGGCGACCAAGTAGCTTCCTGCTCGGTCATCCACCAGCGTGTAGCCTCCTGCCCAACAAAGCTGTGGATCCAAAGCCCTCCTCACGAGGTGTCCGAGTAGCTCCCCTGCCCGGTCCATCCCTAGTGGGTAGCTTCCTACCCATCAACGCTAAGGATCTAAAGCCCTCCTACAGAGGCCACCGTGCAGCTTACCTGCCCGGTCCATCACTAGTGGGTAGCTTCCTACCTATCAATGCTAAGGATCTAAAGCCCTCCTACAGAGGCCACCGTGCAGATTCCTGCTCGGCTAAACTCCGGGGGGTAGATTCCTACCCTACAAAGACATGGATCTAGGACCCATATTGAGGAAGAATCAGTTATGGCTGACCTATTCTAACTTGGCTGATTTTCTACTCCTGCTAAAACACGTGGTCGTCACCTCGACTCCGAGGTATGGACTGATACCGACCTTCCTAGCCTTGGGATACCTTTTGATTCATCCTAAATGAACGATCGCCACCTCGACTCCGGGGAGCGGGAGGGTACCAACCTTCCTACACTTGGCTATTATTCGACTCACACTCGATGCGCGATCGTCGTCTAAAAAGGCGATCGTCATCTAAAAAGCCGGGCAACGACCTACGACCTAACACTTGCCGCGATCGTTATCTAAAATCCGAGCAACGGCCTACGATCTAACACTTGCAGCAGAATGAAAATTCAAATAAGAAGAAGACTGACGAACTAAAGTACTCACGCAGAGAGCAGACAATCATGCAGAAGAAAATGTGCTGGGTTTTGCCGATGCCCTGGCCATCTACCGTGGCCGATGCGGAACAAAAACTGGCGTTCAAAAATTTTGGCACAAACAAAACCCTCTCCAAGATCAAAACCATAAACCTATACCAGCAAACTAAAGAGAGCTAAACTACTAGGTTAAAATGTTATACCGAATGAACCAAGTCCTTCGGTCGTCTACCACCTTCATTAGCTCCTAGGGGTCACGGATCGAATTTGGTTGCCAGTCTTCCTCCATCGATGATGATCCACCCGAGGGAAACGATGCAGGCTCCAGCCTCGCCAAGCGAGGCAACCGATGCTCCAAAGTTTCTAGCAATGGAGAGTGGAGGTGTAGGAATATCTCACTTTCTTTTTCTCTCATATCAAATGCTCAAATGAGCAACACAAGAAGAAGGAGGAGGAGGTGAGGAAACTAGTGGCATGAGCAACCAAGGAAAATGGCTAAGTCACTCAAGAGTGAGAGTGTGAGAGTCATCAAGGAAGTGATGAATCAATCATGGATGTCATGGATGTTAGTGTATATGCCCTAGAGGCCATTACTGTATCATACTAGTTTGTATATTACTTAATGGAAGCTTAGGATATTCACAGTTGTATATACAATCTTGCTCAAAATAGTAGTATGCTACTTGGTACAATACTTGGTTTATTCCTACTGTGAGTATATGCTACTCCTCGGGAAATTTCTCACTTAACGATCAATGCTATAAACCAAGTAGGTGTCTAGAAAGGTGTTAGCGGGGCTACGCCCACAGGGAAAAGAGGTTATTTAATTAAGGAACTTCGCGAAAGCGTTGGAAAACCTCCCTCGAAGTACCAACACTGGCCTGGCTGAACGGTTAAGCAAGTATTGTACGGTGAGATTAATCCTGACTAATTCTTCCTTTTTGGTTTGAGGAGGAATTCGAGAGACAGTGGGAGCCATCCTGTTTAGACAAACTAAAAACCACTCTAAACTTGCAAGAGCATCATGCTGAGTGTTTCTTCTCTCTCCTAATTGCAGCGACCAATCGACATGACTGGACTTAAGTTACTTCTAGATAAAAACATACTGACAGGGCCAAACTACAAAGATTGGCTCAGGAATGTCAAGATGGCAATCACTTACGATAAGCTGGGGTATCTTCTTACCACCAAAGCTCCCCCTGTCCCAGGTCCCAAAACCAGCGTCGCGGATAAGGAAATCCGTAAAACCTGGGAACTAGACTGCGCGAAGGCCAAGTGCCTCGTGCTTGCCTCTATGGACAACGAACATCAGAGGAGGCACGAGAATATAGACCTCGAATCCATATTTCTTCATACAAAAGAACTGTATGGAGAGCAATCTCGTATCGCAAGATACGAAGTGTCGAAGAAGTTATTTTCGGCAAGATTGGCCGTCGGATCATCGGTAGCGGAACATGTGCTTAAGATGATTGGCTACATTGAGGAGCTCGCGGACCATGGGACCACGTTGGAGAATGAGCTCTATACGGACTTGATTCTCCAGTCCCTTCCTTCCACTTACGCCCAGTTTATACTGAATTTCAACTTACAAGAAAAGGAAGTTGAACTTTCAGAACTCCTCAACACGCTGAGGAGCGCAGAGGGCACCCTACAGAAAGGTAGGGAAACATCCACTTTGTTTGTAGGAGGATCTTCTTCTTCTAGGTCCAAGGCGAAAGCCAAGGGAAAGAAGAAGAAAGCCCCCGCCAAACTAAGGGGCGGTGTTAGTAAAGTGGATACGAAGGGAAAGGCAAAAGCAACTAAGAAAGTGGGGAAGCTTGTGAATAAGGAAGAATGCTTCTATTGTCATAAGAGTGGACACTGGAAGAAAGATTGCAGGGCTTGGAAGGCCAGAACACAGGATCTGAAGCAGGTTACGGCTTCAGCTTCAGGTGTGTATGTTATTGAAAACTGTCTTTCAATAAACTCTACTTCCTGGGTATTGGATACCGGATCAGGATCTCATATCTGTAATTCTTTGCAGGCATTGAGAAACCGTAGGGTTTTGAAGGCAGGTGACATGACCCTCAAAGTTGCAAACGGAGCTAGCATGGATGCTAAGGCCGTGGGGGACTATCACCTGGGAATGTCAGATGGACATGTTTTGGTTTTGCGTAATTGCTATTTTGTACCCAACGCAACTTGTAATATTGTCACGACCCGAAAGTACGGAACATGACCGGCACTTAAACTACGAACGTCTCGAGGCGTACGTAATCTAAGTAAACCGACAACCCAGAAATCCAAACCAAGAAGAGTAGTAGAGAGTAGGAAAAACCAACTTAAAGCAAGTAATTTCAATAGCATAAGCCGAATTATGCGGTTTTTAAAACATCGAAAATTTACTGAAAATTTCGGCAGAGTCTCCTTTGAAAAAAACTGGCCCCCAAACGGGATACAACATGAATAGTATACGAAATCAAGAAAAAGGCATCCCCAAGCGGGAGCTAGCTCTTCGTCAATCGACGGTCACAACCACACAAACAATAAAATATACAACGCCAACGGCGAGGATCAAAACTCAAAAGGAAACTCAAAACCACCAGAAATATAACGAGCGACTCTAAGGTCGAAAGAATAACCAACACTGGTCTCTATGTCAATAAATACATGTTTGGTTGATGGAACTTCTAGATACAACAGAATAATGATATACAAGATATATAATGGGGGTATGATACAAGTAAACCCACCTACTAGCAAATCACCCGAATGAAACTGAGCCCGCAAGCCGTAAAGAAACCTGTACGGCAAATCTGCAAGAAACTGGGGCACAACGGGGGTGAGTTGCCAACTCGTGAATAGAAAAACATCTACGCACAGAAATCGCATAAATAACGCAATCCTAGGTCAATGATCATAATATATCCTCAAAATAAGTATATAACATGCAGCCTATAACAAGGCTAGGGTAAATATCTAACCCGAGTGTAAACTCATATGCCCGTGTCAGTGCCTCAAGTAGCAATATATCCTATGAATGAGGTATGAATGCATGAAACAGAATACATGTAAATGAAGAAACTGTTTTCATAAATTAGTGAGATTTCCTTCGTATTTTTAAACTGAGGTATCATAAATGAAATCAGCATCAACAGTGTCTAGCATCGACACAAAACATAAATCTCACTGTCTCGAAATATCAATGTCTCAATCTCAATATCTAGGGCGCCGTCAGTCCAGACCGGCCCCTACCATAAATCTCAAGACCACGACGGTATCCTCCGGATATCCGACGCGTCGGGTAAAATCACCGGTAGGTAGTACTCCCCTGCCAGGCTCAACGTCATCACCACATTCCTCTTGCCCCGGGGTACCGCACCGGGTCCACCATGTACCCGAAACGGTTCATCCGTCTCCTCGAATCGGGTTTCCAAATCCATCAGCAAACTCATGGTGGACGACTCATACATCATGGGAAAACCGCACTTTTTATTTTAAAAGAGAGAATATGTTTATTTGTGTTTTTGCGGTTTTCCTCCAAATCCAGAAAATCTCATAGAAATCCAAATCCAAACCTCAATAGCATGCAAAATAGTGAATATATGCATGAGAATCCATGAATGCGGCATAACAATGAATAACAGTATGCATGAAGTAGCAGGTAATAACTACAATGTCTAAACTATTCGCTAATAGGCTATGTCAAGCAATAATATATTTTCTAAGGTGTACGTGACATGGCAATTACCGATGAAGATGTGTGTGAGCCGGCAAGTAAGTGTACGTGGTACATACGCATCATCGGTAATGGTGCTGGTGTCCTATCAGCATGATATTAAAACGGAGTATGAAACATAATATAAGAATGCGATGCAAAGCGAACCACAAAAAAAGTGGGAGCTGAAACTAGACGTAACCAAAACTAATCTGCATTAATCTAATATAAGTCCTACGAATGGTGCCTTTTGAAATAACACGAATCATGGGTTTTGAAAATAGGGCTACGGTGTTTTTATGAAAGATACGTCGTTTTTGAAATGTCCGTAGATTCCCTTGAGCTGTCTTTAAAAATGCCCATGATTCGTTAGTTTTTGAAATAGGTAAGAAGTCTAATCTACTCTAACAACTACACTAAACTATACGGCCGAACTAACAAGCTGAACTACAGGTAAGGAAACCGCCTAACATCTGAGTCGATATATATATATATATAAGTCGGTGATCGCGCCTCAATAGTATCGCGTACGATACAGTATATCATCTGACATCCTCGGGTCATGAGTGCGGATCTATCATCAATATAGGCTCGTACGGTAAATCGTCGTACGGCATCCCAAAAGCTGGGTACGGTTCAATATCACACTATCTCATCACATTTCAGATATCACTTATCATATCAAAAAATCTGGGGTACTGATCTAAGTCTAGTACAACTGATATCATCTTCAAAGTATGAATGCGGGGGTAAACACACATCCCGAACCCGCAAGAATCACATTTCGTATCCCAAGTACGAATCATATCCAATCACCGATCTCGCGGCACAAAGCCCACATCATCGACTCAACTCCAAAGTCATCCCATATCATCAAACACCGTGCAAGTATAAGAAACATACAAGTGTATGCGTGTGGGTGCAAATCTATCCTATGGTTCGCAACTAGGAACTACGCTAGTTATTTCTACCCCTAACTAACCATAACACACTAACTATCACACATAACAATATACTACATAGTACTAATTACGGACTGCGGGGGTGCTATACGCCATCCACCCGACTTCTCCCCGTAGATATAAATCTACTCACCTGGTCCTCGCTAGCCGGTGCCGACGTTGCCACGCGCTTGCTTGTCGTCTCGAAGTCCACATGGGGGTACCTACATATCATAACGCACCATATCTCATTAAAATCCGACCCATGATCAAAACGACGCACGAATCCCACATAGGTCAAAACCTATGGTTGCTTTCACAAATCGACCCAAAACCCTCGATGTCGGCGTACAAACGCCAAACCATCGAGAAAAATCCAAACACATCAATCGTGAGTTCAAAACTCACTAATTTTATAAGAAATAGGGTTTAGTTCATCAAAACCATAAAATTAAACAATTCGTTTTATTTTCCAAAAACCTAGTTAGTATAAATTCCCATTTCGGTTCAAAACTTGATGTTTTACCCAAACTAAATATTTTGACGATTCTAATGATCAAAATGCTCACTTAATATCATAATTAGGTCATACAAATCACCTCCATATTTTTAATCTCACGAATTAGCATTGACTCAAATTTCAAGTTTGCAACAAATATCGATTTTAACACTTTTCAAGGTAAAATTCACAATTTATCAATTAAGCATGGTTTTGCATACACTAAAATATTAAACCACAAGTTATAATGTTAATAATACCATGAAACCCTAATTAGAATTTACCTCACCAATATATATATATTTTTAAAACCTAGTTTGCAATTTATATAATTATCACAAATTAAAATTACAAAAATGCAACTAGCAACTAGATTAGGTTTCTCATTTCCTCAAGATGAAAATCTACACTTGATTATCCTAGTAGTGAAGGTTAAACCCTAACTAAATTCAAACCATGTTCTAGAATTTTCAAATTAACAACAAGAACAAAACTAACATTTAATTATGCTAGATTAAAACAATTTAAACAACAATTCCAATATAGGGTTAAGGTTTATACCTCCCAATTTTTGAGATCTAGCTTGGAGATTAGTCTCCAAAACACCATCTTGCTCCAAGGATTCAAGCATGAATTGGCCAAGGAATAAAGGGTATAGAATAAGCTTTGAGATTGTGAGATAATTTGTGGATTTTTGATTGGTTTTTGGTTGAATTTTGAGGTGGAGATCATGTGGGAAAGTGGAGGGTTTGGGGGCAGCAAGCTCGGCCAGCAGCTGAATGGGGGGGAAAGTGAGAGGTGTGGGTGAGTTTGGGGAAGTCAAAGGAAGGAAATAAGACCCATACATCAAGTATAATGACCCATACCCCAATGTTTAACATCATTTTCCTTTCTTTTCTTTTAATTGACCTTTGAAGTGGGACTAATTTGGGGCTGCTAGAGCTGCTGAATTCAGCCATACTTGGGGAGAGGGTGAGGGTGTGGTGTGGGTGTGTGGGTTAGAAAAAGATAAATGTGTTACCCCAATTCCCATTAACACAAATTTCACTATTTAAGCCCTTTTTCTTCGTCATTTTCTAAACCGTTTTGGCAAACCATTTCATTTCAAAAACCACATGATAAATTTTTGTTTAATGTTTTATGATGCACAAAATTTGTTTCAACTCATTCCAATTTGTAATTTTCCCTAATTAAATGTATTAGTGACGCCTTAAAATAATAATAAAATAATATTTTTTTCAGAAAATTTGAAATTTCACCAGCGGCTCAATAAACACCAAATAATAGCAGTTACATATCTAGAATGTGTATATTTAATTTTTATAATAAGATATTTGTATTTTGACTTTTTACAGAAAACCCCCTTATTTTACCGTTTTTTTTTGAAATTCCACCGAAACGATTTTCAAAACGTTACAATCTTCCCCCCTTAAAGAAATTCGGTCCCCGAATTTAAATTCAAACTCCCCCAATTACTAAAACATCTAAGAAAACCCATCAAGTCGTCGGGGCTCCGAAATTGTAAATACATAAAACAAATCGTAGCGCAGCGCATGCGCTTGAAAAATGAGTATATAGCTCAAATCAAAACTCCTCCAAGCATCCCGCAATCATCGGAGTCATGGAGAAGACACAAATGCCAAATCCAAATCAAAACCAATATGATATAACTCGAAACTATAAATGTAAATATCGAATCTATATCTGTAAGTATCTGAAGGAAATGCATGCCAAATCTCTTTAAGTCGCTGTGCACGCGTATAACACTGCACAGTGGCGGACGTCTACCATAAGAAAATAACTATATACATATATACTTTTGTTTGAAATGTACGTCCCGCCGTTTTGGAAACAATTTAGAAGGGTCTTCTTGTTTTAAACATTTCGTGTCATATCAGACACGTAGGTAAATACTGAGGCTATAGCTCGCTTTTTGGAAATCCCTTCAATAACTATCAATGCATGCAAAATATATTCAGGTACTGTCCTCTGACTAGTCCGGCTCAGTACGAAAACACATAGCAATATTATAAAAACGTGCTACTCTATAAGAAATCAATCCCAAAATATGCACATGAATACTACGTGCGTCTGGTGCGCACGGAAATCAAAATCCATGAATGTGCCATACATGCGCACAGAAACAACATCTAAGTGCATCGGGTGTGCACGAAATATCTGTCGTAGGCAACATGTGTGCCTGACCGCAAAATCAGGTGCATCGGACATGCACGAAAAATCTCGAATTAGTGCATCTGGTGTGCACCAAATCGCATCTCGTAACAGGCGCCCAACAGGCGCTAAAAATCCAAATCGGGTGCATCCATCATGCACGAAATCATGAAATCCAATATCAAGCGCCGAACGTGCGCAAAATCAATCAGGTGCACAAGGTGCACAAAATAAATATCGAGTATCACCATCGAAATCGAAGTCCAGTGCATCTAAGTGCACGAGAGGCGTATCACTGCACTGCAAGCATATATCAACTATACAGAGTGCAGGAACCAAATCGTGTGCATGCATACGCACAAAACCAACTCAACTGTTTAAAATCGTAAAATCACAAACATGTGAAACTGAAGCACGAAAATGATATCAAGTGCAACACTGTGCAAAATCGTAAATACTCAGTAGGTGCAACCATGGTCCATGAAAACAATTATCATGAAACTCAATCATCAAAATCAATCCTGCGAATAGATCGCCCAAAATACCCAAAATCAAGTATGGCGGAATAGTACTGCTCAAGCGCATCCTCTAAGAATCTCAGCCAACTGTCGTGGTCACTAGTGGGACGTCTCGTCGATGATCATGAACTCTGTCCTGCTGGTGTGCGCAACCATGACCACTCCTGGGTCAAGGTCTTCACGGTGAATTACCAATCTTTCGGTCCATCGGCTCATCGGCCCGGTCAGGTGTGCTAACGGGGATGATCCCATTCTGGCACTTCTCTGGTCATTTCTCGGTCAATCATTGCGACCACTCATAAGACAGCATATCACTGGCATCGGCCTCTGGCTCTCTGAATATACGTGACACATCTGATCCTGGGTGCAAGTATCATTGCAGCAGTGTCCTGGAAGGAATCCTGCTCACGGTCTCTTCCATGTCTCGTCTCTGCCAACTGTCCGGAAGTCATTGTCCTTTCCTATATCTGCATCTTGCTCTGGAATGACTGCATACTCATCGCGACTCCTTCTGGAAGGTAAGTCCAAGTACCATGCCTCGGCATGCGCATCGCCTCTCTGATGTCGGCGGAGTGGAACGTCATCTCATCTAGGTCTGGTGCGAACCTCTTATTCCACTTTTCTCTAATGTCGTCTGCCTTGGACTCGTCTCGTCGCGGCTGCATGGACTAAGCTCCAACGGCTATCCTCATACCTGGAGTCTCCCAAGAAATGCATCTCACCACCTAGCATCTGAATTAAGTCGAGCCATCTGATCGAGTCGTCAAAACCTCATAATCCCCCAAGAGCTCAACATCTTGTGCACAGTTTAATAGTATCGAGTACATACCACAGCATCGGTGGTCCAGCCGTAGAAGGGCAAACCCAAGCCTCACTAATGGCGCCGCAGAACTGCCGCAAACCCGAAGGTTCAAAGGCTTTCACACGGTCATTAAGTCGAGTTAGGGTTTCATTCTTCTAGAGGGACCATAGAATTGCCTGCATGTCTTTCCGACTACTTTAAACTTGGAATAATAGGTTTCTGACATTCGATCGTCTCTGTCGACTCCCAACGTCTCCGCGCGAAGTCGTCTCTAGCTGGAATCAATCTATCTGATGACCTCGCATCGGGGTAGGCGAACGATCCACATGTCCTAGTCATTCATTCTCGATGACTAGCAACCTTCTATCATCTCTTAGTACAACTCGTCCTGCACGAATTCCAGCATCTGGGGCAATATCTCGTCGCTCGCAGCAATAACTGGCTCGCTCGTCTGCATGCTGAACCGTGCCTCGATCGTCATGAATAAGCAACACACCAACGGTCATCAAGATCTGGCTGGCCTCTATCATTGGCTCAATCCTCTGATACTGATCGGCACGCCCGAGAAGTCTCATAAAGGCGATCCGCCAAACGCTCATGGCGCGGAAACACAGTAAAAAGACACATCTATGCAATCGTGTGTCGCCGGAATCACGCCATGGTCAGTCCTCGTTCACAACGAGCTCATGCTGACCACAACTCTAGCCGTAGCTCTCCCTGCCGTAACCGTAGCAGCAAAACCAAACTGGTACCGATGAGGCTAGATCAGGAAGGAATATAATACTGAACAAGAAAATGTACATCCTAAGGCTTCATAAGTGGAGTGGCATGTCGTAAATATGCCGCGGAACATATCAACGGTACGTCACTCTACTTTAGTCACCTATTCCATCAACCAAGGGTCATCCTACGCTCCGAAGGTAAAACCTAACGCTCTGATACCAACTTTGTCACGACCCGAAAGTACGGAACATGACCGGCACTTAAACTACGAACGTCTCGAGGCGTACGTAATCTAAGTAAACCGACAACCCAGAAATCCAAACCAAGAAGAGTAGTAGAGAGTAGGAAAAACCAACTTAAAGCAAGTAATTTCAATAGCATAAGCCGAATTATGCGGTTTTTAAAACATCGAAAATTTACTGAAAATTTCGGCAGAGTCTCCTTTGAAAAAAACTGGCCCCCAAACGGGATACAACATGAATAGTATACGAAATCAAGAAAAAGGCATCCCCAAGCGGGAGCTAGCTCTTCGTCAATCGACGGTCACAACCACACAAACAATAAAATATACAACGCCAACGGCGAGGATCAAAACTCAAAAGGAAACTCAAAACCACCAGAAATATAACGAGCGACTCTAAGGTCGAAAGAATAACCAACACTGGTCTCTATGTCAATAAATACATGTTTGGTTGATGGAACTTCTAGATACAACAGAATAATGATATACAAGATATATAATGGGGGTATGATACAAGTAAACCCACCTACTAGCAAATCACCCGAATGAAACTGAGCCCGCAAGCCGTAAAGAAACCTGTACGGCAAATCTGCAAGAAACTGGGGCACAACGGGGGTGAGTTGCCAACTCGTGAATAGAAAAACATCTACGCACAGAAATCGCATAAATAACGCAATCCTAGGTCAATGATCATAATATATCCTCAAAATAAGTATATAACATGCAGCCTATAACAAGGCTAGGGTAAATATCTAACCCGAGTGTAAACTCATATGCCCGTGTCAGTGCCTCAAGTAGCAATATATCCTATGAATGAGGTATGAATGCATGAAACAGAATACATGTAAATGAAGAAACTGTTTTCATAAATTAGTGAGATTTCCTTCGTATTTTTAAACTGAGGTATCATAAATGAAATCAGCATCAACAGTGTCTAGCATCGACACAAAACATAAATCTCACTGTCTCGAAATATCAATGTCTCAATCTCAATATCTAGGGCGCCGTCAGTCCAGACCGGCCCCTACCATAAATCTCAAGACCACGACGGTATCCTCCGGATATCCGACGCGTCGGGTAAAATCACCGGTAGGTAGTACTCCCCTGCCAGGCTCAACGTCATCACCACATTCCTCTTGCCCCGGGGTACCGCACCGGGTCCACCATGTACCCGAAACGGTTCATCCGTCTCCTCGAATCGGGTTTCCAAATCCATCAGCAAACTCATGGTGGACGACTCATACATCATGGGAAAACCGCACTTTTTATTTTAAAAGAGAGAATATGTTTATTTGTGTTTTTGCGGTTTTCCTCCAAATCCAGAAAATCTCATAGAAATCCAAATCCAAACCTCAATAGCATGCAAAATAGTGAATATATGCATGAGAATCCATGAATGCGGCATAACAATGAATAACAGTATGCATGAAGTAGCAGGTAATAACTACAATGTCTAAACTATTCGCTAATAGGCTATGTCAAGCAATAATATATTTTCTAAGGTGTACGTGACATGGCAATTACCGATGAAGATGTGTGTGAGCCGGCAAGTAAGTGTACGTGGTACATACGCATCATCGGTAATGGTGCTGGTGTCCTATCAGCATGATATTAAAACGGAGTATGAAACATAATATAAGAATGCGATGCAAAGCGAACCACAAAAAAAGTGGGAGCTGAAACTAGACGTAACCAAAACTAATCTGCATTAATCTAATATAAGTCCTACGAATGGTGCCTTTTGAAATAACACGAATCATGGGTTTTGAAAATAGGGCTACGGTGTTTTTATGAAAGATACGTCGTTTTTGAAATGTCCGTAGATTCCCTTGAGCTGTCTTTAAAAATGCCCATGATTCGTTAGTTTTTGAAATAGGTAAGAAGTCTAATCTACTCTAACAACTACACTAAACTATACGGCCGAACTAACAAGCTGAACTACAGGTAAGGAAACCGCCTAACATCTGAGTCGATATATATATATATATAAGTCGGTGATCGCGCCTCAATAGTATCGCGTACGATACAGTATATCATCTGACATCCTCGGGTCATGAGTGCGGATCTATCATCAATATAGGCTCGTACGGTAAATCGTCGTACGGCATCCCAAAAGCTGGGTACGGTTCAATATCACACTATCTCATCACATTTCAGATATCACTTATCATATCAAAAAATCTGGGGTACTGATCTAAGTCTAGTACAACTGATATCATCTTCAAAGTATGAATGCGGGGGTAAACACACATCCCGAACCCGCAAGAATCACATTTCGTATCCCAAGTACGAATCATATCCAATCACCGATCTCGCGGCACAAAGCCCACATCATCGACTCAACTCCAAAGTCATCCCATATCATCAAACACCGTGCAAGTATAAGAAACATACAAGTGTATGCGTGTGGGTGCAAATCTATCCTATGGTTCGCAACTAGGAACTACGCTAGTTATTTCTACCCCTAACTAACCATAACACACTAACTATCACACATAACAATATACTACATAGTACTAATTACGGACTGCGGGGGTGCTATACGCCATCCACCCGACTTCTCCCCGTAGATATAAATCTACTCACCTGGTCCTCGCTAGCCGGTGCCGACGTTGCCACGCGCTTGCTTGTCGTCTCGAAGTCCACATGGGGGTACCTACATATCATAACGCACCATATCTCATTAAAATCCGACCCATGATCAAAACGACGCACGAATCCCACATAGGTCAAAACCTATGGTTGCTTTCACAAATCGACCCAAAACCCTCGATGTCGGCGTACAAACGCCAAACCATCGAGAAAAATCCAAACACATCAATCGTGAGTTCAAAACTCACTAATTTTATAAGAAATAGGGTTTAGTTCATCAAAACCATAAAATTAAACAATTCGTTTTATTTTCCAAAAACCTAGTTAGTATAAATTCCCATTTCGGTTCAAAACTTGATGTTTTACCCAAACTAAATATTTTGACGATTCTAATGATCAAAATGCTCACTTAATATCATAATTAGGTCATACAAATCACCTCCATATTTTTAATCTCACGAATTAGCATTGACTCAAATTTCAAGTTTGCAACAAATATCGATTTTAACACTTTTCAAGGTAAAATTCACAATTTATCAATTAAGCATGGTTTTGCATACACTAAAATATTAAACCACAAGTTATAATGTTAATAATACCATGAAACCCTAATTAGAATTTACCTCACCAATATATATATATTTTTAAAACCTAGTTTGCAATTTATATAATTATCACAAATTAAAATTACAAAAATGCAACTAGCAACTAGATTAGGTTTCTCATTTCCTCAAGATGAAAATCTACACTTGATTATCCTAGTAGTGAAGGTTAAACCCTAACTAAATTCAAACCATGTTCTAGAATTTTCAAATTAACAACAAGAACAAAACTAACATTTAATTATGCTAGATTAAAACAATTTAAACAACAATTCCAATATAGGGTTAAGGTTTATACCTCCCAATTTTTGAGATCTAGCTTGGAGATTAGTCTCCAAAACACCATCTTGCTCCAAGGATTCAAGCATGAATTGGCCAAGGAATAAAGGGTATAGAATAAGCTTTGAGATTGTGAGATAATTTGTGGATTTTTGATTGGTTTTTGGTTGAATTTTGAGGTGGAGATCATGTGGGAAAGTGGAGGGTTTGGGGGCAGCAAGCTCGGCCAGCAGCTGAATGGGGGGGAAAGTGAGAGGTGTGGGTGAGTTTGGGGAAGTCAAAGGAAGGAAATAAGACCCATACATCAAGTATAATGACCCATACCCCAATGTTTAACATCATTTTCCTTTCTTTTCTTTTAATTGACCTTTGAAGTGGGACTAATTTGGGGCTGCTAGAGCTGCTGAATTCAGCCATACTTGGGGAGAGGGTGAGGGTGTGGTGTGGGTGTGTGGGTTAGAAAAAGATAAATGTGTTACCCCAATTCCCATTAACACAAATTTCACTATTTAAGCCCTTTTTCTTCGTCATTTTCTAAACCGTTTTGGCAAACCATTTCATTTCAAAAACCACATGATAAATTTTTGTTTAATGTTTTATGATGCACAAAATTTGTTTCAACTCATTCCAATTTGTAATTTTCCCTAATTAAATGTATTAGTGACGCCTTAAAATAATAATAAAATAATATTTTTTTCAGAAAATTTGAAATTTCACCAGCGGCTCAATAAACACCAAATAATAGCAGTTACATATCTAGAATGTGTATATTTAATTTTTATAATAAGATATTTGTATTTTGACTTTTTACAGAAAACCCCCTTATTTTACCGTTTTTTTTTGAAATTCCACCGAAACGATTTTCAAAACGTTACAAATATCATTTCTGTATCTTTGGTTTCTAAAGAAGGTTATGAATTTGCGTTTGTAAGCAATGTTGTAAACATTCACCTTAATCAAGTTCTGATTGGGTCAGGTACATTGAGCAATGGTATATACGTATTAAACCAACCACAGATTTTCAATGTCCAGAATACACACAAAAGAAAGTCTCCAGAAATCAATCAGACTTTCTTATGGCATTGTAGACTGGGTCACATCAATTAGAGAAGATTGACTAAGTTACATACAGAAGGATATTTGAATCCGTTCGAATATCAATCGTATGCCACTTGCAATCCTGTCTCAAAGGAAAGATGACAAAGACTCCGTTCACTGGACACGGAGTAAGAGCGAGCGAGCTCTTGGGACTCGTACACAGTGACGTATGCGGTCCAATGTCTACACATGCGCGAAGCGGTTTTTCTTACTTCATTACTTTTACGGATGATTTTTCAAGATTCGGACATGTCTTCTTAATGAAACATAAGTCCGAAGCCTTTGGAAAATTCCAGGAATATAAGAATGAGGTAGAAAAACAAACCGGCAAAAGTATCAAGATTCTAAGATCGAATCGAGGTGGTGAATACTTGAGTACCGAGTTTCTGGACTATTTAAAAGAGAATGGAATTCTCTCTCAGCTTACTCCTCCATACACTCCGCAACATAATGGTGTATCGGAGAGACGAAATCGAACCCTATTGGATATGGTACGGTCCATGATGAGTAACGCTGAGTTACCGCGATCATTCTGGGGATATGCGCTAGAATCAGCCGCATACCTTTTGAACCGAGTTCCCACTAAGACTGTGCCTACCACACCATATGAGTTATGGAGTGGGAAGAAACCCTATCTTCAATATCTGAAGATCTGGGGATGTCCAGCTTTTGTCAAAAAGCAGCATGCGGACAAACTCGAGGCACGCTCAGTACTGTGCAAGTTTGTGGGATACCCAAAGAACACCAGGGGGTATCTTTTCTACCACGCAGAGGAACAAAAAGTTCTTGTTTCTCGTAATGCCCACTTTCTAGAACACCAGTTCTTGGAAAAAGAAATTAGTGGGAGCGCAGTATAACTGGAAGAAATTCCAGAACCACAGACTATTACTGAAAGCTTAGTAGAACCAGAGGGATCAAAAGAACAGGACATTCCTACGCCGCTCCGCAGGAGTAGTAGGCAGTCTCATCCGCACGAGAGATACTACGGTTTTCTCATAGACGGGGATAGAGAGGATTGCATCATAGATTATGATGAGCCTACTAGCTTCCAGCAGGCCGTTCAGAGCATTGACTCGGTAAAATGGCTGGATGCAATGCGGACCGAAATGGAGTCCATGTACACCAACAAAGTATGGACGTTGGACATTGCTCCAGACGGGGTAAAACCCGTAGGATGCAAGTGGATCTTCAAAAGGAAGATTGGTGTAGATGGACAGGTTGAGACCTATAAAGCTAGACTTGTTGCAAAGGGTTTTCGTCAAAGACCTGGTTTGGACTATGACGAAACCTTTTCTCCAGTGGCTATGCTGAAATCCATTCGGATCCTTCTTGCCATTGCTGCCTTCCACGATTATGAGATTTGGCAGATGGACGTAAAGACCGCTTTTCTAAATGGAAATTTAGAGGAGTGTGTCTATATGGACCAGCCAGAGGGTTTCATTCAGAGTGGGAGCAGCGGAAAGGTGTGCAAGTTGCTTAAGTCCATCTATGGACTAAAGCAGGCATCGCGGAGTTGGAACATCTGTTTTGATGAGACGGTCAAGGAATTTGGCTTTATCAAAAATCCAGATGAACCATGCATCTATAGTAGATTTGTAGCGAGAACTGTAGTATTCCTCGTTTTATACGTGGATGACATTCTCTTAATAGGAAATGACATTCCTATGCTACAATCTATCAAGGGGTTCTTGTCACACAGGTTCTCCATGAAAGACCTGGGTGATGCCTCATACATCCTGGGGATCCGGATCCATCGTGATAGATCCAAGAGGATATTAGGACTTTCACAGTCCAGGTACATCGACACCATACTGAAAAGATTCAGTATGGAAGATTCCAAGCGTAGTAACCTACCAGCTTGTCACGGGATCACCCTCTCTAAAGAGATGTCTCCCAAGACTGATTTGGAAAGGGATCGCATGTCTATTATACCTTACGCTTCTGCGGTAGGCTCTATAATGTATGCGATGTTGTGTACCAGACCGGATGTAGCTTATGCACTGAGTGTAGTAAGCCGGTATCAGTCAAACCCTGGGGAGAAACACTGGATAGCAGTAAAGAACATTCTCAAGTACCTGAGAAGGACTGAGGAGATGTTCTTGGTGTATGGCGGAAAAGACCTCCAGATCGAGGCCTTTGCTGACTCCAGCTTCCAGAGTGACAAGGATGATTCCAAGTCCATGTCGGGTTTTGTTTTTACCCTCAATGGAGGGGCGGTGTGTTGGAAGAGTTCCAAACAGGAAACCGTTGCTGACTCGACTATGGAAGCGGAATACATCGCTGCATCTGATGCCGCAAAAGAAGCCGTCTGGATGAGGATGTTCTTGAAAGAACTTCAGGTGGTTCCGTCCATTGTTGATCCAATATCTCTGTATTGCGACAACAACGGGGCTATAGCTTTAGCGAAGGAACCCAGGTCCCATCAGAAATCCAGACACATCTTGAGGCGGTATCACCTGATCAGGGAGATCGTGGATCGCCAGGAGATCGAGGTTCGGAGGGTTGCTTCAGAGGATAACACTGCAGATCCATTCACCAAGGCCTTGCCCCAGACTCAGTTCGAGCGGCTGATCGAGACGATAGGTCTTCGATACGCCAGTACATGGCCTTAGTGCAAGTGGGAGATTGTTAGTGTATATGCCCTAGAGGCCATTACTGTATCATACTAGTTTGTATATTACTTAATGGAAGCTTGGGATATTCACAGTTGTATATACAATCTTGCTCAAAATAGTAGTATGCTACTTGGTTTGTTTCTACTTCAATGTGTACATGTGTTTATTTTATTATATCACCTATACGCATTAGTGGAGCCCTTAGGATCTTTGCTTGATTACCAGCGTTGTGATGGCAGTCACACTAGTGGGGGCTGGGTAATCTATAAGCACATCCTTATGCAGGTCCCTAGTCGCAGGACTATCGAGACAAGGCATCGATACTCCGGAGTAGACTAGCGTATGCGCTTCTCATCCCAGTGTGGGAGATGGTCTGTCCCACAGCCATCAGTACGTCGTACTGGAGATAGTATATGGGTGCTCGTTGGGTTACGAGTACACTGGACAGGACTCGTCGGGAACTGACCGGTTGGTATTATACCTATCGTCGGTTATCAGTTCCCAGGTGACATGAGTACAGCTTAGTCCGCTGACTTGACACTGTCACTTCGCCTCGAGTGTGTTCCCACTGTACATAGATTACTACCCTACCACGGCTCAAAGGAGTCGTGCAAACAGGTAGTAGTTGGGTGCAGTCCCGAAGCACTTGGAGGCAGTGACGGTTAGACAGGATTCGTCTCTCCTGGTATTGGGGGTTGACATCGCGCTGTGTCTAGGAGAGCCATTACACGAGTAGTCCCTGGCCAGGGCAAGCGAGATATACTGGTAGGCTTCCAGTGTTATCTCAGGGTGTTTTGGGCTTCACTCCGACACGACTTGTACCGATATTAGGGGACTGACGTTTACCGCCCCCCTAGGCCCACCATGCGATGTATTAGACGAACAGACCGGACTGTACGGAGACTGTCACATTCAGGCTCAGTAGGAGTTCAGATGGGTTTCACCTCGTCAGTCTTCTTGTCGGTATCTACCTGGGGACCGTTACGCACAGCTAGTGCCGCTTGCAGTCTGTGGTTAAACCCACTGCCAGCGTAGTGTCGAGTCTTTAGAGTCCCACACAGAAAGCTATTCGCCTTTAGGCAAAAGAGTAGAGGTCGCATGGTTTTGCGACAGGTCGCATGGTTTTGCGACAGGGTTCGGTCACATCCGTGCACTTGTGCACGTACAGTGTCCGGACAGTTAACACTAGCGGGCTTTGGTTTAAGCCAGATCCTAGTGTACGTTTTGGGATTGGTTTTATCTCGTTTGTATTCGTGTTCCTCGGAACGCGGATGCGGGTGTGTATGCACAGTTGACAGAGAAACAAAGGCAGAGTATTCTCATTGGGGTTGTTGACTGTTGACTATTGACAGTTGACTATTGACCATTGACTTTTGCTTAACCCTAATGAGAATAAGATATATGATTAACATTAATATTAATTAATTATTATTGTGACATGGTTGTTGAGGGGTTGACTTTGTTGACTTGTTGACTTTGTTGACCGGTTGACTAGGTTGGACTAGTTGACCATCATCATGACAATGGCTATCATTCCATGGCAAAGACTTTTGCTTGCTTGTTTATTTATGCAAAATGAGTGCATGAAATGATATAGCCATTTTGACTTAAACCATTTACACAATACTTGATTACTATTTTTGTTATGATGGCTTTTGGATTATGAGAGGTGAGAATGAGAAGAGTATGGTTCATTCTATCATTTGCTTTCTCTCTCTTGAGCTCTCTCATTCTCAAGCTCTCCCTCTTCCTCTTGCTCTCTCTACCTCAAGGCAAACCATTCTCATGTGTTGAGACTCATTACCTTAGAGATAAAAAGACACCAAAACATTCCTCTACTCATTCTAGTTCACAAGGCCTAGCAAGCCAAGTGATCTAGTTTCTTCAAAGTTCGAAGAAGAAGCCAAAGGTAGAAGCTTTCGGGTGGATCCATCTTCGGCGCAAGGAGACGACGAGGTGAGGCCGATCCGTACACCGGAAGGAGTCAAAGACGAAGGAGTTCAAGAAAGGTATAGCCCCCTAACCGAGTAGGTAAACTCTTGTTAGGTTGTTAGTTAGGAGTTTAACAAAGATCCGTTTGAGTCCATGTTACCACCCTCTTGAAAATCGTTTTTCACCAATTCCGCAACCCCGTAAGTACCGGGAAAGGGTAGCATGGACTTACAGTGGTATCAGAGCCTAGTTAAACACTACCTAACATGTTGGCATAGTAACTAGAAATTCGATCGCAGAAAAAGTCCCGAAATAAACCCGGAAATCAAACTTGTTGTCGATTTTTTTAAGTTCTGTAAAAAGCAACCACGGAAAATGGCTAAGTCTCTCAAGAGTGAGAGTGCGAGAGTCATCAAGCAAGTGATGAATCAATCATGGATGTCATGGAGAGAGTATGGCTAAGCTATTTTCAACTATGCAATCAAAATATCTCCTCAATTTTCCAAATAAAATATAAAGAGCCATGCATCTCTACATGCCAAGCCATGCTCATGCCAACTCACCCCTCTACCTCATTTCCACAATGATTTTCTAAAAAGGAAAATCATGTAATAAGGTGGCAATCTTCTAGAAATAATTCCGTATAAATACGGAATACAACCTGGTATACGTATTGAAATACATATACGCGTATTCGTACAAAAATACGAATAGCCAAGAGAGAAAATGAATAGTGAACAACAATACTAGAATACATATAATATATATATATATATAAATTATTAAATGAAAACCGGATTTAATAATCAGGCTTAATCCTAAGCCGCCAGTATTATCAACAGTCCGATTAGAGTCTATGTAGCCTGTACATATATTTAATCGGACACATGTTGTTTCCCCCAATTAGAGCAAAACTCTGTTCAAATTTTGAAATTTGAAATGAAGCAGCGCTTCATAAAAGCGCTTGCGCTAAATGCGCCAGCGCTAAGAGTCAAAGACTCTGATACAGCGCTCACGTGCAAAGCACGAGAGTGCTCACGCTAGCAGCGCCAACGCTTGCTGCGCCAGCGCTAAGAGTCAAAGACTCTAATGCAGCGCTCACGTGCAAAGCACGAGAGTGCTAGCGCTAAGTGCGCTAGCGCTAAGTGCGCTAGCACCAAGAGTCAAAAACTCTGATGCATCGCTCACGTGCAAAAGACGAGAGCGCTGGCGCTAAGTGTGCTAGCACCAAGAGTCAAAGACTCTGATGCAGCACTCACATGCAAAGCACGAGAGCGCTAGCACTGGAACTAAATGTTCCCCACCCTTGGATCAAAAATCCAACAAAGATGACTAAAAGTCATCAAATTACCTCTGAAAATTAGAGCACCGTTGGATCAAAGATCCAATGGTGATTAAAAATCACCAAGATACAGAATAAGTTCTGTATGGGAAAATATTTTTCCAATCTTGTTAAAAACAAGAAGATTGCCTTCTGTAAAATAGAAGCCCTTGGATCTGTTACTTAACTGATTCAACAAATCAATCAGAGAAAGACCGAAGTCTTGTTTTTAACAAGATTACAATCTGTGATCTTCTCTGATTGATCTGTTACTTAACTGATTGTCTTGCACAGTGGGAAACATCCCCAAATCAATCAGAGAAAAGATTTCCTTAACTGATTCAACAAATCAGCCTCCCCTATATAAAGGACCGAAAACTTCAAGCCTTGCACAGAGGAACCCCCCCTCCCTCCCACACACACACAAACTTTGAGAAATTTCAAAGAGAAGAGCAAGCTCTCGGAAGAAGAATTTCTTCAAGGTAAATAAAACAGAGAGATAAAAGTATCTCATCAGAAGAAGAACTTAGTTCTCTTTCTAGATCATAGATCTATAAGACAGATGTCTTTCACAAAAAGGGATCATAGCATCTCATCATAAAAAGGGGGGAGAAGAACTTAATTCTCTTCAGATCACAGATCTATTAGACGAAGACAAAGTCTTTTACAAAAGCAGAAGAGATTGTAACATCTCCTATTAAAATAAAAACTTAGTTCTTAGATCCACGAGACAAAGTCTCTTACAAACGAGAATTTAATTCTCAGAGCGATGAACCGATCAAAGCTGCCTAAAAAGAGCCTTAGCACTCCAATTAAAAAGAAGCATCTTAGCGCTCCAAGACAGGCGCACAGCGCTCCTAGCGCTCCAATTGAAAGAAGCGCATTAACGCTCCAAGTCTGGCGCTCAGCGTCCAACGCTCCAAGCGCTATCTTAAAAGAAGCGCCCTAGCGCTTCAAGGCCGGCGCTCAGCGCCAAGCGCATCGCGCGCTCCTCACGTGTGCGCTATTTCACAAGGAGCGTTCTGCACTCATCAACTGGCGTTCAGCGCCAAGCGCGCCCCGTACTCCTCATGTGTGCGCTATCTCAAAGGAAGCGCCTTAGCGCTCTAAGACTGGCGCTCGACGCCAAGCACGCCACATGCTCCTCACATGGGCGCTGAAGGAACACAAAATGTTCTTTAAATAAAACCCCAGAGCCATAATGAGTGCTCAACACTCAATAAAAAAACAAAAAAGGTTGTCAGAACCCAACCAATGCTCAGCATTGTTAAATGAAAAAGGACTGAGCCTAATTAAATGTCCAACATTTTAATTGAGTGGGCCGAGCCCAAGTTGGCCACAGATCCCTAATTTAGATTAATTGAGCCTATATGCTCATAAATCTTTTTAACTGATCTTAGTCCCAAACTTGACTACAGATCTCCCAACCAATATTGGTTCAAGGGTACATCTATTTATACCTCTGATATATGTCGTTGTAATCTTTCAACGTCTTCAGAGAGATGGAGGGTCCCAATAACCAATAACTTTTGGTGCATCCCCAAACGGTTCAACCAAAACCACACAGACTATGATGTCTTTAAATTGGACTATGATGTCCTTAAACTTTATGGACTATGAGGTCCTTAAACTCATAGACTATGACGTCTTTAAACTTTACAGACTATGACGTCTTTAAACTTTAAAGACTATGGCGTTTTTAAACTGGACTATGATGTTCTTAAACTTATGGACCGCAATGTCCCTAAACTAAAACAATAGAGCCCAAACGCTCTTTCGTTGGATCTAAATGATCCTGTTAAGTAGATCTTAGTCTAAAATTAGACTAACGTATCCTTAACAAACGTTTAAGTTGATCTTAGTCTCAAATGAGATTAACGAT
This sequence comes from Agapanthus africanus, assembly GCA_030015575.1. Classification (NCBI taxonomy): domain Eukaryota; kingdom Viridiplantae; phylum Streptophyta; class Magnoliopsida; order Asparagales; family Amaryllidaceae; genus Agapanthus; species Agapanthus africanus. The sequence goes on along the minus strand of CM057346.1, from coordinate 139,256,415 downwards.
CCTTAAACCCAACCCAAAACCAAATCTAAGAATATACGGGTTTGGACTAATCTACGCCCTACGGGCGAAACATAAATTAGTCTCCGTATACAATCTACGGGCAACCAAAAACAAAACAAATATACACGACATGAAGTGACCATCTGGAGAAGGAAAAAGTGGTTACCGCGATGCGGTAGCTTAATTAACTGTAGGGGCTTGCGCCTGCAGGGAAGAGCGTCCCCACAATAAAAAAAACCCACACAATGAGGGGGAATCTGACGAAATTTGCTACATCGGCCGCATCCGTCTAAACCTCTGATACACGGTGTCATAAATCAACTTGGCATCTTCGAAGAGGTGGATGGATAAAACTAAATAGCATCTGCCCCCAAATTCAGGCAAGACGACCTACGCGGTTCCGTCTCTGTTTTCTGCGGCGAACAGATTCTGGCACGCCCGGTGTGACCTTTTTCTCTTTCTACTCCAAACTTCATGTGTCGTGTTTCGCAAACGAATCGCGGTCTGCTATGGTTTCCCTTAGATTCGAGGTACAAAGATTTGGTGTCTTGCTCCGGGAAGAAAACAGAAGATCAATGGCTTTCAACTGCACCAACTGCACCAATTGCAACAACTGCAACAATTCCCACTCCGTCCTCGCTGGAGGAGTGACCAATGGGCCTCAAGCGGCCTCCCTTTTTACGATGCCAGTAGAACAGGTGACTCAAGCCACCACTGGGCTGTTCTTTGGGACCATGCTCCTACCAATGAGCTTCAACGCCCCACTGCCATTGCAAGAAGCTACGAAGAAGTCGGTCTTTGATCAGCTTGCAACTACTGCGGTCCCTCTCAACGGGTCGCCTAAATCCAGCGCCTCGGTTTTCAACAGACTCGGCCAAAGCTCAGGTGGGCCCGTAAAGAAGCCTGTAATACCTGAAGGGGTTATCCCGAAACGGATAGCCATCCCTGTTCTAACAAACGAAATCATCAGAGAGTCTTCTCCTGCTAAGGGGTCGGTCTTCACAAGACTGGTCGTTCTATCTCCCGCTCCAGGTGAAGTAACCAAGGCTGCTTCCCCTGCCAAAAAGTTGGTCTTTTCAAGACTGATCATTCGCTCTCAGCGGACGTCAGTTTTCGATAGGCTGGCACCAACAGCAACCCTTCACCAGGACAGGGAGCATGATGAAGCCACCCCCATAGCTGAACCAACACCGTCTGCAAGACATGCTCGACGTCATCACTAGCGACGGATGAGAAAAGCTGGGGGCAGTTCCCCTTCTGGATTGACTCCACCAGCTCCGATGATGGAAGTTGATGTTGTTGTTCCAACTGGGAACAGTTTTGAACCACTTAGGAAGGTCCGCAAGAACTCTCCGACTGCTGTGCTGAAAAGATCTCCTATACTTGTGGAGAATGCTACAAAGACAAAGCCAGAACATCCCCCTCGGCGGCTGTCCTCAAAAATTCACAGGGTCTGGAGAAGGGTCCAAGACTCAGTAATCGACAAGGACTACTCCCGTCGATCCAAGAAAATAAAGATTCAGCAAGAGGGGGACCATCCCTCCGCCATGCCACGAAAGGTGTCATCTGCACAGGTGCCTACATCGATAGCTCCCTCAACTTCAACCATCCACAAAAGGAGAAGGCCGGAGAAGATCCCTGCGTCTGCGATGAATCGAATGGACATTGAATCCAAACGCCCTAAGTCTGGGGTCATGGTAGTGCATATTGTTTATATGGCTTCAGGAAAAGAGGAAAGCCATGCTTCTATGGGTCATCGACCGCTCACACGATCAGTGACAATGGCTCAGGAGCAACAACAGCAAAAGCTCCAGGAGATGCTGACCACTATGGCTGCACTCACCGGGTCAAAAGCAAGCCTAGAGACATCATCGAAGCAGTGCCAAGAACAGGAAACTGTTGCCGATATCCTCCGAAGAATGCTCGAGAGGAAAGACAAAGAGGCCGCGGAACAAGCGGCCAACATAAAACGAACGGCGCTTTTATTCCAAGATATGGTCGGGATGATGATACAGACGGATCCTCCAGCTAAAGACCTCCCGATTATCCTTGAAGACGACAGAGGGGAGACATCGAACCCTCTTTCGGCTCTATCAGCAGCCAAAGAGGAGACCATCTCCAAAGCTGCCCTGGATGACTATATCGCTCAACGGATACGAGCTCATCAGGCGAGAGAAGCGGCCAACCAAATTGTTAAGACTGGACGATCCTATCTGGGTTGTTACAACCAAATAAAGTACCCGCCAGGGTATACAATCCCTAAATTCCATGTATATAAGAGGACGGGGAATCCACACCAGCACGTTTCTCAATTCAGGGCTCTGTGCGGCAACACCGAAGGTGACGATAAGCTATTGCTTCGCCAATTCGTTGGCAGCTTGTCGGAGACAACATTCGAGTGGTATTCTGAACTCCCGAATGACTATGTCAAGACATTTGTAGAAATGGAGCTACTGTTTACACAGAGATTCGCAAGCGCTAGGGAGCGCACCCCGATCATCGCACTAATTAATGCCAGGGTGAAGCCAGGAAAAATATGGGTTCAGTACGCGATACGGTGGCGGAATCTATGGTCAAAGTCCGAACAGCTTATAGAAGAGGCTCCTGCAGTAGGCATGCTCATGGGCACCCTCGATCCGCAGGCAACTATATCCCAGTTCATGATGTTTTTCAAGCCGACTACCTTCCAGGACCTGATTGACAAGCTGACCCAAATGGATTAGATGGGTCATAGACCGTCTTCTTCGAAGATGGAGCCTCGAAACGAAAAGGGAAAGCGACCTTCGTCGCCAATGCTCAGCAGCAGCCCAGTGGTCCAAAACCAACTGATAACCAAAACGATAGACAGCGATTCTTTAACGAGAAGCTGAAGCGCCCTTATTCGTTTCCCCAGATAAAACGAGGAGACTGTTCGAGCTAGCGGTGCGCAACAGACTCATCACCTTGCCGGATCCAAAACGCGTCGAGAGCAAAAGAGCACGACAGATGAGCGCAAAAAAACTGCCGACAACTGTTACATGGTTAATTCCGGGGGATCGCAAGTTTTCACCTTCGGGAGCGATTCTGATGAAGAAATAGCCCTCGGCCTTCTCTTCAAGGAATCCATCTCCGAAACAGAAGAGATAAAGACCTGCGAGAACATTCAGCTGCGTAATCGCACGTTACCCGAAAAGAATCTCGGACCCACAAACAAGGGGTCGAGTAAAAAAGATAATGGGAAGGAAAAAGTCCCTGAAGATATCGCCCTCAATGATCAAGTCATCAAAGAGCTGACAGCCAAGGACCCGCCAAAGAAAAATAAGGTGGATTACAACGTTCTGGCACACCTGAGGAAGATACCCTCACAGCTAAGCATTCTCTATACCCTTCTGCTATCTAAAGAGGCGAGAGATTCTTTGATCAAGGCACTATAAGAGCCCGAACAGTTTCAAGATTTCCTTGCCGAAGAAAAGATGAAGGACGAGCTGGAAGACGTGCACACTGCTGACGTCACTTTCGGCGACGAAGATCTCCTCCTCGGAACATGCAAGCACAACCGTACCTTGTATGTCACCGGATACTGCCATGACATCAAGATAGGGAAGATCCTAGTCGACAATGGGTCCTCCGTCAACCTTCTCAATGTAAGAGTGTTGAAGGAGATTTGCATGAGCGTTCAACACTTCGCTCAGAATAAAATCACCATCTCCGGGTTTGACTCCCAGTCATCACGGACGCTCGGGTCTGTGATACTGACATTACGCTTTGGGCTGCTCGTCACTGACATCAAGTTTCACGTCATTGACGCCAAGACTTGCTACAACGCTTTGCTCGGCAGGCCTTGGTTACACGAGTACAACATCATCCCTTCTACACAACATCAGTGTATGAAGTATTTCAAGGATGGTCTCGAGTATACCATGACAGGGGAGCTGAACCCATTCTCCGTGAATGAAGTCCGAAAGTACGAAGATGCAAAATACTTCTTACCAGACTTCGAAGACACGGAAAGATGCCATAAACCAAAAAAATAAAGCTATCACCACCATTCTGGTCTTTGGGAGCGATACCGAGGAGGAGGAAGAGATAGTCTATTCGGGCCCACTCCAATACAACAAGCCAGGGCCGTCTACCCCTATGTTGGTCTTCGGCAGCGACTCTGAAGATGAGGTCAATGCGGTATTTTCTGTTCGGCCATCAATACAATTCCTCACTGGTGATGAACGGAGTTTGCAAATCGCCATGGTTCCGCAAAAACATTTTAAAGACCTCGACGCACTTGATACCTATAGCGTGCAAGAACTACAGACGTTCTATGTCCCTCCCAGGCGAAGTGATGAAAAGGCGATCCTCTTTTATCGATCCATGGAAACCAAAGTGGAGAAAGAAATCTGGCATGGTGCCGATTCTACACTTGACAGGCTCCAGCCTATCCGTCTGCCCAAATACTACACGGAAGGATTAAAAAGGCTATTGAGGCGCCAAGGCGTACCCTTCAAACAGACTGCTCGACAAGCTCAGTTCTACAATAGGATCTGGAACGTCCCCGGGACTCAGCTAAAGTTGCCCAATGGGAGAATGGAAACGATCGGGCTTGGATATGTTCAACCTAAGAAACGGAAGCGATTCCATGGCTGCTACGTTATACATGACTTTGATGAAGAAGGAGATGCTCTTTTAAAAGAAGCTGACGTCGAACCAAAACGCGGTCCTGCCATAAAAATGCCGAGTCCGTCATTTGAAGAACAGATGGACAAGCTAATACGGGAAGTGAGTCAAAATGTCCAGGATGACCATAGCCGCGAAATGGCCATCTACGAGAAAGCTAGGACGCAACGCCTCCTTCAGCAGGCCACGAAGGATGACGATGTCCTTCACCGTCAGCCCGCCATGCATTCCCAAGATAAGAAAAAGGCCCAACGCGAACGAAAAAACAAGTTAAAGAACGGAGAAAACGTTCGACCACGGCAAAATGGGTCCAAGAAGCCTCGCGGTCGAGAAAAAGCCGGCTGGAATCCATCGCTGATGAAGAAGATGGATCGGGAATATTCCTTCCCTCAAGACAAGTCAAGGAAGATATTCGACCTCTTCGAGAAATATCAGATAATTACCCTCCCGGAGTCCAAGCACCCCGAACAAGCAAGTGAGGTTCATCACTCAGACTATAGCTCCTATCACCGAGCGATAGGACATCATCTTGAAGACTGCTTCACCTTTAAAAACTGGGTCGAGGACCAGTATCAACTCGGCAGGTTCGCTCTATCCGACAGTTGGAGGGTAACCCCACCACAAATACATGTGCCAAAAGCAACGTATGCGGCGAGAGTAGAACCAAATCAATATCGGTCACGGAAACGATCTCGTACCTGCCACGTGATAACGCTGTCAGAAGAAGGAGTGCCCGAGGACATGGATGACCTCTCCTAGTGCTTCAAAAATAAGGATGAAGATGAGTTGATCTAAGAATTTCCACCGGCGCCAAAAGAGCTAGAAGATGGGATACATACTATTGTAGATAACCTCAGAAAAATCGACTTGGGGACGGTAAACGACACACGGCCGACGTCGTCAGTGAGCTGTTGTCTGAAGAAAAGGTGGCTACGCTGAAAGATGTGCTCATGCAGTATAAACACTGCTTCGCATGGAACTACTCCGAGATGCCGGGATTAGATCCAGAAATAGCCGTCCACAAATTGGCGATATCTCCGGATATCAAGCTAGTCAAACAAGCACTGAGAAGAATGCGGCTCGAACTTGAAATGAGCATCAGCGCCGAGTCAAGAAGCTAATCAATTCCGGCTTCATCTAAGAAGTGCAATACCCCGACTGGATTGCCAACATTGTCCCAGTAATAAAGAAAAATGGGACGATGCGCATCTGCGTGGACTTTCGGGACCATAACAAAGCCTGTCCGAAAGGCGATTTTCCCCTACCAGTTACCGAATTGATGATAAACAACACGTCCACTCACGAAGTCTTCTCCTTCATGGACGGCTCGTCAGGGTACAATCAAATAAAGATGCATCCCGAGGACCAGAAGCATACCGCTTTCCGGACTCCTTTGGGCATATTCTGCTACAAAGTAATGCCTTTCGGTCTGAAGAACGCCAGCGCCACCTATCAGAGGGCCATGACGAAGATCTTTGATGACCTTTTACACGAAATCGTCGAATGCTATATCGACAACCTTATGGTAAAAATCAAATCGCACGAGGAGTATTGGGAACATCTGAAGATAGTGTTCCAACGTCTTCAGAAATACAACTTGAAGATGAACCCTCTCAAATGCGCGTTTGGAGTTTCCTCAGGCAAGTTCTTGGGATTCGTTGTACGGCACCAGGGCATCGAAATAGACCCATCAAAGATCAAGGCGATCATGGAAATGCCTCCACCAAGAACTCTCAAGCAACTGCGATCTCTCCAAGGGAAATTTGCGTATATCCGGCGGTTCATAGCAAATCTCTCCGGCAAATCCCGCCCCTACAGTCACCTAATGAAGAAGGGAAACCCGTTCGTCTGGGATCGTAAATGCCAGAGTGTACTTGACGAAATCAAGTAATACCTGCAGAATCCGCCGGTGCTGACCGCTCCGGTCAAGGGAAAGCCTCTCATCCTGTACACAACAGCCCTTGAAGGTTCTTTAGGCGCGCTATGGGCACAGGAAAACGGCCAAGGGAAGGAGATAGCCCTCTACTTTTTGAGTCGAGTTCTCCTGGGGGTAGAAAACAACTACTCCCTCATTGAAAAACACTGCCTGGCGTTAATCTTCGCGATAATGAAGCTCCGGCATTATGCTTTGGCGCATGAGGTCCACCTCATATCAAAAGTGGATCCTCTCAAGTATTTGATGTCAAGAGCCATACTAATGGGACGACTCGCTAAATGGGCCCTCCTCTTGATGGAGTTCTCGATAGTATACCGACCCCTCAAGGCAGTGAAAGGCCAGGCCATCGCCGACTTCCTCGCTGAACACCCAATACCTGCCAATTCACCTCTAAATTGCGAACTGCCAGACGAGCACGTGTTTGACACGATCGACGAGAGGAGAAGAGAGAATGACACCCGATGGGAACTCTACATCGATGGGGCATCTTCCATGAAGAAGCGAAAGCATAGCTCCCCCATAATCAAATCTGGGGTAGGCCTCATCTTCGTGACTCCACAAGGAGGGATAATGCGCTTTTCCTTTTCCCTAACAGAGCCGAGGACAAAAAATGAAGCCGAATATAAAGCTTTGATAGCAGGTCTAGAGATCGCCGTCGACATGGGAATCGAAAACCTCCTCATATACGGAGACTCCCAGCTGGTCGTTAGTCAAGTAAACGATGACTATCAAACATGCAAACCAGAGTTGGTGAAGTACGGCGAGGGAGTACAACAATTGCCGACTCAAATTCCTTCCAACGTTCTGGAAAGCATACCGCGTACGGAAAATAGCAAAGTGGATGCATTAGCCAAACTCGCTAAAGAACTGGCTGACAAAAACCTCGATGACGTAAGGATCGTGGTACAAAGCCGTCGGGTTCTTGCACCAGTGGAAATATCTCCGGAGTCGTCTGAAGAAAAGGAACCGACCAAGCAAACGACCTTACAAATAAAAGATCAGGGAAAGGCTAAGGATTGGAGGGAAGTCTTTATAGACTACTTCAAATCCCGTCGAACACCTAAAAATACATCCTCAAGACATCAGCTCGTGAAACGAGCTCTGTCTTTCACCTTTGTCAATGATACTCTGTACAAGAGATCGTTTGACTCTCTATGGCTAAGATGCCTAGGGCCGGAAGAAGCAAAGAGAGTCTTCCAAGAAACTCACGGTGGACTCTGCGGTTCTCATCAAGCCGGACCAAAAATGAAGCTGAAGATCAAAAGAATGGGCTACTATTGGCCCATGATGATCCAAGACTGTCTCGAATACGCGAAGCAGTGCCACTCATTCCAAATTCACGAGGACTTCATCCACCAGCATCCGAATCCGCTACACCCAACGGTGGCTAGCTGGCCGTTCGAAATGTGGGGAACTGACATAATCGGGCCCATCGAACCAGCATCGTCCAGAGGACATCGGTTCATATTGGCAACAACCGATTACTTCTCTAAGTGGGCAGAAGCCATACCGCTAAGAGAAGTGAAGACGGAGAATATTCTCCATATCTTCAAGACATACGTCATCTATCGGTTCGGCGCTCCGCGACGGATTATCTCCGATAACGGGCCAGCCTACAGAAGCCACAAGATCAGCCACTTCGCACTGCAGCATAATATAGACTGGAGATACTCTTCGGTCTATAATCCCCGAGCTAATGGTCTGGCTGAGGCTTTAAACAAGACCTTGACGAAGATCATAAAGAAGACGGTGTCCAAAAACAAAAAGGACTGGCACGAGAGATTGCATGAAACTCTCTAGGCGTATCAAACTACATTCAAAACGGCCACAAATACAATGCCATATGCATTGGTATTCAGCACAGAAGCAGTACTCCCCTTGGAGATAGAGCTACCCTCTCTACGAGTGGCGGTTCATTATGAGCTAACAGATGAAGAGAACGCTCATCTTCGGCTAGAGGAGCTCGACACCCTTAACGAAACTCGGCTCATGGCGCAGCAAAACCTGGAGGCTTAAAAAGCAAGGATGACGCGCTCGTACGAAAGATTGACTAGGCCGAGAACATTCCGCCAAGGCGAACTCGTGCTAGTCGTAAAAAGACCTATGATCCCTAATCGTGCCAAACGGAGGAAATTCGAGCCAAACTATGAGGGCCCGTATATCATAGACAGGGTCTACCAAGGTGGGGCTTACTTGCTCATGAATATGCATGGCGAAAGACCCTTCAGACCAATAAACGGTCGGTTCTTGAAAAATACTACGCCTGACCGAAACATCTGTAAACTACTACAAACCGCAGTATCCCAGGGCTAACGCAAAAAAGAATAATAAAAAAATAATTAAAAAAACGGTATGTCTATAAGAGAGATGGGCATGGATGAAAACCTGAAAGGGCTCCGTGAGTAAAAACAGCGGGGCTACCGGCGAGTTTGTGAAAACCCGAAAGGGCGCAATCTCGTTAGAAGACACTTGCAAGGTCCTCTCGACCTTGTAAGGAGAAAATACCTGCGTGAGATCCTTACGACTCACGAGGGAGCAACACACTTAGGGATCCCCACGATTCCTAAGGAAAAAACACTTACGAGATCCTCACGACTCGTAAGGAGAATTCCTCTATGAGACCTTCACGGCTCATAAGATTCAAAAGCCTTAAGCTACAGGGATCTGAACCTGTTCTTAAGCCGTTACACCCCAATAATGCCCTACAAGCGGTTCAATATTGACCCTTGTATATAATCCACGGGCACAAATAAACGTCCCCCGCACCAAGTTCCGCCAATGGCGTGAAATCCCCCTGTTTGGTGAACAGGCACTTGTAAGTCCTCTCGACTTATAAGGAGAAAATGCTCTTATGAGATCCTAATGACTTATAAGAGAGAACACCACTTAGAAGTCCTCGTGACTTCTAAGGAGAACATACACCTATGAGATCCTCACGACTCGTAGGGAGAAACACCTTTATGAGACCCTTACGGATCATGAAGTCAAAAGCCTTAGTCGATAGAATCCTAACCCTGTTTACTAAGCCACCTTTGTTCGAATTGATAAAGGCAAATGATGATTCGCTCCTGGCAATGTCCCAGTGGTAGCTATGCCGATGCCTAAATTGATATCAAATTCCAAATCTAAACTCATGATAAAAATCAGCGAGCCAAAAATGCATATGAAATAGCCGAAATGATGGGACAACTTGCAACAAAATCAGCAAGTAAAATATATGCATACAAAAATAGCCGAAATGATTAGGCAACTCGCAATAAAAAAAGCAGCGAGTAAAAAGGAAAAACGGCCAAAATGATTGGGCACCGCGAAAAATAGCCGAAATGATTGGGCAATCACGACTTTCGCGATACAAAAAGCTGAAATGATAGAGCATCGCGGAAAGAAAACAAAAATATATATATGAAATGAAACTTTTGCCCTACATGTGAGTCCATACCGACCCTTGTATACAATCCATGGGCATAAACAAAATGGGAACCACATTTCCCCACCAGGCTCTTTTAAACGGAGAGTCAAATCTCGATAGCGACATCTACAGCCTAGATATCATCAACGGTGTTCCTCCTCATTCCAGCAGGATGCAGACACGACACCACCAATCGGAGCCACGGCAAAGTCCCTAGTTCCAAGACTTTGCGGTTCACAGACAACCGAAAGTCAATCCCCGACACCGTAGAAAACGGAGAAAGTCGATCCCCGACACCGTAGAAAACGTAAAAAGTCAATCTCCGACACCGTAGAAAATGGATAAAGTCGATCCCGACACCATAGAAAACGGAGAAAGTTAACCCTCAACCTCCCCGTCGAAGCAACGCTTCGACTCGGGAACAAGTCAACTCATCAACCACTTACGAGTCCTCTCGACTTGTAAGGAAGAAAATTCTCTTGCAAGATCCTAATGACTCTCAAGAGAAAGCACACTTAGCAATCCTCATGATTCTTAAAGAGAAAATACACCTACGAGATCCTCTCAACTCGTAGGGAGAAAAGTCTTTATGAGACTCTCATGGCTCATAAAGTTGAAAAGTCTTAGGCAGCAGATCCGAACCTGCTTCCCAAGCCATCTCTACCCTACAAAGAGGCTAAGATGGACTGTTATCTACTATCTACAGGCCAAATTTGCTAAAATCATATGACAACAAAGCAAAGAAAAGAAGGCGATAACACAAGATAGAAAAGAAATGTGTCCTTTATTCATAAATTCAATTGAATACAGGTTACATCATATGAAAATGAATGGAATAAAAAAAATAAAATGAATACATGTTATTCATAAGTTACAAATGTACAATCGATACAAAGACAGCTACTGAGAAGGAGGCGTTTTCAATAAATTATCCAGTTGCTCGCGCACTCCTCTCAACTCCTTTTCATGGTCGGCCGCTGCGGCCAGCTCCGCTTCGACTCGAGCCCGTTGCTGCAAGCAAGACGAAAGTTTCTCATCGATCTCCCATTGAGAAACTTCGCGATTCTGCGTAACCCGCTCTAGGAAGTCGAGCTTCTGCCTTAGCGCTAGCCCGTCCGAAATGCATCGTTGCAAAATGTCAAAGACGGCTCTCGTTTGTGCAGCGTTTGCTTCAACCTGGGCGCGCAGCCGGGCGGATTCACCTGAAGCCTCCTCGCGTTCCTTCCGCCTTAAGGTCACTTCTTGTTCAAAATGGCGGAGGAAGGGAACGCTCTGCTCAACCCATGCAGCCCATTAGGAGTTCAAAGCCACATTTCCGGAGCGGGACGCCTAAGCTCAATCTTATGCAGACAGGCCTCGATCTTCCTACAGTAGTTAACCCAAGACTCGACGACGCCCTCGTTGTGGACGTTCACGAGCATCGCCAACATGAGATTAACTTCAGCAGCAAAATCCATAGCAGATGCAAAGGCCTCGGCGTCAAGGTCCTCGACGAACTCGCTTAACATCCGTAGGTTATTCGTAGCACCCCTGGAAGATGGGCGTTTAGCAAAAGGCTCTGCCGGCATGGGAATCTGAGACTCGAAGGGAGCTGGAGTCGGTGCGATTGCTGCAAAATAAATCGTAGTCAGATATCAGCTCAAGAGATAAAGAAGATGCAAGAGCGATGAAGGCTACTATATCGGCTACGACAGGTGGTAGAGTTGGGAGTACTGGTAGCACGACGATTCACTTGTCCCCTCCTTCAATTTGTAGTGCTGCAATCAATTCAAAATTAACAACGACACGGTCGTCCGTAAAAAAAAGGGAAAGGATGTCGGTTAAAAAAACTATACTCACCGACACCAGCGGGTAAAGTGACTTCCGACTGGAAGGAGAAATGCGGGTTCAGTACCTGATACAGATGATCGAAGAGAACTCCTGCAAGATTGCGACAATACATGGACAGCACACGGAAGATACTATCCCCGATTTAAATTATTCGCAAACCCATACCTTCCAGCATTTTAGAGGATATAAGAGAAGGCGAAGGGACAGCAACCGTCAGAGCAGCAACTGGTGACGCTTCTTCGGGTGGCACAACCTCAGCGCTCATCGCACCTACATTCGAAATGAACAAAATTTCATCGGAAGGGACCCAAAGGGATTGCGAAATGAAAAGTACGCAGCGACCCGAGACCTACCAGACGAGTCATCAGCCAAAACTGTGACGGAAGCATCATCGGGCGTCGCGACTTCTTCAATCTCACTCGGGGGAACGGTTTCGGCGCCAGTGGCTTCATCCCCTGATTCTACAAGAGTCGTCGTGACACTCGTAATGCCAGGCGATGGTGGGGAACCGCAGAGGGAAAGAGCGGCGGTTTGCACAGTCCCGGACTCCCGAGAGAGAGTAGCCGCTTCAGGCTCGGTGGTTGCCGTTATCTCACCTACCACCTCATCGCCAGGACTTGGCCCTGCAGGATATGATATATAAGAATTTGAAGATCAAATTCTAATAAAAAGACCCAGTATTATGTTACCTTAGGGAGGCTTTTCAATTGCCTCCCGAGCCGCGCGCACCATTTGTCTATGAACGGTAGACAGGGCAGCTGGAGCATCTTCGGAAGAAATAGTGACGGATGGAATAGCGCTTGAACCTGTACCCACAGCCAAGCTGATATCACGTTCCCTCGCTGCACGTTTTCTGCGCTTCTTATCAGCCTTGGCAGTCAGAAAAGACCTCCTTAAGACCTTCGTCAAAGTGACGTCATCGTCCGAGCCAGGAGCTACCTCTGAAGCCGTTACGACATCCGTCATCGGTTGCTTAAGCGAAGCCTCTTTCGGCAATACTGGGGAAGCTGGGACTTCAGCAGCCGACCCTGGAAGCGTCACCGTGCCACCATGCGGGATCGGCACTGCACTCGGGATAACCTAAGTCGAGGTAGTCCCTGCAATAAGATGAAAAAGAAGGGTCAGACTACCCATGAAGAAAAAGGCAACGAAGGCACAATGAGCCAAAATATACCGAGGCCCAAGGAAACGCGAAGCCTCTCTTCCTCTTCAAAAGTCTTGAGGGAAGCCGCGAGAGCTTCTTCGGCGGAGATACCTGTTGAAGAATAAAGCGTCAGTCAAAGCATAATAATTAAACGAGCTGCGGAATGATATGACCGAAGTATACCTGATTGTGCGATGGTGATTAGTGCTGCTTCATCGCAACCTAGTTGCTCTGAAACAGCGATAGCTGCCTACAGATCGGTATCAGCCGGCGCCATAAATAGACCCTCATTGGTCCCGTACTCGGATAAGCCTTCGCTGTAAGGAGCATGGGGCTCCTGACCAAGTACAACGTCCATAGAGAAGAGCAATTTCTTCTTCTTCTGTGAGTGAGTGCCGGCAGCCGATAACACAAGTTTGCGCTTGGCGGGCAACTTCAGGCGGCGAGTCCCGATCTCCGCACCTACGCCAGACTCGGGAGACGCCACAGCTACCGCTTCTACAGGGGTGCGGGGTAGGGGCATATCAGGTATAACGCACAGGACCACCACTGCAGCAGCTTCTCTTAGGGGAGGACGAACGATGGTCTGTCGCTTCAAGGGAACGGCTGGATTACCAGCGGGGGCGGTACCCTTGCGATCAAGTAATAATCGCTTTTCTTCCCTAATAACGGCACCCATCGAATGTTGATACCATGCCACATATGCGTTCAAGATTCACGGAACGCAATTCGGCTCACTGATAAAGAAATTGGAGCCGATGTTCAACCGCATAAAATGGTATAATGCGTTGCGAATACCTTCTTCTGTGGCAACTGGCTCGGCTAGGAAGGCCTCAAGCGGGACACCCTGATTATAGCTTGATTGCTGGGCGAAACGGTGTGGGTTGTACCTCATGAACAATGCCGAATCATTCTGCCTAAACACGAGAAATCCCGGCCTGATTGAATATAAATGAAGAATCTCCCAAGCTTTCAAGGTAGGGGCCCCATCTTTAAAAGTATCGCGCAGAGGTTGCACTGTTTTTGCGGATTCTTTGCCGATGGTTAAAACCTTATCGGCAAAGGTCATGCCATCTCCAGTCGTACACGGACGAAGGAGCAAACCCCTAGCCTCCTGCTGTGATGGATTTAAAACGGACGCGTCAACTAGGCGCATAATCCGAGGGACGTTGTAACTATCGTAGAAACGAGGTCGTTTATGGGCACCAAAAGCGCCAAGTACGTGCAGCTCGATCCATGACGTAAAATAATGCAGCGAGAAAGTGACGGCTGTACCCCTGGCTGAGTGGTGTCCGCCGCTAAGCTGAGACCGTGGTATAGGTGTGCCAACCCAGCAATCCCGATAGCCACTTGCATTCCCGCAACCATACGATGGGCTGGGTAAAATACTGATAGCCTCATATAACGAGGGTGCATTGGAAGCACGAACCAGTTTAGCCATAAGCCAATGAACCCCAACACGAACGTCTCTTCATCGACGTCCGGACCAGTAAGCTCCGCGAAGGGAACGACAGGAGCAGCCGGAATAAAGAAACTTTTTAAATCCGCCTCCACCGTCGGTTGGTTATCCAAACCAAAACCAAACGGATCGTCAAGCTTGGAGAACAGCGCAGCTTGCTTCGATAAGGCTTCCGGACGAAGAAAGAGAGCGATGAAGTCTGCGTAGCTGACTCCATGCCCTCCAGACTTCAGAAATAGACTTTCATAGATATTCAACACCTTGATCAAGCTCGGGAATTGGTGTTGAATGGCGTTCTCCGGGATAAGACCCATTACCACTGATTTAGTGGCAAAGATGTACTCGTTTGAAGGAAGCAACTCCTCGTAGTGTTCTCCCCTAATGGGTTAGCCAGAGATCTTTGCAAACTCCTCTAAAGATATTGAGACTTCTCGATCTGACAGAAGGAAGGTGTAGGTCGGAATATTCTATTGCTCCAGAAAAGCCTTGACCCACCATGCATGGGGTGTGGAATATTGGAAGAGGAAAGCGTAAATCGCGGGATACAACCAGAGCTTCAGCAGCTGCAACTTCTTGGCCGACAAAATATAACGGACCCACTGCAAATACCCAGCTGGATGGCGAGGAGTTAGACCTATCATGTACGGCTGTCCCCAAGGGCGCGACTCTCCCTGACATATACGCCGCCCCAGAGTATCCAAAGCTGTCGGCGGCTGTACGGGTATCGCGGCCATAGAGGGTTGAAGGCAACCCTCTAAGGTCCAGTTGACCTCCTCCATGGCATAGTTCACCAGAGGTGTGTCAGCATAAGTGATCGCCGAAATGGGCTCCGAAGGTGCCGCGCAAGAAAAGCTCCGCCGGCCCCTGATGATTTGATTGTACCATATGCCCCATAAATGAAGATTCTTTTGCTCCGGGTCATGATCTTTGATCAATGCGAAGACTTCCCTGTCCACAGGCGCTTCAGGGAATCCGCTTTCCGAACGGACGAACGGGAAAGAAATGTCGAAAGACATAGTACCAGCGCGAAAAAGAACAAAAGTTAGCTGTCAATGCTACAGTTTAAGTTCTGGCACTTGGTACTTTAAATTCGTGCCACACTGCAATGTAGTGGAAAGGGACCAAGGGGGACCCACACAATCTAGATGATGGCTCACCATTAATAAAACAGTCTCATCATTTGATGAGACAGTCATTAAATGAGGAAATCCTAAAAGGATTCTCATTTAATGAGAGCCCCTTGGGCCAGGAAGTAAATCTCCCTTGAGAGCAGTGCTCTACAACAGATATGACATCTGTCATAATTAATGATGAAGGGAGTAAAATTCCCCCAAAAAATTCTAAAGTGCAATGCTCTGCGAAGAAGATGGAATAATCCATCAAAAACCCTAAAAGCAAAGCTTTACTGAGTTAAAAACTCTGATATCTTTAAGATCTGCAAGATGAACTCTAAGAGTTCTTATTTAATGGGTTAAGAAACCCTAAGAAAGATCTCTTTAGATCTATGATTTCAAGAGAGCAAAGCTCTGTTAAGAAAACTCTAAAAATTTCTTTAGATCTATGATCTGAAAAGAGCAAGGCTCTGTTAAAGGGTGAAACCCTAGATTATGAAGTAATCCCTTCAAAGATTTAATCTTTACCTAAAATTTTCAACAAGGTTCTATCTCTAAGAGAGTTCTTAAGACAGAGAGTTATGCTCTGAAGGAGAATTAATTCTCAAGAGAAAACAAGAAGATGAACAGAGGTCATCTTAAGGGCCAAAGGCCCTATTTATAGACAATGAGAGCCGTTTGAACTTCTAAGTTGATCCAATGGCGGAGATGTTGTCACCGCTGCACTCACGTGTAAGCCATGTGAGCGCAACGGTGGGGGGCATTTGTTTCCCCCAATCAGAGCAAAGTTCTGTTCAAAATTTGAAATTTGAAATGAAGCAGCGCTTCATAAAAGCGCTCGCGCTAAATGCGCCAGCGCTAAGAGTCAAAGACTCTGATGCAGCGCTCACGCGCAAAGCACGAGAGCGCTCGCGCTAGCAGCACCAGCGCTAAGAGTCAAAGACTCTGATGCTGCGCTCACGTGCAAAGCACGAGACCGCTAGCACTAAGTGCGCTACCACCAAGAGTCAAAAACTCTAATGCAGCGCTCACGTGCAAAGCACGAGAGCGCTAGCGCTGGAACTAAATGTTCCCCACCCTTGAATCAGAGATCCAACAAATATGACTAAAAGTCATCAAATTACCTCTGAAAATTAGAGCACCGTTGGATCAAAGATCCAATGGTGATTAAAAATCACCAAGATACAGAATAAGTTCTGTATGGGAAAATATTTTTCCAATATTATTAAAAAGAAGAAGATTGCCTTCTGTAAAACAGAAGCCCTTGGATCAAAGATCCAACGGTGGGAAACATCCCCAAACCAATCAGAGGAAAGATTTCCTTAACTGATTCAATAAATCAGCCCCCCTATATAAAGGACCGAAGACTTCAAGTCTTGCACAGAGGAAACCCCCCCCCCTCCACAAGCTTTGAGAAATTTCAAAGAGAAGAGCAAGCTCTCGGAAGAAGAATTTCTTCAAGGTAAATAAAACAGAGAGATAAAAGCATCTCATCCACGCCCTATAGGCGACAACATAAATTAGTCTCCGTATACAATCCACGGGCAACCAAAAACAAAACAAACATACACGACACGAAGTGACCATCTGGAGAAGGAAAAAGTGGTTACCACGATGCAGTGGCGTAATTAACTGCAGGGGCTTGCGCCTGCAGGGAAGAGTGTCCCCACAATCAAAAAACCCTCACAATGAGGGGGAATCTGACGAAGTCTGCTACATCGGCCGCATCCGTCTAAACTTCCGATACACGGTGTCATAAATCAACTTGGCATCTTTGAAGAGGTAGACGGATAAAACCAAATAGTATCTGCCCCCAAATTCAGGCAAGACGACCTACGCGGTTCCGTTTCTGTTTTCGGCGGCGAACACCTGTATGTACCAACATACGTCATCTACGCCATATCGCCTGAACCGTGAAAACTCTCTGTGTGGGACTCTAAACACTCATCAATACGCTGGTAGTAGGTTTAACCACAAGCACGTCAGTGGCACTAGCTGTACGTAACGGCTACCCAGGTATTGAGCGAAAAGAAGGCCGACGAGCAAACTCATCCGAACCCCTACCGATCATGTCCGTGACAATCTCCATACAGTCCGGTCTGTTCGTCTAAGAGTATTACATATCGTGTCTAGGGGGTGGATAAATTCAGACCCCTAATAACGCGACATTTCATGTCGGTATGAAACCCATCACCACCTGAGAAACTACTGATCCTAGATCAGTAATTCTAGACTACCTTGGCCAAGGATTTCTGGTGATGGCCACTCGTGCACAACGCGACATCAACCACCAATATCGGGAGAGACAAATCCCCGACGATCCGCTCACTGCCTCCATATGGCTCGGGACTATACCCAACTAAAACCTGTTTGCATGACTCCTATGAGCCGTGGTAGGGTAGTAATCAAAGCACAGTGGGAACTCAAACGAGACAAATGACGATCTCAGGTCGACAAACTAACATGTACTCACGTCACCTAGGAACTGCTATCTGACAATAGGTATAATACCAACTAGCATGTTCCCGGCGAGTCCGTCCAGTGTACTCATAATCCAATTAGCACCTGTATACTATCTTATGTGACTAACTGACACCAATGGCTTGTGAGACCGGCCACCGCCCCTCGTCGGGATCTCGATAAGTATACACTACTCTACTCCGGAGTATCGATGCCCAGTCTCGATACTCACACGACTAGGGACATTTAAGGATGTGCTTATAGACCACCCAGCTCCCACGTATATGATCGCCATCATAATGCTGGTAGTCAAGCAAGAATCCTATGGGCTCTATCAACATGTAATAGTGATCTGTAATGCCACCTAATGCTGTACATGATGATAAAGACAAACCAGATAGCATACTATCATCTCGAGTAAGATTGTTCTACCGGTATAGGTCCTCCTTCAATCATCACAATCGCGTGCCTGCGTTTCAATAATTAACTTAAGGGCACTGTAGCCAACAAAATGAGCTCAACTTTATTTATATTCTAAAATTTTACAAGGTATTCTGGACTCCTCAGCCTTACAAAAAATGCCCGGAGGCTTACAAGATTTGAAAAGAAAAACAAAAGCTCCGAAGAGAAGAAAGCTCAGGCTGTGGGCTCCGCCGGGATCTCGCCCTGCTCGACACCTCCCTTGAGGGCCGAAGCTTTGGTCTCTTGGACGGCTTCGCCCCCTGCGGCCACCTTGGCGCCCGCCCCCTGTGGCACATCCTCGGAAAGCGGGTACTTAGCGTGGAGTTCACCGTCGACAAACTTCGACATTGACAACTTGACAGCGTCGAGAGCTTCGTGCCAGACAATGGCCGAGGCTTCGGTGAGGTCGGCGTAGAACTGGTTCGACGCCTTGTACCTCTCCACGGACTTCACCGCTCGGACCTCGTCGAGCTTCACGGCCTCAAGCGCCACCCAGGCGTCCTTCCTGCTGACGTCCCTTGACTTCTTCATTGTGTTATAGAGGTTACCAACCTCCTCCAACTTGGCCTAGATAGCCCGGTTGGATTCACTCAGAAGTCGGTGAGATTCCTTGTACTTGGAGTTCGTCAGCTCCTTAGCGACCACCTGGGTTTCGAGGGCGGCTATCTTCTTCTCCGCCTGTTGTAGCCGAAGGCACAGATCTTCCTCCCACGAGGACGATTCACCCGCCTTCTTCATGGCCGGGGTGATCTCCTCGGATTCCATATTGACAATAAGGGCGTAGTGGTGGAGGACCTGATGAAAGCAGCAAAAGGAATTAGAAAAGTTCAAACTAAAAAAAGATACTTAAGAAAATTCTTAAATGAAAACAGATACCGACCTGAATAGCCTCCTGAGCAATGGCTGCCACCTGGGCCTTCAGGGTCCCCTGGGGAATCTTGCCCCCAGCTGCTTGCTCCATGTCGGAGAGCAGGCTGTAGGCGACGGAGAGCCCCGAGGGCACCCCGAAGCAGAAACCCCCCTCCTGCACTGGAATTCCGGTGGAGGGCGCCCGAGAGACTATTCTTTTTTGCCTTTTGAGGGGAACGACGGTGGGTTCCTCCTCCTCCTCCTCCCTCGCCCGGGGCACCGGGTCCCGTGCATGCTCCTGGCTCCCCCCTCGGCTGTCATCCGGGGCTCGGGACGCAACGGAAGGCCTGCTCGGTGGAGTTAGACTCGAGGCCGAACTCGAACCGGGTTGGGATGAACTTCCACCCCCGGTTTTCTTCTGGGCCTTCGCGGCCACGGCAGCTAAGAACTTGGATCGGTCCATTCTCTCTGCAAAAAGGAGAATACATAAAATAGAGTTAGTGATGTTGAATAGGGAAAAAGAAAATTCATCAAAGTCTAAATAGATCGTCTACTGCCCTAGCATACCCAGAAAGTGCTCGGGGCTGAGCCCAGCCCAGCTCAGAGCCTGCTCAGAAAGCAGGACGTCGGCTTGCTGGATCGGCTCCCACATAGACACCACCCTCGCCTCGGGTGAGGATGACGATTTCACCCTCGGGCAGTCAGCCCTGTGCCACTGTATAGGCACAGGCCAATCCTCGCCCTCGGGTGGTCCGACGAATACGAACTTCTCCTTGCATTCATGGATGGAAGAAGGGACGACTACCACACCCGACCCGGCCACCCTGCCCTTACGTTTTTTGAAGGAAAAATACACCCAGCTCAGCTCATCATTGCTGGTGTCAGAATGATTCTTATAACAAAGGAAGGAAATGAAGAGGGTCAAACTGAAGGGGATGTTTTCAAGTTTCAACCGGACCAGAACCCGAGGTGGATTCTCCACGGGTTCGGCGCTAGCTGGCCCAGGGCAAGATGGATGCAACAGAGCACCCCACATACCTCGGTTGAGAAGGGCAGACGCATTCCGGCCCGGAATGCTTCCAAATACAGGGCAATCTTCTTGCCCTACACCTGGTCTGCCCGCTCACCCTCTCTAGCTAAACGAAGCGAATAGTTGGAGGGAATATGGAATCGAGCCCAAATCTCGGTAAGCTCGTCTATATTCCTCAAGACGGAGGACGCATCGTAGGCATTCCTAATGCGCACCTTAGGGGCCCTTGTCGTCGCCCGTCGACGAATGACACGGGCAGCCCTGGCTCTAGGGCGAGCCCGACACAGATAATGCAGCAGAAGAACCCTCTCGGCTATCTGAAGCCGGAGGGGAGGAAGACCCACCGGACTCGGCTCCAACAACTGGATCCTCATCGTCCGACTCTACCCTAACTACCTCTAAAAACTCCTTAGATGAAGACATCTAACCTGATTCAAGGGAAGGGGCTCGCCAAGGAAAAATCACGGGTGATCCGATCTAAAGGAAAGGAGCGCTGGGAAATCTTTGACAACGAGAGTGAATTATGGTAGAAGTGTTGGCCCTGGAGGGATCCCCTCCTATTTATACACTCCAAAGAAAGCATCCGACAGCCCAGATCGATTCCCGCCAAAACGAAACGTCACGCCCGCCAGCCGACAGAGCTCTGCGTGGCGATCGGCCATTGGAGGACGTCCCTTCGGTTGCAGGTGACAGCGACAACCTATCGCGTCCGCCAACCGACATCCGACACGTGGTCCGTATCCTAACTAGCGACCGACTGAAACGGCGCCCCCTCTTTAAAGTACGATCATTTCATTTGATCCGCTGATACCATCAGGGATACGCACGAAGATTCAAGCGGATGACGAGGCGACACGTGGGCCTAAAAGATCGAAATGACGCGACCACCAAACGCCGTGCCATTCCCAGGCGTTCCGCATTATGATTCTTAGCGCCAAATTGAACAGAAAAAACCGAGCAGACCACTCTCGCCCCGACCCTTGGATAGGTCGGAACGAGAGTGGAGGGCTAATGATGATGCACACGAGTGGTATCTCCTCAAGATTACGACACGTGGCAGATGACGTGTCCTGAAGGCTACGGGGGTAGAATAAATGAGTCGCACTATGAGGATTCCTCAGGACTTCGTCTCGAGGAACGTGTCCGACCTTCTAGGGGCCTCCCTAAATACATTCCACCTTCACCCAGGAAACTACCAACAGCTCATCTCCGAGCTATCTTAGACTCCCAGCTCGTCTCTAAGCCGTCTGGCGTGCCGAGCTTCCTCGGCCTACTGGCTCGTCTCCGAGCCTCCGACGTGCCGGGCTTCCTCGGCCTCCCCCGACCCACCAGGAGTGCAAATCCTATGCGCCCCGCAACGGCTCCGCGTATATCGCCAGGACGAGATATCCGCCACCCCACGTCCCGCGTCCCACGTTGGCGCATCCCCCCATTAATGAGTGTATCCCGTCATTAATGGAAGGATCCCATCATTCACGCAGGCGTAACGTCAGGGGCAAAACTGACGGCGAAGATCCTGCACCTACTCGCTCCATACGACCATTATAAAATCCCATACGACCCAGGTAACTCAAATTATCTCAATACGCCGCTACTCTGCTCCTATTTCTCGGCTCTAACTTGATCGTCGGAGGGTCCTACGGTGGTCACCCACCCCGGACTTCTTTACAGGTAGCTCGGCGTCCAACACCAACCCATTAAGATCCACACCTAACAACTCCAAAACCAAATCTCAGCCGTCCAAGATCACCATCGCAGAATCGATGGAGGACAGCATCTGAAGGAGATCCAAAGCCCCATCAACACCCTAAGCTCAGTTGGATTGAGATAATTTAAAAGTTAGGCATTCTGACCATTTCATTGATCTTTTGATTAAAAAATATTATATATATATAACGGTAAAGACAGATGTCTCCAATTTTGAAATTGATTTAAAGATATGACTATCTAATTTGCAAGAGAAATCCATTAAAAAAATATAAAAAATCAAATCTCAATTTGTAATCGCAACTAACCCCATATATATCTTCCAATATCCAACTTCACAGTTTTCTCTCATTAACTAAATCCATACGAATATTTTTTTAAATTAATTATACTTAATATGTAACGTGCATCGCACGTGCGAAATACTAGTATATATAGAGGAAACAAAAAGAATCAGATTTTTCATCTCTCTTCTTTTACCCCAGATCTATACGCTGATAATAGAGCTCTCATACTACTGTCATTGAGAATCACATAGATACTTTTTGAGTTTGAATTTGTTCATTTGGAATATGGGCTTTTCTATTTTCTGCTTATTTTTTTGTTTTATTCTTTATTTTATTTCATTTCAATTTTCTTTCCCTTTCTTTTCTTTTTATTCCCTTCCATCTGATGGAGACCAGGATCTCCTTCGGATATTGTCCTCCGTCGATCTGTTGCGAGCGCTGATGAGGGTTGAGATTGACATTGATGCTTGTCTTCTTGAGCGTATGGGTCTCAATGGGTTGATTTTAGGGTGAAGCCAAGCTACCTGCAAAGAAGTCTTGGGGTGGTTGTACCACCGTGGACCCTCCGACAATCAAGTTAGCCGAGGAATTTTGGCAGAGTAGCGGCTTGTTAGCTTCAAATTGACTTACCTGAGTCATCTAAGAGAAGGGTTTTTATAGTGGTCGCTTGGAGCGAGCTGGCGCGAGATCTTCGCCGTCGGTTACGCCCCTAACGTTATGCCTGAGTGAATGATGGGATCCTTCCATTAATGACGAGATACGCTCGTTAATGGGGGTATACAACGGCGTGGAATGCGGTTCGTTGGGTGGTGGATATCTCGCTTCTGGCGAGATACGCAGAGCCGTGGCGGAGGCGCTTTGGGCTCTGTGTCCTTAGTTGCTCGGTAGAACCGGTGAGGCTTAGCTCGGCGGGAGTCTCCGAGGGGAGTGGGAGGCCGAGGAAGCTCGGTTCTGTGATAGCTCGAAGGCGAGCTGGGAGGGCTGAGGAAGCTCAGCGTGTAGGAGGGCTCGGAGGCGAGCCGATGGTTGTTTGAAAGGCGAGCATAGGAGTGTTCTGGGAGGCCATCGAAGGTCGGGTCAATCCTCAGGGCAAAGGCCCGGGGAATGCCTTCAATGTATCGTGCTTGCTCCTGTCCCGCAAGCCCTGGGACACACTATCTACCACGTGTCATGATCTGGGGAATTCCCACTGATGAATATCATCATTAGCCCCACACTCTCATCCCGACCTATTTATGGGTCGGGTCAAGAGTGGTCTGATCAGTTTTCTGGGCGCAGACTGTTGCCTAAAATATATCGGCGCGGATCTCCGGAGCGACTCGGTGAAGGGCAGTTGCGTCGTTTGGATTTACGAGCCCGCGTAGCGTATCTCGGGCGCTTGGATCTCTGAGCGTATCTCTAGTGACGTCAGCGGATCATGGGAGAGGATCATGCTTTAAAGAGGGGGCACCGATTCGCTTGTATCCGTTGAGGTGCAGGCGACGCGTCGGCAGCAGGTTGACGGACGCAACAGGCTGTCACTATCACCTACGATCGAAGGGTCGTCCCCAATGGCCGCTCGACACGTGGAGACTTGACGGCCGGCGAGCGCGAATCTTCGTTTTGGTAGGAATTGATGTGAACCATTGGATGCCTTTCCTGGAGGGTATAAATAGGAGGGGACCCTCCATGGGGCCAGCACTTCCTTCATAATTTCCCTTCGTTGCCGAAGATTGCCCAACGCTCCTACTTTTTAGATCGGATCACCCGTGCCTTCTCCTTGGCCTTCCCTTTCTTTTGAATCAGGTTAAATGTCTCCATCTGAAGAGTCTGTAGAGGTAGTTAGGGTAGAGTCGGGCGATGACGTTTCAGTTGTTGGAGCCGAGTTCGGAGGATCTCTCTCTTCTTCGGCTTCAAATAGCTAAGAGGGTTCGTTTTCTTCTTCGTCCTCTGTGTCTGAGTCGCGTCTGAGAGTCAGGGCCACCCATGTCGCTCGTCGCCAGGCGATGGCAAGGGTCCCTAAGGTGCACATCGGGAATGCCCGTGATGTGCCCTCCATCCTGAGGGATGTGGACGAGCTTGCCGAGATTCGGGCTCGCTTCCATATCCACTCCAACTATTCGCTCCGTTTAGCATGGGAGGGAGAACGGGCGGATCAGGTGCAGGGCAATGAGATTGCTCTGTACTTAGAAGCTTTCCGGGCAGGAATGCGTCCGCCCTTCTCAACCAAAGTATGCGGAGTGCTTCGTTGCTTCCAACTTGCCCCGGGCAAGCTAGCGCCGAACTCGTGGAGACTCCTCCTCGGGTCCCTGGTCCAGTTGAAACTTTAAAATATCCCTTTCAGTTTGACCCTCCTAGTCTCCTTCCTTTGTTATAAGAATTATCCTGGAACCAGCAAGTATGAGCCGAGCTGGGTGTATTTTTCTTTCAAAAAACGCAAGGGTGGGGTGGCCGGGTCGGGGGTAGTAGTCGTCCCTTCCTCCATTCACGACTGGAAGGAGAAGTATATACTCGTCGAGCCACCCGAGGGTGAGAATTTGCTTGTGCCTACACAGTGGCACAGGGCTAACTACCCAAGGGTGAGGCAGTCGTCCTCACCCGAGGCGAGGACGATATCCATATGGGAGCCGATCCAGCGGGCCGACGTTCTGCTTTCTGAGCATGCCTTGAGCTGGGCTGGGCTCAGTCATGTGTACTTTCTGGGTAAGTTAGGGTCGTCTTAGACGATCTATTTAGACTTTGATGAATTTTCTTTGCCCTTTTCAATGTCACTAATTCTCTTTGTGTATTCTCCTTTCTACAGAGCAAATGGACCGATCAAAATTCTTAGCCGCCATAGCCGCGAAGGCAGGAAAGAAAACCGGTGGCGCTAGCTCGTTCCGACCTGGTTCGAGCTCGGCCCCGAAGCCAACTGCACCGGCGAAGACTTCCACTATGCCCTGAGCCCCGGAAGTCAGCCGTAGGGAGAGCCTGAAGCACGCTCGGGAACTGAAGCCCCGGGTGTGGGGGAAGGAGGATGAAGCCAGCCTCACCG
The DNA here is from genome assembly GCA_030015575.1 of Agapanthus africanus. Lineage (NCBI taxonomy): Eukaryota > Viridiplantae > Streptophyta > Magnoliopsida > Asparagales > Amaryllidaceae > Agapanthus > Agapanthus africanus. Next base: position 139,231,070 of record CM057346.1, on the reverse strand, counting down.
AGGTCCCCCTCAAGAGGCACAAAAGGACGGTCTCTCACTCTCCATCCTCCGGGATCCCGTGCAAGAGGAGGACGTCTGTTTTTAGGTGCCATCGGGGCTTTCCATTGCCGATAGCCTGCTTTCGGACATAGAACGATCGGCTGGATGCAAAATTCCTCGGGGAACCCTAAAAGCCCAAGTGGCCGCTATAGCTCAGGAGGCGGTCCAGGTCGGTATATGTTTTCCTTTAAGGATTTTGTCAAGTATTTTTCCTCGAATCGAACATTTTTAACTCGCTTTTGCTATTTTCCTCAGGTCCTCCAACACTGCGCCCTCATCGTCAACATAGAGTCCGAGGAGATTGCTCCGGCCATGAGGAAGGCGGGGGAATCGTCCTCACGGGAGGAGGATCTGTGCATGGAAGCACAACAGTCAAGGAAGAGGATAACCCTCCTCGAAACCCGGGTGGCCGCTGAGGAGTTGACGAACTCCAAGTGTAAAGAGTCCATCCGACTTCTGAGTGATTCCAACAAGGCCATCCAGGCTAAGTTGGAGGAGGCTAAGGTGCTTAACGTCACGATGAAGAAGTCACGGGATGCCTGCAAGAGGGACACCCAAACGGCGCTTGAAGCGGTGAAACTTGCCGATCTCCAGGCAAAGAAGTGCGTGGAGAGGTATAAGGCATCAAACCAGTTTTACACAGACCTCGCCGACACCTCGGCCGTCGTCTGGCACCAGGCCCTTGTAAGTGCACGGCGGCGCCCCGGCCGTCTGAACGAGGCCAAAATGCGGAAACGATTCTTTTACAAAACTTGTAAACCGGCACCACCGCGCACTAAAATCCCGGATCGGGCCATTAACCTACTCCTAGCTAACAAGAGAAGGGGTAGAGAGAGATACCAAGCGATCCGTGTCCTTCGGTCTTCTCGTCGTCGTCCCGATCTCCCCACGGAATCTCCGGTCTTCATCTCCTCGTCGGAAGGGCACCATATCGCCAGGTTCTTTTATGGGCTCCCATCTCTAGACCGAGGCAACTCGGCCACGAAGTTGGCGAGTCTACGTGTCCAAGAATGCTGTAGGATAATGTAGGACTATATGTCTCAAGGGGTTCTAAGAAGTTGCCATGGTTTTTGTGGAGAAGGAGATGCAATCTTTTTGGATGAACTAAAGGGATTTTGCAAAGTAAAAAGGATCAAAATCCCACACCACAATATTTTTTTTACAGCCCCCTTCAAGCTTGGCCGGCCTCATATGATGGAGAGAGGGGGGAGGTCCAAAATAATGCAAGAGAAAATGATGAGTGATGATGAGAAAATAACCATCACCCCAAAGTCAAATCAACTCCCATCACCAACAACCAAGTAATGATGAGCAAAGAAGGTCGAAGTCAATCAAGAACCATCATGATACTACTACTTGCAAATAACACCTTCCACTAATCAAATTTGCATGCTTGCAAATAAGCCCTCCTGCACCAATTTTCAGCCAAGGAAAGAAACAAAGGAAAATGGCCGAAACGGAATGCAAACTGGCAACTTCAGAAAACTGATCCCGTAATAAATTACAGGAAAACCCCGCGACTGTATATACATACCCGCATTTGTATTTCGACCGAATACAAATGCAATGAGACAAAATCTACACTGTACAATACTATGATCCGGTTTAAACCAAAGCCCGCTAGTATTATCCGTCCGATCATGATCCGTGCAATACCGCACGTATATGATCGAACCCTGCCATATCTCCATACGACCTCTACAGCGTTTCGCCCGAAACTTGAGAAACGGTCTGTGGGGGACTCTAAAGACTCGTCAACACTTTGGCTATGGATTTAACCACTAGCACGTCAGAGGTATTAGCCATACGTAACTGACTACCAGGTATTGACCAAAAGAGACGTCGATGAGCGAACTCATCCTGACACCCTACTGAGCCTGTCAGTGACAATATCCGTACAGTCCGGTCCGTTCGTCTATGAGTATCGCATGGCGGGCCTAGGGGGTTGGTAAAAGTCAGACCCCCAAAAGCGGTACAAATCGTGTCGGAGTGTAGCCCAGAACACCCTGAGATACTACTGGAATACCTACCAGTAAATCTTCTGTCTTGGCCAAGGACTTCGTGTAATGGCACTCCTAAACACAGCGCGACCTCATCCCTAATACCGGGAGATACGAACCCCTGAAGATCCGCTCACTGCCTCCATGTGGCTCGGGAATGTACCCAACTAAAACCTGTTTGCATAACTCCTTTGAGCGTGGTAGGGTAGTAATCAAAGTACAGTGGGAACTCACACGAGACAAATGACGATCTCAGGTCGATGAACTAACCTGTACACATGTCACCAGGGAACTGCTTTCTGACGTCTAGTATAAGACCAACTAGCATGTTCCCGGCGAGTCCTGTCCGGTGTACTCATAACCCAATAAGCACCTGTATACATCTTAGGTGAACCAACTGACACCAGTGGCTTGTGAGACCGGCCACCGCCCTTCGTCGGGGTCTCGACTGTATACACTAGTCTACTCTGGAGTATCGATGCCCTGTCTCGAAAACTCCCACGACTAGGGACCTTTTAAGGATGTGCTTATAGACCCCAGCTCCCACGTATATGATCGCCATCATACTGTTGGCCGTCAAGCAAGAATTCTAAGGGCTCTATCAATGTGCAATAGTGACTTGTAAGGTCACCTAAAGCAGTACACGATGATAAAGATAAACCAGATAGCATACTATCATCTTGAGTAAGACTGTCCTACCGGCATAGGTCCTCTCTCAATCATTGCAATCACGTACCTGCGATCCAATAATTGACTCTGAGGGCACTATCTCCAACAATCTCCCAGTTGCACTCAAGGCTAATTATTGCGATATCGCATACTCACAGCCTGTGTGATACCGAACTCCCAACTCCTCTACTAATCAGTCTCACAAAAGCCGTTTGCGAAACTAATGCGTTCGAGGAATAGCCTCAGTGAGTGGATCCGCTCTAATGTTTCTTTCTATGTCTCTCTTTATCTCAAGTTCGCGGAGAAATCCATCTCCCGAAATGAGCAATACCTGTCTTAGAATATGTCTGGATATCTGATGGGACCTAGTTCATAAATGAACTCCAAATCCAAACTTCTTAGACTGTATCATCAACTGAACTTAATCAGTATCCTGCGCCATGCCTCCCTCAGTATCCGCTTGGACCACCTGTCCAAAATACTGTCCCTCGTCAGAGGGAAAACTATGACTCTGACAGTCTCTCTGTCATCTAGGTCACCTTGAAAGCCTGGAATGATAACTGTCTCCCGAATGAGGCTGTCGTTATCATATCCCTAGAACATCCACTTATGTTCTAAAACTGCTTCCGATCGTTTCTCCAGGATAGGATCAATATCAACTTATTGCAGTTCGTGCAAAAACAATATCTGGTGTGGTACTTGACATCTCATGATTGACTCAATTGCCTAAGCAAGTGATCTGCCAATCATGCAAATCCCTCTCCCCTTTAGTCAGTAAGACACCTTTAGAGAGGGTGACTCCATCACCTGTAGGTACACTACCGTGCCTGGAGTCGTCCATTCTAAATACCTTTAGAATGCTGTCTAAGTACCCTGATTGGGACACTTCCCAAATCTAGATCTAAAACCATAGATCTAGTAACCAGAATGTCTGATATAATATCCAAGTCCCTTTGTGGAGAAACCACTGTGTGAGAACCAACGTATAACCGACCGTAGTAAAGGAATTTCACTTCCTACTCTGTGTATGTCATCCAAATACCAGGACATCACACGCTACTACCTTCTTAACAGATCCATCCCCTATTCTGATGAAGTCAAACCTATGACTGTCACGTCAGAAATAGATGATCTATCTCCGCTATATCTGCTTTAGTCTATAAATAGACATAAGCCACTTGTCCACTATGCTTCCGCTGCTCCCACTGACTATGACAACCCTCTGGCAGAGTCATATAGACGTACACTTCTAAAGCTAGTTTAGAACGACCTATACTCATCCTCCTGCCGGGTCTCACAGTCTGGAACAACAGCAATGGCAAGTCTGGGTAAACAAGAACCTCCCTTTCACCGTCTTTGAGCATACCGAAGTACCTCTCGAGTGCCCGAGGTTACCCACCATATCTGCGGAGTGGCCAATGGAATGTCAAACCAGATTGAATTTTTAGGTTCTTATCAAATCTTCAGTAATCGTTTGCGGTTCTGGAATCACTTCCAGTTCTACCATACTCCCACTACTGTTTTCTGAAAAAATCCATTTCTTTTAAAACTGTGGCGAGTCAAGAACAATATCACTATTGATCTTCCAGATGGTAGAAAGTCAACCCTCGTCATAGCCCGGGTCAACCCACAAACAGCCATTACAGAAACGTGCCTTGAGTTATCCGGAGTCTGGTTTTAAGCATAAGCCGGACAACTCCCCGTACCTTAACAGTGTCAAGATATGAAATGTTCTATATCCATTACAGAAACAGAGGCACTGATTTAATTGGAACCAGATTCAAATCATGCAGCTGTCTCCAGTGCATGTCAACTAAATGGAAGTTGGCTGATCAGCGTTACTCAACTTAGGAATGCTTCCAATTATGAGTAACCTGAAAGAGAAGCAAGTTCTCTTAATCATTGCTATTGACTGAATACCATACATAAGTATCTACATCTTCGATCACCTTGAAGAATCTCGATACTTGCAATACTTGGTTCTCTACTTTACTCTTATACCTATAACTTCTCAAAACTCAGACCTTGTATTTCTACGAAACACTTGTCAAAAACTAAAGAAGTCATAAGTAAACCGAGTATAGTACGAGAACCAACCCCTCTGTCCTAATGGACACTGGACAAAATACAATACTCTGTATAAGTCCCTTGAGTCTAATAACTCATTCGCTGTGTGTCATAGGTTGAAAACTGTACTTATGGTTAAGAAGAATTACACCGCTGTTTAATGCTCCTTACCTAACCATCCACTGATATAGGTAAATGTCATAGACATAATTTCAAAAAGTATATCTCACTCTATAAAAATAGACGTACAGATATATCAATTTGAGATTGGTGCATTACAACGGATATTCAAAACCAAATATTTGCCGTCCGGCAAACAACCGAGGCGATTTCCTCAAATATCACCAATTACAACGAATCCCGATATAATGAGGATAATCACCTAATTCCCAATAACTTACTCCCACTCATCATCTGTAAAACCATACAGATGTGAGAATCAAACTTGGTAACTACATACCCTGGAGCAAGTGTCTAATTGGGAAATCAGTTTTCCTTTAACAGTACACAGTGAAACTGAAACATTGAAATGTTTCGTAGGGTTATCCTGGTATTCCGAGTAATGCCTCTTCCATTATCAGGATTCACAACTGTAACCATATATCTCTATGCCATCTTTCCACATCTCTTCATATGTCTTTAGTCATTACCTTCTGTACACCCTCTTAGGCTAAATGGTTTTCTTCCTTCTCTACCTTTCGGCACCAGCCTATGGTTTGGAAGAAGACTATCCAATAAGCATAATGGGTGTACTGTCCTAATCCTAAGAGCACTCGCAATGCGAGAGAAGGTGAAGATAAAAGACAACCGAATAAACCTTATTCATATTTCTCCTGAACCAGAATCCATCCCCGAACTGGAACAAGTTCCTTTCGAGTTCGTATATAACCATACGATGGAGTATCCAATAAACTGTGGATCTTCGTAGTGATACGGAGTGTTCTGGAGAAATACAAAGGTGAAGTGGGAAGTGGTAATGAAATACTTGGTTTGGTCATGAATAGCAGTCGCAATTTACTTTGCCCTCCTTCTAATCCTTTTATTTGTCTTAACTTATTACCTTCTGTACATCACACTTAGGCTAATCGGCTTTCTTCATTCCCTACCGTTCGGCACCAGCCTAAGGTTTGGAAGAAGACTATCCAATAGGCGTAACGGGTGTACTATCCCCTAATCTAAGGAGCACTCGAAACCTGAGAGAAGGTAAAAGGAAAAGATAACTGAATAGTCCTATTCGTTTTCTCCAGAACCGGAAACCATCCTCGAATAAATTCCTTCGAGTTCGTATATAACCATACGATGGTTTTATCCAATGGAAGTGGGCGTTCGTAGTAATACAGGGTGTCCTGGAGAAAAGGGTAAAAGTAGGAGTGGCAATGAGGTTTGCAACTCTGACAATCCAAAAGCCAGTGTTTAAGAAGGTTCGGTCAACTTGGTCACTGAGTCATAGTCTAGGTCGGGTCATGGTTGCTTCCAAAGAGAGAGAGAAAAGAAACACTCAGCGTGCACTCTAACCTAGATCAGAATGGTTACCAATTTATCTAATCAGGAAACCTCCCACTGTAACGTCAAATTCTCCTCTAAACCTGAAAAGAGAATTAGTCGGGATCACCCGAGGAGTAAACCAACTCATCAGTGGGAATCGGGATCCAACTATCATCGCATGATAACGTGACGGAATCCGCTCACGTTATCACACTCCAGAAGGTATGCGCAGATCTGGCAAGTTTCAGTTTCTTTAGAAACTCCCGATGTGATTTTTGCCCCATGCTCTTATGACCTTGGCGAAGGTCAACAAATCATAAGTCACATGTCAAGTTCTACCCGTCATTGTCCAGGTTAATTTGAACCCACCCGTACATACCCTTGACGTAGGCCAAAATAGTAGTACGACTGTCCCAAACTAACGCATCTATCTATGCAACAGATAAATATCCGGTAGCTACCAATCACTATGCCTTGGCGTAGGTCAAAATACATAGCTTGAATACTACTGAACATTTAACTAAAATGACGGAGGGCTACGAATGGTTTTTGGCGAAAAACCTTTAACGTAATGAACTTGATATCGTTGAAGGAACTGGATAGCTTTTATAAAAATATAGTGGCGAAAACCTTTGCTAAAGAGGTCACTCCCGGTGAAGGGATCTCGGCTCTTTCCCTGTAGAATGAGGTGCAGGATATTCCAACTGAATACCACGATGCAAAGCAAAAGTAAACGACTACAGTGAAGTTATTGCCCTGACGCAAACTTCTATCCAAGGGGTCACTCCCGGTGAAGGGATCTCGGCCCTTGCCTCGTCGACTGAGGTGCTGGATATTCATAACCGAATACCACTGTGCAAAACAAAAGAGAACGTCCTTGCAATAAAAGCTTTTTGAAAAATGTTCCAACAACAACAGAATAGGTTTGTTTAGCTTGCATTGATCCGAATCAATGCAGTCCCATCAATTGATCACACCAATAAAGAACGAAAATAATGATGTACGTATATGCCACCCGCATTCGCCACTGGGTCCCGTCATTACCCGTTAGGTTAGTTAACTAACGACAGAGTGGGGACTGGACTAGCGCGGATGCAAAACATATACAACATCTACTAGTATATATACCAATATATAATATTCGCTCAAGGCGTGATAAAATACAACATCACAGAAATGTAATAAGCATCACAGAACAATACAGATATCTGGGATCCCCGGGTTTCATAGAGCCGCTACTGAAACCCGGCGTTCCCCTGGTCGTGTGGATAGCCTATGCAATGAAATCCTAGACCCCTACGGGCGCGGCAAGTTACCCGCCAAAATCTGAAGCGAGGCAGCCCCCTTCAGCAACGTGAATGGACCACCCAGCACTTCACGGAATCCGGTAACTTGGGCACCCCTCCTGGGTCAACCTGTACCCCCTACGAGTGCGGCGAATAGCCCGCCAATTCTAGAGTAAAGCCCCCTCCGTCTCAATGCCATGAGATGCGGGCCCGTTGCCCTCTAGAACCCGGCTATCCGTGCACCCCACCTTGGGGTAATCCTAGTACAAAAAGTAAAATATACATACAATGAGTACATCGACCTCAGCCCGGTCGTGCCCCAAAAGAATAATATACAAACAGGCAGTAACGGCAGTCCACATATCGGACGCTCGCCCCGCAATATCAAAAGTACATATACAACCAAACTGTACTACCATTGCATCCAGGCTATCCACCACGACAATCCGCAACATCACAGCACAACACAGAACATCAACGTGAATGTCACGTTCGCAAATCTGTCTAAAAGGGCTATAGCAGTTAGACAGGATTTACCGATCAAGTGACATTCACGGTCGCAGATATAATGTAAATATTGTGAACTAACATGTTTAAAATTTTCGATCGACTGAATTTTCCGAAGTGGGCCCCAAGCACTACTGTAGCACTCAAAAAAATCTGGGCCCAAACAGAATATACCAAAACCCCCATTTTCAACACAGAGAGCCACTGTAGAAATTTGGTACTGTGTTCACACTTTCTTGCGGCGGAACCGCGGCCAGAACATGGGTTAGGCCGCGGTTCCGCAGTCATACTGTAGGATTACTGTACCTAATTTTTACAGAAAGCTTAAAAACACCTGCTCGAATTTATGCAATGCTCCAAATAATTTTTCGAGCCAAAAAAAATTCGACAGAGAACTGAACCAGAAAATGCGGGTTTTTGGAAAATCCGTTCGATCGAACTTGTAAACACGTTAGAGCAAGCTAGACGAGGTTAATGGCGTGGCTTTGATACCAGTGTAAGTGCACGGCGGCGCCCCGGCCGTCTGAACGAAGTCAAAATGCGGAAACGATTCTTTTACGAAACTTGTAAACCGGCACCACCGCGCACTAAAATCCCGGATCGGGCCATTAACCTACTCCTAACTAACAAGAGAAGGGGTAGAGAGATATACCAAGCGATCCGTGTCCTTCGGTCTTCTCGTCGTCGTCCCGATCTCCCCGCGGAATCTCCGGTCTTCATCTCCTCGTCGGAAGGGCACCACATCGCCGGGTTCTTTTATGGGCTCCCACCTCTAGACCGAGGCAACTCGGCCACGAAGTTGGCTAGTCGACGTGTCCAAGAATGCTGTAGGATAGTGTAGGACTATATGTCTCAAGGGGTTCTAAGAAGTTGCCATGGTTTTTGTGGAGAAGGAGATGCAATCTTTTTGGATGAACAAAAGGGATTTTGCAAAGCAAAAAGGATCAAAATCCCATACCACAATATTTTTTTACAGCCCCCTTCAAGCTTGGCCGGCCTCATATGATGGAGAGAGGGGGGAGGTCCAAAATAATGCAAGAGAAAATGATGAGTGATGATGAGAAAATAACCATCACCCCAAAGTCAAATCAACTCCCATCACCAACAACCAAGTAATGATGAGCAAAGAAGGTCGAAGTCAATCAAGAACCATCATGATACTACTACTTGCAAATAACACCCTCCACTAATCAAATTTGCATGCTTGCAAATAAGCCATCCTCCACCAATTTTCAGCCAAGGAAAGAAACAAAGGAAAATGGCCGAAACGGAATGCAAACTGGCAACTTCAGAAAACTGATCCCGTAATAAATTACAGGAAAACCCCGCGACTGTATATACATACCCGCATTTGTCTTCCGACCGAATACAAATGCAATGAGACAAAATCTACACTGTACAATACTAGGATCCGGTTTAAACCAAAGCCCGCTAGTATTATCCGTCCGATCATGATCCGTACAATACCGCACATATATGATCGAACCCTGCCATATCTCCATACGGCCTCTATAACGTTTCGCCCGAAACTTGAGAAACGGTCTGTGGGGGACTCTAAAGACTCGTCAACACTTTGGCTGTGGATTTAACCACTAGCACGTCAGAGGTATTAGCCATACGTAACGGGCTACCAGGTATTGACCAAAAGGGACGTCGATGAGCGAACTCATCCTGACACCCTACTGAGCCTGTCAGTGACAATATCCGTACAGTCCGGTCCGTTCGTCTATGAGCATCGTATGGCGGGCCTAGGGGGTTGGTAAAAGTCAGACCCCCAAAAGCGGTACAAGTCGTGTCGGAGTGTAGCCCAGAACACCCTGAGATAATACTGGAATACCTACCAGTAAATCTCCTGCCATGTCCAAGGACTTCGTGTAATGGCTCTCCTAGACACAGCGCGACCTCACCCCCAATACCGGGAGAGACGAACCCCTGAAGATCCGCTCACTGCCTCCATGTGGCTCGGGACTGTACCCAACTAAAACCTGTTTGCACAACTCCTTTGAGCGTGGTAGGGTAGTAATCAAAGTACAGTGGGAACTCACACGAGACAAATGACGATCTCAGGTCGATGAACTAACCTGTACACATGTCACCAGGGAACTGCTATCTGACGTCTGTTATAAGAACAACTAGCATGTTCCCGGCGAGTCCTGTCCGGTATACTCACAACCCAATGAGCACCTGTATACATCTTAGGTGAACCAACTGACACCAGTGGCTTGTGAGACCGGCCACCGCCCCTCGTCGGGGTCTCGACTGTATACACTAGTCTACTTTGGAGTATCGATGCTCTATCTCGAAAACTCCCACGACTAGGGACCTTTTAAGGATGTGCTTATAGACCCCAGCTCCCACGTATATGATCGCCTTCATACTGCTGGCCGTCAAGCAAGAATCCTAAGGGCTCTATCAATGTGCAATAGTGACTTGTAAGGTCACCTAAAGTTGTACACGATGATAAAGATAAACCAGATAGCATACTATCATCTTGAGTAAGACTGTCCTACCGGCATAGGTCCTCTCTCAATCATTGCAATCACGTGCCTGCGATCCAATAATTGACTCTGAGGGCACTATCTCCAACAGCCCTCGACACTGTCAAGGCGTTGATGCCAGGGTTTGCTGACAACGAGCTTCGGCTCCAGTACCATCTTCTCTAGGATGCGTCGTAAGAGGAGACTGCTGGGAGCACCGCTGGGGGAGAGGCTACCGGGAGCGCCGCCAGGGGAAAGGCTACCGGTGGAAGCACCGACCCAGAGGACGCCATTTCGGTCCCCGAAGCTTGTTTCGAGCAGGTCAAGATCCTCCCCAGTCCCGAGGCCTGAGCTTTCCTCCCTTTTTCCCTTTACTCTTTTTCAAAATTTGCAAGCCTCCAGGCACCTTTTGTAAGGCTGAGGAGCCCAGAATACCTTGTAAAGGATTTCAGAATCATAAATAAAACTGGGTTTATTTTCCTCTGCATGGCAATGTGTATCTTGCATGAGTACTTGAGCTTGTCGGTCTTTTCCTCGATGCGAATGTTAGGCCATAGGTCAATGACCGGCCTTTTAGACGACGATCGCGCGTCGAGTGTAAGTCAATTAACCACCGACTGCAGGAAGGTCGGTGTCCTTCCAGCCCCTGGAGTCGAGGTGGTGATCGTTCACTTAGAATACATCAGAAGATCCCTCATTGTAAGAAGGTCGGTATATGCCCATTCCTTAGAGCCGGACCGACGACCATGTCTTTTAGCGTGAGTTGAATAATAGCCAAGTTAGGATTGGTCGGTGCTGACCGATGAGGGCTCTGGATCCTTAGTGTAGGTGGGTAGGAGCTACCCGCTGAGGATTGGCCAAGCAGGGAAGCTACTCGGTGGCCTCTTGGTGGGGGATTTCTATCCCTGGCGTGGATCGGTAGGAGCTACCCGCCAGGGATTGACCGAGCAGGGAATCTGCTCGGTGACCTCTTGGTGGAGGATTTCGATCCTTGGCGTGGATTGGTAGGAGCTACCCGCCAGGGATTGACCGAGCAGGGAAGCTGCTCGGTGGCCTCTTGGTGAAGGCTTTCAATCCTTGGCATGGATGGGTAGGAGCTACCCGCCATGGATGGACCGAGCAGGGAAGCTACTCGGTGGCCTCTTGGTGATGGCTTTCGATCCTTGGAGTGGATGGATAGGAGCTACCGGCCAGGGATGGACCGAGCAAGGAAGTTGCTCGATGGCCTCTTGGTGATGGCTTTCGATCCTTGGCGTGAATGGGTAGGAGCTACCCGCCAGGAATGGACCGAGCAGGGAAGCTGCTCGGTGGCCTCTTGGTGAAGACTTTGATCCTTGGCATGGATGGTAGGAGCTACCCGCCAGGGATTGACCGAGCAGGGAAGCTACTCGGTGGCCTCTTGGTGAGGGCTTTCGATCCTTGGCATGGGTGGGTAGGAGCTACCCACCAGGGATTGACCGAGTAGGGAAGCTACTCGGTGGCCTTTTAGTGAGGGCTTTCGATCCTTGGCATGGGTGGGTAGGAACTACCCGCCAGGGATTGAGTAAGCATGGAAGCTGCTCGGTGGCCTCTTGGTGAGGGCTTTTTCGACTTCTCCTCGCCTTTACGGGGCATCGTTCAATCTCCCGTGACCCGTGAAGTCTGGAAGAGTGACCGTCGCAGACGACACGTTACAGAAACGTACAGGTAAGGCGTAACTGTCACGCCCCGCTTCCCAGTATACGGGCAGAGGATGCGACGAGGCCGCTACGTATTTACTCTAAAGTAAATACGCTAAGAGTAACTAAGCAATATAAAAGAAATATACACAAGAGACAAATGTAATGAACAACAACTTTATTTATTAACATTCTTTTCCAGTACATGGAAAAGTAAATACATAGAATGAAAAGCAATGCCTAAACAGTGGCATAACAAAAATGTAAATGGAAATAGTACAAGTGGCTATAGCTCTGGGTCGAAGGCTATCTGATCCAAGTCCTTGCTGCTAGGCTCTGTCTCTAGAAGGTCCGAAACACCTGACGACATTCCAAAGAAGAAGAAAGAGAATGTTCTCGGCGAACAAATCGCTCGGTAAGTCCTAAAGATAAGGGAGAAGTAGAATAGACAGAGAGAGAGTGTAACTTTTAAAGTGGTATTATATTGTGATAATGTTGTATTGGTCTCTACTTGGGTATACTAATCTAACATAAGTTCAAGGATGCATGTCAACCAATCTCAAGAGTGTCCTCGAATCCAACAGGCTGTAATCCAAGGGTAGAGAACCACAGGCCCGAATCAAATGTTAGTAACGGGACTTCAACCTAGTGTTGAAGTATTCCAAACTCAACAGGCTGTAATCCAGGAGCAAGGAAACACGGGCCCTCATGATAGCTTGCTTATATTAGTAGACATGGATTCATGATCTAGGGGGACTCTTGAGATTTTGTTGGATTCACGCATGAACTACACTAATACCCCATGTATTTATTGTATTGATAGTAATGATTGTACTGATGGTATTGTAGTATACTGTATTGTCTGGTAAATTGAATAGAATGGATGACTTGCCGAAACCATGATATTAATATATGGATGTAACTGGAGAATCATGTAGATGGAGATATATCCATGGTTCGGTTCAGCCAAGTTGTATAGATTGATAGATTGAATATATTGATTCATGGATTCATGTTAAATTGTAGTTTTGTAATTTCATACTTGAATCATATTCAATTCAGATTATATCGAGACTCAGTCTGAGTCAGACAATTAGAAAAGAAATTGAAATCCTGAATTAAGTTTTGATGTTATCGGTAACCGCTGCACATGGACGGCAGGATTTGTGTCTTTTTCAAAGACGATTACCATATTAATAACACCGTTTATTAAGTTGTCTTCCTTAAATAGGCAAGCACCCATATCTCCGGCTCCCTGAGGCTCAAGAGACTGGTCCCGCTTAAACCTATATTTACCAGGGTCCTTATTGTAATTTATAAAACTTGAGGAGGTTTTATGTAAAAATAATTTTGTATAATTTTCAAAATACACCTCAAGTATTTTATTATCGTCTTTAAAGTTTTCATTGATGTATATTTTATCATTGTGACATTTCTAGTGAATAACCTATTTTCCATAATACATGGTATTTAATTGTAAAGTATTGAACTTATATAGAATTGCATGGTATTTTCATGTAAAGTGATTCTTTTGATTTAGAAAAGTTGGAATATTTATATTATATCAAAAATTAGATATTTTGATGATACATATATATATATATATATATATATATATATATATATATTTATATAAAGTAATTTTAATTTATTATTTTTCTAGAAATCTCATTTTCTTAAGATATTTGTATTTTTAAATCTTTCGAGACCGTATGCTCCTTACGGAGATCTGCATCTCGCACTACTAAGCTCGAAAATGTGCGATAATCTGCACCATCTGTTCATATCAGATTTTTGCATTTTTATACTGTCCATTCTTAATCACATTGCATATAAGTAGGTACTTTTGATCCATGTCTCTAAATAGTTGCATGTTACAGGTTCTCAGCTCTTTACAGTGAAATTCATGAAAAGTCGCAACAAATGTGGGACTACGACCAACAAACAGAGAAATACGGGTTTCCGCACACTATCTGTATAATGCCACCTACCAGTTCAAGGAACAAATGGAAAATCATTGGGCATTTCAATGCACAAAACATAAAGGCAGCACAAGATCCAAGACATCAACGCAGAGCTCAAGGCAAGAGTCCATATCATTCTACACTGTGGGAAATCTGGAAGGATATTGAAAAGATTCTGAGAAACCAAATGAATAAAACAGAAGATGAAAACAACATGGAGAAACCTGAAGAGATGGCCACATGATTCCACCAAACGGCCGCGGAACCGCAGCAAACAAACACTTCAGCCGCGGAACCGCGGCCGTGCAATGCACGTGTCGGTGGCAGTGTCAGTGCTTTGACTAGGCTCTCTTGGGGTAGTTTTGTAATTTCGTGTATGGATCAGAGTGTAAACCTAGGGTTTTCCTATCTAAAAATAAGATAGCTCAAAGCCAAATAAAGGGTGCCTCTTTGAGGATGCCTCTTTTTATTTTTATTTCTACATCTAGAATTTAATTCTCCATTGTAATGAGCTTTTAAGAGGTATCAATAAAAGTAAGTTCTTTTTATCTTTCTCGCATTTTCTTATCGCATTTTTTATCTGCAATTTTCATTTGTCAACTTAGACATAGAATTAAATTAGTGTTTTTTCTTGTCTTTTATTCTTTTATATTTCTTTTTAACAACGATGATGCTTGAGTAAGATCCTTGCCTAGGTGAGGTCTCAAATAGCTAGTTGTAAAACTCTTCTTAAAACTAAATTCTTTCTACCATCCCTTTTGTTTTATTTTTATCTTTTTAATGAGTGAGTAATTCCTCACTTGTTATGGCAGGAGAAGAAAGGTTTGAGAGAAGGAAATCTCTCTCACTCCTTTCTTTGCCCAACACCTTAAAATTCGAACTCCAATTAATTGAAGCATAATCCGCTCACTACGGCACCCTATCCTACATGATAGCGGTGATTCCCTAGTTAGACCGGTTGTTGTTGAATTAATTGGAGGTTAGGGCTAAGAGACAAGAACGGACGGACAATGACCAAAAGGGAGAAACTAAGCATAGAAAGCCTGGCTTATACTTGCAAGTTTCTTCCTAGTCGTGCTAATCTCTGTTGTTGCCGATTACCTTAACACCTATAATCAGAAGGGCATTGAAAGAAGTAAGAATTTCCTAAACTCGAACTAACCTAATCCTAATCCTAGCAAGTCTTTTATCATCTTTTATCTCATTCGTAGATCTTAAAACAAAACCCGACTTAATCGGATTTAACTCGTTAAAACATAAAGAAAAAGATAACATCTCCCTGTGGATCGACCCATACTCAACCGGCTAGCTACCACGCGACACCGTCTTGATTGCGATAATTAAAATTTAAGCACAGAAAATTCCTACCAATCAAATGGCACCGTTGCCGGGGAGACGGTAGTTATTTTCTTTGTGTAATTTCGGGTTAAAAAAAATTAAAAATGATAAAAATTTTAAAAAAAAATTTAAAAAAATCATCTTGTTATTTTTGATTAGTTTTTGTGCAAGTGTGCAGGCTTGGAGCAAATTCTAGTTCAGTTCTGGAGCAAATTCAATGAACAAATCAATATTCAGGGGATCTAGACAGAAAAAAGAAAACAAACTAAGCATAGGGAACAACTTTGAAGCAGTCAAACGTCTGAACAACCGCGGAACCGCGGCAGAATCGACAGTTTGACCACGGAACCGCGGTCAAAGGGTGACGTCGGTAAACCAAAATCTTTATGAGTATCTTTTCTCCTCTCCTCTCCTCTGAACTCCACTGACAATTTTTTCTGCAGCATTCTTTGCGCAAATTCTCTTCCTTTTTCCAATAAACTGACTTTGTGCAGGATTCTTTGCGCCACAGCCAAAATAAAATTTTTGAAAGTGTTTTAGATTTATTGGTTGTTCCTGCTTTGCATAATTAATACGGAATTTAAGGGGCTATAACACCAATTAAGATTGGGTGGGGATTTCATTACCCTTCCTAACACCCCAAAAATCACTAAAAGCATATGCATCACTCTTGAGTTAATTAAAAAAAATATCTAGACTCAGCCAACTAAAGACTGCCGTACTCATTAGGACAGAGGAAGATTGTGGGCATTCAATCGTTTATCTAAACTTGACTTTGTGGTGCCTAGGCTGGACAAGTAAGAAAGGTAACTTTAAAAGGCCCGTCTCACGGTGATTCGTGAGCGGAACCCTCCTTTCTTTATTTGTGCTTACCTGGCCACAATTGGCAGTGAAGAGACGATTTGAGGGATATCTCACAACTTGTCATTTTGGAACAGTTAGAAGCAGTCTAGTGGACTTTGAGGACCATAGCTCTAGGTATGATTGTGCATGTTTTAACTGTGATTGTTTGAAATATTGCCGTACACATTCTTGCAAAAACCCTTTCTAAAAAAAACACTTTCAAAGCTCCAAAATCAAACAAGTTTTTTTATAAAAAAAATAAAAATGAAAAATGAAAAAAAACCACATTCTTTTTCTTCTCCTTTCTCTCATCACATCATGGGTACCCCACCTCGCAAAACTCTTGTCGAACTTTGGTACCCACAACCAGACATTACTTTCAACGGTTCTTGTTTTGGTCGAATTTCGAACGACCCCACCATGCCCAAAATTTCTTTGAAAGATCGAATAGACGCGTCTATGACAACCAATTGGACTCCGCAATCCACTTATATCAACCATTTCAATCTTCACCACCTTCTTACGTTGATACTCCTTTTTCGAGTCCTGTTGTAACTCTGAAACCCATGTCTATTGCTGAACATATTGAACAATCTCGTAACCGATCTTTCACTCCTTTCACCACTGCGAATTATTTGGATCAACAATTCCATTCACCTTCTTATCCAAATGTTAATCCTACTCTGTCCAACCATTCAATTCCTACCAGTCCTACCCGACTTTTGCACCTTCCCTAGGGAGTTTCACGTATCCAAACAACTTTGAATCTTTTACTGAAACCCCGTCACAACCTATGTCTAGTCTGGAACAGTCGTTAGAAGACTTCCGGGTAGCGTCATACCAATAGATGATGGATTTGAATGCATCCATGGCCGTCCTCATACAACCTAATGAACCGGTAGCTAGTTTCCAATTAGCTCCACATTTCCCAATGTATGATGAGGCGGTAGGACAGGTTGAGAATTTGAGTGGAGAAAGCGAGTTGTACACCCTTCCAAATCAAACCTACCAGTCCCCAATTGAATTCCACAACTCCGGTTTTGAATGTCTATCGAGTGTCCTACGTGATTCATCAATTGAAGATAGAATGATTAATGAGTTGTGCGACTTTATAGTGTTTGATTTACCTGATTATGAAGGGTCCCTTTCGAGTGAAACCATCAACAATCCTTTTGACCTCTACACCTCCACTTTAGAACCTAAATTGATCGATACCCATGCTTTTATTGAGGTGTCTGAGAAAATTAATTTTCACTTGATTAAGGATATTGACGCTGGAAATATTTTGGATGATGAACCCGCAGATTTGACTGAATTTTTCTCTCCAATTCAACATCCCGAGTCATTAATTGTTTCTCCCGAACTTCATATACGTCTTGATTTTGATGAGAATTGCATGGATAAGCTAAATTTTGAAGAGAGTATTGAGGAAATTATTGAGGATGAAGCAGTTTTACTTGAGGAGTCGGATTGTCCAATTCATTCTATCCCTTTCATTAACTGCGCACACCCTCCTGAATCTTTAACTGATACCCTTCCTCAATCACTTCTCTCCATCCTCGCTCCGACCTTGCAAGAAACCGTTACACTTTCATTTTTACCAAGTTCGATGTACCCATGTTTTCTCACGAATCTTAAGGGATTTGACCTCATTTCTCAGTGGGTTGATATATTAGAACAATCGCTTTTTACACATCGGTCATTACAAATTGTGTTAATTTATACACTCAATCTCCACCCTCAAGTTCGTATCCAACTTCTTTCTCCCACTTTCTCTGGTTCTTCTTCTAATCTTCCTTTAATGATAGCGAGTGTTAATGAATCACAATCTGATATTTTGAGTTCGATAATTCTAGAAAAACAACTTGATTTAGACTCTTTTGAGAATAAGGTAAATGTGCCTTACGAGTCTCCTACCTCCGTAATTTTTGAAAATTCAAGTGTGTTGAATTATGGCGCGACACTTATTGACATTGAAACGTTCAATCGGACCATCGATGAAAGTTTCGAAGATATTTTCGCCGACGAACTCGCATTCCTAAACGACACGGATTTTGTGATTAATCAACCTCCACTTGAAGAAGTCGAACCACCACCATTTCTTCTTATCCTATACGAGAATGTGACCATTCTTTACATTGCTAATCATCCACATTCTCGTTTCCGTTCACCATTATTGTTTCGTCTCTACAAATCGAGACGTAAACATTTTCTTTTACACCACTTATCTCTTCCCCACTTCTTCCTGACTCCATACAACACGTTTTTCCACCAACCGGTGCGTTTCACCGATAAATTCTTCGAATGGTTGGTGTTGACTTTTGGTCTTTGCAAAGCTTGGTATTGACCGGTAACTTTGACACCCCTCTTTAAAAGCTTAGCATTGTTTAACTTAAGTTTGGGGGGTATAATTTAGCTCTTGAAAATAATTTTTTTAACTCAAAGTGGTGAGCCAAAAATAAGTTTGGGGGAGATTTTCACGATCATATTTCATGTCCCCGTTAATAAATTTTTCCTCCTAAGTTTACAGGTTTATGAGATTTAAAAAATGGCAACAGTGGAAACACTGTTTCATTTAAGTTTAGGGGGGACCTTTTTGTGTGTGTGTGTGTGTGTATATATATATATATATATTTCTGTTAATAATAAAAATAAAAAATATAATAATAAATAAACAAACAGGGAAATGCCGACAATTTTGACCCTCTTGGTGTAGCCTGACAGTGAGGGCACTGTCAAGTTTAAGTTTGGGGGTGTATTCGGTAAGCTTTCTTCCTTCACATTCATGTGTATATTTTTGCATTTGCATACTTATTTTAAAACCCATAAAAATCAAAAATTAAAAAACTTGAAAATTTCAATATTAGCCATATTTGACTCAAGTTCAACATGAAGATTGACTAGTTAGGAAAAACTAGATCCTAAACTTAGTAAATTAAAAACCCTAAAAATAACCTTTCTTAAAGTTTAACCGTAGAAAATATACGTCCTTGCAGTTTATTTGGAAATAAGCAAATTTTGAGTTCAGTTCTTGGGCTAAATCAAAATAAGGGAAGAGTATTAAAGGCTTTATTTGAAGTATAAGTCTGAAAAATAATTCTGAACCTTAAGTCCAAATTCTGAAAATATATACCCTACTTTACGCACTCACACACATCTTGAAACTTGGGATAGTAAAGGATACCTTAAAATGCTCTTGTCTAAAATCCTTAGTATAAAGGAAAATAAAATATAAATGGTGAATAAAGAGATTAAAAAAAATGAACACTGGTTTTGTAATTGCTTAAGGCAGCATAAATAAAAAATATAGCGAGGGTGCTTTATCACCTAGTGTCTTAGACCAACTGGTTTGGGAGTCACTGCTAAGCCTTAGGTGTTGCAAGACGAGGAATTACGCCTAAATGCGCAAGCATATTTTGTAATCGGTCGTTTAGTACCTCAAGAAATATTAACAGTCGCATGAAGGATGTGTGAGAAATTTCATCTAGAATTCACCAACTAAAAAGTATTTTGGAAGATGGACAAGAGTATGATAGCTTGAATTGAATTTCCAAATGTAGGGGTGATAATTACACACACGTAGGGGTATATAATTGGAGTTTGGAGGAGAGATAGGAATAAAAGATAGGGCTTATATTTTCAGTAGAGATGATAAAAATTCCTAAGTTAAGACTGCACCTTAGAAGGAAAACTTAGAAGATGCTGAAAGCTTTATAAACTTGCAAAACGTATATGATCTTAAGATAAATGAAAAGGAAGTGTGAAAAAATACGGGTTGATGACTTCTAGGTTGAAAATAATAGAATTCTTTCTAGAATACTGAATTGAAGAATTAGAGTCAACGGCCAAATTGATCAGATTTTGTGGGTAGTATCTGCTGAAAACCCTCAGGAGACAACACTCCTCCTACTAGGGACACCTAGAGTTTTAACGGTTTGTTGCACGAGTTTAGTGCAATCGCGTTCCCTGCGAAAGTGAGGTTAAGACTTTTGAGAATAAAATTGGTTTTGCTCGGGACGAGCAAAAGATAAGTTTGGGGGTATTTGTTCATATCAGATTTTTGCATTTTTATACCGCCCATTCTTAATCACATTGCATATAAGTAGGTATTTTTGATCCATGTCAGCTAAATAGTTGCAGGTTACAGGTTCTCAGCTCTTTACAGTAAAATTCATGAAAAGTCGCAACAAATGTGGGACTACGACCAATAAACAGAGAAATACGGGTTTCCGCACACTATCTGTATAATACCGCCTACCAGTTCAAGGAACAAATGGAAAATCATTGGGCATTTCAATGTACAAAACACAAAGGCAGCACAAGATCCAAGACTTCAACGCGGAGCTCAAGGCAAGAGTCCATATCATTCTGCACTGTGGGAAATCTGGAAGGATATTGAAGAAATTCTGAGAAACCAAGTAAATAAAACAGAAGATGAAAGCAACATGGAGAAACCCTGAAGAGATGGCTCCATGATTCCACCAAACGGTCGCGAAACCGCGGCCAAACAGGCACTTCTGTCGCGGAACTGCGGCCGTGCAATGCACGTGTCGGTGGCAGTGTCGGTGCTTTGACTCAGCTCTCTTAGGATAGTTTTGAAATTTCGTGTATGGATTAGAGTGTAAACCTAGGGTTTTCCTATCTATAAATAGGAGAGCTCAAAACCAAATAAAGGGTGCCTCTTTGAGGATGCCTCTTTTCATTTTTATTTCTAGATCTAGAATTTAATTCTCCATTGTAATAAGCTTTTAAAAGGTATCAATAAAAGTAAGTTCTTTTTATCTTTCTCGTATTTTCTTATCGCATTTTTTATCTGCAATTTTCATTTGTCAACTTAGACGTAGAATTAAATTAGTGTTTTTTCTTGTCTTTTATTCTTTTATATTTCTTTTTAACAACGATAATGCTTGAGTAAGATCCTTGCCTCGGTGAGGTCTCAAATAGCTAGTTGTAAAACTCTTCTTACACCTAAATTCTTTCTACCATCCCTTTTGTTTTATTTTTATCTTTTTAATGAGTGAGTAATTCCTCACTTGTTAGGACAGGAGAAGGAAGATTTGAGAGAAGGAAATATCTCTCACTCCTTTCTTTGCCCAACACCTTAAAATTTGGACTCCAATTAATTGAACCACAATCCGCTCATTACGGCACCCTATCCTACAGATAGCGGCGATTCCCTAGTTAGACTGGTTGTGGTTGAATTAATTAGAGGTTAGGGCTAAGAGACAAGAACGGATGGACAAGGACCAAAAGGGAGAAACTAAGCATGGAAAGCCTGGCTTATACTTGCAGGTTTCTTCCTAGCCGTGCTAATCCCTGTTGTTGCCGATTACCTTAACACCTATAATCAGAAGGGCATTGAAAGAAGTAAGAATTTCCTAAACTCGAACTAACCTAATCCTAACCCTAGCAAGTCTTTTATCATCTTTTATCTCATTCGTAGATCTTAAACAAAACCCGACTTAATCGGATTTAACTTATTAAAACATATAGAAAAAGATTCCATCTCCCTGTGGATCGACCCGTTCTCAACTGGCTAGCTACCAAGCGACACCGTCTTGATTGCGGTAATTAAAAATTAAGCACAGAAAATTCCTACCAATCACCATCCCGAACGGGTTCCCCAAATGGGTTGTAGCGGCGCTTTGCAAACATTTGTTTAAAATACATAATCTTGTAGAAAATGGTTTTTATAAGTTTGAGGTAGTTTTGTGTAAAACCGTATTTTCCCAAAACTATGTTCCTAAAGATCATCGTGCTATGTTACATATGAGTGTTGTGAAGAGGTAGGTCATTATCTCGTGAACTATCTAAAGGTATAGCAAGGGTAATGATGTTTTATGTCGAAACTAAAGTATATGGTATTTTTCTGTAAAAGTGCTATAAAAATTGAAATATAAATTATTTTGATATGCAACTTGTTCACTATGTTTTGTTAATGTTTAATGGTCATGATGTGCAAGTTTGGTATTGTTGTATTTAAGACAATTAGAACTTTTTAAAGAAAACCGAATCGTAAGTCGGATTAACTCTGCTTCCGTCGGGTTTTAGAATCACGAGTTTTCAGAATAGAAAAAAGAAGAGGGAGGAGGGACTTACTGGATTTTAGATTATAGAAGAGGAAGAGGGAGTGGTAGGAGGTTCCGGTGCGTCGTTTCGTCGCCGGGAGCTCCTAGGGTCGTCGTCGGAAGTTCGTCAAAGCTTCACCCTTCGCTAACACCACTTTCACACTATTGAACTTAGAGTTTTCTTGAGAGTTTTGGACAGAGATTTGGAGTGAGGAGGTGGAAAAGAGTGTGGGTATTTATAGGAGAATTTTAGGGTTAGGGTAGATGAAAAGATGTATTGAAAATTGTATTAAAAATTTGTATTAAAAATAGATTAATGGGGTTTTAAAAAGGCTCTGTTAATGTGCAGGGGATTTAAACCATACAGGGGTTATAAGGAGGCCAAGAGTCACAGATTTCATGAAAGCCAACTCGGATTTTGGGCTGACTCGGCCAGCGGTGGCAGCCGATTCGACCGAGTCGCCGGCCGAGTCAGGCCGAGTTCGGCCGCCACGTGTCCTATGTTTGTTGGTCTACCTCCTGGGTTCGTTTGTTTTATATGTGACTTTTGGTTTTTACGAGTTATGCACGTGTAGACTCTTGGGATTCTAAAAATTTAAAAGAAAACTAATTAAAAAATTAATGTGGCTAATGGGATTTGAACTCTGGTGCTTTGGTTCAACAGTGCAAGGTCTTACTAATGAGCTACAAGCTCTTTCTTGCTATTAAAAAGCAAAACAAACTTATAACTTGTGCTTAGGCAAAAGTACCAATTTCTGTATTTTTTTGAAAAAAATTGTACAGAAAGTTTAGGGTTGTTACATTTTCCCTCCTTAAAAAAAATTTCGTTCTCGAAATTTGTAATAGGAAAGTGTAACGGATTCAAGGAAAGTTTGGTGATAGAAGTACTGATAGTGTATGAAAAATTACAAAGTGATATAAGGGTTTTAAAAATTTGAAAGAGACTTACTAGTGTTACCTTGGTCAACCATCTCGGCTTTTACGGCTGCTAAGGTGTAAGCATGTCGCCCTGGTACATTCCTCCTGGTTGGAGGCACATTCCTCTATCCTCGAGGCATGTCCCTCATTGCCTATTGGAATTGGCGAGTAGGATGTGCATGTGGTGGGGTAGGGAGTGCAAGACGGGATGCAGGAACCTGGATAGCTGGCCGCTGCGGGTAGTTGGTAGGTGTGTAAGCTGAGTTGTGTCTATAAGGACAAGTTCCAATTCTATGATCGGATACGCCACAAACTAAGCACAGGCCTTTTGCACGCCTACAGTCCTTCCACAAGTGTCCAGTCTTCTTACAGTAGAAACAAAAACTTGAACTTGATCGGTTAATTGTTTCTTTCTATCTCTTGGGTTTTGAAGGTTGTAAAGGGTAGGCTCCTCCTGCCATTTGGGTGGCTAGGCGCTTTATACCGGTTGCTTCTACTTCTGATCGGTTCAATAATATAGCAGTCTGCTGCTGCAGTCTTTCCAGGAGGCTTCAGATTTCTTCAAGCAGAACCGTCTACTCATTGATCGGAGCAGTGACGGCAGGTGTGAGTGGTAGTGGTGGGGGAGTGTTGTTGACACTTGTGCTGGTGTTATTTAGGGAATCCATAACCTTGGAAGAAAGATTTGGGTTAGGATAGATTCAAAATATATGGGATTGGAAGATTCAAGGAATTTGAATTGTAAAGAATGTTTTCAGTTGCTGGTTATTGTGTTATATTGCTTAGGTTGTTCACACAGAACTGAATTGCATGGTAGGGTTCCATACAGCTCTGACCTGCATGGGCTACCAACAAAACCTGTCACGCCCCGCTTCCCAGTATACAGGCAGAAGACGCGACAAGGCCGCTACGTATTTACTCTGAAGTAAATACGCTAAGCGTAACTAAGCAATATAAAAGAAAAATACACAAGAGACAAATGTAATGAATAGAAAATTTATTTATTAACATTCTTTTACAGTATATGGAAAAGTAAATACATGTAATGAAAAGCAATGCCTAAACAGTGGCATAACAGAAATGTAAATGGAAATAGTACAAGTGGCTACAGCTCTGGGTCGAATGCTATCTGATCCAAGTCCTCGCTGCTGGGCTCTGCCTCCAGAAGATCCCAAACACCTGACGACATTCTAAAGAAGAAAAAAAAGAATGTCGTCAGCGAACAAATCGCTCGGTAAGTCCCAAAGATAAGAGAGAAGTAGAATAGAAAGAGAGAGTGTGTAACTTTTAAAGTGGTATTATATTATTATAATGTTGTATTGGTCTCCACTTGGGTATACTAATCTAACGAAAGTTCAAGGATGAATGTCAACCAATCTCAAGAGTGTTCTCGAACCCAACAGACTGTAATCCAGGGGTAGAGAATCACGGGCCCGAATCAAATGTTAGTAACGAGACTTCAACCTAGTGTTGAAGTATTCCAAAATCAACAGGCTGTAATCCAGGAGTAAGGAAACACGGGCCCTCATGATAGATTGCTTGTGTTAGCAGACATAAATTCATGATCTAGAGGGACTCTTGAGATTTTGTCGGATTCACGCATGAACTACCCCAATACCCCGTTTATTTATTGTATTGATAGTAATGATTGTACTGATGGTATTGTAATGTATTGTATTGTCTGGTAAATTGAATAGAATGGATGACTTGCCGAAATCATGATATCAGTAAATGGATGTAACTGGAGAATCATGTAGATGGAGGTATATCCATGGTTCGGTTCAGCCAAGTTGTATAGATTGATAGATTGAATATATTGATTCATGGATTCATGTTAAATTGTAGTTTTGTAATTTCATACTTGAATCATATTCAAGTCAGATTATATCGAGACTCAGTCTGAGTCAGACAATTAGAAAAGAAATTGAAATCCTGAATTAAGTTTTGATGTTATCGGTAACTACTGCACATGGACGGCGGGATTTGTGTCTTTTTCAAAGACGATTACCGTGTTGATAACACCGTTTGTTAAGTTGTCTACCTTAAATAGGAAAGCACCCATATCTCTGGTTCCCTGAGGCTCAAGAGAATGGTCCCGCTTAAACCTATATTTACCAGGGTTCTTATTGTAATTTATAAAACTTGAGGGGGTTTTATGTAAAAATAATTTTGTATAATTTTCAAAATACACCTCAAGTATTTTATTATCGTCTTTAAAGTTTTCATTGATGTATATTTTATCATTGTGACATTTCTAGTGAATAACATATTTTTCATAATACATGGTATTTAATTGTAAAGTATTGAACTTGTATGGAATTGCATGGTATTTTCATGTAAAGTGATTCTTTTGATTTAGAAAAGTTGAAATATTTATATTATATGAAAAATTAGATATTTTGATGATACATACATACATATATATATATATAAAGTAATTTTAATTTATTATTTTTCTAGAAATCTCATTTTCTTAAGATATTTGTATTTTTAAATCTTTCGAGACCGTATGCTCCTTGCAGAGGTCTACATCTCGCACTACTAAGCTCGAGAATGTGAGATAATGCACACCATCCCGAACGGGTTCCCCAAATGGGTTGTAGCGGCATTTTGCAAACATTTGTTTAAAATACATAATCTTGTAGGAAAAGGTTTTTATAAGTTTAAGGTAGTTTTGTGTAAAACCATATTTTCCCAAAACTATGTTCCCAAAGATCTTCGTGCTATGTTACATATGAGTGTTGTGAGGAGGTAGGTCATTACCTCATGAACTATCTAAAGGTATAGCAAGGGTAATGATGTTTTATGTCGAAACTAAACCATATGGTATTTTCTGTAAAAGTGCTATAAAAATTGAAATATAAATTCTTTTGATATGGAACTTATTCACTATGTTTTGTTAATGTTTAATGGTCATGATGTGCAAGTTTGGTATTGTTGTATTTAAGAAAATTGGAACTTTTTAAAGAAAACCGAATCAGAAATCGGATTAACTCCGCTTCCGTCGGGTTTTAGAATCACGAGTTTTCAGAATAGAAAAAAGAGAAGGGGGAGGAGGGACTTACTGTATTTTAGATTATAAAAGAGGAAGGGGGAGTGGTAGGAGGTGCTGGTGCGTCGTTTCGTCGCCAGGAGCTCCTAGGGTCGTCGTCGGAAGTTCGTCGAAGTTTCGCCCTTCGCTAACTCCACTTGCACACTATTAAACTTAGAATTTTCTTGAGAGTTTTGGACAGAGATTTGGAGTGGGGAGGTGGAAAAGAGTGTGGGTATTTATAGGAGAATTTTAGGGTTAGGGCAGATGAAAAGATGTATTGAAATTGTATTAAAAAATTGTATTAAAAATAGATTAATGGGGTTTTAAAAAGGCTCTGTTATTGTGCAGGGGATTTAAACCATCCATAGATTTCATGAAGGCCAACTCGGATTTTGGGCTTACTCGGCCAGCGGTGGCGGCCGATTCGACCGAGTCGCCGGCCGAGTTAGGCCAAGTCAGGCCGAGTTCGTCCGCCACGTATCCTATGTCTGTTAGTCTACCTCCTGGGCTCATTTGTTTTATATGCGACTTTTGCTTTTTACGAGTTATGCATGTGTATACTCTTGGGCTTCTAAAAATTTAAAAGAAAACTAATTAAAAAATTAATGTGGCTAATGGGATTTGAACTCTGGTGCTTTGGTTCAGCAGTACAAGGTCTTACCAATGAGCTACAAGCTCCTTCTTGCTATTAAAAAGCAAAACAAACTTATAACTTATGCTTAGGAAAAACTACCCCTTTCTGTATTTTTTTGAAAAAATTGTACAGAAAGTTTAGGGTTGTTACAGTAACGTTTCGAGATCCGCGTCGTTCCGACTTCCTTTGACCGCGTAAAGGCTCGTGAGGGTCGGCATGGTCGCCACGCGGCAGCTCTGTATTTGGAAATTTGAAAATATCTCGTGATTCGCGTTGGTGTTCGCGCAAATATCGGCCTTTAGGGATTCTGCTAAGGCTATAAATAGTAAAGGCATATGGGTTTCTTTTAGCCTTGCGTTTCTGAAAAATGGCTGGATTTATTTATTCCATCAAAGAGATCATCTCCCATGACGACGTGTACCTGTATGATCAGGAATGCACCGAGGAGATGTACCAAACGGTGATCGAACGCGTGGAAGACCACTTCGGTCGTCTTCTTCCCCGACGGTCGCCCCTCCTCTAATTGCTCATGTATGCAATTTGGAGAATGTCTCCGGGGCTACATAATGCCTTGTCTCCGCAGCTGATGGACGAGGCGCTTGACAAGCTACACACGCTTCATCACCATGGCCTGATTTCGAAGGCCCGGCGGGACCGATCGGTGGCCCTTCTTTAGGAGTGTTTCCAGAAGAGGCATATTGCGGACTCTTGCCCGGCAGGCAAGAGCTCCGGTCCTTCCGTGGCATATCGGTTCTGCGGGAAATATCAGAGGGGGCGGGCTGAAGAAGTTAGGGCTCGGCTGGCGGAGATCTCCTCGGAGTACCATTAGCAGTGTTTTCTCGACCCCCTACCCCCTCTGTTGTAATTTTTTTAATAAGTTTTTGTAAGGCTGAGGAGCCTCTAATACCTTTTAATGAATAAAATTCTCCTTTTCTTATGCGTTTTTTCTCTTTGTGTCCCTTAGTACTTTTGACATTCTCTCTCAGAAATGAATCTAGGGATCTCGGAACTGAGATAAAGAAGAACATTTGTGGAAGAAGCCCCTTTTAATTCAGGAGACTTAAGAAAATTTACATTGCTTTGAAAAGAAGAAAATATATTCATTTGGACAGTTTGAGTTTTTCAGCGTTGTAGGGCCGAAGAAACTTGCGTCTTTCCGCGTCTTGTAAGTGATAGGCTCCACCGGGCAATACTTCGAAGACGAGGAAAGGACCGTCCCACTTCGGGGAGAACTTATGCAATTTACCCTGGTCTACGAATTCATTCCGCCTTAAGACCAAATCTCCCGTCTTGAAAGCGCGATGCTTAACTCGTGCGTTGTAGTAGCGAGCGGTTTGTTGTTGGTAAGCGGCCACTTTGATCTGTGCTCAACCCGTTTTTCTAGCAAGATGTCCAAATTAGTTCAGAGCGTAGAGGTGTTGGCTTCATCGTCGAAGTGTTCGACCCTATAACTGGGCAGCCCGATCTCCGCTGGGACCATCGCCTCGGTACCGTAACAGAGGCTGAAGGGGGTCTCTCCCGTGGGCATTTTCTTCGATGTGCGTAAGGCCCACAGTACCCACGGTAGCTCCTCGACCCAGCTGCCCTGCCTTCCTTCCAAATGAGCTCGAAGACCTCGGATGACGTCTCGGTTAGCAACCTCGGCCTGTCCGTTGCATTGAGGATGCGCAATCGCGGCAAACTTCATTAGTATGTGGTATTCGTTGCAGAACTCTTTGACTTTGTCATTTTCGAAATTCGTCCCGTGGTCGGTAATGATGCACCTTGGGATCCCGAATCGAGAGATTACATTGTTTTGCAGGAACTATATGGTAGTGGCGACGTCCGGTTTTCTGATGGGGACGGCCTCAATCCACTTCGTGAAATAGTCTACCGCGACGAGGATGTACTTGTGCCTGCCCATGCCAGGGGGAGTTGGCCCACCATGTCCATTCCCCACTGGGCAAACGGGCAGGGGGAGGTGAGGGCCGTTAGCTCGGTGGCCGGAAGACAGGGCATGCTGCCGTGGAGTTGGCAGCTCTTGCATCTCTTGACGAGCTTCTGAGCGTCTAGGTGTATCGTCGGCCAATAATATCCTTGGAGCAGCGTCTTCTAGACCCTTTTGTGTATCTCACACAGGATGTAGTCGGCTTCGCAAGGGTCGACGCACCGGAGCAGAGGTCGCGTGTATGACTTTTTGTAAAGGTTCCCATTGCTCCAGATGAAGTGGCGGGCTTTGGCTCGAAGGCGGCGCGCTTCCCCTCGGTATTCCGGAAGTGTGTCATCCTTCAGGAACAGCACGAGGGGCTTCCTCCAATCCCGGCCTTCCTCTTGAGCAGTGTATACATGGAGCGTCACCTCTCTGTCCTCTACGCTGGGTCGTGGCAAGACTTCGAAGAGGATATTCTTCTTGTTGTTGGCAGTATAGGAAGAAGCAAGTTTGCTCATGGTGTCGGCTTGGGCGTTCAGGTACCGGGGTATCTGTTCCACTTGGACTTCGTCAAAACCTTATCGTAGTCTTTTCACCTTGGCCAAGTACTTCACCATGAGTGGTTCTCGGGCCTCGAAGCATCCGGTCACTTGGCCGACGACTAGGGCGGAGTCGCTGCGAATCCGGATCGTCTTCAGCCCTACCCGGAAGCGATTCGTAACCCGGCCGGCAAGGCATCGTATTCCGCGGTGTTGTTCGACTCTCTGAACCCGAGCTTCAAAGAGTACTCCATCTCTGCCTTGTTCGAGCCTCGAATAATAAGGCCAGCCCCGCTCCCTTCTTCGGTTGAGGCCCCATCGACGTAGAGAACCCAATCGGGGATGGAGTCGGGTACTTCCTCGACCGAGGATCGGGGTCCGCCGTCCCGTATTGTCTCTTTTTCTTTAGTGGGAATAGTACACTCGATCACGAAGTCGGCTAGGACCTGAGCTTTAATAACTTTCCGGGGGCGATATTTGATGTCAAATTAGGATAATTCCCACCTCCATTTTTTTAGACGACCTGATGACTCGAGGGAGGCGAGAATCGTCCCTATAGGACGCTCGGTGAGGACGAAGATGGTGTGCACCTGGAAGTAGTGCCGGAGCTTCCTTGAGGTGACGACAAGAGCAAGACTATCTTTTCTATGGCCGGGTACCTTGTTTCTGCGTCTTTGAAGACATGGCTCATATAGTAGACCGGCTTATGTACTCCTTCGATTTCTCGAACGAGCACTGAGCCAGCAGCATGACCGGAGACTACAAGGTACAATGATAGCTCGTCTCCTTCAATCGGTCGGGTGAGCAGCGGAGGAGTTTCCAGGTGCGCTTTGAGCTGTACGAAGGCGATTTGACATTCTTCCGACCATTCGAACTTTGGGATCTTTCTCAGGGCTTTGAAGAATGGGAGGCACTTTTCTCCGGACCTCGACATAAAGCGACTCAGAGCGGCCACTCTTCCCATGAGTCGCATGATCTCAACGTTGCTCTTTGGTGTGGCCATGTTGAGAATGGCGCTGATCTTTTCTGGGTTAGCTTCGATTCCTCGGTGGGTAACCATGAACCCGAGGAATTTCCCGCTAGTAACTCCGAATGCACATTTGGCCGGATTCAGCTTCATTTTGTATTTGCGGAGGATGTCGATCGTCTCACCGAGATCTTTGGTGTGCTCGTCCGATGAGGTTGATTTCACGAGCATGTCGTCGACGTAAACCTCCATGTTCTTTCCAATCTGCGGTTTGAACATTTTGTTAACTAAACATTGGTATGTAGCCCTAGGATTTTTGAGGCCAAAGGGCATCACTTTTTAGCAGTATACCCTCGATCCCTAGTGAACGCGGTAAATTCTTCATCTGCCGGGTCCATACAGATCTGGTTGTAGCCGGAGAAAGCGTCCATGAAGCCGAGCAATTCGTGGCATGCCGAGCTGTCCACCAGCTGGTCTATCCGAGGGAGGGGATGGTTATCTTTCGGGCAGGCCTTGTTCAGGTCTGTGAAGTCGACGCACACGCGCCACTTCCCGCTCGCCTTTTTAACCATGACTACATTCGCCAGCCAGTCCGAGTAGTCGACGTTTCGAATGAAGTTGGCTGCGAGCAATCTATTGACTTCATCCTCGATCGCCTTTTGCTTGATCGACGCGAAACTACGCTTCTTTTTTCTGACAGGTCGGGCCTTAGGGTCGACCCCGAGCTTGTGCGAGATTACTTTGGGGTCGATCCTGGGCATGTCAGCAGGCGTCCAGGCGAACACGTCCGAGTTCCCTCGGAGAAAGTGGATCATGTCTTCGCGCCGGGTTCCTGTCAGAAGGGATCCGATCTGGACGGTTCGTCCCTCATTCCCCTCTACTAGGGGAATTTCTGTTAGCGCCACTGGGGCTCCTCGGATTTCTTTCTGTTCGTCACGGGTGTCCAAGGACCCCTGGAAAAAATTTGCATCTTCAAGGTCGTCGCTATGTTCCCCGGTGGTTGATGTCGTGGTGAAGCAAATCTTGGCGATTCGCTGGTTCCTGTAGGCCCAGCTTATCCCCCTTGATCTAATAGAAATTTGATCGCAAGGTGGTAGGTCGAGATCTGCGCCCGAAGGGCGTTTAACGTCGGGCGTCCCAGGAGGATGTAGTAGGATGAGGAAATCCTAGCGACGATGAATTCCACCAGTACGGTCCTCGTATGGCCAGCTTCCCCAATGTTGAGGAGGAGGGTAACCACTCCTTCGGCCGTGATGAGTGGTTGGTAAACCCCGATAGGACGTGGCAGGTTGGTCGTAGGTCGGATGGCCCTAGCCCCATACGCTGGAAGCAGTCATAGAAGAGGATATCTGCCGAGCTTCCGGAATCTACCAGTATCCTCTGGACCTCGTAACGGTGGACCCGTGCCATAATAACGAGAAGGTCGTTGTGAGGCACGGATATACCGTGGAGGTCCTCATCAGTGAAGATGATGGGATCAGCGGTCCTGCACTTCTTCTTAGGTGGGTCTCTTGTTCCCTCGACAGGTAGGAGGCGAAGCTCCTCGCCGGCCCCCCGGGCAGGCCTTGAGGAAACGACCATGATTTGGCCGATCGTTAATTCGCCGGGAGGGAGCTGGTTCTCACGCTCCCTGTCCGCCTGTCGCTTATCCCGCGGGTACTTCGCCAGATGGCCAGAGCGGATCAACTCCTCGATATAATCGCGGAGTTGTTTACAGTTCTTGGTTGGGTGCTCCTGAGACCTATGGAAGGCGCAGTACGGGCCACGGATACGTTTAGCCGCTCTATGGGTGACCGGGGGGAGCTTGAAGAATTTCTCGCTCTTCGCCTCCTCTAACAGCTCAGTCTGGGAGATGAGAGGAGTATACTCCTGGAATTTTGGGGAGTACGGTTTTGGCCAGTCGACCTTCTTCTTCTCTTCTCTGTCTCTCTTCTTTTGGTCGGCTTGGTCACCCCGGGGCATGTTGGCATTCACTTCAGACTCGAGTTGGATCTCTCGCTCGGTCCAAGCTTTTACCTTGACCATGGTCTTAGGTTGCGCTAATGCAAAAGAGCGGAGCCACTCTTTGTGCCTAAGACCCGACCTTAGGGCGATGATGACAATTTCATCCCGGTGCTCGGGAACCTCGAGAAGGGCGTTGTAGAAGCGAGTGACGTATCCTTTAAAGGATTCCTTGTCCACTCTTTATGGTGAAAAGGTAATCGACGGTTCGCTTCTGTCGTCTGTTTCCGACGAAGTGGCCGAGGAACTGGGCGGCCAGCTCATCAAAGGTAGAGATGGAGCATGGCGTGAGTCCTCGGAACCAGTCCCGTCCAGCCCGGATGAGGTTTGAGGGAAATGCTCGGCATTGGTCAACATCGGATTTATCCTGGAAGCTCATGCCCGCCGTGAATGCATCCAGATAGTCCTTTGGGTCGGACTTCCCGTCGAAGAGGGCCACCTTGGACGGTTTGTTCCTAGACGAGATGTGTACGACGAGGAACTCCTCGGTGAAATGCTTCGTAAGTGAATCGGCGGCGTACCTGGCCCCTTCACCGGATGGATGACCCTCCCGATGTATACCCTTGATTTTTTTTTCGAGGGCGTCGAGGCGGTGTGATGCCTCGAGGATTCGGTGCATTCGGAGCGGCGGTTCTTCCCGCTGGTGGTCTGCGCCAGGCTGCGACTCCGATTCCGTTCTATCAAATTCCGTAGGTCCTCAGGCGAGGTCCTTCTTGAGTCTTCGCGGCGAGTGCCTTTCGTGCGATCCCGTTGAGGGAGAGGGTGACGGTCATGCTTGGGAGCAGGCGAGCTGACTGATACTTCCTCGGGAGGGACGGGATCGTGATGGGCCTCAGGGTGATGGGCTCTTTCACGAGACCGCGGCGTGGGGCCCTGTGACGCCCAGCGGGTCATAGAATCGGTCGCCGTGGTCGCCGGAGTGAGCGCGGCGTTGTTCGGTGGTCCCAGCGTGGGCAGTGTCATCCGCCCCTCTACGGAGGTCGTGATCCCTGGGAGAGGGAACAGCGACTTGGGGGCTGGGCCCGCCGTTTGGACACAGACAAGGGCGTCGACTATGGACGCGAGCCTATCGATCCTCGCCGAGAGGGCGTGGATGGCATTCGGTGGGGGAGTAGATCCGTCCGCGCTTCCATTGTGGGGAGGGAGGCAGCTTGTACTAGGATCGCCACGGTCTTCGCTCGCCATGTAGTCGAGAGCGGAAGATCAAATTTTGATGGGTGGAAAATTTTCTGTTCCCACAGACGGCGCCAACTGATGGGGGCCTGGATCTCCTTCAGATGTTGTCTTCCGTCGATCTGTTGCGAGCGCTGATAAAGGGTTGAGATTGACGTTGATGCTTGTTTTCTTGAGCGTGTAGGTCTCAATGGGTTGATTTTAGGGGTAAAGCCGAGCTGCCTGCAAAGAAGTCTCGGGGTGGTTGTACCACCGTGGACCCTCCGACGATAAAGTTAGCCGAGAAATTTTGGCAGAGTAGCAGCTTGTTGGCTTGAAATTGACTTATCTGAGTCGTCTGAGAGAAGGGTTTTTATAGTGGTCGCTTAGAGCGAGCTGGCGCGAGATCTTCGCCGTCGGTTACACCCCTGACGTTACGCCTGCGTGAATGACGGGATCCCTCCATTAATGAAGAGATACGTTTGTTAATGGAGGGATATGACGGCATGGAACGCGGGACGTTGGGTAGCGGATATCTCCCTTATGGCGAGATACGCGGAGCCGTGGCGGAGGCGTTTTGGGCTCTGCGTCCTTGGTTGCTCAGTAGAACTGGGGAGGCTTAGTTCGACGGGAGGCTCAGAGGAGAGCGGGAGGCCGAGAAAACTCGGTTCTGTGATAGCTCGGAGGCGAGCTGGGAAGGCTGAGGAAGCACAGCGTGTAGGAGGGATCAGAGGCGAGCCGATGGTTGTTTGAAAGGGGAGCATAGGAGTGTTCTGGGAGGCCATCGAAGGTCGGGTCAATCCTCGGGGTGAAGGCCCGGGAAATGTCTTCAATGTATCGCGTTTGCTCTTGTCCCGCAAGCTCCGGGATACGTCATCTATCACGTGTCATGATCTGGGGAATTCCTACTTATGAGTATCATTACCATCATTCCGTAAGTCCCAAAGTCTCTTGGTCCTTTATCATGAACGGATTTAGAAATATATTGATTCTTAAGATTTTTTTGATAAGCCATTGATTCGTCTGGTGTTTACAATATAAATATCTAATTCATTTACTACTGATTTTACTTTACTTTACCATCATAATGGATTTTCTTTATCAAGTAAAAAATTCTAGAAAATTGTATGATTTGATCAAAAAGAAGATAAATGATTATCGTTGATAAGATGTTGAAAATGAACATAAAATGGTAAAAATGAGATGTTGGACCTACGGATAAGTAAACCATGGATGTCCTCGTTTTCAAACTTTGGTATATTGAAGCAAAAAATTTATTGTCTTGTACCAACTCCCCTGCTTACCATCTACCAAATTGCTTTATAACAGAAAAGCATCGAGACTTCAACAACCAAGTAATTTTAACTTTTAATTAAAAAAACCCGCATCAATAAAATAAGAATATTAATTTCGTGGTATTCAATCAAGGTTCTGCCATTTACATTTGTTTTTGATCTGGGTTGCTCCACACACTTAGGGCTACACTTGCTTTGAAGCAACCCGTTCCCCTAATGATTTAATGATTGCATAAAACGTATTAACTATTATAATTATATAATGTGATTCAAAATTGAGGAGCTTTATCAAATTTACCATTCCTTCTGCTGAAATTTCCCGAGAAGATGCTGAATTAATTGAACCGCAAGCACTAGTTGGTTAGAAAGCACCGTCATCAGAGAACTGTTCGCATGAAGGCAGCTGCAGTAAAACACAGTTCCAGCTAGACTAAAATTTGAAAAGCAGATATCTGAAGTAAGTAGTTATAGTTTTAAGTCGCCGAATTGACATGAAACCATATTTAACGAAACCATATTTAACCGTGGCATGCAACTAAAAATGTTGTGATGGAAGACAATAAAATAGTATCCATCAAACAAATATTCCCTCCAATTATGTACCTGAAAATCGTACCATGTCTTGCTATAATGATATGAATGAATCAATAGTCATGACTCATATGGATTTGTAAAATGTTGTTTTGTGAAAGGAAAGGTTGAAGACCAAACTTCAAAATCGAAATTACGGTGCAGCTAAAAACAATAACGAACTTCACCGAACCAGCCATAATTCGAAAGACTTTAATACTGGAGGAATTTACGTCTGTGGTCAGCTACTGATGAAATAAGGAGGAGGCCGTCCACATGTTTCCCTACATTCAAACGCGGGGCCGCAGATACATTTTGATCATAATACTATACGAATCAATACCTATAAACTTCCAAGAACCTCAATCTCTTCTTCTCTCTTTCATTTCATATGACCAAGCATCCAAGCAGGGCATCCTGGCCACGAACTTTAGCATCAAACTTCACTAATCATCCAAAAGTGATGATAAATATGCATATATATATTTTGGTAGCTTTCTTAAGGCACCAATTTTGGATGGCACCCATTCTGACATGCTAGGCCCAAAACCCCACAGACTTTATAGGGCCGCAAAACACTTGGTGGGGCCCATTGAATTGTCGTACGGCTCGAGCCTCGGAGCCACGAGTTGGGCTGCTGGGTGTTGGTGGGCCGTCGCTCTCGGGG
Source organism: Agapanthus africanus (assembly GCA_030015575.1). Lineage (NCBI taxonomy): Eukaryota > Viridiplantae > Streptophyta > Magnoliopsida > Asparagales > Amaryllidaceae > Agapanthus > Agapanthus africanus. The sequence goes on along the minus strand of CM057346.1, from coordinate 139,194,983 downwards.
TCCGCTTTCTCGTGACGTCGCGTCGGCAGAGCGGCCGAGTCCACGTAGGCGGTGGGCCCCATGGAGCGGGAATATGCGGATTGGAGCCGGGGAATATTTCTGGAATATTCGTACGTATGTCCTCTTTTCGAAGGGAAATTGCTGGCTTTTGGATCCGAATCCAAAAAATACCATGGCCTGGGATGGACGCAGTTACAATTTTGCCCTTAGTTAAAAATCCTTTTTAAAAAAAATGGGAATACTGTAAAGTTTTGCAATTGGTTTTGATTGAAGGGCATGTTTGGTTAGCAAAAAAACAGTTGCAACATTTCTTACCAAAAAAAAGTCTCAAATCCATTCTTTGGTTATCTTGACATTTTGTAATTGGATTTTCAAAGCCAAACCATTTTTTGTGTTTAGTTGAACAAAAAACTAAAAGAAATACAACATTTGTTGTAAATTTGCATATGTGGCATCCCATAATAATTACTATGCTCATCATTCCCAAAATTGCAATTCTTGTTACAACCAAAATGAGTGCAACAAATGCCGCAAGATTTTGATACTTTGTGCATCCCCATTTCCATTTTGAACTCAAGATTGTTGCTAACCACCAAACAAAGGAAATGAAGATTTTTTGCAACAAATGTTGCAATAAATTGATGCTTTTGCATCTCCATTTCCATTTCTAACTCAAGATTGTTGCTAACCACCAAACAAAGGAAATGAAGGTTTTTTCTCCATTTCCGAGCAACCAAACATCCCCAAAGATAGAAATAGCCCGGATATCTACCGGTCTTTCTAATATGGTTCAGCCAGTGGGTTTTATCATGAAAGCTCATGATGTTCTAATCGATCCATTATGCGACTCATATGGCACTGAATGGACCATACACAGTAAATGTCATTATTCTATTTTATCTTTTGTTTCTTTTCCCAGGGATCAATTAATTTTTTTATTTACGGATCAATTACTAAAAATTCAATACGTATTCACTCAATACGTATTCTCGAATAATCTAATTTTTTAATATTCAACCAGTTCATTGTACCGAATGAAACACTTGTCTCATCCACTCCGTATACTCTCCTTTCAGGGATAGACTGACGCAGGTTTGACCTTGGCTGTACCAGCAAATTCACTTGATCCATTACCGAGGAGGAGTCCTCTTCTTAATCTTGAAATACCAAGTTACAACCTACAAACGGGTTGAATATGGTTTAAAACAAATGCTTACTGACTTGCAATTTAATTAAGCATATACAACAAAATTATAACATTTAATAACAAATATAAATACGGTAATGCAAATGGAGATAGAGCACACGCAAATATGACGATATAAGGAGGCTCGACGTTCCAAATCTAGTCCTCTCCTAAAAACCCCGTCTTTAGGATTTTCCAAATCTTTCACCAACCTTCCTTCTTTAACTGGGCAGAAGCAAAACTTTTACAATTTACAATCCGTCTCTTTCGAAAAGGCTGCAAATATCCATTGATGAAAATCTCTCTACTTGATGATAGGAATTGTCGCTCACAAATTTTCTCTCACTGATAGGGACTAAGAGCTTAGTGGCGTGTGATTGAAAATTTAAATACTTAAACAAATTTTCTCTCAAATGATGCAAAAGCTTTCTTCTTTGTTCTTTCTGTGGTATGTGTTTTTCGCAAAATGAAAGTCAAAGTCAATTTATAGGACTTTTCAAATATTAGTGCTGTTTGAAAAAGTTTTTCAAAAAAAAAATCACCGAATGTGGTGGCAACAACGGCTTTGATTAATGTCCAGGAATTTTTTTCAAAAGAAACGAGCTAGTTAGCAATATTATAGAAAATAGACAGTATTAATTGAGATATGTGTCAGATTTTGAAATTTCTTAGAATCGCTACATATGAAAAGATATTTATGAATTAAAATGGTGCCTAAAATCAAAAATAATCAAAGAATGGTTTGAAAATTTATGAAGAATGTTGAAAAGCAAACATACGATAAACGTTATTAAAATCTTTGAGAACCACTTGTACGCCGTTCGTCTTTAGAAAAAAAAAAAAAAGGAGAACTGGCCACTTTCAAAATTAATATGGTCATTTTCAAACATTATCATTAAGAAACAAGTCACTGTTCATATTCATTATTGGGGTCCCACTAAAAAAAATTAAGCAATGCTTGCTTGATCTAATAAAATAATATTTCACTGTAGTTTAGTTACTTAATAGCAAGTTTAAAATATCAAATCTTATCCAAATATTATGTAAAAATGATATTTAGAGTAGCACGTTACCGTGAATCTATTAACACTAATAATTTTACACTTATTTTCTAATATACTGAAATTATTTTTAGTTAAATAATTATTAGAAAATAACAAATGTCTCTTAAAGCCATGAAAGATATTTTGCAAACTTTGGAAAAATTCAGTGATCATAATGACATATAATTTGTTAATTTTTATACATTATGAAAAAAAATGATATTTTGAATAAAATATTGGTGCAGAATGCATGTGGTGTTATGTATAATTTCCTAACATCTTAGTCTATTTATATTTGATTTCTAAAAAATCAGGTAAAATAAAAGAAACAAACGCAAAAACCCAAAATGCGAGTCTTCAGCTTCATTAGTCATTGTACAGTCTGTATACCGACTCGTCTTGACTTTTGCGGGTTTCAATTTTTATATTAATGTTTAGTGAAGTCCCAACTTGTCATCCAATCTCCATTGGATATAACATTGTAGCTCTTTCCTTCATTCTCTATCAAATGCTTCAAATAATGATCTGCAAAATCTAAGTATACCATGAAGCAATTTCTTATCAATAATCAAAATCTAATCAGGTGAGACCAATAAATCTTTGCTTGCTTTCTTGCCTTGATCGGAGTTGAACGCACACGGAACTCGTGTTGTAAGTTAAGCCATAAATAAATTATGAGAGTCTTATTATAGCTTAATGGCTAAATCTTTTGCAAGCGAGCATAATGTTTGGGGTACGAACCGTCGTTGCATTAGGTTACGACTCATTATTTAAAAAAAACTCACCTATGGACAAAAAAAAAATTCTTCATCGGCTGGACGAAAACTTGTAGGAGATCGTTCTTTTTCAGTTTTAATTGAAGAGAAATCTAAAAAGTTTATTATTTAGTATCAACTTTTGGCTGAGAAGGAGCATGAAAATCAAATTATTAGATTTTTATACACGGAAATTAACAACACAATAACAAATCCATTAAAATTTTTCACAATTTTCACATATCCCGAGACAGCTGATATACGATTATCAACTGATTTCGTTATTATTTTGAAATATAATAAAGATATCCGAAACCAAAAAGAAAGCAACAAGCACAAACTTTCATTACAATGTTCAGATAAACGAGCCAATAACGATAAATACTCAATAGATAATCGACAACAAATTTTTTTAAACTAACTATTATTTATTGTGACGGCGTCATGATCACTTAAACATTGAAGGTTTTTCTTTTTTTCCAATAATTCAAAAGAAACAATATATGCCTTTTTAATTCCTAAAATGAAACGACAACTTGAGGTTTAATAATTACTAACTCTAAGAATCAAATATCCCAAACTAGCAACTTCCATAGAGCAAACGAGTCACTTTAAAGCAACCTATTTCATAGACATATTTATTTATTGCACCCGATTGAGATCTAAGGGTATTAACGTAACTGACTGCTGTTGATGAACGAGGAAGAGTTTCTGCAAATTCTCCCAATCCTTCGTTTCCTTTTCTCTCTCTCTCTCTCGTTGCTTTCTCTCTCATCTCAGGCTCAGCTCCAAAAAAATTCCCTTTTTTTCCATTACGATTTTCCCCATTTTTTTTTATCAATTCGGAGAGGAAATAAAATAAAAACAAGAGATGCAACGATTTGATTACAGCACCTTCATCGTTCTGCTCTAAGGTATTGCCACGTTTTCTCTTTAATTTCTCTATTTTTAAAATTCATGGTTTTTTTTTTTATTTTTAGGCTTGCTTTTTGTTGTTACAGATCGATTCGATTGATGCATTAAAAAATAAAAATTTCAAAATCCCTTTTTCTCCAGTGTTGTAAGAGGAATTAGAGGATCCAAAGAATTGATGAATTTGTTATGATTCAGCTTGATTATGTTGTTAAGCAAAAAAGTGAGCCCTTTGAGATGATAAACTTGTTTCATCGATTGATGCATGTTTTGAGATTTCATCAAATAAGCGGGTTATTGGTGTTTTTTTTTATATAACTTTCAATAAATTATGTAAAACATGATGATTTTATGAATCCGAGTTCTTATTCCAAATTAATTTTGTCATTTTCAGTTTATACCACTCTCGTCGGAGCGAAGCAAGGAGTTGTTGTTCATCCATAATCATCCAAGCGAAAAATTATACCTACTTCATCATTCATGGATCAATCAGAGAAACCAGGAAGTAAAAATAAAAGAAACAAACCCGCCGGTACTCGGTTTATCGAATTCACCAGAAACAGTCCCATTCACTTCAAAGCATACCAAGCAGCGGTCTTGGTGTTGACGTTCTTTGCTTACGCGAGCTATCACGCCACGAGAAAAACCACGAGTATCGTTAAAAGCGTGCTCGACCCGAAAACAACTCCAATGGGCTTCACCCACTGGCCAAGAGCGTATTTTTTTATAACAACGACGACTACTACTACTACTATTACAAATAATCTAGGGCAGCAAAATGCATCACTGATGAAGGGTTGGGCCCCATTCGACGGCTCGGACGGCACATCAATGCTAGGCGAGATCGACGTGGCCTTTCTCGCTGTATACTCTTTCGGAATGTACTTTGCCGGGCATTTAGGCGATCGAGTCAACCTCAGAATTCTACTCACAATTGGAATGATTGGGTCGGGTTTGTTCACTGCGCTCTTTGGTGTTGGCTATTGGCTAAACATACATAGCTTCTACTACTTTTTAGTGGTTCAAATGTTAGCGGGCCTGTTTCAATCGACGGGCTGGCCTTCTGTAGTCGCGGTTGTCGGGAATTGGTTCGGGAAAAGGAAGAGAGGGTTGATTATGGGAATTTGGAATGCACATACATCAGTTGGAAATATTTCAGGATCGTTGATTGCTGCTTGTTTATTGAAATATGGCTGGGGTTGGTCTTTTGCTGTGCCGGGAATTCTCATGGCGTTTGTTGGGTTGATGGTGTTTCTGTTCTTGGCTGTGAGTCCCGAGGCAATGGGGATCGAGAAAGAGGAGGATGAAGCAATGAAGGATTGTGGGAATGAGAAGGGGGAAATCACGATGCCTCTTTTGGTGTCGGAAAAAGTTGAGGAGAAAGCGGTGGGGTTTGTTGAGGCCTGGAGGATTCCAGGGGTGGCTCCGTTTGCGCTGTGTCTGTTTTTTTCGAAGTTGGTCGCATATACATTCCTCTATTGGCTTCCGTTTTACATTAGCCATACAGGTATATATGAGTTTTATCTTTCAAGTTGCAAAAAATTCGTTGTGTTTTTGATATCGTAGGAGTATGTGCTACTCGGTATTCATATAATTACTCAAAACTCTAGACCTCTTCTGGTTATTTTTCTCGGCAATACCTATGCTAGGGAAAAGTTCTTTTACCAACTTTATAACCGAAAACCAAAGTTAGGTCACAAATATGACTGTCATGCTTGTCAAGCAACATTGTTTCTTCCATCCTTCTTGTAGTCGACACATATCATCTTCATATACTAAAAAACTTATAATGATCTGCCAAACTTTAGAGTCTATTGGGATCTGAATTTTAGAGTTGCTGTCAATGAAATAGTACGTTTGTGCGTGTTTCTGTTCGTGCATGCACGTGCCTGTGTGCATGTGCTTTTCTCCGAGAGTATGTGCACATACAGTTTTGACGCTGTGGTAATTAGATAGGCGGGGGTGGCTTGTTGAGATTCCCATGGTTTTAAGGGGTTTTCCCCAACTAAAATACCCTCAAACATAGGGTGATTAATAAAGGAAACTGTAAGGTAGTTAATTGAAATATGTTCATGATTAAGGATAGTTTAGTTGAATTTAGCCTTTTGTTATGGAAATGTGATTGCCGTATTAAATTCCTCTGATGATTTTGTATCACCGTAAATAGATTATGCATTTCAGAATATCGAACTCAGCTATATTCATCGAGTCACTTTTCGAAATTTGCGACATACATTGTTTCTTTATTCTAACTCTTCTTTCACTGGCCCCCTTGCAGAAATCAATGGTGAATACTTATCTGACACGACAGCAGGAACCCTCTCCACCATCTTTGACGTAGGCGGTGTAGTTGGCGGCATCCTCGCAGGCCACATCTCTGACCGACTAGACGCTCGTGCCCTCACCGCCGCCAGCTTCATGTACCTTGCCATCCCCTCCCTCTTTTTCTACCGATCCTATGGATCCCTTTCCCTACCCATCAACCTCTCCCTCATGTTTGTCACCGGAATGCTCGTCAACGGGCCCTACGCTCTGATTACAACAGCTGTATCCGCCGATCTGGGGACCCACAGCTCGCTGAACGGGAACTCGAGGGCGTTGGCCACTGTGACGGCGATCATCGACGGGACAGGGTCGGTGGGGGCGGCGATTGGACCGCTGCTGACTGGGTACATTTCAGCCAAGAGCTGGACAGGGGTGTTTACGATGCTGATGGCGGCGGCCTTTGTGGCGGGGTTACTGCTGACGAGGCTCGTGGTGGCTGAGGTTAGGGCCAAAGTTGAGGCTGCTAGATGTCCAAGGACACAAACAGTGGCAAGTGTGGTGGAAGAAGTGTAAATTTTAGGTCTTTCGGCGACCACACAGGCTTTGATTTGGATGCTTGGTTGACACAACCCATGGGTGCTGGATCAAGTTGAATTATACTCTTTATACAATTTCAGGATCACAATGTATCGATGAAACAAATCAAATATTGAAGAAGAGAGGCTTTTCAATGGGAGTTGTAAGCCTAATGTTTTCTATGTGAGTTTGCATTAGTACAAAGATGGGTTGCCAGAATGGAAAATCCATAAGAGCATTTTTTGTTTGCTCCTATGGTGGAAACCGTAGGGCAAACAGTGGCCCTACGAAGGAAACGGTTTCCACCGTAGAGGAAAATATATATGAAAAATTATGAAAAATTAGCTTCTGATATTGGCCTTATGGTGCCGCAAGAGAAATCCCTACTGTGATTACTGTAGGGGCAATGCAGGGGGTTTTAAAAAAAATAAAACAGAAAAAAAACCTTATCCCCAATTATTTCCCTCCTACGTCCATTTCCTTCCAAAATTTCTCCTACCAATGTGCATGCGCCAACCCTCCTCCTTCGATAAGCTTCCTCCTCCTGCGACTCCTCCTTCCCCGGCCAGCCTTTCTCCTACGACTCTTCCTTCTCTGAACTCTCCTCCTCCTCCGACTCCTCACTGCCGTCCGCATTCTCTTCCTCCTTTACGGCCAAAAATTTCCCCGCTGCCACCTCCTCCTTCTTGAGCCTTCTCGTCCTTCGGCGCCGACTGCACCCTCCTCCTCCTCCTTCCCGAGCCTTCCTCCTCCTTCCCGAGCTTGATCGTCGTTAGCAGCTAATCACTACTGGCCTCCGTCGTTGATCTTCCTCGAGCTTCGCCACGAGCGTCAAGTCGTCGACCTCTTCTCCTCCATTACTGAGCCCCATCAATGAGTCGATTTTTTAAATTTAGTTGTTAGAAATTAGGTTAATTTAGGTTTTGTAAATTATTTTGTTTGATTGTTAGTTTAATTAGTTAATTTTATTTAGAGATTTGGGTGATGGTTAATTAGGGTTAGGATATATTATAGGGGTTAGGGCTAATTAGGTTTAGGGTTAAGCTTAAGGTAATTAGGGTTAGAATTAAGGTAAGGGTTATGGTTAGGGTATTTTAGTGTAAGTGTGTTATGTGTGTGTGTGAGAGATAACGATGATGATGATGTGTGCGCGCGCGCGCGTGTTTGTGATAATGTTGATGGTGATATGTGTGTGTAGTGTGGGGTGGGGTGGGGAGATAATGATGATGATGATTTTCATATCAAACAAGGCTAAACCTTAATTTTAAACTTAATATCAGAACTAAATTCAAATAAACTTGATTAAGAAAACCATTAAGCTTAAAAAACTTTAGCCTAAACTAAAAATTTCAAACTCTTGAAATTGAAATTGAAATTGAAACGTAAATATAAAACCAATTCAATTTAAATATTACAATAAGTGTATATATGATACTCGATGATAATATGAAATTTTCATATTCTCATCGATAATCATTGGTGAAAATCAAAGTGCGTCTTACTTTCCGTCTATCGGTTGACATACGTTCGATATTCGTCGTGACATAAAACTATACGAAAATTGTTAAATATCGGACGGTATCGTTCGGTACTAACAACCGCCGTGTAGTCTACGTGATGAGAAAATTCAATCGTATGATAATCGATAAATTCGTCCAGTTTGGACAAATAAGAAATGTATAAAGCAAACACCTGCATTCACTTATATTTTCATTCGTTTCGAGTTATTTCGTCGGTGCCTTTCCATTTGTTCTCCGTGCACAAAGATTGATTAGATATTCATTTCAATGTTATTTTACAGTATTGAAATGATTATCTATTCTATTACAGTGTACTCAAAGAACAGCGAGGAGGTGCTGCAGAAATTTTCTCGAAACAGATGAAACCACAAGCGAATAGGTGTCTGCTTTATACATTCTTAATGGGATAGAAGCATACCCCCGACAGCCGAAACACATATATACAACACGAACACACAACACGCACATATATAAAGCACATACACACTAACAACCCTACACCTAAGTGAAATTATAAATTGAAACACACATACACAGAATACAACGTATATTTGGGTATTTTCAAATATAACTTTGTTAAACGACAATTTATCTTCTTCAATAACAAACTTGCCCTTTCCATTATCTTTTTTTTTTATCAATAACCATCTCGTTCTTAGATTTTTCAATATAGTCACCATAAAAAACCAACTAGCTCCACAGTCTCCGATTTAAACACCGATTCCATAACTTTATTACTTTCTTCCATTTTTGAAATTTACAATTTATATGTTATACAGTCTAACACGGTCCATGAGTATATCAGAGTTAAGGACTGGATGTACGTGGATTGGCAACAACGTATGAACCTTAAGTTTATTGCAGGAGTTGCTGCTTTCATCGAATTTGCACGCGAACATCATAAAGAAATTTTGGGGAGGATTCTTTATCCGTGTGATAGGTGTGAGAATAAGTTGTACAAGAATATAGAACTGGTAGAGTTTCACATCATTAAGCATGGTTTTACCAGATTTTATACAACTTGGTTATCACGGGGAAGGAGAAGAAGAAGATAGTAATACGGCGGAAGAAGAAGAAGAAAACTTCTTTCTAAGAGAGGAAATGGATGATATGGTAGAGGCTGCTCTAGGAGATAGTAATCCTATCGAAAAGACATTCCTTCCGGTTAAGGACAACATGCAGATAAGCATGAAAATTACATGATGCCAGGAGACCAATTTATGAGAACGTAAAGTACTCCACACTATCGTGGTTCGTCCATCCTTTTCAGATTCAGTGCCTAAATAGATGGAGCAACAATTCATTCATGATGCTTTTCAAGTTCCTGAAAGATTCTATACCCCCAAGAAATAACGTGCCTGAGAGATGGTACGAAACCCAAAAGATGATGTCTGGTCTGGGTCTGAACTGTGAAAAGATTCATGCATGTCCCAAACATTGTGTGCTGTACCGGAAAGAGAATTCAGATATGAAAGAGTGTCTCACCTGCGGAGAGGATATGTATAAGCCGTAAGTATCCGATAAGAAGCTGGATATACCTGTTAAGGTAGCACGATAACACAAAGGCTGTAGAGGCTATTCAGGTGTAAGAATACAGCGAAGGCAATGATTTGGCATCACCGTACTGCTCCAAGCGAAGATAGAAGAATGAGCCATCCAAGAGATTCACCGGTATAGAAGGATTTTGATAGGAGGCACCAAACTTTCAGTAATGATTCTCGCAATGTCAGGCTCAGAATGGTTAGTGATGGTTTCTGCCCATTCAACTATATAGGTGGATGCTACAACATATGGCCTGTTGTAATGATGGTTTATAATCTGTTACCATGGTTGGCTATGGATTAATACTGCTTTATGATACATCTTCTTATTGACGGACCGAAATTACCGGGAAACAATATCGACGTCTACCTCCGACCTTTAATTGATGAGTTAAAATCCTTATTCATTGATGGTGTGGAGACTTACGATGTAAACACAGATACAACTTTCACAATACGTGCGGGTTTAATATGGAAAATTAATGACTTTTCTACGTATGAAATGCTATCAGGTTGGTCCATACATAGTTACAAATTATGCCCTTTTTGCCACCAAGATACAACATCGAAACGGTTGAATTATAGCAACAAGCCTTGTTATTACGGTCATCGGTGTTTCCTGCCACTAGACCATCCCTAAAGGTTTGACAATGCTCATTTTGATCGTCATCATGAGCTTGGGCCTCCAGCCCCGTTCCCTTATAAAAAATAAATAATGAACCAAAAAGCGATGGGGAAATTTCCCCAAATGGAGCATCACGTGCCCACACGTGATGCGTCTTGGAGCAAAGATCATAGGCATTGCGCTCAACAAATAAGGCTGAAATTGAGTCTCACGTGCAGGTACGTGAGCATCTATATACAAAGTATATAAGCGCCTTCCTAAAACAAATAACAGGCCAGAGAAGACTACATGTCAGCACGTGATGCTCTTTGTTAGGCTTAACTTCATGAGGGTCACGTGCCACACGTGACATTCCTGAACATTAGCTCACGTGCCAACACGTGATGCTTTTCTCTGGGACTGCTATGTATAAGCAAATCGGTCTAATGCTATGGGTCATGTGCTACACGTGAGGGTTCCTAATGCCTTCTGAGCCGATAGAATTAAATTCTAAATAACAACAACAACAGCTGAGCCTTTTATCCCAAGCATATGGGGTAGGCTACATGAACCAACATGAGAATCACGCCGGGTCCAGCACATGAATCCTCTGTCTCCACTCACTTCTATCGAACAATATACTTTCATTGAGTCCTTTGGCAACCATATCGTTTCGTATCACCTCCATCCATGTTTTCTTCGGTCTCCCTTTTGCCCTTTTGCCATTGCCCATATCGAGAGTATCTATTCGTCGAACCGGTGCTTCCATAGGTCTACGTCGCACATGACCAAACCATCTTAGCCGGTTTTCCCGCATCTTCTCCTCCACAGGTGCTACACCAACTTTTGCACGAATATCCTCATTTCGCATCTTATCTTTTCTAGTGTTACCGCACATCCAACGAAGCATGCGCATCTCCGCTACGTGCATCTTCTGTGTATGATGCTTCTTAGGAGCCCAGCATTCTGTACTATATAATAAGGCAGGCCGAATAGCGCTCCGATAAAACTTTCCTTTCAATTTTAACGGAAAGTTACGATCACACAAAATTCCTGTTGCACTCCTCCATTTCAACCAACCAGCTTGGATCCTTTGATTAACATCACTATCGATATCTCCATTCTTTTGGATGATGGAACCTAGATATTTAAACTGGTCGCTCGGTGATATCTCTTGCCCTTCCAATATTATACCAATATGGTTTTGACTTCTCTGGCTACTAAATTTGCAGTGCATATATGTTGTCTTGGACCTGCTCAATCTGAATCCCCGAGATTCCAATGTTTGCCTTCATAATTCCAATTTGGCATTAACCCCTGCTTTCGTTTCATTTACTAGAACAATATCATCAGCGAATAGCATACACCAAGGTACCTCATCTTGGATAGTTCTAGTAAGCTCATCCATCACGATGGTAAACAGGAATGGACTTAATGCAGATCCTTGATGTAAACCAATAGTGATCGGAAAATCACTCGTTAAGCCGCCGCAAATTCTGACATTTACCACTACTCCATCGTACATATCCTTGATTATGTCAATATACTTGACGGGGACCCCCTTCTTCATCATTGTCCGCCATAATACCTCTCTAGGTACCTTGTCGTACGCTTTTTCTAAATCAATAAATATCATATGCAAATCTCTTCTCCTCTCTCGAAAACGATCGACAAGTTGACGAAGCAAATGAATAGCCTCTGTCGTCGATCGTCCAGGCATGAACCCAAACTGGTTCTCTGTTATCTTAATATCCTTTCTTAGCCTGTGTTCAATCACTCTCTCCCAAAGTTTCATGGTATGACACATCAGTTTTATTCCACGGTAGTTTGAGCAACTTTGAATGTCATCCTTGTTCTTGTAGATAGGTACAAAGGTACTTTTTCTCCATTCATTTGGCATCTTTTTTGTCTGCCAAATCTTATTAAACAGATCTGTCAGCCATTTAACGCCTATTTCTCCTAAGCATCTCCAAATCTCGATAGGAATCCCGTCAGGACCAACCGCTTTTTTTAAACTCATTCTGTTCAAAGCTTCTTTAACCTCAGGAAGTCTTATTTTACGCATGAAATCACGGTTTATATCTTGAGATTGAATGACAAGTCCATCCAAATTCTTAGTAAAGCTCTCATTGAACAATTTGTCAAAATAATCTCTCCATCTTTCCTTGATATCCTCGTCTCGAACTAAAACCTTCTGATTTTCATTTTTGACACACTTCACCGCACATAAGTCTCTAGTCTTCCTTTCCTGCATCCGAGCAATCCGGTATATATCATTTGCAGCCTCTTTAGTGTCTAATTTCTCGTACACCTCCTTGTAAACCTTAGATTTAGCTTCCCGAATAGCTTTCTTAACCTCCTTTTTAGCCATTTTGTACTTCTCAAATCTCTCCATATCTCTACTTTTCTTCAAATCTTTATAAGAATCCCTTTTAATTTTAATAGCAGCCTTTACATTTTCATTCCACCATGATATGTCCTTAGATGGTGGAGCACCACCTCTCGACTCACCAAGTAGGTCTCTAGCTACCTTCTTGATGCAACTAGCCATTTTGTTCCATGTTTTTTCTGGATCATCTTCCGACTGCCAATCCGCTTCTTGTACTACACGATCTATAAAAGTTTTTGGTTACCTTCTTTCAATCTCCACCATTTAATTTTAGGCTCTACCTTACGTCTAATCTTCCTAGGTTCTCTTCTAAATCGAAAATCTAGAACTAAAACCCTATGTTGAGTGGTTACACTCTCACCTGGCACTACCTTACAGTCGATACAACAATCTCTATCTATTCTTCTCGTCAGAAAAAAGTCTATTTGACTAGCACTTGACCTGCTCCTAAAAGTGATAAGGTGGGACTCTCTTTTCCTGAACCAGGTGTTTGCTAAGATCAAGTCATAAGATAAAGCAAAATCTAGAATCGAGTCTCCTGCTTCATTCCTTTGTCCGAAACCAAAACCTCCATGGATAGTATCAAACTCACTACGACTAGTACCTACATGTTCATTAAGATCACCACCAATAAATAACTTCTCTCCACTAGGTATACTTTGCACCACCTCGTCTAAATCCTCCCAGAATAGACGCTTACTAGCGTCATCAAGACCTATCTGTGGTGCATAAGCACTAATAACATTAAGAATCTCTCCACCTAGAATAAGCTTAACCAGTAAAATTCTATCACCGTTTCTCCTAATCTCAACTACATCCTCAAACAACCGTCTATCTATGATTATGCCTACCCTATTACGATTTTTATCTCTACCCGTATACCAAAGCTTATAACCCCAAGGCTCTATGACTCTACTCTTTTCACCTACCCACTTAGTTTCTTGCAAACATATAATACCAACTCTCCTCCTAATCATCACCTCCACTAATTCTATTAGTCTACCCGTAAGGGAACCTATGTTCCAGGAAGCTAGACGGATCCTATGAAACCCTTGCTTATTTGTCACTACACCCGGGGTCCGATGTAGCGCGCCGTTTCTGGACGACGACCCTTGCTTATTTGTCACTACACCCGGGGTCCGATGTAGCGCGCCGTCTCTAGACGACGACCCTTGCTTATTTGTCACTACACCCGGGGTCCGATGTAGCGCGCCGTTTCTGGACGACGACCCTTGCTTATTTGTCACTACACCCGGGGTCCGATGTAGCGCGCCGCATCTGGACGACGACCTAGAAGCCCTTGCATACTTAACACTACACCCAGGATCCGATGTAGCGCGTCGCTGAGTAGGGGACGCCCCAACGATATTCTTATTATGGTTCATGTCATAGAATGTGACAAAGTTTTACGTTGGCTATCATAAGCCTACCACAACCCTCACCCTTTCTCATCCGGACTTGGGACCGGCAACGGTGGGTTTAATTAAATTCTAAATAAGAGAGATCAAAACCCTATTTTGGAAAATATTTCCTTGAATCTTTCTAAACAAGAAAGATTACGCTCTGTAAGGCAGAGCACCGTTGGATTAAAAATCCAATGGTGATTAAAAATCACCAAGCTACAGAATAAGCTCTGTATGGGAAAATATTTTCCCAATCTTTCCAAACAAGAAAGATTACGCTCTGTAAGGCATAGCACCGTTGGATTAAAGATCCAATGGTGATTAAAAATCACCAAGCTATAGAATAAGCTCTGTATGGGAAAATATTTCCCCAATCTTTCTAAACGAGAAAGATTGTGCTCTGTAAAACAGAGCACCATTGGATTAAAGATCCAATGGTGATTAAAAATCACCAAGCTACAGAATAAGCTCTGTATAGGAAAATATTTTCCCAATCTTGTTAAAAACAAGAAAAATGGTTTCTGTAAAACAGAAGTCCCTGGATCAAAGATCCAACAGTGGATAAAATCCCCGAATCAATTAAAAAATCTCTCAATGAGAGATTTCCTTAACTAAATCAACAAACTTGCCTCTACTATATAAATGACTCGAGACTGAAGAGAGAAGGGAGGAGACCCCCTATAAGATTTGAGAAAACAAAGAAGAAGAGGAGTTCTCTTTGAAGAAAAAGAAACTTTAGGTGAGGAAAAAGACCTAGAGATCATTTTATCTCATTTTACAAGAGTTTAACTCTTCCAAAAAAAGAACTTAGTTCTTTCTCTGGTTGAGGTCTGCAGAAGCAGATCTCCCCATAAGTTGAGAATTTAATTCTTACCGGGAAGATTCTGTTATGCAGTCCCAAAACATATAGGAAAGAATTAGGTTTGAAGAATTTAATTCTTCTAAAGACATAGGAATTTAATTCCTCAAAAACTAGGGTTTAACCCTGCATAAGAATTTAATTCTTATAAAATAAAGGACTTGAAATTCTCAAGACTAAGATCAAGAGCCCCATGCATATTAGTGTTCAACGCTATAACGAAAGATCACGTGTTCCCACGTGAGCACCTCTAAAGACTAAAAAGGAATGACTGAGTTCGAGTCACGTGACCCCTAATAGTGCTCAGCACTTGTAAAAAGGGAGGGGGAATAAATTAAGAAAGTTCTCATTTTGGGGTGCCTCATGTGATCCCACGTGACCCCCAATAATGCTTAGCATCTAGAACAGAATAGGAAGATAAATCCAAAGGAGGCAGTGCCCAACTCTGAAGTACCTCACGTGCCCATACGTGATGGCCACAAGGACTAAGTGTTTAACACTTATATACATATAGGGATTTAGACCCAAGTGCATAACGCCTAATTTTCAGGTGCCTCACATGCCGCACGTGAGCGCTCCAAATTTCAGTGTCCAACACTACTTATGAGCCTCACGTAGGAGCACATGAGCGCCAAGCAGATATCAGTGTTTAACACTGTGAGAGGCCAACCTTAGCCAAAATTAGCCAAGTCTCCCGAGGCCAAAACCTTTTGACCATCAATCCACCGAGCCTTCCTATACTCAGGTCTCCCCGAATCGATCTTAGTTCCAAAGATGGCCAATGATCTCCTGACACATAGCATCTAAAATGATGTTCATTCCATCATGATTTCTCCCTTCAATCTGGAGTTCGGTTCAAGTGTACATCTCTTCATACCTCTGATACATGTCGTCGTATTTCTTCAACGACGTCAGAGAGGTGGAGGGTGCCGACAACCAACAGCTCTTAAATGCACTATCAAACCCATGAGCATACC
The DNA here is from genome assembly GCA_030015575.1 of Agapanthus africanus. Lineage (NCBI taxonomy): Eukaryota > Viridiplantae > Streptophyta > Magnoliopsida > Asparagales > Amaryllidaceae > Agapanthus > Agapanthus africanus. The sequence continues at coordinate 139,178,953 of CM057346.1, read as the reverse complement.
ATAATGGACCGTAATGTCCTTAAACTAACAATGGACCGTAATGTCCTTAAACTAGATGTGGACCGCAACGTCCTTAAACTAAAATGATAGTGCCCAAAAGCTCTTTCGTTGAATCAAAAATGATCCTGAGCCCCCGTTAAGTAGATCTTAGTCCAATATTGGATTAACGTATCCTTAACAAATATTTAAGTCGATCTTAATCTCAAACAAGATTAACGATGCTTAAATCAAACCAAACCTAAATCTAAGAAAATACGGATTTGGACTAATCCACGCCCTATGGGCGACAACAAAAATTAGTCTCCGTATACAATCCACGGGCAACCAAAAATAAAACAAACACACACGATACGAAGTGACCTTCTGGAGCAGGAGAAAGTGGTTATCGCTACGCGATAACGTAATTAACTGCAGGGGTTTGCGCCTGCAGGGAAGAGCATCCCTACAATCAAAAACCCCTCACAACGAGAGGGAATCTGACGATGTCTGCTACAACGGCCGCATCTGTCTAAACCTTCGATACACGGCGCTATAAATCAACTTGGCATCTTCGGAGAGGTAGACAACAAATAGCATCTGCCCCCAAATTTAGGCAAGACGACTTACGCGGTTCCGTCTCTATTTTCGGCGGTGAACAGATTCTGGCACGCCCGGTGGGACCTCTTCCTCTTTCCACTCCACACTTCGTGTGTCGTGTTTTTTTTTCCGCGATCAAATAATCGCGGTATATATATTTGTGGTTGCCCTTGGGTGATGGGATACTGAAGCCTGCGTTTCGTCTCTATGAAGAATAGCGTTTGCTTCCATCCTAGCAACTCAGGCTCTGTCATATCTGGTGGAGTTAAGTATGGGCCACTTGCAGCCTCAAATCTCTGCAATCCGGCTCTTCAAGAAATCAACGGGCTTCTTTTTGGGTTGATACTCCCACCTCCCACCCTCGAGGCGGATTGAAACAAGGCAAACCAGTGTTGAGAAAAGGTATAAAGATGGTGCGAAGATCTGGTACAGGCTAGGCTGGCTTGCTGCTACAAAGCCAAAAGCGAAGTTCCTTAGCACTTGCCTTACTAAGCTTTCAAGAAAGTAAGGACGCGGCTTAGAGCTTGCCTCAACGCCGATGGAGCAGGCCCAGTGGAAGTCTGTCTTCCACAGGCTGGTTCCCCAAGCTGCAGCTTTGCCGACGGACTCAGTCCTTAAACAACTGGCACCTGCCAAGGACCAAGTTCGACGCAGGGGGCAGAATATTCAAGCTCTCAAAGGAAACAGGAAGCAAGATCAGCAAAATCCTGAGGCTAATCAAATCCCGACTATAAGAAACGGTCGACGTCGATATCGGCATCATACAAAACGACCTAGGGGCAGTTCTCCATAAGGTCCTGTTTTAACCCCAATGGTGAATGTTGTTGTTCCAACTGGGAACAGCTTCAAACTGTTGCGAAGGGTCAGACAAAATTCTCCTACCGCAATATTGAAGAAATCTCCGCAACCCATAGAGGTCCCACGAGAGCAGAAACCAGTTCGCTTCATAAAACAACTTTCCTCATCTATATACAAGGTGTGGAAGCAGGTGAAGGTCTCTGTCGTCAACCGCGGCTCTTTCCCTAGACGTCAGTCAAATTCTGACAAATCCCCTTTGAAAAACAAGGGGACTCATCCCAAGACGGAGCTTGATACAGCGGTTCCTCCCAAAACCAAAGCGGCTTCTCACAAAAAAAGAGAGGTCTAATAAATCTCAAGTGCCCGAGGCAAAACTCCAAATGCCAAAACTCCAAACACCCCAAGCCTGGGGGCATGACAATTTATACAATCCATATGGTGAAATCCAAAGATGAAGTTCGAGCTTCTGCTAGTCACCGACCTCAAACTCGGTCCTTGAAAAAAGTTCAACTGCAACGTGAAAAGCTGCAAGAGATGCTCGCTCAGGCGGCAGCAAACGCTAATCCATCGCTTAAGAAAAATCCTGAGGACGCACCCGAAGAAAGAGTAGAGAAGGAGTCGGATATTGATTTCCTAAAGCGCGCTCTGCAAAAAAAAGAGATGAAGAAGCGGCAGAAATGTCCACTAAAATGAACCAGATGGCTCTTCTGATTCAGAATATGGCTGGAATGATGGTTCAATTGGAACCACTGGCAGATGAACCGCCGGTAGTCGGTCTTAAAGATAAGGATGACATTTCAAATCCTCTGCAAACCTCATCAATGGCTGAGGAGGAAATGATTCTTAAAAGAAAAGATGGACACATATATCGCTCAGCAAGTCAAAACTCACTATGCCTATGAAGTATCAAATAGGCCAATCAAGACTGGTCGACTATATTCGGCGTGCTACTATCAAATACAGTACCTGCCAGAATACATACTTCCGAATCCATATGTACAAAGGAACTGGGAATCCTCGCCAGCATATTGAGCGATTTAAATCCATGTGCGGAAATACTGGAGGAAATGACATACTACTCATCTGACAGTTCGTCAGCGGTCTGGCGGGCATCACCTTCGTATGGTATGCGAAACTCTCAAATGATTTCGTGAAGAGCTTCAACGAAATGGATATGCTCTTCTGTCAGAGATTCGCTAATGAGAACGAACATATTACCGTGATGACGCTGTTCAACGAAAGGGTTAGACCGAATGAGACTTGGGTTCAATATGTTACCCGATGGCGAAATCTCTGGTCAAATACAAGCAACGCATCGATGAAGTTGCATCCACGGGAATGCTCATAGCCACCCTTGACCCAAATTCAAAGGCGTACTCGTATATAGCCCTCTTCAAGACGACGACTTTCCAAGAACTCATGGATAAAATGGCTCGATTGGATCAAATGGGTCAAGACTCTTTCTCATCCGATGATGACGAGTGAAAAGCAGAGGCAAGATGGCGTTTGTTACCTATGCTCAACAAAAATAAGCGGCTCCCAAGCAACCTGTCGCCAAAATAGCGACGGTGTGGGTACTCGCTCCCCCCGGGATATACACAGGGGGCATATTTTTCACTGGCGGAAGAATCTTTACGTGGGATGGTCCTTTCTTCTCAAGGAGCAGATAGAATATTAAGGGACTTACAAGCGGGTTCTGCAATCAAGTGGAATATCCTACTTGAACCAAAAAACCATAGGAGGGATGTGAAACCCATGTCCCACTCCGAATCAGATGATGAGGAAAAAACCCCAAGTCAAATTCATTCTTCCATGGAAGAGGAAGACTCGGCAGAGGGAATGATGTGATAGCACGTTCCTTTGTATATGAAGAAGACGCTCCATCAGTATCGGAAAGCGACACTGATAAGAAGGGGCAGGTGTTGTTTAAAATGTCCAGTACTTCCTGCAAAATAACCCGATTGGCATGATGATAGATGAAGAAGTCCAAGAAGGTAAAAATAGTCTAAGGCGTGAAGTGTCCATGCAAACAAAGAACAAGTAGCAGCGTCTTAGCAAACAAGAGTTGGAAAGGGATGAGTTATGCAACTTCGCGAACGAATGAGAATGTTGGACCGAAAAGTCCTTAAACTAGAAATTCGCCTCAAATATGGCGATAATGGACCGAAACGTCCCTAAAATAGTGTGTTTCCTCAAACATGGCACATCGCCCCAAATACGACGATACCATCTTGAGATCTATATTGCAATCGAAGTCCCAACGGCAAAGGTTGCAACTCAAGTCCTACCGGCTACACAGCTCCTCCAGCAATGAAGCCACCCCCAAGTCCTACCGGCAAACAGATGGGTCACCTGCGGCGAAACTATTTTCGAGAGTTTCATCGTTCAAAAAACAAAAAAACAAAAAAAAATGGTATATCCTCAAGCGAAACGGGAACGGATGAAAACCCGAAAGGACGTCGTGAGTAAAAATAGCAGGATTGCCGACGAGTTTGTGAAAACCCGGAAGGGCGTAATCTCGTTAAAAAAATGGTATGTTCACAAGCAAAATGGGCACAGATGAAAACCCGAAAGGGCTCCGTGAGTAAAAACAGCAGGACTACCGGCGAGTTTGTGAAAACCCGGAAGGGCGCAACCTCATTAAATACACTTACGAGATCCTCATGACTCGTGAGGAGAATCCCCCTGTGAGACCCTTACGGCTCATAGGATTCAAAAGCCTTAACTTACAGGGATCTAAACCTGTTCTTAAGCCGCCATATCTCTTAAATTGCCCTACAGGCGGTCCATATTGATCTTTGTATACAATCTATGGGCACGAATAAATATTTCTTTGCCAAGTTCTACAAATGGCAAGAAATGTCCCTATATGGTGAATAACACTTATAGATCCTTTCGACTTATAAAGAGAAAACACTCTTGTAAGATCCTTATGACTTATAAGAGAAAACACCACATAGAAATCCTCACAACTTCTAAGGAGAACATACACCTACGAGATCCTCACGACTTGTAGGGAGAAATACCTTTATGAAACCCTTACGACTCGTAAAGTCAAAAGTCTTAGTCGACAGGATCCTAACCCTGTCTACTAAGCCACCTTAGTCCAAATCGACAGAGGCAAATAATGAGTCGCTCCTGGCAATATCCCAGTTGTAGCGATGCAGATACCTAAACAGGTGTCAAACTCCAAGTCAACCTCTCCGGCAAGTGCTGTCCCTACAACAATCTAATGAAGAAGGGGACCCCGTTCGTCTGAGATCAGAAATGCCAAAATACATGGGACGAAATCAAGCAATATCTGCAGAATCCACCGGTACTGACCACTCCGGTCAAGGGAAAGCCCTTCATTCTGTACACAACAGCCCTTAAAGGTTCTTTAGGCGTGCTATGAGCGCAAGAGAACGACCAAGGGAAGGAGAGAGCTCTCTACTATTTGAGTCGAGTTCTCCTGCGGACAGAAAACAACTACTCCCCAATCGAAAAGCATTGCTTGGCATTAATCTTCGCGGTAACGAAGCTCCGACATTACGCCTTGGCATATGAGGTCCATCTCATATCAAAGGTGGATCCTCTCAAATATTTGATGGCAAGAGCCATATTAACATGAAGGCTTGCCAAATGAGCCCTCCTCTTGATGGAGTTCTCGATAGTATATCGACCCCTCAAAGCAATAAAAGGCCAGGCCATCGCCGACTTTCTCGCTGAGCATCCGATACCTGCCAACTCTCTCTTGAACTGTGAGTTGCCAGACGAACACGCGTTTGATGCAATTGACAGGGAGAAAGAAGGGAATGATACCCAATAGGAACTTTACTTCGATGGAGTGTCCTCCTTGATGAAGCAAAAACAAAACATCCTCATGATTAAAACCGGGGTGGGCCTTATCTTTGTGACTCCGCAATGAGAGATAACGCGTTTTGCCCTGTCTTTAACAGAGCTGAGAATAAACAATGAGATTGAGTATGAAGCTTTGCTAGCAGGTCTTGAGATTGCTATCGACATGGGCGTCGAAAACCTCCTTATATATGGAGACTCCCAGCTGGTCGTTAGCAAAGTAAATGGCGACTACCAGACGTGCAAACCAGAACTGATCAGGTATGGTGAAAGAGTGTAACAACTGCTAGCGCAAATCCCTTCTAACATCCTGGAAAGCATACCGCGCACGGAAAATAGCAAGGCGGATGCGTTGGCCAAGCTCTCTAAAGAACCGGCCGACGAAAACCTTGATGGCGTAAGGATCATTGTCCAAAGCCGCCGGGTTCTTGCACCAGCAGAAATATCTCTGGGGTCGTATGAAGGAAAGGAAGCGACCAAACAAGCAGCCTGCAGAATATAAGACAAAGAAAAGACTATGGATTGGAGAGAAGTCTTCATAGACTACTTCAAATCTCATCAAATGCCCAAAGATGCGTCCTTAAGACATCAGCTTATGAAACAAGCTCTATTTTTCGCCTTCGTCAATGATACTCTATATAAGAGGTCATTCGACAGTTTGTGGTTAAGGTGCCTGGGACCAGAAGAAGCAAGAAGGGTTGTTCAAGAAACTCATGACGGACTCTGCGGTTCTCATCAGGTTGGGCCAAAGATGAAGCTGAAGATCAAAAGAATGGGTTACTATTGGCACACGATGATTCAGGATTGCCTTGAATATGCGAAGCAGTGTTACTCGTGCCAAATTCACGGGGACTTCATCCACCAGCATCCAATTCCGCTACACCCAACGCTGGCTACCTGGCCGTTCGAAATGTGGGGGACCGATATAATCGGGCCCATCGAGCCAGCATCATCCATGGGACATCGGTTCATACTAGCAACAATCGATTACTTCTCTAAATGGGCAGAAGCAATACCGTTAAGAGAGGTGAAGACGGAGAATATCCTCCATTTCTTCAAGATACATGTCATCTACTGGTTCGGCACTCCGTGACGGATCGTCTCGGATAATGGGCCGGCCTACAGAAGCCATAAGATCAGTCGCTTCGCACAACATCATAATGTAGATTGGAGATATTCTTCAGTTTATAATCTCCGAGCTAATGGTCTAGCTGAGGCTTTCAATAAGACCATGACAAAGATCATAAAGAAAACGGTGTCCAGAAATAAGAAGGACTGACACGAGAGATTGCATGAAGCTCTTTGGGCTTATCGGACTACGTTCAAGACGGCCACGAACACAACACCATTTGCGTTAGTATTCGGCACGGAAGCGGTACTTCCCTTGGAGATAGAGCTACCCTCTCTATGAGTGGCGGTTCGGTACGAATTAACGGACGAAGAGAATACCCATTTTCGGTTTAACGAGCTTGATGCCCTCGATGAAACTCGTTTCATGGCGCAGCAAAACCTAGAGGCTTATAAAGCAAGGATGACGCGCTCATACGAAAAATTGACTAGATCGAGAACATTCCGCCAAGGCGAACTCGTGCTAGTCGTAAAAAGACCTATGATCCCCAATCGTGCTAAACGGGGGAAATTCGAGCTGAACTATGAGGGCTCGTACATCATAGACAAGGTCTACCAAGGTTGGGCCTACTTGCTCATGGATATTCATGGCGAAAGACCCTTCCGGCCAATCAATGGCCGGTTCCTTAAGAAATACTACGCTTGACAAGTCATGGCTCAGGTTAATGATAGATGATGACGCTCGTGTCCGCTCGCTATCTCCCTGAGTCCAAACTCTATAAGTAGTATCCAGCAAAAGCTCGCCTCGAAATACAACGGACCGAGATGTCCTTAAACTAGTTATGGATCGAGATGTCCTTAAACTAGCTACGGACCGCAACGTCCTTAAACTAGCTATGGACCGAGATGTCCTTAAACTAACATTGGACCGAGATGTCTTTAAACTAACAACGAACCGAGATATCCCTAAACTAACAACGTCGCCTCAAACATGGCGATAGTGGAGTGCAAGTCCATAAGTCCCAGCGGCGAGAACTGCGACTCAAATCCCACCGGCAAACAAATGGGCCACATGAGGCGAAACTATTCTCAAGAGTTTCATCATTAAAAAAAAGGGTACGTCCACAAGCAAAATGGGCACGGATGAAAACCCGAAAGGGATCCGTGAGTAAAAACAGCAGGACCGCCGGCGAGTTTGTGAAAACCCGCAAGGGTGCGGACTCATAAAAAAAATTCATGCACACTTGCAAGGTCCTCTCGACCTTGTAAGGAGAAAATACCTACGTGAGATACCTACGACTTACAAGGGAGCAACACACTTAGGGATCCCCTCGATTCCTAAGGAGAAATTACACTTACGGGATTCTCACTTGTAAGGAGAATCCTCCTTATGAGACCCTTACGGCTCATAGGGTTCAAAAGCCTTAAGCTACAGGGATCTGAACTTGTTCTTAAACCATCACATCCCGCAGTTTGCCCTACAGGCGGTCCGATGTCGGCCCTTATATACAATCCACGGGCACAAATAAACGTTTCCTCCACCAAGTCCCACCAACAACGAGGAATGTCCTCATGTGGTGAACGACACTTGTAAGTCCTCTCGACTTATAAAGAGAAAACACTCTTATAAGATCCTTACGACTTATAAGAGAACACACACTTAGGAATCCTCACGACTTCTAAGGAGAAAACACACCTACGAGATCCTCACAACTCGTAGAGAGAAACACCTTTATGAGACCCTTACGGCTCATGAAGTCAAAAGCCTTAATCGACAGGATCCTAACCCTGTTTGCTATGCCACCTTTGTTCGAATCAACAAAGGAAAATGATGATTCGCTCCTGGCAACAATCCCAGTGGTAGCGATGCTGATGCCTAGATTGGTATCAAATTCCAAGTTCTTTTACGGAAAATGATGATTCGCTCCTGGCCATATTCCAGTCGCAGCGATGCTGATGCTAAGATTGGTATCAGATTTTGAGTTCCATGCTCGTAATAAAAAATATGCATATGAAATAGCCGAAATGTTTAGGCAACTCGCAATAAAAATCAGCGAGCAAAATATATGCATATAAAAACAGCCGAAATGTTTAGGCAACTCGCAATAAAAAAGCAGCTAGTAAAAAGAAAAAAACAGCCAAAATGATTGGGCACCGCGAAAAATAGCCAAAATGATTGGGCAATCGCGACTTTCGTGATATAAAAGCTGAAATGATAGAGCATCGCGGATAGAAACAAAAAAATGAAACTTTTGCCTTACAGGTGAGATCACATTGACCCCTGTATACAATCCATGGGCACAAACGAAAAGGGAACCACATTGTCCCACCAGGCTTCGTCAAAGGGGAAGCCAAATCTCGACGGCTACACCTATAGCCTAGAAATCAATAACAGCGTTCTTCCTCCCTCCAGCAGGATACCGGTGTGATATCAACAAACGGAGCCATGGCAAAGTCCCCTAGTTCCAAATCTCGACGGTTCACAGACAACCTAGAGACTACCTCGGAGCCACGACAAAGTCCCCTAGTTCCAAATCTCGACGGTTCACAGACAACCTAGAGACTACCTCGGAGCCACGGCAAAGTTCCCTAGTTCCAAACCTCGACGGTTCACAGACAACCTAGAGACTACCTCGGAACCATGGCAAAGTCCCTAGTTCCAAGTCTCGACGGTGGCATCCACAGCCTAAAGATTAATCAACAACGTTCTTCCTCCCTCCAGCAGGATACAGGCGCGACATCAACAAACGGAGCCATGGAAAAGTATCCTAGTTCCAAATCTCGACGGTTCACAGACAACCCAAAGACAACCTCGACATTCATCGCAATATTGCAGACACAATGTTAACCAACGAAGCAAAGGAAGATCCCTAGCTTCAGGGTCTTGACGACAATTCAAATGAGACCTGAAAGACTAACGGAGACCATCCCACTCCAGCGCAGAGTGGTCCATCGGGGCTCCCAAACTGAGCCTAAGCTCAAGTAAAAAGCAACATGGAATATCCCTAACGCTTGCTCTTTCGACGTTAATATTACCTGGAAGATTACTTGAAGACGTCTTGTCCAGCCCCCGAAGAGATCAGAGACACGACAGTCGCAAGGCTACCCGAACAACAAGATTGCATATCGGGGAATATATTGGCTAACGCGACGGTACGACAGGTAAAAAACCCTAGTACCACAGACCCTATCGGACTTCTATTAGCAGGAGTTAACTGTGACGTTAGGACACCCTTGCGAGAACTTCTCGATTCATCTCGACTCGTGAGGAAATTAGTGTCCTTGCGAGAATTGCTCGATTCGTCTCGACTCGTAGGGAAAAGCCTTAGGCGATAGGGATAAGGACCTGTTTCCTAAGCACTGGGGCCCTGCAAGTCAGTCCAAGATGGACTATTGCATACTATTCACGGGCCACACTCTCCAAAGTCGAATATCGACAAGAAGGGAAACAACCACTTACGAGTCCTCTCGACTTGTAAAGGGAAAAATTCTCTTGTGAGATCCTTACGACTCTCAAGAGAAAACACACACTTAGGAGTCCTCACGACTCCTAAGGAGAAAATACACCTACGCGATCCTCTCGACTTGTAGTGAGAAAAGTCTTTATGAGACCCTCACGGCTCATAAAGTTTGAAAAGTCTTAAGCGGCAGATCTGAACCTGTTTTCTAAGCCATCGCTGCCCTGCAAGGAGATCAAGATAGACTACCTACGAGACGCATTTGCTAAAGAGACACGACAGTACGACTGCGTATGTGCTTAAATGGAAATGGTGTCCAAAACGTGCTGATTTATGTACGACGCTACAATAGCGCTCGCACTTAAAAGAAAATTCCTAAGGGTAAAATATAAAGCTCATGTACAGAGGTGGGATATACGTACGAATATATGATGAACAGAAAACATTTAACAGAAAATATTCAACAGTCAATAGTAAGAGAAATACATCGATATAAATATACTACTCTACAGGGAAAAGATCACCAAATATGGGATCAGAGATACAGGGGTTAACAAAACAAAATACAAAGTTCTCCAATTCCTTCTCTGCCCTTTCCACCATGTCGAAGCGACGGTCTTCGTGATGAGTTGCTCCCCACCGATTAGCACCGTGCTCATCAGCGAAAGTGGAGATGATGGCCCACCCGGCTTTTATCTGACTCAGTAAATGAACCGAACGATCCTTTAGAGCCTGGGTAATTAAGTGTGCCTCGTGGAAACACTCAATTTTGTCCTCCGCCGTATCAAGAATCGCCGGAGTCATCTCCGCCGGATGAAGAGGAATATCAGCAAGCACAGACAAGAAAATCATCCTGAGCCATTTAGAACCCATAGGAAGAGGAGAGCCCCTACGGGCCAGGAGTTCGTAAAGTGCCGCGTCACATTGGTCATCAGTGAAAAGAGGATCCGCTAACTGTGCGGCAAAACAAGGAATAATCTCCTCGATAGGCACCTCCCAGGGTTGCCGACGAGCGTGGGGACGGTTGCAAGCCATGACCTTTGGTTTGTTTCTCAAAATGATCACCCTAAGGTCTAAATGGTTCTTTCTCTGAGAAGAAAGAGGGAGATGTAGCTTCGGGTTATAAAGAGATGCATTCAAAGCTATGCACAGAAAATGCCGTGCATAGTGGAGCTATTCCCAAGGCCAAAAAAGGGGGGCATGGGAAAAGAAAGGGGTGACTCATTGGAATTAGAGTAGAAAGGCGAAACGACCTCATCAGCGGAGCCTCATATGCGTGGCACGTGAACACCCGCGTTGATACTTTTGGAAACTAAAACGGCACCGCACGTTCATAACACGTGAGCACCGGCACTAGTTCATGATTAAACTCCCCAGCAGCGCCTCATGCACAAAACACGTGAATGCCAACAACAGTATAACAACACTTCATGCAGAATACACGCGGGCATAAAAAAAGGGGGGAAAGAGGAAGTTTTGTCATTCATGCTCCAAGAACTTATACATGGTATAAAAACGAAAGAAAATGTTTACAATGGTAAAACACTTGATCCTGGACATGGATTGAGGAATTCAGAAGCAAGGCCGAGTAAAATGCTTCTGGCTTCTCTGACCATTTTCGTGTGCATCTTCTCACGAATGCAAGCGTCAGGATTCTCGCAGATGTCATCCGTCCTCTGATAGGCAGAGATTATCGTCGTCTGTTGGAAGACTTGATGCAAGATATCAACAAGACCATCTCGCCGCCTCTTCAAGATCAAGTCCATCAGATATACTGAGTACACCTTGTCCTCGGCATCATCAAGCGCCTCAAGCGGCATGGCTTCGTTAAATTCAGGAAGTGCTTCCCAAATCGCCCCCACGATGATCTTCAATAGAGCGGAACGACGGGGGGGTAGTCGACCATTGTATTCATCGAAGCGACGCATAACTTCAGCGCATTGGGCATTCGTAAAGTCCTGGTTTTGACAGCGGCCTTGGACACGAATGTCTTCATAGGAGATAATTTCATCAGGATCATACAAATAAACGGCCATATTATCTGAAAAGAAAAATCAGCAAGAGTTTAGCGATCGAGATGATCAAGAAAATGCTTATTATGAGAATCTAAAAGGATTCTCGTTAAACAGACACGGGAGTTTAAACAACTCTTGACATCTTCATAGAGAAAACAAGTTTTGTTAAAATACCCAACAAATTTGAATTTGTGCCAGTAGGGAAAAATCCTATGAAAATATGCTCAAGAACACCAGAGAATGAAATTCCCGAGGGGCCCTCTTGATCTTCAGAGCAAAGCTCTTTGGTGAGGAATTAAATTCTTTTTTTTATCCGATGGAATTAAATTCTAGAAACCCCTATGATGAGGAAAAGAAAAATAAAAATGCCATGAATCCTTAAAGATCAGAGGGGGAATGCCCAAGACATTGAGGTTTACTACCCAAAGATCATGTTTTTGGATCTCTGAGAGATGGGTTTCAGAAAGAGAGCAAAGCTCTTATAGTGGATTTAAAATCGAGCAAATTTTTTTAAGAAAAGGGTTTCTTTGTTATTCAAGATTGTTACCTAAAAAGGGTTTCTTTTTCTGACAGAGTTTAACTCTGGAAGTGCAATGGGCAGAGAACTAAGCTCTGAAGAAGAGAATTAAATTCTCAAAAAAGGAAAAGAAAGAAGAAGATGAAGGAATAGTGGCTTCCCAAAGACCAAACCCTTACATTTATAAGACGTGACAAGGGCGGTTCACCTCCCCATTTTCCTAGGTAATCCAACGGCTGTAAAGCTGACAGCGTTGCACTCACGTGCAAGCCACATGAGAACAACGCTGCGGGGGAATTTGTACCCTAATAAAAAGTAAATAATGAACCAAAAAGCGATGGGAAAATTTCCCCAAATGGAGTATCACGTGCCCACACGCGATGCGCCTTGGAGCAAAGATCATAGGCATTGCGCTCAACAAATAAGGCCGAAATTAAATCTCACGTGCAGGCACGTGAGCATCTATATACAAAGTATATAGGCGCCTTCCTAAAACAAATAACAGGCCAGAGAAGCTCACATGTTGTGATGCTCTTTGTCGGGCTTAACTTCGTGGGGGTCGCGTGCCACACGTGACATTTCTGAACATCAGCTCACTTGCCAACACGTGATGCTTTTCTCTGGGACTGCTACATAGAAAGCAAACCGGTCTAATGCTATTGGTCACGTGCTATACGTGAGGGTTCTTAATACCTTCTGAGCCTATAGAATTAAATTATAAATAAGAAGGATCAAAACCCTATTTTGGAAAATATTTCCTTGAATCTTTTTAAACAAGAAAGATTACGCTCTGTAAGGCAGAGTACCATTGGATTAAAGATCCAATGGTGATTAAAAATACCAAGCTACAAAATAAGCTCTGTATGGAAAAATATTTCCCCAATCTTTCCAAACAAGAAAGATTACGCTCTATAAGGCAGAGCACTGTTGGATTAAAGATCCAACGGTGATTAAAAATCACCAAGCTACATAATAAGCTCTGTATGGGAAAATATTTCCCCAACCTTTCTAAACGAGAAAGATTGTGCTCTGTAAAATAGAGTACCGTTGGATTAAAGATCTAATGGTAATTAAAAATCACCAAGCTACAGAATAAGCTCTGTATGGGAAAATATTTTCCCAATCTTGTTAAAAATAAGAATAATATCTTCTGTAAAACAGAAGTCTCTGGATCAAAGATCCAACGGTGGATACAATCCCCGAATCAATCAAAAAATCTCTCAATGAGAAATTTCCTTAACTAAATCAACAAACTTGTCTCTACTATATAAAGGACTCGAGATTGAAGAGAGAAGGGAGGAGACCCCCCTATAAGATTGAGAAAACAAAGAAGAAGAGGAGTTCTCTTTGAAGAAAAAGAAACCCTAGGTGAGGAAAAAGACCTAGAGATCATTTTATCTCCTTCTATAAGAGTTTAACTCTTCCAAAAAAAGAACTTAGTTCTTTTTCTTGTTGAGGTCTACAGAAGAAGATCTCCCCACAAGTTGAGAATTTAATTCTCATCGGGGAGATTCTGTTATGCAGTCCCAAAACTCAGAGGAAAGAACTAGGTTTAAAGAATTTAATTCTTCCAAAGACATAGAATTTAATTCCTCTGATAAAACTAGGGTTTAACCCTACATAAGAATTTAATTCTTATAAAATAAAGGACTTGAAATTCTCAATACTAAGATCAAGAGCCCCATGCATATTAGCGTTCAACGCTATAATGACAGCTCACGTGTTCCCACGTGAGCACCTCTAAAGACTAAAAAGGAACGACTGAGTTCGAGTCACGTGACCCCTAATAGTGCTCAGCACTTGTAAAAAGGGAGGGGGAATAAATTAAGAAAGTTCTCATTTTGGGGTGCCTCACGTGATCCCACGTGACCCCCAATAATGCTTAGCACCTAGAACAGAATAGGAAGATAAATCCAAAAGAGACAGTGCCCAACTCTGAAGCACCTCACGTGCCCACACGTGATGGCCACAAGGACTAAGTGTTTAACACTTATATACAGATGGGGATTTAGACCCAAGTGCATAACGCCCAATTTTCAGGTGCCTCATGTGCCGCACGTGAGCGCTCCAAATTTCAGTGTCTAACACTACTTATGAGCCTCACGTGGAAGCACGTGAGCGCCACGCAGATATCAGTGTTTAACACTGTGAGAGGCCAACCTTAGCCAAAATTAGCCAAGTCTCCCGAGGCCAAAACCTTTTGACCATCAATTCACCGAGCCCTCCTATACTCAGGTCTCCCCGAATCGATCTTAGTTCCAAAGATGGCCAATGATCTCCTGACACATGGCATCTAAAATGATGCTCATTCCATCATGATTTCTCCCTTCAATCTGGAGTTGGGTTCAAGGGTACATCTCTCCACACCTCTGATACATGTCGTTGTAATTCTTCAACGACGTCAGAGAGGTGGAAGGTCCCGACAACCAACAGCTCTTGAATGCACTCTCAAACCCATGAGCATACCATAATGGTCCGTAATTTCCTTAAACTAACAATGGACCGTAATGTCTTTAAACTAGATGTGGACCGCAACGTCCTTAAACTAAAACGATAGTGCCCAAATGCTCTTTCGTTGAATCAAAAATGATCCCAAACCCCCGTTAAGTAGATCTTAGTCCAATATCGGATTAACGTATCCTTAACAAATATTTAAGTCGATCTTAATCTCAAACAAGATTAACGATCCTTAAATCAAACCAAACCTAAATCTAACAAAATACTGATTTGGACTAATCCACGCCCTACGGGCGACAACAAAAATTAGTCTCCATATACAATTCACGGGCAACCAAAAATAAAACAAACACACACGACACGAAGTGACCTTCTGGAGCAGGAGAAAGTGGTTATCTCTACGCTATAACGTAATTAACTGCAGGGGCTTGCGCCTGCAGGGAAGAGCGTCCCTACAATCCAAA
This sequence comes from Agapanthus africanus, assembly GCA_030015575.1. Taxonomy (NCBI): domain Eukaryota; kingdom Viridiplantae; phylum Streptophyta; class Magnoliopsida; order Asparagales; family Amaryllidaceae; genus Agapanthus; species Agapanthus africanus. The sequence continues at coordinate 139,163,763 of CM057346.1, read as the reverse complement.
ACCCCTCACAACGAGGGGGAATCTGACGAAGTCTGCTACAACGGCCGCATCTGTCCAAACCTTCGATACACGGCGCCATAAATCAACTTGGCATCTTCGTAGAGGTAGACAGATAAAACCAAATAGCATCTGCCCCAAAATTCAGGCAAGACGACCTACATGGTTTCGTCTATGTTTTTAGCGGTGAACAAGCCCTATTGTCCGGAAAGAACGTGATTGCTCAGTAGGATGGTTACAATAACGTGATCTTCATGATAGATCCGGTAAGACATGACACTCCACCTTATTAGAACAAGTTAAATATTTTGCACGAGCTACCGTACTAATCAACAAATTTAGTGTGTCATTGTCTGGGCGTCATGCACATCGAGAAGGGAGTATCCGAGTACGTACTTAACTTGCCTCTTTGTAAAGATGGAAAATCGAAAGACAATCTCCATGTTTAGATAGATCTTCGGCACTGGAAAATTAGAAGTGATTTGCATCCTAAACCGATTGCGGGTAAACTAGGCAAGTTTCTGCTTCCCAATACCGCGTATCATTTTTCACAACTGGAGAAGAAAAGGTTCCTACATGTGTTACATGATTTGAAAGTTCCCACAGTTTTCTCAGGATCATTTAGTAAGAAAATAAAGATTGTGAAAAGCAAGATTGATGGGCTGAAAAGGCATGATCACCTGTTATTATGGAGCATCTTCTTTTATTAGCCCCCAGTACTTCCCTTCCTGAATCATTTGGTGTAGTACTCAACGATCTTTGCTGCTTCTTTAGGAAATTGTACGCTAAAAATATCGAGATTGCGGCGCTGGAGAAGCTAGAAAATGTGATTCTCTTGATACTGTGCAAGCTTGAATGGATTTCCCTCCGTCGTTCTTCGATATCATAATACACCTGACCGTTCATCTTGTAACCGAGGCTAAGTTTGCCGGACCGGTAAAATATTGATGGATGTATCCCGTCGAAAGGTATCTTGAAGGTTCATACATTTTATAAAATTCTAGCTATCTTATATCTTTGTGTTTCTTTATTTAACATATGTTTCTTTAGATACCTCTATACTCTAAAAAATTATATACGCAATAAAAATCGACCAGAGAGTTCTATCATGCAAGGTTATCTCCTAGATGAAATAACCACATCTTGTTCTCACTATCTGAACGAAAACATTGAGACGAAATTTAACAGGTCTCGGAGAATTCATGACGGACCATATGGTAAAACTGATTATAAGAGAGTAGAACCCATGTTCATCAATAAGATATATCAGTTTATCCTCATCAATAGCGGATGTCTTGATGAAGTTAGAGAGTAAGTTTGTTTTGCATTAATTGTTCTTTATATATGTATATATGTATATGAAATAATATAATGTTGATGTCAAAATTTAATGTTGAGAACAAAATGAAGTATGTAGCGGGCATTCAAATTAGAATTATGATCGATTGGAAAAATATTATCAGGACAATTTTTACTATTGGTTTGCATATCATGTAAGATATTCGAATCTTATATTTTTGAGACTAGTTAATCTAAACCTATATCATTATTTATTTATCGCATAATTTGTTTTGTCAGATTCAAGATCCGAATATATTTATATCATTAGAGAAAGACTCAAGATGTCTAGCTCAGTATCCTAGCATGTAAATTGCATATTACAAAGGATTCAATGTCTTTGGATACAAATTTGAAGTTAAGAACATAAAAAATCTCGAACCATCCAGAATAGTAGGGGTGCGACCGTTGGCTCGGACGGTGTGGTTTATTATGGGTACTCAGATTGTATACTTGGTATCCAATATCCCGGACGAGCAGAACCGTCTTATATATTTAAGTGTATTTAGTACGATACACGAATCGATACTACAAGGTGGTGAAACAAGCTCAGGACTTGGAAAGATGATTATGGATTGACTAGTGTAAATTATAGGCTTTCTATGCTCTCAATTATATGGTTTATAACGTAGCGGAAGCGATAATTTTCAAAAACAAAAGAGCTATGGCAAACACATAAAAGACCATGACCAATGACTACAACAAGCAAAAAAACTAGTAAGCTAAAAGAAAAGGTTTGGCGGGCTACAACCTTTATAGCGCATTACCTATCTCTCCTTGGACTCCGGTTGGTCTCCATTAGGTCCAGAACAAGCTTACATGATGACCTCTTTGCCGAAAATGATCCATCTTGAGATCTCTCCATCACAAGCTATAACCTCACATGATCATATCATATGTGAAGCAACTCACTAATCAAACTTGCTAGGAATGATTAATAAGTGATGTAGAATATTTTGCGCACTAATTTTCTTCTCTTCTCTTTTTCTTTCTCACTTAGGAAAAAATAAAAAAAGAGCCATGGTTAGAATTATCATGAGAACAAAAGAAAATAACTAGCTATTTTTAAAAGACAAGTCTAGAATTATCCAAACAATTCTAAAACCTTCTTTTTCAAATGACTCATTCTTTCTTTAAATAAATATAAAGAAAAGAATAAAGTTCTCATCTCATTTCATGTAATTCTTATACACACATTTTCATGTATCAATATGCATGATAAAATGTGTAAATATATTTATATCAAATATAAATATAAATATAAATAAGGAGAAGAAAATAATAAAAGTGAGCATGTTATTAGTTAATGTATGTGTGTGTATCATTATATAAATATATATTTAATTATTAAATCAACACTTGATTTAATAATCCAGTTATATCATATATATACTGGCTAATATCATTAAACGCCCGATTAAAATACGTGTATCACATACACATATTTAATCGAACTTTTGCACGTATCCCTATATATGCCCTACATCGTTTTGCCTATACTGGGAAACCTCTATATGAGACTCTAAATACTTGACAATACGCTGGTAGTAGGTTAGGATCATATCCATAACCCACAAGCACGTCAGCGGTACTAGCTGCATGTAACAACTACCCAGGTATTGATTGAAAGAAGGTCAACGAGCAAGCTCATCCGAATCGTGCAAAATCTATCAGTGACAATCACCATACTGTCCGGTCTCTTCGTTTAAGAGTGTCGCATACTGGGTCTGGGAGGTGGAAACCGTCAGACTCCCAATAACCCAATAAGTCGTGCCGATATGAACTCATAACTACCTGAGAAACTACTGATAACATTTATTAGTAAAACTCAACTGTCTTGGCCAAGGATATATGATTATAGTTAATTTGGCACAGCACGACCTCGACTCCTTATACCGAGAGAGACGAAAAATCCCTTCGATCGCTCACTGTCTTCATGTGCTTCGGGACTGTACCCAACTAAAACTTGTTTGCATGACTCTTTAAAACCATGGTGGGGTAGTAATCAAAGTACAGTGGAAACATACACAAGACACTATGACGATCTTAGGTCTACATACTACCCTATACTCATATCACATGAGAACTGCTATCTGACAATAGGTACAACACCATTTAGGAGTTCTCAGGTGAGTTCGTCCAGTGAAAATCATTCATCTAATGAGCACATATATACAATCTTTAGTGTTAAACACCAATGGCTATAGGATCAACCATCGTCTCGGTCGGGGTCAAGAAATGTATACACTAGTCTATTTAGAGTATCGATACCTAGTCTCTGTTAGTTGTATGTATGCCCTAGAGGCCAGTATTGTACAGATGATGTATATTATATTGGATGCTTGGACATATATAGAGATGACTTTCTTGCTCGATATGATAGTATGCTATCTGGTTGCTCTTTATCTTAACATGTACACTTGTCTCTTTAAACTGTCTTATGGTTACATGTTGGTAAAGCCCTTAGGATGTGTACTTGACTACCTGGACTATGATGCAGATCATACTAGTGGGGACATGGTAGTCCATAAGTGCATCCTTCAAGGTCCCTAGTCGTGGGTGTATCGAGACGGGGCATCGATATACCAGAGTAGACTAGCGTATACGCTTCTCGACCCATGAGATGGGCGATGGATGATCCCATATCCATTGGTGTTTGACATCAGAGATGGTATACGGGTGCTCAGTGGAGACTGGGTACACTGGACGGACTCGCCGAGAACTCCCAGATGGTATTATACTTCACGTCAGATGGCAGTTCTCAGGTGACACTTGTACAGGTTAGTCTGTAGACCCGATATCGTCATAGAGTCTTGTGTGATTCCCACTGTGCTTTGATCTCCACCTTACCACGTACATGAGGGCGTGCAAAACGGTGGTCTTTGGGTACAGTCCCGAGTCACATGGAGGCAATGAGCGATAGGAGGGGTTTCGTCTCTCCCGGTATTGGGAGTTGATGTTGCGCTGTGCTCGATTGGCCGTAACAGGGAAGTCCCTGGCCAGGGCTGATCAGAGATTTACTGGTAAGTGTTACCAGTAGTTTCTCGACCCGTTATGAGCCTCACATCGGCACGACTTATCGGTTATTGGGGTCTGACGTTTACCACCCCTAGACTTGATATGCGACGTATCAGACGAACAGACCGGACTGTACGGTAAGTGTTACTGGTTGGATTCACAGGAGTGTGAGCGGGCTAGCTCGTCGATCTTCTGATCGCTCAATACCCGGATGGCCGTTACATTTAGCAGACCGCTTGCGGCTTGTGGGTGCTTGATATGATCATCATCTGCTACCGGCGTATTGACGAGTCTTTAGAGTCCTACACAGAGGTTTCCTGGCTCAAGCGAAACGAAATAGGAGCGCATATGAGATATGTGCAGGACCGAGAATAATGCGTGTATGTGATACCGTATTTCATTCTCGCGATGAATGTATCGATTGGTTATATTCGATATAACCTAGATATCGAATCAAGGATTGATTCGATAAGCCGATACATAGTATACTAGTCGGTTATATGCGATATGACCGGATCGTTAAATCAAGTGTTGATTTAATGATTTAATGTATAATTATATATTTGATATATTACTTTGCATTAACTAGTATTGGTTCACTTTAAATGGATTTTCTCACTTGATGTACATGTTGTATATGTGATATACTTTTGTGCACATCTTTGTATCATGTTTGATGATACTTGCTCATTTGGTTAAGTGTGAAGAATTAAACCATGGTTAAGAGATGATTAGGGTTTTGCCTTTTTATTTATTTATTTGTTTATTTATTTAGAAAAGGTCTAGATGAGAATGGTGGCTTTCTTTGTCTCTTATTGAAGCTTCATGAAGCTTTGAACTTATGCAACCATTCTTGTCTTCATGCTTAACCCTAACTCATCCAAGTAACCATGGTATATTCTCTACACTTAACCTTAGTTAGGATATGATAAGTATTGTTTTCTTTTTCATTTTAAATCACTTATCATATTCTTTTCTTCTTCTTGATCATCTTCTTCTTCAAGAAAAGCTTAAGTCCATCAATGGCAACTTGAGCAAAAGTGAGTGAAATCCAATTCTAAAGTGAACCCACCTCCTATTTCTTCACCCTCTACCTCTTACCAAGTTGTTTTGGGTGTTTTCTTCACAAGTTTCACAACTTGGTGAAGTTGGAGCTTGAACTTGTGCAACCTCGACGTAGATCATCTTCGGCACGAAGCCGACGACCTATTCCGCCCATTTCTCCGATGAAGCCGACGATTGAGTTCGGGATTCGAGATGGACAGCGAGAGGACACCTACGTGGAGCTAAGGAAGTGGAGAACCGGATCTACAAAGGTTGTAGTCTCTCTCCTTTAGTTAAGTTGTTAACTAGATCAGTATATCGCCTAAACTTCTAGTCAACGATCCGTATTAGGGTTTCTCGGCACCCATAAAATTTGAAATTGGCATGGTTGATGCCTTGTGAGACCTCTATAGTGTGCCTAGGAAGCCTACAGTCTCGATACTCCTTCGAATAGAGACTTTTAAGGATGTGCTTATAAACTACCTAGGCCTTACTATTATGATCCCTATCATAATCCTGGTAGTCAAGCAAATATCCTACGGGCTTTATCATTATGTATTAGCGATACGTGATAGCGAGTAAAACGTATTCATATGAATGATAAAAACAAACCAAAGAGCATACTATCATCTTGAGTAAGATTGTTCTCTTGTATAGGTCCTCTTTCAATTACTATAATTGTTTTGAGGGCACCTATATCCAACAATCTCTCACTTGCACTTAAGGACAATTATTGCGGTATCGCATACCCAACTTTTCTACTAATAGTTTCACAAACTGTATTCGAGAAATAGCCTCAGTGAGTGGAGCCGCTGTAATGAATTTATCTTTATCTCTCTATATTTCAATTTTGCGGAGATCAACTATCTCCCAAATTGAGCGATACATGCCTTAGAATTTGCCTGGATAGACGATGGGAAAAAGTTCATAAATGAATAATTTTATCCAGCAACTTTTTAGGCCTTATCCACAGCTGATTCATATTAGCACCCAGCATCATGACTACCCCAGTATCCTGCTTGGAACTCTTTCCATTATACTGCTCCCACTAAAGAGAGTAAACTAATAACTCGCGATAGGTACTCTGTCTTTCATGTCACCTTGGAGACCGGAATTGGTGACTGCCTCCAGATGGAGGCTGTCATTTCTATACACCAAGAACATCCTTTTATTTCTTCATTGGTTTCCATTTGTTTCTCCAGGATTGAACTAATATCTACTTACTATATCAAGTGCAAAAGTAACAACCGGTCTAGTAAATGACATCTCTTTAGAGAGAGTGACTCTTCCACTTGCAGGTACATTACCACGCTATGAGTCGTCCATTCTAAACCGCTTTAGAATGGTGTCATCTTACCTGAGTTGGGACAATCCCAAAAACTCCTACTAGATCTTTCTATATAGACTTAGTTACCAGAATCAGTTGATATATTATCCAAATCCTATATGGAGAGACATTTGTGACAACCATAGTTTAACCGAATTGTAGTATAGGAATTTTACTTCCTATCAGGAGTTTGGCATCCACATACAATATGAAGAACATGACAGTACTCCTTACACCCTTCTTGCAAATATCAGGTTCATCTATCATTTTGATTAAGTCAAACACTTTGACCATGGCATCAAAACGGATGATCCATCTCCGCTATGCCTGTTTTAATCTATAAATAGACGTAAACTACTTGCACATCTTCCATTGCTCCCACTGATTACGATAACCTCTGGCAGAGTCATATACACGTACACTTCTAAATCCTTATTTAGAAAGACGTTATATTCATTCACCTGCCAGATATCATAGTCATGAAGAACAGCAGTGGTAAGTTATATCCGTATGGATTTCAGCACAGACCATTAAGTAAAAGTTTTATCACAATCCATATCGGAAATTTGATGAAAATATTTTATTACAAGTCTAGCCTTATTAGGTTAATACCTTTTCATTTGCATTGATTGTTGGGGTCAAAAATTACACCCCGGTTGAACAAGTCAAAATCAAAGTCAACCCCCAAGCCAATGGGTCTAAGCCTAGATCAAGTGGGCCCATACCCAAGTCGAGCCCGAACATGAAGCGGCCGGCCTACCCCTTGCCAAAATGAAAATTTTGTAATAAATAATTTTGATATGATTTTCTATGAATAAATGTAAGGAAGATGGACATAAAGCCAAAATTTTGTAAAGCTCGTGGCTCATGTGCAAAAATAAATAGCACATGAGGCATGGGATGGGAAAAATGCCATTTTGTAAATCCCAAGGGGCTATATGTAAATTTGTAAGCCTATATAAGGTAACATGATAATGAAATACCAAAAATAATTCATTCCCCCTCAAAAATTAGGGTTTCTGTGCCTCCTTCTCCTTCCTCAAGGTTCTAAAACCTCTTCCCCTTTTTTGAATTAAACTAAGAGTTAAACTCTTCTTTTTCCAAAAATAAATAGTTTTTTACCATAAAACCCTTGAAAGGGAGCTCGGGTCTGCCATCAAATCCCTAAAAGGGGTGATTTTTAAGTCTCACCCCCTTTTTTCTCCAAGATCCAGCCAACAGAGAGGAGGAAGAAGGAAACCCATCTCCGAAAATCCCACCTTGGGAATATCCAAGGCCTAAAAGAAGATCCAGCACCAAAGAGAAGAAGAAAGGGGTCCCCTTTGATCATTTCCAAAGATTTCTGGGAGTTTAACTCCATTCAAGATCTGTTGGAGTTTAACACCACAAATAAAACCTTTTTTTAGGAGTTTAACTCCATTCAATATCTTTTGGAGTTTAACTCCGTAAATAAAGTCCTTTTTGGGAGTTTAACTCTAAAAACAAAAGTCTTTCATGGGAGTTAAACTCCTAAGGTCCTGGGGCTAAGCCCCTTCCTTCTGTGGGCGTCCACGTGCCGGGCGCGTGAAGCGCCCGTGCTCAGCGCCCAGCGCCTACATGCCGGGCGCGTGAGGTGCCGGCGCCGAGTGCCAACGTGCCGGGCACGTGAGGCGCCGGCGCCTAGCACCGGCATTCAGCGTCCAGCGCCTATGCGCCAAGCACGTGAGGCGCTGGTGCCCAGCTCTATGCACGCGTCTTTAAGATGCTCCTCACCCCTCATTTTCCATGCACTCCACACCCAAAAATACCTCCCCCGTTAGAAAAAACCCCTCAACACACACACACGCACACTGCACATTGAGTTCGCATGACCAGTTTGACCCATCAATCGGAGGTTCCTTCGCTCCAAAGGCGAGGGGTAATTAACGGAGCTTAGTTCGTGGCTGCCGGAGATTCGGATCCCCACAATCAATAAACCCCCGCCTACCCTAGGCAGGGGGAATCTGTAGTATGTCTGGCAAGCGACGCGTATTTCCATCTCAATGGGGTGACGAAAAACACCCTACACTGATCTCGAAAGATCTACTTGCTCCTTTTAGGTTTTACCCCTTCAGAAGCACCCAACAAAGTCCATATTTTGTTACAGTACATGGAATCCAACTTGGATAAAATGACATCCAGTCATATGTCGGAAGCCACTACTTCTTATAGCCTGCTGATATAGTAGGTGTTAGGAATAAGTACGCCCTAGAGACCATTATTGTATATTATAGTAGATGCTTGGACATATATAGAGAGGACTTTCTTACTCGACATGATGGTATGCTATATGGTTTCTCTTTATCTTAACATATGCACTTGTTTTAGTTTACTATCTCATTGATACATGTTTATAAAGCCCTTAGGATGTTGGCTTGATTACCAGAACTATAACGCATATCATACTAGTGGGGCTTGTGTAGTCCACAAGCACATCCTTAACAGTTCCTAGTCGAGGGAGTATTGAGACGGGGCATCGATATTCCAGAGTAGACTAGTGTGTACGTTTCTTGTCCCAGTATGGGGTGATTGTTGATCCCATAACTATTGGTGTTTGACATCAAAAATTATACACAGGTGCTCATTGGAGAATGAGTACACCGAACAGGACTCGCCGAGAACTCCTAGATGGTATCATACCTATCGTCAGACAGCAGTTCTCTGGTGAAACTTATACAGATTAGCCTATAGACCCGATATCGTCATAATGTCTTATGTTGTTCTCACTGTGTTTTGATTTCCTCCCTACCACGGCTCAAATGAGTCGTGCAAACAGGTGGTTTTTGAGTACAGTCCCGAGTCACGTGGAGGAAATGAGCGATAGGAGGGGTTTCGTCTCTCCTGGTATTTGGAGTTGATGTTGCGCAATGCTCGATTGGATATAACAGCAAGTCCCTGGTCAGGGCTGATGAGAATTACTGATAAGTGTTATCAGTAGTTTCTCAAAAGGTTATAGGCCATATATCGGCATGATTTATCGAGTTATTGGGGTCTGACGATTCCAACCCCCCAGACTCAACGTGCGACAAATCAGATGAAGAGGCCGGACTGTACGGTAAGTGTTGCTTATAAGCTTTACGGGAGTTTATACAAGTTTGATTGTTGATTTTCTATTTGTTCAATACCTGGGTAGCCGTTACGGCCAGCTAGTACCGCTGACGGCTTATGGGTATCTGATGTGATCATTACTTACTGCTGGCGTATTGACGAGTCTTTAGAATCCCACATAGAGGTTTTCTAGCTCAAGCGAAACGAAATAGGGCATGTATGGAGATATGTGCGGAAGATTGATTAAATACGAGTATATGATACCGTATTTTAATCTAGCGTTTTTTATATCAGCCGGGTTATATATGATATAACCGGATTATTGAATCAAGTGTTGATTCAATGATTTTATATATATATATATATTAACTAATATTAAATATTAGCCGGTTATATATTGTCACGACCCGGAAAAGGCATGTGACTGACACTTGAATCACATGAAATCTATAAGACCCCACGTAATCCAAGTAAGCCAAAAGCCTAGAAATCTAATCCTTTTAGGGAAAATAGTGGAGGCGAACTTTTGAAATAACGGTTTAATGAAATCAGGTTCTTCTTTAAATGCATAAGTAATGAAATATGAAAACAAGTGGGTTATATACTATAGTTGAAAACATTTTCGTCATTGAAATTTGGGCAGCACCTCCTTTGTAATTTTTTGAACCAAAACCAGTACATAGCAATAATAATATGTATCCCTAAGCGGGAGCTAGCTCTTCGCCGAACGGCGGAAACGACCACGCATATATATGACGCCCTAAGGCGAAGATCAAACACAGTAAAGAAAGAAAAACAAAACATCATCAAGAAACCAGAAATAAAGAATAATATATAACCGCGACTCTAGGTCCGAAAGAATATACAACTGTGGTTTCTAAGTCTACCAAATATACATAGTCTGGTTGATAGAGCCTTTAACTAGATACAACTGAATAAATATACAAGTACAATGGTGGTCACGATGCAAGTGTACCCCACCTACCAAGCAAGTCACCCAGAAGAAAGCGGTATGCCAGTAAAGCCGCTACTAAACCTATGCGGTCAAACTTGCAAGAAAACTGTGGCACAACGGGGGTGAATTGCCAACTCGTGAGTAGAAGACATCACCGGGTAGAAATCAAATGTATGACGATCTCCTAGGTCATACAATAATATAATAATATAATGACGTCAAGTGGTACAAGGGTAATAGTATAAGTATAAGTATAATACCAATGTACTCGTGTGCGTGTCATAAGGTAGTACCATGTCATATGTAAATATATGTATGAGTATAAATGTATCATCCAACGTGTGTCCATCAACGACACACAAAATCATGATAAAATCTGAGTGCCCAGCATCGACACTCAAAAACATCATAAAAATCGTGTCCAGCAATGACACATAATCATCATATCACGGGCTCCATCTCATCGGATCGGCCCTATATCCATCTGATCTCACGACTCCGGTCGGTATCCTCCGGATATCCGCCAAGCCAAATTATCACCGGTCGGTAGTGCTCCCCTGCCGGGCTCAACGTCTCTCTATATGATCTTCTTGCCCCGGATACCGCACCGGGGCCACCATGTACCCGCAGATGGTGCCTCCTCTCTCCTCGAATCGGGTATACATATAGCTCAAAAACCGAGAAAATTTATGGTGAACGCCACACATCATATCAAGAAAAACCGTATTTTTCTTTTAAAATTATAATAAGTTTTCAAAATTCACATACGGTTTTCCAAATCTAGCAATCTCATGAAAACCGAAATCTCTTAAACATGAGCCAATAATGAAACAATGAATACCGGCACAGAGCTAATCTAGAGTGCAGAAATAGAATGTATAACTAAATGAATGTAGCATCTAAGTAAGAAATGCAATATCTAAACTAGCATGTGAGATCATGAATGCTAAACAATACTATTAAGCTACAAGTTATCAGGTTGTACGAGTGAAATAACAGTTTGTAATGTGTACGTGGTATGGCAATTACCGATGATGATGTGTGTGAGCCGGCAAGTAAGTGTACGTGAAACATGCGCATCATCGGTAATGGTGCATGTGTCCTAGCAAACGATGTCATATAAGATAATGAAAAGAACATGTATATATATAATGCAATGAGAATAATATGAGTATAGCAGAAAAGTAAACAATAAACGCATCAACATAAAATATATATCTATATACGAGCCATACAGTTATAGTATTTAAAATAGCACGAATCGACATTTTTAGAAAAATAGGGGCTATGATGTTTTTGAGAAAAAGATACCATTTGAAAATCTGTAGCGTTCCTTGGGTTTTGTTCTTTGAAAATGCATACGATTCGTTAGTTTTGAAAATAGGTATGGCTCTAGTTATATTCTAATGGCTCCTAAGTGATTAAAAGGCTAAACTAATCCCGAGTTGAAAGTGATAAGAAATCTATAACATTTCCAATTCGATACGTCTATCAGTCGACGATCCAGCCTCAAAATATCACGTACGATATAGTTCCTCATACAGCATCCTCAAGTCAAGAGTGCGGATCAATCTTCATATATATATATATATATATAATATCTCGTACGGTATAATCCGTTGTACGATATCCTCAAATCAAGAATACGGGTCAATCATCATATATATCATATCTCGTATGGTATCATCCATTGTACAATATCCTCGAATCAAGAATACGGGTCAATCAAAATCAAGGGTATGGATCTATAATCACGTACAATTTATTATATCCTTTAATATATCATATCAAAATATGATGTTTCAATCTCAATTCATATATCATAACCTTATGACATCATGTCCGATCATATCGACTCATATCCATCTAACATATCATATCCTCATCTTACACGTATATGTACACACACACACACACATCATACCAAGTGTGTGTGCGCGCGCGCGCGTGTGTGTGACAACATATCTCTCAAGGCTCAAGGCTAAGAAAAATAAGGCTAAGGGTATACCTTCTTACGAATATGCTTATTCTAACCTATAGCCTCCTGGAAACCTATTAGCTAAGTCTACATATCCAACATCGACATATATATATACATATATATATATATATATATATATATATATATAAGTATCCTAATCTACGTTGTGGGGGTGCTATACGCCATCCACCTGACTTTCCCGTAGATATTCATCTACTCACCTACTATCCCCGCTTAGCCGAAGTCGATGACGCCTTGCTCTCCCTTGTTGTCCTGAAGTCCACACGAAGGTACCTACAGTTCAACGCACATCGTATCGTAAACAAAATCAAATCCGAAAACCGATACGGCACGTGAAGTGCACATAGGTTAGAACCTGTATCCCACGCATGCAAAAACAACCAAATAACCTTCAGCGTTGACGTACAAACGTCAAACGACCGAGTCAAAACTCAAATACCAAAAACTCAAGTTAATAAAACTCGCAAAACGAAAACAGCAACTTAGAAAAACACTCTCAGATTTTACCCTAGGTGAAATTAGGAGATTTTGCATATAGGATAGGTCTATATATCAGATAAGGGAACAATGGACCAAAAACCAACCCCTAACTCAAAAATATGGCCACAAATTGTGGCCACAACCATTAAATCTGCGGCCCAAATTGGGAGATGGGGGCTCGGATTTCTAGGGTATGTTCCCAATAGCCTGCACATCTCTCTGTGTTGGCAACTTAGGTTATAGAGCTTTCGGGTCATAGCAAATTCCAAATAAACATCACAATCTTTCAAAAACCGGCATCGGGAAAATTCTAAGTTCATGTTTTGGGGTTTCTAGTCTCAAGTTTGGCCAGAATTCATCACTAGTGGTTTGTGGTCACTTACTAAACCTCAAATACACTTTCACAACTCAAAATATCCCATAAACCTCATCTTAGAATTTTCCAAGATCATAACCCTTCACTAGTTTAACTCTAATTTACTATAGGAGGTTAGGAAAACTAATTGCTTAAATAAAAGTGTAAGATTTACCTTCCAAGAGCAACCCAAGAAACTTCTAGGATGAACAAAGTGCTCAAAGTCTCAACTTGATCCTATTATGGTGTTTGTAGTGGGCTTTGGAATGATTTTTGTGAAGGTGATTATTGGTTTTGGTGAAGATTTGGGAGTGGTTTGTGATGGTAGAGGAGGTGGAGATTGAAGGAGGAGGAGGAGAAGAAATGAAGAAGAGAATGAGGTGAAGAAAATAAAGAGAATGGGCTCAAGGTGCTAGAAACTTCTCTCCCCCTCTCTCTCCCCCTCTCTCTCCCCTCAACCATGATACATGTCATCTCACTCATATTTATTTATTCTTTTCTTTTTTTCTTCTCATTTTTTCTTTTTAAAATAGAAACAAAACCATTTGCAAATAAATGGAGCCATGGTTCAAATAAATGTGGACAAATGTTGCAACATGTTATGTTGCATGTCATGATACATAATTAAGGGTAATACAAAATTTGTAAAATATTAATCAAGTATAGCATTAAACTTGTGTACAAATAATTGTAAATCAAATAAATACTTTCAAAATCAATAATTCATATTAATTTCCAAATATTTTCCAAACTATATACATATAAAATCATACAATTCCATTAAAAATAATTTCTATACCTTTATAATATTCATAAAATTTATTATTTTATTTATTTAAATTTCAAAAACAATATTTTATTTTTCTGAAATGCTACAATCTTCCCCCTTAAATAAATTCGGTCCCCGAATTTAAATTTAAACCCTCTAAATACTAAAATATTTCAGTAAAATAATCAAATCAACGGGGCTCCGATATCACGAATACATAAGATATATCACAGCGCAACGCATGGCAAGAAAACGAGTGCAAAACTCAAAATCGAAATTCCGTCAAGCGTCACGCCATCATGGGAGTTAATGCGAAAATACTGGTTTTCAAAATCCATTGTTAAAATTAAGTATAATATAATTAGGACTATAACATATATATAGTACGTATCGTTGTGAAATTGTCAAAACAACTGAATAAAAGTGCATGCAAAATCTTTTTCAAATCGCTGTGTGATGCGTATATCACGGCACAAGTAGCGGACGTTCATTTGTAAAGAAATAGCTACATATCTATATATGTTTTACTTAAGATATACGTCCCGCCTTTTTGAAAATAAGTTGGAATGGTTTTCTTTGTAAAGTTTCATGTCATCATGGACACGTAGGAAAATATTGAGAGTGTAGCTCTTTTTGAAAATTCTCTCGGTAAATATCGATGCATGCAAAAATACTCAGGTGCTGTTCTCAGACTAGTCTTGCTCAGTTACTATATAATATAATATATGTCATAAACCTGATGCTCAAAGAAAATCAATCTCAAAGAGTATAAACATAAAAATGCCACGTGCGTCTGGTGCGCACGGAAATCGAAATCAAATACATGTGCCATGAATGTGTACAGAAGCAAAAACTAAGTACAATGGGTGTGCATGAAAGCATATGTCAAGTGCAACGGGTGTGCACGACCACAATATCAAGTGCATCTAATACGCACGAAGAATCCCGATTAAGTGCATCCGGTGTGCACTAAATCTCATCAAGGGCCCCAAGTGTGCGCAAGAATCTGAATCGAGTGCACAAGGTATATGAAAACATAAATCTAGTGAACTAGGGTGCACGAAAACGAATATCGAGTATCAAAATCGAAATCCACGGTATACAACATACTCCAATTCAAAATCAAGTATACCGCGGTATATAAACTCATAAACATGTGCAACTGCGTGCACAATACCATATCAAAGTACTGAAAGTCTACGTAAACTATATCGAATGCATAAGTCAAATCATGTGCAATACTATATGCACAAAATCAAATCAAGTATCTCAGAGTGCATAAAAATCAAAATCGAGTGCAATGGTGTACATGAAAACAAAAATCATACAACTGATACATAAAATACGAATCAAGTGCAACTGTGGTGCACATAGGAAATATCAATCATGAAACTAAATCCTCAAAATGCCAGAATCAAACGATGGAAACGCGATATCCGAATCACCAAAGCACAATTCATAATTACTGACGTCGAGGTACCCCTTCTTCGATGTCAAAAGGTGCCGGTGCACCCAAAGCTGGCAGAGCAAGATTATCTACTTGCCTCTTGCCTACGGTCTGGCGTCCTCTATCCTTAGGTCCTCATTTCTCTTTGTGGAATACCAGTTGCACGACTCCTTGTTTTGACAGCACAATCAAGAGTAGCGACGGAACATTCCTGTTCAGACACTTCTCTGAACATCTCCTGGCCAATTAACAAGGTCACTCGGGACATGCGAGCATAACCGTCCCTTGCATGTCACCGGATACTGTCATGACATCAAGATAGGCAAAATCCTGATCGACAATAGGTCCTCCGTCAACCTTCTCAATGTAAGGGTGTTGAAGGAGATATGCATGAGCGTTCAATACCTCGCTCGGGATAAAATCACTATCTCCAGATTCGACTCCTAGTCATCACGGACGCTCGGGTCTGTAATTCGGATGTTACGCTTTGGGCCGCTCGTCACTGACGTCAAGTTTCACGTCATTGACGCTAAGACTTGCTACAACGCTGTGCTCGGCAGGCCTTGGTTACATGAGTACAACATCATCCCTTCTACACAACATCAGTGTATGAAGTATTTCAAGGATGGTCTCGAGTATACTGTGACAGGGGAGCTGAACCCATTCTCCGTGAATGAAGTCCGCAAATACGAGGATGCAAAATACTTCTTGCCAGACTTTGAAGACACGGAAAGGTTCCACAAGCCG
The DNA here is from genome assembly GCA_030015575.1 of Agapanthus africanus. Classification (NCBI taxonomy): domain Eukaryota; kingdom Viridiplantae; phylum Streptophyta; class Magnoliopsida; order Asparagales; family Amaryllidaceae; genus Agapanthus; species Agapanthus africanus. The sequence continues at coordinate 139,147,218 of CM057346.1, read as the reverse complement.
GAGAATAAGCAGAAAGCTATCACCACTATTCTGGTCTTTGGGAGTGATACCGAAGAGGATGAGGAGATAGTTTATTCAGGGCCACCCCAATGCAACAAGCCGGGGCCATCCACCCCTATTCTGGTCTTTGGCAACGGCTCTGAAGATGAGGTCACTGCAGTATTCTCGGCTCGTCCATCAGTGCAAGCTTTCACTGGAGATGATCAAAGTTTGCAGATCGCCGTGGTTCCGCAAGAGCATTATAAAGAGCTCAACGCACTTGATACCTACAATGTGCAAGAACTGCAGACGTTTTATGTCCCTCCCAGGCGAAAAGATGAAAAGGTGATCCTCTTTTATCGGTCCGCTGAAACCAAAGTGGAGAAAGAAACCTGGCATGGCGCCGATTCTACGCTTGACAGACTCCAACCCATCCGTCTGCCCAGATACTACACAGAAGGATTAAAAAGGCTATTGAGCCGCCAAGGCATACCCTTGAAACAGACTGGTTGACAAGCTCAGTTCTACAATAAAATCTGGAACGTCCCCGGGACTCAGCGAAAGTTGCCCAATGGGAGAATGGAAACGATGGGGCTTGGATATGTTCAATCCAAGAGACGAGAGCGATTCCATGGCTGCTACGTTATACATGACTTTGATGAAGAAGGAGATGCTCTGTTAGATGACGCTAACCCTGAACCAAAATGAGGTCTCGCCATGAAAGTGCAAAGTCCGTCGTTCGAAGAACAGATGGATAAGCTAATAAGGGAAGCGGGTCAAAAGGTCCGGGATGATCATAGTCGCGAAATGGCCATCTATGAGAAAGCCAGAACACAACGCCTACTTTAGCAGGCTACGAAAAATGATGATGCCCTTCGTCACCAGGCCGTCACAAAGAAGACTCGACGGGAAGGCAAAAACAAACTGAAGAACAGAAAAAACGTTCGACTGTAGCAAAGCGGGTCCAAGAAGTCACGCGATCGAAGACTGAGCAGACGGGATCCGTCTCTTATAAAGAAGATGGATCAAGCATATTCTTTTCCCTAATACAAGACAAGGAAGATATTTGATCTTGTCATGAAATATCAAATGATTACGTTCCCGGAGTCCAAACACCCTAAACAAGCAGGCGAGGTCTCTCACCCGGATTATTGCTCCTATCACCGAGCGATAGGACATCCTCTCGAAGACTACTTCACATTCAAATACCAGGTAAAAGACCAGTATCAGTAAGGCAGGTTTGCTTTATCCAGCGGTTGGAGGGTAACCCTGTCACAGAAGTATGAACCGAAAGCTACATATACAACGAGAGTAGAGCCAGATCAACGTCGGTCTTGGAAGCGATCTCGCACCTGTCACGTAATAACTCTGACAAGAGAAAAAGTACGCGAGGATATATATGACCTCTCCTGGTACTTCGAAAATGAGGATGAAGATGAGTTGATCTCAGAACTTCCACCGGCGCCAAAAAAGTTGGAAGATGGGATACACACTACTACAGATAACCTCAGAAAAATTGACTTGGGAACGGCAAACGACCCACGGCCGACGTTCGTCAGTGAGTTGTTGTCTGAAGGAAAGGTGGCTACGCTCAAAGACGTGCTCATGCAGTATAAAGACTGCTTTGCCTGGAACTATTCCAAGATGCCAGGATTAGATCCAGAAATAGCCGTCCACAAATTGGCGATTTCTCTGGACATCAAGCCAATCAAACAAGCGCCAAGAAGAATGCGGCTTGAACTTAAAATGAGCATCAATGCTGAGGTCAAGAAGCTAATTGACTCCGGCTTCATCCAAGAGGTTCAGTATCCTGACTGGATCGCCAACATTGTCCCAGTGATGAAGAAAAATGGGACAGTATGCATCTGCGTAGACTATCGGGACCTCAATAAAGCATGTCCGAAGGAAGACTTTCCCGTACCGGTCACCGAGCTGATGATAGACAACACGTCCACTCATGAAGTCTTCTCCTTCATGGACGGATCATCAGGGTACAATCAAATAAAGATGCATCCCGAAGACCAGAAGCATACCGCTTTTCGGACTCCTCTGGGCATATTCTGTTACAAAGTGATGCCTTTCGGCTTGAAGAACGCTGGCGCTACCTATCAGAGGGCCATGACGAAGATTTTCGATGACCTCATACACGAAATCGTCGAATGCTATATCGACGATGTCGTGGTAAAAAGCAAATCGCACGAGGAGTATTGGGAGCATCTAAAAATAGTGTTCCAACGTCTTTGGAAATACAACTTGAAGATGAACCCTTTCAAATGCGCATTCGGAGTTTCCTCAGGCAAATTCCTGGGATTCATCGTACGACACTGGGGCATCGAAATAGACCCATCGAAGATCAAGGTGATCATGGAAATGCCTCCACCAAGAACTCTCAAGCAACTCCGGTCTCTCCAAGGGAAGCTCGCGTATATTCGGCGGTTCATAGCCAATATTTCCGGCAAATGCCGTCCCTACAGTCACTTGATGAAGAAGGGGATCCCTTTCGTCTGGGATCGCAAATTCCAAAATGTACTGGACAAAATCAAGAAATACCTACTGACCGCTCCGGTCAAAGAAAAGCCCCTCATTCTGTACACAACTGCCCTTGAGGGTTCCTTAGGCGCGCTATGGGCACAGGAGAACGACCAAGGGAAGGAGAGAGCCCTCTACTATTTGAGTCAAGTTCTCCTGGGGGCAGAAAATAATTACTCCTACATTGAAAAACACTTCCTGGCATTGATCTTCGCGATAACGAAGCCCAGGCACTATGCTTTGGCGCATGAGGTCCATCTCATATAAAAAGTGGATCCTCTCAATTATTTGATGTCAAGAGCCATACTAACAGGGCGACTCGCTAAATGGGCCCTACTCTTAATGGAATTCTCGATAACTTATCGACCTCTCAAGGCAGTGAAAGGCCAGGCCATCGCCGACTTCCTCGCCGAGCATCCTATACCGCTAATTCACCCCTAAATTGCGAATTGCCAGATGAGCACGCGTTTGACACAATCGATGGGGAGAAAAGAGAGAGTAACGCCCGGTGGGAACTCTACTTTGACGGGGCATCTTCCATGAAGAAGCGAAAGAACAGCTCCCCCATAATTAAGTCTGGGGTAAGCCTCATCTTCGTGACTTCACAAGGAGAGATAATGCATTTTACCTTTTCCCTAACAGAGCTGAGGACAAACAATGAAGCCGAATATGAAGCTTTGATAGCAGGACTTGAGATCGCTATCGACATGGGGATCGAAAACCTCCTTATATACGGACACTCCCAGCTGGTCGTTAGCCAAGTAAATGGCGATTATCAAACGTGCAAACCAGAGTTGGTAAAGTACAGTGATAGAGTGCAACAACTGCTGACTCGAATCCCTTCCTACGTCCTTGAAAGCATACCGTGCATGGAAAATAGCAAGACGGACGCGTTAGCTAAACTCGCTAAAGAACTGGCTGACGAAAACCTTGATGACGTAAGGATCGTGGTACAAAGCTGTCGGGTTGTTGCACCGGCAAAAATATCTCCGGAGTCGTTCGAAGAAAGGGCAGCGACCAAGCACATGGCCCTATAGACAAAAGACCAGGAAAAGGCTAAGGATTGGAGAGAATTCTTTATAGACTACTTCAAATTCCATCGAACACCTGAAGATGCGTCCTCAAGACATCAGCTCATGAAACGAGCCCTGTCTTTCGCCTTCGTCAATGATACTCTGTACAAGAGATCGTTCGACTCTTTATGGCTAAGATGCCTGGGACCTGAAGAAGCAAAGAGAGTCGTCCAAGAAACTCACGACGGACTCTGCGATTCTCACCAAGCCGGGCTGAAGATGAAACTAAAGATCAAAAGGATGGGCTACTATTGGCCCACAATGATCCAAGACTGTCTCGAATACGCGAAGCAGTGCCACTCGTGCTAGATTCACGGGGACTTTATCCACCAGCATCCAAATTCGCTACATCCAACGGTGGCTAGCTGGCCGTTCGAAATGTGGGGAACTGACATAATCGGGCCCATTGAACCAGCATTGTCCAGAGGCCATCGGTTCATATTGGTGACAACTGATTACTTCTCCAACTGGGCAGAAGCAGTACCACTAAGAGAACTGAAGACGGAGAATATCCTCCATTTCTTCAAGACACATGTCATCTATCGGTACGACACTCCGCGACGGATTATCTTCGATAACGGACTGGCCTACAGAAGCCATAAAATCAGCCGCTTCGCACAGCAACATAATATAGACTGGAGATACTCTTCGGTCTACAATCCCCGAGCTAATGGTCTGGCTGAGGCTTTCAACAAGACCTTGACGAAGATCGTGAAAAAGACGGTGTCTCAAAATAAGAAGGACTGGCACGAGAGACTGCATGAAGCTCTCTGGGCGTATCGAACTACATTCAAAACGGACACAAACACAACGCCGTATGCATTGGTATTCGGCACTGAAACAGTACTCCCCTTGGAGATAGAGCTGCCCTCTTTACGAGTGGCGGTTCATTATGAACTAACGGACGAAGACAATGCTCATCTTCGGCTTGAGGAGCTCGACGCCCTTGACGAAACCCGGCTCATGGTGCAACAAAACCTGGAGGCTTACAAAATAAGGATGACGCGCTCGTATGAAAGGCCGACTAGGCCGAGAACATTCTGCCATGGCGAACTCGTGCTAGTGGTCAAAAGACCTATGATCCCTAATTGTGCTAAACGGGAGAAATTCGAGCCGAACTATGAAGGCCCGTACATCATAGACAAAGTCTACCAAGGCGGGGCTTACCTGCTCATGGATATGCATGGCGAGAGACCCTTCAGGCCAATAAACGGCCGGTTTCTGAAAAAATACTACGTCTGACGAGTTACGGCCTAGGTTAATGATAGATGACGACGCCTTTGTCCGCTCGCTATCTTCCCAAGCCCAAACTCTATAAGTAGTATCCGTGTGACGGACCGAGATGTCCCAAAACTAATAATGGACCGAAACATCCCTAAACTAACAATTGACCGAGATGTCGATAAACTACTACGGACCGCAACATCCCAAGGCTGACGCAAAAAAAGGGTACGTCCATAAGCAAGATGGGCACGGATGAAAACCAGAAAGGGCTCCGTGAGTAAAAACAGCAGGGCTACCGGCGAGTTTATGAAAACCCGAAAGGGCGCAATCTCATTAAAAGACACTTGCAAGGTCCTCTCGACCCTGTAAGGAGAAAATACCTGTGTGAGATCCTTATGACTCACAAGGGAGCAACACACTTAGGAATCCTCACGATTCCTAAGGAGAAAACACACTTACGAGATCCTCACGACTAGTAAGGAGAATTCCCCTTTGAGACCCTCACAGCTCATAGGATTCAAAAGCCTTAAGTTACAGGGATCTGAACATGTTCTTAAGCCATCACAACTCACAGACTGCCCTACAAGCGGTTCAATGCTGACCCTTGTATACAATCCACGGGCACGAATAAACATTTCCCTAACAAAGTCCCACCAGCGACTAGGAATATGCTCACACAGTGAACGACCCTTGTAAGCCTTCTCGACTTATAAGGAGAAAACACTCTTGTAAGATCTTTACGACTTGTAAGAGAACATACACTTAAGAATCCTCACGATTTTTAAGGAGAAAACGCACCTACGGGATCCTCACGACTCGTAGGGAGAAACACCTTTATGAGACCCTTACGGCTCATAAAGTCAAAAGCTTTAGTCGACAGGATCCTAACCCTGATTGCTAAGCCACCCTTTTTTGAACCGACAACAGCAAATGATGATTCGCTCCTGGTAATATTCCAGTCATAGCGATGCTGATGCCTAAATCGGTATCAAATCCCAAGTCCTTTCACGGCAAATGATAATTCGCTCCTGGCAATATCCCAGTCGTAGCGATGCTGATGCTAAGATTGGCATCAGATTCCAAACTCAATACTCGCGGCAAAAGTCAGCGAGCCATAAATGCATATGAAATAGCCGAAATGATAGGGCAACTTACAACAACATCATCAAGTAAAATATATGCATACAAAATAGCCGAAATGATTGGGCAACTCGCAATAAAAAGCAGCGAGTAAAGAAAAAGAAAAATAGCCGAAATGATTGGGCACCGCGAAAAATAGCCGAAATGATTGGGCAATCACGACTTTCGCGATAAAAACAGTTGAAATGATAGAACATCGCGGAAAGAAAACAAAAAAGTATAATACATATAACATGAAACTTTTTCCTTACAGATGAGATCACATCGATCCCTGTATACAATCCAGGGGCATAAACAAAGAGAGAATCATATCATCTCACCAGGCACTATCAGAAAGAGAGCTAAGTCTCGATGGCAGCATCTGCATCTCAAGAAATCAACAACGGCGTTCTTTCTCGTTCCAACCAGAAGCAGACACAACGTCAGCAAAGCGGAGCCACGGCAAAGTCCCTAGTTCTAAATCTCGACGGTTTACAGACATCCTAGAGACCGCCTCGAAATTCATCTCATTACAGCAGACGCAACATCAACAAGCGGAGCCACGACAAAGTCCCTAGTTCTAAATCTCGACGGTTCACAGACAACCTAGAGACCACCTCGACATTCGTCTCGTTACAGCAGACGCAACGTCAACAAGCGGAGCAGCAACAAAGTCCCTAGATCTAAATCTCGACGGTTCACAGACATCCTAGAGACCACCTCGACATTCATCTCGTTACAGCAGACACAACGTCAACAAGCGGAGCCACGGCAAAGTCCCTAGTTCCAAATCTCGACAGTTCACAGACAACCTAGAGACCATCTCGACATTCGTCTCGTTACAGCAGACGCAACGTCACCAACAGTGAAGCCACGACAGAGTCCTTAGTTCTAGGTCCCGACGGTTCACTAACAACTTAGAGACCACCTCGACGCCCGTCTCGATACAGCAGACGCGATGTCACCACAGTGTTCTTCCTCTAACAAGATGCAGACGCGACACCAACAACGGAGCCACGACAAAGTCCTAGTTCCAAGCCTTGACGGTTCACCAACAACCTAGAGACAACCGCGACATTCGTCTCAATACAGCAGACGCAATGCTAGCAAACGAAGCGAAGGCAATATTCCCAGCTTATGGGTCTTGACGGTAACTCATATAAAATCTGAAAGACTATCGGAGATCATCCCCACACCAGCGCGGAGTGGTTATGACTCATCGGGGCTCCTCAAACTGAGCCTAACCTCATGTAAAAAGCGGCATGGCAAAATTCCTAACGCTTGCTCTTCTGACGGTCAAATCGCCTAGGAATATTGCTTGAAGTCATTTTGTCCAGCCCCCGAAGGGATCAGAGACACGACAGTTGCGAGGCTACTCGAACAGCAAGATTGCCTATCGAGGAATACATCAGCCAACGCGACGGTACGACGGACAAAAACCCTAGTACCACAGACCCTAATGGACCTCTGTCGTAAAGAGCATAGGTTAACTGTGACGTTAGGACATCCTTGCGAGAACTTCTCGATTCGTCTCGACTCGTAGGGAAAAGCCTTAGGCAATGGGAATAAGGACCTGTTTCCTAAGCACTGGGGCCCTGCAAGTCGGTCCAAAATGGACTCTTGCATATTATTCACGGACCACACTCTCTAAAGTCGAATCTCGACAAAGAGGGAAACAACCACTTACGAGTCCTCTCGACTTGTAAGAGGGAAAATTCTCTTGTGAGATCGTTACGACTCTCAAGAGAAAACACACTTAGGAATCCTCACGATTCCTAAGGAGAAAATACACCTACGAGATCCTCTCGACTCGTAGGGAGAAAATTCTTTATAAGACTCTTACGGCTCATAAAGTTGAAAAGTCTTAGGTAGCAGACCTGAACCTGCTTCCTAAACCATCGCTACCCTACAAGGAGGCTAAGATGAAATGTTCTTCACTATCTACAGGCCACACTTGCCAGAGTAACATACCAACAACACAGCAAAAAGAAGAAAGCAATAGTAGAACAAAAAATGTGTATTTTTTATTCATGAATTCAATTGAGTACAAGAAAAATCATTAAAAGAATAAAAATGGATACATGTTATTCAAAGATTACAAGTGTTCAATCTATACAAAAATAGCTACTGAGAGGGAGGAATCTTCAATAAATCAGCTAGCTGCTCGCGCACTCCTCTCAACTCCTTCTCATGATCAGCCGCCGCGGCCAGCTCCGCTTCAATTCGAGTCCGTTGCTGTAAGCAGGATGAAAGCTTTTCATAGATTTCCTGTTGAGCAGCTTCCTGACTCTGTGTAACCTGCTCAGTGAAGTCAAGCTTTTTTCTCAGCACCAGCCTTTCAGAAATACATCGTTGAAGGTTTTCAAAGATGGAGTTTAGCTACGCAGCATTTGGTTTGACCTGGGCACGCAATTGGACAGACTCAGCGAAAGTCGTCTCATGTTCCTTTTGCTTGAGGATCGCCTCTTGTTCGAAATGGCGAAGGAAAGGGTCACTTTGCTCAACCCATGCAGCCCGCTGGGAGTTCAAAGCCAGAATCTCAGGAGCATGACGCCTGAGCTCAAGTTCATGCAGGCAGGCCTCAATCTTCCCGCAGTGTTTAACCCAGGACTCAAAGACGCCTTCGTTATGGAAGTTCATATGCGTCGCCAATATTAGATTAATCTCGGCAGCAAAATCTGCAGCGAATGTAGGGACCTCCGCGTCAAGCTCCTCTATATATTCGCTCAACATATGCAGGCTGTTCACAGCACCTTTTGAAGATGGACGTCTAGAAAAGGGCCCTGCCGGCATTATGATGCGAGACTCGAATGGGGCTGGAGTCGGTACGACCACTGCAAAACAAATCATAGTCAGATGTCAGCTCAAGAAATAAAGAAAATACACGAACAATAGAGTCTACTATATCGGCTGCAACAGGGGGCAGAGCTGGGTGTACTGGTGGTGCGACAATACCCTCGTCCCCTCCTTCAATTTGTAAGGCTACAAGTAATACAAAGAAGAATTAGCAATGACATGGCTGCCCGTAGAAGAAAGGAAAAGATATCGTTTAAAAAAACGGGGGGATTATACTCACCCGCACCGGTAGGCAAAACGACTTCTGACTGGAAGGAGAAGTGCGGGTTCAGCACTCGATATAGATGATCGAAGAGAACTCCTGCAAGGTTACGATGATACATGGTCAGTACACGAAAGATGCTGTCCCCAATTTAAATTAATCGCAAACCTATACCTTCCAGCATTTGAGAGGATATAAGAGGAGACGAAGGGGCAGCGACTGTCAGAGCAGCAGTTGGTGGTGCTTCTTCAGGTGTCGCAACCTCAGCGCTCACCACACCTACATTCGAAAGGAATAAAATGTCATCAGAAGGGATTAAAAAATGAAAAGAATGCAGCGACCCAAGACCCACCAGACAGGTCATCAGCCAAAACGGTGACGGAAGCATCGCCAAGCATCATGACTTCTTCGGACTCATTTGGGGGGACAGTTTCGGCACCAGTGGCTTCATCCCCCGATTCTACAAGATCCGCGTGACACTCGCAATGCCGGGCGATGGCAGGGAACCGCAAGGGGAAAGAGCGACAATTGGAGCGGTCCTGGACTCTTAGGAGAGAGTAGCCATTTCAGGCTCAGCGGTTGCTGTTATCTCACCTGCTGCCTCATCGCCAAGACTTAGCCATGCAGGATACGATATATGAGAATCTGAAGATCAAACTCTAATAAAAGGATCCGGTGTTACGTTACCTTGAGGCGGCTTTTCGATTGCCTCTTGAGCCGCATGCAAAACCTGTCTACGAACGGTAGACAAGACGGCTGGAACATCTTCGGAGGAAATAGTGACAGATGGAATAGCGCTTGAGCCTGCACCTATAGCCAAAGCGGCATCATGTTCCTTAGTTGCGTGCTTTCTACGTTTCTTGTCGGCCTTGTCACAGAGAAGTGACCTCTTCAAAGCCTCCGTCAAGGAGATGTCATCATCCGAACCAAGTTCTGCCTCTAAAACCTCTACGGTGTCCATCATCAGCTGTTTGAGCGAAGCTTCTTTCGGCAATACTGGGGAAGCTAGGACTTCGGCAGCCGGCCTTGGGAGCGTCACCGCGTCACCACTCGCGATCGGCACTGCACTTGGGATAACCTGAGTCAAGGTAGTCCCTGCAATAAGATGGAAAAGAATAGTTAGTTTACACATAAAAACGGGGGAGGCACAGTGAGCCGAAATATACCAATGCCCAAGGAAGCACGAAGCCTTTCCTCCTCTTCAAAAGTCTTGAGAGAAGCCGCGAGAGCTTCTTCAGTGGAGATGACTGTAAAAAAAAGTGTCAGTCAAAGCATGATAATAAAAATGTAACAGCGGAAAGATACGACTGAAGTCTACTTGATTGTGCAAGAGTGACCAGTCCTGTTTTGTAGCTAGCTAATTGCTCGGAAGCTGCAATAGCAGCCTCTAGATCAGTATCATTCGGCGCCATGAATAAGCCTTCGTTGGTCCCGTATTCACTTATGCCCTCGCTATAAGGAGCATGAGGCTCCTGGCCAAGAACGACGTCAGCAGAGAAGAGTGACTTTTCCTTTTTCTGCGAACGAGTACTAGCAGCCGATAATACAAGCTTGCGCTTGGCGGGCAACTTTGGGTGACGAGCCCCAATTTCCGTACCCACCCTCGATTCAGGAGACGCCGCAGCTACCATTTTTACAGAAGCACAGGGTTGGGGTAGCTCAGGGATAATACGTGGTACCACAGCCATAGCAGCTTCTCTCAAGGGAGGATGGACAATAGTTCGTCGTTTCAAGGGAACGGTAGGGTTACCAACCGGGGCGGTGCCCTTGCGATCAAGCAGCAATCGCTTTTCTTCCATAATAACGGCGCCCATCGAATGTTGATACCACGCCACATACACGTTCAGGGCTTTCGGAACACAACTCGGTTCACTGATGAAGAAGTTGGACCCTGTGTTTGAGCGCATAAAATGATGCAACGCGCTCCGGATACCCTCTTCAGTAGCAGTCGGTTCTGCCAAGAAGGCCTCAAGTGGGACGCCCTGATTATAGCTTAACTGCTGGGCAAAATGATGCGGGTTGTATCTCATAAACAATGCCGAATTATTCTGCCTAAACACGAGAAAGCCCGGCCTGATGGAGTATAAATGAAGAATCTCCCGAGCTTTCAAGACAGAGGCCCCATCTTTAAAGATGTCCTGCAATGGCTGCACCGTTTTTGCGGATTCCTGGCCGACGGTCAGAATTTTATTGGTGAAGGTCATGCCATCTCCAACCGTGCGCGGACGAAGGAGCAAACCCCTAGCTTTCCGCGGTGTCGGATTTACAATGGATGCGTCGACTAGCCGCATGATCCGAGGGAACTTACACTTGTAATAGAAGTAAGGCTTTTTGTGGATACCGAAGACGCCAAGTACATGTAGCTCGATCCAGGACATAAAATAATGCATCGAGAAGTTCACATGCTGCACCCCTGGTTCAGTAGTGTTTGCTGCCAAGCTGAGGCCGTGATATAAATAGGCTAACCCAGCGATCTTGACAGCCACTTGCATCCCAGCAACCATTCGGTGAGCTGGATAAAAAACGGACGGCCTCATATGGAGAAAGTGCATCGGAAGTGCAAACCAGCTTAGCCATAGCCCGAGGAACCCCAAAAAGAATGTTTCTTCGTCAATTCCAGGAGTTGCAAGTTCTGTGAAAAAGACGACCGGGGTGTTGGGGAGAAAGAAATTTCTCTGATCCGCCTCCGCTGCCGATTGGTTGTCCAAACCGAAACCGAAAGGATCGTCGAGTTTGGCAAATTTCGCGACTTCCTTCGACAGGACTTCCGAGCGGAGAAAACGGGCGATGAAATCAGTGAAATTAATCCCGCGGCCTCCGGATTCGAGAAAAAGGCTCTCATAAATATTCAACACCTTTATCAAACTCGGAAATTAATTTTGAATGGCGTTCTCCGGGGTAAGACCCATTACCACTGACTTGGTGGTAAAGATGTACTCATCCGGAGGAAGCAGCTCCTCATAATGTTCTACCCTAACCGGTAAACTGGAAACCTCGACAAACTCCTCTAAAGAAATTGAAACTTCTCGATCCAACAGAAGGAAGGTGTGGGTCGGAATGTTCCATTGCTCCAGAAAAGCCTTGACCCACCAGATAGGAGGCATGGAATACTGGAAGAGAGACGCATAAACTGCGGGATACAACCCAAGCAACAGCAGTTGCGACTTCTTAGCCGACAAAATATAGTGGGCCCATTGCAGATATCCGACTGGGTGACGGGGAGTTAAGCCTATGTTATATGGCTGTCCCCAAGGACGCGACTCACCCTGGCATATACGCCGTCCTAGAGCATCCAAAGCCGCCGCCGGCTGTACGGGTATTGCAGCCATAGAAGGCTGAAGGAGACCCTCCGAAGTCCAATTGACCTCCTCCACGGCATAGTTTATCGAGGATGCATCTGCATAAGGGATCGCCGAGATAGGCTCCGAAAGCGTCGCATAAGAAAAGCTCCGTCGGCCCTTGATAATTTGACTGTACCATGTTTCCCATAGATGAAGATTCTTGTGCTCTGGGTCGTGATCTTTTATCAGCGCGAAGACTTCCCTATCCACTGGCGCTGTAGGGAACCCGCTTTCTGAACGGACAAAGGGAAACGAAGTATCAAAAGACATGGTACCTGCATGAAATAGAAAAAAGTTAGTTGTCAATGCTACAAGTCAAGTTCTGGCACTGGGTACTTTAAATTCGTACTGCACTGCAATGCAGTAAAAAGTGGGCCAAAGGGGACCTACACAATCTAGCTGATAACTCATTATTAATAAAACAGTCTCATCATTTGATGAGACTGTCATTAAACGAGGAAATTCTCAAAAGGTTCTCATTTAATGAGAGCCCCTCGGGCCAAGGAGTAAATCTCCTATTGAGAGAAGTGCACTACAATAAACAGATAACTGTCATAATTAATCATGAGGGGAATAAAATTCTCCCTCAAAATTTCTAAAGAGCAATGCTCTATAAGGAAGATGAAACAATCCATCAAGAAACCCTAAGAAGCAAAGCTTCTACAGAGTAAAAAAACTCCAAGATCTTCAAAATCTGTGAATAAACCCTTAAGTTCTTCATGAACTATATTCCAGTTCATGGGTTAAAATCACCCTAAAAATGATTACATCTTGGAAATGAGCATAACTCTGTTAATGGGTAAAACCCTAAAGATATATTTTTAGATCTATGATCTAAGGAGAGCAAAGCTCTGTTTAAAAGTTCAATTTATACCTAAATTGGGAAGAGTTTTGACTATTAAGAAATTTCTTAAAGGGAAGAGCTATACTCTGAAAGAGAAATAATTCTCAGAAGAAAAAGTAAGAAGATGAACAGAGATCATTTAAAGGGCCAAGGGTCCTATTTATAGGAACTAAGAGCTGTTTCAACTTCTAAGTTGATCTAAGAGCGCAGATGCTGCCACCGCTGCACTCACGTGTGAGCTGCGTGAGCGCAACGATGGGGGGGCATTTGTTTTCCCCAATCAGAGCAAAACTCTGTTCAAATTTCAAATTTTGAAATGAAGTAGTGCTTCATAGCAACACCAGCGCTGAGAGTCAAAGACTGCTAAGTGCATTGCATTCTAAGCGGCGCACCACGTGCAAAGCACGAGAGCGCTAGCGCTGGAACTAAATGTTCCCAACCGTTGGATCAAAGATCTAACAAACATGATCAATTAACCAGAGTAAAATTCTGTTAAGGAAACATTCCTCACAATCTTTCCAAACAGGAAAGATTGCGCTCTAAAAATCAGAGCACCGTTGGATCAAAGATCCAATGGTGATTAAAAATCACCAAGATACAGAATAAATTCTGTATGGGAAAAGATTTCCCAATCTTGTTAAAAACAAGAAGATTGCTTTCTGTAAAACAGAAGCCCTAGGATCAAAGATCCAACGGCGGGGAAATCCCCAAATCAATTAGAGAAAAGATCTCTTCAACTGATTCAACAAATCAGCTTGCCCTATATAAAGGCCCCAAGACTTCAAATCTCATATAGATGAACCCCCCATAAACTTTGAGAAATTTCAAAGACAAAGAGCAAGCTCTCAGAAGAAGAAAATTTTCTTCAAGGTAAAAAAAAAACAGAGAGATGAAATCATCCCATATAAAAAGAAGAATTTACTTCTTTTTCTAAGATCATAGATCTATAAGACTAAGGTCTTTCATAACAGAGATCAAAGTATCTCATCATAAAAATAAGAGGAAGAATTTAATCTTCTTCAGATCATAGATCTATAAGACAAATTGTCTTTCAGAGATTATAATATCTCATTATAAAAGAGAGGGAGAATAATTCAATTCTCTTAGAATCATAGATCCATAAAGACAGAGTCTTTCACCAAAAACATAAGAGATTGAAATATCTCCTATAAAAGATAAGAACTTTGTTCTTAGATCCATGAGACAAAGTCTCTTATAAGAAAGAGAATTTAATTCTCAGGGCGCAAAGCTGCCTAAAAAGAGCCTTAGCGCTCCAGAAGCGCAATGCGCTCATTGACTAGCGTTCAGCGCCAAGCGTGCCACGTGCTCCTCACATGTGCGCTACTTCACCAGAAACGCACTGCGCTCATTGTCTGGCGCACAGCACCAAGCGCACCACGTGCTCCTCACGTGTGCTCTACTTCACCAGAAGCGCACTGCGCTCATTGACTGGCGCACAGCGCCAAGCGTACCACGTGCTCCTCTTGTGTGTGCTACTTCACCAGAAGCGCAATGCGCTCATTGACTGGCGCTCAGCGCCAAGCGCGTCATGTGCTCCTCACGTGTGCGCTACTTCACCAGAAGCACTCTGCGCTCATTGTCTGGCGCACTGTGCCAAGCACGCCACGTGCTCCTCACGTGTGCGCTACATCATAAGAAGCGCTCATTGATTGGCGCACAGCGCCAAGCGCACCACGTGCTCCTCATGAATGCGCTAAGAGAACATAAACTGTTCTACAAAAAAAAGGCCCCAGAGCTATAATGAGTGCTCAGCATTCAGTAAAAGACAAAAATAATTATCAGAATTCAAACCAATGCCAGCATTGTTAAATGTTTAACATTTTAACTGAATGGGTCGAGCCCAAGTTGGCCATAAATCCCTCATTCAGATTAATCGAGCCCATATGCTCATAAATCTTTGATTTTAGTCCCAAATTGGACTACAGATCTCGCAAACAATATTGGTTCAAGAGTACATCTCTTCACTCCTCTGATATTTGTCGTTGTAATCCTTCAACGTCTTCAGAGAGGTGACGGGTCCCGACAACCAGACATTCCAAGGACTGTGGGGTCCTTAAACTCATGGACTATGATGTCTTTAAACTTTACAGACTATGATATCTCTAAACTACTACGGACTGTGAGGTCCTTAAACTCATAGACTATGATGTTTTTAACCTTTACAGACTATGACGTCTTTAAACTGGACCGCAAAGTCCCCAAACTAAAATAATAGAGTCCAAATGCTCTTTTGTTTGATCTAAATGATCTTGTTAAGTTGATCTTAGTCTAAAATTATACTAACATGTCCTTAACAACGGTTATGTTGATCTTAGTCTAAAATTAGACTAACGTATCCTTAACAAACGTTTAAATTGATCTTAGTCTCAAAGGAGATTAACGATCCTTAAACCCAAACCAAAACCCAAATCTAAAAAAATATGGATTTGGACTAATTCACGCCCTACGGGCGACAACATAAATTAGTCTCCGTATACAATCCACGGGCAACCAAAAATAAAACAAACACACAAGACACGAAGTGACCATCTGGAGAAGGAGAAAGTGGTTACCGCGATACGGTAGCGTAATTAACTGCAGGGGGTTGCGCCTGCAGGGAAGAGCGTCCCCACAATAAAAAACCCTTCAAACGAGGGGGAATCTGATGAAGTCTGCTACAACGGCCGCATCCGTCTAAACCTCCGATATACGGTGCCCATAAATTAACTTGGCATCTTCGGAGAGGTGGATGGATAAAACCGGATAGCATCTGCCCCCAAATTCAGGCAGGACGGACCTGCGCAGTCGCGTCTCTGTATTCGGAGGAGAACGGTCCTAACCCAAAATTCCCTCACCTCTTTTACAACCTTACCAAAACCTTCGCATTTTTTCGTTCTTTCACATATTCTTCATACACTATCAAGTACTTCTATCACCAAACTTTCCTTGAATTTGTTACATTTTCCTTTTACAAATTTCGAGGACGAAATTTTTTAAGGAGGGTAGAATGTAACAACCCTAATCTTCCTGTACAACTTTTTGTATAATTTTTCAAAAAATAAAGAAAGGGGTACTTTTGCCTGAGCACAAGTTATAAGTTTGTTTTGCCTTTTAATAGCAAGAAGGAGCTTATAGTTTATTGGTAAGATCTTACACTGTTGAACCAAGCCACCGGAGTTCAAATCCTATCTCTCATATTATTTTTAATATTGTTTTTTTTTGAATTTTTAGAAATCCAAGAGCCTACATGTGCATAACTCGTAAAAACCCCACTACACATATAAAACAAAATATCCCAGAAGCTACACCATACGACATAGGACATGTGGCAGAGAGCCCCGGCCCGACTCGGGCCGACGACTCGGTCGAATCGGCCCGCCGCCGCCAGCCGAGTTGAGCCGGATCGCCGAGTTGTCTTCTTAGGAGTTGTGTCTTTTGGTCTCCTCATTACTCCTGTATACTTTAAATTTCCTGCACATGAACAGAACACTTTAAAACCACATTAAACTAATTTTTAATACAATTTTCATATCATTTTTCAATACAACCTTTCACCTACCCTAACCCTAGTTTTATCCTATAAATACCACCCCTAAATACATACCCCTCACTCCAAATTTCTGTCCAAAACTCTCAAGAAAATTCCTAGAACTTTTGTGTGCATTTGGAGTTAGCAAAAGGCAAAACTCCGGCGATCTTCCGACGACGACCCAGAGCTCTAGCTTCATTGTACACCTTTTTATTTAGTACTTTTCATTTCTGTTATGCTATTGTTTAGGCATTGCTTTCATTCAGTTGTATTTACTTTTCCATGCATTGTACAAAAGAATGTGAATAAATAAAGTTGCTGATCAATTATATCTTTTGTCTCTTGTGCATTTTTATTATATTGCTTAGATACGCTTAGCGTATTTACTTCATAGTAAATACGTAGCGGCCTCATCGCGCCCTCTACTCGTACACTGGGAAGCGGGGTGTGATAAAAGCTCTGGGGGCGATACCTTATTAAACTCAGCAACAGCTGGCTCATCTGTCCGCAAGGTAGACAACGCCTCAATCATTTGGAGTAGACGGTACATCAATAGTCTTCACAATCCGGATGGCCTCTAGCAATGGCCCGATCATCTGGTGCAGATCCAAATGTTCACGCCAATGAGAAATTCTAGTAAGGCAATAAATCAATGTGTCCGTACATCACTGGAATACCTCCTTGTCATTCCTCGTCCCTGACGAGCTCGCTTTGACCGCATCTCTAGCTGCAGCTCTCTCTGCTCATGTAACCAAGATAATGGAAACAACGAGAAATCATAGGAACGAAGAGAAATACAGTGCCTAAGAAATGTACATCCTAAAGCTTCTTAAGCGGAGTAGCGTATCGTAAGTATGCCGCGGAACATACACACGGTATGTCGCTCTACTTAAGTTACCTACTCTATCAACCAAGGTCAACCTACGTGACAAAAGTTCGGATCTAATACCCTCTCAGTCAAGTCTAAGTTCCGTAAGGTTAAGCCTAGGTTCCGAAATATATATACGCCCTAGACTCTGCATAGTCAAACCTAGACTCGAATTAAGGTTAAACCTAACGCTCTGATACCAACTTTGTCACGATCCGGAAAAGGCATGTGACTGACACTTGAATCACGTGAAGCCTATAAGACCCTACTTAATCCAAGTAAGCCAAAAGTCAATCTAAACCTTTTAGGAAAAATAGTAGAGGTGAAGTTTTGAAATAACGGTTTAATGAAATCAAGTTTTTTTTTAAATGCATAAGTAATGATATATGAAAATACAAGTGGGTTATATACTATAGTTGAAATAAAATTTGTCATTGAAATTTGGGCAGCACCTCCTTTGTAATTTTTTGATCCAAAACTAGTACATAGCAATAATAATATGCATCCCCAAGCAGGAGCTAGCTCTTCGCAATACGGAGGAAACAACAACGCAAATGACATATATACGACGTCCTAAGGTGAAGATCAAACACAGTAAAGAAAGAAAAACAAAACATCATCAAGAAACCAGAAATAAAGAATAATACATAACCGCGACTTTAGGTCCGAAAGAATACACAACTGTGGTTTCTAAGTCTACCAAATATACATAGTCTGCCAGTTATTGCTAAAGGAGTCACTCCCGGTGAAGGGATCTCGGTCCTTTCCTTATCGAATAAGGTGCAGGATGTTCTACAAGGAACACCGCGATGTAAAGCAAGAACTGTAGCTACCTGTTTTTGAAAATTCGATTCCACAGCATTTTAGGTTTATTTTCTTTCATTAATCACATTAATGAAGTCTCATCATTTAAATCACCTAAACATCACAGATAAATACGACGTACACTTATGCCATCCGCATTCGCCTCGATGTCCCTCGTGCACCGTTACGTTAGGTAACTAATGGCAGAGCGGGACAGGGCTAGCGCGGGTGTAAAACATAAGTATCATCTATATAATATATCATATATATCATATACAGTATCTATTATCACATATCAAATGATCACATCACAGATATCGCAGCAGAAGAAACATATGAAACATTGGATATACTAGGACGTCCGTGTTTTCAATACGAGCCTGTATAAAACACGGATTCCACGGCCGCGATGAATAGCCAAACCCACACCCCTAGACCCCTACGAGAGCGGCAAGCAACTCTACCAATTTTAGAGTTAGGAGACCCGGACTCGACTCATCGAGTTGGTCTCCCACTGGACTCCAGAACCCGGTTACTTATGCTCTCCTCCTTGGGTCTATCCTAGTGCGGAAAAGTAAATAATATACAATGGTGACATCTTCCGCAACCTGGAAGTGCCCAATAAAAGAATATTACATACAAGTTTTTTACATGAATGAAAATGAAAAACACTCATCTCACATAAAACCCCCTCGGCTATTCAAACACGACGATCCAATATAACATATCCAGCAACGCATAACATCACATGTCATCAACGTAAGTAAACATGCGTATCCCAATTGTCGTTGACATATAGCAACGAAACCGGCAATATCACATATTACACTTACGGTCACAGAAAAGAAAGTGTAAAACTACAACAGTTGGAATCCGCAACCTCCTTAGACATCGCATGCCTAACCATCTAAATTCCTTAGACATCACATGCCTAACTATTATAAACCCCGCATTTTAGTCTCATTATCGAAAACACTTTTCAATATCAAGTCGTGCAATTCAACAAGATTCCCAGCATTTTGATCGAATGCTCATCGCAAACTTTAGTAGGCGGCCGCACCCCCGATGCCGTCGACGAAGTGCACCAAGACGGAACACCGCTGCCGCGAGCATCCGAACGGATGCTTTTTGGCGACGGGGTTCTCCTACAGTCACTTGGTCGAGGCTAAGGGGTGTAGCTGTCTATTACGTTTATGCGGCGAGTATCCGCGTACGCTACGTGATTGCGACGGACTTTTGATCACATCAAAATTCCGTGGCAACCGATCAAGTGAGACAAAACTGCTATGTTTATAACATCCAAATCAGTTATCTCATAACTACTTGTGGATTCCAAATATTGTATCACATTTCAGATAAATAGAAAATGTTAAACTTTCTAATCGAACAATCAAACACCCAAGTTTTCCCGATAATAGCTCAACACATGAAATAAGTTTAAAAACATCCACTTCATGCCACAGTACCAACGGTCCAGCCGTAGAAAGGTCAAGCCAACGCCTCACATGTGGCACGCCGTACTGCCCCAAACCCTAAGGTTCAAAGGGCAGTTCAAGACGGTCACATAATCGAGTTAAGGTTTGTTGTCTTCTAGAGGGTCCATCGCGTTACTTGCACTACTTAGAACGTTCTTAAACCACGGAAAAATCCAACACTTGGAAATTTCCCGGCAGGGGAAAAAGTGGGTATTTACATCCGGTCGAACTTTTTAACATGTTCTTTAATTACCCGGAAAAACATTACGAAATTAAATATTCCGATCGAAACAACGACTACAAAATAATCCCCTGAACACTCAACACTTGAGTCAGAATAAAATAATACCCATAAAATATATAAGCAGCTACTAGAATTACTGTGCAAAACAGAACACATGATCCACTTTACTGCCGCGGATCCGCGGCCCAAGCGCGGTACGGCCGCGGTTCCGCGGCGGTTTGTACTGTTCATAGTCTCGTTTTTCACTGAAATTGTTAGAAAACCCTGCTGAATTTTTTAGGTATTTTTAATTCAGAAAAATCCCAATTTTGAAAAAATTTACAGAGAGGGGGTTAACTTTGACACGTCGGGGTTCGATCGGAGTTTTAACATCGTAAACACATCGCCTAATGCTCTAGCTAGGCTCTGATACCACTGTAGGGTTCCTAGGCACACTCAAGAGGTTCCACAAGGCATCAACCATGCCAAATTAAAAATTTTCCGGTGCCGAGAAACCCTAAACTAGATCGTTAACTAGAGATTAGGCGAAAAAACATGCAAGCAAACGACTTTGCTACTAAGTGAATGGAAATACAATCTTTGTAGATCCGGTCCTCCACTTCTAAAGCTCCGTGTTGACGTCCCTCCGCTGCGATCATCGGAATCTCGGACTCTGGCGATGGTTTCGTCGGAGAAATGATCGGGCTAGGTCATTGACTTCGAGGCCGAAGATGATCTACGTCGGGGAGACTCAAACTCAAACTATTCCTTCACTTGGTCAAAAACTTTGTGAAGAGAACACCCTATACTACATGGCAAGTAGTAGAGGATGAAGAAATAGGAAGTGGATTCACTTTAGAATTGGATTTCTCACTCTTTTTACCATGGCATCATTGGAGCTAGCAAGCTTTTGTGAACTTGATGAAGATGAAGATGAAGAAGAAGAAAAGAATCATATGAATTATTATCCAAATGAAACTTATCCAATAAATAATGGCACCATGGTTGAGTTAAGCCCTCATGCTTAACTCATGTAGAGATTTAACCAAAGCATTAGGTTAAGGGTTGGGTTAACTAATATCTTGAACAAATGACAAAAGAGTTGACTTTGTCAATGTTTATCAAGCTTCATGAAGCTTGATAACTTTGACCAAAGTCACACTCTTTTGTTATATGCTTAGGAAAATAGTAAACCCTAATCTAACCTTGATTTGGTTCAAGTCTCATACACACAACTTGTTTGTATCATCAAGCATGATACAAACATGTACACTTGCATATATCACATATAAACAATGTGCACATTCAAGTGAGAAAATCAATCTTAAGTGAACCAATACTAGTTAATGTAAAGTAATATATCAAATATATAAGTATACATTAAATCATTAAATCAACACTTGATCTAATGATCCGGTCATATCGCATATAACCGACTAATATCAAGTGTATTAATGTATCGAATCGACACTTGATTCGGTAACCCGGCTATATCACATATAACCGACCGATGATACAAATCGCGAGAATAGAATACAGTATCACATACTGGTATTATTCTCGGTTCCGCACATATCTCATATGCGCTCCTATTTCATTTCGCTTGAGCCAGGAAACCCCTGTGTAGGACTCTAAAGACTCGTCAATACGCCGGCAGTAGGTGATGATCATATCAAACACCCACAAGCCGCAAGCGGTCTGCTAAACATAACGGCCACCCGGGTATTGAGCGATCAGAAGATCAACGAGCAAGCCTGCTCACACTCCTGTGAATCCAATCAATAACACTACCGTACAGTCCGGTCTGTTCGTCTGATATGTCGCATATCTCGTCTAGGGGTGGTAAACGTCAGACCCCAATAACTCGATAAGTCGTGTCGATATGAGGCTCATAACGGGTCGAGAAACTACTGGTAACACTTACCAGTAAATCCCTAAAGCAGCCTTGGCCAAGGACTTCCTGTTATAGCCAATCGAGCACAGCGCAACATCAACTCCCTATACCGGGAGAGACGAAACCCCTCCTATCGCTCATTGCCTCCATGTGATTCGGGACTGTACCCAAAAACCACCTTTTTGCACGCCCTCTTGGACGTGGTATGATGGAAATCAAAGCACAGTGGGAATCACACAAGACTCTATGACGATCTCGGGTCTACAGACTAACCTGTACTAGTGTCACCAGAGAACTGCCATCTGACGTAAGGTATAATACCATCTGGGAGTTCTCGGCGAGTCCGTCCAGTGTACCCAGTCTCCACTGAGCACCCGCATATCATCTCTGATGTCAAACACCAATGGATATGGGATCATCCATCGCCCATCTGTATGGGTCGAGAAGCTACACGCTAGTCTACTCTGGTATATCGATGCCCCGTCTCGATACACCCACGACTAGGGACTTTGAAGGATGTACTTATGGACTACCACGTCCCCACTAGTATGATCCGCATCATAGTCCAGGTAGTCAAGTACACATCCTAAGGGTTTTACCAACATGTAACAGAGAGACAATCAGTGTACACGTTAAGGTAAAGAGTAACCAGATAGCATACTATCATATCGAGCAAGAAAGTCATCCCTATATATGTCCAAGCATCCACTACAATATACATCCTATGTATAGTAATGGCCTCTAGGGCATACATATAACTAACAAAAATATTCCCTAAATCTCATCTTAGAATTTTCCAAGATCATAACCCTTCACTAGTTTAACTCTAATTTATTATAGGAGGTTAGGAAAACTAATTACTTAATTGAAAGTGTAGGATTTACCTTTCAAGAGCAACCCAAGAAATTTCTAGGATGACCAAAGTTCTCAAAGCCCTAACTTAATCCTACCATGGTGTTTGTAGTGGGCTTTGGGATGATTTTTATGAAGGTGGTTATTGGTTTTGGTGGAGATTTAGGGGTGGTTTATGGTGGTAGAGGAGGTGGAGGATGAAGGAGGAGGATAAGAAGAAATATAGAAGAGAATGAGGTGAAGAATGCGTCCTATCTTCCGCACTACATCAAAAAAGAAAATAAGTAGAATGGGCTCAAGGTGCTAGTACCTTCTCACTCTCTCTCCCTCTCCCTCTCTCCCCTCAACCATGATACATGCCACCTCATTCATATTTATTTATGCTTTTCTTTTTTTCTTCTCATTTTTTCTTTTTAAAATAGAAACAAAACCATTTGCAAATAAATGGAGCCATGGTTCAAATAAATGTGGGCAAATGTTGCAACATGTTATGTTGCATGTCATGATACATAATTAAGGTAATACAAAATTTGTAAAATATTAATCAAGTTTAGCATTAAATTTGTATACAAATAATTGTATAATAATTTATAAAATGTCCAAATCAAATAAATACTTTCAAAATCAATAATTCATATTAATTTCCAAATATTTTCCAAACTATATACATATAAAATCATACAATTCCATTAAAACTAATTTCTATACCTTTATATTATTCAAAAAATTTATTACTTTATTTATTTAAATTCCAAAAATAATATTTTATTTTTCTGAAATGTTATATATATGATATAATCGGATTATTGAATCAAGTGTTGATTTAATGATTTGATATATATAATATATATATATATATATATTTGATATTAGCCGGGTTATATATGATATAACCGGATTATTGAATCAAGTGTTGATTTAATAATTATATATATATATATATGTATGTATGTATATATTAATTAATATTATGTTCACTTTAAATTTTCTTTTCTTTATATATATATATATATTCATTTGTATCATGGTTGATGATACATAGAACCAGAATATGTGAGAATCACATTTGAGTAAAGATAATGACAAAAATTTATGAATTAAAGAAAAGAAGAATGAGTCATTGTTTGGGTGCTTGGAGAAGAATGGAGAAGCCATGACTCATTTTCTTACCTTGTTTTATTCATAAATATATATCATAATCTTTATCTCATCTTGTCTCATGTTTTACACTCTCACTTCCAAGTTCATATTCTTCACTTCTCTTTGGTTTTTCTAAGTTGAGAAAAAGAAAAAGAAAAAGAAAGAAATATTTTTAGCGAGCAAAATCCCTACTTCATCTATCTACATTACTCTAGCAAATTAGTATAGGTTGTTCTCTTCACTAATATTTTGATTAGTGAAGTATGAGCTTGAGTGTGAGAAACTTCAAGATGGATCATCTTCGATGATGAAGACTTCGAGCAAGCTCGTTCCAAGTTTCAAGTGGAGTCAAAGAAGAGTTATAAGACTACTACTTAGAGCTTTTGAAGTGAAGGACTAGACTACAAAGGTTGTAGACTCTCTTCACTTAGTTAGATTACTTAGTTTGCTAACTTTGAAACCCTAATTCTCTGGTTCGATTCTTGTTTAGTATACTTAACCCTCTAGATTTTTTAAAATTGCATACTTGATACTTATTGAAACCTAGTAGAGATGCTAAGATATACTTTTAGTAGGGTCATCATCACATGATGCAAGCCTCCTTGTCACCGTCTACGAGGGAACCAACGTATTTCTCAGATGGCTGAGGTCACCTACTAAATCTATGGAGTAGCTAAGGTTTATCAGGGTCAATTGAATCTCCATGTTATACTAAATTTTTAGTAACCATTTGCGGTTCTGGAATCACATATAGTTCTATCATACTTGTAGTAATTTTTTTTGTAAGAAATTCCTTTTCTAAAAAGGTGGTGAGTCTGTTAGATATAGTGCACTCAAGGTAATTATTGTAATTTCAAGATGGCAATTACGTAATTGAATGAGGACCTACATGGAGAACAGTCTTACTCGAGATGATAGTATGGCATCTGGTTTGTCTTTATCTTTCATGTGATGTGTTTTATTCGTATCACGCATTGTTTAGACATAAGATAAAGTCCTTAGGATTTTTCCTGACTACCAAGACGATGATGGAGATCATACTAATGGGGCTTGGGTAGTCGATAAGCACATCCTTAAATGTCCCTAGTCGTAAGAGAATTGAGAATGGGCATCGGTACTCCAGTTTAGGCTAGTGTGTACGTTTCCTGGCCTGGTAGGAGGACGATAGCTAATCCCATAGCTATTGGTGTTTGACACTAAGAATTGTATATAAGTGCTCATTGGATGAGATACATTGGACGAACTTATCGAGAACTCCTAGTTGGTCATATGCCAAGGTCAGATGGCAGTTCTCTGGCGACATGAGTACAGGGTAGTCCCTAGGACCTGAGATAACGATAGCGTCTCATGTATGTTCCTACTATATTTGGACTTCTATCCTACCACAGCTCAAAGGAGTCGTGCAAACAGGTTTTTGTTGGGTATAGTCCTAAAGCACGTGGAGGCAGTGAGCGGTCGAGGGGATTCGTCTCTCCCGGTAAAGGGAGTTGATGTCGCGTTGTGCAGGACATGACTACAACCACAAGTCGGTGGCCACCGCAGTAGAGATAAATCGATAAGTCTGATCAGTTGTATCTCCGGTTGGTTATGAGTTCTCTGTCGCACGACTTATCTGAAGGAACTAGTGCACTCAATAAGCAATTTTAAAAGTTGATAATATAGGGTTTTAAATATTCAAGAGAGCTGTAACAACTCCATTTTTAGTGTACATAAATTTGATTTAAATTTGAAGTATACTTGGGGTATTTAATGTTGCTGTTACCACTTTAAGTATTTGTTTCACACAATAATTACAAGAAGGAGCTTGTGGCTCATTGGTAAAATACCTTGCACTGCTGAACCAAGCCACCAGAGTTCAAATCCCATACCCCACATTATTTTTAATATTGATTTTTTTTAAAACCTTTAGAATACCAAGAGTTTACACGTGCATATCTCACAAAAACCCCACTACACCCAAAGATGTAACATTTCCAGGAGTTAGATGAACCGTCGGGAAGGATCCCGGCCACCTGACTCGGCCGGGAATCGGCCAAATCGGCCTTGACTCGGTCTGACTCCGTCCTCAGACCGAGTCACGGCCGAGTCACGGCCGAGTCGGCCGATTCTGGCGACGGCCCCAACATGAAAGTTGTGTGTTTTCATATTCCCTATGCACCTGCAAAATTTCAGTCTCAGACCACTTCCAGAGCTCTTTTAAAACCCCAATTACTCCACTTTTAATACATTTTTTTAATACATTTTATCACATTTTTCATTTTAACCTTTCATCTACCCTAACCTATAAATACACCCCCTACCATCTACCCTCTCACCCCAAAATCCTGAGCCCACTCTCTCAAAATTTTTTCAGGAATCGTGTACTTTGAAAACAAGCTCGAGGCGAAGCTCCGACGAATTCCCGACGGAACTTCCGGCGACCGTTGTAAGGAACCACCGGCGACGACGCAATACATCGGTGATCCCTCTCGTTCCCTCTCACTCCCTTGTTCAATCTAAAACCCGTAAGTCCCACTTCTTTCCCTCTTTCTATTCAAAAAAATACGAAATTACAAAACCCGACGGAACCGGAACAAATCCGATTTCCGATTCGGTTTTCTATAAAATTCCACTTCTCACTAATACAATCATACATAAACATCCTTATATTGACTATTAAACACTAATCAAACAATTTGAACAAGTTTCATCACAAGAAATGATAGCTTTTTCAAATTATCGTATTTTTCACTTAAATACCACATTGTTTCAATCCTTCATTTAACCTCATCAAACTTACTATACATTTAAAGTAGATCACGAGGTAATGACCTACCTCCTCACACACTTATATGTAACACCCCCGAGAACCTAGAATACGAGAAAACAAACACTTTTCATTTAAATACCACATACTTAATAAAACAAATTCTGAAAGATTTAGTTTTGAAACACTTTTAAAGAAGTACCATTTATTAGGAAAATATGATAAGTTGTGTACATCGGTCGTTTATCTAAACCTGACTTTGTGGTGTCTAGGCTAGACAAGTAAGAAAGGTAACTTTAAAAGGCCCGTCTCACGGTGATTCGTGAGCGGATCCCTCCTTTCCTCACTTGTACTTACCTGGCCACAATTGGCGGTGAAGAGGCGATTTGAGGCATCTCACAACTTGTCATTTAGACCATTTAGAAATAGTCTAGTTGACTTAGGAGACCCTAGAACATAGAATACAGGAAATTGACATTTTTACAAATAAATACCATTTACTTTATAAAACCGTTTTCTAAAGGATTTAGTATTTTACAATCTTTGCAAAACGCCGCTACAACCCACTTTGAGGAACCCGTTCGGGATGGTGCGGTTTATCACGCACCCTCGGGCTTAGTAGTGCGAGATTCAGACCTCCGCAAGGAGCATTCGGTCTCAAAAAATTTAAAATACGACATCTTAAGAAAATGAGATTTTCTAGAATATAAAATATTTATTAAAATTATTTTTTTTATAAATATATGTATATTTATCATTAAAATATCTATTTTGTTAAGATATAAATATTCCACCTTTTTTCTAAAAATCACAAGAATAAATTTTTTCACTAAAATACTATGAATTCCAAATAAATCAATTTTACAAATAAATACCTTTATTTCTAAAACTAGGATATTTTCACTAGAAATATCACAATACAAAATCCACCTTCATTACAACTCTAAAGACGAATAACGAATATTTGAGGTGTATTTTGAAAAGTATATAAAAGTATTTTTTTACATAAAACCCCCTCAAGTTTTACAAATTACCCTAAGGACCCTAGCAATTATAAGTTTAAGAAATAATCAAGACTTTGATTTACATTTCTAATTGTCTGACTCGGATTTGATTCTGATTAATCTGACTTGAATATGATTCAAGTCAACTACATTCTACAATATTCCAATTCAATATGAACACATGAATTCATGAATCCAATTATTAATCTATAAAACTTGACTGAACCGAACCATGGATATATTCCTTTACATGGTTCTCTAGTTATTCCATTTACATGATTCTACGGTTACATCCGTTTTCTGATATCATGATTTCGGTCAGTCTTTCAATTATACACTCAATTCAATTTACAGTACAAAACAATACAAATAAAACACTACGGGGTTTAAGGGGTAGATTGGTACGGAAGGTGTTAAAAGTGGCACGAGGCGGTAAGATTAAGACACCTAACCTATATTCCGTTGCTGTTGTACCGTGGCTTAACGGTTCCTTGTACATTCCGTTTGCCCTGGTCTCTAGCATATAGAGACCCTTCTCGTATACACTGGTATTCTTCTGTACCAAGCTACAAACAACAGCGTTAACATAAAATTACAACAAGATAATACAACTTTAAAAGATATCTTCTTATTCTGTCTATTATACTTTCCTCTTATCTTTGGGACTTACCGAGCGACCTGTTCGCTGACGACATTCTATTTCTTTCTTCTTTGAATATCGTCAGGTGGTTTGGACCTGACAGAGATCGAGCCATCTACAGAAGACTTGGAGCAGTTTGCTGAAGAATCAGAGCTCTAGTTCATTGCACATTTTCCATTCAGTATTTTTCATTTCCTGTTATGCCATTGTTTAGGCATCGTTTTATTTCAGTTGTATTTCCTTATCATGCAATGTACAAAAGAATGTTAATAAATAAAAGTTGCTATTTTTATTATAACTTGTCTCTTGTGTATTTATTTTATATTACTTAGATACTCTTAGCGTATGTACTTCTGAGTATATACGTAGCGGACCAGTCGCGTCCCCTTCGCCGTATACCGGGAAGCGGGGCGTGACAGGTTTTATTGGTGGCCCATACAGGTCAGAGCTGTATGAAACTCTATCATGCAGTTCTGTTCTGCGTGAACAACCTAAGCAATATAACACAAGAATCAGCAACTAAAACATTCTTTACAATTCATGTTCCTTGAATCCCATCATTTCTTATTCTTTGAATCATGTACTTTGAATCTGTCCTAACCCAAATTATTCTTCAAGGTTATGGATTCTCCGAACAACACCAGCACATGTAAGTCCACGTTGCTCACCCCGGTTCTTACGGGGAGGCGGAAACGGCGAAAAACAAATTTTTGGCACAAAGGCAACATGGACTATAAGCCGGATCTTTGCTAAACTAGAAACTAATAAACTACTAGAGGTTTTAGCTACTATGCCGTAGAAATTATACCTCACGAAACCGGTCCTTCGGGTCTTCTCTCCGCTGTCTGGCTCGTCCATCCACGCTCCGAAGGTCGATCCGGATCTTGGTCACCTCCGCGGCCTCCTTGAGTCGAAGACGATCCACCCGAGAGTTATACACCGAGCTCCACCTCGAGCCGAGGCAATCAGGGCAACGAGATCGCTAGTCTAGATGCCCTAGATTGTGTAGTAGAGATATATGGAAGTGTTTGTCTTTGTGGAATCTTTTTCTCTCAACACATGAGATCAAAAGATGAAATCAAGAGGAGGAGGAAGAAGGAGAGTTTTGCAACCATGGAGCTCTTTCTCTTTTTCTTTTCTAAGAGAGAGAATGAGAATGAGAAAATGAATATCATCACAAAAGAAAAAAGGCACCATGGTTGCAATAATAGTAAAACAACATCATTACAAATCCTATCACGATAAAGTTGATGCTACATTGAATTGACCATTTTCATAATCAAAAAGAAAAAGAAAATCCAAAGAAGAGTGTAGACCTCTCATGAAGGTCAATGGTCAACTCCGGTCAACGGGTCAACAAAGTCAAGAGAGGTCATGGTGGTCAAATGGTCAATGCAATTAGCCATCACAAAATTATCACAAAAAGGATTAGTAAAAATAATGTCTCCAGCTCATAATGGTTTTGACCGAACGAATTGTCAAAACCCTAATGAGCCTGCCATATAACGGTTTTGGCCGAACCAACTGCCAAAACCCTAATGGGGCACCTCCTCCTTTATCGCTCCTCAAAACTGTGCATACACACCCGCATCCGCATTCCGTAGAATGCGAATCCACAGAAGACAAAACAAATCCATCCATGCAATACTAAGATCCGGCTTAAACCAAAGCCCACTAGTATTGCCTGCCCGAACAGCATACGCACACAAGTGCACGTAAGTGATCGTAGCCCTGCCGTAAAACCATACGGCCTCTATACGTTTCGCTCAGTGCAGGGAAACTCTGTGTGTGGGACTCTAAAGACTCGACACTACGCTGGCAGTGGGTTTAACCACAGACCGCAAGCGGCACTAGCTATACGTAACGGTCCCTAGGTAGATGTCGATAAGAAGGCCGATGAGGTAAACCCATCCGAACTCCTACTGAGCCTGTATATGACAATCTCCGTACAGTCCGGTCTGTTCGTCTGATACATCGCATGGCAGGCCTAGGGGGTGGTGAACGTCAGTCCCCTAATAGCGGTACAAGTCGTGTCGGAGTGTAGCCCAGAACACCCTGAGATAACACTGGAAACCTACCAGTATATCTCGCTTGCCCTGGCCAGGGACTACTCGTGTAATGGCTCTCCTAGACACAGCGCGATGTCAACCCCCAATACCGGGAGAGACGAATCCTGTCTAACCGTCATTGCCTCCAAGTGTTTCGGGACTGCACCCAACTACTACCTGTTTGCACGACTCCTTTGAGCCGTGGTAGGGTAGTAATCTAAGTACAGTGGGAACACACTCGAGGCGAAGTGACAGTGTCAAGTCAGCGGACTAAACTGTACTCATGTCACCTGGGAACTGATAACTGACGATAGGTATAATACCAACCAACAGTTCCCGACGAGTCCTGTCCAGTATACTCGTAACCTAACGAGCACCCGCATACTATCTCCAGTACGGCGTACTGATGGCTGTGGGACAGACCACCTCCCGCGCTGGGATGAGAAGCGTATACGCTAGTCTACTCCGGAGTATCGATGCCCTGTCTCGATAGTCTTACGACTAGAGACCTGTATAAAGATGTGCTTATAGATTACCCAGCCCCCACGAGTGTGACTGCCATCACAACGCTGGTAATCAAGCAAAGATCCTAAGGGCTCTACTAATATGTATAAGCGATATGCTAAAAGAAACACATGCACATATTGAAGTAGAAACAAACCAAGTAGCATACTACCATTTTGATCAAGATTGTATATACAACTGTGAATATTTCAAGCTTCCATTAAGTAATATACAAGCTAGTATGATACAGTAATGGCCTCTAGGGCATATACACTAACAGCACTAACGTCAACAACACACTTCCACCTCCACTACCAATCGTTCCTGCTGTCCCTGCGCCACCCACCGAGCAAACAGTGCTACTTGAGGCGATCCGCAGCCTTCTCGAGGGATAACAACAACTCCTGAACCGTCCCGAGACTGACGCTCCTGGGGTAAAGCAATTTAGGGATTTACATTCCATGCATAGAGGATGATCTGGCAGCAGCACAAGTACCAGACATAGCTTGGGTCCGTGTGGCGAAACTGCAGCTCACGGACAATGCTCGCAACTGGTGGAAGGCGGAAGAAAGCCGTCTTGTACAACCTATTGAATGGAAGACTTTTCGTAAGAAGTTCGACGCAAAGTACTTCTCTGTGACTGCCAGGTTTGCCATGGAGCAGCAGTTCATTCATCTACAATAAGGTTCGATGTGGGACAAGTCGGTGGATGAATATGACGTTGAATTCACCATGCTAAGTCGGTTAGATTTGACACAGTATTTCAAATTTCTAAAATATCACATAATACACAACTAACACAATCCTTTAAACGGATTCGCGGCACACTTGATACCGACGGACGAGATCAGAGCCCGTCGCTTTCAACAAGGTTTGGACACGGAAATTCAGGCTGCACTAGCCACAAGGAAATTTCTGACTCATGAGGATGCTCTGGAAGCTGCCCGCAGTTATGAGGCAGTGATAAAAGCAAGGGGCAGACCTCAGTCTGCAGGAGTTAAACGCCCTGCCAACCAGATGGCAGGAGGAGCCTCGTCCAGGCCACCTTTTATGCCAAGGCGACCCGGAGTACCGAACCATCGTCCCAGCCCAGCCTTTTGTACCTACTGCAAGAGAACCGGACCTATGATGAAAGACTGCCGGCGAGCCAATCGTCTTTGCTTAGTCTGCGGCTCAGCTACTCATGATATTGGGTCTTGTCCCCAAAGGCAAAACTCAGTTGCTTCACCCAGGCCAGCAAACAATTACCCACAACGCCCAGTCATCCAAGCCCCTGCTCTAAGACCTGCACTACCTGCACCACCCAAAGGACCACAAGCTGCACCACCTCTTCGTCAGTTCCATCAAGCTCAAAGGAACGTTCCGAGGAATGCTCCTCAGGCCAGGAGGAATGTACCAAGACGCCAGGCTTTCACGATGTCCGTGGAAGAAGCTGAGGCCACTGGCCAAGTCATCACCGGTAAACTTTTCTTCTCAAACTTTTCTCTTAGTCTTGTTTATCTACACACTTTCCCTATACCTAAAACATATCCCACATACCTTAGGTACAATTTTAGTAGCCTCACTACCTGCACTAGCACTGTTTGATACTGGAGCATCCCACTGCTTTATGTCGCAACGGTTCGTCCGAACCCATGCGATTCCAGTCTCACCGCTTGTATCCAGCTGGAATGTTAGTTCAGGAAATGGCGTTCTAAAGGCAACCATGGGATACAGCTTGTGTCCAGTCGTCGTCTGCAGCAGAGAGTTTTATGCTGACTTCAAAGTACTGGACATACCGAACTTCGATGTGGTTCTAGGTATGGATTGGCTTGGAACTGTTTATGCTACCATCGACTGTCGTCAAAGGAGGGTAGTATTTGAGATTCCAGACCATCCGGTCTTCTATTTCAAAAGCGGAGACCGTACCCTGGAGCCAAGTACCTACAAAGCGAAGGCAAAGGAAGCAGTAGTTGCAGCAGCTCAAGCGGAAGAAGAATCAAGACCAGAGGTAGTTCGAGAGTTCGACGATATATTTCCTGACGACATATCAGGTTTGCCTCCCGATCGAGCTCTTGAATTCAGTATTGATTTAGTACCAGGAGCATAACCGGTGATTAAAGCACCTTATAGACTAAGTCCGGAAGGTTTGAAGGAAGTCCGAACACGGTTAGACGAATTGTTGGCGAAAGGATGGATTCGTCCCAGCACTTCAAGTTGGGGAGCACCCGTACTACTTGTGAAGAAGAAGGAAGGTTCATACAGAATGTGCATCGATTATAGAGCCTTGAACGAAGTCACTATAAAGAACAAGTATCCACTCCTGCGCATCGATGATTTATTCGATCAGCTAAGTGGATCTTGTGTTTTCTCTAAATTTGATCTTCATTCAGGTTATCATCAAGTGAAGGTCAAGGAAGCTGATATTCACAAAACAGCTTTCAGAACTCGTTATGGACATTATGAATTTCTAGTGATGCCATTTGGAGTGACCAATGCACCAGCAATATTCATGAACCTATTGAATCAAGTTTTCCGGGAGTACTTAGACAGGTTTGTTGTCATCTTCATCGACGACATCCTGGTGTATTCTAAGAGTCGGAAAGAGCATGCAGAGCACCTACGATTTGTCCTGGAAACTCTTCGACAACATAAGCTCTATGCCAAGTACAGTAAGTGCGAGTTTTGGCTAAAGCAAGTTAGTTTTCTTGGATATATCGTATCAGGAGAAGGAATTTCTGTGGATCCAGCAAAAGTTTCAGCAGTGAGTGAATGACCTACACCAAAGTCAGTGAAGGATATTCGAAGTTTCTTGGGCTTAGCTTGATATTACAGAAGTTTCATTGAAGGCTTTTCAAAGATAGCAACACCCCTGACCAAGCTCACACGTAAAGATGAGAAATTTGTGTGGTCAGAAGCATGCGAACAAGCTTTCGTAGAACTCAAGTCAAGGTTGACATCAGCACCTATTCTCGTAATACCGGATCAATCTGGAGGATTCGAAGTGCATTGTGATGCATCCGGTAAGGGATTAGGATATGTTCTACATCAGCACGGTAAGGTTGTGGCTTATGCTTCAAGACAACTGAAGACTCATGAGCGCAATTATCCGACGCATGATCTGGAGTTGGCAGCCGTCATGTTTGCTCTCAAGATTTGGCGCCATTATCTACTTGGTGAACGAGTGAACATCTACACAGATCATAAAAGTCTGAAGTACGTGTTTACTCAGAAGGAGTTGAATATGCGGCAGAGAAGATGGTTAGAACTCATGGCGGACTTTGACATCAACTTGCAATATCACCCAGGGAAGGTGAACGTAGTACCTGATGCTCTTAGTCGCCAACCATTAATAATGAATCTCACCGCTCAGTGGAAGCTTCAACAAGACTTGAATCAGATGGAGATTGAAGTAGTCATGCCAGGTAACGCTTCAAGTTTGATGAATTTACAAGTTCAATAAACCATTGTCAATCAGATCAAAACAGCTCAAGCAAGTGATGCTAAGTTGCAAAGGATCAGAGAACAAGTGGAGAATGGACTCAGAACAGACTTTATCATCCATGAAGACGGATCTTTGAGATACGACAGCGGATTGTGTGTACCAAAAGGTCCTGTACGGGAAGAGTTAATGAAAGAAGCTTACAGCTCTCCTTACTCAGTACACCCTGGAGGTACCAAAATGTACAAAGATCTACGTCAGAATTATTGGTGGCATGGAATGAAGCGTGAAGTAGCCAGAAGCGTCGCAAAATGCTTGGTGTGTCAGCAAGTAAAGGCTGAACATCACATGACAGCTAGACTACTTCAACCGTTACCAATCCCAGAATGGAAGTGGCAACACATCACGATGGATTTTATGACTGCTCTTCCTCGCAGCATAAAGGGTAACGATGCTATATGGGTCATTGTGGATCGACTCACAAAGTCGGCTCACTTCATCCCATTTCGAGTTGGCCAATCAATTGAGACACTAGCAAAGAAGTATATAGAGGTAATAATCTATTTAAGATTTAAACTCTTCATAATGTACTATCTCTGATACCCATGAACTCATACAGGTGTTGGAGATAGTGCCCTCAGAGTCAATTATTGGATCACAGGCACGTGATTGCAATGATTGAGGGAGGACCTATCCCAAGACGACAGTCTTACTCGAGATGATAGTATGCTATCTGGTTTACCTTTATCATCGTGTACTGCTTTAGGTGACCTGACAGGTCGCTATTGCACGTTGATAGAGCCCCTAGGATTCTTGCTTGACTGCCGGCAGTATGAGGGCGATCATATACGTGAGAGCTGGGGTCTACAAGCATATCCTTAAAAGTCACTAGTCGTGGGAGTTTCGAGACAGGGCATCGATTCTCCAGAGTAGACTAGTGTATACAGTCGAGACCCCGACGAGGGGCGGTGGCCGGTCTCACAAGCCACTGGTGTCAGTTGGTTCACCTAAGATGTATACAGGTGCTCATTGGATTATGAGTACACCGGACAGGACTCGCTGGGAACATGCTAGTTGGTCTTATACCTGACGTCAGATAGCAGTTCCCAGGTGACATGTGTACAGGTTAGTTCATCGACCTGGGGATCGTCATTTGTCTCGTGTGAGTTCCCACTGTGCTTTGATTACTACCCTACCACGGCTCAAAGGAGTCGTGCAAACAGGTTTTAGTTAGGTACAGTCCCGAGCCACATGGAGGCAGTGAGCGGATCTTCAGGGGTTCGTCTCTCCCGGTATTGGGGGTGAGGTCACGCTGTGTCTAGGAGAGCCATTACACGAAGTCCTTGGCCAAGGCAGGAGATTTACTGGTAGGTATTCCAGTAGTATCTCAGGGTGTTCTGGGCTACACTCCGACACGACTTGTACCGCTTTTGGGGGTCTGACTTTTACCCACCCCCTAGGCCCGACATGCGATGCTCATAGACGAACGGACCGGACTGTACGGATATTGTCACTGAAAGGCTCAGTAGGGTGTCAGGATGAGTTCGCTCATCGACGTCCCTTTTGGTCGATAGCTGGTGGCCCGTCACGTATTGGCTTATACCTCTGACGTGCTAGTGGTTAAATCCACAGCCAAAGTATTGACGAGTCTTTAGAGTTCACCACACATACAGTTACTCAGCTTTCGGGCGAAACGCTGTAGAGGCCGTATGGAGATATGGCAGGGTCCGATCAGATACGTGCGGTATTGCACGGGTCAGGATCGGACGGTTTGTACTAGTGGCCGTATGGAGATATGGCAGGGTTCGATCTGATACGTGCGGTATTGCACGGATCAGGATCGGACGAACATTACTAGCCGGTTTTGGTTTAAGCCGGATACTAGTTTAGTACAGTGTAGATTTTGTCTCTTTGCATTTGTATCCGGACGGAATCCAGATGCGGGTGTGTATGCACAGTATCGGGGTTTTCCTGTAATTTATTACGGGGCCAGTTTTCTGGAGTTGCCAGTTTGCATTCCGTTCCGGCCGGTTTTCCTTTGTTCTTTCCCGGCCGGACTTTTTCGATGGAGGGTGTTATTTGCAAGTTTGCCAATAACACGTTGTGGAGGATTTTCTTGCAAATGTATTAATTATGAAAGCATCTTTTGATACCATTCTTTTCTATCATCATCACTTGCTTTTTGTTGATTAGAAGTGATTAGAGTTTGATGTGAGATGGTTATGATGATGTTTTGGATGTGGTCACCACTTGTGCTCCTACCATCACCTCCCTTCATGCTTCATATTCTTTCCTCCACCATTTTCTAAGATGATAAGTTTTTTCATACTTGAGAGAAGAAGAAGAGAGGATCATTTTCAAGAGGGAAAATTTGTTCATCTCATTTCATGCTAGAAAAATGCAAGCACCATTTTTCTTATCTTGATTCCTCCATCATCTTCAAAGGCAACAAACCCCAAATGAGACATAAGCTCTACACTACACTTTCTACAGCAAATCTTGGACGCGTCGACTCGCCAGCTTCGCGCCCGAGTTGCCTCGGTATTGAGGTGGGAGCCCGTAAAAGAAACAGGCGATGTGGTGCCCTTCCGGTGAGGAGGCGACGACCGGAGTTTCCGCGGGAGATCGGGACGATGACGAGAAGACTGGAGGACTCGGATCACTCGGTATATCTCTAACCCGTCTTGTTGTTAGCTAGATCTAGTTTAATGGCCCGATCCGGGGTTTAGTGCGCGGTGGTGCCGGTTTGCTAAGTTCGCAAAATTAAATTTTATCACCGTTTCCGCATTTGGCCGTCGGTTTGACGGCCGGGGCGCCGCCGTGTACTTACAGTGGTATCAGAGCCTCGCCATTAACTTCGTCTAGCTTCGTTTGATGTGTTTTTCAGTTCCGATCGACCAAAATTCCAAAAACCCAATTTTAGTTCACGACAGTTTTCTGTTGAAATTTTTTGGTCTCCTAAAATTTTTCAGGTTGTAGAAAACTGATGTACAAGATATTCTAAGCATACTGGAAAAGTTCGACACAGTGAGTCGACACCTGGAGCGCGGAACCGCGGCCAAACCCCCCCTTGGTCCGCGGTTCCGCCGCACATTTGTATCCTCACTGCATCATATTTTTCCAGTGGGCTTCTGGGCTTATTTTAGGGGTTTTGGAATATTAATATTGGGCCCAGATTTTCTGTGAGTGCTACAGTATTGCTTTGGGGCCCACTTGTTAATTTTTGATCAATCAAATATTTTAAACACATTATTTCACAGTATTTACATTATATCTGCGACCGTGAATGTCACTCGATTGGTAAATCCAGTCTAACTGCTATAGCCCGGTTAGACGGATTTGCGAACGTGACTTTCACGTTGATGTTCTATGTATTTGCTGTGATGTTGCGGATCGGTCGTGGGGATAGCCTGGATGCAATGCTAGTACAGTTTTGTTGTATTATGTACATTTGATATTGCGGGGCGAGCGTCCGACATGTGGACTGCCGTCACTGCCTGATTGTATTATTCTTTTGGGGCACGACCTGGTTGCGGTCGATGTACCCGTTGTATGTATATTTTACTTTTTGTACTAGGATTACCCCGCGGAGGGGTGCACGGATAGCCGGGTTCTGGAGGGCAACAAGCCCGCATCTCATGGCATTGGGACGGAGGGGGCTTCACTCCAGGATTGGCTGGCTATTCGCCGCACTCGTAGGGGGTATAGGATTTCATTGCACAGGCTATCCACACGACCAGGGGAACGTCGGGTTTCAGTAGTGGCTCTGTGAAACCCGGGGATCCCAGATATCTGTATTGTTCTGTGATGCTGTACATTTCTTTGATGTTGCATTTTATTCACGCCTTGAGCGAATACTATATATTGGTATATATATTAGTAGATGTTGTATATGTTTTTCATCCGCGCTAGTCCAGTCCCCGCTCTGCCGTTAGTTAGCTAACCTAACGGGTGATGACGGGACCCAGTGGCGAATGCGGATGGCATATACGTACGTCAGTATATTTTCGTTCTTTGTGGTGTGATCAATTGATGGGACTGCATTGATTCGGATCAATGCAAGTTAAACAAACCTTTTCTGATGTTGTTGGAACATTTTTCAAAAAGCTGTTATTGCAAGGACGTTCGCTTTTGTTTTGCATCGTGGTATTCATTTGGAATATCCTGCTCCTCAGTCGACGAGGCAAGGGCCGAGATCCCTTCACCGGGAGTGACCCCTTGGACAGAAGTTTGCGTCAGGGCATTAACTTCACTATAGCCGATTACTTTTGCTTTGCACAGAGATATTCGGTTATGAATATCCAGCACCCCATTCTACGGGGAAAGAGCCGAGATCCCTTCACAGGGAGTGACCTCTTTAGTAAAGGTTTTCATCACTATATTTTATAAAAAGCTATCCGTTCCTTCAACGATATCAAGTTCATTACGTTAAAGGTTTTCGCCAGAAACCATTCGTAGCCCTCCGTCGTTTCATATGGGTAGTCAATAGTATTCAAGCTGTGTTTGTTGGCCATAGTCAAGGCACAGTGTTTGGTAGCTATTGGGTATTCATATGCTGCATAGATAGATGCGTTGGTTTGGGACAGTCGTATAGCCTTGTTGGCCTTAGTCAAGGGCTTGTACGGGTGGGTTCAAATCAACCTGGACAATGACGGGTAGAACTTGACATGTGACTTATGATTTGTTGGCCTTAGTCAAGGTATAAGAGCATGGGGTAGAAATCACATCGGGAGTTTCAAAAGAACTGAAACTTGCCAGATATGCGCATACCTTCTGGAGTGTGATAGCGTGAGTGGATTCCGTCACGTTATCATGCGATGATAGTTGGATCCCGATTCCCACTGATGAGTTGGTTTACTCCTCGGGTGACCCCGACTAATTCTTCTTTCAGGTTTGGAGGAGAATTTGAGGTACAGTGGGAGGTTTCCAGATTAGATAAATTGGTAACCATTCTGATCTAGGTTAGAGTGCACGCTGAGTGTTTCTTCTCTCTCTCTCTCTTTAGCAGCGACCATTGACCCGACCCTAAGACTATGACTCAGTGACCAAGTTAACCGAACCTTCTTTACACCGGCTTTTGGATTGTCAGAGTTGCAGACCTCATTGCCACTCCTACTTTTACCCTTTTCTCCAGGACACCCCGTATTACTGCGAACGTCCACTTCCATTGGACAAAGCTATCGTATGGTTAGATACGAACTCGAAGGAATTCGAGGATGGTTTCCGGTTCTGGAGAAAACGAATAGGACTATTCAGTTGTCTTTTCCTTCTACCTTCTCTCAGCTTGCGAGTACTCCTTGGTTTAGGGATAGTACACCTATTATGCAAATTGGATAGTCTTCTTTCAAACTTTAGGCTGGTGCCGAACAGTGGGGAATGAAGAAAACCAATTAGCATAACGATGGTGTGCAGAAGGTATTAAGATTAAGACAAAGCAAGGGATTAGTAAGAGGGCAAAGTAGATTGCGACTGATATTCACGACCAAACCAAGTATTTCTTCGCCAATCCTAAATCACCTTTGTATTTCTCCAGGACACTCCGTATCACTACGAAGATCCACAGTTTATTGGATACTCCATCGTATAGTTATATACGAACTCGAAAGGAACTTGTTCCAGTTCGGGGATGGATTCTGGTCCAGGAGAAATAGGAATAAGGTTTATTCGGTTGTCTTTTATCCTCACCTTCTCTCGCATTGCGAGTGCTCCTAGGATTAGGACAGTACACCCTTTATGCTTATTGGATAGTCTTCTTCCAAACCATAGGCTGGTGCCGAACGGTAGGGAAGGAAGAAAACCAATTGGCCTAAAGGGGTGTGCAGAAGGTAATGACTAAAGACATATAAAGGGATTTGGAGAGGTGGCAAAGAATTATACGGTTATAGTTGTGAATCTGGATAATGGTAGAGGCATTACTAGGAATACCAGGATACCCCATCGAAACATTTTAATGTTTCAGTTCAACTGTGTACTGTTAAAAGAAAACTGATTTCCCGATTAGACACTTGCTCCAGGGTATGTATTTACCAGGTTTGATTCTCACATCTGTATGGTTTTACAGATGGTGAGTGGGAGTAAGTTATTGGGAATTGGGTGATCATCCTCATTATACCGGGATTCGTTGTAATCGGTGATATTTGAGGAGATCACCTGGGCTGTTTGCCGGTCGGCAAATGTTTGGTTTTGAATATCCGCTGTTGTGCACCAATTTCAAATTGATATATCTGTACGTCCATTTTCATAGAGTGAGATATACTTTTTGAAATTATGTCAGTGACATTTACCCAATCAGTGGATGGTTAGGTAAGGAGTATTAAACAGCGGTGTAATTCTTCTTAACCATAAGTACAGTTTTCAACCTACAACACACAGTGAAAGAGTTGTTAGACTCAGTGGACTTATACAGAGTATTGTATGTTGTCCAGTGTCCATTAGGACAGAGGGGTTGGTCCTCATACTATATTTTGTTTACTTTTAACTTCTCTAGTTCTTAGACATGTGTTTCGTAGAAACACAATGTCTAAGTTTTGAGGAGTTATAGGTATTTGAATAGAGTAGAGAACCAGGTGTAGCAAGTATCGGGATTCTTCAAGGTGATTGAAGATATTGATACTTGTGTATGGTATTCAGTTGATAGTAATGATAAAGAGAAATTGCTTCTTTTTCAGGTTACTCATAATTGGAAGCATTCCTAAGTTGAGTAACGCTGATCGGCCTCTCTCCATTTAGTTGACATGCACTGGAGATAGCTGCATGATTTGAATCTGGTTAAATTAAATCAGTGCCTCTGGTTCTATATTGGATATAGTACAGTTCACATCTTAACATTGTTAAGATACGGGGAGTTGTCCGGCTTATGATTAAAACCAGACTCTGGATAACTCAAGGCACGTTTCTGTAATGGCTGTTTGTGGGTTGACCCAGGCTATGACGAGGGTTAACTTTCTACCATAAGAAAGATCAATAGTGATATTGTTCTTGACTCGCCACAGTTTTAATAAAAATGGATTTTTTTTCAAAAACAGTAGTGGGAGTATGGTAGAACTGGAAGTGATTCCAGAACCGCAAACGATTACTGAAGATTTGATAAGGAACCTAAAGATTCAATCTGGTTTGACATTCCATTGGCCACTCCGCAGATAAGGTGGGTAACTTCAGGCACCCGAGAGGTACTCCGGTAGCCTCAAGGACGGTGACAGGGAAGTTCTTGTTTACCCACACTTGCCATTGCTGTTGTTCCAGGCTGCGAGACCCTGTGGGAGGATGAGTATAGCGTCGTTCTAAACTAGCTTTAGAATTGCACGTCTATATGACTCTGTCAAAGGGTTGTCGTAGTCAGTGGGAGCAGCGGAAGCATTGGTGGACATCAGGCTTATGTCTATTTATAGACTAAAGCAGATATAGCGGAGATAGATCATCTATTTCTGATGTTACAGTCATAGGTTTGACGTCATCAGAATAGGGGATGGATCTGTTGAGAAGGTAGTAGGGTGTGATATCCGGGTTTTGGATGACATACACATAGTAGGAAGTGATATTCCTATACAACGATCGGTTATACTTTGGTCGTCACACGGTAGTTTCTCCACAAGGGATTTGGACATTATATCAGACATACTGGTTACTGATCTATGGTTTTAGATCTAGATTTGGGTGGTTTCCTAATCAGGGTACTTTGACAGCATTCTAAGAGTATTTAGAATGGACGACTCCTGGCACGGTAGTGTACCTGCAGGTGATGGAGTCACCCTCTCTAAAGGTGTCTTATAGACTAAAGTAGAGAGGGATGTGCATGATTGACAGATCACTTGCTTAGGCAGTTGAGTCAATCATGAGATGTCAAGTACCACACCAGATGTTGTTCTTGCAGTAGATGCAATAAGTTGACATTAATCCAATCCTGGAGAAACAATCGGAAGCAGTTTTAGAACATAAGTGGATGTTCTAGGGATATGATAACGACGGCCTCATTTGGGAGACAGTTATCACTCCAGGCTTCCAAGGTGACATGGACGACAAGGACATTGTCAGAGTTATAGTTTTCCCTCTGACGAGGGGCAGTATTTTGGACAGGTGGTCCAAGGCAATACTGAGGGTGGCATGGCGCAGGATACTGATTAAGTTCAGTTGAAGATACAGTCTAAGAAGTTTGGATTTGGAGTTCATTGATGAGCTAGGTCCCATCAGACATTCAGACACTCTAAGACAGGTATTGCTCATTTCGGGAGATGGTTTTCTCCGCGAACTTGAGATATAGAGAGACATAGAAAGGAACATCTAGGCGGATCCACTCACTGAGGCTATTCCTCGAACGCAAGAGTTTCGCAAACAGGCTTTGTGAGACTGACTAGTAGAGGAGTTGGGTGTTCGGTATCACACGGGCTGTGAGTATGCGACATCGCAATAATTAGCCTTGAGTGCAAGTGGGAGATTGTTGGAGATAGTGCCCTCAGAGTCAATTATTGGATCACAGGCACGTGATTGCAATGATTGAGGGAGGACCTATCCCAAGACGACAGTCTTACTCGAGATGATAGTATGCTATCTGGTTTACCTTTATCATCGTGTACTGCTTTAGGTGACCTGACAGGTCGCTATTGCACGTTGATAGAGCCCCTAGGATTCTTGCTTGACTGCCAGCAGTATGAGGGCGATCATATACGTGAGAGCTGGGGTCTACAAGCATATCCTTAAAAGTCACTAGTCGTGGGAGTTTCGAGACAGGGCATCGATTCTCCAGAGTAGACTAGTGTATACAGTCGAGACCCCGACGAGGGGCGGTGGCCGGTCTCACAAGCCACTGGTGTCAGTTGGTTCACCTAAGATGTATACAGGTGCTCATTGGATTATGAGTACACCGGACAGGACTCGCTGGGAACATGCTAGTTGGTCTTATACCTGACGTCAGATAGCAGTTCCCAGGTGACATGTGTACAGGTTAGTTCATCGACCTGGGGATCGTCATTTGTCTCGTGTGAGTTCCCACTGTGCTTTGATTACTACCCTACCACGGCTCAAAGGAGTCGTGCAAACAGGTTTTAGTTAGGTACAGTCCCGAGCCACATGGAGGCAGTGAGCGGATCTTCAGGGGTTCGTCTCTCCCGGTATTGGGGGTGAGGTCACGCTGTGTCTAGGAGAGCCATTACACGAAGTCCTTGGCCAAGGCAGGAGATTTACTGGTAGGTATTCCAGTAGTATCTCAGGGTGTTCTGGGCTACACTCCGACACGACTTGTACCGCTTTTGGGGGTCTGACTTTTACCCACCCCCTAGGCCCGACATGCGATGCTCATAGACGAACGGACCGGACTGTACGGATATTGTCACTGAAAGGCTCAGTAGGGTGTCAGGATGAGTTCGCTCATCGACGTCCCTTTTGGTCGATAGCTGATGGCCCGTCACGTATTGGCTTATACCTCTGACGTGCTAGTGGTTAAATCCACAGCCAAAGTATTGACGAGTCTTTAGAGTTCACCACACATACAGTTACTCAGCTTTCGGGCGAAACGCTGTAGAGGCCGTATGGAGATATGGCAGGGTCCGATCAGATACGTGCGGTATTGCACGGGTCAGGATCGGACGGTTTGTACTAGTGGCCGTATGGATATATGGCAGGGTTCGATCTGATACGTGCGGTATTGCACGGATCAGGATCGGACGAACATTACTAGCCGGTTTTGGTTTAAGCCGGATACTAGTTTAGTACAGTGTAGATTTTGTCTCTTTGCATTTGTATCCGGACGGAATCCAGATGCGGGTGTGTATGCACAGTATCGGGGTTTTCCTGTAATTTATTACGGGGCCAGTTTTCTGGAGTTGCCAGTTTGCATTCCGTTCCGGCCGGTTTTCCTTTGTTCTTTCCCGGCCGGACTTTTTCGATGGAGGGTGTTATTTGCAAGTTTGCAAATAACACATTGTGGAGGATTTTCTTGCAAATGTATTAATTATGAAAGCATCTTTTGATACCATTCTTTTCTATCATCATCACTTGCTTTTTGTTGATTAGAAGTGATTAGAGTTTGATGTGAGATGGTTATGATGATGTTTTGGATGTGGTCACCACTTGTGCTCCTACCATCACCTCCCTTCATGCTTCATATTCTTTCCTCCACCATTTTCTAAGATGATAAGTTTTTTCATACTTGAGAGAAGAAGAAGAGAGGATCATTTTCAAGAGGGAAAATTTGTTCATCTCATTTCATGCTAGAAAAATGCAAGCACCATTTTTCTTATCTTGATTCCTCCATCATCT
This sequence comes from Agapanthus africanus, assembly GCA_030015575.1. Taxonomy (NCBI): domain Eukaryota; kingdom Viridiplantae; phylum Streptophyta; class Magnoliopsida; order Asparagales; family Amaryllidaceae; genus Agapanthus; species Agapanthus africanus. The sequence continues at coordinate 139,102,652 of CM057346.1, read as the reverse complement.
TCAAAGGCAACAAACCCCAAATGAGACATAAGCTCTACACTACACTTTCTACAGCAAATCTTGGACGCGTCGACTCGCCAGCTTCGCGCCTGAGTTGCCTCGGTATTGAGGTGGGAGCCCGTAAAAGAAACAGGCGATGTGGTGCCCTTCCGGCGAGGAGGCGACGACCGGAGTTTCCGCTGGAGATCGGGACGATGACGAGAAGACCGGAGGACTCGGATCACTCGGTATATCTCTAACCCGTCTTGTTGTTAGCTAGATCTAGTTTAATGGCCCGATCCGGGGTTTAGTGCGCGGTGGTGCCGGTTTGCTAAGTTCGCAAAATTAAAGTTTATCACCGTTTCCGCATTTGGCCGTCGGTTTGACGGCCGGGGCGCCGCCGTGCACTTACAACAGGAAATTGTGAGACTTCATGGAGTACCGATCTGCATTGTCTCCGATCGTGACACCAGGTTCTGATCGCAATTTTGGCAGAGTCTACAAACAAGCTTGGGAACAAATCTGAACTTCAGCACGGCATATCATCCACAAACAGATGGTTAGTCGGAATGAACTATTCAGATCTTGGAGGATATGCTCAGAGCGTGTATGCTAGAATTCAAAGGATCGTGGGAAGATCACCTGCATCTTGTAGAGTTCGCATACAATAACAGCTACCAAGCAAGCATAGGAATGGCACCTTTTGCAGCATTGTATGGAAGGAAGTGTCGATCACCATTAAGTTGGGATGATATCGGAGATAGGGAACTTCTTGGACCGGAGATGGTAGTAGCGACCGTTGATGTGGTTCGTACTATTAAGGAAAGGATGCGCATAGCCCAAGATCGACAGAAATACTGGGCTGATGCAAAGAGACGACACTTGGAGTTCCAGCCAGGAGATCACGTATTCTTGAAGATATCTCCGAACCGTGGAGTGATCCGATTTGGAAGACGGGGTAAATTAAGTCCGAGATATATTGGACCGTTCGACATACTCGAACGAGTCGGTGAAGTGGCATACCGCTTAGCGCTTCCACCCTCATTGGAAGGAGTGCATAATGTGTTCCACATATCCCAACTCAGAAAGTATGTGAGTGACCCCAGCCATGTTCTTGATTATTCCGAGCTCACTATACAGCCCGACTTGTCTTGTGAGCAACAGCCTGTGGAGATCCTGGACAGGAAAGTGATGACACTTCGGAACAAGGAAGTTTACCTGGTCTGAGTAATGTGGAGGAAAGACATTCCAGGAGAATCCACTTGGGAAAGGGAAGATGAAATGCGTGCAAGATATCCTCACCTCTTTGTAAACTAGTCCTCAAATAAAAGTTGTAAATTTTGAGGACGAAATTTTTGTAAGGAGGGTAGACTGTAACAACTCCATTTTTAGTGTACATAAATTTGATTTAAATTTGAAGTATATTTTGGGTATTTAATGTTGCTGTTAGCACTTTAAGTATTTGTTTCACACAATAATTATAAGAAGGAGCTTGTGGCTCATTGGTAATACCTTGCACCGCTGAACCAAGCCACCGGAGTTCAAATTCCATACCCCACATTATTTTTAATATTGATTTTTTTAAAACCTTTAGAATACCAAGAGTTTACACGTGCATATCTCACAAAAACCCCATTACACCCAAAGATGTAACATTTCCAAGAGTTAGATGAACCGTCGGGGGAGATCCGGGCCGTCTGACTCGGCCGGGAATCGGCCAAATCGGCCTTGACTCGGTCTGACTCAGTCCTCAGACCGAGTCAAGGCCGAGTCACGGCCGAGTCGGCCGATTCCGGCGACGGCCCCAACATGAAAGTTGTGTCTTTTCATATTCCCTATGCACCTGTAAAATTTCAGCCTCAGACCACTTTCAGAGCTCTTTTAAAACCCCAATTACTCCACTTTTAATACATTTTTTATAAATTTTATCACATTTTTCATTTTAACCTTTCATCAACCCTAAGCCTAGCCTATCCTATAAATACACCCCCTACCATCTACCCGCTCACCCAAAAATCCTGAGCCCACACTCTCAAAAATTTTCCAAGAGCCGTGTACTTTGAAATCAAGCTCGAGGCGAAGCTCCGACGAATTCCCGGCGGAACTTCCGGCGACCGTTTTAAGGAACTACCGGCGACGACGCAATACATCGGCGATCCCTCTAGTTCCCTCTCACTCTCTTGTTCAATCTAAAACCCGTAAGTCTCACTTCTTTCCCTCTTTCTATTCAAAAAAATACGAAATTACAAAACTCGACAGAATCGGAACAAATCCGATTTCCGATTCGGTTTTCTATAAAATTCCACTTCTCACTAATACAATCATACTTAAACATCCTTATGTTGACTATTAAACACTAATCAAATAATTTGAACAAGTTTCATCACATGAAATGATAGCTTTTTCAAATTATCGTATTTTTCACTTAAATACCACATTATTTTAATCCTTCATTTAACCTCATCAAACTTGCTATACATTTAAAGTAGATCACGAGATAACGACCTACCTCCTCACATACTTATATGCAACACCCCCGAGAATCTAGAATACGAGAAAACAAACACTTTTCATTTAAATACCACATACTTAATAAAACAAATTCTGAAAGATTTAGTTTTGAAACACTTTTAAAGAAGTACCACTTATTAGGAAAATATGATAAGTTGTGGACATCAGTCGTTTATCTAAACCTGAATTTGTGGTGTCTAGGCTAGGCAAGTGAGAAAGGTAACTTTAAAAGGCCTGTCTCACGGTGATTCGTGAGCGGATCCCTCCTTTCCTCACTTGTACTTACCTGGCCACAATTGGCGGTGAAGAGGCGATTTGAGGCATCTCACAACTTGTCATTTAGATCATTTAGAAATAGTCTAGTTGACTTAGGAGACCCTAGAACATAGAATACAGGAAATTGACATTTTTACAAATAAATGCCATTTACTTTATAACACCGTTTTGTAAAGGATTTAGTATTTTACAATCTTTGCAAAGCGCCGCTACAACCCACTTTGGGGAACTCGTTCGGGATGGTGCGGTTTATCGCGCACCCTCGGGCTTAGTAGTGCGAGATTCAGACCTCCACAAGGAGCATTCGGTCTCGAAAGATTTAAAATACGACATCTCAAGAAAATGAGATTTTCTAGAATATAAAATATTTATTAAAATTATTTTTGTATAAATATATGTATATTTATCATTAAAATATTTATTTTTTAAGATATAAATATTCCACATTTTTCTAAAAATCACAAGAATAAATTTTTTCACTAAAATACCATGAATTCCAAATAGATCAATTTTACAAATAAATACCTTTATTTTTAAAACTAGGATATTTTCACTAGAAATATCACAATACAAAATCCACCTTCATTACAACTCTAAAGATGAATAACGAATACTTGAGGTGTATTTTGAAAAGTATATAAAAATATTTTTTTACATAAAACCCCCTCAAGTTTTACAAATTACCCTAAGGACCCTAGCAATTATAAGTTTAAGAAATAATCAAGACTTTGATTTACATTTCTAATTGTCTGACTCGGATTTGAGTCTGATTAATCTGACTTGTATATGATTCAAGTCAATCTACATTCTACAATATTCCAATTCAATATGAACACATGAATCCATGAATCCAATTATCAATCTATACAACTTGACTGAACCGAACCATAGATATATTCCTTTTACATGGTTCTCCAGTTATTCCATTTACATGATTCTACGGTTACATCCGTTTACTGATATTATGGTTTCGGTCAGTCTTTCAATTATACACTCAATTCAATTTACAGTACAAAACAATACAAATAAAACACTATGCGATTTAAGGGGTAGATTGGTACGGAAGGTGTTAAAAGTGGCACGAGACGGTAAGATTAAGACACCTAATTTATATTCCGTTGCTGTTGTACCGTGGCTTAACGGTTCCTTGTACATTCCGTTTGCCCTGATCTCTAGCATATAGAGACCTCTCTCATATACACTGGAATTCTTCTGTACTAAGCTACAAACAACAGCGTTAACACAAAATTACAACAAGATAATACAACTTTAAAAGATATCTTCTTATTCTGTCTATTATACTTTCCTCTTATTTTTGGGACTTACCGAGCGACCTGTTCGCTGACGACTTTCTATTTCTTTCTTCTTTGAATGTCGTCAGGTGGTTTGGACCCGGCAGAGATCGAGCCATTTACAGAAGACTTGGAGCAGTTTGCTGAAGAATCAGAGCTCTAGTTCATTGTACATTTTCCATTCGGTATATTTCATTTCCTGTTATGCCATTGTTTAGGCATCGTTTTATTTCAGTTGTATTTCCTTATCATGTATTGTACAAAAGAATGTTAATAAATAAAAGTTTCTATTTTTATTATAACTTGTCGCTTATGTATTTATTTTATATTGCTTAGATACGCTTAGCGTATGTACTTCTGAGTATATACGTAGCGGACAAGTCGCGTCCCCTTCGCCGTATACCGGGAAACGGGGCGTGACAAGAGCAATTAGTTCTATCATTAGGATCTTAGCTAAAGATTATTACTTGAAACAAGATAAAGAGAGATAACTAGCTATTAGGTTGAAACTACAACCTTTGTAACACCTTCAATTGCTCCCAAATTGTGTTGGACTCCATTGAAGGCTCCTTGAAGCTCTATAGAACAAGCTTACAAATCTATCTTCTCCATCAAAGATGATCCACCTTGAAGGCTTAAGTGCAATGACTCCAAATTCAAATTAGAATTAACCTAAGTAGTTAGGTTACTAAGCTAACTAGTTAGGAGTTGTAGTTTAAGCTCACTACTAATTTTCTTCTTTTTATTTCCTTTTCCTTTTTTCTTTTCTTTAGTGTAAAGAGAGGAGGAAGAAAGAGATGGGAGCTCTCAAGAAAAAGAGAGTATGAATAAAGAAAACCCTTAAGTGTTTCTAAAGAAATGGTTACTAATATATTTCCCCCAAATAATTCTAAGCCTTTGGATTGATTACACATGTCACCACACAGCAATATGGTGAGGATATGTTATGCCAAAGGAATAACATAAGTTTAGGAAAATAAAAGGAAAAAGAATAAATAAAAACAATGTGTGTGTGTGTGTAATAAAGCATACTCAATACATATACTTGTAATTGTCATCTGATCAGTCAAATATATTGCACATTTGTATGGACATTTTCCCTACTATTATAAATTAATAAAATGTGTTATTTGTAAATTAAGAACATATGTGGGTTTATTTGTCAAAAGATTATTTTCATATGTTTCTTAGTTTATAATTAATATAATTAGAGAAAATATATGCATATCATATTTAAATAAAATACCATTATTAAAATATGCATATCATATCAAATATTCCTAATCAATATTCTTAAGATATAATATCATATAAATGGTTGGAATAATATCTCAGAAATAACAAATGATACTAACAAGATGAATTGATATATTATGCGGGTATTATAATAAGATTAGCTCAGATCTGAAATCTAAGTAGGTGATTCATAATAAATCGAAATATTAAACCAAATCTGCCGAATATTAGGAGCAAATAGAAGAATCTCGCAATGGTAGAGATTAAGAGATATATTTTCAGAATTCTTTTATCAGAAGGATCTCCAAATATCGAGAAGAAAAGGCACGAAAAATTTGGAGGCACGAACTCACAAAACGGCGGCGGAAGCGCGGTCAAATAGGGCTATAGACGGCGGTTCAGCGGTCATTTGGTGGCCGTAGAATCTGAAAGTTCAGGGTCATGATCTTAATTTGATACATTTCAATATGACATCTAGGGGTTTACATTTCAGAGCCTATATTGTAAGTCGACGTTAGATACCCCACGAGTTGCAGGGAGGCGGAATAGGTAAAACAATCATTTTGTTTAAAACAAATATCGACTAACTTACGGATCTTTGCCAAACCCTAACTAACAACATCATAGGCGGGATTAGATATTATGAAAGAAGATTATACCTAATGAACCAAGTCCTTCTTGTTCTCGTTGACCACATCCTCCTCTTTGTGATAGAAGATCCACCCGAGATTTACTACTCCAAGCTTGACCTCTAACTTGAGATAATTAGGTAACTAAGAGTGCTAATCAAAGCAACCTAAAGGATATAGAATAGGATTAGGGATCAATTAGTCTTGCTAACTCTTTATCTCAACACATGAGAGGTTAGGGGTAGGGTTTGAAGAGAGAGAGCTTGAGAAAAGAGAATGTGAGAATAATAATGAAATGGAATTAACTCATTTGTGTATATATATGAAGCATAAGATATTTTGCACAAATATCTTCATGCTTCATTTAATACATAATGAATCATCAAGTGAGTCATTAAAAACATTTAATGCATCATTAACTCTCTTGATGAATCATCTCCATGAGTCACAAAACCATTTAATGCATATAACACCTAAGCTCTCCACCTCATCAAACTTCTAGAAGCTTCTCGACAATTTACGAGAACGCCCCTCCTATCCGTGAAAACACGGAAATACTGAGACTGTATAAATCCAATAATCCAATACTAGAATCTGGCTTAAACTAAACCCCGCTAGTAAAAACTGCCCGAACATCGTACGTGCGTAAAAACACGTATCCGTCCGAACCCTGTCGTAAAATTATACGACCTCCATATCGTTTCGCCCGAAGCAGGGAAACTCTCTGTGTGGGACTCTAAAGACTCGACTACTGTGCTGGTAGTGGGTTTAACCACAGACCGCAAGCGGCACTAGCTGTACGTAACGGTCCCCAGGTAGATGTCGATAAGAAGGCCGATGAGGAAACCCATCCGAACTCGTACTGAGCCTGATGTGACAATCTCCGTACAGTCCGGTCTGTTCGTCTAGGGCTATCGCATATCGGGCCTAGGGGCGGCAAGCGTCAGTCCCCTAAAAGCAGTATAGGTCGTATCGGAGTGAAGCCCATTACACCTTGAGAAACTACTGGAAAACCAACCAGTAAATCTCGCTTGCCCTGGCCAGGGACTTTGCGTAATGGCTCTCCAGACACAGCGCGATATCAACTCCCAATACCGGGAGAGACGAATCCTGTCTAACCGCCACTGCCTCCAAGTGCTTCGGGATTGCACCCAACCGCTACCTGTTTGCACAACTCCTTTGAGCCGTGGTAGGGTAGCAATCTAAGAACAGTGGGAACACACTCGAGACGAAGCAGCAGTATCAGGTCTGCGGACTATGCTGTACTCATGTCACCTGGGAACTGTTAACTGACGACGGGTATAATACCAACCAACAGTTCCCTGCGAGTCCTGTCCGGTGTACCCGTAACCCAACGAGCACCTGTATATGTTCCCCTCCGAATGACGGCGCGACGGGTACGTCTCGCCTGAGATTCGGGGCAGATGCTAATTGGTGCTATTCGTCCACCTCTCCGAAGATGCCAAGTTGATTTATGGCACCGTATATCGAAGGTTTAAACAGATGCGTCCGATGTAGCAGACTTCGTCAGATTCCCCCTCGCTTGAGGGGTTTTTTTTTATTGTGGGGACGCTCTTCCCTACAGGCGTAAGCCCCTGCAGTTAATTACGCTACCGCATCGCAGTAACCACTTTCTCCTTCTCCAGATGGTCACTTCGTGTTGTGTGTGTTTATTTTGTATTTAGTTGCCCGTGGATTGTATACGGAGACTGAGTTATGTCGTCGCCCGTAGGGCGTGGACTAGTCCAAATCCGTATTATCTTAGATTTGGGTTTGGGGGTTTGGGTTTAAGGATACGTTAGCCTCATTGAGGACTAAGATCAACTTAAACGATTGTTAAGGATACGTTAACCTGGTTTTTAGACTAAGATCGACTTAACGGGATCATTTAGATCCAACAATAGAGCAATTAAGGGAGCCCTGTTGTTTAGTTTAGTGACATTGCGGTCAATAGGTAGTTTAAGGACATTGCGGTCCAATGTTAGTTTTAAGACGTTGCGGTCAAGGTTAAGGACGTCATAGTCCGTGGATTTAAGGACTCTACAGTCCGACGTTAGTTTTAAGACATCACGGTCAAGGTTAAGGACCTCATAGTCCATGGATTTAAGGACTCCACAGTCCGGCATTGGTTTTAAGACATCACGGTCAAGGTTAAGGACCTCATAGTCCATGAGTTTAAGGACCCCACAGTCCGTATCAATGTATGGTCATCGGGACCCGCCACCTCTTTGAAAACGTTGAGGAATTACAACGCCATGTATCGAAAGAGTGAAGAGATGTACCCTTGAACCAAGGTAGATTAAACAGTCTTTGACCCAGTTTAGGACTAAGACCAATTAATTATGTTATGAGCCCATTAGCCCAGTTGAATTTGAATTGAGGACTTATGGCCAGCTTGGGCTAAGTCCAATCATGTTTAGGATATTGGCCCTCTGTTGGTCCATTAGAGGAGAGGTTTTGCCTCTAGACACTTAACCAATGGGGCTAAAGTTAGTGTTAAACACTAAATATCAATCAATGTTGAACACTGAGAATGAGATTGACAAGTTAGTGTTTAACACTAAAAGATAATTAGTGTTAAACACCAGCAACAGGGCTTTCAAATTAGTGTTTATACACTAAAACAAATCAGTGTTAAACACTGGCAGTGGAGATTTCAGGCAGATCAATGTTAAACACTGGAAACAGGGTTTTCCAGGTTGGTGTTCAACACTAAGAAAGTCAGTTTTAAACACTGTAAATAGAGTTTTCCAAATTAGTGTTTAAACATTTAGAAAATCAGTGTTGAACACTGGATATAGAGGTTTCAACTTTAGTGTTAAACACTAAGGCAAGAGGGGTCACGTGAGAGCACCCTCAATTCATCTTATTCTGTCAAAAGTATTGAATACTTTAGAGCATCACGTGCTGTCACGTGATGGGAATTTTGGTGCTTGTCCGTTAAAGCTTCAGCCAAGGGGTCACGTGGTAGCACGGGATAGCGCCCGGTTTCCCTTTATTTTGTTCTACAGACAAGTGTTTAACACTTTTAATTCTGAAAGCCATCACGTGTGGGCACGTGATGGGGGCTTGCGCTTTGATCTGTTAGAATGTTCATTAGGGGTCACGTGTCGACACGTGAGGGCGTCCTAAAGCTCTTTTCTGTTTCTTTTTCTTTTGTGTGCTTTAGAGATCACGTGAGGCACGTGAGGCATTGCCTCAAAGCCTTTCTCTGTGGAACTTTTCAGGGGTCACGTGTTAACACGTGACCCTGCTTCTTTACATGTTTGTTTATCTTTTAAGAATTAAATTCTTCATAGGGTTAAACCCTAGCTATAACTTTAGAGGAATTAAATTCCCACTTTTCTTTTTGAAGAATTATATTCTTAGATGGAGTTAAACCCCGGCTTTTCTTCTGTAGGAATTAAATTCCTGATGTATGTGAAGAACTGAATTCTATCATAGGGTTAAACCCTAATTTCTTCTTTCTTAAGGGAATTAAATTCCTGTTATTTTGACAGAATTAAGTTCTTAACTAGGGTTAAACCCTGGTTCTGTTCATTTTGAAGGAATTAAATTCCTACAACATAGGGTTAAACCCTAATTTTATTTCAAAGGAATTAAATTCCTATAATTCTATGAGAATTAAATTCTCAAACTTCCATTCCCCCTCTATGCTTTGGATCTGCATGGCAGGATCTCAACCCAATGAGAATTAAATTCTCAATTCATGGGGAGATGTGCACTTTGCAGATCCTCTGCTAAAGAGAGAACTAAGTTCTTCTTTTTAATATCAGAGTTAAACTCTTTTGAGAATTAAATTCTCTTTTTAAAAGCCTCTCCTTTCTTACCTAAGGTTTTCTTTTGCAGAAGATCCAAATCCCTCCAAAGTCTCAAGGCTCTATTTTTCTCTCTCTATATATCTCTGTATCTCCTTCTCTGTATATCTCTTGGCTCCTATTTATAGGAGAAGGAGCAGAATCAATCAGTTTTAGTGAATCATTCATTGAGGGATTTGATTTGTATTCGTTAGAGATTTGATTTGCATTCATCAGTCATTTGGACCTTTGGATTATTAGGTGAATTTTATTCACCATTGGATTTTGAATCCAAAGATATTCCTTTGTTATTTCGGTTAGATTTTAAGGGGAAATCTTTCCAAGTTCAGGATTTTTCCATAGATAGGTGATATTTAATCACCTTTAAATCTTTAATTCAATCGGTTCCAAATAATCATTCTCCTTTGGAAAGATTTGAATGCTGTTCAGAATTTAATTCTGTTAAATAGATAGGCTTTGAAAGCCGGTCACGTGTAGGCATGTGACCCCTGATCACGTGTAGTCACGTGACCCCTTGGAACGAGTTTTCTTCTGCTTTCTGCGCTTTGTCTTCTAGCCGCTGTTCAGCCGTCACGTGCCAACACGTGACCCCTGGTCACGTGTGAGCACGTGATCCTTTCTGGAGCCTTTTCTTTGATTTAGTCAGGGAACCGAATCTGCCTTTGCCGTTGCTTTTTAATTGTCACGTGCCAACACGTGACTGCTGGTCACGTGCTAGCACGTGATGCCTCCTCCGTAAACTTTCCTGATTTTAAATTAGGAAACAAATGCCCCCACAGCGTTGTTCTCACGTGTCTGCACGTGAGTGCAACGCTGTCACTTTTGTGACCGTTGGATTCCTCTAGGGATTTGGGGAGATGAAGCGTCTCCATCACATCCTATAAATGCCCATGTCTCTTCAGAAGAGCCTCCACTTTGCTCATCTTCTTCCTTTGAGAACTTTTTCTGAGAATTTAATTCTCTTCTTCCAGAGCTTAGTTCTCTGCCTTGAAACATTTTCAGAGTTTAACTCTATTTAAAAAGTCTCTTTTTCCTCAGGTAATGGTGATCGATGCACCTTCATTTTGACAAAACTCGCTGGATTTTAAATCCACATCAAGGGCTTCACTCCTTTTTTCACAAAGAACCCATTTTTCTTCAAGTTCTTTAACCAAAATATGAAACCATTTAACCTTCAATAGTAGATCTCTTAGAGTTTAGATGATCTTTAGGGAGATAGTTGTGGCGGTTAAAATTTATGGAATTTAATTCCATCCCAAAAAAAGTTTCTGGGAATTTAATTCCCTTTTTCTTAATAAGGAATTTAATTCCTACGAAGAACTCGGTTTCTTCACATGGAGGCTTCTTAGGGTTTCCCTGCCCTCGGTTGTCCTTCTGTAATCAATGTAGCAGAAGCTTTATAACAATTCTCATGACCTTTATTTCAGGTATTATGGATGCCCATATGTACGGTCTTGACGAAATCATTTCCTATAGGAACATTCGTGCACTGGGCCGCAGTCAGAACCAAGAGTTCACCAACGCTCAGTGTGCTGAGATTATGAGCCGCTTTGACGAGTACAACCATCGGCTACTCCCCCGCCGCTCTCCTCTTTTGAGACTCATCGTGCTGGCGATTTGGGAGGCGCTTCCTCTCTTCTGCGCCGGTGTACCTCTCAGGGCATTGGACGCTGCTGAGGACAAGATACATTCGGTGTATCTGATGAGTCTAATCTCGAAGAGAAGGCGCGACAACCTCATTGATCTCTTGCACCAGGCATTTCAGCAGTCGGTCGTACTTGCCGCCTATCGGAGGGTGGAGGACATTCGCGAGGACCCCGACGCTTGTGATCGTGAGAGAAAACATACTCGGGAGGTTCGAAATGCTTGGAGGATCTTGGACAAAGTTAAGCTTGAGTTTCTCAATCCGTGCCCCGCGTCTGAGGTCTTACCATTGTAAACGTGTTCTCTTTATTTTGTATGAACTTCTTAAAGTATGAATGATAAGTTCTATTATGTCTTTGTATGTTTGCATGCCTTTCTATGGGATTTTATCATTTCGCTATTGTTGTTGTTGGCGCTTCTAATATGCGGGGTGCTAATCCATTTTTTAGTGCACGTCGAGTTTGGGGCTCACGTGCTCCACACGTGGGGTCCTTTTGATGAGACTGTTCAAAAAACTTTCCAACACCATATTTTTAGTGCACAATATCAGATGCAGAAAAGTAGCCTTGGAAATAGTTCTATCTCCTTGATTTCTGATGCCTTTCCTTTTTTAGTCCTTGGGAATAGCTTTAACATGCAAAATTTTCTGCGCTCAACACTTAATGCACCTCTTTATATCTGAGGCCATAGCCTTCTTTTCTCTTCACAAAGAGATTTATTTTCATTTTGGTGTGATTTGTCTTGAGAAACAACCGAGCGCCATGGCCTGCAATCGTCCTCATGCTCGTCGACAGTCATGGGAAGTTCCTATCGAGGAGATGATCCCCCGCTTCGCCGCTCGATTGGTGGATCCCCTCCTTACCGACGACGAATGCGACTCCGTGGCGTATGAACTCTCGATCTGCAGGGGGTCTCCTCTCCCAATGGGCTCCCTCTGGCTCCGAATGATTCTTGCTGCCGTGCTTGCCGACGTCCCTCCTTACCCGGCAGAGATGACCCTGGCGATGCTTGACGCGGCCGAAGAAAAGCTTGAGGGCTTTCACGAAGCGTACCTAATCACTCAAGTTTTGAAAGATCGCTCGGTTCACCTTTTGAGCGAAATAAGAGCCCGTCGGGCTGTTATGTTTGCTTTTGCGGACGAACATGGCGCCAATCGGTGGGGAGCAACTCCTCGCGAGAACCGGCGCTTTGACGTGTTGGAGAGAGCGGAGAGAGAGATGGAGAATTTTGTCTTTTGTTTTGTCAACCCTTGCGCTACCGATCCTTTATTCGGCGACCTTTTCCCGCTAGTGTAGTACCTTCAAATTAGTTTTCGCTTGCTTTACCTAGAACTTTAATGTGTGTTGGGTATCCGTATGTATGTTTTTGCTTGCATAAATGAACTTTGTGTTCTTCCCATGAGAATTTTCTTTAATTGCGAACACTGTTACTATGTTGCATGCATATCCGAGCTTCAGGTATTATTTCTTTTCGGATATTCATATAGTTGCGAACGCATGCTTGATAGGATGTACACCGAGAACTTTTTGTTGCTTCCCATACCAGGTGATATGAGCGTGTTTCAGATCGACTGTTGCTGTCGACTGGAGGCTCGTTTATACGGCCTTGAGCGTATACGTCCTGTCTTCCGAGGTTGCAGTAGCGAAAGCGAGCTTATGTGGTCTAATAGAGCGACGCGTGGCGAACACATTGTTGTGTGAGACGAGGCTCGGCCGTAAATTCTCGGAGAGGGAACTGGCCTCCAAGGCATTGAGCGAGCTTCAGACCAGCCTTACAGCCAAAGCCAATAAAACGTATGAGCTCTGGCGGGTGCTTCAAGAGTCTATCAAAGAGGTGGTGACTCTTGATAAAGCTGCCACGTTCACTCGTGAAAGGGTCGAGGCATACAAGGCCACCGAGAAAGAGCTTGAAGGCCGGCTCGCTTCGTATCAGGCTCAGGCGGAGGCCCGTCCTCGGGCGATCCTGAATCATGAAGCCGTGGCCCAGCAAAAGCAGGATGAGTTAGTGAAACTGCTAAATCGCCCGCCGGCTTGAAAAAACTTGTATCTTTTCCTTTCTTTTTGTAGATACTCATGGATGAGAGTATTTTCTTTTTGTTTCTTTCATGAATTGTACTTTGTATCCATTTTGGTTTATGAATAAAAGATACATTTTTCTTCTCAATGATGTGTCTCTTTTATTGAATGTATTCTGCGGACAATTTATCTTGGCCTACTTACAGGGCAGCGATGGCTTAGGATTCAGGGTTAAGGTCTGCTTCCTAAGACTTTTGCGCTTTATGAGCCACGAGGGTCTCATAAAGAGTTTTTCTCCCTATGGGTCGAGAGGATCCCATAGATGTAAGTTCTTCTTAAGAATCGTGAGGATTCTTAAGCGGGTTTTCCCTTGAGAGTCGTAAGGATCTCACAAGAGAGTTTTTCTTCCTTACAGATCGTGAGGACCTGCAAGTGCTGGATGTGGTCGCCCTTATCCGTGTTTCACGGGATCAGGGGTTGCTCAAAGTATCGTAGTTTAAAGACATTGCGGTCAAGGTTAGGGACGTCATAGTCCGTGGATTTAAGGACTCCTCAGTCGGATGTTAGTTTTAAGACATCACGGTCAAGGTTAAGGACGTCATAGTTCGTGGATTTAGGGACTCCACAGTCCGATGTTAGTTTTAAGACATCACGGTCAAGGTTAAGGACCTCATAGTCCGTGGATTTAAGGACTCCACAGTCCGATGTTAGTTTTAAGACATCACGGTCAAGGTTAAGGACCTCATAGTCTATGGATTTAAGGACTCCACAGTCCGATATTAGTTTTAAGACATCACGGTCAAGGTTAAGGACATCATAGTCCGTGGATTTAAGGACTCCACAGTCCGATATTAGTTTTAAGACATCACGGTTAAGGTTAAGGACCTCATAGTCCGTGGATTTAAGGACTCCACAGCCCGATGTTAGTTTTAAGACATCACGGTCAAGGTTAAGGACCTCATAGTCCGTGGATTTAGGGACCCCACAGTCTGATGTTAGTTTTAAGACATCACGATCAAGGTTAAGGACGTCATAGTCCATGGATTTAAGGACCCCACAGTCCGATATTAGTTTTAAGACATCACGGTCAAGGTTAAGAACCTCATAGTCCGTGAATTTAAGGACTCCACAGTCCGATGTGTGGTTGCGGGGACCCGTCACCTCTTTGAAGACGTTGAAGAATTACAACGCCAGGTATCAAAGGAGTGAGGAGATGTACCCCTAAGCCAAGGTGGAATCAATATAGAATCAGGGTGGTTGCTTGTTAGTTTTAAGACATTACGGTCGAGGTTAAGGACATCATAGTCCGTGGATTTTAAGGACTCCACAGTCCGGTGTTTGCTCTGGATCTTCACACGGGCTCACTGCCGTGCTTGGCGAGGACCAGGCTCCGCTCTGAGCGTTTTCCGCGGGGTCAAAGAGTGACGTTATCCGCGTTCCACGTAACCAGGAATTTTGCACTAGATGCTTCACACGGGTTCACTGCCGTGTTCGGCGAGGACTAGGCTCCGCTCTGGATGCTTCACACGGGTTCACTGCCGTGCTCTGCGAGGACCAGGATCCGCTCTGGACGTTTTCCACGGGGTCAAAGAGTGACGTTATCCGCGTTCCACGTAACCAGGAATTTTGCACTAGATGCTTCACATGGGTTCACTGCCGTGTTCGGCGAGGACTAGGCTCCGCTCTGGATGCTTCACACGGGTTCACTGCCGTGCTCTGCGAGGACCAGGATCCGCTCTAGACGTTTTCCACGGGGTCAAAGAGTGACGTTATCCGCGTTCCACGTAACCAGGAATTTTACACTAGATGCTTCACACGGGTTCACTGCCGTGTTCGGCGAGGACTAGGCTCCGCTCTGGATGTTTCACACGGGTTCACTGCCGTGCTCTGCGAGGACCAGGATCCGCTCTGGACGTTTTCCACGAGGTCGAAGAGTGACGTTATCCGCGTTCCACGTAACCAGGAATTTTGCACTAGATGCTTCACACGGGTTCACTGCCGTGTTCGGCGAGGACTAGGCTCCGCTCTGGATGCTTCACACGGGTTCACTGCCGTGCTCTGAGAGGACCAGGATCCGCTCTGGACGTTTTCCACGGGGTCAAAGAGTGACGTTATCCGCGTTCCACGTAACCAGGAATTTTGCACTAGATGCTTCACACGGGTTCACTGCCGTGCGAGGACTAGGCTCCGCTCTGGATGCTTCACACGGGTTCACTGCCGTGCTCTGCGAGGACCAGGATCCGCTCTGGACGTTTTCCACTGGGTCAAAGAGTGACGTTATCCGCGTTCCACGTAACCAGGAATTTTGCTGATTGTATCCGCATTTCACGGAATGGAGGTTTGACTGTTGGTGATATGTATATCGCCGAGTCATGGAACTAGGGGTTGCCGCTGCTCCGCTTTGTTTGAAGTTGTGTCCGTCGTTACGAGACGAGTGTTGGAATGATCTCTAGGTCGCTTGCGGCCCGTCGAGATTTAGCTTCTTTCTTTGATGAAACTTGGGGGGAAGTATGCTCACTTCTTTGGTTACGCCCTTGGATTGTATACAGGGTGTGATGGAACATCACCTGTAGGGCATAAATTAAAACTTTTTTTTATTTTATTTCTTTTTCTGCGATGCTCTATCATTTCAGCTTTTATATCGTGGAGGTTGCGATTGCCCTATCATTTCGGCTATTTTTCGCGGTGCCCAATCATTTCGGCTATTTATTTCATTTTTACTCGCTGTTTTTTATTGCGAGTTGCCCCATCATTTCGGCTATTTTGCGTGCATACATTTTTACTTGCTGCTTTTTATTGCAAGTTGCCCCATCATTTCGGCTATCTCGTATGCACGTGCGGCCTACTGACTTTTCACCATAAACCTGAAATTAGACACAGATTTCGGCATCAGCACCGCTACAACTGGGATATGGCCAGGAGCGAATCATCATCTGCCTCTGTCGATGTTGAACAAAGGTGGCTTAGCAAACAGGGTTAGGGTCCCGTCGACTAAGGCTTTTGACTTCATGAGCCGTAAGGGTCTCACGAAGGTATTTCTCCCTACAAGTCGTGAGGATCTCGTAGGTGTATTTTCTCCCTAGGAATCGTGAGGATTCCTAAGTGTATGTTCCTCTGTAATTCGTAAGGATCTTACAAGAGGGCTTTCTCCTTATAAGTCGAGAGGACTTATAAGGGTTGTTCACCATAGGGACATACCCCTAGTCACGGGTGGGACTTTGCTGGGGGAATGTTTATTCGCGCCCGTGGATTGTGTACAAGGGTCAGTATTGAGCCACTTGTAGGGCAATGTCAAAGGTTATGGGGGATTTTGCTTAAGCACAGGTTTAGGTCTCTGTAACTTAAGACTTTCAAGTCTTATGAGCCGTGAGGGTCCCATAAGAGAGTTCTCCTTGCGAGTCGTGAGGATCTCGCGAGTGTATTTTCTCCTCAGGAGTCATGAGGATCCCTAAGTGTGTTGCTCCCTTGTGAGTCGTAAGGATCTCACGCGGGTGGTTTCTCCTTACAAGGTCGTGAGGACCCTGCAAGTGTCCTTTAACGAGGTTGTGCCCTTTCGGGTTTTCACAAACACTCGCCGGTAGTCCTGCTGTTTTTACTCACGGAGCCCTTTCGGGTTTTCATCCGTGCCAATTTTTCTTATGGACATACCGTTATTATTTTTTTTTCTCTTTTTTTTTACGAGGTCGCGCCCTTTGGGGTTTTCACGAACACTCGCCGGTAGCCCTGCTGTTTTTACTCACGGGGCCCTTTCGGGTTTTCATCCGTGCCCTTTTTGCTTATGGACATACCGTTTTTTATTTTTATTTTATTTTTATTATTTTATTTTTTTTATTCATCTCGTCAGCCTAAAGATGCTGCGGTAGTAGTTTTAAGGACGTTTTGGTCCGTCATTAGTTTATGGACGTTTCGGTCCGATGTTAGTTTAAGGACGTCTCGGTCCGTCGTTAGTTTAAGGACGTTTCGGTCCGTCGTTAGTTTAAGGACGTTTCGGTCCGACATGGAGAAGGCTGGCTATTGCTTATAAAGCTTGAGCTTAGGAAGATAGCGAGAGGACATAGTCGTCGTCATCTATCATTGACCTAGGCTGTGGCTCATTAAGCGTAGTATTTTTTTAGGAAGCGACCGTTTATCGGCCAGAAAGGCCTTTCACCGTGCATGTCCATGAGTAGATAGGCCCCACCTTGGTAGACCTTATCTATGATGTACGGGCCTTCATAGTTTGGCTCAAACTGTCCCCACTTGGCGCGATTGGGGATCATAGGCCTTTTGACCACTAGCACGAGTTCGCCTTGGCAGAATTCCTCGGTCGGGTCAATCTTTCATATGAGCGCGTCATCTTTGCTTTATAAGCTTCCAGATTTTGTTGCGCTATGAGCCGTGTTTCTTCAAGGGCATCAAGCTCCTTAAGCCGAAGGTGAGCGTTTTCTTCATCTGTTAGCTCGTAGTGGACTGCCACTCGTAGAGAGGGTAATTCTATCTCGAGGGGGAGTACTGCTTCTGTACCGAATACCAATGCATATGGCGTTGCGTTCGTGGCTGTCTTGAATGTAGTTCGATACGCCCAAAGAGCTTCTTGCAGTCTCTCGTGCCAGTCTTTCTTATTTTGGGACACCTTCTTTTTCATGATCTTCGTCAGGGTCTTGTCGAAGGCCTCGGCTAGACCATTAGCTCGCGGATTATAAACCGAGGAATATCTCCAGTCTATGTTATGTTGTTGCGCGAAGCGACTGATCTTGTGGCTTCTGTAAGCTGGCCCGTTATCGGAGATGATCCGTCGCGGAGTTCCATACCGATAAATGACGTGCGTCTTGAAGAAATGGTGGATATTCTCCGTCTTCACTTCCCTCAACGGCACTGCCTTTGCTCATTTGGAGAAGTAATCAGTCGTCGCCAAGATGAAACGATGTCCCCTGGACGATGCTGGTTCGATAGGGCCGACTATGTCAGTTCCCCACATTTCAAATGGCCATCTAGCCACCGTTGGATGGAGTGGATTTGGATGCTGGTGGATAAAGTCCTCATGGATTTGGCATGAGTGGCATTGCTTCGCATATTCAAGGCAGTCCTGGATCATCGTGGGCCAGTAGTAACCCATCCGTTTAATTTTTAACTTCATCTTCGAGCCTGCTTGATGAGAACCACAGATTCCGCCATGAACTTCCTGAACGACTCTTTCTGCTTCGTCAGGTCCTAAGCATCTCAGCCATAGAGAATCAAACGATCTCTTGTATAGAGTATCGTTGACGAAAGCAAAAGATAGAGCTCGTTTCATGAGCTGATGTCAGGAGGATGCTTCTTCGGGCATTCGGCGGGACTTAAAGTAGTCTATGAAGACTTCCCTCCAGTCCTCGGCCTTCTCACGGTCTCTTATTTGTAGGGTCATCTGCTCAGTCACTCCCTTCTCTTCGGATGATTCCGGAGATATTTCTGCTGGGGGCAAGCACCCGACGGCTTTGCACCACGATTTTAACGTCATCAAGGTTCTCGTTAGCCAGTTCTTTAGCGAGCTTGGCCAACGCGTCTGCATTGCTGTTTTCTGCGCGTTGTATGCTTTCCAGAGTATAGGAGGGAATTTGGGTCAACAGTTGTCGCACCTTTTCACTATACATCACCAACTCTGGTTTGCACGTTTGGTAGTCACCGTTTACTTAACTAACGACCAGTTGAGAATCCCCGTATATGAGGAGGTTTTCAATTCCCATGCCGATGGCGATCTCGAGGCCTGCTATCAAAGCTTCGTATTCAGCTTCGTTATTCGTCATCGGCTCCGTTAAGGAGAAAGCGAAGCGCATTATCCCTCCCTATGGAGTTATGAAGATGAGGCCTACCCCCGATTTGATCATTGGGGTACTTTGTTTTGCGCTTCTTCATGGAAGATGCTCCATCAAAATAAAGCTCCCATCGGGTATCACCACCATTGATCGTGTCAAACGCATGTTCGTCTGGAAGATCGCAATTCATAGGAGAACCGGCAGGTACTGGATGCTCAGCAAGGAAGTCGGCGATGGCTTGGCCTTTCACTGCCTTAAGAGGCTGATAGGTTATTGAAAACTCCATCAGGAGCAGGGCCCATTTAGCGAGTCTCCCTGTCAATATGGCCTTTGACATTAAATATTTAAGGGGGTCCACCTTTGATATAAGACGGACTTCATGTGCCAATGCATAGTGCTGGAGTTTTGTTATCGCAAAGATTAACGCCAGGCAGTGTTTTTCGATAGGGGAGTAATTGCTTTCTGCCCCCAGCAGAACACGACTTAAGTAATAAAGAGCTCTCCCCTTCCCTTGATCATTCTCTTGTGCCCATAATGCGCATAAGGAACCTTCGAGGGCTGTTGTATAAAGAATAAGAGGCTTTCCCTTGACCGGAGCAGCTAACACCGGCGGGTTCTGCAGGTATTGCTTGATCTCGTCTAGTGCGCCTTGGCATTTGTGGTCCCAGACGAACGGAGTTCCCTTCTTCATCAGGTGGCTGTAAGGACGGCACTTGCCTGACAGGTTGGCGATAAACCGCCGGATATACGCGAGCTTTCCTTGGAGAGATCGCAGCTGTTTGAGAGTCCTTGGCGGTGGCATTTCCATGATCGCCTTGATCTTGGACGGATCTATCTCGATACCTCGGTGTCGGACGATGAATCCCAGGAATTTACCCGAGGAGACTCCGAACGCGCATTTGAGGGGATGCATCTTCAAATTATATTGCCGAAGGCGTTGAAATACGGTTTTCAGATGCTCTAAATGTTCTTCATATGACATGCTCTTCACTACGAGGTCGTCGATATAGCACTCGACTATTTCATGTATGAGATCATCAAAGATCTTTGTCATGGCCCTTTGATAGGTAGCACCGGCGTTCTTTAAACCGAAGGGCATAACTTTGTAGCAGAATATACCCAAAGGAGTCCGGAAAGCGGTGTGCTTCTGGTCTTCGGGATGCATCTTTATCTGATTGTATCCTGATGAGCCGTCCATGAAGGAGAAAACTTCGTGAGTGGACGTATTATCTATCATCAGCTCGGTGACCGGCACTGGGAAATCGTCTTTCGGGCAAGCTTTATTGAGATCCCGGAAGTCCAAGCATTTGCGCACTGCCCCATTTTTCTTCATTACCGGGACGATGTTGGCGATCCAGTTAGGATATTGAACTTCTTGGATAAACCCAGAATCGATCAGCTTCTTGACTTTGGCGTTAATGCTCATCTCAAGCTCGAGCCGCATTCTTCTAGACGCCTGTTTGACTGGCTTGACGTCCGGGGATATCGCCAATTTATGTACAGCAATTTCTGGATCTAGTCCTGGCATTTCAGAATAGTTCCATGCGAAGCAATCTCTATGCTGCATAAGCACGTCTTTTAATGCAGCCACCCTTTCCTCAGATAGCAGCTCGCTAACGAATGTCGGTCGCGGATCGTCTGCCGACCCCAACTCAAACTTCTTGAGGTTATCTAAAGTAGTATGTATGCCATCTTCTAGTTCTTTCGGAACTGGTGGAAATTCTGAGATCACCTCGTCATTGCTATTCTCAAAGCACCAGGGAAGGTCATCCATGTTCTCGGGCTCCTCTTTCAATATTGTAATCATGTGACAGGTGTGAATCCGCTTCCAAGATCGATGTGGATCTGGTTCTGCTCTTGCGGCTTTGGGTTCGTGCTTTTGTGGCGGCGTTATTCTCCAGCTGCTGGATAAAGCAAATATGCCTTGCTGGTACTGGTCTTCGACCCAGTTTTTGAAGGTGAAGCAGTCTTCGATAGGGTGTCCTATGGCTCGGTGATAAGAGCAATAGCCCGGATGAGAAACTTTGTTAGCTTGCTCAGGGTGCTTAGACTCCGGAAGTGCGATCATTTGATGTTTTATAGCGAGCTCGAGTAACTTCTTCGTCTTGTCTCGAGGGAAGGAATACGCTCGACCCATCTTCTTCATGAGGGACGAATCCGGACCGCGCAATGCCCGATCACATGACTCTCTAATCCTGCGTCGTTGTTGTCGACTCCTTTTTCCGCTTCTTGACTTACCTCTGCCTCTGCGTCGGGCCTTTCGCACAACGGGTCGACAGGGAGGAGCATCTTCGTCTTTTGTAGCCTGTTGAAACAGACGTTGCGTCCTGGCCTTCTCGTAGATGGCCATCTCGCGGTTGTGGTCTTCCCGAGCCTTTTGACCTGCTTTCCTGATAAGCTTGTCCATCTGTTCTTCAAACGACGGACTCGGCACTTCGCTTGCGGGATCCAGTTTTGATGAGGGGTTAGCATCGCTCGACAGGGCGTTTTCCTCCTCATCGAAGTTATATATGGCGTAGCTACCGTGGACTCGTTCCCGTTTCCTGGATCTCACATATCCAAGCCCGAGCGTTTCCATTCTCCCGTTGGGCAATTTGCGCGAGTCCCAGGGACCTCCCAAATCCTGTTGTAGAACCGAGCTTGTCGAACAGTCTGTTTTAAGGGTACTCCTTGGTGCTTCAATAGCCTCTTTAGTCCATTTGTGTAATATCTGGGCAAACGGATGGGTTGGAGCCTGTCGAGTGTAGCATCCGCGCCATGCCATATCTCTTTCTCCACTCTCGTTTCTGTGGATTGGTAGAATAGGATCACCTTTTCACCCTTTCGCCTGGGAGGGACGTAAAACGTCTGCAGGTCCTGCACATTGTAAGCTTGAAGTGCGTCGAGATCCTTGTAGTGTTCCTGCGGCACCATGGTGATTTGCAAACTCTGATCATCGCTAGGGGATGCTTGTATTGACGGCCGACTGGAGAACACGGCATTAACCTCGTCTTCCGAGTCACTTCCGAAGATCAATATGGGGGCGGACGGTCCCGGGTTGTTGCGTCGAGACGGCCCAGCGTAAACTATCTCTTCTTCTTCTTCGATATCGCTCCCGAAAACAGGGATGGTGGCGGCGGCTTTGTCCTCCGGCTTGCGACACTTTTCTGTATCCTCGAAGTCTGGCAAAAAGTACTTTGCATCTTCGTACTTGCGGACTTCGTTCACGGAGAATGGATTCAGCTCACCTGTTACGGTATACTCGAAACCATCCTTAAAGTACTTCATACACTGATGCTGTGTAGAAGGGATGATGTTGTACTCATGTAACCAAGGACGACCGAGCAAGGCGTTGTAGCAGGTCTTGGCGTCAATGACGTGAAACTTGATGTCCGTGACCAGCAGCCCGAAGCATAGTATTAATATCACAGATCCGAGAGTCCGTGATGACTGGGAGTCGAAACCGGAGATGGTAATTTTGTCACGAGCGAGGTGCTGTACGCTCATGCAGATTTCCTTCAACACCCGAACATTATGGAGATTGACGGAGGATCCATTATCCACGGGGATCTTGCCTATCTTGATATCGTGGCAATATCCGGAGACGTATAGAGGACGGTTGTGGTCGCACGTCCCGAGGAGAAGGTCTTCGTCACCGAAAATGATGTCAGCCGTGTACACTTCTTCCAGTTCATCCTTCATCCTTTCTGCGGCGAGGAAGGCTTGGAATTGCTCGGGTTCTTGTAACGCCTTGATTAATGAATCTCGTGCTTCTTTTGATAATAGGAGGGCATCAAGAATGCTGAGCTGAGAAGGTAGCTTTCTTAAGTGTGCTAGGATGTTATAGTCCACCTTACCTTTCCTGGGAGGGTCTTTGGCAGTCAACTCTTTCATGACTTGGTCATCTAAGGTGATATCCTCGGCGACCTTCTCATTTCCCTTATCTTTTCTATTCGCGGGTCCGAGATTCTTTTCCGGGAGCGTGCGATTGCGCAGCTGAATGTTTTCACAGGCCTCTGGTTCTTCCTCTTTCCCTAAAACGGATTCTTTAAAGAGAGGGCCCAGAGCCATTTCTTCATCAGAGTCGCTCCCAAAGGTGAGAACTTGTGACCCTCCGGCGTTAACCATGTAACAATTGCCGGCAGTTCTTTTGTGTCCTTCGGCCGTACTTCTTCGTTCCCGACGAGTCTTGCGTTTCATGCGCTTAAAATGTTGCCGGTGAGTAACATATTCTTGCCACCACATCTTAAAAGCGTCGCACTCCTCAGTGGGGTGCGAAATCTTCCGATGATATGCGCAATAATTAGGGTGCCTTTCCGCTCCATTGAGCATGTTTTCTTCTGAGGGTGGTAGCTTCATTCCCATTGACATGGCTTTGGCAAACCTTTTCCTCGTCTTGAACACGTTTTTATTCGCATTGGATGTCTTTCGATCCGGCGAGAGTGCTTCGACTCTTTCGTTTGGTCGCCTGCGTTTGGCTCCTTCCGATGCAGCCATCTCACACTCCTGATCGGCTTTACTCTTCAAACGAATCTCGTCTAGAAAGGCGTCGATCATTTCATCTGTTGGCCATACAAGTTCTGGCTCAGGCTGTGCCCCCAGTTCCTCAGTGCCAGGAGTTTTCTCATCTTCCGAGTGGGAAATCACATGACAACTCGCCACATATCCCTCGGATTCATCAGATGAGCTTTCTCCATCATCTTCCTCCTGAAAGTCGTGGTTGAGGAACTCTTGCAGCGTGACGGGAGTCCGCACCTTTTGATTGGACTCCTCCAGCGCGTCAATCTGTTTCTGTAAATCCGTGCGCTTATCTCTAGGCTTCACGGGCTTTTTGGATTTTTTCTTCTTTTTTTTCGAAGATTTTGACGGTTGGGTGTGAGTATTCGGGCCATCACCACGAGTCTTTGTAGTTGGGCGCGGCTTCAACATCCCTTCGATGATTTGAGGTTCAAGCGGGTCCTTCCATTCGACGCCGGGCACGCATGAAGGTCCCTCAGTATTCTTTTGGTTTTAGTTGACAGCACGACCTCCCATGGAGCTTCTTCAATAAAGGAACAGGATGCCCCCGGTGTATCTGCTTTCTTAGGAGTATGCGGCTGTGGTGGGTTCACCTTCCATTTTTCGGATAGTGCAAACTTCCCCTGGAGGTATTGATCTTCAATCCATCCTTTGAAAATGAAGCAATCCTCAATCGGATGGCTTATCGTTTGATGGTAAGGGCAATAGTTGGGGTTATTCACCTCAGTGGGTTGTGGCGGTCGCCTTAGATTTGGAAAGTTTATAAGTCTGTTGCGTATTGCCAGCTCAAATAGCCTCTTTGTCTTATCCCGTGGGAATGAGTAGAGGCGCTTCATTTTCTCATTGTAATACTGCCGTCTTTCTTCCAGCTGATCCGCCAGCTTTGGGGCACTGGGTTGCTGCTGTGCGTTCGCAACGAAGGTTGTCTTCCCTTTACCCTTGTCATTCCGAGGTTCTGGTTTCGGGGGAGGCGGCCTGTGACCCATCTGGTCCATCAGGGCCAACTTGTCGATTAGAGCCTGGAATGTGGTTAGCTTAAAGAACATCATAAACTGGGAGATAGTTGCATGAGGGTCTAGGGTTCCCACGAAAATGCCCACCGCGGGCGCTTCCAAAATGCGTTGCTCGCATTTCGACCACAAATTTCGCCAGCGTATAGCATACTGGACCCACGTTTCGCCTTGTTTCACCCTGGCATTAATCAATGCTGTTATTGGAGTGCGTTCGCTGGCGCTTGCGAATCGCTGAGTGAATAGCAACTCCATTTCAGCGAACGTCTTGATAGAATCGTTCGGGAGTTCCGAATACCATTCGAACGCTGTTTCTGATAAGCTGCCCACGAACTGGCGAAGCAACAGCTTATCATCACCGCCGGTGTTACTGATTAGTCGAAAATATTGCATATTTGAGCCGGAAATTTCCTCATCATTTGCATTCATATAGAAGTGTTCGGTATCCGTATTTCACATATTAGCAAATCTATCGCAAATTATCAGATTACATGTATTAGACCTTAAAACCGGCATTTCTAGGGAAATTGACTGCATTGCATGGCATCGCAATATTTCTATATGTCGCAACCCGTGTTTCGAGGTCTGTGCAGGAAAAGGAGAAGCTCGCTCAAATTTACACCGCTCAAAAGATACGTCAACCCACTAATTTCAGATCTGGTATCAATCCAAAGGAGCAATCACAATTCAGCATATCAGACAAAGCCCCAAATAGCAGTACAAGACCACTCCAGAAAGCACAAAGCCCAAGGCTCCAATATGGACGCGGAACCGCGGCCATAGCCGGCTTAAGTCGCGGTTCCGCGGCGGCTTGATGACATCATCACCTGAATTTTGTACCACAATGCTTCTTACAGGGCCCACTGCTCAGAAATGTATCTCAGTTTCCAGAAGACTCCAGGGGTTTCTGCCAGATCAGCAAACAAGGGTTTCCAAGCTTAATTAATCATAGCTTAAACCCTAAGCTAGCTCCTAACAAACTATCTTCTAGAAGACTCAACAAACTTTTGGAGGGAACTACCATTTCAAACCTAAACCTAGGGTTTGGGAGCTCTATAAATAAGACCCTAGGCTCACTTGTAAAATAATCTTGGATCCCCAATCTAGTATCAAACTAGAGCCATTCTATCTCTTTCTTCATTCCACAAGTCTAGTGACAAGGCTTGTGTGAAACCCTAACCCTAAATTCCAATCAAAAAGCCAAGATCCCGAGTACCTATCAAACAAGAAGCCTTGCAACCTTTTATGAGCCGAGCCGATCTTCAACGGAGCAAGTGGTCAAAGCCGATCCGCGACTCACGGAGCCGAGCGACGCCAATTCAACAACTTAGATTCTTCCTCTTGTAGTTCTTGAGCGATTGTAATCAAAGTGTTGATATAAATAAAAGGTGATATTCTTTTATCTTATTTTCTTTAAATTCTTGCATCATGAATCAATCTAAAATTCTAGTTATAATTCTTGTTGTGATGTTTGAGTAATACTCCGCTCGTCGAGGAGTCGAGACGATCAATAGAATGATGTTGTAATATATCTGAAAACGATTCTTGATTCCTACGAGTTTTGTAAACCCTAGCAAGTTCAAGAATCGACAACCCATTTTGTTGCGATGCTTTCTTGATTGATATCGCTCGAAATTGGGAAGTTACGATCGTTTCTTGAAAATTGCTAGAGGCTAGAGTGTGAATGATATCGACGAAAGAACAAGGGTTAAAAGATGAAACCCTAGTTTCATCAAGAAAGCCCTAACTCTCATCGATCATCATCGATCTAGTATCAATCCTTCGAAGGACAAGAACACGTTATCTTTAGATTACATCACGTCTATAGATCCGATCGATTCCTACGAGCCTCTTTTAGATTCTTGACTTTTGATTGGAAATATTATCGAAACCCAATTCTTGATTGTTTATCAGTTTCTTGATTCTTGATTAAACATCGTGACACCTGAATCAATTGATAAATTCTTGAATCATGTTTTCTTTTATCGTTACTTAACTTTTCAATTCAAACATATTAAAAATATAAATGAATCGTGCAATCCCTGTGGACGATCCGCACTCATTCATGAACTACAATTGACACCGTAGTTTGATTGCGGTCAAAATAAATTTTGGTTGTGATTTCTTTACAATTTTCTACAAACACAACGGAAAATCTACCAATCAAAATGGCGCCGTTGCCGGGGATCGCGCTAATTCATTTACATTTTTAGTTTGAAGTGAAAGAATTATTACATTCTACTTCTTGAAATCAAAATTCGTACAAACTCTTATACATGTGTTGTGATTGATTGCAAGGTGATCTGGAGCATTCTGTGCTGTGGAAATTTTTTTTGGAATATACCAGAGAACAGAGGGAAGCAACAGGAGCTTCCTAGTGAATTTTGGTGCAGGGATCACACCAGAGGACCGCGTTTCCGCGGCCATTGCCTACCATTTGCGGCGGAACCGCCGCGCATTTGGGGGTTCTCTGCAAAATTTTTAGTGCAGGTGACTTCTTGCTCTCTCCCCTCTCCTCTTTTTAGCTCCAACTAACACTTTGCTGCAGGATTCTTTGCAAATAATCGCAGCGCCGCAAAAGCAAAATTAAATTTGTGCGTGATTTTGATTTCTTGGTTGTTTGCATTCTAATACGGAATTTAAGGGGCACGGCCAAATCCAAATTAGGTGGGGATTTCATTACCCTTCCTAGGCCCCGAAAATCGCAAAACTTGCATCCGCATTACCCTCATTAACTAAAAGAAATCTAGAGAAGACTCTAAGGACTGTCGCGCTCAATTAGGACAAGAGAAGGTCGTGGGTAATTCATTGCTTATCCGCGTTTTCTTGTGGTGCCTAAGGCGAGTGTGTCTAAGGCTAGTGGTTTTTAATTAGGCCCACTACTTACGTAGTGGAGTACCTTTCCACTTACCTGGCACTTATCCGGCCACAGGGGGACAAAGAGGCAGTGGAGGATTCTATCCTGCGACTTGTCTTTTGGCAGTTAGGAGCGGTCTAGAGTCGGACCTAGGTGACCACTAGATTCTAGGGTTTTGTGCTGCATTTGTTTTGTCGCGTCATTTTTTTTCAAAAATCCGTCCCTTTTTCAAAAAGCAAACACCGCATTCATTACCCCTAATTATAAGTCAACGCTGCCACTTGTACTAACCCTTTTTAGTACAAGATAGGCTGGACACGGGATTCTAGTGCCCGTTTAGTCCGCGTACCTTTTATCGGCTCCGAAGTCGATATTTCTCCATTTACCTTTCCTTTACCTACTACCACACCCACACCGGTGGATCCGAATCCATCAAACTTCTTTAACCCTAATCTGCCGCCGTCCGTTGGTGCGCAGAATCCACCCCGCATCTCTCTCCAGGAGAGGTGCTACCCTATTCGAGGTCCTCTTTCGACCTGCTTATCCACACCACCAGCCAATGGGGATAACTTTGAGATTAAGCCCCAGTATATCAATCTTTTACCCAAATTCCACGGACTCGAGACTGAGGACGCTTACGTTTTCATTACCAAATTTGAAAACGTATACGCAATGATGGGTACGTCACAACTTTCAGTGGATGCTATGCGTCTACGACTTCTTCCATTTACTTTGTGCGATATAGCCGAGAAGTGGCTATATAACACTACCGCACACTCTATTACGAATTGGGAAGAATTCGTCGCTGCATTCCTTAAGAAATTTTACCCAATCCAAAAGACAGCTCGAATCCGTAGCGAACTGAATCAATTTGCCCAGCTCCCTGCTGAACCATTTTCAAAATGCTTTGAACGTTTCAAGGATCTATTGGTTCAGTGTCCTCATCACGGCATCCCGAGATGGGAATTGTGCCGAATCATTTATGAGGGCATTAACCCAAGCACTAAACAGAGCCTTGAAAATATGTGTCAAGGTACTTTTATGACCAAAGATGATGGGGAAGCTTGGAAGTACTTAGAAGAGTTCGCTGAAAAATCACTACAGTGGGAGAGTGGAACCCAACCATTGAATAGGGGTGGCGTACACCAAATAGATGTGTCCATACGTGTTCGAGCTGAAATGGCAGCAATGCAAAAGAAGCTCGACGCTATGGAACACAAATTTGCAGCAGCCTCCCTAAACCCAGTGTCACTCCCCAAAACTGTTTGTGGGTGCTGTTCTGATCCGTCTCATTTAACGGAAGAATGTCCATTAAACTCTGCGTTTCAAGGTCACGAGCATTCTAATGCCACATTTCAAAGACCTAGAAACGATCCATATTCTTCCACGTACAATCAGGGTAGGAGGAATCACCCGAATTTTGCTTGGAACCAAAATCAATCTCAAAACACGGTTCCAAACACGAACAATTTTCAAAGGGCTCTTCCTCCACCACAACAGCAACCCCTCTAACTCACTCAGCACCCCTATCAGTCACAAAATTTCCAAAACCAGGGCAACACTCCTGCACAGTCTAATCCTATGACCTGTTCTGACGAGTTCTCTCAATTCACTCAAACCATGAAATCACTTTTGTCAAATTTCATAGAGGTTTCAGCTGAGGTTAGATCTTCCGTCGGTGAGATAAAGAAAAACTCAGCGTCCCAAGCTGAGAGTATCAGAACGATGGAAGCTGAAATCGCACGACTTAAAGCCGAAATGAGTGCGAGAGAAAAAGGGAAACTTCCCTCTCAACCCCTACAGAATCCTGGGCATTACAATGTAAATGTCATCACAACGTTGAGATCGGGAAGAGTGCTGAACAATCATGTCGGGGAAGGTATTGATGATACTGAAAATCATATCAACACCCCGGCTGAGACCTTTCCACACACACACACTTCTCCTTCTGATCCTTCTTCTTTTACCAAACCACTTTCTCGCGAGCCTATTCTCCATTTCCCGCTAGGCTCGACACCTTCTCCCAATCCTTATAGTTCTCCACAGACGGTCCTCACACCTCTTTTGGGACCTCGTCTACCCCCTCTTCCTTCTCCTGTGATGGACCCTGCGCTTATTGCGAAAGCTCCTTACCCGAACCGGTTAAGGGCAAATAGAACGAGTCCTCATATGGAGAAAATTTTAGAAATGTTCAAATAGGTTAACATCAATATCCCTCTCCTAGATGCTATTCAGCAAGTCCCCGCTTATGCGAAAATTCTTAAGGACTTGTGCACTAGGAAGAGGAAGACTCAAGTGCCGAAGAAGGTCTTTATGTCTAATAATATCAGCACTGCTTTTATACCCCAGCTTCCAAAGAAAAGAAAGGACCCAGGATGTCCTACAATATCGATTTCGATTGGGGGTAAAAACATAAATCGTGCTCTTTTAGACCTTGGCGCAAGTGTTAACCTGCTCCCTTATTCTGTCTATGAGCAATTAGGGATTGGAGAGCTGAAACCTGCTCACTGCACTCTCCAGATGGCAAACCGATCTATCACCAAACCAAGGGGTGAATTAGAGGATGTGTTGATAAAGGTCGGGGAATTTGTTTTCCCTGTAGACTTCATTGTGCTCGACACACATCCTGTAGCAAACCCCCGGGGCCAAATTCCGGTGATTCTGGGTCGTCCTTTCCTTGCCACTTCCAACGCTGTTATAAACTGTAGAAATGGTTCAATGAACTTATCATTTGGAAATATGACCATTAAACTAAACATCTATAGAGTTGGAAGTCAGCCATCAGAACCCTCTGCTCATATTTTAGATATGTGCTCTGTCCATGAGATCGCTCCCGATAGTTGTGGAGCTGAGGATCTTTGCTTTACTGATCTCGATGACATTACCACATCTCTGTTTGATTTCACACATGATCTTAGTGAGGACACTTTCTCTACACTTGAGTCCTGCACTTCTGACTTTTCTCCACCCGAGTCTGTATCTTTCACAGGCTCTGAGCTCCTTTGTAGATCCAAAAATCACTCAATGATCCCTCCTTCTATCATTTCTCCGCCTGAGTTAGATCTCAAAATTTTACCTTCTCACCTGAAATATGCATATCTAGGTGAGAATGAGTCTTTACCGGTTATCATATCCGCTTCTCTTGTATCAGAGCAAGAGAATGCACTTTTATCGGTATTGAGATCTAACAAAGAGGCGTTTGGTTGGAGTATGGCGGACATCAAAGGGATTAGTCCCTTGATAGTTGAACATCATATACATGTGATGGATGATGCCAGACCGACCAGAGAACCACAGAGACGGTTGAATCTCGTCATGAAGGAAGTTGTCATGAAAGAGATCGTCAAATGCTTAGATAATGGTATTATATACCCCTTCTCCGATAGCCAGTGGGTGAGTCCTATACATGTCGTTCCTAAGAAATCCGGCATCACAGTTATAACCAATGAGGCAAATGAGTTGATTCAGACACGCGCCCAAACTGGGTGGCGTGTATGTATTGATTATAGAAAACTCAATGCTGCCACGAGGAAAGACCACTTTCCTCTACCATTCATTGATCAGATGCTGGAACGCTTAGCGGGACGAGAGTATTATTGTTTTATGGACGGATACTCAGGCTACAATCAGGTCCCCATCGCCAAAAAGGATCAAGATAAAACCACTTTTACTTGTCCTTTTGGTACCTTTGCTTACAGTCGCATGCCCTTTGGGTTATGCAATGCTCCCGCTACCTTTCAGCGGTGTATGATGGGGATATTCTCTGATATGGTAGAGAATTTTCTGGAGATCTTTATGGACAATTTCTCGATTTTTGGAGACTCTTTTTCTGATTGCCTAGCGAATCTTGACGCTGTTCTTACTCGTTGCAAAGAGAAGAACTTGACTTTGAACTGGGAAAAATGCCATTTTATGGTCCAAGAAGGAATAGTACTTGGACATGTCATTTCACAGAAAGGCATTGAGGTTGACAGAGCTAAAGTAGATGTCATTCAAAACCTCCCTCATCCCAAAAGCGTCAAAGATATTCGATCTTTCCTTGGCCATGCGGGCTTTTATAGGAGATTCATTAAGGACTTTAGCAAAATTGCTGGACCTTTAACTCTTCTCCTGGCCAAGGATACGACCTTCCATTTTGACTCGGATTGCGAGACAGCTTTCGACTCACTTAAACACTCACTCACTTCAGCCCCCGTGCTATCATCACCAAATTGGGACTACCCCTTTGAGCTGATGTGTGACGCATCCGACTTTGCAGTAGGTGCAGTCTTAGGACAGCACATCGAAAAGATGCCACACGTGATTTACTATGCCAGTAAGACCCTGAATGATGCGCAAATCAATTATACAACCACCGAAAAGGAACTATTAGCGGTTGTATTTGCATTAGAAAAATTCAGGCCTTACTTAATCGGCTCACCTATAGTTGTGTATACTGACCATTCCGCTTTAAAACATCTTCTGGCGAAGAAAGATGCAAAAGGTCGACTAATACGTTGGATCCTTCTTTTACAAGAATTCGATCATGTTATCAAAGATAAGAAAGGATGTGAAAACGTAGTAGCTGACCATCTTTCACGCATCATTTCTTCCTCTGTGACCCTGCCGATCAATGATTCATTCCCTGATGAACAACTCTTGAGCATATCCGCTGAACCATGGTTCAGGGATATTGTGAACTATCATGCCACGGGACTGATACCCAGCGATTGGTCAAAACAGGACAAATATCGTTTTCTTTCCCAAGTAAAACACTTTTACTGGGACGAGCCCTATTTGTTTAAATATTGTCCTGATCAGATCATTCGCCGGTGTGTCCCGAATGAAGAGTTCAAGAGTGTTCTTTCATTTTGTCATGATCAGGCCTGTGGGGGTCACTTTGGTCCTAGAAAGACAGCGGAAAAGGTTTTGCAATGTGGATTTTATTGGCCGACCTTATTCAAGGACGCATTTGACTATTGCAAAACCTGTACACAATGTCAGTATACGGGTAGAATATCCCAGAGGAATGAAATGCCTCAGCAACCCATTCTGGTTGTTGAAATATTCGATGTTTGGGGCATTGATTTTATGGGTCCTTTTCCCAACTCCTTTGGGAATTTGTACATTTTGCTGGCGGTTGATTATGTCTCCAAGTGGGTAGAAGCCATTCCATGTCGCACTAATGACAAGAAAGTTGTCATTAAGTTCTTGAAAGAGAATATCTTCTCGCGATTTGGACACCCACGCGCTATCATTAGCGATAATGGGACACATTTCTGCAACAGATCTTTTGAGACTCTGATGCGAAAATACTCAATCAACCACCGACTTTCTACACCCTATCATCCCCAAACAAGCGGGCAGGCTGAAATCTCAAACAGACAAATCAAACTTATCCTGGAGAAGACTGTTGATAAGAATAGAAAAGACTGGTCGACCAAATTGACGGATGCTCTTTGGGCATTCCGAACTGCATATAAAACCGACCTAGGAATGTCTCCATATAGGATAGTGTTTGGGAAAGCATGTCATTTACCCGTCGAGATAGAGCATAAAGCATTGTGGGCTATAAAAGAAATAAATTTTGATCTAAACCTTGCTTGCACCTTTCGGAAGCTGCAAATAAACGAGCTAAGCGAACACCGCGATGAAGCTTATGATAACGCTCTAATCACAAAGAATAGGACTAAGGTTTTTCACGATAAAAACATTTTGAGGAAAACATTTTCACCTGGTCAACAAGTCCTTCTTTATGATTCACGATTACACCTTCACGCGGGTAAGCTCCGATCTCGATGGAAGGGACCTTTTGTTGTGCGGTCTGTATACCCGCACGAGGCAGTAGAAGTAGAAAATGTTAAAAACGGCACCTTTTTCAAAGTAAATGGACATAGACTAAAGCCGTATTTTTCCACTGACCCCACGGAGGAGCTCGTGTTCTTACAAGAGCCAGTTTATTTGAATTAAAATTCCTCCGTCTCACCTTCATGTCCAGTATATCATTGCATCATTTTTTGAATGAAGGTGAGTGAAAAGAGTAAGTTTGGGAGAAGTTCTTCACTTATATATTTAGCCCCCACTAATAATTCCCCCCAGGCTTACAGTTTTGTAGGTATAGCATTTGGCAACAGTGAGGACACTGTTGAAAACAAGTTTGGGGGAGGTTTGTGCTTATTTTCGCATCATTTGCATATCATCTGCATAAGCACAAAACATTTCTTTAAAAATCTATAAAAATTGAAAATTTTTCAAAACCCATAAAAAATTTAAAAATTTTCAAGTATAAAAATAATTTTAATATTTACACTTTTTTGTATATAAATAAGATAATGAAAGTTTAGATAGTGAAAAGTTACATCCATGAGATTAGAAAAATTTGAGAAAACTAAGAAAATTAGAAGTTTTCTTATACGAACTAGGAATAAGTAGTTATGAGCCGTTGTCCCAAGGGTTAGTAAGATGAAAGACGTCACTAATCTGAGGATAAAAATAAGTCTGAAAAATAGTTTCTATTCTGGAAGCCAAACATTTTGAACGTTGATACCCTGCTATTCGCATTTACACACGTCTTGAAGCCTGGGATAGTAGAGGATACCTTGAAATGCTCTTGTCTTAAAGCCAAAAGTATGAAGGAAATAAAAAGAAAAAAAAAATGAAAAATATAAAGTGGTGAGAAAAATGAACACTGGTTTTGTTATCGCCGAGGGCAATATAAATTTATAGCAAGGGTGCTTCTTCACCTAGTGCCCTAAGGCCAACTGGTCTGGGAGTCACTGCTATGCCTAAGGTGGTGCAAGACGAGGAAAATACACCAAATAAGCAAGCACAGGAGTAATCGGTCGGTTAGTACCTCAAGAAGTATTAACGGTCGCATGAAAGTGTGTGAGCAATCTCATCTAAATATTCATTAATTAAAAAGTACCGAGGCTAATGGGCAAGAGTATGATAGCTTGAATTGAATTCTCCGGGTGTAGGGATGTCTTTACACACACGCAGGGTGATATGATCGATGTTTTGGAAGAAAGATAGGAATGAAAAATAAGACGATGTTTTATTGAGGGAGGACGTGATTTCTGACATCTTTTCATGACTATTAAGATAGGGCTCATGACAACCGAAAAACTAGCTTAGTTGGAAACCCTAATTTTCAAGGCTTTTCTTTTACAATTCTTGTTTTTAAATGTAAAATTCATGATCTTCCTTTTATTATTGGATTTTGTGGGTGCAATCCGCTGAAAACCCTCAGGAGACAACACTCCTCCTACTAGGGACACCTAGAGGTTTAAAGGCTTGTTGCACGTGCTCAGTGCAATCGTGTTGCCTACGAAAGTGTGCTAGTTAGTTTTTCTCTTTCTTTATTTTCTCCTTCTCTTTTTAATAAAACATTCGCTCGAGACGATCGAAATTAAGTTTGGGGGAATTTGATTAGTCGAAAATATTGCATATTTGAGCCGGAAATTTCCTCATCATTTGCATTCATATAGAAGTGTTCGGTATCCGTATTTCACATATTAGCAAATCTATCGCAAATTATCAGATTACATGTATTAGACCTTAAAACCGGCATTTCTAGGGAAATTGACTGCATTGCATGGCATCGCAATATTTCTATATGTCGCAACCCGTGTTTCGAAGTCTGTGCAGGAAAAGGAGAAGCTCGCTCAAATTTACACCGCTTAAAAGATAAGTCAACCCACTAATTTCAGATCTGGTATCAATCTAAAGGAGCAATCACAATTCAGCATATCAGACAAAGCCCCAAATAGCAGTACAAGACCACTCCAGAAAGCACAAAGCCCAAGGCTCCAATATGGCCGCGGAACCGCGGCCATAGCCGGCTTAAGCCGCGGTTCCGCGGCGGCTTGATGACATCATCACCTGAATTTTGTACCACAATGCTTCTTACAGGGCCCACTGCTCAGAAATGTATCTCAGTTTCCAGAAGACTCCAGGGGTTTCTGCCAGATCAGCAAACAAGGGTTTCCAAGCTTAATTAATCATAGCTTAAACCCTAAGCTAGCTCCTAACAAACTATCTTCTGGAAGACTCAACAAACTTTTGGAGGGAACTACCATTTCAAACCTAAACCTAGGGTTTGGGAGCTCTATAAATAAGACCCTAGGCTCACTTGTAAAATAATCTTGGATCCCCAATCTAGTATCAAACTAGAGCCATTCTATCTCTTTCTTCATTCCACAAGTCTAGTGACAATGCTTGTGTGAAACCCTAACCCTAAATTCCAATCAAAAAGCCAAGATCCCGAGTACCCATCAAGCAAGAAGCCTTGCAACCTTTTATGAGCCGAGCCGATCTTCAACGGAGCAAGTGGTCAAAGCCGATCCGCGACTCACGGAGCCGAGCGACGCCAATTCAACAACTTAGATTCTTCCTCTTGTAGTTCTTGAGCGATTGTAATCAAAGTGTTGATATAAATAAAAGGTGATTTCTTTTATCTTGTTTTCTTTAAATTCTTGCATCATGAATCAATCTAAAATTCTAGTTATAATTCTTATTGTGATGTTTGAGTAATACTCCGCTCGTCGAGGAGTCGAGACGATCAATAGAATGATGTTGTAATATATCTGAAAACGATTCTTGATTCCTACGAGTTTTGTAAACCCTAGCAAGTTCAAGAATCGACAACCCATTTTGTTGCGATGCTTTCTTGATTGATATCGCTCGAAATTGGGAAGTTACGATCGTTTCTTGAAAATTGCTAGAGGCTAGAGTGTGAATGATATCGACGAAAGAACAAGGGTTAAAAGATGAAACCCTAGTTTCATCAAGAAAGCCCTAACTCTCATCGATCATCATCGATCTAGTATCAATCCTTCGAAGGACAAGAACACGTTATCTTTAGATTACAGCACGTCTATAGATCCGATCGATTCCTACGAGCCTCTTTTAGATTCTTGACTTTTGATTGGAAATATCATCGAAACCCAATTCTTGATTGTTTATCAGTTTCTTGATTCTTGATTAAATATCGTGACACCTGAATCAATTGATAAATTCTTGAATCATGTTTTCTTTTATCGTTACTTAACTTTTCAATTCAAACATATTAAAAATATAAATGAATCGTGCAATCCCTATGGACGATCCGCACTCATTCATGAACTACAATTGACACCGTAGTTTGATTGCGGTCAAAATAAATTTTGGTTGTGATTTCTTTACAATTTTCTACAAACACAACGGAAAATCTACCAATCAGTTGCCGCAAAGGGCCCTGAACTGAGCAACATGTTGGTGGGGATTGCCGGTCCCCTTATACACGTGGAATTTTGGTATTGTATAACCCGGCGGATATTTGATTTGGTCGTACCAGCTCGGATATGGTCGCCCCGTTTTTACGACTTGACCAGCTGCCTCAGTCGCATGATGAACCTGGATTTGCTGGGCTATATAGTCGTCCAAGTCAGCCTTAGAGATTGTCTCCTCCTTGGCCGTTGAGAGAGCCGGTGGTGGATTTGACGTTTCTCCCCTGTCGTCTTCAAGGACGATCGGAGGGTCCTCAGCAGGTGGGTCTTGTTGGATCATCATTCCCACCATGTCCTGGAATAAGTGGGCTATTTGCTTTATATTGGCCACTTGTTCCGCAGCCTCTTTATCTTTCTTTTCCAGTATCCTCCGGAGGAACTCGGCGTCGGTTTCCTGTTCTTGTTGCTGATCCGAGGACGCCTCAGGGCTTTCTTTCGGTTCAGTAAGCGCGGCCATTGCGTTCTTCATTTCCTGGAGCTTTTGCTGTTGCTCCTGAGCTTTGGTCACCGACCGTGTAAGCGGTCTATGACCTGTGGACGCGCGGCTGTCTTCTTTCCCCGACGCCATGTATACAGTGTGGACCATCCTGCCCCCAGCCTTAGGGCGTCTGGGCTCAGCGCTTTTAGCTTTCGTTGCAGGCCCGGGGGTCCTCTCTGGCCTCTTCTTTTTATGAGCAGTGGAAGTTGAGGGGGCCGTTGAAGTGGGCACCCAGACAGCTTTTCGTGGCTTAGCCTGGTGACTGACTTCCTGTTGGATTTTCAGCTTCTTACGCTGGCGGGAGAAATTTGGATCGATCACCGAGTCTCGGGTCTGACGCCATACTTTATAGATTTGGGAGGACAGCCGTTGAGGAGATTGGGGTTGTTCTAGCTTTACTTCTACAGCCTTTTTCAGCGGAGAGGGAGACCTCTTTAGCATCACGGTAGGAGAATTCCTACGCACCTTATTTAGCATCTCAAAGCTGTTCCCAGTTGGAACAGCAGCATTAACTTCTGCCATCGGGGATGGAGGAGTTAGCCCAGGAAGGGAGTTGCCTCTGGCCTTCCTCACTCGGCGCCAGTAACGACGTCGAGCATGTCGTGCTGATGGCATCGGCTTGGTGATGGTGATAGTCTCGTCTTTCCCCCTGTGTAGGTGGGGGGTCGCTGCTGGTGTCAGCCTGTCAAAGATCAATGTCCTTTAGGTAGCAGTAGCGGGAGCTGGAGACTTTTGGCAGGGGAAGCCGTCTTGACGACTTCAGGAGCAGGACTGGTTACTTTCTTAGGAGCAGCCTTCTCTGGGATTGTAGGCCCCATTGCGGGTCCACAGGAGTTCTGGCCCAATCTGGAGAAGACCGAGGCGCTGGTGTTGGGCGACCCGTTGAGAGGAGCCACGGTAGGTGTAAGCCGATCAAAGACCGACTTCTTGGGAGCTTCCATTGTCAGCGTAGGGGCGGTGAAGCTCGTTGGCGGGAGCATGGTCCCAAAAAACAACCCTGTGCTGGCTCGAGTGACCTGTTCCACGGGTATTGTGAATAGCGAAGCAGCTTGGGGTCCGTAGGCTACACCTCCTGGCGAGGCAGGGCGCCGGTTGCAGTTGCAGTTGGAGCATTTCGCACAAGTGGAAGCCATTGATTCTTTGCTTTCTGCAATAAGCAAGACGCCAAGTCTTAGTACCTTGAAATCCAAGGGCAACCATTAGCGAACCGTGTTTGGTTCGCGAACACGACACACGAAGTATGGAGTGGAAAGAGGAAAAGGTCCCACTGGGTGTGCCAGAATCTGTTCCCCTCCGAATGACGGCGCGACGGGGACGACTCGCCTGAGATTCGAGGCAGATGCTAATTGGTGCTATCCGTCCACCTCTCCGAAGATGCCAAGTTGATTTATGGCACTGTGTATCGAAGGTTTAAACGGATGCGTCCGATGTAGCAGACTTCGTCAGATTCCCCCTCGCTTGAGGGTTTTTTTTTATTGTGGGGACGCTCTTCCCTGCAGGCGCAAGCCCCTGCAGTTAATTACGCTACCGCATCGCGGTAACCACTTTCTCCTTTTCCAGATGGTCATTTCGTGTTGTGTGTGTTTATTTTGTGTTTAGTTGCCCGTGGATTGTATACGGAGACTGAGTTATGTCGTCGCCCGTAGGGCGTGGACTAGTCCAAATCCGTATTATCTTAGAATTGGGTTTGGGGGTTTGGGTTTAAGGATACGTTAGCCTCATTGAGGACTAAGATCAACTTAAACGTTTGTTAAGGATATGTTAGCCTGGTTTTTAGACTAAGATCGACTTAACGGGATCATTTAGATCCAACAATAGAGCAATTAAGGGAGCCCTGTTGTTTAGTTTAGTGACATTGTGGTCAATAGGTAGTTTAAGGATATTACGGTCCAATGTTAGTTTTAAGACGTTGCGGTCAAGGTTAAGGACGTCATAGTCCGTGGATTTAAGGACTCCACAGTCCGGCGTTAGTTTTAAGACATCACGGTCAAGGTTAAGGACCTCATAGTCTATGGATTTAAGGACTCCACAGTCCGGCGTTAGTTTTAAGACATCATGGTCAAGGTTAAGGACCTCATAGTCCATGAGTTTAAGGACCCCATAGTCCGTATCAATGTATGGTCATCGGGACCCGCCACCTCTTTGAAAACGTTGAGGAATTACAACGCCAAGTATCAAAGGAGTGAAGAGATGTACCCTTGAACCAAGGTAGATTAAACAGTCTTTGACCCAGTTTAGGACCAAGACCAATTAATTATGTTATGAGCCCATTAGCCCAGTTGAATTTGAATTGAGGACTTATGGCCAGCTTGGGCTAAGTCCAATCATGTTTAGGATATTGGCCCTCTGTTGGTCCATTAGAGGAGAGGCTTTGCCTCTAGACACTTAACCAATGGGGCTAAAGTTAGTGTTAAACACTAAAGATCAATCAGTGTTGAACACTGAGAATGAGATTGATAAGTTAGTGTTTAACACTAAAAGATAGTTAGTGTTAAACACCAGCAACATGGCTTTCAAATTAGTGTTTATACACTAAAACAAATCAGTGTTAAACACTGGCAGTGGAGATTTCAGGCAGATCAATGTTAAACACTGGAAACAGGGTTTTCCAGGTTGGTGTTCAACACTAAGAAAGTCAGTGTTAAACACTGTAAATAGAATTTTCCAAATTAGTGTTTAAACACTAAGAAAATCAGTGTTGAACACTGGATATAGAGGTTTCAACTTTAGTGTTAAACACTAAGGCAAGAGGGGTTACGTGGTAGCACGTGAGAGCGCCCTCAATTCATTTTATTCTGCCAAAAGTATTGAATACTTTGGAGCATCACGTGCTGTCACGTGATGGGAATTTTGGTGCTTGTTCGTTAAAGCTTCAGCCAAGGGGTCACGTGGTAGCACATGATAGCGCCATGTTTCCCTTTATTTTGTTCTACAGACAAGTGTTTAACACTTTTAATTCTGAAAGCCATCACGTGTGGGCACGTGATTGGGGCTTGCGCTTTGATCTGTTAGAATGTTCATTAGGGGTCACGTGTCGACACGTGAGGGCGCCCTAAAGCTCTTTTCTGTTTCTTTTTCTTTTGTGTGCTTTAGAGATCACGTGGGGCACGTGAGGCATTGCCTCAAAGCCCTTCTTTGTGGAACTTTTCAGGGGTCACGTAGTAACATGTGACCCTGCTTGTTTGCATGTTTGTTTATCTTTTAAGAATTAAATTCTTCATAGGGTTAAACCCTAGCTATAACTTTAGAGAAATTAAATTCCCACTTTTCTTTTTGAAGAATTATATTCTTAGATGGAGTTAAACCCCGGCTTTTCTTCTGTAGGAATTAAATTCCTGGTGTATGTGAAGAACTGAATTCTATCATAGTGTTAAACCCTAATTTTTTCTTTCTTAAGGGAATTAAATTCCTGTTATTTTGACAGAATTAAGTTCTTAATTAGGGTTAAACCCTGGTTCTGTTCATT
Source organism: Agapanthus africanus (assembly GCA_030015575.1). Classification (NCBI taxonomy): domain Eukaryota; kingdom Viridiplantae; phylum Streptophyta; class Magnoliopsida; order Asparagales; family Amaryllidaceae; genus Agapanthus; species Agapanthus africanus. The sequence goes on along the minus strand of CM057346.1, from coordinate 139,061,928 downwards.
TTGAAGGAATTAAATTCCTACAACATAGGGTTAAACCCTAATTTTATTTCAAAGGAATTAAATTCCTATAATTCTATGAGAATTAAATTCTCAAACTTCCATTCCCTCTCTATGCTTTGGATCTGCATGGCAGGATCTCAACCCAATGAGAATTAAATTCTCAATTCATGGGGAGATGTGCACTTTGCAGATCCTCTGCTAAAGAGAGAACTAAGTTCTTCTTTTTAATATCAGAGTTAAACTCTTTTGAGAATTAAATTCTCTTTTTAAAAGCCTCTCCTTTCTTACCTAAGGTTTTCTTTTGCAGAAGATCCAAATCCCTCCAAAGTCTCAAGGCTCTATTTTTCTCTCTATATATATCTCTGTCTCTCCTTCTCTGTATATCTCTTGGCTCCTATTTATAGGAGAAGGAGCAGAATCAATCAGTTTTAGTGAATCATTCATTGAGGGATTTGATTTGTATTCGTTAGAGATTTGATTTGCATTCATCAGTCATTTGGACCTTTGGATTATTAGGTGAATTTTATTCACCATTGGATTTTGAATCCAAAGATATTCCTTTATTATTTCGGTTAGATTTTAAGGGGAAATCTTTCCAAGTTCAAGATTTTTCCATAGATAGATGATATTTAATCACCTTTAAATCTTTAATTCAATCGGTTCCAAATAATCATTCTCCTTTGGAAAGATTTGAATGCTGTTCAGAATTTAATTCTGTTAAATAGATAGGCTTTGAAAGCCGGTCACGTGTGGCCACGTGACCTCTTGGAACGAGTTTTCTTCTGCTTTCTGCGCTTTGTCTTCTAGCCACTGTTCAGCCGTCACGTGCCAACACGTGACCCCTGGTCACGTGTGAGCACGTGACCCTTTCTGGAGCCTTTTCTTTTATTTAGTCAGGGAACCGAATTTGCCTTTGCCGCTGCTTTTTAATTGTCACGTGCCAACACGTGACTGCTGGTCACGTGCTAGCACGTGATGCCTCCTCCGTAAACTTTCCTGATTTTAAATCAGGAAACAGTATACTATCTCCATTACAACGTACTGACGGCTGTGGGGCAGACCATCTCCCCAACTGGGATGAGAAGCGTACACACTAGTCTACTCCGGAGTATCGATGCCCTGTCTCGATATTCCTATGACTAGGGACCTGAAAAAGGATGTGCTTGTAGACTACCCAGCCCCCACTAGTGTGACTGCCATCACAACGCTGGTAGTCAAGCAAGATCCTAAGGGCTCTATCAATACATACACACATATTAAGATAGATATAAACCAAGTAGCATACTACCATATTTAGCAAGACTGTTAATATAACTGTGAATATCCCAAACTTCCATTAAGTAATATACAAGCTAGTATGATACAATAATGGCCCCTAGGGCATATACACTAACAATCTCCCACTTGCACTAGGGCCATGTACTGGCGTATCGAAGACCGATCATCTCGAGTAGCCTCTCGAACTGAATCCGAGGTAAGGCCTTTGTGAATGGATCAGCAGTGTTCTCCTCTGTAGTAACTCTCCGGACCTCGATCTCCCGGCGATTTATGATCTCCCTGATCAGGTGATACCGCCTTAAGATGTGTCTGGACTTCTGATGGGACCTGGGTTCCTTTGCTAAAGCTATAGCTCCGTTGTTGTCGCAATACAGCGGTATTGGATCAACAATGGTAGGAACTACCTGAAGTTCTGTTAGGAACTTCTTCATCCAGACCGCTTCTTTTGCGGCATCGCAAGCAGCAATATACTCCGCTTCCATCGTCGAGTCAGCAACGGCGTCCTGCTTGGAACTCTTCCAGCACACCGCCCCTCCATTGAGGGTAAAGACATAACCTGACATGGACTTGGAGTCATCCTTGTCACTCTGGAAGCTGGAATCAGCAAAGGCCTCGATCTTGAGGTCTTTTCCGCCGTAAATCAAGAACATCTCCTTAGTCCTTCTCAGGTACTTGAGAATGTTCTTTACTGCTATCCAGTGCTTCTCCCCTGGGTCTGACTGATACCTGCTTACCACGCTCAGTACGTAAGCTACATCTGGTCCGGTGCACAACATTGCATACATTATAGAGCCTACCGCAGAAGCATAGGGTATAACTGACATGCGATCCCTTTCCAAATCAGTCTTGGGAGACATCTCTTTGGATAGGGTGATTCCGTGACAAGCCGGTAAATTACCGCGCTTAGAATCTTCCATACTGAATCTTTTCAGTATAGTGTTGATATACCTGGACTGCAAAAGTCCCAACATACTCTTGGATCTATCACGATAGATCTGGATCCCCAGAATGTAAGAGGCATCACCTAGGTCTTTCATGGAGAACCTGTGTGACAAGAATCCTTTGACAGATTGTAGCATAGGAATGTCATTTCCTATCAATAGAATGTAATCCATGTACAAGACGAGGAATACGACAGTTCGTGCTACAATTTTACTATATATACATGGTTCATCTGGATTTTTGATAAAGTCATATTCTTTGACCGTTTCATCAAAACAGATGTTCCAACTCCGCGATTCCTGCTTCAGTCCATAAATGGACTTAAGCAACTTGCACACTTTCCCACTGCTCCCACTCTGATTGAAACCTTTTGGCTGATCTATATAGACACACTCTTCCAAATTACCATTTAGAAAAGTCTTCTTTATGTCCATCTACCAGATCTCATAATCATGGAAGGCGGCAATAGCAAGAAGGACCCGAATGGATTTGAGCATAGCCACTGGAGAAAAAGTTTCGTCATTGTCCAAACCAGGTCTTTGACGAAAACCCTTTGCAACAAGTCTAGCCTTATAGGTTTCCACCTGTCCATCTACACCAATCTTTTTCTTGAAGATCCATTTGCATCCTATGGGTTTTACCCCACCTGGAGCAAAGTCCAAAGTCCATACTTTGTTGGTGTACATGGACTCCATTTCGGTCCGCATTGCATCCAGCCATCTTACCGAGTCGCCACTCTGGATGGCCTGCTGGAAGCTAGTGGGTTCATCATCATCAATGATGCAATCCTCTCCATCCCCATCTATGAGAAAACCGTAGTATCTCTCAGGCGGATGAGACGGCCTACTACTCCTGCGGAGGGGTGCGGAAATGTCATGTTCTTCTTGAACTACTGGTTCTACCAAACTTTCAGTAGTAGTTTGTGGTTCTGGAATTTCTTCCAGTTCTATTTCGCTCCCACTTGTTTCCTTTTCTAAAAACTGCTGTTCTAGAAAATGGGCATGACGAGAAACAAAAACCTTTTGTTCCTTTGCGTAATAGAAGAAATACCCCTTGGAGTTCTTTGGATATCCCACAAACATACACTGTACTGATCGTGTCTCGAGTTTGTTCGTATGCTTCTTTTTAACAAAAGCTGGACATCCCCATATTTTCAGATACTGAAGATAGGGTTTCTTCCCACTCCACATCTGATATGGCGTAGTAGGCACAGTCTTGGTAGGAGCCCTGTTCAAAAGATATGCAGCTGATTCTAGCGCATAACCCCAGAAAGATCGCGGTAACTCAGCATTACTCATCATGGAACGTACCATATCCAATAGGGTTCGATTCCGTCTCTCCGATACACCGTTATGCTGTGGAGTGTATGGAGGAATAAGCTGAGAGAGAATTCCTTTCTCTTTTAGGTAACCTAGGAACTCGGCACTTAAGTATTCACCACCTCGATCAGATCTCAGTGTCTTGATACTTTTGCCGGTTTGGTTTTCTACTTCATTCTTATACTCTTGGAATTTCTCAAAAGCTTCGGATTTATATTTCATCAAGAAAATGAATCCGTACCAAGAGTAATCATCCGTAAAAGTAATGAAATATGAAAAACCACCTCTTGCATGTATAGACATTGGACCATATATATCGCTGTGTATGAGTCCTAAGAGCTCGCTCGCTCTTACTCCATGTCCAGTGAATGGAGTCTTTGTCATCTTTCCTTTGAGACATGATTGACAAGTGGCATAAAATTGATATTCGAACGAATCCAAATATCCTTCTCTATGTAACTTAGTTAACCTTGTCTCATTGATGTGACCTATTCTACAATACCATAAGAAAGCCTTATTTATATCTGGAGACTTTCTTTTTAGTATGTTCTGGACATTGAAAATCTGTAATTGGTTTAGTACGTATATACCGTTATCTAGTGTACCGGACCCAATCAAACCACGATTAAGGTGGATGTTGACAACATCGCTTACAAACGTGAAATCATAACCTTCTTTCGATAACAACGAAACTGATATGATATTACACGTTAAACTAGGTACACAAAAACAGTTGCGCAAAACCAAAATATGTCCACTCGTCAATCCTAGGTGATAATCCCCTACGGACACAGCACCCACGCTAGCTCCGTTAGCAACCTGGAGGGTCATATCACCAACCTTCAGCTCTCTACGGTCTCTCAGTGCCTGCAATGAATTGCATATATGAGATCCTGATCCGGTATCCAATACCCAGGAAGTAGAGTTGATTGACAGATATTTTTCAATTACAAACACACCTGAAGTCGAAGCCACAGCTTGCTTCGGTTCCTGGTTGTTGGAAATCCAAGCTTTGCAATCTTTCTTCCAATGGCCTTTTCTACGACAGTGGAAGCACTCGTCCTTTGCCACTACTGGCATTGCTACCTTTGTCTTTCTCTTAGCTCCCACCTTACCAACACCTCCTCTAGGTTTGGTAGCGGCCTTCTTCTTCCTTCCTTTGGCCCTAGCCTTAGACCCGGAAGAGGAAGCACCGCGAACAAACATAGCGGGTGTATCCCTTACTTTCTGCAAGGTGCCCTCTGCACTCCTCAATATGTTAAGGAGTTCTGGAAGTTCAACTTCTTTTCCTTGAATGTTGAAATTCAGAATAAACTGGGCGTAGGTGGAAGGAAAGGACTGAAGAACCAAGTCTGTATACAGCTCGTTCTCTAAAGTTGTCCCGAGGTCCGCGAGCTCTTCTATATAGCCAATCATCTTTAGAACATGTTCTCCTACAGATGATCCGACGGCCAGTCTCGACTGAAACAAGTTCTTCGAGGTCTCGTATCTTGCTATACGAGATTGCTCTCCATACAGATCTTTTGTATGGAGAAATATGGATTCAAGATCCATATCCTCGTGCCTCCTCTGATGTTCATTATTCATAGAGGCAAGCACGATGCATTTGGCCTTCGCGCAATCTAACTCCCAGGTTTTGTGGATTTCCTTATCCGCAATACTGGAATCTGGACCAGGGACAGCAGGTGCCTTAGCAGTAAGGACATACCCTAATTTGTCATAAGTCAAAGCCATTTTGACATTCCGCAGCCAATCTTTATAGTTTGGCCCTGTCAATATATTTTTTTCTAATAGTAACTTAAGGCATGTCATGTTCTGGGTCGCTGCAATGAGAGAGAGAGAGAGGGAACACTTTAGCATGATGCTCTTGCAAGTTTAGAGTGGTTTTTAGTTTATCTAAACTGGATGGCTCCCACTGTTTCTCGAATCCCTCCTCAAACCAAAAAGGAAGAACTGGTCAGGACTATTCTCACTGTACAATACTTGCTTAACCGTTCAGCCAGGCCGGCGTCGATACTTCAAGGGAGGTTTTCCAATGTTTTCGCGAAGTTCCTTAATTAAATAACCTCTTTTCTCTGGGGGCGTAACCCCGCTGACACCTTTCTCGACACCTACTTGGTTTATAGCATTGATCGTTAAGTGATGAATCTCCTGATGAGTAGCGGATACTCACAGTAGGATCGGGATCCGAATATCATCGTGTGATAAAGCTGAAGGAATCTTACCAAAATTATCACACTCCAAATGGTATGCATCTCTTTGCAAACAGTTTCTTTAGAAATTCCCGATATAAATTTCTGCCCCATGCTCTTATGACCTTGGCGTTGGTCAAAATGTCATAAGTCACATGTCAAGTTATACCCATCATTATCTTGTTAATTTGAACCCATCCGTACATATCCTTGACGTTGGCCAAATGATAATATGACTGCCCCAAACTAACTCATCTATCTATGTAACAAATGAATACCCAGCAGCTACCAAATACTATGCCTTGGCATTGGTCAAAATACATAGCTTGAATACTACTGAATACCCAAATGAAATGACGGAGGGCTATGAATGGTTTTGGCGAAACCGTGAACGTAGTGAACTTGATATGATCGAAGAAACCTAATAGGTTTTAAAAAGAGTGGTTAAAGCTCCGCAATTAAAAAATATCTTCTGTTTTAAAAATAACCGAGTGGTTTCTTTTAAACTGTTCCAACGATTCAACTTTGGTTTATTTTCTTTGCATTAATATAATGCGTCCCATCAATTAACCTATCATTACAGAAAACAACGAAAATACAACGTCCTCATATGCCATTCGCATTCGCCACTGGGTTCCGTCATTCACTCGTTAGGTACTTAACTAACGACAGAGCGGGGGCTGGGCTAGCGCGGGTGCAAAACATAAGTGACGTCTAATAGCTATCATATATAGATATTGTACATTCGTCAAACGCAATAATAGGCATTCCAGATCACAGATGAACATATTAGATTTTCTACGAATCCGCATTCCTTTTGAGCATGCAAAGAAAGACGGATTACACAGTCGCGATGAATAGCCAAAACCCCACCCTAGACCTCTACGGGTACGACAAACTACCCGCCTAGTACCTGAAGTGAAGCGGTCTCCCTCAACAACGTGAGTAGGCCACTAAACACTTCAACGTACCCGGTAGTTTGTGCACCCCATCTTGGGTCTATCCTAGGAGTAGAAAACAGTAAATAAAATAATACAACGGTGGCTACAACCTCAGCCCGGATGTGCCCCGCAAAAGAATATTACAACAATTTACAAATTACATTTGAATGAAAGAAATACTTGTCTCACATCCCCGGCTATCCATTCACGACAATCCAACAAGTCCACAAACACAAACAGTAAAACCTTTACAGAAATGTGCAACCCCCTGCCAACCGACATACTAGCAGTTAGGGAAGGTTTACGAACACATTATACAAATCACAGATATAATCAAATTAGCCAAATATCGTAGAATTTCGATCAAGCAAACACAATTGATTCTACTCCAAAAACTTCTCTGTGCACCTGAGGCTTGAGCAGAAACAAAACTTCCCAGAAAGAACAAAATTAACACAGAAGAGTTTACTGGGGAAATTTGGGTTGACTCGGCCCCAACTCGGCGGCGGATCGGCGGCGGATCGCTTGGATCGGCCGCAGATCCGCGGCGGTTTGGACGAGTTATGACCCCAAATTTCTTCAGCAACCTTATATTTCCCTGCTTGTATTTTTAAGGGCCCCTGAAAAATTTTTAAACCCCGTTTTAAAATCGACAGAAACTTGGTCAAAATGATGTTTTTTCCGGTTCGTTTTGCGATCGAATTTCTAACGACTTTACTAACAAGTTAGTTATGGTTTAGCGAGGCTTTGATACCACTGTAAGTCGACGTTAGACGCCCCACGAGTTGCGGGGAGGCGGAATAGGTAAAACAATCATTTTGTTTAAAATAAACATCGACTAACTTACGGATTTTTGCCAAATCCTAACTAACAACATCACAGGAGGGATTAGCTACTATGAAAGAAGATTATACCTAATGAACCAAGTCCTTGTTGTTCTCGTTGACCACCTCCTCGTCGGCCTCCTCTTTGTGATAGAAGATCCACCCGAGATCTACTACTCCAAGCTTGACCTCTAACTTGAGGTAACTAGGTAACTAAGAGTGCTAATCAAAGCAACCTAGAGGATATAGAATAGGATTAGGGATCAATTAGTCTTGCTAACCTTTGATCTCAACACATGAGTGGTTAGGGTTAGGGTTTGAAGAGAGAGAGCTTGAGGAGAGAGAAGGTGAGAATAATAATGAAATGGAATTAACACATTTGTGTATATATATGAAGCATAAGATATTTTGCATAAATATCTCTTTGCACAAATATCTTCATGCTTCATTTAATACATAATGAATCATCAAGTGAGTCATTAAAAACATTTAATGCATCATTAACTCTCTTGATGAATCATCTCCATGAGTCACAAAACCATTTAATGCATATAACACCTAAGCCCTCCACCTCATCAAACATCTAGAAGCTTCTCGACAATTTACGAGAACGCCCCTCCTATCCGTGAAAACACGGAAATACTGAGACTGTATAAATCCAATAATCCAATACTAGAATCTGGCTTAAACTAAAGCCCGCTAGTAAAAACTGCCCGAACATCGTACGTGCGTAAAAACACGTATGCGTCCGAACCCTGTCGTAAAACTATACGACCTCCATATTGTTTCGCCTGAAGCAGGGAAACTCTCTGTGTGGGACTCTAAAGACTCGACTACTACGCTGGCAGTAGGTTTAACCACAGACCGCAAGCGGCACTAGCTGTATGTAACGGTCCCCAGGTAGATGTCGATAAGAAGGATGATGAGGAAACCCATCCGAACTCTTACTGAGCCTGATGTGACAATCTCCGTACAGTCCGATCTGTTCGTCTAGGACTATCGCATATCGGGCCTAGGGGGCGGCAAGCGTCAGTCTCCTAAAAGCGGTATAGGTCGTGTCGGAGTGAAGCTCATTACACCTTGAGAAACTACTGGAAAACCTACCAGTAAATCTCACTTGCCCTGGCCAGGGACTTTGCGTAATGGCTCTCCAGACACAGCGCGATATCAACTCCCAATACCGGGAGAGACGAATCCTGTCTAACCGCCACTGCCTCCAAGTGCTTCGGGACTGCACCCAACTGCTACCTGTTTGCACGACTCCTTTGAGCCGTGGTAGGGTAGCAATCTAAGAACAGTGGGAACACACTCGAGGCGAAGCAGCAGTGTCAAGTCTGCGGACTATGTTGTACCCATGTCACCTGGGAACTGTTAACTGACGACGGGTATAATACCAACCAACAGTTCCCTGCGAGTCCTGTCCGGTGTACCCATAACCCAACGAGCACCTATATACTATCTCCAGTACAACGTACTGATGGCTGTGGGGCAGACCATCTCCCCAACTGGGATGAGAAGCGTACACACTAGTCTACTCCGGAGTATCGATGCCCTGTCTCGATATTCCTACGACTAGGGACCTGAAAAAGGATGTGCTTGTAGACTACTCAGCCCCCACTAGTGTGACTGCCATCACAACGCTGGTAGTCAAGCAAGATCCTAAGGGCTCTATCAATACGTACACACATATTAAGATAGATATAAACTAAGTAGTATACTACCATGTTTAGCAAGACTGTTAATATAACTGTGAATATCCCAAGCTTCCATTAAGTAATATACAAACTAGTATGATACAATAATGGCCCCTAGGGCATATACACTAACATATATAAAGGTCCAAGAGGTATCTATCAAAATTATCATTCATACATTCATCTATCCATCGATCGAGAGAGAGATCTAGCAAGCAACTAGGGTTTTTGTAATTTGCTTTTTTAGCGAGCAATTTTGTAATGCACTAGTTGATCAATAAAGCTAATCTTTTCTTTTAATTTTTGTCACATTTACTTTCTGCACTTTACTTTCTGCATTATTTTCTGCACTTTTAATTTCCGCATTACTTTCTACATTTACATTCCGCAATTACTTTCTGAACTTTTGATTTTTAATTATGGGTTCATTCATCTTCTACCTCTCTTTTAAATCGCTAATATCCATGAGCGAGTAAATTCTTGCTTGCTAGGGTTTGTAGGATATGATAGAATAATGGATGAGAACTATAACTTAAATTCTTTTTTATGTTTTAATTTTTATAAATTTTAGCAAAATGAATATTAACTCTCTTATCGGAGGCGCTATCAATTAATGATAGTCACGACCACGATTTGAGATATGTTAATACTTATTTTGTTAAGGGTTTGAGATAAATAGAGATCAATGGAAGGACAAGGGGTAGTAGAGGGAAACCTTAATTTCCTCCAATAACCCTAATCCACATTCATCGTTATCTCTCTAGTATTAAACAATTAAAAGATCAAACAAATTATTTTTAAACCTCCATCCATTAACTACTAAGTCATATAAACCCTACAAGCCCTTTTCTTATAAAATCTTCATCCATCTTAGAATAAACGATCAAAATTTCACATTTCTTCTATCAACTCATTTAAAATAAGAAAAGCAGTTCATCGTTTCCCTACGGACGACCCGTACTCATCACGGCTAGCTATTGCGATATCGTTATTGATTGCGGTTATTTACAACATACATAGACACACTTTTCACGATCAATCACACTTTTCACGATCAATCAAATGGTGATTGATCGTGAAAAGGTGTGTTAGTATGTTGTAAATAACCGCAATCAATAACGGTGTCGCAATAGGTAGTCAATAGTGAGTACGGGTCGTCCGTAGAGAAACGGTAAACTGCTTTTTTTGCTTTAGACGAATTGATAGTAGAAATGTGGAGTTTTGATCGTTTATTTTAAGAAGGTTGAGGATTTTATAAGAAAAAGGCTTGTAGAGTTTATAAGACTTAGTAGTTAATGGATAGAGGTTTAAAAATGATTCTTTTTATGTTTTAATTGTTTAATACTAGAGAGATAGCGATGAACGTGAATTAGGGTTCTTGGAGTAAATTAGGGTTTCTCTCTACTGTCTCTTGTCCTTATATTGATCTCTATTTATCTCAAGCCCTTAACAAAACAAATATTAACGAATCTCAAATCGTGGTCGTGACTATCATTAATTGATAGCGCACCCGATAAGAGGGTTAATGATTAGTCGAAAATATTGCATCTTTTAACCGGCAATTTCCCTATCATTTGCATTCATATAGAAGTGTTCGACATTCATATTTCACATATTAGCAAATCTGTCGCAAAATATCAGATTACATGTGTTAGACCTTAAAACCGGCATTTCTAGGGAAATTGATCGCATTTCATAACATGGCATCATTTCTATATATCGCAACCCGTGTTTCAAAGTCCGTGCAGGAAAATTAGAAGCTTGCTCAAATCGACACTGCTAAAAGAATACGCCAACTCAAGGAATTGGAATCTGGTAATGATCAAAAGGGTATTCTGAGATTCATCATATCAGAGAATGTACTTGAGGACATCACAAGTCAACACAGGAAGTTTGAAGACCTAAGGAGCCCAAATGGCCGCGGAACCGCGGCCTAAGCCGCCTATTGCCGCGGTTCTGCGGCGGTTTGTCGACGTCACCACCTCAATTTTGGGCCATAACTCCTATGTCAGCTTACACACCTCAGAAAGACACAACATCTTCCAGAAAGACCCAGAACCTTCTGCCAGATCAACAAGCTTTGGGATCTACACTAAACTAGCCTTGTATTCTAGAAAATTCTCCCTAAACCCTAGCTTAAACCCTAAGCTAAGCCTAACTAACTACTTCTAGAAGTCTTTCAACAAACTTTTGGAGGGAACTTCTATTTCAAACTCAAGGCTTAGGGTTTGGGAAATCTATAAATAGGACCCTAGGCTCACTTGTAAAAGATGATCCATTGAAGGAATTATTCATTCATTGAAATTGATTGATCCATTCACTCTCTTTCTTCATCTTCTTCCACAAGTCTAGTGAGAAGGTTTGTGTGAAACCCTAACCCTAATTCCAATCAAAACCCAAGATCCCGAGTACCAAATCGAGCAAGAAGCCCTTCAACCTTTTATGAGCGGAGCCGGTCTTCAACAGAGCAAGTGGTCCAAGCCGATCCACGACTCACGGAGAAAAGCGACGCCAGATCGACAATTTAGTTCTTCCTCTTGTAGTTCTTGAGCGACTGTAATCAAATTGTTGATATAAATAAAAGGTGATATTCTTTTATCTTGTTTTCTTTAAATTCTTGCATCATGATATCTTTTCAATTCTTGAATGCTTTCTGTGTGATGATGTTTGAGTAATACTCCGCTCGTCAAGGAGTCGAGACGATCAATAGAATGATGATGTAATATATCTGAAAACGATTCTTGATTCCTACGAGTTTTGTAAACCCTAGCAAGTTCAAGAATCGACGACCCAATTTTGTTGCGATGCTTTCTTGATTGATATCGCTCGAAATTGGGGAGTTACGATCGTTTCTTGAAATTGCTAGAGGCTAGAATGTGAATGATATCGACGAAAGAACAAGGGTTAAATGATGAAACCCTAGTTTCACGAGAAAGCCCTAACTCTCGTCGATCATCATCGATCTAGTATCAATTCTTCGAAGGACAAGAACACGATATCTTAAGATTACATCACGTCTATAGATCCGATCGATTCCTGCGAGCCTCATTTAGATTCTTGATATTTGGTTGGAAATATCATCGAAACCCGATTCTCGATTGTTTATCATTTTCTTGATTCTTGAATAGAATAGTGACACTTGAAACAATTGATAAATCTTGAATCATGCTTTCTTTTCTTTTCGATTAACTTTTTAATTCAAACAAATCGAACATTGAAACGAATCGCACAATCCCTGTGGACGATCCGCACTCGCTTACGATCTACAACTGACACCGTAATTGATTGCGGTCAAATATAATTCTTTGGTTGTGATTTCTTTATACAATTTTCTAAATACCGATACAAGATACTATTATCGATCAAATGAAACCGTTATCGGGAAACAATTGATTTGATACTTGCTTTTACTACACATCGAGAATTACATAACAATCAAATGGCGCCGTTGCCGGGGATTACGCGCTAATTCGTTTTATATTAAAGTTTGAATTGAAAGATTTATTCCATTGTGATTTTTGAGATCAAAATTCGTGCAAATCCTAAACGATTTGTTATGGTTCATTGCAAGGAGATCTGGAGATTTCTGGAAATTGGAAAAAAAAATTGGAATATACCAGAGAGCAGAAGGAGTCAACAGAAGCTTCCTGGTGAAATTTAGTGCAGTGATCTCATCATACAACCACGGAATCACGGTCTAAGCACCCATATGCGGCGGAACCGCGGCATCTTGGAGGGTTCTCTGTAAAATTTTTGTTTCAGGTGATTTCTTACCTTCTCCTCTCTCCTCTTTTTACCTCCAACTAACAAATTTCTGCAGGATTCTTTGCAAATAATCGCAGCTCACAAATTGCAAAAGTAAATTTGTGCGTGATTTTGTTTCTTGGTTGTTTGCATTCTAAATACGGATATTAAGGGGCACGGCCAAATCCAAATTAGGTGGGGATTTCATTACCCTTCCTAGGCCCCGAAAATCACAAAACTTGCATCCGCATTGACCCACATTAACTAAAAAATATCTAGAGATGACTCTAAGGACCGTCGCGCTCACTTAGGACAGAAGAAGGCCGTGGGTAATTCATTGCTTATCCGCGTTTTCTTGTGGTGCCTAGGCAAGTGTGTCGAAGGCTAGTGGTTATTAATTAGGCCCACTACTTACGTAGTGGAGTACCTTCCCACTTACCTGGCACTTACCTGGCCACAGGGGGACAAGGAGGCAGTGGAGGATTCTATTCTGCGACTTGTCTTTTGGCAGTTAGGAGCGGTCTAGAGCCGGACCTAGGTGACCACTAGATTCTAGGGTTTTTGCTTGCTGCATTTGTTGTGTCGCATCACTTTTTCAAAAAAAATTCCGCCCCTTTTTCAAAGCAAACACCGCACTCATTCATACCCCTAATTATAAGTCAACGCTGCCACTTGTACTAACCCTTTTTAGTGCAAGATAGGCTGGACACGGGATTCTAGTGCCCGTTTAGTCCGCGTACCCTTTATCGACTCCGAAGTCGATATTTCTCCATTTACTTCTTCTTTACCCACTACCACACCCACTCCGAGGATCCGAATCCATCAAACTTCTTTAACCCTAATCTGCCGCCATCCGTTGGTGCGCAGAATCCACCCCGCATCTCTCTCCAGGAGAGGTGCTACCCTATTCGAGGTCTTCTTTCGACCTGCTTATCCACACCACCAGCCAACGGGGATAACTTTGAGATTAAGCCCCAGTATATCAATCTTCTACCCAAATTCCACGGACTCGAGACTGAGGACGCTTACGTTTTCATCACCAAATTTGAAAACGTATGCGCAATGATGGGTACGTCACAACTTTCAGTGGATGCTATGCGTCTACGACTTCTTCCATTTACTTTGTGCGATATAGCCGAGAAGTGGCTATATAACACTACCGCACACTCTATTACGAATTGGGAAGAATTCGTCGCGGCATTCCTAAAGAAATTTTACCCAATACAAAAGACAGCTCAAATCCGTAGCGAACTGAATCAATTTGCCCAGCTCCCTACTGAACCATTCTCTAAATGCTTTGAACATTTCAAAGATCTATTGGTTCAGTTTCCTCATCACGGCATCCCGAGATGGGAATTGTGCCGAATCATTTATGAGGGTATTAACCCAAACACTAAACAGAGCCGTGAAAACATGTGTCAAGGTACTTTTATGACCAAGGATGATGGGGAAGCTTGGAAGTATTTAGAAGAGTTCGCTGAAAAATCACTACAGTGGGAGAGTGGAACCCAACCATTGAATAGGGGTGGCGTACACCAAATAGATGTGTCCATAGGTGTTCGAGCTGAGATGGCAGCAATGCAAAAGAAACTCGACGCTATGGAACACAAATTTGCAGCAGCCTCCCTAAACCCAGTGTCGCTCCCCAAAACTGTTTGTGGGTGCTGTTCTGATCCGTCTCATTTAACGGAAGAATGTCCATTAAACTCTGCGTTTCAAGGTCACGAGCATTCAAATGCCGCATTTCAAAGACCTCGAAACGATCCATATTCTTCCACGTACAATCAGGGTTGGAGGAATCACCCGAATTTCGCTTGGAACCAAAACCAATCTCAAAACACGGTTCCAAACACGAATCAATTTCAAAGGGCTCTTCCTCCACCACAGCAACCCCTTCAACTCACTCAGCACCCCTACCAGTCACAAAACTTTCAAAATCAGGTCAACACTCCTGCACAGTCTAATCATATGACCTGTTCTGACGAGTTCTCTCAATTCACTCAAACCATGAAATCACTTTTGTCAAATTTCATAGAGGTTTCGGCTGAGGTTAGATCTTCCGTCGGTGAGATAAAGAAAAACTCAGCATCCCAAGCTGAGAGTATCAGAACGATGGAAGCTGAAATTGCATGACTTAAACCCGAAATGAGTGCGAGAGATAAAGGGAAACTTCCCTCTCAACCCCTACAGAATCCTGGGCATTACAATGTAAATGCCGTCACAACGTTGAGATCGGGAAGAGTGCTGAACAACCATGTTGGGGAAGAAGTTGATGATATTGGAAATCATATCAACGCCCCGGCTGAGACCTTTCCACACACACACACACTTCTCCTTCTGATCCTTGTTCTTCTACCACACCACCTTCTCGCAAGCCTATTCTCCATTTCCCACTAGGCTCGACACCTTGGTATAGCCCTTCTAGTTCTCCACAGACGGTCCCCATACCTCTTTTGGGATCTTGTCTACCCCTTCTTCCTTCTCCTATGATGGACCCGACGCTCATTACGAAAGCTCCTTACCCGAATCGGTTAAGGGGAAACAGAACGAGTCCACATATGGAGAAAATAATAGAAATGTTTAAACAGATTAACATCAATATCCCTCTCCTAGATGCGATTCAGAAAGTCGCCGCTTATGCGAAAATTCTTAAGGACTTGTGCACTAGGAAGAGGAAGACTCAAGTGCCGAAGAAGGTCTTTATGTCTAATAATATTAGCACTGCTTTTATTCCCCAGCTACCAAAGAAACGTAAGGACCCAGGATGTCCTACGATATCAATTTCTATTGGGGGTAAAAACATAAATCGTGCTCTTTTAGACCTTGGCGCAAGTGTTAACCTACTTCCATATTCTGTATATGAGCAATTAGGGATTGGAGAGTTGAAACCTGCTCACTGCACTCTCCAATGGCAGACCGTTCAATCACCAAACCAAGGGGTGAACTAGAGGATGTGTTGATAAAGGTCGGGGAATTTGTTTTCCCTGTAGACTTCATTGTACTCGATACACATCCTGTAGCAAACCCCCGTGGCCAAATTCCGGTGATTCTGGGTCGTCCTTTCCATGCCACTTCCAACGCTGTTATAAATTGTAGAAACGGTTCAATGAATTTATCATTTGAAAATATAACCATTGAACTAAACATCTACAAAGTTGGAAGTCAGCCATCAGAACCCTCTGCTCATATTTTAGATGTGTGCTCTGTCCACGAGATCGCTCCCGATAGTTGCGGAGTTGAGGATCTTTGCTTTCTAGATCTCAACGACATTACCACATCTCTGTTTGATCTCACACATGATCTTAGTGATGACACTTTTCCTACACTTGAGTCCTGCACTCCTGACTATTCTCCACCCGAGTCTGTATCTTTCACAGGCTCTGAGCTTCTTTGTAATTCCAAAAATCACTCGATGATCCCTCCTTCTATCATTTCTCCACCAGTTTTAGATCTCAAAATTTTATTTTCTCACCCGAAATATGCATATCTAGGTGAGAACGAGTCTTTACCGGTTATCATTTCCGCTTCTCTTACATCAGAGCAAGAGAATGCACTTTTATCGGTATTGAGATCTAACAGAGAGGCGTTTGGTTGGAGTATGGCGGACATCAAAGGGATTAGTCCCTTGATAGTTGAACATCATATACATGTGATGGATGATGCCAGACCGACCCGAGAACCACAGAGACGGTTGAATCCCGTCATGAAGGAAGTTGTCATGAAAGAGATCGTCAAATACTTAGATAATGGTATTATATACCCCATCTCCGATAGCCAGTGGGTGAGTCCTATACATGTCGTTCCTAAGAAATCCGGCATCACAGTTATAACCAATGAGGCAAATGAGTTGATTCAGACACGCGCCCAAACTGGGTGGCGTGTATGTATTGATTATAGAAAACTCAATGCTGCCACGAGGAAAGACCACTTTCCTCTACCATTCATTGATCAGATGCTGGAACGCTCAGCGAGACGAGAGTATTATTGTTTTATGGACGGATACTCAGGCTACAATCAGGTCCCCATCGCCAAAAAGGATCAAGATAAAACCACTTTTACTTGTCCTTTTGGTACCTTTGCTTACAGTCGCATGCCCTTTGGGTTATACAATGCTCCTGCTACCTTTCAGCGGTGTATGATGGGGATATTCTCTGATATGGTAGAGAATTTTCTGGAGATCTTTATGGACGATTTCTCGATTTTTGGAGACTCTTTTTCTGATTGCCTATCGAATCTTGACGCAGTTCTTACTCGTTGCAAAGAGAAGAACTTAACTTTGAACTGGGGAAAATGCCATTTCATGGTCTAAGAAGGAATTGTACTTGGACATGTTATTTCACAGAAAGGCATTGAGGTTGACAGAGCTAAGATAGATGTCATTCAAAACCTCCCTCATCCCAAAAGCGTCAAAGATATTCGATCTTTCCTTGGCCATGCGGGCTTTTATAGGAGATTCATTAAGGACTTTAGCAAAATTGCTAGACCTTTAACTCTTCTCCTGGCCAAGGATACGACCTTCCACTTTGACTCGGACTGTGAGACAGCTTTCGACTCACTTAAACACTCATTCACTTCAGCCCCCATTTTATCATCACCAAACTGGGACTACCCCTTTGAGCTAATGTGTGACGCATCCGACTTTGCAGTAGGTGCAGTCTTAAGACAGCACATTGAAAAGATGCCACACGTGATATACTATGCAAGTAAGACCCTGAATGATGCTCAAATCAATTATACAACCACCGAGAAAGAACTTTTAGCGGTTGTATTTGCATTAGAAAAATTCAGGCTTTACTTAATTGGCTCATCTATAGTTGTGTACACTGACCATTCCGCCCTAAAACATCTTCTGGCGAAGAAAGATGCAAAAGGTCGACTAATACGTTGGATCCTTCTGTTACAAGAATTTGATCTTGTTATCAAAGATAAGAAAGGATGTGAAAACATTGTAGCCGACCATCTTTCACGCATCATTTCTTCCCCTGTGACCCTGCCGATCAATGATTCGTTCCCTGATGAACAACTCTTGAACGTATCCGCTGAACCATGGTTCAGGGATATTGTGAACTATCTTGTCACGGGACTTATACCGAGCGATTGGTCAAAACAGGATAAATACCGTTTTCTATCCCAAGTAAAACACTTTTACTGGGATGATCCATACTTGTTTAAGTATTGTCCTGATCAGATCATTCGCCGGTGTGTCCCGAAAGAAGAGTTCAAGAGTGTTCTTTCTTTTTGTCATGATCAGGCCTGTGGGGGTCACTTCGGTCCTAAAAAGACGGCGGAAAAGGTTTTGCAATGTGGATTTTATTGGCCGACCTTATTCAAGGATGCATTTGAGTATTGCAAAACCTGTACACAGTGTCGGTACACGGGTAGAATCTCCCAGAGGAATGAAATGCCTCAGCAACCCATCTTGGTTGTTGAAATATTCGATGTTTGGGGCATTGATTTTATGGGTCCTTTTCCCAACTCCTTTGGGAATTTGTACATACTGCTGGCGGTTGATTATGTCTCAAAATGGGTTGAAGCCATTCCATGTCGCACTAATGACAAGAAAGTTGTCATTAAGTTCTTAAAAGAAAATATCTTTTCGCGATTTGGACACCCACGCGCTATCATTAGCGATAATGGGACACATTTCTGCAACAGATCTTTCGAGACTCTGATGCGGAAATACGCAATCAACCACCGACTTTCTACACCCTATTATCCCCAAACGAGCGGGCAGGCTGAAATTTCAAACAGACAGATCAAACTTATCCTGGAGAAGACCGTTGCTAAGAATAGAAAAGACTGGTCGACCAAACTGACGGATGCTCTTTGGGCATTCAGGACTGCATATAAAACCGACCTAGGGATGTCTCCATATAGGATAGTGTTTGGGAAGGCATGTCACTTACCCGTCGAGATAGAGCATAAAGCATTGTGGGCTATAAAGGAAATAAACTTTGATCTAAACCAAGCCTGCAACTTTCGGAAGCTGCAACTAAATGAGCTAAGCGAACTCCGCGATGAAGCTTATGATAACGCTGTAATTGTAAAGAATAGGACTAAGGTGTTTCACGATAAAAACATTTTGAGGAAAACATTTTTACCTAGTCAACAAGTCCTTCTTTACGATTCACGATTACACCTTCACGCAGGTAAGCTTCGATCTCGGTGGAAGGGACCTTTTATAGTGCGATCTGTATACCCGCACGGGGCAGTAAAAGTAGAAAATGTTAAAAACGGCACATTTTTCAAAGTGAATGGACATAGACTAAAGCCGTATTTTTCCACTGACCCCACTGAGAAGCTCTTGTTCTTACAAGAGCCAGTTTATTTGGATTAAAATTTCTCCGTCTCACCTTCATATCCTGTATATCACTGCATCATGTTTTGGATGGAGGTGAGTAAAAAGAATAAGTTTTGGGGAAGTTCTTCACTTATATATTTTGCCCCCACTAATAATTCCTCCCAGGCTTACAGTTTTTGTAGGTATAGCGATTGGCAACAGTGAGGACACTGTTGAAAACAAGTTTGGGGGAGGTTTGTGCTTATTTTTGCATCATTTGCATATCATCTGCATAAGCACAAAACATTTTTTTTTTAAAAATCTATAAAAAATTTAAAAAATTTCAAAACCCACAAAAATTTAATAATTTTCAAATATAAAAATATTTTAATATTTAAACTTTTTTTGTACGTAAATAAGATAATAAAAGTTTAGATAATGAACAATTACATCCATGAGATTAGAAAAATTTAAGAAAACTAAGAAAATTAGAAGTTTTCTTATACGAACTAGTAATAAGTAGTTATGAGCCGTTGTCCCAAGGGTTAGTAAGATGAAGGTAGTCACTAATCTGAGGATAAAACGAAGTCTGAAAAATAGTTTCTATTCTGGAAGCCAAACATTTTGAACGTTGATACCCTGCTATTCGCACTTACACACGTCTTGAAGCCTGGGATAGTAGAGGATACCTTGAAATGCTCTTGTCTTAAAGCCAATGTATGAAGGAAATAAAAAGAAAAAAATGAATAAAGAAATATAAAGTGGTGAGAAAAATGAACACTGGTTTTGTTATCACCGAGGGTAATAAAAATGTATAGCGAGGGTGCCTCTTCACCTAGTGCCCTAAGGCCAACTGGTCTGGGAGTCACTGCTATGCCTGAGGTGGTGCAAGACGAGGAAAATACACCAAATAAGCAAGAACATGAGTAATCGGTCGGTTAGTACCTCAAGAAGTATTAACGGTCGCATGAAAGTGTGTGAGCAATCTCATCTAAATATTCATTAATTAAAAAGTACTGAGGCTGATGGGCAAGAGTATGATAGCTTGAATTGAATTCTCCGGGTGTAGGGATGTCTTTACACACACGCAGGGTTATATGATCGATGTTTGGAAGAAAGATAGGAATGAAGAATAAGACGATGTTTTATTGAGGGAGGACGTGATTTCTGACATCTTTTCATGACCATTAAGATAGGGCTCATGACAACCGAAAAGCTAGCTTAGTTGGAAACCCTAATTTTCAAGGCTTTTCTTTTACAATTATTGTCTTTAAATGTAATATTCATGATCTTCCTTTTATTATTGGATTTTGTGGGTGAAATCCGCTGAAAACCCTCAGGAGACAACACTCCTCCTACTAGGGACACCTAGAGGTTTAAAGGCTTGTTGCACGTGCTCAGTGCAATCGTGTTGCCTACGAAAGTGTGCTAGTTAGTTTTTCTCTTTCTTTATTTTCTCCTTCTCTTTTTAATAAAATAGTTCGCTCGAGACGATCGAAATTAAGTTTGGGGGAATTTGATTAGTCGAAAATATTGCATCTTTTAACCGGCAATTTCCCTATCATTTGCATTCATATAGAAGTGTTCGGCATTCATATTTCACATATTAGCAAATCTGTCGCAAATTATCAGATTACATGTGTTAGACCTTAAAACCGGCATTTCTAGGGAAATTGACTGCATTTCATAACATGGCATCATTTCTATATATCGCAACCCGTGTTTCGAAGTCCGTGCAGGAAAATTAGAAGCTTGCTCAAATCGGCGCTGCTAAAAGAATACGCCAACTCAAGGAATTGGAATCTGGTAATGATCAAAAGGGTATTCTGAGATTCATCATATCAGAGAATGTACTTGAGGACATCACAAGTCAACACAGGAAGTTTGAAGACCCAAGGAGCCCAAATGGCCGCGGAACCGCGGCCTAAGCCGCCTATTGCCGCGGTTCCGCGGCGGTTTGTCGACGTCGCCACCTCAATTTTGGGCCATAACTCCTATGTCAGCTTACACACCTCAGAAAGACACAACATTTTTCAGAAAGACCCAGAACCTTCTGCCAGATCAGCAAGCTTTGGGATCTACACTAAACTAGCCTTGTATTCTAGAAACTTCTCCCTAAACTCTAGCTTAAACCCTAAGCTAAGCCTAACTAACTACTTCTAGAAGTCTTTCAACAAACTTTTGGAGGGAACTTCTATTTCAAACTCAAGGCTTAGGGTTTGGGAAATCTATAAATAGGACCCTAGGCTCACTTGTAAAAGATGATCCATTGAAGGAATTATTCATTCATTGAAATTGATTGATCCATTCACTCTCTTTCTTCATCTTCTTCCACAAGTCTAGTGAGAAGGCTTGTGTGAAACCCTAACCCTAATTCCAATCAAAACCCAAGATCCCGAGTACCAAATCGAGCAAGAAGCCCTTTAACCTTTTATGAGCGGAGCTGATCTTCAACAGAGCAAGTGGTCCAAGCCGATCCACGACTCACGGAGAAAAGCGACGCCAGATCGACAATTTAGTTCTTCCTCTTGTAGTTCTTGAGCGACTGTAATCAAATTGTTGATATAAATAAAAGGTGATATTCTTTTATCTTGTTTTCTTTAAATTCTTGCATCATGATATCTTTTCAATTCTTGAATGCTTTCTGTGTGATGATGTTTGAGTAATACTCCGCTCGTCAAGGAGTCGAGACGATCAATAGAATGATGATGTAATATATCTGAAAACGATTCTTGATTCCTACGAGTTTTGTAAACCCTAGCAAGTTCAAGAATCGACGACCCAATTTTGTTGCGATGCTTTCTTGATTGATATCGCTCGAAATTGGAGAGTTACGATCGTTTCTTGAAATTGCTAGAGGCTAGAATGTGAATGATATCGACGAAAGAACAAGGGTTAAATGATGAAACCCTAGTTTCATGAGAAAGCCCTAACTCTCGTCGATCATCATCGATCTAGTATCAATTCTTCGAAGGACAAGAACACGATATCTTAAGATTACATCACGTCTATAGATCCGATCGATTCCTGCGAGCCTCATTTAGATTCTTGACATTTGGTTGGAAATATCATCAAAACCCGATTCTCGATTGTTTATCATTTTCTTGATTCTTGAATAGAATAGTGACACTTGAAACAATTGATAAATCTTGAATCATGCTTTCTTTTCTTTTCGATTAACTTTTTAATTCAAACAAATCGAACATTGAAACGAATCGCACAATCCCTGTGGACGATCCGCACTCGCTTACGATCTACAACTGACACCGTAATTGATTGCGGTCAAATATAATTCTTTGGTTGTGATTTCTTTATACAATTTTCTAAATACCGATACAAGATACTATTATCGATCAAATGAAACCGTTATCGGGAAACAATTGATTCGATACTTGCTTTTACTACACATCGAGAATTACATAAAAATCAGTTAACATTTATTTTTTTAAAGTTTATAAAAATTAAAATATCAAAAGAAGTTAATGGATTTTTTTATCCATTATTCTACCATATTTTACAAACCCAGCAAGCAAGAATTTACTCACTCATAGTTATTAGCGCAGTAGAAGAAAGGTGGAAGAATATAGAACCCATAATTAAAATTGAAAACGCAGAAAGTAAATGTAGAATGTAATTTCAGAAAGTAATGCGGAAATTAAAATGCAGAAAGTAAATGCGACAAAATTAAAAGATAAAACTACCTTTATTGATCAACTAGTGCATTACAAACTTGCTTGCTGAAAAGTAAATTACAAAAATCCTAGGTCCACGCTAGATCTCTCTCTCGATCGATGGATAGATGAATGTTGAATTTGGAATGCTTTTCTTAGACAGCTCTCGGTCCTTTATACAGTCTCTCGAATTAGAAACCCTAGATGCTATAGTAGAGTAGGTATAAATACGATCATGCCCCTGCAATTTCAGATCCTACGACGCCTAACTGACCGCGGTTCCGCCGTCTATACCCCATATTGACCGCGGATCCGCCGCCCCTTTGTGGGTTTATGCATCCAATTTTCTCGTGGCTTTTTCTCTCGATATTTGGAGATTCTCTTGATACAAAGATTCTGAAAATATATTTCTTAGTTTCTGCCGTTGCGAGATTCTTCGATTTGCTCCTAATATTCGGCAGATTTGGTTTGATACTTCGATTTGTTGTGGATTTCCTACTTAGATTTCAGACCTGAGCTAATCTTATTATAATAACTTCATGATATCTTAATTCATCTTGTTAGTAGCATTTGTTATTTTTGAGATATTATTCCAACCATTTATATGATATGATATCTTAAGAATATTAATTAGGAATATTTGATATGATATGCATATTTTAATAATGGATATTTTATTTAAATATGATATGCATATATTTTCCCTAATTATATTAATTATAAATTAAGAAATATATGATAATAACTTTTTTACAAATAAACCCACATATGTTCTTAATTTATAAATAACACCTTTTATTAATTTATAATAGTAGAAAAAATATCCATACAGATGTGCAATATATTTGACTGATCATCATCCAAGGTATTTAAAATACATAAAAGAGAGATAAATTAATAGTGACATAATACTAGTAAATACATACCACAAAAAATATGTATTAATATATTAAATCAGCACCCGATTTAATATCCGTCTTTCTAAAAAGATCGACTAGTATTGCAACCGTTCGATTACCGTCAATGTATAAAATACACTAGTTTTACTCGAACCCAAGCGCGCACCAATGTACCGCAAGTACAACATTTCGCCAAAACCGGAAACCCTCTGTGTGGGAGTCTAAAGACTCGAAAACACACTGGCAGTGGGTTTAACCACAAGCACGTCAGCGACACTACCTGTACGTAACAGCTACCCAGGTATTATCGAAAAGGAGATCGACGAGCAAGCTCGTCCAAAAACTTACTGAGCCTATCAGCGACATGTACTATACAGTCTTCGTCTGAGAATATCGCATATCCGGTTTAGGGAGTGGATAACGTCAGACCCCTAATAACCCGATAAGTCGTGCCGGTGTCAAGCCCTATCACCAATTGAGAAACTACTGATCACAATCAGTAAATCCCATCCGTCTAGGCCTAGGTCTTATGATGACGGTCAACCGTACACTGCGCGATATCAACTCCCAATACCGGAAGAGACAAATGCCCTCAATCGCTCACTGCCTCCAAGTGCTTCAGGACTGCACCCAAAAGCTATATGTTTGCATGACTCTTTAAAGCTATGGTAAGGTAGCAATCAAAGTACAATGGGAACACACTCGAGACAAATGACGATTTCGAGTCGACAAACTACGCTGTACTAATGTCACCTGAGAACTGCTATCTGACAACAGGTATAATACTATCTAGCATGTTCTTGGCGAGTCCGTCCAGTGTAATTCATAACCCAATGAGCACATGTATACAATCTTTGGTGACTGATTAACACCAATGGCTGTGAGACCGGCCATCGCCCCTCGTCGGGGTCAAGAAACATATACACTAGTCTCTGGAATTTCGATACCCAATCTCGATATTCCAACGACTAGGGACATTTAAGGATGTGCTTATAAACTCCCCGTTTTCACAAGTGTGATCACCATCATAACCCTGGTAGTCAAGTATGAATTCTATGAGCTCTATCAATATGTAATGGTGATATACTATACCATATAAGACATGTACATAATGATAAAGTCAAACCAGATAGTATACTATCATCTCGAGTAAGATTGTTTTACCCGTATAGGTCCTCCCTCAATCATCATAATCGTCCGCTTGCGATTACAATAATTACCTTGAGGGCACTATATCCAACATTATCGAGTTATTGGGATCTGACAGATTCCAAACCCTAGAACCGATATGCGATACTTTTAGACGAAGAGACTGGACTGTATGGTGACTGTCACTTATAAACTTTATCGGGTTTGGATGAGTTCGCTCGTCGACCTGCCTTTATCTTGATCATACCTGGATAGCCGTTACGTACAACTAGTGCCACTGATGAGATTGTGGGTTAACCTGAGAGGGGATTGAATCTGAAAGTATTTTGGATTCGATCGGATGTGATCCTGTATAACCTACTGTCAGCATATTGATAGGTCTTTAGAGTCCCGCAACGAAAGTGCCTGCCTCGACAAAATGTGGTGTGGTGTGCGTATTTGATGTGCACGGGACTTCAATTAAATGATTGATTTAATCGAACGTCCGAGTTTACTAGCCGGTTTAAAAGCCGTAATATCAGTCAAGTGTTGACTTAATAAGCATATTTTGATACGGTTTCTAGCACATTTGATACACTCTTTGCAGTATTCAATACTGAGATGATATAGATGGTCGATCATGTATAGGATACATGATGCGTATGTGAATTGGATACATATACTTCCTATCATTTCATATACATGCGTGTGTGCGTGTGTGTATACATATATTATATGTTATTTATTATTATGTCATGAGTTTATCACATGGTTAGAATGTGATGGGAGGGTCCCACATGACATAAAGTTAACATAATTATTAAAAGATTATAAGAGAGTGAGAGGATGAATGAATTTTTAAGCTAATTCATTTTAGATGCCATCTCTTTTTCATCATCTTCTTCCTTGAGCTCCAAGCTCAAGCTTTCTACAAAAATGGGAAGTGTTGCCATGATGAGGGAATGGAGATTCTAGAGATTACCTATTGTTCCACTCGCCTCCATGAGCGCTTAGCAAGGGACGAAGTGGAGTTTCTCCACCCGGTGATGGAGATAGACTTACGGGCATTATTTCTTTATCACGGATCATCTACGGCGAGGCGGTCGGCTAAAGAATGCTTTCGTGAGGTCGATAGAGTCTAGCTTGAGTCCTCGTTCATCCGTTGGAGCATATGAAGATGCTACAAAAGTTGAAACCATCTAACTTCTCTCTTGGTATTTTCTAACTTGTCTATTGCATAGGTATTTGATGATCTTGTGTTTGGATTGGGTTAAGCTCGTATAAAAGTTTTATTGTGCAATTCCGCCGCAGTCGTGAACGTCGTGCCCTAACCCCCGTCCACTAACAGAGTCAAGAACAAAACAAATTTTGATCTTTAAAATGGTAGAGTTAAATCCTTATCAAAGTTTTGGATAACCCACAAACTACATATTATGGAAACGTGCCTCGAGTTTGTTCAGATTGTGTTTTTAATTATAAACCGGATAACTCCATATCTTAACAATTTTAAGATATGTTATCATTTTATATCACATATAGAATTGCAGACACTAATTTAGATGGAACCATATTCAATTTGTATGCAACTATTTCCAGTGCATATCTCTAAATGAAAAAAGTCACTCAGCATTACTTATCAAGGAGTGAATTCTCGGATGAGTAATCTGAGAGAGAATCAAATTCTCAATTACGGAATATCTAGCATAAGTATCTACATCTTCGAACACTTCAAAAAATCTTGATACTTCCGACGTGGTGGTTCTCTACTTTATTCTTATATCCTATAAAAGTTGTTTTGATCCCGACACGCCGGACATATTGTGGACAGCGGACAACATACATCATGTTACCATGCAAAAGTAAACACAAAATAATGTTCTTTGTATTCAATATTTGTTTGAAAAGGCCATCGTATAGTTAGATACGAACTCGAAAAAATTGTTTCAGTCCGATAATAGCCACATGTTTTAGAACAAATGAACTGTTCAATTGTCTCTCCATTCTACCTTATCTCAAGTTCGAGAGCTCGTTAAATAAGGAGAATATACCAATTAAGCTTGTTGGGTAGTTTTCTTCCAGATCTTAAGCTGGTGCTGAAAGATCGAGAAGGAAGATAACCAACTAGTCTAAATTCGGTGTGCAGAAGATAAGATAGAGAAACAAATGAATAGTTCATTTGTTCTAAAACCCGTGGTCATTCTCGGACTGAAATAATTTTTTCGAGTTCGTATCTAACCATACGATGGCTTTTACAAACAAATCTTGAATGCAGAGAACATTATTTAGTGTTTTCTTTTGCATGGTAACATGATGTATATTGTCCGGTGTCCATAATATCTCCTTAGATATGAATGATAGAGAGATGTAAATATCATCCATAATGTAGTCGTTAGACCGGTTCTGATACCGCCGTAGGGATCGGCGCTAAGGTCGCAACACTTGCAACACAGAGCCCCCTCTCCAGCTCTCTTGTATTTCTTGTTTGCAATTGTTTAGTAAATGTGATCTTGTGGTGAGGATCGGATGCTAAGTTTCACAAAATTTTGATTTCGCACTTCCACCGGGTTCGCAAGTGTTGTGACCTTAGCGTCGATCCCTACAGCGGTATCAGAGCCGACCATTTCCTAGTAGTTGCGATTATTGTTCATGATCTTAAAACTAAACTTTCATCCATGCATGTTTAAATGCATTCTTTGGTAACATGTTAATGTTTAGCATTCTCTGAAATTGTTTGCTTTGGCATTTAATTTTTAATTAATATTTCTCCTACCCACCTATTTTTCCCCTTTCTTTCCTAACTTAAAACAGAGACCTCGTTGATGCTGTCCAAAATTATCTTAAAACTTATCTTTTTGCCGTTATTCCGATATTCGTGTGGTCTAGATTTGGACCAAGACCCGTGGTATGGATCGGCGGTTTCCCGAGGTGTCCCCGGGGGGCTTAGGGTAGGAAAAATGATGGGTTTTCGGTTGTAGGAGTGCGCTTGATTTTTATTGTTTGGAATTTCGAGTGTTCGCTTCGCGGCTGATAAATTCTATTGTCATTGTTTCCATAATATGTGATATTGTGATGTTGATAAGGACGAGTGTTGATAAACGCCGTCTAATTGATGCGTGATCAATTAGACGAGGTTTCACACTTAGTTATCGTTGATGATATTATGGTTCTTGTGTTATGCTTTATCGGATCGTCGCGATGAATAACCCCTCGTGTGATATACTTGTATATTTGTTATATATGTATTTCATTAATTTGGGACAAACAGCCGGATTTTGGTCGTCGTTACCATTTGTTGTATATTTTTCATTGGGACACTTTCGGGTTGAGCGTAATGTTGCCACTTGATATATATTTTTCGATTCATGTACTAGGATACCCCGCGAAGAAGCGCACGGATTACCGGATTCTAGAATACAGTGGGTGGCAATTTCAAGAAGTTGAGATGTCGCGTCCCGCTTCCCAAAATAAAGAATACGAGGGGTTGACAAGACCAGCCATGCTCCTACGGTCGAGGAAAGATCCTGCCGTAGTCACACTTCGGCTTCTAGCTTTGCGCAGTAATCAGTAATCAATGCACAGGTAATGAGAAGTGCAGTCACTAAATCAGAACAAATACAGAAACTAACCAGATAGAGATCAAGGAAGTATAGCGCCGAGTCGCTGATCTAGATATCCGCAATGTTCTCGAGGTACGTCAGGTCCTGGTCCAAGCTAAATCCACTTCTCACTCTGAGCATGCATACTCAGGTCGTCAGAGCGACACAATAGCAATAAATAGAACTACACGTGTAACAAGTGTAATAATGATGAATATGAAACAATAAGCATGAAGTGATGATATGATTATGAAGGAGCCAGTACAGGTAAACAGTAAAGCGGGTAAACAGTAAGGCGGGTAAACAGTCAGTAATCAATGCATGTCACTAAACCTATCAGTCTCTAAGTCTCATTGTTCAGGTCGCTAAACCTATCGTTAGTCTAAGTGTTAGGGTCAACCACTCGTGAGTATCCCCCACCCAAGAGTAGTGCCCTAGGGGCAAGGGAACACGGGCCCGAGTCGCTCGCTAATAATCAGTAATATCACCCATATAACTCCAGAATCGTTGTGTATGCCGGCAATGGGACTCTTAAGATTCCGTTGAACTCACACTCAAACTACCCCACACCCCGCGGTTTACATCAAACACCAACCATAAACTCAAATACTAGTCGGTCCATGACAAGTCTACGCGAGAACTGAAGACAGAATCTCCATCAAGCAAAGCATGTCTCGACTGACACCCAAGATAAATGGACAGTATTTGGTGTCTTACCTATGACACTAATATAAGTGCTTCCATAATCGTCCCATACCAATTATAGTCACACTTATACATGTCCCATAGACGTCGACAATGCAATAAATTAACTGGGTCCGTTGATTGTGTACAAGTACATGTCACTTTCACTTATCCATTCACGCTTAAACACTAACGTACTTGCCACAATCAAACACTAATATCTAACACTGAGTAATTTACATGATCACTAGGTTACCAATGTATATGAACTCTACATGATATGATGAGGATGCAATAGTTATGATACGAATAAAATATCATCAGCCAGTGTCCTACTACTTGCATAATTCACTATAAATCATACATGCAGAATTGAGAAAAACAATGTAAAAGGGGTAAGTAGTATGTTTAATCATCTATCCATAAAAATTAGTTTCATGCCAATCGGGTTTCAGGTTTGCTAAATATGGCCATTTCAATTTAAGTGTTCACTGATGGAAATCCGGTTTCAGAACTGGAAGTCCGTTTCGTAACACGTTTTACTCCCAGTTGGGATCATTATTAGGCAACACTATAGTTGAACAATATTTAGGGTTATCAGTTAGGTTTCCAACGCAATTAGAGGATCAGTAATATCCCTGGTGTATTGGAAGTTATGTATTGTACAATAAAGGGGTATACGTTCTATCCCTGTTTGGGACAGCCATAGGTTCTGTTGATTTAAAATATACTTTAAATAGTAAACGACAGTGAAAACGAATGAAATCACTTTCAATGGTTATCTAACAGATTTATATTCTCTATGGTATAGGGTTCCGCATTATAACATTTTCATACAGCAGAGTGAAAGCATTACGAAACGAGAATCGACAGCCAGAGCAGCTCTGGACTGCAGTCCAGAGTCGCACTCCGAACCAGCTCCCGTCACCTTTTTAGCATATAAACAGATTAAAACTCTTATGGGATTCTAGGTTGTCGAGTCTGCTTCAATATGAGCCCTCGAACGCAACATTCCGATTTGTAATCAATTAACTGTGATTTTTACGAGTTTCAGATACGGGAAAATTTCAGTTTTAACGGGTTCAACTGGGTTAGGCCTATCACGTCATTAAAGTCCGTATTTTACAACCAAATCATAACACGAAGTTCATTATCACTCGGGCCATCATATGTGATTTGTTTCCGTCAATTTAAAGGGGGTTTTCAGTTCGTGTTTCGCATCGAACACCTGCACTACTTGATTCGCAAACGAAATGTATATATGATATTGAAGTGCAATCGAATTTAATAGGTATAATTAGCATGAAGCAAGTATTAAACTTGCCTGATGACGTGTCGACGACAGTACGGCAGCGGAAACAAAAACGGTGCGATCACGACACTCGCGCGACACGGCAACGACGATTCCGGCATGGTACAACAGCAACAAAAGTCTCGATATTGGCTCGAGCTTGGGCTCAAAGTAGAGAGGAATTCTCGGCTCGGCCTCGGGGCTTAGAGTGGTCGACAGATAGGAGTTTAGGCAGCGTGCAGGCGGTGTCCGACGGCGCAGAGGGCTCGAGAGGCGGCTAGGAGCTTCGGCAATGTGGCAGAGGCAACGACGGTGAAGGGCGTGGAGGTGGGTATGGTGGTTGGGTCTCCAGAGGGCTGAGAGGGAGGCGGCTGTCTGTTGCTCAAGGGTGGCCGTCAGCGACAGAGGCGGCAGCGATGGCGATGGTGGTGTGCAGTGGGGTGGTCGGCCAAGGGACTCGGGGTGAAAGGAAGAAGGTGAAGAGGGTTGCTGGGGTAGTTGTGAGGTAATCGGGCTGTAGCGGTGGCCGGTGAGGAGGAGACGGGAATGGGTTTTGGTGAAGGAGGTGGATCTTGGTCGATGGAGGGGGAGCTGAGGTGAAGCCGGCGGAGCTCAGGCCTATGAGTGCGATGGACGGCGAAGGGCGCTGGGTTGCAGAGAGAGGGGGTTGAAGGTGGTTAGGGCAGTTGGTGTGGGCGTCAATGATGGAAGTGCGAGGGTGGGGTCGGGATTGAGCTCGGTGGTGAGACAGGCGCTGGAGATGAAGGCGAAGGGAAGCGGACAGGGTTTGCAACGAGGTGAGTTATAGGTGAGGTGGAGGAGATCGGAGTGATGCCGGTGGTGGTGGCGGGGCGAGCACGGCCATGGGCATGGGTTCGAGAGGGGAGCGGGAAAAATATGGGGAAGGAGAGAGAGTGTGAGATGAGAGAGAGAGAGGGTGCGTACGAGAGGAGAGAGAGAGAGAGACATGGTCGAGGGGAGGGAAGTAGCGCGCGCGCGTGGTGTCGTGGGTATGGGGACGTAGTCACGACGAGGAGCGGGGTCTCGGGAGCAAGCGACGACGTAGGGAGGAAATGAAAGAAGCGGGAAAAGAGAAGGCGAGGAAGAAGAAACGGGTCGGGTCGGGTAAGGGGCTGGACCGGGGTTCTTTGGGCCAGGCCAGAAATGAATAAAAAAGAGATAGAAAGGGAGTGGGCCAGGCTGGGTTGGGTTTAGTTTAAGAAAATAAAATGAATTAGATTGAATTAGGGTAAGGTATTTATAATTTAAATAAATTGGAAAATTTTGTAGAAAATTTAGGGAAAAATATTTGGAAGTTTATTTATTAAAATACAGTAATTATTCATAGGGACTGGGTATTACATGAGATCCGGATTAATCTATTTTAGAATTGGCGGGTGGTTCGCCGCGTTTGTAGAAGGTTAGGTATGACCCATGAAGGAGCGCCCAAGTTACCGGGTTATAGATAGTGATGGGTGGTCCACTCATGATATTGAATGCGGATTGCCTCACTAATAGGATTGGTGGGTGGTTTGCAGAGCTCGTAAGGGTCTGGGATTGAAGATGTACAGGTTATTCACATGAGCGTGGAATTTCGTGTTTCGTGAACGTGTAACGATTCTGAAATCCCTGTACAAAAATTTCTTGTTTATTGTATTGAAAAGAGTATTTCAGCCTGTATAGGAGTTATAAGTTATTTTTGTTCAATAAAAACAAGAAGCAACTTGTAGCTCACTGGTAAAGCCTCTACACTGCTGTGACATAGCCTATATATTCGAATCCCATCAGACCCAATTATTTAAAATTTTCTTTTTAATTTTTCGAAAGCTCAAGAGTTGCACGTGCAATTCACGGAGAAACGAAAAGTTTTAGAAAAATCAAACATGCACAAAAAGGAGTAAACCCTGACTAAACTACGTTGCACGAATCTCGAGACAATTGCCCAAGATTTGACTGCCCGTTTTGCCTCTTGGGCCGGCGCCGACGGTCAGGATAGCTCCATTTCCCCCCGTGCTTTGCACACACACCCTTTCGACTCCCCTCAACTCCCTTGAACTGTTTGATTTCCCTGCAATTAAGCAGTGACTTTTAAATTCATCATTTAACACCATTTAATTCTTTTAATCCAAATTTTTAATTCTCAAACCCTAAATTTTTCACTATAAAAACCACCCCATACCCTAGCTCCCCTCTATTCTGAAAATTCCTATCAAAATTATCCCAAAATTTCTAAGTGCAAGTGGAGTCAAGTGGAGTTAGCAACCAAGCTCTTTTCGTACGAAGATCGAAAACGTTTCCGGAGTTTCCGCGTCGCCACGGAACCCTTTCTCTCTTCTTTAACCCCTTCCTAATGACACACAACGAGTAAGTCCCTCTTCTCTCTTTTCCTTTCATCTTATATCATCTTCTGAAAACATGTTGGTAAAATGGAGTTAGAACCGAACTTGCTTTCTTTTCAAATCTTTTCACCTACTCTTTAAGCATAATAGGTCAAACTAACTTTCTCACACCACTCATAACTTTATTTGCAATCATTTAGTTTTGAGTTTAACCAAAATTTTCATGTGAAATAATCAAATAACGAACTTTTTCATTAAAATACCATGAACTTTAGTATAACCTTTCTCAATAACTAGTTTATCTACTTTGAGGAAAACTTTCACGGGGTAAAAACCTACTCCACACGCACACTATGGTTTCATAGCATAGTATTATAAACATATGGCTAATTTAAATAATAATTTTTACATTAAAATACCACACTTTTTCAAAATGGGTTTCTTTTAATCGAAATTTTTAAATCCTTGGCAATTACGCCTCTACAACTCTCGTTAGGGGACCCGCTAATGGA
Source organism: Agapanthus africanus (assembly GCA_030015575.1). Lineage (NCBI taxonomy): Eukaryota > Viridiplantae > Streptophyta > Magnoliopsida > Asparagales > Amaryllidaceae > Agapanthus > Agapanthus africanus. Next base: position 139,028,594 of record CM057346.1, on the reverse strand, counting down.
TGGTGCAGATTATCGTATATCCTTATGACGGTAGAGTGAGATGCAGAACTCCTCACGGAGTATTCGGTCTCGAAAGGAAATAAAAATACGATTTTTAAGAAATACGAATTTTCTAAATAAAAACTAAATTTTGGAAAATTATATAAAACTATGAATTCGTATTTTCAATAAAAACATGTTGTGAAACTATGTTTCTAAAAATGAAGATTTAAATTTTTTAATAAATTACCATTAAGTTTCCAAAAGAGATAGTTTTCAATAAAATACCATAAACTTTTAAAAAAGTTAAGCTTCATCACTAAAATACCATTTAAATTAAAATACATGTTCATGAAAACCCTAAAAATTATAAATCACCCTCGAGATTTATTTTTAAACTATATTAAAGTAATTTTTCATAAAACCCAATCGAGATATACAAAAAATATTTAAGAACTCTAGATTAATATATGTTTAAGCGGGATCAATTCTCTTGTGCCTTGGGGAGCCGGAAATAGTCAGAGTTTGCCTATTCAGGTTAGACAACTTAACGGAGTTATCAATGGTAATTGTCTTAGAAAAAAACACAAATCCTGCCGTTCAGATGCAGCAGTTGCCGATTACTCCCGAACTTAAGATATTGCAAGAACTAAGTCCTTTCATAAAATTCTAACTTCAACCTGAATCCAAACTCAAATCAGAATCCAAAATCAAATATAACTTGAATACTTGATCATGAACATGAACACTCGAATTCAAATATCAAATTCAAACTTGTATACTTGACTCGACTTAACCGAACCATGGTTATAACTTGACATGAACTTGACACGGCTATCTGAATACATGATTACATTTTGACCATGAACCTGTACATTTTATATCATGGATTCGGCCAAGACCTATAATCTTAAAGCCATACAATACAATACGCGGGGATAAAGGGGTAAATTGGTACGGAACGTATATCGTGGCACGAGATGTCACTTTAAAGAACACCTACATGAATTCACGTGCCGTTTTCCCATGGGTTATGATGGGGCCTTGTATTACATATTACCATAGTCTACGGGGTAAGATGGACTTCTCTCATATACATGAATAACTACAAATAACCACGTTAGAATAACTATCTTATAGCTGTGAATGATCATATACAAATTTACCTGTCCTCTGTTCATTTCACATTATATACTATGTTCTCTTATTTCTTTTGGGACTTACTGAGCGCTAGTTCGCTGACGACATTCCTTTCTATTTCTTTCTTTGCAATGTTCGTCAGGAGGACCGGATTCTGAGGAGATAGAGTCGAGCCCGGAGGACTTGGACCAGTTTGCTGCTCAGCCAGACTACTAGCTCCATTCCAGACTGCACTTATTTTTAGTTTGCCATTGTTTAGGCATTTGTTTTCTTTATTTATTGTATCTTTTATTTTCAGACAGTTGTATGTAAAGTTGAATGTAAATAAAATTGATATTTCATTCTATTACTCTTGTTATTCTTGCTCACTGTTATATTGGTTAATTACGCTTAACGTATTTTCATAGTAAATACGTTGCGGGCTTGCCACATCACCGTTTCCGTCTACTGGGAAGCGGGGCATGACAGAACGGCTCAATACAAACACGTTATTCTTAGGATATCCGCTTTTCCATATTCTATAATATTCATTGCATGCCTGTAATGTGATTACCAGGCTGTGATGATATTTACCGCATGTCTGTAACGTCGATTATCTGCCTGCGATGATATATATGATATATAAATAAATGCTGATATATATTTTGCATCCGTGCTAGCCCTGCCTCCGTCCTGCCGTAAGTTAAGTAATCTTACGGTGACAACGCGAGACCCCGTAGCGAATGCGAATGGTATATATAGCAATCTATTTTCTTTTCATATCATACTTTTTCTGTAATGGTGTGAGAAAATACTAGATTATACGTGATTATCTAATTGATGGGATTGCATTAATTCAGATTAATGCAAAGGAAACAAATTTAAAATACGTTGATGGAACCAACTTTTTACAAAAGAAAATTATAGCCGTATTCTTTTGCTTTGCACAGTAATATTCAGTTAGGAATATCTCTTACCTCATTCATTCAATGAGGTAAGAGCCATGATCCCTTCACGGGGAATCTGCACTTAAGCAAAAGTTTATATAACTATAAATTTGCAAAACCGCTCGGTTTCTTCGATGATATATAAGGTGGAGGGAAGGGACAAATGAACAATATACTTTCTCCAGAACCAGTGGCCATTGTCGGATTGAAACAATTTTTTCGAGTTCGTATCTAACTATACGAGATGGCCATTTTAAGTAATATGGATCCCCGTAGTGATTCGGAGTGTTCTAGAGAACACGAAATAAAAAGTAGGAGTGGAAATGACATATTCGACTTTGTTGTGAGTTAGGGCAATCATAACATTGCATAGACGATAATGTAAAAAGGTTCGATTAACTTGATTTACGAATTTTAGTTTTAAGATCATGAACAAGAATTGCAACTACTAGTAAATGATCGGCTTTGATACCATTATAGGTTTGCAATGCTCTCAATTATACGGTTTATAATGCAGCTGAAGCGATAATTTTCAAAAATAAAAGAGCTATGGCAAACACATGAAAGATCATGACCAATGACTACAACAAGCAAAAAAACCAGTAAGCTAAAAGAAGAAGTTTGGCGGGCTACAACCTTTGTAGCACGTTAGCCAGCTCTCCTTGGACTCCGACTAGTCTCCACTAGGTCCAGAACAAGCTTGCATGATAATCTCCTTGCCGAAGATGATCCACCTTGAGATCCCTCCATCACAAGCTATAACCTCACATGATCACATCATACGTGAAGCAACTCACTAATCAAACTTGTTAGGAATGATTAGTAAGTGATGCAGAATATTTTGCTCACTAATTTTCTTCTCTTTTTTTTTTCTTTCTCACTTGGGAAAAACTCAAGAGAGAGCCATAGTTAGAATTATCATGAGAATTAAGAATGAGAACAAAAGAAAATAACTAGCCATTTTCAAAAGACAAGTCAAGAATTATCCAAATAATTCTAAAACCTTCTTTTTCAAATGACTCGTTCTTTCTTTAAATAAATATAAATAAAAGAATAAAGTTCTCATCTCATTTCATGTAATTCTTATACACACATGTTTCATGTATCAATATATATGATAATATGTGTAAATATATTTATATCAAATATAAATATAAATAAGGAAAAGAAAATATTAAAAGTGAACATGATTTTTTTATGCTTTTTTTTTGACTCATCTCATATTTAATTATTTAATTTAAGCATGAAAAATGGACAGGGTCTACTCTACTCTTTTTCCAAATCCGAAGAGTGTGTGTATCAATAAATAAATATACATTTAATTATAAATCAACACTTGATTTTGTTAGGAATATGTATGCCCTAGAGGCCATTATTGTATGATATAGTGGATGTTTGGACATATATATAGAGGACTTTCTTGCTCGACATGATAGTATGATATCGGGTTGCTTTTTATCTTAACATGTACACTTGTATTTTATACTGTCTCTCTGATACATGTTGATAAAGACCTTAGGATGTTGGCTTGACTCAGGACTATGATGCAGATCATACTAGTGGGGCTTATATAGTCCGCAAGCACATCCTTTAACAGTTCCTAGTCGAGCGAGTATTGAGACAAGGTATCGATAATCCAGAGTAGACTAGTGTGTACGTTTCTTGACCCTATATAGGGCGATGGTTGATCCCACAACCATTGGTGTTTGACATCAAAGATTGTATACATGTGCACATTAGAGAATAGGTACACCGAACAGGACTCGCCGAGAACTCCTAGATGGTACCATACCTATCGTCAGATAGCAGTTCTCTGGTGACACTTGTATAGATTAGTCTGTAGACCCGAGATCGTCATAGTGTCTTTTGTGGTTCCCATTGTGCTTTGATTTTCTCCCTACCACGGCTCAAAGGAGTCGTGCAAACAGGTGAATTTTGGATACAATCCCGAGTCACATGGAGGCAGTGAGCTATATGAGGGATTTCGTCTCTCCCGGTATTGGGAGTTGATGTTGCGCTATGCTCGATTGGCTATAATAGCAAGTCCCTGGTCAGGAATAATGAGATTTACTGGTTAGTGTTATTAGTAGTTTCTCGAAAGGTTATAGGCCACACATCAGCATGACTTATCAAGTTACTGGGGTCTGACGATTCCACCCCCAGACTCGATATGCAATATATCATACGAAGAGACCGGACTGTACAGTAAGTGTTGCTTATAGGCTTTATGGGAGTTTGGACAAGTTTGCTTGTTGTTCTTCTATTCGTTCAATACCTGGGTAGCCGTTAGGTCCAGCTAGTACCACTGACGGCTTGTGGGTACCTGATGTGATCATTACCTACTGCTGGCGTATTGACGAGTCTTTAGAGTCCCACACAGAGATTTCTTAGATCAAGCGAAACGAAGTAGGGCGCATATAGAGATATGTAGGAAAGCTTGATTAAATACGAGTATATGATACCGTATTCTAATCTGGCGATATTTGATATCGGTTAGGTTATATGTGATATAACCGGATTATTGAATCAAGTGTTGATTCAATAATTTATGTATATGTTGTTTATTTATATTTGATATTAGCCGGATTATATTTGATATAGCCGGATTATTAAATCAAGTGTTGATTTAATAACTTGATATATATATATATATATGTTGCATATATATTAACTATTATTGAATATTTACCGGTTGTATATGATATGACTGGATTATTGAATCTGCTGGATTCGCTTAACACCCCGACACGGTTTCGGCAAGCATAAAGTATGCAACTTTAAAATTTTAGGGTTCCGAGCGAGCCCGAACCAAGGATCTAACTAGAGGATTAGGATTATAATAGCATGTAAACAACTTTTACAGTAATTGATATAGGAATACAACCTTTGTAGACCGGTCCTTCGCTTCTAAAGCTCCGTGTAGTAGTCTCTTTGCTCTAAGTAGTGGTGTCCCGGACTCTCGCTATACTCCAATAGTCGAAAGGAACAAGCTTGCTCAAACATTTTCGAAGCCGAAAATGATCAACGTCGAAGAATCGCTAATTCAAGCTACCTCTTCACTAATTAATGGATTAGTGAAGTAAACAAGCTATACTAAATAGCTAGTTTGGTATAGATTGATGAATTAGGAATTTTGCTCACTTTAGAATTATTTTTCTCTTTTTCTTTTTTATCTAGAGAGCAAAAAAAAATTAAGGAGATGAAGAAAAGATCAAGTGATCAAATGTGTGAACCATGGGTGAGAAAATATCTTATACAACTCATGTAGACATGGCTAAAGATAATGGTTAGGTTAATAAATATCTAGAGTAAAACAAAATTAGTGGACTTAAGTCAAAACTTCTCCATGCTTCCACAAGCATCTTAAGCCTTGCTAATTTCCACCTAATTTTGATTTTTCCCTTAATATTTAAACATCCAAATTATCTTTAGTTAGGTATGAGTCTCATACACCCAAGTCCAATGTATCATCTAGCATGACACATAAATAAATACATTAATATATATCACATATATATTTGTATGTATTTTGAGAAAGCAATCTCTTAAGTGAGCTAATATTAGTCAATATATGTTAATATATCAAATATATAATTATAAATTAAATTATTAAATCAACACTTGATTTAATAATCCGTCTATATCACATATAATCGACTAATATCATATATTTGTATATCAAATATACAGGTAACAAATTATTGAATCAACACTTGATTCAATAATCCGGCTATATCACATATAACCTATATCATGAGATTATAATACTGTATCATATACATGTATCAATCTCGGTCCCGCACATATCACATATGTGCCCTACTTCGTTTCACATGAGCTAGGAAACCTCTGTGTAGGACTTTAAAGACTCGTCAATACGCCGGCAGTAGGTGATGATCATATCAGTTACCCACAAGCCGTCAGCGGTACTAGCTGGACGTAACTGTAAGTCGATGTACAACACCCCAGTACTTGTGGGGAGGCGGAATTTTCAAAAACGAACTTGTTTAGTGAACAAACATCGACTAACCGCTTGAATCGAAGCTAAACGATAACTAACCAAACACATAGTTGTTCTAAACTACTATGCTTAGGGATTATACCTATCGAACCAAGTCCTTCGGCTTTACGATCTCCTCGTCCTCCTCGGCCTTCTCGATGTAGTAGATGATCCACCCGAGAGCAAAACTCCAAGCTTAGCCTCTAAACTTGAGGCAACTAACCTTCTTGGATTGCTAATCAAAGAAGATAGATGAGATAGAGTGAGGGTTATGGATTGTTTAGTCTAACTAATCCTTGTTCTCAACACATGAGAGGTGAGGATTAGGGTTTGAAGAGAGTGATCTTGAGGAGAGAGAATGTGAATGATATTATCAAGTGAGAATAGTAAGTTATCATAATATATATGAAACTTTAAAATTCATCAATAAAAGAAAAACAAATGATGAATAATCAAGTTTCATAAATATCTAATGGTGATTCATAACCATGACTCATTAATCATTTATTATGCATTAATGATATGGATGAATCACTCTCATGACTCACTAAACTCATTCAATGCATATGACACCTAAACCTCCTTAATCACCATCTTCTAGAAGCTTCTCGCACAATTACGAGAACGCCCCTCCAATCCGCAAAAATACGGAAAAACTTTAGACTGTATAAATCCAATAACCGGATACCAGTAACTGGCTTAAACCAAAGCCGACTGGTAAAAACTGTCCGAAAGTCGTACGTGCGTAAACACACGTATGCGTCCGAACCCTTTGTCGTAAAACCATACGACCTCTATATCGTTTCGCCTGGAGTAGGAAACTCTCTGTGTGGGACTCTAGAGACTCGACTACTACGCTGGCAGTGGGTTTAACCACAGACCGCAAGCGGCACTAGCTGTACGTAACGGTCCCCAGGTAGTTGTCGATAAGAAGGCCGATGAGGAAACCCATCCGAACTCCTACTGAGCCTGCTGTGACAATCTCCATACAGTCCGGTCCGTTCGTCTTAGACTATCGCATATCGGGCCTAGGGGGCGGCAAGCGTCAGTCCCCTAATAGCGGTATAAGTCGTGTCGGAGCGAAGCCCATTACACTCTGAGAAACTACTGGAACCTACCAGTAAATCTCTCTTGCCCTGGCCAGGGACTTTGCGTAATGGCTCTCTGACACAGCGCGATATCAACCCCCAATACCAGGAGAGACGAATCCTGTCTAACCGCCACTGCCTCCAAGTGCTCGGGACTGCACCCAACTGCTACCTGTTTGCACGACTCCTTTGAGCCGTGGTAGGGTAGCAATCTAAGAACAGTGGGACACACTCGAGGCGAAGTAGCAGTGTCAAGTCTGCGGACTATGCTGTACTCATGTCACCTGGGAACTGTTCACTGATGACTGGTATAAAACCAACCAACAGTTCCCTGTGAGTCCTGTCCGGTGTACCCGTAACCTAACGAGCACCTGTATACTATCTCCAGTACGACGTACTGACGGCTGTGGGACAGACCATCTCCCCAACTGGGATGAGAAGCGTACACACTAGTCTACTCCGGAGTATCGATGCTCTGTCTCGATAATCCAACGACTAGGGACCTGAATAAGGATGTGCTTGTAGACTACCCAGCCCCCACTAGTGTGACTGCCATCACAACGCTGGTAGTCAAGCAAGACCTAAGAGCTCTATCAATACGTATACTCACATATTAAGATAGAAAAAACCAAGTAGCATACTACCATGTTTAGCAAGACTGTTATATACATGTGAATATCCCAAGCTTCTATTAAGTAATATACAAACTAGTATGATACAGTAATGGCCTTCTAGGGCATAAACACTAACAATCTCCCACTTGCACTAGGGCCATGTACTGGCGTATCGAAGACCGATGATCTCGAGTAGCCTCTCGAACTGAATCTGAGGTAGGGCCTTAGTGAATGGATCAGCAATGTTATCCTCTGTATTTACTCTCTTTACCTCGATCTCCCGGCGATCTACGATCTCCCTGATCAGGTGATACCGCCTTAAGATGTGTCTGGACTTCTGATGGGACCTGGGTTCCTTCGCTAAAGCTATAGCGCCGTTGTTGTCGCAATACAGAGGTATTGGACCAACACTGGTAGGAACCACCTGAAGTTCTGTGAGGAATTTCTTCATCCAGACAGCTTCTTTTGCAGCATCGCAAGCAGCTATGTACTCCGCTTCCATCGTTGAGTCAGCAACGGTGTCCTGCTTGGAACTCTTCCAACAGACCGCCCCTCCATTGAGGGTAAAGACATAACCCGACATGGACTTGGAGTCATCCTTGTCACTCTGGAAGCCGGAATCAGCATAGGCCTCCATCTTGAGGTCCTTTCCGCCGTAAACCAAGAACATCTCCTTAGTCCTTCTTAGGTACTTGAGAATGTTCTTTACTGCTATCCAGTGATTCTCCCCTGGGTTTGCCTGATACCGGCTTACAACGCTCAATGCGTATGCTACATCTGGTCTGGTACATAACATCGCATATATTATAGAGCCTACCGCAGAAGCGTAGGGTATAATCGACATGCGTTCCCTTTCCAAATCAGTCTTGGGAGACATCTCTTTGGAGAGGGTGATTCCGTGACAAGCCGGTAGGTTACCGCGCTTTGAATCTTCCATACTGAATCTCTTCAATATGGTGTCTATGTACCTGGACTGTGAAAGTCCCAACATCCTCTTTGATCTATCACGATAGATTTGGATCCCCAGAATGTAGGTGGCATAACCCAGGTCCTTCATGGAGAATTTCTGTGACAAGAATCTTTTGACTAACTGTAGCATAGGAATATCATTTCCTATTAGGAGAATGTCATCCACGTACAAGACGAGGAATACAACAACTCTCCCTACAATCTTACTGTATATGCATGGTTCATCTGGATTTTTGATAAAGTCGAATTCTTTGACAGTATCATCAAAACAGATGTTCCAACTCCGCGATGCCTGCTTTAGTCCATAAATGGACTTAAGCAGCTTGCATACTTTACCGCTGCTCCCACTCTGAATGAATCCCTCTGGCTGATCCATATAGACGCTCTCTTCTAAATTTCCATTTAGAAAGGCCGTCTTTACGTCCATCTGCCAGATTTCATAATTGTGGAAGGCAGCAATAGCAAGAAGGACCCGAATGGATTTCAGCATAGCCACTGGAGAAAAGGTTTCGTCATAGTCCAAACCAGGTCTTTGACGGAAACCCTTTGCAACAAGTCTAGCCTTATAGGTTTCAACCTGTCCATCTACACCAATCTTCTTTCTGAAGATCCACTTGCATCCTACGGGTTTCACCCCATCTGGAGCAGTGTCCAAAGTCCATACTTTGTTAGTGTACATGGACTCCATTTCGGTCCGCATTGCATCTAGCCATCGTACCGAGTCGCCGCTCTGGATGGCCTGCTGGAAGCTAGTAGGGTCGTCATTATCAATGACGCAATCTTCTCTATCCCCGTCTATGAGAAAACCGTAGTATCTCTCGGGCGGATGAGACTGCCTACTACTTCTGCGGATAGGTGCCGGTATGTCCCTTTCTTCTGAAACTTCTTGTTTCACCAAACTTTCAGTAACAGCTTGTGGTTCTGGAATTTCTTCCAGTTCTACTGCGCTCCCACTCTTCTGATTTTCTAAAAATTCAGTTTCTAAGAAGCGGGCATGACGAGAAACAAAAACCTTTTGTTCCTCTGCGTAGTAGAAGCAATATCCCATTGAATTCTTTGGATATCCCACAAACTTACACTCTACTGAGCGTGCCTCGAGCTTGTCCGGATGCTGCTTTTTTACAAAAGCTGGACCTCCCCATGTCTTCAGGTACTGAAGATAGGGTTTCTTCCCACTCCACATCTGATATGGGGTGGTAGGCACAGTCTTGGTTGGAACCTTGTTCAAAAGATATGCTGCTGATTCTAGCGCATAACCCCAGAATGATCGCGATAACTCAGCCTTACTCATCATGGAACGAACCATATCTAATAGGGTTCGATTCCTCCTTTCCGATACACCGTTGTGGTGTGGTGTGTATGGAGGAGTAAGCTGAGAGAGAATTCCTTTCTCTTTTAAGTAACCCAGGAATTCGGCACTTAAGTATTCACCACCTCGATCAGATCTCAGTGTCTTAATACTTTTGCCTGTTTGGTTTTCCACTTCATTCTTGTATTCTTGGAATTTCTCAAAGGCCTCGGATTTATGCTTCATCAAGAAGATATGTCCATACCTAGAGAAATCATCCGTAAAAGTAATGAAGTAGGAATAACCACCTCGCGCATGTGTAGACATCGGACCGCATACGTCACTGTGTACGAGTCCTAAGAGCTCGCTCGCTCTTACTCCGTGTCCAGAAAACGGAGTCTTTGTCATCTTTCCCATGAGACAAGATTCACAAGTGGCATAAGATTGATATTCGAACGGATTCAAATATCCTTCTCTATGTAACTTTGTTAACCGTGTTTCATTGATGTGACCTAGTCTACAATGCCATAAGAAAGCCTGATTCACTTCTGGAGACTTTCTTTTAAGTGTGTTCTGGACATTGAAAACCTGAGCTTGATTTAATACGTATATACCGTCATCTAATGTACCGGACCCAATCAGAACTTGATTTAGGTGGATGTGAACTACATCGCTTACGAATGTAAAGTCATATCCCTCTCTTGAAAGTGAGGACACTGATATGATATTACAAGTCAAACTAGGTACATACAGACAGTTACGTAGAATCAATATCTGCCCACTTGTCAAATCTAGACGATATTCTCCCACGGATTCAGCGTCCACGCTCATTCCGTTTGCAACTCTGAGAGACAAATCACCTATCCTTATAACTTTACGGTTTCTCAAAGCATGTAACGAATTACAGATATGAGATCCTGCTCCGGTATCTAGTACCCAGAAAGTAGAGTTAATTGACAAACAGTTCTCAATTACAAACACACTTGAGGCTGAAGCCACAACATGCTTCGTATCCTGGCTACTGGCTTCCAAAGCCCTGCAATCCTTCTGCCAATGTCCATTCCCACAACAATAGGAATGTCCCTCCTTACCTATACCAAGTCCCGAAACTTTTTCTCTTCCCTTTCCTCCTACTTTGCTGACACCGTATATCGGCTTTGTAGAGGTCTTCTTCTTTTCACCCTTTGCTTTCGCCTTGGATGAAGAAGAAGAAGGTCCCCTATTAAGCAGAGCTTGTGTCTCCCTGGTTTCTTTCAGGGTGTAAGTAGAGGGTAGGGACTGTGGAAATAAGTCAGTACATGACCTGTTTCCTAACGTGGTCTCCAGGTCCTTGAGCTCATCAATATAGCTAGTCATCGTAAGGACGTCGTCCCTTACATTTGACCCGTCAGCCGACCTCGCTTGAATCAATTCGTTCGAGGCCTCATATCTTGCGATATGAGATTGCTCTCCATATAAATCTCTGTTATGGAAAAAGATGGAAACAGAGTCCATCTTCTCGTGCTGCTTCTGGTATATACCATCAACTGAAGCCAACACGAGGCACTTGGCTTTCGCTTTATTCTTTTCCTTTGTCTGACGGATATCCATATCCGTGACGGTGGAAACTGGACCTGCGACTATGGGATCTTGAGTAGTAATAGGGTGGTCCAGCTTGTCATAGGCAATGGTCATCTGGACAGACCTTTGCCAGTCAAATAAGTTAGATTCAGTCAACTTGTTATCTAGATGTAACCTAGTCATGGTCACAAGGTCGCTGCAATGAGAGAGAGAGAAGAAAACACTTTAGCATGATGCTCTTGCAAGTTTAGATTGGTTTTTAATTTATCTAAACTGGATGGCTCCCACTGTTTCTCGAATCCTTCCTCAAACCATAAAAGAAGAATTAGCCAGGACTATTCTCACCGTACAATTCTTGCTTAACCGTTCAGCCAGGCCAGTGTCGATACTTCGAGGGAGGTTTTCCAACGCTTTCGCGAAGTTCCTTAATTAAATAACCTCTTTTCTCTGGGGGCGTAACCCCGCTGACACTTTTCTGGACACCTACTTGATTTATAGCATTGATCGTTAAGTGACGAATATCCTAATAAGTAGCATATACTCACAGTAGGATCGGGATCCAAATATCATCGTATGATAATGTTGAAGGAATCCTACCAACATTCATCAAACTCCAAATGGTATGCATCTCTTTGCAAATTTCAGTTTCTTTAGAAATTCCCGATATTAATTTTTGCCCCATGTTCTTATGACCTTGACGAAAGCCAACAATAAAAGACATGTCAAGTTCTGCCCATCATTATCTTGTTAATTTGAACCCACCCGTATATACCCTTGACGAAAGCCAACAAGGTTATACGACTGTCCCAAACCAACTCATCTATCTATGCAACAAATGAATACCCCAGCAGATACCAAACACTATGCCTTGACGAAAGCCAACAAGCATAGCTTGAATACTACTGACCATCCATAAGAAATGACGGAGGGCTACGACTGGTTTTGGCGAAACCGTGAACGTAGTGAACTTGATATAACCGAAGGAACCCGATAGCTTTTAAAAGGAGTGGTTAAAGCTCCGCATTTAAAAATATCTGTTTTTAAAATTAACGAGTGGTTTCTTTTAAATTGTTCCAACGATTTAAACTTTGGTTTGTTTTTCTTTGCATTATAGATAATGCGTCCCATCATTAACCTATCATTGCAGAAAACAACGAAAATACAACGTCCTCTTATGCCATCCGCATTCGCCACGGGGTCCCGTCATCACCCGTTAGGTTACTTAACTAACGATAGAGCGGGGGCTGGGCTAGCGCGGGTGTAAAACATAAGTGACGTCTAAATAGCTATCATATATAGATATTGTACATTCGTCAGACGCAATAATAGGCATTCCAGATCACAGATGAACTTTATTGGATTTGCAAGTAATCCGTGTTTGTTTTGAGCCTGCAACAAAAGACGGATTACACAGTTGTGATGAATAGCCATTACCCCACCTACGACCCCTACAGGTGCGGCAAACTACCCGCCCGGCAGTTTGTGCACCCCTCCTTGGGTCTGTCCTAGGAGCAAAAAACAGTAAAATGAAATAATACAACGGTGGCTACAACCGCAACCTGGATGTGCCCCGCAAAATAATATTACAACAAATTACATTTACATCAAATGAATTAAATGATAACCCATCACAAAACCCCGGCTATACACCACAACAGTCCAATACAGTTCATATGCACAAACAGATAAAACCATTACAGAAATGTGCAACCCCCTGCCAACCGACATACTAGCAGTTAGGGGAGGTTTACGAACACATTAAACAATCACAGATATAATCCAATATGCAAATACTGTACAATTTCGATCGATTAAACGCATTTAACATTGCTCCATTACTGCTCTGTAAACTTGAAACCTGAGCAAATATTAAAAATTCCAGAAAATACCAAATATCACAGGGGACCCACACAAGAAATTTGGGTTCATGACTCGGCAACTCGGCGGCGGAACCGCGGCGGATCGGGTGGGATCCGCCGCGCTTCCGCGGCGCTTTAGCCGAGTCATGGGCCCAATTTTCTTGGGTGTTCTCCTGGATGCTTTTCAAGCTTTCTGAACATCCCTGAAAAATTTTTAGACTTCATTTAAATTTCGACAGAAACTTGACAGTTCGGTGTTTTCCGGTTTCGTTTTTTTTTCGTTCGAAATTCGTACAAATTTGCAATTAAGTTATTTATTGTTTAGCGAGTCTCTGATACCACTGTAAGTCGATGTACAACACCCCAGTACTTGTGGGGTGGCGGAATTTTCAAAAACGAACTTGTTTAGTGAACAAACATCGACTAACCGCTTGAATCGAAGCTAAACGATAACTAACCAAACACATAGTTGTTCTAAACTACTATGCTTAGGGATTATACCTATCGAACCAAGTCCTTCGGCTTTACGATCTCCTCGTCCTCCTCGGCCTTCTCGATGTAGTAGATGATCCACCCGAGAGCAAAACTCCAAGCTTAGCCTCTAAACTTGAGGCAACTAACCTTCTTGGATTGCTAATCAAAGAAGATAGATGAGATAGAGTGAGGGTTATGGATTGTTTAGTCTAACTAATCCTTGTTCTCAACACATGAGAGGTGAGGATTAGGGTTTGAAGAGAGTGAACTTGAGGAGAGAGAATGTGAATGATATTATCAAGTGAGAATAGTAAGTTATCATAATATATATGAAACTTTAAAATTCATCAATAAAAGAAAAACAAATGATGAATAATCAAGTTTCATAAATATCTAATGGTGATTCATAACCATGACTCATTAATCATTTATTGTGCATTAATGATATGGATGAATCACTCTCATGACTCACTAAACTCATTCAATGCATATGACACCTAAACCTCCTTAGTCACCATCTTCTAGAAGCTTCTCGCACAATTACGAGAACGCCCCTCCAATCCGCAAAAATATGGAAAAACTTTAGACTGTATAAATCCAATAACCGGATACCAGTAACTGGCTTAAACCAAAACCGACTGGTAAAAACTGTCCGAAAGTCGTACGTGCGTAAACACACCTATGCGTCCGAACCCTTTGTCGTAAAACCATTCGACCTCTATATCGTTTCGCCTGGAGTAGGAAACTCTCTGTGTAGGACTCTAGAGACTCGACTACTACGCTGGCAGTGGGTTTAACCACAGACCGCAAGCGGCACTAGCTGTACGTAACGGTCCCCAGGTAGTTGTCGATAAGAAGGCCGATGAGGAAACCCATCCGAACTCCTACTGAGCCTGCTGTGACAATCTCCATACAGTCCGGTCCGTTCGTCTTAGACTATCGCATATCGGGCCTAGGGGGGCGGCAAGCGTCAGTCCCCTAATAGCGGTATAAGTCGTGTCGGAGCGAAGCCCATTACACCCTGAGAAACTACTGGAACCTACCAGCAAATCTCGCTTGCCCTGGCCAGGGACTTTGCGTAATGGCTCTCTGACACAGCGCGATATCAACCCCCAATACTGGGAGAGACGAATCCTGTCTAACCGCCACTGCCTCCAAGTGCTCGGGACTGCACCCAACTGCTACTTGTTTGCACGACTCCTTTGAGCCGTGGTAGGGTAGCAATCTAAGAACAGTGGGACACACTCGAGGCGAAGTAGCAGTGTCAAGTCTGCGGACTATGCTGTACTCATGTCACCTGGGAACTGTTCACTGACGACTGGTATAAAACCAACCAACAGTTCCCTGTGAGTCATGTCTGGTGTACCCGTAACCTAACGAGCACCTGTATACTATCTCCAGTACGACGTACTGACGGCTGTCGGACAGACCATCTCCCCGACTGGGATGAGAAGCGTACACACTAGTCTACTCCGGAGTATCGATGCTCTGTCTCGATAATCCAACGACTAGGGACCTGAATAAGGATGTGCTTGTAGACTACCCAGCCCCCACTAGTGTGACTGCCATCACAACGCTGGTAGTCAAGCAAGATCCTAAGAGCTCTATCAATACGTATACTCACATATTAAGATAGAAAAAACCAAGTAGCATACTACCATGTTTAGCAAGACTGTTATATACATGTGAATATCCCAAGCTTCCATTAAGTAATATACAAACTAGTATGATACAGTAATGGCCTTCTAGGGCATAAACACTAACAGTAACGACTACCCGGGTATTGAGCGATCAGAAGATCAACAAGCAAGCTTGTCCATACTCCTGTGAATCCAATAAGTAACATTATCGTACAGTCCTGTCTCTTTGTCTGATATGTCGCATATCGAGTTTCGGGGTGGTAAACGTCAGACCACAATAACTTGATAAGTCATACCGATGTGAGGCTCATAACGGGTCGAGAAACTACTAATAACACTTACCAGTAAATCTCCGTATCAGCTCTGGTCAGGGACTTCCTGTTATGGCCAATCGAGCACAGCTCAACATCAACCTCAATACCGGGAGAGACGAATCCTCTCCTGTCGCTCATTGCCTCCATGTGACTCGGGACTTTGCCCAAAAACAACCGTTTTGCACACTCTCTTGAACGTGGTAAGTTGGAAATCAAAGCACAGTGGGAATCACACAAGACTCTATGACGATCTCGGGTCTACAGACTAATATGTACCAGTGTCACCAGAAAACTGCTATCTGACGTTAGGTATAATACCCTCTAGGAGTTCTCGGCGAGTCCTGTTCAGTGTACCCAGTCTCCACTGAGCACCCGTATACAATCTTTGATGTCAAACACCAATGGATATGAAATCATCCATCGCCCATCATATGGGTCAATAAACATATACGCTAGTCTGCTTTGGAATTTCGATGCCCCGTCTCGATACACCCACGACTAGGAACAACTAAAGGATGAACTTGTGGACTACCCTGGCCCCACTAGTATGATCTGCATCATAATCCTGATTGTCAAGTACACGTCCTAAGGGCTTTACCAACATATGAGAGCAAGACAGTATCACAATACTAGTCTACATGTTAAGATAAAGAGTAACCAGATATAATACTATCATGTCGAGTAAGAAAGTCCTCCCTATATATGTCCAAGCATCCATTATAATATATAATTATGTACAATAATAGCCTCTAGGGCATACATACAACTAACAGAATCAAGTGTTGATTTAATAATTTGATATACATTTAAATATGATATTAGTCGTTTATATATGATATAACCGGATTATTGAATCAAGTATTGATTTAATAATTTGATATATACATATATTAATTAATATCAAGATTTTCTTCTCTATCCCGATGAACATGCCCACTGTATTCAAATTTCCCTCATTATTAAAAAATCCACCCCATTAAACGAAAACCACATCCCAAGAATTTGACCGCTCTCTGCCCTTACCCTACACTCCAAAAAAACCCTATACCAAATTCAAATTCAAATTCAAATTTGGCCGGGCCGGGCCCGGACCATGTTCCTAGACAGGCGAGCCCGCTACGTGGTGCTCGGACCGGACCGGGCCGGGCCGGGCCGTTAGACACCTTGAGACTCCACGAAGCATCGCTAAAATGGAAATAACAGAAGAACAATATAGTTCATAAAGGCACTTCCCATATCTTGAGCACCACACTAAATTTAGCCTTTCGATGGTGTAAAAATGTCTACCATGGAGATTTGACTTTTCTTTTGTATTGGAATTTGAATTTTAAAAATTTGGAGCTAGCAGAGGGAACTTGTCTTCTCATTTGACATTGAGGGGGCATTATGTCATTTTTTTTTATATGTAATTGACCCAGGGGGACCCACAAGCATGAGTAATTATCCAGTATGCCGGGTGTAATAAACCCGAGCAGAGAAGAAAGGGATGAAAAATTTTGGGCACCCTTCAGGCATTTTTGTGGGATCTGTATTTTTATCTCTCTGACCCGACCAGACATATATGACTGGCATACCAAATAATTTTCCCCATACGAGTGACCTAGCACAAAGCCCACACGGGCGGGTCTAGAGGCGTTAGTTCGAGCTGGCTTTAGCCTAGGTGTAAGCATGCCGGTGAAGGGTGCGAGCCTGAGCTGGAGCCCACACGCATGGAAGCGCGGTGAGGAGCATGTGAGCGTGGGAACAGATGAGGTGCACGTGAGGCGGAAGTGGGTTGCGGGATTAGTTCCAGACCAGTTGCAAGTCCTATATGGGTTGAGATTTTTAAACCAAGTCTCTCAAGACTTTCCTTGCTCTTCTCCTATATATATGTATTCTCTTATTAGTAGGGTTTAATTAAGCCACCAAATAGAAATTAGTAGGCTAGGGCTGCTGCCAAAAGGAAGAGATTTGTGAGAGTTCTTTAGGAGGTATGAAAAGTTGGTGTATTCTTTCTCATTACGCAAGTTCTCGTTGCGGATGTAGAAGTAAGTGCAAAGTTGCGTCGATCCTAGGTAAATCTTGTGTCGTTTGTGTTGGTGTGTTTTTTCGTATGATTTGGCATCCGTTGGTATTTTTTTTTGTTTATCCTAAAACACTAATTTTGGATTTTTACTGCAAGATCATTACGTAATTCTTACAACGAGTGGTATCAAAGCGTTAGCCTCGTGTTTTTGGGTTGATTGGGAAAATGACGTCTACAAATTACAAGTTCGAAAAATTCGATAGACGCAATATCTTTAGTTATGAAGATTGAAGATGGAGGCTCTACCGAAGCGACAAGTTGTGCATCTTTACGAAAGACAAGATCCGGGCTACGACCACGATAGCGGAGAGAGAAGAGATGGAGGCTAAAGCTTACAATGCGAACCAACTTTTCTTGGCCGATGAGGTTCTTTGTGAAGCATCAAGAGAGGACGAGGGCAGGACTATGGAACAAATAATAGTTCAAAAGGGGTAGTGTGTGTGTGTGTGAAAGAGAGAGGAGTTGGTTCTTGTTTGAACAGTCAATAGTTATTGGTATATTTGAAATGTTTGACATATACTGCTCGTGCAAATTACTGGTATCAGTAGACAGAGATAATAATAGAGAGAAACTATAAAATTCAATCATAAATCTACTAGAAAAGTTGCTCTTTACAAAGCAAAATGGAGAAACTTATTCCTAAGTCCGAATTCTAAATTTTGGAATAAAGGCTTGCTGTCGTGGTTGTTGTTGACGTTTGGTTTGAAATAGATTTATACAAATACTAATCGGAATTATCTTTAATCATGATAGCACAACTTCGCTGCATTGAAATTGTCAATGTTTATGTTCATATGTAGATTTATTTTACTGAGATCTGGATGCTTGGTTTTACAAGAAATAATATACCTTTGTTAATAGCCTTATAATTTCACTAAACTAAGCCCTTTATATATAATCAATGGATTAAACTTGGCCAATACAATTTGTGTATTCAGTTTTGAGGACCAAAATACCTAGAAAAATATCAAACTACATAATTTTTTAGTATACTTTAAATTCCTAGAAGCACTGCTCAAGATTATAATTGAAGCACTACATCGAAGAATGGCATCGATTTCCTATCATTTAGCAATAACTTGAAGAACAGCCAGTGCAAAACAATATGAGTATTTTAGTCCCACATCGGCAACAAAGCCAGAGGGGAACACAACGGCTACTTTAAGACAGGCTCCTGGGCAAATTGAAAACTCATACCTTTCTCGGCCTTTTGGCTAAGATCAAGTGTAGTATCTGTTTTTATCAGTTTAATATCTGATACGTGGGCCATCGGTTCACTATGATATTAAATTAATTTTTGTTTGAGGGAGAGCCTTTCATAGCAGCTTGCTGCTGGGGCTTTCAAGCGTCGCCCATGTGTTGCACTGCTGCATGGGCCCGGCGTATCTCTACCAAAGCTGAATTCAAATTTTATGCCAAATCATGATATCTATTTATAAGTTGTTTTACTGTTTATGAAAGTTCACGGTATCTTTATTTAATTATGAAAGTTAATAGTATCAATTGCAAAATAAGTTCATGTTCAATTAAGCCTACTTATTATTCATGAAAGTAAATAGGTACTTTTATAAAAATTAAGCCTGTTTATTATTCCCACCAAAACATAAAGGGGCCTTCAAATTGTAGGCAATCTTTCAGTATATTTGGCATTTATTTTCTCCATTTCCATTATTTTTTCTTATCTTAATTATTCATCAACAGTTTATGATCTCTGAAATAACCCCAAATGTCTACATCCCCATCGGCCAAGGAAATTTGGATGACACTATGAAACTTGGCCTACAACAATTATTTAAAATGCTGAAATTTTAATTGCCGTTTCCGTTTGTAGCCTCCTTCACTTTTATAGCCTCTTTTCCTTTCCCTCCAAGAACGATGCATGACCTTATCTTTGTGGGGAGCAAATGTTTTAGGAAAAGTTTTTCCTGTCCGATTTGAAGGAGATGATTTGTTTTTAAACATAAAACGTTTTGAAGTGTTATGAAAAAAATCCAAAAGTATAATTTGATTTTATTTTAAACCCAAAACTTGATTTGTATACGTATTTATATATACATTGCCTATAATGTCTTCTAATTCTTTTAAGATAATAAAACATGAGATTTTTTTTATTTCCCAAGATATTAGAACATGAGATTTTTTATCATGCATCTATAGTTTCTCATGATTTCTTTATTATTCTTTCTTTATCATTGTTTGCTCTATTTTTTTTTTCTAAACCTATCTTTCTCTACCCATCTTCTTTATTGTAGCTTGCCCTAATTGCAGACTTCCTTTTTTTTCTTTATCATTGTTCATCTTAGTTTCAGTCGTCATGGAAGTGGAGATACCGGAAACGAAAGAAAAGATTGGGGGATTGAAAACAGATATAGGACAATCAGATTAATTGGATCGAAAATTAGGAATTTGAAAGAAGAGATGCAGGGATTGTAAACAGAGATGGGGAATCAGAGAAATTGGATTGAAAATGAGGGATTTGAAAATAGAGATGTAGATTTTGGAGAAAAGATTCGGGAGAAAAATGGAAGCACCGAAGAAGAAGTGATCCATACAACTCAAGTAGTTTTAAGTGATGGGGTTAGTTACGGTTATGAATTTTAGTTGGATTTTTTAATGTTTTTTTTACCAACAACTGACAATTGCCCGTCGTCGAATTTTTAGGTCCCTAATGCTCGCGTCGCAATACTCGTGGCCAAGACGGAAGAGAAACAAAAACTTTTTTGCAAGCACTATCGACCAAAATCCTAAAATCGATTCCAAATACTAGACTAGAAAACAAAAAATACAAGGATAGAGAGTTAGCTATCTTTGTAGCGTGTCCGCTCAATTGCGAAAGACTCTTACACCACTCCATAGACTCTAGCTAGGATCCGAAGACATCGGGAACAAGTTTCCAAACTGATCAACCTTACCGAAAATGATCCACCTGAGAGAGTCTGAATCCAAGCTTTAGCTTCACAACAATATATCAAAATGAAGCAACTAGTACTGTCGGGACCCGGTTCTTGCTCACGGAGCAAAGTGCCACACGGAACAAAGTGCCACGCCAAGTGTCGTGTTAAGTGGGCGGAGGCCACCTCTTGAATCCGTGGGGGCCACCTCTTGAGTCCGTGGGACCCACTTTAGAACAATGGGGACTCTTCGGAATACATTCCGAAAGAGGGCAGATCTGTACTATAAATCGAATGATACCACTCTTCAATACAGAGCCGCCTTTTAAGTGAACCGTGGGACCCACTGCAGAACAATGGGGACTTTTCGGAATACATTCCGAAAGAGGGCAGATCTGTACTATAAATGGAATGATACCACTCTTCAATAGTAGATCTGTGGTTCGAGGACGAACCATTGTTCAAAGGTGGAGAATGTCGGGACCCGGTTCTTGCTCACGGAGCAAAGTGCCACATGGAACAAAGTGCCATGCCAAGTGTCGTGTTAAGTGGGCGGGGGCCACCTCTTGAGTCCGTGGGACCCACTGCAGAACAATGGGGACTTTTCGGAATACATTCCGAAAGAGGGTAGATCTGTACTATAAATGGAATGATACCACTCTTCAATACAGAGGCGCCTTTTAAGTGAACCGGCACTACAGGAGCTTGAGAACTCCGTAGTTAAGCGTGCTCGAGCGAGGGATGTTCTGGGATGGGTGACCTCCTGGGAAGTGGCCTCTGGCCGGGTCCGGTTCGTCCCGAAGGACAAAACCGTGCGGTTTCGGCCAGAGCGGACAATACTCTCTGTATTGGGGGTGGAGCGTGACTGAATGGTATCAGAGCTGGTCCCTCAATAGTAGGTCTATGGTTCGAGGACGAACCATTGTTCAAAGGTGTGGAGAATGTCGGGACCCGGTTCTTGCTCACGGAGCAAAGTATCACACGGAACAAAGTGCTATGCCAAGTGTCGTGTTAAGTGGACGGGGGCCACCTCTTGAATCCGTGGGGGCCACCTCTTGAGTCCGTGGGACACACTGCAAAACAATGGGGGACTCTTCGGAATACATTCCGAAAGAGGGCAGATCTGTACTATAAATGGAATGATACCACTCTTCAATACAGAGGCGCCTTTTAAGTGAACCGGCACTACAGGAGTTTGAGAACTCCGTAGTTAAGCGTGCTCGAGCCAGGGAAGTTCTGGGATGGGTGACCTCCTGGGAAGTGGCCCCTGGCCGGGTCCGGTTCGTCCCGAAGGACAAAATCGTGCGGTTTCGGCCAGAGCGGACAATACTCTCTGTATTGGGGGTGGGGTGTGACTGAACTCTTAGCTTGCTTTAGGGTGTTAGGGATGTAGTAGTGATGAATCTCTTTAGGGTGTTAGGGATGTAGTAGTGATGAATCTCTTGCTCTCCTTTTCTTTTTCTTTTCAACTTGGAAACCAAAACTCATGAGAGAAAAAGAGAAGAGGATGAGGATGCGAATAATAAAAAACCTTTTCAAATCCACTCTCTCTTTTACTTTTATTCTATGTGAAGAGGGTGGGTGAAATTGGGACTCATCCAAGTCAGTCACAAGACCACACTCTTCACATATCTTCCAAGATGAGAAGAGAAAAGAATGTGTACGATACACACACACACACACTACCGTATATGCAATAAATACATATACCCATATTCGAATCTAAATACAAATACTGTATTCATATAGAAAATACAAATAACCGTACTCGTATCAAAAATAGGAATACACGTATTTATACAAATACTCATATTCGTATAAATACCATATTCATATCAAAATGCAAATACCCAAAAGAGAGATAATGGGAGATATAATACTAGCTCACAATGATCCGGCTATCTTTCAAACTTGTTAGTATTACCAAAATGCCTGATTAAAACATGTGTATAAAATACACGTGTTTAATCGAAATCCAATACATATCAAAATACACACACTACATCGTTTCGCCTGAACCGAGAAGCCCTTTGTGTGGGACTCTAAAGACTCGACAATATGCTGGCAGTGGGTTTAACTACAAGCACGTCAACGACACTAGCTGTATGTAACGGCTACCCAGGTATTAAACGAAAGGATGGTCGACGAGCAAATTCATCTGTACCTCTACTGAGCCTGTAAGTGACACTCACCGTATAGTCCGGTCTTTTCGTCTAAGAGTATCGTAGAGCGGGTTTAGGCGGGTGGATAACGTCAAACCCCTAATAACCCGATAAATCGTGTCGGTGTCAAACTCATCACCTACTGAGAAACTACTGATCTCCTATCAGTAAATCTCATCCACCATGGCTAGAGATTTATGGTGATACCCAACAGAACACAGCGCGACATCGACTCCCTATACCAGGAGAGACGAGTCCCTTCCGATCGCTCATTGCCTCCATGTAACTCAGAACTGTATCTAACTAAAACATGTTTGCATGAATCAATAGAGCCGGGGTATGATAGTAATCTAAGTACAGTTGGAACTCACACGAGACAAATAACGATCTCAGGTCAACAGACTACCTGTACTTATGTCACAAGAGAACTGCTATCTGATGATAAGTATAGTACCATGTAGAAGTACTCGATGAGTCTGTCCGGTGTACTTACCTGCAGTGAGCATTTGTATACAATCTTAGGCGCAACACACCAATGGCTATGAGACCTGCCACCGCCCTTCGTCAGGGTCTAGAATCGTATACACTAGTCTACTCTGGAATATCGATACCCAGTCTCGATACTCCCACGACTAGGGACATTTAAAAACGTGCTTATGGACTACCCAGCTTTCGCTAGTATGATCGCCATCACAACTCTGATAATCAAGAAAAACTCTTACGGTATTTATCA
Organism: Agapanthus africanus; assembly: GCA_030015575.1. NCBI lineage: Eukaryota > Viridiplantae > Streptophyta > Magnoliopsida > Asparagales > Amaryllidaceae > Agapanthus > Agapanthus africanus. Next base: position 139,004,892 of record CM057346.1, on the reverse strand, counting down.
TTATGTATTAACGACACGTAATAATGAGTAAAATTTATACACATTAATGATAAAGAAAAACCGGAAAACATACTATCATCTCGAACAAGACTGTTCTAATCGTATAGGTCCTCCTTCAATTATCATAACTGCCTACCTGCAATTACAATCATTGCCTTAACGACACTATGTCCAACAATCTTCCACTTGCACTTAAAGCCGATTATTGCGGTATCGCATACCCACAACTTGTGTGCTACCGAATGCCCAACTTTTCTACTCATAACTCGTGTGTTCGAGAAATAACCTCAGTGAGTGCATCCGCTATAATGTTTCTAACTTTCTCTCTCTATATCTCAACTTCGCGGAAATTAACTATCTCCGAATTGAGCGACACTCTGCCTTAGAATTTGTTAGGATACTTGATGGGACCAAGTTCATAAATGAAAAACTTTATCCAATAAACTTCTTGGGCTGTTTCCACCACTTATTATAATCAGCAATCTGTGCCATGTCTACCTCAGTATTCCGCTTGGAACCCTTTCAAACATACTGCCCCTCAGATGAAGGTAAAATTATAACTTTAACATCCACTCTGTCATCAATGTCACCTTGGAAGCCAGAACCAGTAACCGCTTCCTTTAGGAGGCTGCCATTACCACACACCAAGAACATCCTCGTATGTTCTTCACTGCTTCCTTCTGTGGCAACCAAAGTTTGACCGATTGTAGTATAAGAACATTATTTCCTATCATAAGTATGTCATTCAAATCTCAGAACAGTACTTCGCACATCCTTCTTACCAAGTTTATCTGTTGTTTTGATGAAGTCAAACACCTTTGTTTAACTTGAAAAATACATCAAATAATAATAATCATGCATTTAAATATTTACTTCAATCTACATGAAAAAGATCACCAAATATGGGATCGGGACTACAGGGGTTAATAAAAAAGTATACAAATTTCTCTAACTCCCTCTCGGTCCCTTCTACCATGTCGTAGTGGCGGTTCTCACGAAGAGTCCCTCCCCATCTGTCAGCGCCGCGCTCGTCGGCAAAAGAAAACATGATAGCCCGCCGAGCCCGAATTTGACTCAGCATGTGAATCGAGCGGTCCTTCAGAGACTTTGTAATTAAGCATGCTTCATGAACGCAGTCGATCTTGTCCTCCACAGTATCGAGCATCGCTAGAGTCATCTTCGCCGGATAAGGGGGAATGTCGTCAAGGATGGCCAGAAAAATCGTGCGAAAGCAGATGGAGCCGGTAGGAAGAGGAGATCCACTACATATCATGAGCTCGTGCATCACCATGTCGTACTGATCATTCGTGAGATCGGGATTCACCAGACAAGCAGCAAAACGAGAAATAATCTCCCCGATAGACGCCTTTCATAGCTGTCGAGGAGCATGCAGATGGTCGCAAGCCATGATTCTCTCTCTGTGAAAGTGAAGACGAAGATGAATATTGCTTTAGATTATAAAGAGAAGCATTCAAATCTCGACACAGAAAATGTTGTGCATGGTGTCAGCTGGAACTATTTCCAAGATCTGACTAAAGGAAGGTGTTGGAAAAGAAAAGGATGACTCAGAAAAAGAAAAGAAAGAAGGTAAAACGAAATCCTCATAAAAAATAAGGCAGCGCCTCACGTTTATAGCACGTGAGCGCTCGCGTGCAAAGCACATGGACGCCTGTTTCTGTTAGGATTAAATCCTATGGCAGCGCCTCATGTGTTAGGCACGTGAGCGCCTGCGTGCAAAGCACGTGGACGCTCATCTCTGATAGGAATAATTCTAGGGCAGCGCCTCACGTGTTAGGCACGTGAGCGCCGACGTGCAAAGCCTGTTTTAGTAAGAATTAAATTTTTTGGCTACGCCACGTGCATAGCACGTGAGCGTCAGCGCCTAAGTTTAAGCAGTTTTGCTTCGGGTAGAATTAAATTCTATATGGGAAAATATTCCCCTAAATAACAAAGATATTCTTTGTTAAAAAGAGAGCCGTTGGATCAAACATTTAATGGTAGAATTAAATTATATTAGAGAAAAATATCTTCTTGGTCTTTCTAAATAAGAAAGATATGCTCTGTTAAACAGAGAGCCGTGAGATCGAAGATCCAATGGTAGAATTAAATTCTATTAGAGAAAAACATCTTCCCATTCTTTCTAAATAAGAAAGATATGCTCTTTTATATAGAGAGCCGTGAGATTAAAGATCCAATGGTAGAATTAAATTCTACATGAGGAAATTTTCCCCTAATCTAGTTTAAAACAAGAAAATAAATATATTCTGTTAAACAGAGAGCTTTGGATCTAAGATCTAATGGTGGTTAAAAATCACCATCTGATTATGAAATCAAACTAAGATCTCTTAAACCAGAGATCCTTTTAACTAATCAATAGATTTCCCTCATCTATATAAAGGACCTGAGACTTTAAGTCTCATAGAGAGAGAACCCCTAAAAGCTTCTGCAAAAAGGAGAATTGACCCCATAAGGTGATAAAAAAGCTATAACTGAGACTTTAATTCTCTTACTGAAAAAAACTCTTTCTTGCTCCCTTTAAACCCTAGGTAAAGAAAAAAAACAGATATCAAAGTATCTTCTTTGTCTAATATATATAAATACAAGGGTTTAACCTTTTATAAAGAACTTAGTTCTCTCTCTGGATCTGAGATCCGCAAGATAAATCTCTCATAAGTTGAGAATTTAATTCTCATCGGGAAGATTTTGTTCTTCAGACTCAAGATTTAGGGGGAAAACTAAATATGAAGAAAAGAAACATAAAAAAAATGGAATTTATATTCTAAGAATTTAATTTCTCTAAAAACATAGTTTAACTCTTCGAAGAACTTAGTTCTTACGAAAAATGGGAACAGAAGAATATAGTTCTCAAAACAGATCTTCAAAATAGAGATCTTGGTGATTATTAATGGCCAGAACACCATTGATAGAAGTTTAACTTCTTTTAAAAAATAATATAATAAACAGAGATTAAATCTTTAAGAACTCAGCGCCTCACGTGATATCCACATGAGCGCCCAAAAGATTCCCTGAAATGAGTGCCTCACATAATATTCACGTGAGCGTGTAGAAGGCCCCATGAAGACAGCGTCTCATGTTCCATATGCGTGAGCATTCATAAGCAAAGATCTGGAGCCTCATGTGATACTCACGTGAGCGTTTAAAAAAAATTCAAGCAGGGGTGCCTCACATGATACCCTCGTGAGCACTGTATAAAGTGCTTAGCACTGATATGATAATGTCTAAGGACTCAACGCCTTACGTCATATCGACGTGAGCGCCAACATATAATAAGTATCCACAGTGACCAAGTGCTTAGCACTGATAAGGCAATGCCCAAACTTGAGCGCCCCACGTGACACCCATGTGAGCGCTAGAATGCAAAACAGAATAAGTGCTTTGCACTATTAGGTGATGAAAAAGCCCAGGACTAAGCCCCAAAATAGGCTGAGCCCCTAAAATTTCATACTCCTTGAGTCCATATTGCTCATCATAACCAAGCCCATATGCCCACTTCTGTTCTAAGTTGATCTTAGTCTCATATAAAACTAACATATCCTTAGATAAAATAAATTGAGCCCATATGATCATATATATTTAAGTTGATCTTAATCTAAAACCAGATTAATGGTTCTTAAATAAAATAAAATATTCCTTGAACTGACGGAACATTGACCTAGGTTCAAACTCAAATTTAATATATGGATTTGGACTAATCCGCGCTCTACGGGCGATAACATAAATTAGTCTCCGTATACAATCTACGGGCAACCATAATATATAACACGGCACGAAGTGACCTACCAGAGCTGGTGAAAGTGGTTATCGTAACGCGATAATGTAATTAACTGCAGGGGCTTGCGCCTGTAGGGAAGAATGTCCCCATAATCAAAAACCTCTCAAATAAGGGGAATCTGATAATGTCACGCTATAACGGTCGCATCTGTCCAAACCTCCGATATACGGTGCCATAACTCAACTTGTCATTTTTAGAGAGGTGGATGGATATTTCCTAAATAGTATCTGCCCCCTAATTCAGGAAAGATGGTCTATCCCAGTTCGTTTCTGTTTTCGGCAGTAAACAACCTTGACCGTTACACCAATACAGATGATCCATCTCCGCTATACTTGCTTTAGTCTACAAATAAAAATAAGCAACGTGCAAACCTTCTGCTGCTCCCACTGACTACGACAACCCTCTAACAGAGTCATATACACATGCACTTCTAAATTCCCATTTAGAAAGATATTATAGTTATCTAGCTTCCAGATCTTATAGTCATGAATAGCAGCAGTGGCAAGTTATATCCGTATGGACTTCAGCACAGACACTGAAGTAAAAGTTTCATCACAATCCACACTGGGTATTTGATGAAAACCTTTCACTACAAGTCTAGCTTTATTAGGTTATTACCTTTTTCATCTACACCAATCTCGAAAGATCTATTTGCTCATAATGGGTTTTACCCCTTCAGGAGCACCCATCAAATTCCATAATTTGTTGAAGTGCATGGCGTCCAACTTAGATATAATGCACTAGCCATCATCCGGAAGTCACCACTTCCCATTGTCTGCCGATAACTAGTAGGTTCATCATCACTATGATGCTGACCTTCCTGTTACCGTTATGAGAAAACCGAAGTATCTCTCGGGTGCCTGAGCTCACCTATTAAAATCAGCGGGGTGGCTAAGGTTTGTCAGGTCCAATTGAATCCTTAAGTTATACTAAATTTTCAGTAACCGTTTGTGGTTCTGGAATCACTTCCAGCTCTACCATACTCCCACTAATTTCTTTTTTAAAGAAGTCCTTTTATAAAAATGCAATGATTCAAGAACAAACCAACTTTTGATTTTGCAAATGGTAGAAGTTAAACCCTTGCGAAAGTTTGGGATAACTCAGAAACTGCCATTATTGAAACGTGCTTTGAGTATGTCCGGATCATGCTTTCAAACAAAAACTGGATAACTCCATATCTTAACCTCCTCAAAATTTGCTACCATTCTATATCCATATAAAATTAAAGGTACTAATTTAGATGAAACCATATTCAATTGGCATGCAGCTATTTCCAGTGCATATTATTTAAATGGAAGAAGGCCATACAACATTACTCATCAAGGAGCGCACCCACGGATGAGTAACCTGATAGAGAATCAAGTTCTCAATATTACCACGATGGAATACCTAGCATAAGTATCTAAATTTTCGATCACTTCGAAGAATCTTAATACTTCCAACTTATGGTTCTCTACTTTATTCTTATACCTATGAACTTCTCAAAATCTTTGGACTTTATATTTCAACGAATGCTTGTCTAAAACCAGAGAAATCATAGATAAAACGGAACGAAATAAGAGTGCTATTCCCTTGTCTTAAAGGACACCGGATAACATGCATTACCATGTATAAGTCCCAAGAGTATACTAACTCAAACTCCGTGTGTTATAAGTTGAGAATTGTATTTTGGTTAAAAATGTAAATACCGTTATTCAATACACCTTACCTTATCCTCAACTGATAAAGCTAAATGTTTAGGACACAATTTTCAAAAATTATATCCCACTTTATAAAGTAAAGATACAGATATATCGGTTTTGAAAAATTGGTGCATAACAACGGTTATTCAAAACCAAATATTTGCTTTTAGGCAAAACCGGGTGATTTAATCTAATATCACTAATTGTTTCGAATTCCGATATTGATGATCAAATCACCAATTTTCCAATATTCTATTCCTTCTTTGCATCTATAATGCTCTATAGATGTGGGATCTTAATCCGGTATACATATACCCAGAAATTAGAATTAATTGAGAAACAGTTTTCAATTGCAACAACACAGGAAAAACTAAAACATATAATGTTTTAAGGGGATGACCGGGTATTCCTAGTAATACCTCTTCCACTTCCTGAATTCACGACACTAGTTGCTATTTTCTTTGCCCTCACTTCAATCCCTTTATGTCTCTACAGCTTATCTTATATACACCATATTTAGGCTAGTTGGTTTTCTTACTTTCCTACCTTTCAGCACCAGTCTAAAATTTAGAAGAAAACTATCCAACAAACATAACTGGTGACTCTCGTTAAACAAGGAGCTCTCAACTAGAGAGAATGTGAAAAAGAAAAGATAACAGAGTTATTTAATTCAATTTTCTCCAGAACTTGTAGCCATTCTAGAATGAAATAATTTCTTCGAGTTCGTATATAACTGTACGAGATGGCCATTCCAAGCAATATAGATATTCATAGTGATACAGAGTGTTTTGGAGAATGCAAAGGGTAAAATAGGATGGCAGGGATATATGTGACTTTGTCGTGAATCATGACAATTCAAAGCCAAAGTTTGTAAAAAGGTTCGGCTAACTTGGTTTACGAGTTTTAGTTTAAGGTCAGTCATGGTCGCAAACCAGAGAGATAGAGAGAAAAAAGCACTCAGCGTGTACTCTATCAAGATTAGATTGGTTAATTCATTTATTTAATCAGAATGGCTCCCACTGTTTTCTCGAATTCTTCTTCAAACCGTAAAAGGAGAACTAGTCGGGATCATGTACACCTTACAACTTCGTTAACCATTCAGCCAGGCCAGTGTTGGTACTCTGAGGGAGGCTAACCGTGCTTTCGCACATACCTAATTAAATAACCCCATTTCCATAGAGGCATAACCCCGTTAATATCTTTCTAAACACCTAATGGGTTAGCTAATTGTGAAGTGAAAATCTCCCAGAAGTAATACCTACTCATCAGTGGAAATCGGGACCCAACTATCATTATGTGATAATCTTGATGGAAGCCAACCAAAGTCACCACACGTATGCTTGGCAAGTTTCCTTTATATTTGAAACTCTCGATATGGTTTTTAACCTTAACGACCTATGAACTTGACGCTTGTCAATAAATCATAGGCCGCTAGTCAAGTTTAATCCGTCATTATCTTGATTAACTCGAACCCACCCGCATTAGCCCCTTGACGCTTGCTAGCAAAGCTGTGCGACTGTTCCGATCAATCGCGTCTCTATGCAATAGATAAGCATCACTTAGCTACCGTACACTATGTCTTGACGCTTTCCAACAAATATAGCACGAATACTAGGTGCTATCTATCTGAAATTACGGAGGGCTATAGCTGGTTTTTAGCAAAAAAATGTTTAACGTAATGAACTTGATATCGTTGAAGAAACTCAAGTGGCTTTGAAAAGGAGTGGTTTAGGTTCCGCTTTTAAAACAATTGGTTTTGTAGAAAACTGAGTGGATTTGAAGAAAACCGAGTAGTTTTAAAACTTGGTTCTGACAATATCATTTAGGTTTATTTACTTTGCATTAATCAAAATTAATGCAGTCCCATCATTCAAGTTTCCAGCCATAACAAAAACAACAAAAATAGCATGCTTTATATGCCATCCGCGTTCGCCACGGGGTTCTGGCTCTTCACCGTAAGGTTACTTAACTTACGGTTGGACGGGAACATGGCCAGCGCGGATGCAAAACATATAGAACTATCTAATATATATATCATCATCCCAGGCAATTAATATACATCACAGGCATGCGATAAACAACAAACAAAATAGAATATCGGATAAGCTAGGAACCCCGTGTTTCATTTGAGCTGCAAATGAAAAACAACGTTCCCCAATCGTGTGGATATCCCATACAAACTCAAACCAGGATACCTACGTGCGTGATAAGTTACCCACTAATTCTAGAAGTGAGGCAACCCGTATTCAATGTCATGAGTAGGCCACTCGGCACTTCTTGGAATCCGGCAACTTGAGCACTCTTCCGTGGGTCATCCTAAAACCCCTACAAGTGCGGTAAGCAACCCGCCAATTTTAGAACGAGGCGGTTCGAATTCATCACCATGAGACGACCACCTTCCACACTCTATAATCCGGCTACTCGAGCACTTATCCTGAGTTTATCTTAGTACAGAAAAGAAATATATACAATGGCGACAACGATCTCAACTTGGATGTGTCCTAATAAAAAAATATACATCAAGTGGAAACGATGGCCACAAACTGGTCGCTCGTCCTGAATAAATGAATAAAAATATCAAAACTGTACAAGCAAGTCACATGAGAAGCTATCCGTCACGACAATCCGTCTAAACCATAAAAAGATATCCACAAACATCACAAGTAACCAGTGTGCAACTCTGTCTAATCGAACATATAACAATTAGACGACATTAACCAACACACAAACAAAACTACATATCATAAATAATTCTAAAGTTTCGACCAAAAAAATTCCCGAATTGCCCGTATGAAAAAACTACACAAACTGAAATCTGGGGCAAAAAGATGTATTCAAAAAATCAAGTTTCCACGATTCCAGCCAACAGACAAAACCAGTGACTAAATGGAAATTTTTGGGCCGACAATCTCGGCTACATCTCGGCCAGAGCATAACCATTTTGCCTTGGGTTTTGTGCCAAGTTTTATTTTTCAAACAGGAGTCCACTGCAGTATGCTAAAACATTTTCAGGTGCCGTTTAAAAAAGGACAGAAACTTGGAATCGGAAACTTTATTCGGTTCAAATTTCGGTCTTGATATTAAAACATCGTCTAACTCTAGTTTTAGTGTTTGGTTTGGCTCTGATACTACTGTTAGGTCTCTAGTGCTCACGCCGCAATACTCGCGGCCAAGAAGGAAGCGAAAACAGAAACTTTAATGAAAACACTAGCGACCAAAACCCTAGAATTAATTCCAAACACTAAACTAGAAACAAAAACATACAAGGTTAGGGGGCTAGCTACCTTTGTAGCGTATCCGCCCAATTGTGGAAGACCCCTACACCACACCATGGACTCCAGCTAGGCTTCGAAAATATCGGGAACAAGCTTGCAAGCCGATCGACCTTGCTGAAAATGATCCACCCAAGGGAGTTCGAATCCAAGCTTTAGTTTCACACCAATATATCAAAGTGAAGCAATCAACACTCTAAGATTGCTAGGAATAGGATGTTAGGAATGTAGTAGTGATGAATCTCTTGCCCTCTCCTTTTCTTTTTAACTTAGAAACCAAAACTCATGAGAGTAAAAAAGAAGAGGATGAAGATGTGAATAATAAAAAACTTTTTCAAATCCACTCTCTTTCGCTCTTATCCTATGTGAAGAGTGTGGGTGGAATTATGACTCACCCAAGTGACTCACAAGCCCACACTCTTCACATAGCTTCCAAGATGAGAAGAGAAAAGAATGTGTACAATACATACACACACACACACATACATGCTACCGTATATGCAATAAATATATCAAAAATATAAATACCCGTATTCATATCAAAAATATAAATACCCGTATTTGTATCAAGATACTAATACCCATATACGTATCAAGTTAAAAATACCCATATTCATACAAATAATCGTATTCGTATAAATACCGCATTCATATCAAAATGTAAATACCCGAAACAGAGATAATGAGAGATATTATACTAGCTCACAATGATCCGGCTATTTTTCAAACCTGTTAGTATTACCAAAATACCCAATTAAAGCACGTGTATAAAATACACACATGTTTAATCGAATTCCAATACGTATCAAAATACGCACACTACCACGTTTCATCTGAACCGAAAAACCCTCTGTGTAGGACTCTAAAGACTCGACAATACGCTGGCAGTGGGTTTAACCATAAGCACGTCAGTGTCACTAGCTGTACGTAATGACTACCCAGATATTGAACGAAAGGATGGTCGACGAGCAAACTCATCTGTACCCCTACCAAGTCTATAAGTGACACTCACCGTACAGTCTTGTCTTTTCGTCTAAGAGTATCGCATACCGAGTCTAGAGAGTGGATAACTTCAGACCCCTAATAACCCAATAAGTCGTGTCAGTGTCAAGCTCATCACCTACCGAGAAACTACTGATCTCCTATCAGTAAATCTTATCCACCATGGTCAGGGATTTATGGTGATAGCCAACCGAACACAGCGCGATATCGACTCTCTATACCGGAAGAGACGAATTCCTTCCGATCGCTCACTACCACTATGTGGTTCGGGACTGTACCCAACTAAAAATTATTTGTATGACTCAGTAGAGTCATGGTAGAGTATTAATCTAAGTACAGTGGGAACTCACACAAGACAAATGACGTTCTCAGGTCAACCGACTACCTGTACTTATGTCACTAGAGAACTGTCATCTGACGATACATATAGTACCATCTAGAAGTTCTCAGTGAGTCCATCCGGTGTACCCACCTCTAGTGAGCACTTGTATATAATCGTAGGTGCAACACACCAATGGCTATGAGAGCTTCCATCGCCCCTCTTCAAGGTTTAAAAACGTATACACTAGTCTACTCTGTAATATCGATGCCCAGTCTCGATACTCGCACGACTAGGGACATTTAATAATGTTCTTATGAACTGCCCAGCTCTCACAAGTATGATCGTCATCACAACTCTGATAGTCAAGCAAAGATCCTACGTGCTTTATCATTATGTATTAGCGACACGTAATAACGAGTCTAGTTTTGACTGATTCCAGTTAGATAGAATCTGAGTTGATTTTCATGAGTTGGCGTATGATTTACGACTTGAATTCGTATGGATTTTGGGTATTTGGTGATTCGTTTCCGTCGGGTGGCGTTTGAACGCCAACGACCAGTGAGCATTGACTGTGTTTGCACGCAAGGCGATAGGTTTTTACTTATTGGCGTAACGTGCACCATTTTGGTTTCCGATATGGTTTTCATGTGTTTTAGCATGTGATATCCTTGTAGGTACCCCACGTGGCGTCGGAGCGTTGGAGATGCAAATGGAGACATCGGCACCGGCACGCATATAACAAGATGAGTAGATTTATATCTACGGGGAGAAGTCGGGTGGATGGCGTATAGCACCCCCGCAGTCCGTGGTGATGTATACGGATGCGTATACACACCTATAATTATTATATGTTGTTTGGGAAATTATTAATATTTAGGATGGATAATTGGTGGACTTGGATGACTTAGTGTCGCGAAACCCTAGAGTAGTGGGTGCACTACACATACACACACATACATACTTGCATATATCCTTACTTCATATGTGCATAGACGGGATTCTATATAGATATGTGTGTAAGTCGATGTAGTACACCCCAGTACTTGTGGGGAGGCGGAATTTTCAAAAACGATCAAGTTTAAAGAACGAACATCGACTAACCGCTTGAATCGAAGCTAAACTATAAATAACCGTACACAAAGAGTTTCTTAACTATTGTGTTTAGGGATTATACCAAATGAAACTAGTCCTTCGTCTTTACGATCTTCTTGTTCTCCTCGGCCTTCTCTAGGTAGTAGACGATCCACCCGAGAGCAAAACTCCAAGCTACACCTCTAACTTGAGGCAACTAATCTACTTTGATTGCTAATCAAAGAAGAAAGGATGATATAGAGTGAAGGTAATGGATGTTTAAGTCTAACTAAATCTTTGATCTCAACACATGAGGATTAAGGATTAGTCTCTTGAAGATGAGAGCTTGAGGAGAGAGAATGTGAGATGAGATAATCAGATGAGAGAGAGTGTATCATAATATATTATGAAGCATTCTTATTATAGAATAATGAATAAAAGAAATGAATAAGCATGCTTCATAAATGAAAAGAGGTGATTCATTAACATGAGTCATTAAGCATTTATGGTGCATTAATGATCATGATGAATCACCCTCATGACATCACTAATCTTATCCAAAGCTTATGTCACCTTAACCTCCTTAGTCACATCTTCTAGAAGCTTCTCGTACAATTACGAGAACGCCCCTCCAATCCGCAAAAAATACGGAAAAACTTTAGACTGTAAAAATCCAATAACCGGATACCAGTAACTGGCTTAAACCAAAGCCGACTGGTAAAAACTGTCCGAAAGTCGTATGTGCGTAAACGCACGTATGCGTCCGAACCCTTTGTTGCAAAACCATGCAACCTCTATATCGTTTCGCCTGGAGTAGGAAACTCTCTGTGTGGGACTCTAGAGACTCGACTACTACGCTGGCAGTGGGTTTAACCACAGACCGCAAGCGGCACTAGCTGTACGTAACGGTCTCCAGGTAGTTGTCGATAAGAAGGCCGATGAGGAAACCCATCCGAACTCCTACTGAGTCTGATGTGACAATCTCCATACAGTCCGGTCCATTCGTCCAAGACTATCGCATATCGGGCCTAGGGGGGCGGCAAGCGTCAGTCCCCTAATAGCGGTATAAGTCGTGTCGGAGTGAAGCCCATTACACCCTGAGAAACTACTGGAACCTACCAGTAAATCTCGCTTGCCCTGGCCAGGGACTTTGCGTAATGGCTCTCTGACACAGCACGATATCTACTCCCAATACCGGGAGGGACGAATCCTGTCTAACCGCCACTGCCTCCAAGTGCTCGGGACTGCACCCAACTGCTACCTGTTTGCACGACTCCTTTGAGCCGTGGTAGGGTAGCAATCTAAGAGCAGTGGGACACACTCGAGGCGAAGTAGCAGTGTCAAGTCTGCGGACTACGCTGTACTCATGTCACCTAGGAACTGCTCACTGACGACTGGTATCAAACCAACCAACAGTTCCCCGTGAGTCCTGTCCGGTGTACCCGTAACCTAACGAGCACCTGCATACTATCTCCAGTACGACGTACTGACGGCTGTGGGACAGACCATCTCCCCAACTGGGATGAGAAGCGTACACACCAGTCTACTCCGGAGTATCGATGCTCTGTCTCGATAATCCAACGACCAGAGACCTGAATAAGGATGTGCTTGTAGACTACCCAGCCCCCACTAGTGTGACTGCCATCACAACGCTGGTAGACAAGCAAGATCCTAAGAGCTCTATCAATACGTACACTCACATATTAAGATAGAAAAACCAAGTAGCATACTACCATGTTTAGCAAGACTGTTATATACATGCGAATATCCCAAGCTTCCATTAAGTAATATACAAGCTAGTATGATACAGTAATGGCCTTCTAGGGCATAAACACTAACAATCTCCCACTTGCACTAGGGCCATGTACTGGCATATCGCAGACCAATGATCTCGAGTAGCCTCTCGAACTGAATCTGAGGAAGGGCCTTCGTGAATGGATCAGCAATGTTCTCTTCTGAAGCAACTCTCCGAACCTCGATCTCCTGACGATCAATGATCTCCCTGATCAGGTGATACCGCCTTAAGATGTGTCTGGACTTCTGATGGGACCTTGGTTCCTTTGCTAAAGCTATAGCTCCATTGTTGTCGCAATACAGAGGTATTGGACCAACACTGGTAGGAACCATCTGAAGTTCTGTGAGGAACTTCTTCATCCAGACAGCTTCTTTTGCAGCATCGCAAGCAGCTATGTACTCTGCTTCCATCGTTGAGTCAGCAACGGTGTCCTGCTTGGAACTCTTCCAACAGACCGCCCTTCCATTGAGGGTAAAGACATAACCCGACATGGATTTGGAGTCATCCTTGTCACTCTGGAAGCCGGAATCAGCATAGGCCTCCATCTTGAGGTCCTTTCCGCCGTAAACCAAGAACATCTCCTTAGTCCTCTTCAGGTACTTGAGAATGTTCTTTACTGCTATCCAGTGATTCTCCCCTGGGTTTGCCTGATACCGGCTTACAACGCTCAATGCGTATGCTACATCTGGTCTAGTACATAACATCGCATACATTATAGAGCCTACCGCAGAAGCGTAGGGTATAATCGACATGCGTTCCCTTTCCAAATCAGTCTGGGGAGACATCTCTTTGGAGAGGGTGATTCCGTGACAAGCCGGTAGGTTACCGCGCTTAGAATCTTCCATACTGAATCTTTTCAATATGGTGTCTATGTACCTGGACTGTGAAAGTCCCAACATCCTCTTTGATCTATCACGATAGATCTGGATCCCCAGAATGTAGGTGGCATCACCCAGGTCCTTCATGGAGAATTTCTGTGACAAGAATCTTTTGACTGACTGTAGCATAGGAATATCATTTCCTATTAGGAGAATGTCATCCACGTACAAGACGAGGAATACAACAACTCTCCCTACAATCTTACTGTATATGCATGGTTCATCTGGATTTTTGATAAAGTCGAATTCTTTGATAGTATCATCAAAACAGATGTTCCAACTCCGCGATGCCTGCTTTAGTCCATAAATGGATTTAAGCAGCTTGCATACTTTACCGCTGCTCCCACTCTGAATGAATCCCTCTCGCTGATCCATATAGACGCTCTCTTCTAAATTTCCATTTAGAAAGGCCGTCTTTACGTCCAACTGCCAGATTTCATAATCGTGGAAGGCAGCAATAGCAAGAAGGACCTGAATGGATTTCAGCATAGCCACAGGAGAAAAGGTTTCGTCATAGTCCAAACCAGGTCTTTGACGGAAACCCTTTGCAACAAGTCTAGCCTTATAGGTTTCAACCTGTCCATCTACACCAATCTTCTTTCTGAAGATCCACTTGCATCCTACGGGTTTCACCCCATCTGGAGCAGTGTCCAAAGTCCATACTTTGTTAGTGTACATGGACTCCATTTCGGTCCGCATTGCATCTAGCCATTTTACCGAGTCACCGCTCTGAATGGCTTGCTGGAAGCTAGTAGGGTCGTCATTATCAATGACGCAATCTTCTCTATCCCCGTCTATGAGAAAACCGTAGTATCTCTCGGGCGGATGAGACTGCCTACTACTTCTGCGGATAGGCGCTGGTATGTCCCTTTCTTCTGAAACTTCTTGTTCCACCAAACTTTCAGTAACAGCTTGTGGTTCTGGAATTTCTTCCAGTTCTACTGCGCTCCCACTCTTCTGATTTTCTAAAAATTCAGTTTCTAAGAAGCGGGCATGACGAGAAAAAAAAACCTTTTGTTCCTCTGCGTAGTAGAAGCAATATCCCATGGAATTCTTTGGATATCCCACAAACTTACACTCTACTGAGCGTGCCTCGAGCTTGTCCGGATGCTGCTTTTTTACAAAAGCTGGACATCCCCATGTCTTCAGGTACTGAAGATGGGGTTTCTTCCCACTCCATATCTGATATGGCGTGGTAGGCACAGTCTTGGTTGGAACCTTGTTCAAAAGATATGCTGCTGATTCTAGCGCATAACCCCAGAATGATCGCGGTAACTCAGCCTTACTCATCATGGAACGAACCATATCTAATAGGGTTCGATTCCTCCTTTCCGATACACCGTTGTGTTGTGGTGTGTATGGAGGAGTAAGCTGAGAGAGAATTCCTTTCTCTTTTAAGTAACCCAGGAACTCGGCACTTAAGTATTCACCACCTCGATCAGATCTCAGTGTCTTAATACTTTTGCCTGTTTGGTTTTCCACTTCATTCTTGTATTCTTGGAATTTCTCAAAGGCCTCGGATTTATGCTTCATCAAGAAGATATGTCCATACCTAGAGAAATCATCCGTAAAAGTAATGAAGTAGGAATAACCTCCTCGCGCATGTGTAGACATCGGACCGCACACGTCACTATGTACGAGTCCTAAGAGCTCGCTCGCTCTTACTCCGTGTCCAGAAAACGGAGTCTTTGTCATCTTTCCCATGAGACAAGATTCACAAGTGGCATAAGATTGATATTCGAACGGATTCAAATATCCTTCTCTATGTAACTTCGTTAACCGTGTTTCATTGATGTGACCTAGTCTACAATGCCATAAGAAAGCCTGATTTACTTCTGGAGACTTTCTTTTAGGTGTGTTCTGGACATTGAAAACCTGAGCTTGATTTAATACGTATATACCGTCATCTAATGTACCGGACCCAATCAGAACTTGATTTAGGTGGATGTAAACTACATCGCTTACGAATGTAAAGTCATATCCCTCTCTTGAAAGTGAGGACACTGATATGATATTACAAGTCAAACTAGGTACATACAGACAGTTACGTAGAATCAATATCTGCCCACTTGTCAAACCTAGGCGATATTCTCCCACGGATTCAGCATCCACGCTCATTCCGTTTGCAACTCTGAGAGACAAATCACCTATCCTTATAACTTTACGGTTTCTCAAAGCATGTAACGAATTACAGATATGAGATCCTGCTCCGGTATCTAGTACCCAGGAAGTAGAGTTAATTGACAAGCAGTTCTCAATTACAAACACACTTGAGGCTGAAGCCACAACATACTTCGTATCCTGGCTACTGGCTTCCAAAGCCCTGCAATCCTTCTGCCAATGTCCATTCCCACAACAATAGGAATATCCCTCCTTACCTATACCAAGTCCCAAAACTGTTTCTCTTCCCTTTCCTCTTACTTTGCTGACACCGTATATCGGCTTTGTAGAGGTCTTCTTCTTTTCATCCTTTGCTTTCGCCTTGGATGAAGAAGAAGAAGGTCCCCTATTAAGCAGAGCTTGTGTCTCCCTGGTTTCTTTCAGGGTGTAAGTAGAGGGTAGGGACTGTGGAAATAAGTCAGTATATGACCTGTTTCCCAACGTGGTCTCCAGGTCCTTGAGCTCATCAATATAGCTAGTCATCGTAAGGACGTCGTCCCTTACAGATGACCCGTCAGCCGACCTCGCTTGAATTAATTCATTCGAGGCCTCATATCTTGCGATATGAGATTGCTCTCCATATAAATCTTTGTTATGGAGAAAGATGGAAACAGAATCCATCTTCTCGTGCTGCTTCTGGTATATACCATCAACTGAAGCCAACACGAGGCACTTGGCTTTCGCTTTATTCTTTTCCTTTGTCTGACGGATATCCATATCCGCGACGGTGGAAACTGGACCTGGGACGGTAGGATCTTGAATAGTAATAGGGTGGTCCAGCTTGTCATAGGCAATGGTCATCTGGACAGACCTTTGCCAGTCATATAAGTTAGATTCAGTCATCTTGTTATCTAGATGTAACCTAGTCATGGTCACAAGGTCGCTGCAATGAGAGAGAGAGAAGAAAACACTTTAGCATGATGCTCTTGCATGTTTAGAGTGGTTTTTAATTTATCTAAACTGGATGGCTCCCACTGTTTTTCGAATCCTTCCTCAAACCATAAAAGAAGAATTAGCCAGGACTATTCTCACCGTACAATACTTGCTTAACCGTTCAGCCAGGCCAGTGTCGATACTTCGAGGGAGGTTTTCCAACGCTTTCGCGAAGTTCCTTAATTAAATAACCTCTTTTCTCTGGGGGCGTAACCCCGCTGACACCTTTCTGGACACCTACTAGGTTTATAGCATTGATCGTTAAGTGACGAATATCCTGATAAGTAGCATATACTCACAGTAGGATCGGGATCCAAATATCATCGTCTGATAATGTTGTAGGAATCCTACCAACATTCATCAAACTCCAAATGGTATGCATCTCTTTGCAAATTTCAGTTTCTTTAGAAATTCCCGATATAAGTTTTTGCCCCATGTTCTTATGACCTTGACGAAAGCCAACAAATCATAAAACACATGTC
Organism: Agapanthus africanus; assembly: GCA_030015575.1. Lineage (NCBI taxonomy): Eukaryota > Viridiplantae > Streptophyta > Magnoliopsida > Asparagales > Amaryllidaceae > Agapanthus > Agapanthus africanus. The sequence goes on along the minus strand of CM057346.1, from coordinate 138,987,502 downwards.
AAGTTCTGCCCATCATTATCTTGTTAATTTGAACCCACCCGTATATACCCTTGACGAAAGCCAACAAGGTTATACGACTGTCCCAAACCAACTTATCTATCTATGCAACAAATGAATACCCCAGCAGCTACCAAACACTATGCCTTGACGAAAGCCAACAAGCATAGCTTGAATACTACTGACCATCCATAAGAAATGACGGAGGGCTACGACTGGTTTTGGCGAAACCGTGAACGTAGTGAACTTGATATAACCGAAGGAACCTGATAGCTTTTAAAAGGAGTGGTTAAAGCTCCGCATTTAAAAATATCTGTTTTTAAAATAACCGAGTGGTTTCTTTTAAATTGTTCCAACGATTTAAACTTGGTTTATTTTCTTTGCATTATAGATAATGCGTCCCATCTTTAACCTATCATTGCAGAAAACAACGAAAATACAACGTCCTCTTATGCCATCCGCATTCGCCACGGGGTCCCGTCATCACCCGTTAGGTTACTTAACTAACGACAGAGCGGGGGCTGGGCTAGCGCGGGTGTAAAACATAAGTGACGTCTAAATAGCTATCATAAATATAGATATTTTACATTCGTCTGACGCAATGATATTCATTCCAGAACACAGATAAACAATATTGGATTTTCAAGCAATCTGTATTTCTTTTGAGCCTGCAAGAAAAGACAGATTACACAGTTGTGATGAATAGCCGATACCCCACCCTCGACCCCTACGGGTACGGCAAACTACCCGCCCGGCAGTTTGTGTACCCCACCTTGGGTCAGTCCTAGGAGCAAAAACAGTAAAATGAAATAATACAACGGTGGCTACAACCGCAACCTGGATGTGCCCCGCAAAATAATATTACAACAAATTACATTTACAACAAATGAATTAAACAATAACCCATTGCTAAACCCCGGCTATACACCACAACAGTCCAATACAGTTTATATGCACAAACAGATATAACCATTACAGAAATGTGCAACCCCCTGCCAACCGACATACTAACAGTTAGGGGAGGTTTACGAACACATTAAACAATCACAGATATAATCCAATATGCAAATACTGTACAATTTCGATCGATTAAACAACATCAATATTGCTCCAAAAACTGCTCTGTTAAACTGTAACCTGAGCAAATATTAAATATTCCAGAAAACCCCAAATAATACACAGAAGCAACAGAAGAAAAATCGGCTCCTGACTCGCCAACTCGGCGGCGGAAGCGCGGCGACTCAGTAGGCTGAGGCCGCGGTTCCGCGGCGAGTTAGGCGATTCAGGTGACTGTTTTTCTTGGTTGTTCTTCTGGTGTCTTTTCAAGCTCTCTGAACTTACCTGAAAAATTTTTGGACATCATTTTAAGTTCGACAGAAACTGAACAGATTTAGGGTTTTCCGGCTTCGTTTTTCCGTTCGAAATTCGTACAAATTTGCAATCAAGTTATTTATTGTTTAGCGAGGCTCTGATACCACTGTAAGTCGATGTAGTACACCCCAGTACTTGTGGGGAGGCGGAATTTTCAAAAACGATCAAGTTTAAAGAACGAACATCGACTAACCGCTTGAATCGAAGCTAAACTATAAATAACCGTACACAAAGAGTTTCTTAACTATTGTGTTTAGGGATTATACCAAATGAAACTAGTCCTTCGTCTTTACGATCTCCTTGTTCTCCTCGGCCTTCTCTAGGTAGTAGACGATCCACCCGAGAGCAAAACTCCAAGCTACACCTCTAACTTGAGGCAACTAATCTACTTTGATTGCTAATCAAAGAAGAAAGGATGATATAGAGTGAAGGTAATGGATGTTTAAGTCTAACTAAACCTTTGATCTCAACACATGAGGATTAAGGATTAGTCTCTTGAAGATGAGAGCTTGAGGAGAGAGAATGTGAGATGAGATAATCAGATGAGAGAGTGTATCATAATATATTATGAAGCATTCTTATTATAGAATAATGAATAAAAGAAATGAATAAGCATGCTTCATAAATGAAAAGAGGTGATTCATTAACATGAGTCATTAAGCATTTATGGTGCATTAATGATCATGATGAATCACCCTCATGACATCACTAATCTTATCCAAAGCTTATGTCACCTTAACCTCCTTAGTCACATCTTCTAGAAGCTTCTCGTACAATTACGAGAACGCCCCTCCAATCCGCAAAAAATACGGAAAAACTTTAGACTGTAAAAATCCAATAACCGGATACCAGTAACTGGCTTAAACCAAAGCCGACTGGTAAAAACTGTCCGAAAGTCGTATGTGCGTAAACGCACGTATGCGTCCGAACCCTTTGTTGCAAAACCATGCAACCTCTATATCGTTTCTCCTGGAGTAGGAAACTCTCTGTGTGGGACTCTAGAGACTCGACTACTACGCTGGCAGTGGGTTTAACCACAGACCGCAAGCGGCACTAGCTGTACGTAACGGTCCCCAGGTAGTTGTCGATAAGAAGGCCGATGAGGAAACCCATCCGAACTCCTACTGAGTCTGATGTGACAATCTCCATACAGTCCGGTCCATTCGTCTAAGACTATCGCATATCGGGCCTAGGGGGGCGGCAAGCGTCAGTCCCCTAATAGCGGTATAAGTCATGTCGGAGTGAAGCCCATTACACCCTGAGAAACTACTGGAACCTACCAGTAAATCTCGCTTGCCCTGGCCAGGGACTTTGCGTAATGGCTCTCTGACACAGCACGATATCTACTCCCAATACCGGGAGGGACGAATCCTGTCTAACCGCCACTGCCTCCAAGTGCTCGGGACTGCACCCAACTGCTACCTGTTTGCACGACTCCTTTGAGCCGTGGTAGGGTAGCAATCTAAGAGCAGTGGGACACACTCGAGGCGAAGTAGCAGTGTCAAGTCTGCGGACTACGCTGTACTCATGTCACCTGGGAACTGCTCACTGACGACTGGTATCAAACCAACCAACAGTTCCCCGTGAGTCCTGTCCGGTGTACCCGTAACCTAACGAGCACCTGCATACTATCTCCAGTACGACGTACTGACGGCTGTGGGACAGACCATCTCCCCAACTGGGATGAGAAGCGTACACACCAGTCTACTCCGGAGTATCGATGCTATGTCTCGATAATCCAATGACCAGGGACCTGAATAAGGATGTGCTTATAGACTACCCAGCCCCCACTAGTGTGACTGCCATCACAACGCTGGTAGACAAGCAAGATCCTAAGAGCTCTATCAATACGTACACTCACATATTAAGATAGAAAAACCAAGTAGCATACTACCATGTTTAGCAAGACTGTTATATACATGCGAATATCCCAAGCTTCCATTAAGTAATATACAAGCTAGTATGATACAGTAATGGCCTTCTAGGGCATAAACACTAACAATGTGTACACATGGGTATGGGACCACGTGTTCACATACGGATTTGAGGATGATGCATGGGATTGAGATGAGTCGATGAGTTTGATCTGAGGCTATGATATCGGTGATGTGATAAAATGCATAATTGAGATACGTCTTGATGCTTTAAAGCATTTTGGGGAATAATGATGCCATAGGAATTGTGACCTATATATAATGATCGACATGTGATTATGATACGAGATATGATATGATATGATATAATAGTGACAAGATATTTATGATAGGCTGCCTTGGGCGTTGTTTACTCCTTGAGATGATATATGCTGATGATATCGTTTTTGCTAGAGGCTGTCAATCGGAAGCCGGATTATGATTATATTGATGACATATGATGATAATACCAATTTATACTAGACTGTCGATCAGTAGTCAGATCTTGATTATAGTGATGATGTTAGCATTGTACTAGACGTAGGTTAGTACCCCTGATAATGATCTTGATAAACAGAATACTAGATGAATGATATGACGAATGTGATATTGACCCGTACCCAGATTTGGGGATGCCGTACGACGGATTTACGTACGAGCTATAATTTGATGTTTGATCCGCACTCTTGATTTGGGAATAACTGATTATAGAGATATGTTATCGGATGTGATATTATCGAGGCGGGATCACCGACTATATATATATGTATATATATGTATCGACTCAGAGGTTAGGCGGTTTCCCTTACCTACTATTAGCTTTAGCTCAGCCTTATAGTGGTGTAGCTATAGGACTCTTATGACATTAGATGCAGTTTAGCCATCTTTGTGTTTAGCATTCAGCTCCCGCATATTATCATTGTTGCTCTGCATCGCATACTGTTGTGATTCATATTTTATTATTGATATCCTGCTGTTAGGACACCGGCACCATTACCGATGATGCGTATGTACCACGTACACTTATTTGCCGGCGCACACACATCTTCATCGGTAATTACCATGTCACGCACACTTAGAAAATATTATTGCTTGATTTAGCCTGCTAGCTAGTAGTGACATGATATTAGTATGCTTGCCTTATATGCCAGCTTGACATTGTAGTTATTACTTGTCACTTCATGCATGCTGTTATTCATTATATGCTGCATTCATGGATTCTCATGCTTATATTCATGATTTCACATGCTATTGATGATTTGGATTCGGGTTTCTATGAGATTTTCTGGATTTGGAGGAAAACCGCAGAACATACATATAAACTGCTTTCTCTTTTTAATAAAATGCGGTTTTCCCATGATGTATGAGTCGTCCACCATGAGTTTTGCTGATGGATTTCGAGACCCGTTTCGAGGAGGCGGATGAACCGTTTCGGGTACATGGTGGGCCCGGTGCGGTATCCCGGGGCAAGAAGATCGTAGGAGATGGCGTTGAGCCTGGCAGGGGAGCACGACCGACCGGTGATTTTACCCGACACGTCGGATATCCGGAGGATACCGTCGTAGTCATGAGATGGATGGTAGGGGCCGATCTGGACTGACAACGCCCTGGATTTTATGATTGAGATATTGAGATTTGAGATATTGAGGTACAGAGATTATGATACAGAGACATCGAGATATTGAGATTATGTTTTGTGTCGATGCTAGGCACTGTTTTATGCTGATTTCATTATGATACCTCATTTTAAAATATAGAAATCTCACAGCTTTATGAAAGCAGTTTTCTTCAGTACATGCATTCTGTTTCATGCATTCATACATCATTCATATGATATTGCCACCTGATGCACTGACACAGGCACATGGGTTTACACTTGGGTTAGATATTTACACTAGCCATGGTTAGAGATTGCTGGTTATATATTTGAGGATTATATATATTGATTGTATGACCTAGGATTGCGTCGTACATGCGATTTTCTGTTCGTAGATCTTTTTCTACTCACGAGTTGGCAACTCACCCCCGTTGTGCCCCAGTTTCTTGCAGGTGTTGCCGTACGGGTTTCATTAAGGCTTTGCGGGCACAGCTTCCTTCAGGTGACTTGCTAGTAGGTGGGTTATTTGTATCATACCCATCATTATACATTGTAAATTATATTCAGTTGTATCTAGAAGTTCCATCAACCAAACATGTAATTATTGATGATAGAGACCAGTGATGTTTATTCTTTCGACCTTAGAGTCACGCATTATATTTCCATGGGTTTCTTGCTGGTTGAGTTTCTTTCTATTGTGATCCTCGCCTTTAGGCGTTGTATATTGTTGCATACAGGTTGATTTGATATTGTTCTTCCTACTCTCTACTACTTTTTTTGGTTTGGATTTCTGGGTTCGGCTTACTTAGGGTACGTACGCCTCAAGACGTTCGTAGTCTAAGTGCGGGTCATGTTCCGTACTTTCGGGTCGTGACAAAGTTGGTATCAGAGCGTTAGGTTTTACCTTCGGAGCGTAGGATGACCCTTGGTTGATGGAATATGTGACTAAAGTAGAGTGACGTACCGTTGGTATGTTCCGCGGCATATTTACGACACGCCACTCCACTTAAGAAGCCTTAGGATGTACATTTCTTTGTTCAGTATCATATTCCTTTCTGATCTAGCCTCGTCGGTACCAGTTTTGGTTTTGGTTGCCACGATTACGGGCAGGGAGAGCTACGGCTAGAGTTGCGGTCAGCACGAGCACGCCACGAACGAGGACTGACCAGGGCGTGAATCCGGCAACACACGATTGTGGAGATATGTCTTTTGTTATGATTGCGCCACGAGTGTTGGATGGATCGCTGTTTGAGATTACTCGGACGTGCAGATCAGCACCAAAGGATTGAGCCACCGACAGAGGCCAGCCAGATCTTGATGACCATTGGTGTATTGCTTGTCCATGATGATTGTGGCACGGTTCAGCGTGCAGACGAGTGAGCCAGTTGTGCTGCGAACGATGAGATATCGCCCAGATGTTGGAGCTATTGCAGTACGAGGTTGTACTAAGAGATGATAGAAGGTCGCTAGTCACCAAGGATGAATGACTAGGACATGTGGATCGTTCGCTACCCCGATGCGAGGTTATCAGATAGATTGATTCCAACTGAGACGACTTCACGCGGAGACGTTGAGAGTCGACAGAGACGATCGAATGTCAGCAACCTATTATTCCAAGTTTAAAGTATTCGGAAAGACATGCAGGCAATTCTATGGTCCCTCTAGAAGAATGAAACCCTAACTCGACTTAATGACCGTGTGAAAGCCTTTGAACCTTAGAGTTTGCGGCAGTTCTGCAGCGCCATTAGTGAGGCTTGGGTTTGCCCTTCTACGGCTGGACCACCGATGCTGGGGTATGTACTCGATACTATTATACTGTACCCAAGATGTTGAGCTCTTGGGGGATTATGATGTTTTGACAAATCGATCGGATGGCTCGACTTAATTCGGATGCTAGGTGGTGAGATGCACTTCTTGGGAGATTCCAGATACGAGGATAGCCATTGGAGCTCAGTCCATGCAGCCACGACGAGGCGAGTCCGAAGCAGTCGACATCAAAGAAAAGTAGAGTAAGAGGTTCGTGCAAGATCTAGATATGATGACGTTACACTCCGCCGACACCAGAGATGCGGTGCGCATGCCGAGGCATAGTACTGGATATACCTTCTAGAAGAAGTCGCGATGAGTATGCAGCCGTTCCGGAACAAGAAGCAGATGTAGTAAAGGACGATGACTTCCGGACAGTTGGCAGAGATGAGACTTGGAAGAGACCTTGAGCAGGATTCCTTCCAGGACACTGCTGCAATGATACTTGCACCTAGGATCAGATGTGTCACGTACATTCAGAGAGCCGGAGGCCGACGCCAGTGACATATTGCTTTACGAGTGGTCGCGATGATTGACCGAGAGATGACCAAAGAAGTGCCAAAATGGAATCGTCCCCGTTAGCACGTCTGACAGGGCCGATGAGCCGATGGATCGTGAGATTGGTAATCCACAGAGAAGACTTGGACCCAGGAGTGGTCATGTTATGCACACCAGCAGGCCAGAGTTCAGGATCGTCGACGAGATATGCTATGAGTAATCACGACAATTGGCCAGAGATTCTTGGGGGATGCGCTTGAGCGGGACTATTCCGCCATACTTGTTTTTGATGTTTTGGGCAATTTATTCGCATGATTTGGTTCTGATGATTGGGTTTCATGGTATTTGTTTTCATGCACCATGATGGCACCTATTGAGTATTTGCGATTTTTGCACAGCGTTGCATTTGATATTGTTTTCGTGCCTTGGTTTCCATGTTTGTGATTTTATGGGTTTCATACATTTGAGTTGATTTTGTGTGCATGCACGCACACGATTTGGTTTTTGCACTCGGTATAGTTCACATATGCTTGCAGTACAGTGACATGTATTTTGTGCACTTGGATGCACTGGACTTCGATTTTGATGGTTATGCTCGATATTTGTTTTGTGCATTTTATGCACCCGATTGGATTTTGCGCGTGTTTGACACTTGATATTGGATTTCATGATTTTCGTGTGGGATGGATGCACCGGATTTGGATTTTTAGCGCATGTTGGGCGCCTGTTATGAGATGCGATTTGGTGCACACCAGATGCACTAAATCGAGATTTTTCGTGCATGACATATGCACCTGATCTTGCGGTCAGGCACACACGTTGCCTATGACCGATGCTGTGTGCACACCCGTTGCACCTTGATGTTGTTTTTGTGCACCTGCTTGGCACATGTATGGATTTTGATTTCCGTGCGCACCGGACGCACAGGGTTTTAATATGCACTTTTTGGGACTGATTTCTTATGAAGCAGTATATTTTTATGATATTGCGATTGATTTTCGTACCGAGCAAGACTGATCAGATGACAGTGCCTGGGTATATTTTGCATGCACCGATAGATTTCAAAGGGATTTCCAAAAGCGAGCTATAGTCTCATTATTTACATGCGTGTCCGATATGACACGAAAATGTTTAAAACAGGGAACCCTTCCAAATTGTTTTCAAAACGGCGGATCATGCATACTAAACAAAAGGTATATACGTATATGGCTATTTTTTTTTATAGAGACGTCCGCCACTGTGCAGAGTTATGCGCATTACACATCGACTTTAAAAAATTTTGGCATGCATTTCCTTCATATATTTACATGTGTAGTTCCGATTTCTAGCATATCGGTTTTGCCTTGGATTTGGCATTCGTGTTTTCACCTTGACTCCGATGATTGCGAGATGCTTGACGGAGTTTTGTTTTCGAGTTATCTGCTCGTTACGCATGCGCAAGTATTGCGCTACGATGCATTTTATGTATTGATGATTTCGGAGCCCCGTTGACTTGGGCATTTTATTGAAATGTTTTTAGAATTTGGAGGTTTAAATTTAAATTCGGGGACCGAATTTCTTTAAAGGGGGAAGACTGTAACATTTCAAAAAAATAAAATATTATTTTTGGGAAATTTCATAATTTAACATTAAGTTTTAATGAATATTTTATTAGTCGGTATAATTAAATACCGATAAATGGTGAGAATTCTGGAGAAAATTATAGAAATTCTAAAATAGCTTATTTTGTGAAAATATGCCATTTTACTGTTTTTATGATGGATTATATGTTATTTTGGTGTTAACCGCGATTAGAAATCGCTAATTGGATTTTTGGTTTTTTGTGCAAAAATGTGCACATAACATTTTCTACACTTGTCACACTTGTTTCATGTTTTGGACTCATGACAAGCCTAGGGTTGAACCATGATAGATGACCATGGTAGTTTAACCCATTTGGTTAAGCTAATTGGGTTTAATTAAGGGTGTTAGTTTTTAGATTTAAATTATGGTAGGGGTTGACTAGTAGGTAGGTGAGAAAGAAAGAGAGAGAGAGCCATGATGGTTTTGGGCATGCTAACATCTAATGGAAAGGTAAAGGTGAGGGGGGGTTAACTTGAGGTTATGCCTTAATCCATTGTTTCTTTCACCCTCCCTCTCATTGATCACATCTCTCCCTCTCACTCACTCACATCTCTCACTCACACCTCACCATCATACACCACAATCTCAGCCCAAAACAAAACAACAGCCCCAGCAACCCCCTTTTAACCAACAGCAGCAGCTGTGGCCCCCAAACAACAGCAACAACAGCCACCAAAACTGCATCAGCAGCCCATTACATCAGCAACAACACATCAGCCCCAAACCTCAGCCATTGATACAACACATCAGCCACCTACAAGCAGCTGCTGAAACCACACTTCAACCACAACTTCACAACCCCACACCAACACAACACCAATACAACAGCATCAGCTCCTTTGCAAACACCAGAAACAGCCCCAAATGCATCAGCTGTTACAACAGCAAGAAACAGCCCCTAGCATCATTGCAACATCACCACACCACCATACCCACACCAAAATCACAACAACTCACTACAAAACAACCACAGCAGCTGCTGAAGCTACAGCAAACCCAAACAAATCCCAAGCAAACACAACCTCAACCGAAAGCAACAGCAGCTGCAACAGAACCAGCAAAACAGCTTCAGCACACAAAAACAGCAACACCAACAGCCTCAAAGGAGCAGCTCAGCAGTAGCAGCTGACCCTTCCACCTCATCCTCCTTCCCTTCTCCTTCCTTCTAGGACCCTTGAGGTATAATCTTGCAACCCAACTCCTATCTTGCTAAGTTTGAGTTGTTTAGCTGAAAATTTAGTGTATTATTGAAGATTAGTGCTAGTTTAGGAGAATTTGAGTGAGACTTGACCAAGTGTTGGTTTTGATTGTTAGTATAGCCTTACTAGGTGTTGTTAAGACCAGTTTAACAAAGATTTGTTCCAGATTTCACCAAAATACCAGATTGGTTATACTTGGCGTAATTCAGCATTTTGTCGACTTTGTGGCTTTCTGGAAACTGCTATCAACCCGGACCTCCTAAAATAAAATTGACTTGGCAGTGAGATATGCAGGTAGATAGAAACCATTACCCAAAACCCTAGCCCCAACCACCATTTTTGGGCTGCCATTTAATTCCTTCTGGCCGCAATTTGCGGCCAGACCTGGGTGAAACTGTCTCGTTTTGCGTGCACGGCCCTATTTCATGTAAATTTGACCCCCTGTATGTCTAGTTTTGACTGATTCCAGTTAGATAGAATCTGAGTTGATTTTCATAAGTTGGCGTATGATTTACGACTTGATTTCGTATGGATTTTGGGTATTTGGTGATTCGTTTCCGTCGGGTGGCGTTTGAACGCCAACGACTAGTGAGCATTGACTGTGTTTGCACGCAAGGCGATAGGTTTTTACTTATTGGCGTAACGTGCACCATTTTGATTTCCGATATGGTTTTCATGTGTTTTAGCGTGTGATATCCTTGTAGGTACCCCATGTGGCGTCGGAGCGTTGGAGATGCAAATGGAGACATCGGCACCGGCACGCATATAACAAGGTGAGTAGATTTATATCTACGGGGAGAAGTCGGGTGGATGGCGTATAGCACCCCCGCAGTCCGTGGTGATGTATACGGATGCGTATACACACCTATAATTATTATATGTTGTTTGGGAAATTATTGATATTTAGGATGGATAATTGGTGGACTTGGATGACTTAGTGTCGCGAAACCCTAGAGTAGTGGGTGCACTACACATACACACACATACATACTTGCATATATCCTTACTTCATATGTGCATAGACGGGATTCTATATAGATATGTGTACACATGGGTATGGGACCACGTGTTCACATACGGATTTGAGGATGATACATGGGATTGAGATGCGTCGATGAGTTTGATCTGAGGCTATGATATCGGTGATGTGATAAAATGCATAATTGAGATACGTCTTGATGCTTTAGAGGATTTTGGGGAATAATGATGCCATAGGAATTGTGACCTATATATAATGATCGACATGTGATTATGATACGAGATATGATATGATATGATATAATAGTGACAAGATATTTATGATAGGCTGCCTTGGGCGTTGTTTACTCCTTGAGATGATATATGCTGATGATATCGTTTTTGCTAGAGGCTGTCAATCGGAAGCCGGATTATGATTACATTGATGACATATGATGATAATACCAATTTATACTAGACTGTCGATCAGTAGTCAGATCTTGATTATAGTGATGATGTTAGCATTGTACTAGACGTAGGTTAGTACCCCTGATAATGATCTTGATAAAGAGAATACTAGATGAATGATATGACGAATGTGATATTGACCCGTACCCAGATTTGGGGATGCCGTACGACGGATTTACGTACGAGCTATAATTTGATGTTTGATCCGCACTCTTGATTTGGGAATAACTGATTATAGAGATATGTTATCGGATGTGATATTATCGAGGCGGGATCACCGACTATATATATATGTATATATATGTATCGACTCAGAGGTTAGGCGGTTTCCCTTACCTACTATTAGCTTTAGCTCAGCCTTATAGTGGTGTAGCTATAGGACTCTTATGACATTAGATGCGGTTTAGCCATCTTTGTGTTTAGCATTCAGCTCCCGCATATTATCGTTGTTGCTCTGCATCGCATACTGTTGTGATTCATATTTTATTATTGATATCCTGCTGTTAGGACACCGGCACCATTACCGATGATGCGTATGTACCACGTACACTTATTTGCCGGCGCACACACATCTTCATCGGTAATTACCATGTCACGCACACTTAGAAAATATTATCGCTTGATTTAGCCTGCTAGCTAGTAGTGACATGATATTAGTATGCTTTCCTTATATGCCAGCTTGACATTGTAGTTATTACTTGTCACTTCATGCATGCTGTTATTCATTATATGCTGCATTCATGGATTCTCATGCTTATATTCATGATTTCACATGCTATTGATGATTTGGATTCGGGTTTCCATGAGATTTTCTGGATTTGGAGGAAAACCGCAGAACATACATATAAACTGCTTTCTCTTTTTAATAAAATGCGGTTTTCCCATGATGTATGAGTCGTCCACCATGAGTTTTGGTGATGGATTTCGAGACCCGTTTCGAGGAGGCGGATGAACCGTTTCAGGTACATGGTGGGCCCGGTGCGGTACCCCGGGGCAAGAAGATCGCAGGAGATGGCGTTGAGCCTGGCAGGGGAGCACGACCGACCGGTGATTTTACCCGACACGTCGGATATCCGGAGGATACCGTCGTAGTCACGAGATAGATGGTAGGGGCCGATCTGGACTGACAGCGCCCTGGATTTTATGATTGAGATATTGAGATTTGAGATATTGAGGTACAGAGATTATGATATAAAGACATCGAGATATTGAGATTATGTTTTGTGTCGATGCTAGGCACTGTTTTATGCTGATTTCATTATGATACCTCATTTTAAAATATAGAAATCTCACTGTTTTATGAAAGCAGTTTTCTTCAGTACATGCATTCTGTTTCATGCATTCATACATCATTCATATGATATTGCCACCTGATGCACTGACACAGGCACATGGGTTTACACTTGGGTTAGATATTTACACTAGCCATGGTTAGAGATTGCTGGTTATATATTTGAGGATTATATATATTGATTGTATGACCTAGGATTGCGTCGTACATGCGATTTTCTGTTCGTAGATCTTTTTCTACTCACGAGTTGGCAACTCACCCCCGTTGTGCCCCAGTTTCTTGCAGGTGTTGCCGTACGGGTTTCATTACGGCTTTGCGGGCACAGCTTCCTTCAGGTGACTTGCTAGTAGGTGGGTTATTTGTATCATACCCATCATTATACATTGTATATTATATTCAGTTGTATCTAGAAGTTCCATCAACCAAACATGTAATTATTGATGATAGAGACCAGTGATGTTTATTCTTTCGACCTTAGAGTCGCGCATTATATTTCCATGGGTTTCTTGCTGGTTGAGTTTCTTTCTATTGTGATCCTCGCCTTTAGGCGTTGTATATTGTTGCATACAGGTTGATTTGATATGGTTCTTCCTACTCTCTACTACTTTTCTTGGTTTGGATTTCTGGGTTCGGCTTACTTAGGGTACGTACGCCTCAAGACGTTCGTAGTCTAAATGCCGGTCATGTTCCGTACTTTCGGGTCGTGACAGCCCGGTACATTCTGTCCTCTAAGAGGTTGCAGTTACTGAGGCTCGGGTTGTATCCCGCAATTTACGTTTCTCTCTTTCAGTACTCCACGCCTCCTACATGGTGGATAAAAGCCTTTTTGGAACAATGGAACGTTCCAACTCACACCTTCCTTTTGTTGGATCGGGAAGTCTCAATCTCTTTAGAGGAGTTCGCGGAGATTTCTGGCTTGCCTGTTAGAGGGGAGCATAATAAGGAACTACTTCCTCATGATGAGTACGTCTTTGCCGCCAACTCGGTGATGATGGGCCTTACCCCGGACAACGACGTTCAACAACAATCACCAAGTTTGATTAAGGTGTTGAATATCTACAAGGGCCTATTTCTCGAGTCTGGGAGCCGTGGGGTTAATTTTACGGATTTTATCGCTCATTTTCTCCGCTCGGAAACACTATCGAAGGAAGCCACGAAGTTCGCCAAACTCGACGATCCTTTTGGCTTAAGTTTGGGCAACCTGCCGACGGTGGAGGCGGATCAGAAGAGTTTCTTTCTCCCCGACACTCCGGTCGTCCCTTTTGTAGAGCTTGCAGCTCCTGGGATCGACGAAGAAACGTTCTTTTTGGGGTTTCTCGGGCTACGGCTGAGCTGGTTTGCGCTTCCGATGCACCCTCGTCATATGAGGCCGTCCGTCTTCTACCCAGCGCATCGAATGGTTATTAGGGTGAAAGTGGCCGTCGGGGTCGCTGGGTTAGCCCATTTGTATCACGGCCTTAGTCTAGCGGCAGATACTACTCAACCGGGGGTGCATCCCGTGAACTTCTCAATGCATTACTTCACCTCGTGGCTCGAGTTGCATGTGCTTGGCGCATTTGGAATTCACAAGAGGCACCATTTTTATGAAAGATATAACTTTCCTTGACTGCTACGGCTGGTTGACGCTTCTATTTTGGAACCGACTCTACGAGAGGCTTGGGGATTGCTTCTTCGCCCGCGTACCATCGGGGATGGTATGACCTTTTTTGACAAGGTCTTAAGTATCGGCAAAGAATCCGCGAAGGCGGTGCAGTTGCTGCGGGACACCTTTAAAGATGGCGCCTCTACCTTGAAAGCTTGGGAGATTCTCCACCTATATTCGATCAGGCCGGGCTTTCTGGTGTTTAGGCAGAATGATGCGGTGTTGTTTATGAGATACAACCTGCATCGTTTCACCCAACAGTCTAGCTACAATCAGGGTGTTCTGCTTGAGGCCTTTCTAGCTGAGCCGCCCGCCACAGAAGAAGGCATCCGCAGCGCTCTACACCATTTCATGAGGCTCAACACCGGTTCTAACTTTTTTATCAGTGAGCCAAGCTGCGTCCCAAAGGTGTTGAACGTGTATATGGCATGGTACCAGCATGTGATGGTGCTGTCATCAGGGAGGAAAAGAAGTTGTTGCTTGATCGTAAGGGTGCAGCCCCTGCTGGTAATCCAGCTATTCCTTTGAAGCAACGGACCATCGCTCGTCCTCCTTTGAGAGAGGTTGGTGCGGTTATGGTACCACGTGAGATGACCGAGTTGCCGCTGCTCTGTGCTCCCGTCGAAGCAGCAGCTGTAGCATCTCCTGAGTCCGGTTTGGGTGCAGAGATCGGGACTCGCCGCCCGAAGTTGTCCGCCAAGCGCAAGCTTGTATTATCGGCTGCTGGTACTCGTTCGCAGAAACAGAAGAAGTCACTCTTCTCTGCTAATGTCGTTCTTGCCCAGGAGCTTCATGCTCCCTATAGCGAGGGCATGGGTGAATATGGGACCAATGAGGGTTTATTCATGGCGCCAGATGATACTGATCTGGAGGCTGCATTCGCAGCTTCCGAGCGACTAGCTAGCCACAAAGTAGGACTGATCATCCTCGCACAGTCTGGTAGACTTCAGTCATATCTTTCCGCTGTTACGTTTTTATTATCATACCTTGACTGACACTTCTTTTTCAACAGGCATCTCCACTGAAGAAGCTCTCACGGCTTCTCTCAAGACTTTCAAAGAGGAAAAGAGGCTTCGCGTTTCCTTGGGCCTTGGTACATTTCGGCTCACTGTGTCTTCATTCCCGTTTTTATGGGTAAAGTAACTCTTCTTTTCCATCTTATTGCAGGGACTACCTCGACTCAGATTATCCCGAGCGCGTGTCGATCGCAAGTGGTGACGCGGCGACACTCCCAAGGCCGGCTTCTGAAGCCCTAGCTCTGCCAGTATTGCCGAAAGAAGCTTCGCTCTAACAGCCGATGATGGACGCTATAACGGCTCCCGAGGTAGCTTCTGGCTCGGATGATGATGTCTCTTTGTCGGAGGTCTTAAGAAGATCGTGTAAGTCCATGTCACGCACCCCACGAGCTTGCGGGGAGGCAGAATATATAAAAAACAATTATCAAAGCTTCGTAATACGGACTTAGGCACACGGATCGTGTCTAAACCATTACTAGCAAACTACGAAAGGTTTAACTACTCTGATTCGAATTTATACCTCACGTTACATGTCCTTCGGGTCTTCATCGCTATCCTCCGCACCTCGTAGGCTCTATGGAACATGAGCACCTCAACGGCCTCCTCGAGTCAAAGACGATCCACCCGAGAGTCTATAGTCCGAGCTCCTATCTCGAATCTGAGATAACTACGGCTTCTAGATCGCTAATCTAAAAGTCCTAGAGGGTGTAGAGTAATTAGATGGATTACCTAGTCACTTAAATCCTAGGTTTCTCAACTCATGAGAGCTATTAGGGTTTGAGGAAGAAAATGAAGACTTGAGAAGAGAGAGCTTTTGTGATAATGATATGAATAATTACTCATAAAAGAATAATATCAAGAATACAAATATCTCTTTGATAAATATCTAGAAATATCTTGTAAGCTTCATTTAATCCCAAATGGTGAATCACCTCATGAGTCATTAAGCATTTAATGAAAACCTACACCTCATCTCTCCACCTCATTTGTGTTTAATCCAAAAGAAATAAATACAAATGAGTCATCTTCTTCTAGAAGCTTCCCGACAAATTACGAGACTGCCCCTCCCATTCGTATTTCCGAAAAACACGGATAATCTTTGACTGAATAAATCCATCTGTATAATACTAGAATCTGGCTTAAACCAAAGCCCGCTAGTATTATCTGCCCGATCATAATACGTGCATAAGTCTACGTAAGTGATCACGGCCCTGCCGTAAAACCATACGGCCTCTACACCTTTTGCCCGGTGCAGGGAAACTCTCTGTGTGGGACTCTAAAGACTCGACACTATGCTGGCAGTGGATTTAACCACAGGCCGCAAGCGGTACTAGCTGTACGTAACGGTCCCCAGGTAGATGTCGATAAGAAGGACGATGAGGAAACCCATCCGAACTCCTACTGAGCCTGATGTGACAATCTCCCTACAGTCCGGTCTGTTCGTCTAGGACTATCGCATATCGGGCCTAGAGGGGCGGTAAACGTCAGACCTCTAATAGCGGTATAAGTCATGTCGGAGTGAAGCCCATTACACCTTGAGAAACTACTGGAACCTACCAGTAAATCTCGTTTGCCCTGCCCAGGGACTTTGCGTAATGGCTCTCCATACACAGTGCGATATCAACCCCCAATACCGGGAGAGACGAATACTGTCTAACCGCCACTGCCTCCAAGTGCTTCGGGGCTGCACCCAACTACTACCTGTTTGCACGACTCCTTTGAGCCGTGGTAGGGTAGTAATCTAATAACAGTGGGAACGCACCCGAGGTGAAGTAGCAGTGTCAAGTCAACGGACTAAGTTGTACTCATGTCACCTGGGAACTGCTATCTGACGATGGGTATAAATCCAACCTGCAGTTCCCGGCGAGTCCTATCCGGTGTACCCGTAACCTAACGAGCACCTGCATACTATCTCCAGTACGACGTACTGATGGCTGTGGGACAGACCATCTCCCCAACTAGGATGAGAAGCGTATACACCAGTCTACTCCGGAGTATCGATGCAAGAAACATATGCACATATTAAAGTAGACTCAAACCAAGTAGCATACTACCATTTTTAGCAAGACTGTCAATACAACTGTGAATATTCCAAGCTTCCATTAAGTAATATACAAACTAGTATGATACAGTAATGGCCTCTAGGGCATACACACTAACAATCTCCCACTTGCACTAGGGCCATGTACTGGCATATCGCAGACCTATCATCTCGAATAGCCTCTCGAACTGCGTCTGATGAATGGCCTTTGTGAATGGATCAGCAGTGCTATTCTCTGTATCTACTCTCTTTACCTCGATCTCCCGGCGATCTACGATGTCCCTGATCAGGTGATACCGCCTTAAGATGTGTCTGGACTTCTGATGGGACCTGTGTTCCTTCGCTAAAGCTATAGCGCCGTTTTTGTCGCAATACAAAGGTATTGGATCAACACTGGTAGGAACCACCTAAAGTTCTGTGAGGAACTTCTTCATCTAGACAGCTTCTTTTGCGGCATCACAAGCAGCTATGTACTCCGCTTCCATCGTTGAGTCAACAACGGTGTCCTGCTTGGAACTTTTCCAACAGACCGCCCCTCCATTGAGGGTAAAGACATAACCCGACATGGACTTGGAGTCATTCTTGTCATTCTGTAAGCTGGAGTCAGCAAAGGCCTCGATCTGGAGGTCTTTCCCGCCATACACCAAGAACATCTCCTTAGTCATCCTCAGGTACTTGAGAATGTTCTTTACTGCTATCCAGTGCTTCTCCCCTGGGTTTGCCTGATACCGACTTACAACGCTTAATGCGTATGCTACATCTGGTCTCGTACATAACATCGCATACATTATAGAGCCTACCGCAGAAGCGTAGGGTATAATTGACATGCGATCCCTTTCCAAATCAGTCTTGGGAGACATCTCTTTGGAGAGGTTGATTCCGTGACAAGCCGGTAGGTTACCGCGCTTAGAATCTTCCATACTGAATCTTTTCAATATGGTGTCTATGTACCTGGACTGCGAAAGTCCCAACATCCTCTTTGATCTATCACGATAGATCTGGATCCCCAGAATGTAGGTGGCATCACCCAGGTCCTTCATGGAGAACTTCTGTGACAAGAATCCTTTGACTGACTGTAGCATAGGAATATCATTTCCTATTAGGAGAATGTCATCCACGTACAAGACGAGAAATACTACAATTCTCCCTACAATCTTACTGTATATGCATGGTTCATCTGGATTCTTGATAAAGTCGAATTCTTTGACAGTATCATCAAAACAGATGTTCCAACTCCGCGATGCCTGCTTTAGTCCATAAATGGACTTAAGCAACTTGCATACTTTACCGCTGCTCCCACTCTGAATGAATCCCTCTGGCTGATCCATATAGACACATTCTTCCAAATTACCATTTAGAAAAGCCGTCTTTACGTCCATCTGCCAGATCTCATAATCGTGGAAGGCAGCAATGGCAAGAAAGACCCGAATGGATTTGAGCATAGCCACTGGAGAAAAGGTTTCGTCATAGTCCAAACTAGGTCTTTGACGAAAACCCTTTGCAATAAGTCTAGCTTTATAGGTTCAACCTGTCCATCCACACCAATCTTCTTTCTGAAGATCCATTTGCATCCTACGGGTTTTACCCTATCTGGAGCAATGTCCAAAGTCCATACTTTGTTAGTGTACATGGACTCCATTTCGGTCCGCATTGCATCTAGCCATTTTACTGAGTCGCCGCTCTGAATGGCTTGCTGGAAGCTAGTAGGGTCATCATTATCAATGATGCAATCTTCTCGATCCCCGTCTATGAGAAAACCGTAGTATCTCTCGGGCGGATGAGACTGTCTACTACTTCTGCGGATAGGTGTTGGTATGTCCCTTTCTTCTGAAACTTCTGGTTCTACCATATTTTCAGTAACAGCTTATGGTTCTGGAATTTCTTCTAGTTCTATTGCGCTCCCACTCTTCTGATTTTCTAAAAATTCAGCTTCCAAGAAGTGGGCATGATGAGAAACAAAAACCTTTTGTTCATCTACGTAATAGAAATAATACCCCCTGGAGTTCTTTGGATATTCCACAAACTTACACTGTACTGAGGTGCTTCGAGCTTGTCCGGATGCTGATTTTTTTTTTTTACAAAAGCTGGACATCCCCATGTCTTCAGGTACTGAAGATAGGGTTTCTTCCTACTCCACATCTGATATGGTGTGGTAGGCACAGTTTTGGTTGGAACCTTGTTCAAAAGATATGCAGCTGATTCTAGTGCATAACCCCAGAAAGATCGCGGTAACTCAGCCTTACTCATCATGGAACGAACCATATCCAATAGGGTTCGATTCCTCCTTTCCGATACACCGTTGTATTGTGGTGTGTATGGAGGAGTAAGCTGAGAGAGAATTCCGTTCTCTTTTAAGTAACCCAGGAACTCGGCACTTAAGTATTCACCACCTCGATCAGATCTCAGTGTCTTGATACTTTTGCCTGTTTGGTTTTCCACTTCATTCTTGTATTCTTGGAATTTCTCAAAGGCCTCGGATTTATGCTTCATTAAGAAGATATGTCCATACCTAGAGAAACCATCCGTAAAAGTAATGAAGTAGGAATAACCACCTCGTGCATGTGTAGACATTGGACCACACACATCGATGTGTATGAGTCCCAAGAGCTCGCTCGATCTTACTCCGTGTCCAGTAAACGGAGTCTTTGTCATCTTTCCCATGAGACAAGATTCACAAGTAGCATAAGATTGATATTCGAAAGGATTCAAATATCCTTCTCTTTGTAACTTAGTCAACCGTGTTTCATTGATGTGACCTAGTCTACAATGCCATAAGAAAGCCTGATTTATTTCTGGAGACTTTCTTTTAAGTGTGTTCTGGACATTGAAAACCTGAGCTTGATTCAATATGTATATACCGTCATCTAATGTACCGGACCCAATCAGAACTTGATTTAGGTGGATGTGAACTACATCGCTTACGAATGTAAAGTCATATCCCTCTCTCGAAAGTGAGGATACTGATATGATATTACAAGTCAAACTAGGTACATATAAACAGTTACGTAGAATCATTATCTGCCCACTTGTCAAACCTAGGCGATATTCTCCCACGGATTCAGCGTTCATGCTCATTCCGTTTGCAACTCTGAGAGACAAATCACCTACCCTGATAACTCTACGGTTTCTCAAAGTATGTAATGAATTACAGATATGAGATACTGATCCGGTATCTAGTACCCAGGAAGTAAAGTTAATTGACAAACAGTTCTCAATCACAAACACACTCAAGGCCGAAGCCACAATATGCTTCGTATTCTGGCTACTGGCTTCCAAAGCCCTGCAATCTTTCTGCCAATGCCCAATCCCATAACAATAGGAACATCCCTCCTTACCTACACCAAGTCCCGAAACTTTTGCTCTTCCCTTTCCTTCTACTTCACTGATACTGTATATCGGCTTTGTGGAGGTCTTCTTCTTTTCACCCTTTGCTTTCGCCCTGGATGCAGAAGAAGAAAGTCCCCCATTAAGCAGAGCGGGTGTCTCCCTGGTTTCTTTCAGGGTGTAAGTAGAGGGTAGGGACTGTGGAAATAAGTCAGCGCATGACCTGTTTTCCAATGTGGTCTCCAGGTCCTTGAGCTCATCAATATAACTAGTCATCATAAGGATGGCGTCCCCTACAGATGACCCGACAGCCAACCTCGTTTGAAATAATTCGTTCGAGGTCTTATATCTTGCGATACGAGATTGCTCTCCATATAAATCTTTGTTATGGAGAAAGATTGAAACTAAGTCCATCTTCTCGTGCTGCTTCTGGTATACACCATCAACTGAAGCCAACACGAGGCACTGGGCATTCGCATTATCCTTTTCCCTTGTCTGACGGATATCCATATCCGCGACGGTGGAAACTGGACCTGGGACGGTGAGGGCTTGAGTAGTAATAGGGTGGTCCATCTTGTCATAGGCAATGGACATCTGGACAGACCTTTGCCAATCATATAAGTCAGATTCAGTTATTTTGTTATCTAGATGTAACCTAGTCATGGTCACAAGGTCGCTGCAAAGAGAGAGAGAGGGAACACTTTAGCATGATGCTCTTGCAAGTTTAGATTGGTTTTTAATTTATCTAAACTGGATGGCTCCCACTGTTTCTCGAATCCTTCCTCAAACCATAAAAGAAGAATTAGCCAGGACTGATCTCACCGTACAATACTTGCTTAACCGTTCAGCCAGGTCGGTGTCGGTACTTTGAGGGAGGTTTTCCAACGCTTTCGCGAAGTTCCTTAATTAAATAACCTCTTTTCTCTGGGGACGTAGCCCCGCTGACACCTTTCTCGACACCTACTTGGTTTATAGCATTGATCGTTAAGTGACGAATCTCCTGATGAGTAGTGGATACTCACAGTAGGATCGGGATCCAAATATCATCGTGTGATAATGCTGAAGGAATCCTACCAACATTCATCAAACTCCAAATGGTATGCAACACTAGAAAGTTTCAGTTTCTTTAGAAACTCCCGATGTGGATTTTTGCCCCATATTCTTATGACCTTGATGAAGGCCAACAAATCATAAGTCACATGTCAAGTTCCGCCCATCATTATCTTGTTAATTTGAACCCACCCGTACATACCCTTGACGAAGGCCAACATGGTTATACGACTGTCCCAAACCAACTCATCTATCTATGCAACAAATGAATACCCCAGCAGCTACCAAACACTATGCCTTGACGAAGGCCAACAAACATAGCTTGAATACTACTTACCATCCATAAGAAATGACGGAGGGCTACGACTGGTTTTGGCGAAACCGTGAACGTAGTGAACTTGATATAATCGAAGGAACCTGATAGCTTTTTAAAAGGAGTGGTTAAAGCTCCGTAATTTAAAATTTCTGCTCTTTTAAAATAACCGAGTGGTTTCTTTTAAATTTGTTCCAACGATTTAACTTTGGTTTATTTTCTTTGCATTAATATAATGCGTCCCATCAATTAACCTATCATTGCAGAAAACAATGAAAATACAACGTCCTCTTATGCCATCCGCATTCGCCATTGGGTCCCATCATTCACCCGTTAGGTTACTTAACTAACGACAGAGCGGGGACTGGGATAGCGCGGGTGTAAAACATAAGTAACGTCTAATAGCTATCATATATAGATATTGTACATTCGTCAGACGCAATAATAGGCATTTCAGATCACAGATGAACATTATTGGATATACAAACAATCCGCGTTTCCTTTGAGCCTGCAACGAAATACGGATTACACAGTTGTGATGAATAGCCATTACCCCACCCTAGACCCCTACGGGTACGGCAAACTACCTGCCAAGTACCCGAAGTGAAGCGGTCTCCCTCAGCAACGTGAGTAGGCCACTGAACACTTCAAAGTAACCGGTAGTTTGTGCACCCCATCTTGGGTCTATCCTAGGAGCATAAAACAGTAAATGAAATAATACAACGGTGGCTACAACCTCAGCCCGGATGTGCCTCGCAAAAGAATATTACATCATATTACAATTTACATCGAATGAATGAATATAAAATCTCATCTCAAACCCCGGCTAATTATCACAACGATCCAATCAAGTTCATATACACAAGCCAGTAAAAACTATTACAGAAATGTGCAACCCCATGCTAACCGACATACTAGCAATTAGGGGAGCTTTACGAACACATTAAACATTACAGATAAAACACGATTAGCAAATAACTTAGAATATCGATCGACAACCTTTTTCCGTCTCTACCCCAAATGCAAGCCGGCACAGAAATAACCTGGGCAGAAACAAAATATACAGAAAAACATAACACCCTATACTAAGAGTTACTGTGTAAATCCGAGTAAACTTGGAGTTGACTCGGCCGCGGATCCGCGGCGGATAGCACTAATCTGCCGCGCTTCTGCGGCCTTATCACCGAGTTAGCAGTTCGTATTTCTACAGTATTCTTAGAATTCCCTGCTGTGAATTTTCATACCTATCAAATAATTTTTTTGACACGTTTAAAATTGACAGAAACTTGAGGGGTCCGGGGTTAAGTTTTCGTATTTTTCCGACGATCGAAGTTCTAATTAGTTGCTAACAAGCTAGTAAAGGCTTGTAGGCTCTGATACCACTGTAAGTCCATGTCACGCACCCCACGAGCTTGCGGGGAGGCGGAATATATGAAAAACAATTATCAAAGGTTCGTAACACGGACTTGAGCACACGGATCGTGTCTAAACCATTACTAGCAAACTACAAAAAGTTTAACTACTCTAATTCGAAGTTATACCTCACGTTATTTGTCCTTCGGGTCTTCATCTCTATCCTCCGCACCTCGTAGGCTCTATGGAACATGAGCACCTCAACGGCCTCCTCGAGTCAAAGACGATCCACCCGAGAATCTATAGTCCGAGCTCCTATCTCGAATCTGAGATAACTACGGCTTCTAGATCGCTAATCTAAAAGTCCTAGAGGGTGTAGAGTAATTAGATGGATTACTTAGTCACTTAAACCCTAGGTTTCTCAACTCATGAGAGCTATTAGGGTTTGAAGAAGAAGATGAAGACTTGAGGAGAGAGAAAGCTTTTGTGATAATGATATGAATAATAACCCATGAAAGAATAATATCAAGCATACAAATATCTCTTTGATAAATATCTAGAAATATCTTGTAAGCTTCATTTAATCCTAAATGGCGAATCACCACATGAGTCATTAAGCATTTAATGAAAACCTACACCTCATCTCTCCACCTCATTTGTGTTTAATCTAAAATGAAATAAATACAAATGAGTCATCTTCTTCTAGAAGCTTCCCGACAAATTACGAGACTGCCCCTCCCATCCGTATTTCCGAAAAACACAGATAATCTTTAACTGAATAAATCCATCTGTATAATACTAAAATCTGGCTTAAACCAAAGCCCGCTAGTATTATCTGCCCGATCATAATACGTGCATAAGTGTACGTAAGTGATCGCGGCCCTATCGTAAAACCATGCGGTCTCTACACCTTTTGCCCGGTGCAGGAAAACTCTCTGTTCTAAAGACTCGACACTACGCTGGCAGTGGGTTTAACTACAGGCCACAAGCGGTACTAGCTGTACGTAACGGTCCCCAAGTAGATGTCGATAAGAAGGAAGATGAGGAAACCCATCCGAACTCCTACTGAACCTGATGTGACAATCTCCGTACAGTCCGGTCTGTTCGTCTAGGACTATCGCATATTGGGCCTAAGGGGCGGTAAACGTCAGACCCCTAATAGCGGTATAAGTCGTGTCGAAGTGAAGACCATTACACCTTGAAAAACTACTGAAACCTACCAGTAAATCTCGTTTGCCCTGGCCAGGGACTTTGCGTAATGGCTCTCCATACACAGCGCGGTATCAACCCCCAATACCGGGAAAGACGAATCCTGTCTAACCGCCACTGCCTCTAAGTGCTTCGGGACTGCATCCAACTACTACCTGTTTGCACGACTCCTTTGAGCCATGGTAGGGTAGAAATCTAAGAACAGTAGGAACACACCCGAGGCGAAGTAGCAGTGTCAAGTCGACGGACTAAGTTGTACTCATGTCACCTGGGAACTGCTATCTGACGATGGGTATAAATCCAACCTGCAGTTCCCGACGAGTCCTGTCCGGTGTACCTGTAACAACTCCATTTTTGTAATGTACAAAGAATTGATGTAAATTCAATGTTTACTTGGAGTATTTATTGTTGTTGATATCTCTTTAAGTATTTATTTCACTCCATAATTACAAGAAGGAGCTTGTAGCTCATTGGTAATACCTTGCACTGCTGAACCAAGCCACCAGAGTTCGAATCCCATGCCCCATATTATTTTTTAATATTATTTTGTTTTTGATTTTTTAGAATACCAACAGTTACACGTACGTTTCGCACAAATTTCCTTCTATATATGAAAAGTTAGATACACTAGAAGCCACACCCGACGACCCCACAGCCCCCGACCACCTGACTCGGCCCGACTCGGCAGAGTTGACCGGCGGACCGGCCGACTCGGGCCGGCGCCGCCGGCCGGACTCGGCCGGCCGGCCGAGTCCCCAACATCGAAGTTGGGCATCTTTGCTTGATCAACCCCCCTGCACACTTTAAATTTTTAGATCGGTTACAGAGAGCCCATTAACCCCCATTTACTCCATTTTTAATGATTTTTATATAATTTTTACATTTTTTTAATTAAAAACCCTAACCCTAGCCTAACCCTATAAATACACCCCATACCCTCTACCCTCTCATCCTAAATTTCTGAGTCCACTCTCTCAAAATTCCAAAAGAACTTTGGTACTGTGGAAACGAGCGAAAGGCGAAGCGCTGACGAAATCGACGGCGAAATTCCGGTGATCGTGCTAGGAACTCTCAACGACGAATCGACGCACTGGCAAACCCTCTACTTCCCTCTCACTCTCTAAGTGTTGTCCAAACCCGTAAGTCCCCTTTCTATCTTTCTTTCCTTTCATAAAAATACTAATTTACAAAACCCGACGGAATCGGAACAAATCCGATTTCCGACTCGGTTTTCTATAAAATCTCACTTCTCACCAATACATTCATGCTTAAACATCTCTATGTTGACTATTAATCACTTAACAAATAATTTGAACAAGTTTCCTCACATGAAATGATAGCTTTTTCAATATATCGTATTTTTTTTACTTAAATACCACAATATTTTGTTTTCACATTTAACCCCCTTAACATTGATATACCTTAAAGTAGATCACGAGGTAATGACCTACCTCCTCACACACTCATATGCAAACATAACACGCTACCTTGAAAACTTAGAATACGATAATACAAGATTTTACATTTAAATACCTTTTTCTTAATAAAACCTTTTCTAAAAAGTTTTAGGTTTGATACACTTTTAAAACAAATATCTTTTAATAGGAAAATACGATAAGTTATGGACATCGATCGTTTATCTAAACCTGACTTTGTGGTGTCTAGGCTAGGGAAGTGAGAAAGGTAACTTTAAAAGGCCCGTCTCATGATGAATCATGAGCGGATCCTTCCTTTCTTCACTTGTACTTACCTGTCCACAATTGGCGGTGAAGAGGCGATTTGAGGCTTCTAACGACTTGTCGTTTAGACCATTTAGAAATAGGCTAGTTGGAGTAGGAAACCCTAGAATCTAAAATACGGAAAATTTACACCTTTGCAAATAAGTACCTTTTACTTTATAAAAAACCGTTTTCTAAAAGATTAGTATTTATAAAATCTTTGCAAAGCGCCACTACGACCCACCTTTGGGGAATCCGTTAGGGATAGTACGGTTTATCGTGCACCATCGGGCTTAGTAGTGCGAGATTCAAACCTCCGCACGAAGTATTCGGTCTCGAAAAGTTTAAAATACGACATCTTAAGAAAAATGAGATTTTTAGAATATAAAATATTTATTGAAATTATTTTTGTATAAATATATGTTTATTTATCATTAAAATATCTATTTTGTTATAATATAAATATTCCATTTTTTCTTAAAAAATCACAAGACTAAATTTTACATTAAAATACCATGAATTTCAAATAAATCAATATTACAGATAAATACCTTTATTTATGTAATTAAGATATTTTCACTAGAAAAATCACAAAATAAAATTACACTCATCATAACTATAAAGACGAATAATAAATACTTGGGGTGTATCTTGAAAATTATACAAAAGTATTTTTACATAAAACCCCCTCAAGTTTATAAATTACCCTAAGGACCCTAGTAAATATAGGCATTCGATTTACATTTCTTCTGTCCGACTCGGGTTTGAGTCTGATCATAATCCGACTTGAATATGCTTCAAGTACTATATAAATCTATAATAATCCAATTCAATATGAACACATGAATCCAAGAATCCAGTTATCAATCTATACAACTTGACTGAATCAAACCATGGATATACATCCATTATCCAGTTTTTCCGTCTACATGATTATACAGTTACAAACTGTTTACTGATATCATGGTTTTGGTCAGTCATCTAACTTATACAATACAATACAACAATACAATCAAAACACTACGGGGTTTAAGGGGTAGATTGGTGCGGAAGGTGTTAGAAGTGACACGAGATGGTAAGATTAAGACACCTAACCTATATTCCGTTGCTGTTGTACCGTGGCTTAACGGTTCCTCGTACATTCCGTTTGCCCTGGTCTCTACCATACTGAGACCCCTCTCGTATACACTGGCATCCTTCCGTACCAAACTACAAACAACAGCGTGAACACAATATTCTACAATATTATACTTTAGAAGATACCTCTTATTCTGTCTTTTCTAATTCTCCCTTATGTTTGGGACTTACCGAGCGACCTGTTCGCTGACTACATTCTATTTCTTTCTTCTTTGAATGTCGTCAGGTGTTTTGGACCCGTCAGAGATCGAGCCCACTGGTGAAGACTTGGATCAGTTCCACGAAGACCCCGAGCTCTAGACATTGTACCTTGTTCTATTCAGTATTTTTCATTTCCTATTATGCCATTGTTTAGGCATCGCTTTTATTTCAAATGTATTTACTTTTCATGCATTGTACAAAAGAATGTTATTAATAAAGTTGCTGTTATCATTTCTATATCTCTTGTCTCTTGTGATTTACCTTTATATTGCTTAGATACGCTTAGCGTATTTACTTCACAGTAAATACGTAGCGGACCTCGTCACGTCCCATTCGCCGTACACCGGGAAGCGGGGCGTGACAGGTTTTGTTGGTGGCCCATGTAGGTCTGAGCTGTATAGAATCATACTATGCAGTTCTGTTCTGCGTGAACAACCGAAGCAATATAACACAAGAACCAGCAACTAAAACATTCTTTACAATTCATGTTCCTTGAATCTTACAATTTCATATTCATTGAATCTTATCATTTCAAATATTTTGAATCTGTCATAACCCAAATTTTTCTTCAAGGTTATGGATTCCCCGAACAACACCAGCACCAATGTCAACAACACACCTCCAGCCCTACCACTCACACCTGCCATCCCTGCTCCGATCAACGAGCAGACGGTTCTGCTTGAGGCAATCCGAAGCCTCCTAGAGGGACAGCAGCAGCAGACTGCTCTTTTAATGAACCGTCCCGAGGCAGACGCACCTGGGGTAAAGCAATTTAGGGCTTTACACCCCAAATAGTTCTCCGGAAAGGGAAGCCCACTTGAAGCTGAGGAATGGGCACAGAGCATAGAAGATGATCTGGCGGCAGCACAAGTGCCAGACATAGCTTGGGTTCGTGTGGCGAAGCTGCAGCTCACGGATAATGCTCGCAACTGGTGGAAGGCGGAAGAAAGCCGTCTTGAACAGCAGTCCATCCATCTACAACAAGGTTCGATGTGGACCAAGTCAGTAGATGAATATGACGCTGAGTTCACCATACTCAGTCGGTAAGATATGTCTCAATAATTCGAAATTTTTATATCACATATTACACAGCTAACACAATATTTTTATAAATTTGCGGCACATCTTATACCGACGGATGAGATCAGAGCCCGTCGCTTTCAACAAGGTTTGGATTCGGAAATCCAGGCTGCACTAGCCACAGGAGATTTTCCGACTCATGAATCGGCTCTGAAAGCTGCCCGCCGTTATGAGGCAGTGGTAATGGCGAGGGGAAGACCTCAATCTGCTGGATTCAAGCGTCCTGCCAACCAGATGGCAGGAGGAGCCTCGTCTAGGCCACCTTTCGTGCCAAGGCGACCCGGAGTACCGAACCATCGTCCCAGCCCAGCCTTTTGTACCTACTGCAAGAGAATTGGACATATGATGAAAGACTGCCGTCGAGCCAACCGTCTTTGCTTAGTCTGCGGCTCAGCTACTCATGATATTGGGTCTTGTCCTCAAAGACAAAACCCAGTTGCTGCACCCAGGCCAGCAATTACCTATCCGCAGCGACCAGCTCTTCAAGCACCTGCTCCAAGACCTGCACTACCTGCACCACCCAGAGGACCACAAGCTGCACCACCTCCTCGTCAGTTCCATCAAGCTCAAAGGAACGTTCCGAGGAATGCTCCTCCGGCCAGGAGGAATGTACCAAGGCGCCAAGCTTTCACTATGTCAGTGGAAGAAGCTGAGGCCATTGGCCAAGTCATCACTGGTAAACTGTTCTTCTCAAACTTTTCTTTCAGTATTGTTTATCTACATGCTTTCCCTAAAACATATCCCACATACCGTAAGTACAATCTTAGTATCCTCAATCCCTGCACTAGCACTGTTTGATACTGGAGCATCACACTGCTTTATGTTGCAACGGTTTGTCCGAACCCATGCGATTCCAGTCTCACCACTTGTATCCAGCTGGAATGTCAGTTCAGGAAATGGCGTTCTAAAGGCAACCATGGGATACCGTTTGTGTCCAGTCGTCGTCTGCAGCAGAGAGTTTTATGCCGACTTCAAAGTGCTGGACATACCGAACTTTGATGTGGTTCTAGGAATGGATTGGCTTGGAACTTTTTATGCTACCATTGACTGTCGTCAAAGGAGGGTAGTATTCGAGATTCCAGACCATCCGGTCTTCTATTTCAAAAGCGGAGACCGTACACTGGAGCCAAGTACCTACAAAGCGAAGCCAAGGGAAGCAGTAGTTGCAGCAGCTCAAGCAGAGGAAGAATCAAGACCAGATGTGGTTCGAGAGTTCGACGATGTATTTCCTGACGATATATCAGGTTTGCCTCCCGATCGAGCTCTTGAATTCAGTATTGATTTAGTACCAGGAGCACAACCGGTGATCAAAGCACCCTATCGTTTAAGTCCGGAAGGTTTGAAAGAAGTCCGAACACAGTTGGACGAATTACTGGCGAAATGATGGATTCGTCCTAGCACTTCAAGTTGGGGATCACCTGTACTACTTGTGAAGAAGAAGGAAGGTTCATACAGAATGTGCATCGATTACAGAGCTTTGAACGAAGTCACTATAAAGAACAAGTACCCACTCCCGCGCATCGATGATTTATTCGATCAGCTAAGTGGATCTTGTGTTTTCTCTAAATTGGATCTTCGTTCAGGTTATCATCATGTGAAGGTCAAGGAAACTGATATTCACAAAACAGATTTCAAAACTCGCTATGAACATTACGAATTTCTCGTGATGCCATTTGGAGTGACCAACGCATCCGCAATATTCATGAACCTAATGAATCAAGTTTTCCGGGAGTACTTAGACAGGTTTGTTGTGATCTTCATCGACGACATCCTGGTGTATTCTAAGAATCGGAAAGAGCATGCAGAACATCTACGAATTATCCTAGAAACTCTTCGACAACATCAGCTCTATGCCAAGTACAGCAAGTGCGAGTTTTGGCTAAAGCAAGTTGGTTTTCTTGGACATATCGTATCAGGAGAAGGAATCTCGGTGGATCCAGCAAAAGTTTCAGCAGTTAGCGAATGGCCTACACCAAAACCAGTGAAGGACATTCGGAGTTTCTTAGGCTTAGCTGGATATTACAGAAGATTCATTGATGGATTTTCGAAGATAGCAACACCCCTGACCAAGCTCACACGTAAAGATGAAGAATTTGTGTGGTCAGAAGCATGCGAACAAGCTTTCGTAGAACTCAAGTCAAGGTTGACATCAGCACCTATTCTCGTTATACCGGATCAATCTGGAGGATTCGAAGTGCATTGCGATGCATCTGATAAGGGATTGGGATGTATTCTACATCAGCATGGTAAGGTTGTGGCTTATGCTTCAAGACAGCTGAAGATTCATGAGCACAATTATCCGACGTATGATCTGGAGTTGGCAGCCATCATCTTTTCTCTCAAGATTTGGCGTCATTACCTACTTGGTGAACGAGTGAACATCTACACAGATCATAAGAGCCTGAAGTACGTGTTTACTCAGAAGGAGTTGAATATGCGGCAGAGAAGATGGTTAGAACTCATGGCGGACTTTGACATCAATTTGCAATATCACCCAGGGAAGGTGAATGTGGTACCTGATGCACTTAGTCGCCAACCATTAGCAATGAATCTCACCACTCAGTGGAAGTTTCAACAAGACTTGCATCAGATAGAGATTGAAGTAGTCATGCCAGGTAATGCTTCAAGTTTGATGAATTTACAAGTTCAATCAACCATTGTCAATCAGATCAAAGCAGCTCAAGCAAGCGATGCTAAGTTGCAAAAGATCAGAGAACAAGTGGAGAATGGACTCAGAACAGACTTCATCATCCATGAAG
Source organism: Agapanthus africanus (assembly GCA_030015575.1). Lineage (NCBI taxonomy): Eukaryota > Viridiplantae > Streptophyta > Magnoliopsida > Asparagales > Amaryllidaceae > Agapanthus > Agapanthus africanus. The sequence goes on along the minus strand of CM057346.1, from coordinate 138,955,939 downwards.
GCGGATCTTTGATATACGGCAGTAAATTGTGTGTACCAAAAGGTCCTGTTCAGGAAGAGTTAATGAAAGAAGCTCACAGCTCTCCCTACTCAGTACACCCTGGAGGTACCAAAATGTACAAAGATCTACGTCAAAATTATTGGTGGTATGGAATGAAGCGTGATGTAGCCAGAAGCGTCGCAAAATGCTTGGTGTGTCAGTAAGTAAAGGCTGAATATCACAGGATTGCTGGAGTACTTCAACCGTTACCAATCCTAGAATGGAAGTGGCAACACATCACGATGGATTTTGTGACCGCTCTTTCTCGCAGCACAAAGGGTAACGATACTGTATGGGTCATTGTGGATCGACTCACAAAGTCGGCTCACTTCATCCCATTTCGAGTTGGCCAATCAACTGAGACACTAGCAAAGAAGTACATGGAGGTAATAATCTAATTAAGATTTAAACTCTTCATAATGTACTATCTCTGATACCCATGAACTCATACAGGAAATTATGAGACTTCATGGAGTACCGGTCTGCATTGTCTCCGATCGTGACACCAGGTTCCGATCGCAATTTTGGCAGAGTCTGCAAGCAAGCTTGGGAACAAGTCTGAACTTCAGCACGGCTTATCATCCACAAACAGATGGTCAGTTGGAACGAACTATTCAGATCTTGGAGGATATGCTCAGAGCGTGTATGCTAGATTTCAAAGGATCGTGGGAAGATCACCTATATCTTGTGGAGTTTTCGTACAACAACAGCTACCAAGCAAGCATAGGAATGGCACCTTTTGCAGCATTGTATGGAAAGAAGTGTCGATCGCCATTAAGTTGGGAAGACATCGGAGATAGGGAACTTCTTGGACCAGAGATGATAGTAGCGACTGTTGATGTGGTTCGTACCATCAGGGAAAGGATTTGCATAGCCCAAGATCGACAGAAGCACTGGGCTGATGCAAAGAGACGACACTTGGAGTTCTAGCCAGGAGATCACGTATTCTTGAAAATATCTCTGAACCGCGGAGTGATCCGATTTGAAAGACGGGGTAAGCTAAGTCCGAGATATATTGGACCGTTCGACATACTCGAACGAGTCGGTGAAGTGGCATACCACTTAGCGCTTCCACCTTCATTGGAAGGAGTGCATAATGTGTTCTACATATCCCAACTCAGAAGGTATGTGAGTGACCCCAGCCATGTTCTCGATCATTCCGAGCTCACTATACAGCCCGATTTGTCTTGTGAGCAATAGCCTATGGAGATCCTGAACAGGAAAGTGAAGATACTTTGGAACAAGGAAGTTAACTTGGTTCGAGTGATATGGAGGAAAGACACTCCAGGAGAGTCCACTTGGGAAAGGGAGGATGAAATGCGTACTAGATATCCACACCTCTTTGTAAACCACTCCTCAAATAAAAGTTGTAAATTTCGAAGACGAAATTTTTGTAAGGAGGGTAGACTGTAACAACTCTATTTTTTAATGTACAAAGAATTAATTTAAATTCAATGTATACTTGGAGTATTTATTGTTGCTGATATCTCTTTAAGTATTTATTTTACTCCATAATTACAAGAAGGAGCTTGTAGCTCATTGGTAATACCTTACACTGTTGAACCAAGCCACCAGAGTTCGAATCCCATGTCCCACATTATTTTTTAATATTATTTTGTTTTTGATTTTTTAGAATACCAACAGTTACACGTGCGTTTCTCATAAATTTCCTTCTACACATGAAAAGTTAGATACACCAGAATCCACACCAGACGACCCCACAACCCCCGACCACCTGACTCGGCCCGACTCGGCCGAGTCGGCCGGTGGACCGGCCGACTCTGGCCGGTGCCGTCGGCCCTACTCGGCCGGACGGCCGAGTCCCCAACATCGAAGTTGGGCATCTTTGCTTGATCAACCCCCCTGCATACTTTAAATTTTTAGATCGGTTACAGAGAGTCCATTAACCCCCATTTACTCCATTTTTTAATGATTTTTATATAATTTTTATATTTTTTAATTAAAAACCCTAACCCTAGCCTAACCCTATAAATACACCCCCTACCCCCTACCCTCTAATCTTAAATTTCTGAGTCCACTCTCTCAAAATTCCAAGAGAACTTTGGTACTTTGGAAACGAGCGAAAGGCGAAGCGCTGACGAAATCGACAGCGAAATTCCGGTGATCGTGCTAGGAACTCTCAACGACGAATTGACGCACTGGCAAACCCTCTACTTCCCTCTCACTCTTTAAGTGTTGTCCAAACCCGTAAGTCCCCTTTCTATCTTTCTTTCCTTTCATAAAAATACTAATTTACAAAACCCAACGGAATCGGAACAAATCCGATTTCCGACTCGGTTTTCTATAAAATCTCACTTCTCACCAATACATTCATGCTTAAACATCTCTATGTTGACTATTAATCACTTAACAAATAATTTGAACAAGTTTTCTCACATGAAATGATAGCTTTTTCAATATATCGTAGTTTTTTCACTTAAATACCACAATGTTTAGTTTTCACATTTAACCCCGTTAACATTGATATACCTTAAAGTAGATCATGAGGTAATGACCTACCTCCTCACACACTCATATGCAAATATAACACGCTACCTTGAAAACTTAGAATACGATAATACAAGATTTTACATTTAAATACCTTTTTCTTAATAAAACCTTTTCTAAAAAGTTTTAGGTTTGATACACTTTTAAAACAAATATATTTTAATAGGAAAATACGATAAGTTGTGGACATCGATCGTTTATCTAAATCTGACTTTGTGGTGTCTAGGCTAGGCAAGTGAGAAAGGTAATTTTAAAAGGCCCGTCTCACGATAAATCATGAGCGGATCCCTCCTTTCTTCACTTGTACTTACCTGGCCACAATTGGCGGTGAAGAGGCGATTTGAGGCTTCTAATGACTTGTCGTTTAGGCCATTTAGAAATAGGCTAGTTGGCGTAGGAAACCATAGAATCTAAAATACGGAAAATTTATACATTTGCAAATAAATACCTTTTACTTTATAAAAAACCGTTTTCTAAACGATTAGTATTTATAAAATCTTTGCAAAGCGCCACTACAACCCACCTTTGGGGAACCCGTTAGAGATAGTACGGTTTATCGTGCACCCTCGGGCTTAGTAGTGCAAGATTCAGACCTCCGCAAGGAGCATTCGGTCTAGAAAGGTTTAAAATACGACATCTTAAGAAAAATAAGATTTCTAGAATATAAAATATTTATTGAAATTATTTTTGTATAAATATATGTTTATTTATCATTAAAATATTTATTTTGTTATAATATAAATATTCCATTTTTTCTAAAAAAATCACAAGACTGAATTTTACATTAAAATACCATGAATTTCAAATAAATCAATATTACAGATAAATACCTTTATTTATGTAATTAGGATATTTTCACTAGAAATATCACAAAATAAAATTACACTCATCATAACTATAAAGAAGAATAATAAATACTTGGGATGTATCTTGAAAACTATACAAAAGTATTTTTACATAAAACCCCCTCAAGTTTATAAATTACCCTAAGGACCCTAGTAAATATAGGCATTCGATTTACATTTCTTCTGTCCGACTCGGGTTTGAGTCTGATCATAATCCGACTTGAATATGCTTCAAGTACTATATAAATCTATAATTATCCAATTCAATATGAACACATGAATCCAAGAATCCAGTTATCAATCTATACAACTTGACTGAATCAAACCATGGATATACATCCATTATCCAGTTTTTCCATCTACATGATTATGCAGTTACAAACTATTTACTGATATCATGGTTTTGGTCAGTCATCCAACTTATACAATACAATATAACAATACAATCAAAACACTACGGTGTTTAAGGGGTATATTGGTGCGGAAGGTGTTAGAAGTGGCACGAGATGGTAAGATTAAGACACCTAACCTATATTCCGTTGCTGTTGTACCGTTGCTTAACGGTTCCTCGTACATTCCGTTTGCCCTGGTCTCTAGCATACTGAGACCCCTCTCGTATACACTGGCATCCTTCCGTACCAAACTACAAACAACAGCGTGAACACAATATTCTACAATATTACACTTTAGAAGATACCTCTTATTCTGTCTTTTCTAATTCTCCCTTATTTTTAGGACTTACCGAGCGACCTGTTCACTGACGACATTCTATTTCTTTCTTCTTTGAATGTCGTCAGGTGTTTTGGACCCGTCAGAGATCGAGCCCACTAGTGAAGACTTGGATCAGTTCCACGAAGACCCCGAGCTCTAGACATTGTACCTTGTTCTATTCAGTATTTTTCATTTCCTGTTATGCCATTATTTATGCATCGCTTTTATTTCAGATGTATTTACTTTTCATGCATTGTACAAAAGAATATTATTAATAAAGTTGCTGTTATTATTTCTATATCTCTTGTCTCTTGTGATTTACCTTTATATTGCTTAGATACGCTTAGCGTATTTACTTCACAGTAAATACGTAGCGGATCTCGTCGCGTCCCCTTTCCTGTACACCGGGAAGCGGGGCGTGACAGTACCCGTAACCTAACGAGCACCTGCATACTATCTCCAGTACGACGTACTGATGGCTGTGGGATAGACCATCTCCCCAACTGGGATGAGAAGCGTATACACCAGTCTATTCCGGAGTATCGATACCCTGTCTCGATAATCCTACGACTAGGGACCTATATAGGATGTTGCTTATAGACTACCCAGCCCCCACTAGTGTGATTGCCATCACAACGCTGGTAATCAAGCAAAGATCCTAAGGGCTCTACTAATATGTATAAGCGATACGTTAAAAGAAATATATGCACATATTAAAGTAGACTCAAACCAAGTAGCATACTACCATTTTTAGCAAGACTGTCAATACAACTGTGAATATCCCAAGCTTCCATTAAGTAATATACAAACTAGTATGATATAGTAATGGCCTCTAGGGCATAAACACTAACAGATCAGCTCTCACGGCCCAGGCAGAAAGGAAGCGCAGGAGGCGTGCAGCAAAAGAACGTAACGCCGCCTTGACTGTAGGTGCAGGCTCGAGCGCTGCTTCCCCTGTCCCTGCTTCTTCAGAGGGTGCTCTGGTCACCCTGTCTATCACTCATAGACAGGTGGCACGCGCGGCTCGGGAAGCAATTGAAAAGCCGACCCAAGGTAACATAACACTGGGTCCTTTTATTAAAGTTTAATCTTCAGGTTCTCATATATCATACCCTGAAGGGCCAAGTCCTGATGAGGATGTGGCAGGTGAAATGACGGCAACCATCTGTAACATTTCAGAAAAATAAAATATTATTTTTGGGAATTTTTATAATTAAATAATAAATATAATGAATATTTTAATAAGGCGGTATAATTAAATACCGATAATTTGGGAAAATTTTGGAAAATTATAGAAATTACTAAAAAAAAAAAGAGGGTGCTTTATGTGCTTTATGCAAATTATAAGTTTTTATGATTTATTATACACCATTTTAGTGCTAATCGCGATTAAATATCGTTAATCTCGCATTAATCCGGTTTTGTGCACATGACATGCACTAAGTCATTTTTAGCACTTGTTACATTTTTCTTTCATGCTTTCTTCTTTTTTTATCATACATGGTTCTAAAATTTAAAGAGAAGAAAAGAATAGAAAAGAAAAAGGAAAATGATAGAATATTGAGGGATGGGCAAGAGAGAGAGGGTGAGGGGTCAAACCTTGGACCAAGGCTCCCATTCCTTCTTCATTCCTTCATCATTTCCTCCTCTCATTCTTTCAAGAGCTGCTGCCCCCATCTCCACCTCCACTTCACACATCATAAACAACCTCAAAACAACACCAAAATATTATCTCCTCTTCACAAAATTTGTGCACAAGCTCACAAGCTACACTTTGGACCAAGAAAGTTTGCATTTTGGTGCTCTAGGGGATTCATGAGTGCCAAGTGAGGTAATTTCTGAACCATTAGTGTAGAATTTGGTTTACTTTAGCTTCCATGCATGTTTAGAAATGATTAGACGATGTTTAGTGGGGTCTGGAAATTCCTAGAAAAGGATTAGGGTTTGAATTGATTCCAAAAGCATAATTGAAGTTAGTAGAGGCTATACAACCCCTGTTGTGATGATTTAGTGGACTGAACCTGAGATTTAAACCCCGGATTATGAACTTAGAAAACCCGATATCGGAGAATTGTGGATTCTGTGAGGGTATAATGAAATCTGCTAACACCCGGGTGACCTGAAAAATATTTAGCAAGTATAGTGATGTGTGCAGGTGACCAGAAGACTACCCCTGAAACCCTAGCCCTTAACCCTCTACCCAAGCCGCAGAAAAATTCCTTCTGGCCGCAATTTGCGGCCAGACCTGGTTCTTTTTGCTTCGTGCTTCGTCTGTAGCTCCATCTCCTGTAAACTAGACCCTTCACATATGCAATTTTGGCTAATTTCACCTAGGGTAAAATCTAGGACTAAAATTCATGTGTTGCTGTTTTGATTCGAGGTTATATTTTTCGTATTTTGGATTCTGGATTTTAGTATTTGCGTTTTACCTCGATCACTCGACGTTTGTTTGACGATATCGAGGGTTGTCTGGTAGTTTGAAAGGCGTAGTCCGTAGGTTCTAACCTATAGGCTTTTAGCGTGTCGTTTTGATTTTGAATTGGGTTTTAATGCGGCACGATACGTTATGATGTGTAGGTACCCCCTCCCCACAAGGACTTCGAGACGACAAGCAAGCGCGTGGCGATGTCGGCAACGGCAAGCGAAGAGTAAGGTGAGTAGATATATATCTACAGGGGAAGTCGGGTGGATGGCGTATAGCACCCTCGCAGTTCGTAGTATAGCTTATATATATGTGTGTGTGTGTGTGTGTGTGTGTTTTATGATACGTGGATGATTATCAAGATATGATTATGTGTTCATGTCTTAGTTTAGGGTAATTAGAAGTAACTTAGTTTAGTTTCTTAGTCGCGAACCCTAGAGTAGTGATTTGCGTACACGCACACACACATTTGCATACTTATTTACCTGTGCATATATGGGGATATGTATATATATATATACACACACATGGGTATGGGACTATATGTGTGTGTGTGTGTGTGTGTGTATACATGGATTATGAGGATTGTACATGGTATTGGGAGATGAGTCGATGAGATTGGGCATGTTGCCATGAGATCGGTGATATGATGTGGTTCGTATTATGAGATACGACATAAGATTTTAGCGGGCCTTTAGGCGTGTGTTTTCATACACGCATATATATGCAGATGGTATCAGTTTTTACTAGACTTAGATCAGTACCCCAATTCATGAGATATGATGATAATGATACCAGATAAATGATGTGATGAATGTGATATTTGACCCGTACCCAGATTGGGATGCCGTACGATGGATTTACCGTACGAGCTATATATTAATGATAGATCCGCACTCTTGACTCGAGAATATCATATTATATTTATATTGTATCGTACGTGATACTATTGAGGCGGGATCATCGACTATTATATTTATATATATCGACTCAGATTTAGGTGGTTTCCCTTACCCTTTCGGTTAGATTGTTCATTTAGTCCTGTAGTTTATTTGTAGATGTTAGACTAGAATCGAGTCCTACCTATTTCAAAACTAACGAATCGTGAGTATTTTAAAGACAGGCCAAGGGATTATACGGATATTTTCAAAAGACGCATCTTTTTTAAAACACCGTAGCCCTTATTTTCTAAACACCACGATTCGTGTTATTTCAAATGGTAAAACTGTATGACACATATATATATATATTGATATAGATTCTTCATTGTTGTGTTTATTATTCAGCTCCCGCATATTATTTCTATTCGCATCGCATTTGCATGCTTATATTGTGTTTTCATATGCCATTATTGAGATCATGCTGTCAGGACACCAGCACCTTTACCGATGATGCGTATGCTCCACGCACACTTTCTTGCCGGCTCACACACATTATCATCGGTAATTGCCATGTCACGTACACTTTAGTGAATATTATTTCATTGACATATCCTGCTAGCTGATAGTTGCTATATGTTATCGCTTTCATATGCTAGTTTAACTATTGCACCATTGCATGATATTAGATGCATTCATATACTCATTGGTTATGCAGTATTTTGGGGTTTTATGCCGATATTCACTGTTTACTTACTCTTGATTTTTGGATTTCGGATTTTCATGAGATTTCGGGATTTGGGGGAAAACCGCAAGAATATATATAAACTTCTCTCTCTCTCTCTCTCTCTCTCTTTTTAAAATGCAAGTTACGGTTTTCTCGTGATGTATGAGTCGTCCACCATGAGTTTTCATGATAGCTGTTGGATTTCGAGACCCGTTTCGAGGAGTGGTATGAACTATCTCGGGTACATGGTGGACCCGGTATGGTACCCTGGGGAGAGAGTGATTTCATGGAGGATGATGAGCCCGGCAGGGGCAGACTGCCTACCGGCGATTGTTTGGCGCGGCGGATATTCGAAGGATACCGTCCGTGGTCGTGTAATTTGATGATATAGGCCGATCCGGACTGACGGAGCCCGAGGTATCGAGACACTATGATATTGAGATATTAGGATTTATGTTTTGTGTCGATGCTAGACACTGATTATGTTGATTTCATTGATAATATCTCGTGTTATATAAACAGAAATATCACTAAAACAAGAAAACAGTTTCTTCATTTACATGTATTCTGTTTTCATTACATTACATTCATATCTCATACATATGATATATTGCTACCTGAGGCACTGACACGAGCACATGGGATTACACTTATGTATAGATGGTTACCCTTATCACTTTTCATGCTTCAGACTTTATCATTTGAGGTTCATATATATATTTGATCGTATTGACCTAGGATGAATCATACATACGATTTCTGCTCGGTGATGTTTTCTACTCACGAGTTGGCAACTCACCCCCGTTGTGCCACAGTTTCTTGGAGGTTTTGCCGTACAGGTTTCGTTACGGCTTTGCTGACACACTGCTTCCATTCCGGGTGATTTGCTTTGGTAGGTGGGTTCACTTGTATCATGACCACCATTGTACTTTATTTTATTCATTGTATCTACTAAACTCCATCAACCAGATATGTATATTTTCAGACTTAGAAAACCAGTTGTATATTCTTTCGACCTTAGAGTCGCGCGTTGTATTATTATGGGTTTTCATGTTGTTTTTGAGTTTCCTTTCAGTTTTAATTCTCGCCCTTCGGCGTTGTATATTATATTGCTTGCGTGGTTGTGGCCGTCGATTGACGAAGAGCTAGCTCCCACTTGGGGATGCCTTTTATCATTGATGCATATATTATTCATGTTGTACCCCGTTCGGGGCCTGTATTTACAAAGGAAACTCTGCCGAAATTTTCAGAAAAGACTTGATATTTTAAAAACGTATAATTCGGCTTATGCTATTAAAACCACTTTCTTTAAAACGAGATTTCCATCATTTATTATTTAAAATGGTTTTAGATTTCTGGGCTTTTGGCTTACTTGAATTAGATGGGGTCGTATAGATTTCATATGATTCAAGGGCCAGTCACGTGCCATTTTGGGTCGTGACACCACCGATCCTGAAGTGGCAACCCTTTCCAAGAAGTCCGGGACTGCTCCAATTGCTGCTCTTTCCACCTACGGTTCCCTGCCATCGTCCGGCATTGCGAGTGTCACGACGGCTCTCGTAGAATCGGGGGATGAAGCCACTGGTTCCGAAACCCTTCCAATAGAGGAGAGCGAAGGAGTCGCTGCGCTTAATGATGCTCTTGTCGCAGTTTCGATTGGCGAATCATCAGGTAGATTTTGAGTCGCTGTTTTCCTTTCTTATTTCGCAATCCCTTTCAATCCCTTCTGATGACATTTCTTTTGTTTCTAATGCAGGTGTGGTGAGCATTGAGGTCGTGCCACCCGAAGGAACATCGCCGGTTACAGCTCTAGCGGTCACCGACCCTTCGCCTTCTCTCGTGTCCTCTCCAATGCTGGCAGGTATAGGTTTGTGATTTAATTTAAATTGAGGATAGCGTCTTTCGTGTACTGACCATTGTTCCCCTCCGAAAGACGCGACGAAGACGCGTTAGACGTCTTGCCTGAAATTCAGGGCAGATGCTAATAGGTGCTGTCCGTCCACCTCTCTAAAGATACCAAGTTGATTTATGGCACCGTGTATTGAAGGTTTAAACGGACGCGGACGATGTAGCAGACTTCGTCAGATTCCCCCTCGTCTGAGGGGTTTTTGATTGTGGGGACGCTCTTCCCTGCAGGCGCAAGCCCCTGCAGTTAATTACGCTACTGCATCGCGGTAACAACTTTCTCCTTCTCCAGATGGTCACTTCGTGTCGTGGGTGTTTGTTTTGTTATGGTTGCCCGTGGATTGTATACGGAGACTAACTTATATCGTCGCCCGTAGGACGTGGATTAGTCCAAATCCGTATTTTCTTAGATTTGGGTTTGGGGTTTTGGTTTAAGGATACGTTATCCATATTTGAGGCTAAGATCAACTTAAATGTTTGTTAAGGATACGTTAGTCTAATATCCAGACTAAGATCAACTTAACAAGATCATTTAGATCCAACAAAAGAGCATTTGGGCTCTATTGTTTAGTTTAGGGACATTTCGGTCGATTTCCAGTTTAGGGACATGGTGGTCCAACATTCCCATTTTGGGGACGAATATTAGTTTAATGACATTTCGGTCCAACATTTTCATTTTGGGGACGAATATTAGTTTAAGGACATTTCGGTCCAACATTCCCATTTTGGGGACGAATATTAGTTTAAGGACATTTCGGTCCATGAGTTTAAGGACCCCACAGTCCGTATTACCAGTTTAGGGACATGGCGGTCCAACATTCCCATTTTGGGGACGAATATTGGTTTAATGACCTTATAGTCCATGAGTTTAAGGACCCCACAGTCCGTATCAATGTGTGGTTGTCGGGACCCGTCACCTCTCTGACGACGTTGAAGGATTACAACGACAAATATCAGAGGAGTTCAGAGATGTACCCTTGAACCGGATGTAAATTGATTTGGGAGAGCAGTTGTGCTCTGTTCAATTTAATTTGAGGACTTACGGCCAGAATTGGGTTAAGTCCATTTGAAAATGTTTAACATTTTGTTCATGATTGGCCTGTTTAGGCCTTTGCTTGGGCTTTGCCCTTTTTAAAATAATGCACAGCATTGGGCTTTTTAATTAAATGCACAGCAATTAGATTAGGCCTGTTAGGCCTTTTAATTGGGCTCTGCCCCCTTTTAATAATACATAGCATTTGTTTTGGTCTGTTAGACCTTTTAATTGGGCTCTGCCCCTTTTTAATAATGCAGAGCATTTAATGGTCTGACAGTGCGCCACGTGGCCTGTCAGGCGCTCTGCGCCAATTAAAGAGCACAAGGCGCCAGCGCATGTGGAGGTGACACGTGTCACGCTCTGGTGAGAGCAAATCTGTTAGCGCAGTGCGCTGCGCTAGTGCGCTGCTGACACATGGCGCGCTCTGGTGCAGTGCGCCAATTTAAGAGCGCAGTGCTCTGTTTTTAAGAGCGCAAGACGCAGATTGACACGTGGCGCTCTCTGATGACTTGCGCCAGTCTAAGGAGCGCAACAGTGCAAATCAAGAGTGCAAGGCACTGTACAGTAGCGCAGAGCACATCTTTATCAAATTTAGATCAAAGAAAAGAAACTTTTTAGAAGTTCTACCTTAAGATTCAAGAACCGATGGTTCATCAAAAGGCAATGCCTTTATATAGATCAAAAGATCTAATAAAGAAGTAAATTACTTCTTTTTTATGATTGGATCTTTTTTGATCTTTTTCTTTTTTTTATTGAAGATCTTGATCTTGTTCTTAGATCATTGATCTTTTTAGAAGAAATTCTTCTTTTTTCAAAGGTTTACCTTTTTCTCTTCGAGTTCTTCTTAAAGTTTTTAGAGGAGTTCTCTGTGATATGAGACTTGGAGTCTAGGGGCCTTTATATAGGGCCAATTAGTTTGTTACGTTAGTTACAGAGATCTTTCTCTGATTGATCTGGGGATATTTCCCCACCGTTGGATCTTTGATCTTAAGGCCTCTGTTTTACAGAAGATAATCTTCTTGTTTTAACAAGATTAAAAAGCTCTTTCTAGAATTTTAATTCTGATTAAATAATTTATTATTTAAGTCTTAGTGCTGGCACAGTTGGCGCAAGTGCACCTGCGCTTGACACGTGTCGCGCAGCGCAGAGCGCAGCGCAACTGCGCTAACACGCGTCGCGCAGCGCAACTGAGCTAGCGCAACTGCGCTGACACGTGTCGCGCAGTGTAGAGCGCAGTGACACGTGTCGCGCAGCGCAGACCGCAAGTTATCTGAAGTGTTGCTTCCTTTATTTTTATTTTTAAAACAGAGCCTTGCTCTGATTGGGTGTGTTGTCTTGGGCGCAGGGCTGGCGTGTCTGCTTTTGACATGTGGCGCGTTGCGCGCAGCGCAATGAATCTGAAGCGTTGCTTCACCTTTTGAATTTTGACATTCAAACAGAGTTTTGCTCTTATTGGGGGAAACAAATGCCCCCCTACCGCTGCGCTCACGTGGCGCATACGTGAGTGCAGCGGTGGCAAGATCCCAACCGTTAGATCAACTCAGGAGTTGAAGGGGCGCATAAGCGCCTATAAATAGGACCCTTGGTCCTCCCCAGATGTCATCTTCTCAATATTTATATTTTCAGAGCCTTGCTCTCATTTTCAAGAACTTCAGAGCCTTGCTCTCATTTTCAAAGTTAGAACTTTTAGAAAAACTTTAGGTAAAAATTAATTTTAAATTAAATTAATTTTAATTAATAGAGCCTTGCTCTTTATTGATCTTTTGATCTAAAGAAAACCCTTTGGGGTTTCACAAACAGAGCTTTGCTCTCAAAAATTTGTTTCAGGGTTTCTTAACATATGAACAGAGCTTTGCTCATTGACAGAACATAGATCTTTTGATCTTCTGATGATGAACTCTTAAAAGTTTTCATGGATCTTTAAGATCCCAGATTTTTAATTTTTAGGAATTAATTTTCCTTTGATGGATTTTTCCATAATTATTACAGAGCTAGGCTCTTTAAGGAATTTTATTCGCTTGAGACCAGAGTTTGACAAGTGTCACTCTGTGACAGAGCTTTGCTCTGAAAGGGGAGATTTTCCCTTGTCTCTAGGGATTCCTCGTTTAATGAGAGTATTCTTTTGGGGATCTCCTCATCAATTGACAGTCTCATCCAATGATGGGGCTGTCTTATTAACTGATGCATTGTCATCTGGATTTTGTGGGTCCCCCTTTGGTCCCCTTTCTACTGCATTGCAAGATGGTATAAATTTTAAAATGCCAAGCGTTGGGATTAAAATTAAATTATGATACCGACAGCTGAATTTCGTTTTTCTTTGCAGGCAACATGTCTGCTGATCTGTCATTCCCGTTCTTCCGCTCAGAGAGAGGTTTCCCTGAGGCGCCAGTGGACCGGGAGGTTCTCGCTCTGATTAAGGATCACGACCCAGAGCATAAGAACCTTCATCTGTGGGGCAGATGGTACAGTGAGATCATCAAGGGTCGCCGAAGCTTCTCCTGTGCGATGCCTTCAGATCCAATCTCGTCGATCCCATATGCGGATGCACCCCCGGTGAACTATGCCGTGGAGGTTGTAAATTGGAACTCGGAGGATCTTCTCCAGCCTTCGATTGCTGCCATCCCTGTGCAGCCACCGGCAGCCGTGGACATTCTGGGGCGGCGCATATGCCAGGGTGAAGCGCGCCTTTGGGGACAAGCTTATAACCTCGGATTGACCCCTCAACAATCGGCCGGGTATTTACAGTGGGCTAAGTATATCTAGTCAGCGAAGAAGACGCACTTAATGAAGATTGGTCTGTACCCTGCGGTCTACGCCTCACTCTTTGAGTACCCTGCTCCTTCGACATGGTGGGTTAAGGCATTCGTGGAATAGTGGAACACCCCCACCCATACTTTTCTTCTGACGGACAGGGAAGTCTCCATCCCCCTGGAAGAATTTGCTGAGATCTCCGATCTGCCAGTGAGGGGGGAGCACTATGAGGAGTTACTTCCTCCGGATGAGTATGTCTTCGCCACCAAGCCTTTGGTAATGGGCCTAACGCCGGAGAATGCTATTCAGCACCAGTTTCCGAGTCTGGTAAAGGTGTTGAATATGTATGAGAGTCTCTACTTGGAATCGGGGGGACGGGGAGTTAGTTTTGGAGATTTCATCGCCCGCTTCTTTCGACCGGAGATTCTATCGCAGCGAAGCAAGAAGTTCGCCAAGCTTGACGACCCCTTCGGCTTTGGCTTAGATCGTCGACCAGTATTGGAAGACGATCAAAAGGGTTTTTATCTTCCCGATGCCGCCATCATGCCCTTATCGGAAATCGCCGCCCCGGGCATCGATGAGGAGACCTTCTTCCTCGGGTTTATGGGATTATGGCTGTGCTGGTTCGCGCTCCCTATGCACCCGCACTACATGAGGCCGTCCGTTTTCTACCCAGCGCATCGGATGGTGGCTGGCATACAATTGTCGAACGGAATTGCCGGGCTAGCTCACCTATACCATGGACTCAGCGTGGCGGCAGACGCAAATGAACCTGGGGTGCAACCTGCTAATTTCCCGATGCACTACTTCACTTCGTGGATGGAAATGCATATGCTCAGGGTATTTGGCGTTCATAAGAGCCCCTCGTTTTTCGAGAAGTGCAGACTCCCAAGAGTTATGCGGCTGATTGGCGCCTCTATTGTGAATCCGTCTCCGCGGGAGGCCAGGGGGTTGCTTCTTCGTCCGCGCACGGTCGGAGCGAGGATTTCTTTCACGGACAAAGTCATGACCATCAACCCGGAGACCTCCAAGGCGGTGTTGGCGCTGCATGATGGTTTCAAGGACGGGGCCTCCGTATTGAAAGCCTGGGAGATTCTTCACTTATACTCCATCCGGCCGGGCTTCCTGGTGTTCAGGAAAAACGACATGGCGCTCTTCATGCGGTACAACCCTCATCGGTTCGCCCAACAATCAAGCTATAACCAGGGGGTCCCACTGGAGGCGTTTTTGGAAGAGCCTGCGGCCACCAGGGAGGGGATGCGGAGCGCGCTGCACCATTTTATGCGGCTGAACACGGGCTCCCACTTCTTTATTAGCGAGCCGAGCTGCGTCCCACAGGCCCTCAACGTGTACGTGGCTTGGTATGCGCATGCGATGGGTGCCGTCATCCGGGAAGAGAAGCGGCTGTTGGTTGACCGTAAGGGTATGCCCCCTGGCAGCGACCGCAAAGCTCCCCTGAGGCCAAGGATCCCTGTCGTTCCTCCGCTGAGAGATGTTGGAGCTGAGCCACCGCGCGTGCTGAGCCGTCTGTGCGGATTACCCCGTGCTACCGCGGACGTGCTCCCAGCGCCCCGTGCTCCAGTGGATACGGTGAATGTAGTTTCGCCTGAGTCTGGCGTGGGCTCGGACATCGGGACCCGCCGTCCTAAGGTGCCTGCGAAGCGTAAGCTGATTTTGGCGGCAACCGGGGTCCGAGAGCAGAAGAGGAAGAAGAAATACGTTCTTTCTCTTGATGCTGTGCTCGGCTTAGAGCCTCTGGCCCCTCTCACCGAAGGCTTAAGCGAATACGGGAGCAACGAGGGTTTCTTCGTAGATCCAGCAGACACTGATATGGCGGCCGCCATCGCAGCTTCTGAGCGATTGGCAAGGCTTGAAGCATGGTTGGCTAAACTCGCGCAGTCAGGTAATCACTAGTCGTATTCTTCGTCATTCCATCGTACTTTTATCATTGTCTTTGACTAATACTTTTCCTTTTTAAAACAGGCGTTTCTACCGAAGAAGCCATCGCTGCTTCTCTCAAAACTTTCCAGGAGGAAGAGATGAAACGTACTCCATCGGGTGTTGGTACGTCTCGGCTTACTGAGTCTTTATTCTCCTTTTTACGGTCAATCTAACCTTTTCTTTGTCTCATTGCAGGGACCGCAGGACCTGCCTCGCAAGCCGATGCGGGGATTCTCCCCGGGCCAGCTACCGAAGTCCCGGCCTCTTCGGGGCTGCCGCGAGAGACCCAACTCAAAAAGCCGATGATGGATGCCTTGAAGGCTCTGGAGGCAACTTTGAACGCGGACGACGCCGCCTTGCTGAAGGAGGCTTTCAAGAGGTCCGTCGTGACGGCCCGGGAGGAGAGGAAACGCTTGAGGCGCGCGCGAAGGAGCGTAGCGCTGCTTTGGCGTTGGGAGCGGGCCCAAGCGCCGTTATTCCCGCTGCCACTCCTTCTGAGGAGCCTCCGGTCGTCTTGTCTACTGCTCATAGACGGGCGGTGCGTGCAGCTCGGGAAGCCAACGATCAATCCACCTCAGGTAATGTGTTTTTCGAGGCTTTTGTTGTAACAATTGTAAAACTATCGGTTCCTATACATCTTGTCCTGCAGGGCTGAGTCCAACTGAAGGAGCGGCGGAAACCGTCAAGCCTGAGGGGACGGTGGAGAAGGTAACAGCTGATCCCGAGGCGACGGTAGGCGGTGTAGCCTTAGGCGCCGGGCCTGAGCTGGTGGTTGATGAGACAGTCACGACTGCCATGCCTGAGAAGGCTGCCGATGTCGAGCCCGAGGGGGCAGCGGGTGATACGACTGCTACGGCAGAGCCTGAGGCTGTAGAGGATGGAGCGGTTGAGACCGACGAACCTATGGCAGCGGTGAACGAGACGGCCGCGACCACTGAGCCTGATGTGGTAGCGGATAAAACGGGCATGATCGCTGAGAACGAGATGGCCGTTCTTTCCCAAGAGTCGGGCGCCGCTCACGGTTCCTTGTCGTCTCCTGGCCTTGCGAGCATGACGATGGCTCCCGTAGAGTATGGCGATGAGGCAACGGGAGGTGAACCCCTGCCAATGGAGGAGGGAGACACCGCCGTTTCGGCTGGCGACTCATCAGGTAAATTTTTGGGTTACCGTCCTTTTTTTTTATTCTGCAACCCTTCCTGACAGAGCTTATTTTGTTTTTAACGCAGGTGCGGCCAGTGCTGATGCCCCTTTACTCGAGGGAGCGCCGTCAGTTACTGCCTTGATGGTGGCCACCTTTTTACGTTCTCTCGCACCGTTGCAACTGCTGGAAGGTATGGATTTATAACCCATTAGTCTTATCTCTCGGCCGTATAATTCATGTATTGGCGTTGTACTACTGCGTCTTTGCAGGAGTGCTTTTTGATCACCTTTACCAGGTGCTGCACCCACACTTCTCCTTCCCGTCGGAGCTTGCTTCCTCCAGTGGCGCTGGTGAGTATAGTTTTCAATTAATGCTTTTTCTTTTTTCAATAATGGAATTATTTCTGATTCTTCCTTGCCCTGATTGCAGTGCTACGGATCGAAGGAGGAGATGTTGTAGGGTTCCTAGGCACTCTCAAGAGGTCTCACAAGGCATCGACCATGCCAATTTCAAAAATCATGGGTGCCGAGAAACCCTAACACGGATCGTTGACTAGAAATCTAGGCGATATACTAAACTAGTTAACACTTTAACTAAAGGAGAGAGGCTACAACCTTTGTAGATCCGTTTCTCCACTTCCTAAGCTCCACGTAGGCGTCCTCTCGCTGTCCTAGTTGGATCTCGGACTCTCGCATCGGCTTCATCGTCGAAATGAGCGGAATAGGTCGTCGGCTTCGTGCCGAAGATGATCTACGTCGAGGTTGCACAAGTTCAAGCTCCAACTTCAACAAGTAGTGAAACTTGTGAAGAAAACACCCAAAACAACTTGGCAAGAGGTAGAGGGTGATGAAATAGGAGGTGGGTTCACTTTAGAATTGGATTTTTCTCTTTAGAACTCAAGATGCCATTGATGGCATCAAGCTTTCTCTCTTGAAGATGAAGAAGAAGAAGTAGATAGAATATGATAAGTATTGTGTAAAAAGAATAATCAAAATCAATACTTATCATCTTCTAACCTTGGTTAAGTGTAGAGAATAAACCATGGTCAAATGAGAATGGTTAGGGTTAAGGATGATGACAAAATGGTCACTTTAGTCAAAGCTTCATGAAGCTTCATCAAGCTTCATGAAAGAAACCATTTTGTTATCATTTATTTATTTATCAAAAAAGAATAGATAAATAAATAAGTAAATAAATAAAAACCCTAACTATTATCATAACCATGGTTTAAGTCTTAACACAAAACCAAAGAACATGCATCATCAAACATGATACAAAGATGTGCACAAAAGTATATCACATATACAACATGTACATCAAGTGAGAAAATCCTTTTAAAGTGAACCAATACTAGTTAATGCAAAGTAATATATCAAATATATAATTTTACATTAAATCATTAAATCAACATTTGATTCAATGATCCGGTCATGTCGCACATAACCGACTAGAATCCAATGTATCGATTTATCGAATCAATGATTCGATAACTAGGTCATATCGAATATAACCAATCGAAACATATATCGCGAGAATGAAATGCGGTATCACATACACGCATTATTCTCGGTCCTGCACATATCTCATATGCGCTCCTATTTCGTTTCGCTTGAGCCAGGAAACTTCTGTGTAGGACTCTAAAGATTCGTCAATACGCCGGTAGCAGATGATGATCATATCAAGCATCCACAAGCCGCAAGCGGTCTGCTAAACGTAACGGCCATCCGGGTATTGAGCGATCAGAAGATCGACGAGCTAGCCCGCTCACACTCCTGTGAATCCAACCAGTAACACTTACCGTACAGTCCGGTCTGTTCGTCTGATATGTCGCATATCAAGTCTAGGGGTGGTAAAGGTCAGACCCCAATAACCGATAAGTCGTGCCGATGTGAGGCTCATAACGGGTCGAGAAACTACTGGTAACACTTACCAGCAAATCTCTGATCAGCCCTGGCCAGGGACTTCCCTGTTACGGCCAATCGAGCACTGCGCAACATCAACCCCCAATACCGGGAGAGACGAAACCCCTCCTATCGCTCATTGCCTCCATGTGACTCGGGACTGTACCCAAAGACCACCATTTTGCACGCCCTCATGGACGTGGTAAGGTGGAGATCAAAGCACAGTGGGAATCACACAAGACTCTATGACGATCTCGGGTCTACAGACTAACCTGTACAAGTGTCACCTGAGAACTGCCATCTGACGTGAGGTATAATACCATCTGGGAGTTCTCGGCAAGTCCGTCCAGTGTACCCAGTCTCCACTGAGCACCCGTATACCATCTCTGATATCAAACACCAATGGATATGGGATCATCCACCGCCCATCTCATGGGTCGAGAAGCGTATACGCTAGTCTACACTGGTATATCGATGCCCCGTCTCGATACACCCACGACTAGGGACCATGAAGGATGTACTTATGGACTACCATGTCCCCACTAGTATGATCTGCATCATAGTCCAGGTAGTCAAGTACACATCCTAAGGGCTTTATCAACATGTAACTATAAGACAGTTTAAAGAGACAAGTGTACATGTTAAGATAAAGAGTAACCAGATAGCATACTATCATATCGAGCAAGGAAGTCATCTCTATATATGTCCAAGCATCCAATATAATATACATCATCTGTACAATACTGGCCTCTAGGGCATACATACAACTAACAGATGTAAGATCAGCCGCGCCACCGGTCCTCCCGGCTTTGCCACCTGCTGCAGCTGGTATAGTAAACTCCCTCATTGATGACTTTCTTATATTTCTTGAACCGTCATCTGATTGTGTTTTGTTTTTCAGCTGTCGTTCCGGCTCCGTTCCCTTTCGAGTCTCGCATCATGATGCCGACAGGCCCATTCTCGAGACGTCCATCTTCAAAGGGTGCTGCGATGAGTTTGAGCATGTTAAGCGGATGCGTCGAGGAGCTTGACGCAGGAGCTCCTACATCTGCCGCAGATTTTGCTGCTGAAGTTAATCCGATGCTGGCGACGCTTGTAAATTTCCATAATGAAGGCGTCGTCGAGTCTTGGGTTAACCACTGCAGGGAGATCGAGGCCCGCCTGCATCAGCTGGAGCTTATGCTTCATGCCCCCGAGATTTTGGCCGCGAGTACTCAACGGGCGGCATGGATCGAGCAGAGCGCTTCCTACTTCCGCTATCTGGAACAAGAAGCGACTTTAAGGGGAGGGAGTGCCAAGAGACCTCAAGCGAGTCTACTCGACTGCGTGCCGAGGTCGACGCGAACGCTGTCCGGGTGAAGGCTATCTTCGAGGGCCTTCTGCAAAGTATTTCTGATGGGCTAACACTGAAGCAGAAGCTCGATGCCGTTGAGCATGATGCCCAAGGTCGTGAAGCAGCTCAGCGAGCCGTCGAAGAACAACTTTCATCCTATTTGCAACAGCGAGCCCAGGTGGAAGTAGAGTTGGCGGTGGCAGCCGATCAAGAAGAGGCGTTGAAAGAAGTGCGAGAACAGCTGATGGGCCTACTTAAGACACTTCCTTCTCAGTAGCTGCCTTTGTATCAATTATACACTTGTAATCTTTGAATAAGATGTATCCATTCTTTATTCTTTTATACGATTCGCCTTGTACTTAATTGAATTCATGAATAAAGATACACACATTTTTTTTGCAATGTCTTGTGTCATCTCTGCACTTTCTTCTTTCTTTTATTATCAGCATGTTACCTTAGTAAACATGGTCGACAGATGATAGAGCGAGCATCCTGTCTTAGCTTCTTCAAGAGGTAGTGATGGCTTAGGACGCAGGTTCAGATCTGCTGCCTAAGACTTTTCAACTTTATGAGCCGTGAGGGTCTCACAAATACTTTTCTCCCTACGGATCGAGAGGATCTCGTATGTGTATTTTCTCCTTAGGAATCGTGAGGATTCCTAAGTGCGTTTTCTCTTATAAGTCGTAAGAATCTTATAAGAGAATTTTCCCTCTTACGAGTCGAGAAGACCCGTAAGCGGTTGTTTCCCTCCTTGTCGAGATTCGACTTTGGAGAGTGTGACCCATGAATAGTATGCAAGAGTCCATTTTGGACCGACTTGCAGGGTCCCAGTGCTTAGGAAACAGGTTTTTTAATCCCCGCTGCCCAAGGTTTTATCTCACAAGTCGAAACGAATCGAGAAGTTCTTACAAAGACACTAATTTCCTCACGAGTCAAGACGAATCGAGCAGTTTTCGCAAGAATATCCTAACGTCACAGTTAACCTCTGCTCTTTACGACAAAGGTCCGTTAGGGTCTGTGGTATTAGGGTTTTGTCCGTTGTACCGTTGCATTGGCTGATGTATTCCTCGATAGGCAATCTTGCTGTTCGAGTAGCTTTGCGACTGTTGTGTCTCCGATCCCTTCTGGGGCTGGACAAGACGTCTTCAAGCAATCGTCCTCGGCAGTTTGACCGTCGGAAGAGCAAGCGCTAGGAATTTTTCCATGCCGCTTTTCACTTGAGGTTAGGCTCATTTTGGAGAGCCCCGATGAGTCATAACCACTCCGCGCTGGTGTGGGATGATCTCCGATAGTCTTTCAGGTTTTATATGAGCTGCCGTCAAGACCCTGAAGTTAGGAATTTGGCCTTCGCTTCGTTTGCTGGCATTGCGTCCGCTATATCAAGACGAATGTCGCGGTTGTCTCTAAGTTGTTGGTGAACCGTCGAGATTTGGAACTAGGGATTTTGCCGTGGCTCCGTTGTTTGATTGTCGCGTTTGAATCCTGCTAGAGGAAGAACGCTGGGGTGACATCTCGTCTGCTGTATCGAGACGAACGTCGAAGTGGTGACCACTCCGCGCTGGTGTGAGATAATCTCCGATGGTCTTTCCGGTTTTATATGAGTTACCGTCAAGACCCTGAAGCTAGGAATTTGGCCTTCGCTTCGTTTATTTTGTCACGTCCGAATCCTGTTGGAGGAAGAACGCTGTCGTGACATCTCGTCTGTTGTATTGAGACGAACGTCGAGGTGGTGACCACTTAGCGCTGGTGCGAGATGATCTCCGATTGTCTTTCAGGTTTTATATGAGTTGCCGTCAAGACTTGGCTCCGTTTTCTGATGGAGCATGGGGAGGGAAGATGTGTTTCCTTTTGTGTTTGTGCCCCTGGATTGTATACAGGGATTGCTGTGATATCGCCTGTAGGGCATAAATTTCATTATATATATTTTTTATTTTATTTCTTTCCGCGATGCTCTATCATTTCAGCTTTTACATCGCGAAAGTTGCGATTGCCTAATCATTTCGGCTATTTTTCGCGGTGCCCAATCATTTCGGCTGTTTATTTTATTTTTACTCGCTGCTTTTTATTGCGAGTTGCCCAATCATTTTGGCTATTTTGCATGCATACATTTTTACTTGCTGATTTTGTTGCAAGTTGCCCCATCATTTCGGCTATTTCGTATGCATGTGTGGCTTGCTGTCTTTTAGCCGCAAGCTTGGGATTAGACACCAGTTTCGGCATCAGCATCGCTACAACTGGGATATTGCCAGGAGCGAATCATCATTTGCCTCTGTCGATGTTGAACAAAGGTGGCTTAGTAAACAGGGTTAGGATCCTATCGACTAAGGCTTTTGACTTCATGAGCCGTAAGGGTCTCACAAAGGTATTTCTCCCTACAAGTCGTGAGGATCTCGTAGGTGTGTTTTCTCCTTAGGAATCGTGGGGATTCCTAAGTGTATGTTCTCTTATAAGTCGTAAGGATCCTACAAGAGTGCTTTCTTCTTATAAGTCGAGAGGACTTACAAGGGTTGTTCACCATGCGAACATATCCCCAGTCACGGATGAGACTTGGTTAGGGAAATGTTTATTCACGCCCGTGGATTGTATAAAAGGGTCAGTATTGAGCCACTTGTAGGGCAATATCGAAGGTTGTGGGGGTTGCTTAAGAACAGGTTCAGGTCTCTGTAACTTAAAACTTTCAAATCTTATGAGCCGTGAGGGTCTCATAAGAGAGTTCTCCTTACGAGTCGTGAGGATCTCGCAAGTGTAATTTCTCCTTAGGAATCGTGAGGATCCCTAAGTGTGTTGCTCCCTTGTGAGTCGTAAGGATCTCACGCGGGTGGTTTCTCCTTACAAGGTCGAGAGGACCCTGTAAGTGTCTTTTAATGAGGTTGCGCCCTTTCGGGTTTTCACAAACACTCGCCGGTAGCCTTGCTGTTTTTACTCACGGAGCCCTTTTGGGTTTTCATCCGTGCCCATTTTGCTTATGGACATACCGTCTTCTTTTTTTTTAATTCTTTTTATTCTTTTTTCTAACAAGGTTGCGCCCTTTCAGGTTTTCACAAGACTCGCCGGTAGCCCTGTTGTTTTTACGTACGGAGCCCTTTCGGGTTTTCATCCGTGCCAATTTTGCTTATGGACATACCGTTTTTATTTTTTTATTTATTTTTTTTATTTTTTTTTGTATCGGCTTTGGGATGTTGCAATCCACCGTAGTTTATCGACATCTCGGTAAACAGCTAGTTTTAGGACGTAGTGGTCCGTCATTAGTTTAAGGACGTTTCGGTCCGTGGCGAAGAGGGCCGGCTACTACTTATAGAGTTTGGGCTTAAAAAGATAGCGAGCGGACATAGTCGTCGTCATCTATCATTGACCTAGGCTGTAACTCATTGGGCATAGTATTTCTTTAAGAAGCGACCGTTTATTGGCCTGAAAGGTCTTTCACCGTGCATATCCATAAGTAGATAGGCTCCACCCTGGTAGACTTTGTCTATGATGTACGGGCCTTCATAGTTCGGCTCGAATTTTCCTCGCTTAGCGTGATTGGGGATCATAGCTCTTTTGACTACTAACACGAGTTCGCCTTGGTGGAATGTCCTCGGCCTGGTCAATCTTTCATATGAGCGCGTCATCTTTGCTTTATAAGCTTCTAGATTTTGCTGCGCCAGGAGCCGGGTTTCATTAAGGGCATCGAGCTTCTCGAGGCGAAGGTGAGCATTCTCTTCATTCGTTAGCTCATAATGGACTGCCACTCGTAGAGAGGGTAACTCTATCTCGAGGGGGAGTACTGCTTCTGTACCGAATACCAACGCGTACGGCGTTGTGTTCGTGGCCGTCTTAAACGTAGTTCGATACGCCCAGAGAGCTTCTTGCAGTCTCTCATGCCGGTCCTTCTTATTTCGGGACACCGTCTTCTTTACGATCTTCGTCAAGGTCTTGTTGAAAGTCTCAGCTAGACCGTTAGCTCGGGGATTATAAACCGAGGAATATCTCTAGTCTATGTTGTGTTGTTGCGCGAAGCGGCTGATCTTGTGGCTTCTGTAGGCTGGCCCATTATCGGAGATGATCCGTCGCGGAGTTCCAAACCGATAAATGACGTGCGTCTTGAAGAAATGGAGGATATTCTCCGTCTTCACTTCCCTCAGCGGTACTGCTTCTGCCCATTTGGAGAAGTAGTCAGTCGTCGCCAAGATGAATCGATGTCCCCTGGACGATGCTGGTTCGATGGGGCCGATTACGTCAGTCCCCCACATTTCGAACGGCCAGCTGGCCACTGTCGGATGTAGAGGATTTGGGTGCTGATGGATAAAGTCCCCATGAATCTGGCATGAGTGGCATTGCTTCGCATATTCGAGGCAGTCCTGAAACATCGTGGATCAATAGTAGCCCATCCGTTTAATCTTCAACTTCATCTTCGGGCCTGCTTGGTGAGAACCGCAGAGTCCGTCGTGAACTTCCTGAACAACTCTTTTCGCCACTTCAGGTCCCAGACATCTCAACCACAGAGAATCAAACGACCTCTTGTACAGAGTATCATTGACGAAGGCGAAAGACAGAGCTCGTTCCATAAGCTGATGTCTTGAGGACGCATCTTCGGGCGTTTGGCGGGATTTAAAGTAGTCTATGAAGACCTCTCTCCAATCCTCAGCCTTTTCTTGATCTTTCATTTGCAGAACCGTCTGCTCAGTCGCTTCCTTTCCATCGGATGATTCCGGAGATATTTCTGCTGGGGCAAGCACCCGACGGCTTTGTACCACGATTCTTACGTCATTGAGGTTCTCGTCGGCCAGTTCTTTAGCGAGCTTAGCTAGTGCATCTGCTTTGCTATTTTCCGCGCGGTATGCTTTCCAGCATGTAGGAGGGGATTTGAGTCAGCAATTGCTGTACTCTCTCGCCATACTTTACCAGTTCGGGTTTGCACGTTTGGTAGTCGCCATTTACTTGACTGACGACCAGTTGAGAATCTCCGTATATGAGGAGGTTTTCAATTCCCATGTCGATGGCGATCTCGAGACCTGCTATCAAAGCTTCGTATTCAGCTTCATTGTTCGTCCTTGGCTCTGTCAAGGAGAAAGCGAATCGCATTATCCCTCCTTGCGGGGTCACGAAGATAAGGCCTACTCCCGATTTGATTATCGGCGTGTTCTGTTTGCGCTTCTTCATGGAGGATGCTCCATCGAAATAAAGCTCCCATCGGGTACCACTTTTGTTGATCGTGTCGAACGCATGTTCGTCTGGAAGTTCGCAATTCAAGGGAGAATCGGCCGGTATTGAATGTTCAGCGAGGAAATCGGCGATGGCCTGGCCTTTCACTGCCTTAAAAAGTTGATAAGTTATTGAGAACTCCATCAAGAGCAGAGCCCATTTAGCGAGCCGGCCTGTCAATATAGCCTTCGACATCAAGTATTTGAGAGGGTCCACCTTCGATATGAAACGGACTTCATGTGCCAATGCATAGTGCCGGAGTTTCGTTATCACGAAGATTAACGCCAGGCAGTGTTTTTCGATGGGAGAGTAATTGCTTTCTGCCCCCGGTAGAACTCGACTCAAATAGTAGAGAGCTCTTTCTTTCCCTTGGTCGTTCTCTTGTGCCCATAACACGCCTAAAGAACCTTCGAGGGCTGTTGTATAAGGAATAAGAGGCTTTCCCTTGACCGGAGCAGCCAGCACTGGCGGGTTCTGCAGATACTGCTTGATTTCGTCCAGTGCGCCTTGGCATTTATGATCCCAGACGAACGGGTTTCCCTTCTTCATCAGGTGACTGTAGGGACGGCATTTCCCAGAGAGGTTGGCTATAAATCGCCGAATATACGCGAGCTTCCCTTGGAGAGATCGCAATTGTTTGAGAGTCCTTGGCGGGGGCATTTCCATGATCGCCTTGATCTTCGATGGATCTATCTCGATACCTCGGTGTCGGAAGATGAATCCTAGGAATTTTCCTGAAGACACCCCAAATGCGCATTTGAGAGGGTTCATCTTCAAGTTGTATTCCCGAAGGCGTTGAAATACGATCTTCAGATGCTCGAGATATTCCTCGTATGATTTGCTTTTAACCACGAGGTCGTCGATATAGCATTCGACGATTTCATGTATGAGGTCATCGAAAATTTTCGTCATAGCCTTCTGATAGGTGGCACCGGCGTTCTTTAGACCGAAGGGCATCACTTTGTAGCAGAATATACCCAAGGGGGTCCGGAAAGCTGTGTGCTTCTGGTCTTCGGGATGCATCTTTATCTGATTATATCCTGATGAGCCGTCCATGAAGGAGAAGACTTCGTGAGTGGACGTATTGTCTATCATCAGCTCGGTGACCGGTAATGGGAAATCGTCCTTCGGGCAGGCTTTATTGAGATCCCGGAAGTCCACACATATGCGCACCGTCTCATTTTTCTTCATCACCGGGATGATGTTGGCGATCCACTCAGGATACTGGACCTCTTGGATGAAGCCAGAGTCGATCAGCTTCTTGACCTCGGCGTTGATGCTCATTTCAAGCTCGAGCCGCATTCTTCTTGGTGCTTGTTTGATTGGCTTGACGTCCGGGGATATCGTCAATTTATGCACGGCAATTTCTGGATCTAGTCCTAGCATTTTGAAATAGTTCCATGCGAAGCAATTTTTATGCTGCATAAGCACGTCTTTTAATGAAGCCACCCTTCCTTCAGACAAAAGTTCGCTAACGAATGTTGGTTGCGGGTCGTTCGCCATCCCCAACTCAATTTTCTTGAGGTCATCTGCAGTGGTGTGTATTCCATCTTCCAGCTCTTTCGGCGCTGGTGGAAATTCTGAGATCACCCCGTCATCGCTGTTTTCGAAGCACCAGTAAGGTCATCTATATCCTCGGGCTCTTCTTTTGATATTGTTATCATATGACAAGTACGAGCTCGCTTCCAAGACCGATGTGGATCTGGCTCCGCTCTCATGGCTTTGGGTTCATGTTTCTGTGGCGGCGTTACCCTCCAGCTGTCAGATTGAGCGAACTTGCCGAGCTGATACTGATCTTCGACCCAATTCTTGAAGGTGAAGCAATCTTCGAGAGGGTGTCCTATTACCCTGTGATAAGAGCAATTGTTCGGGCGTGAGACTTCGCCTGCTTGTTCGGGGTGCTTGGACTCCGGAAGCGTAATCATTCGGTGTTTTATAGTTAGGTCAAGTATCTTCTTTGTCTTGTCTTGAAGAAAAGAGTATGCTCGACTCATCTTCTTCATAAGGGACAAATCCGGACCGCTCGATTCCCGACTGTGTGACTTCTTGGTCCCGCTTTGTCGTTGCTGAATGCCTTTTCCGCTTTTTGACTTGTTTCTGCCTCTGCGTCGGGCCTTTTTTACAACAGATTGACAGGGAGCGGCACTTTTGTCTTTCACAGCCTGTTGGAGGAGGCGTTGCGTCTTGGCTTTCTCGTAGATGGCCATTTCGCGGTTGTGGTCGTCTCGAACTTTTTGACCAGCTTCCCTTATAAGCTTGTCCATTTGTTCTTCGAACGACGGACTGGGCATTTTTACGTCGGGGACTTTTTCTGGTTCAGGATTAGCATCTTCCCATTAAGCGTCCCCTTCTTCATTGAAGTCATGTACAACATAGCAGTCGCGGAGTAGCTCTCGTTTCTTAAACCGAACATATCCAAGCCCAATTGCTTCCATTCTCCCGTTAGGCAACTTGTGCTGAGTTCCGGGAATGTTCCAGATCCTGTCATAGAATTTGTCTTTTCGAGCGGTCTGTTTGAAGGGTATCCCTTGGCGCTTCAACAGCCTTTTCAATCCTTTTATGTAATATCTAGGCAGATGGATGGGCTGAAGCCTGTCAAGTGTAGGATCCGCACCGTGCCAGATTTCTTTTTCTACTTTAGTTTCCCCGGAGCGGTAGAATAGAATCGCCTTTTCGCCTTCTCGCCTGGGAGGGACATAGAACGTCTGCAGCTCTTCTACACTGTAGGTATCAAGTGCGTCCAGTTCTTTATGATGTTTAAGTGGAACCATGGCGACTTGCAGATTTTGCTCTTCGTCAGCGAATGTTTGTATTGAAGACCGAGCAGAGAATATAGCATGGAGTTCATCTTCCGAGTCATTGCCAAAGATCAACATAGGAGCGGATGGTCCCGGCTTGTTGTATTGGGGTGGACCCGAATAAACCATCTCTTCCTCTTCCTCAGTATCACTCCCGAAGACAGGGATGTTGGCGATAGCTTTGTTCTCCGGCTTGTGACATCTCTCTGTATCCTCGAAATCCGGTAGGAAGTATTTTGCATCTTCATATTTTCGGACTTCGTTCACGGAGAATGGGTTCAGCTCTCTCGTCAGGGTATAGTTGAGACCATCCTTGAAATATTTCATACACTGATGTTGTGTAGAGGGAATGATGTTATACTCATGTAACCAGGGCCGACCGAGCAAAGCATTATAGCATGTCTTGGCGTCTATGACGTGGAATTTAATATCCGTGACGAGTAGTCCAAAGCGTAACGTCAGTATCACAGACCCGAGAGTCCGTGATGATTGAGAGTCAAACCCGGAGATGGTAATCTTATCCCGAGCGAGGTGCTGGACGCTCATGCAGATTTCCTTCAATACCCGTACATTGAGGAGATTGACGGAAGACCCATTGTCAACCAAGATTTTGCTTATCTTTATATCATGGCCGTACCCTGAGACATAGAGGGGCCGATTGTGTTCCCACGTCCCAAGGAGGAGGTCTTCATCACCGAAAGTGACATCGGCTGTGTGCACTTCTTCCAGCTCATCCTTCATCTTTTCTTCGACGAGAAAAGCTTGGAATTGCTCAAGCTCCTGTAGCGCTTTGATCAATGAATCTCTTGCTTCTTTAGATAGTAAGAGGGCATCGAGAATACTGAGTTGCGAGGGTAACTTCCTCAAGTGCGCCAGAACGTTGTAGTCCACCTTATTTTTCTTTGGCGGGTCCTTGGCGGTTAGCTCTTCCATGACTTGGTCATCTAGGGCGATATCCTCAGAGACCTTTTCTTTTCCCTTATCTTTTTTATTTGAGGGTCCGAGATTCTTTTCGGGTAGCATACGATTACGCAGCTGGATATTTTCGCAGGCCTTCGGCTCTTCCTCTTTTCCCAATGTGGACTCTTTAAAGAGAGGGATAAGAGCCATTTTCTCGTCAGAGTCGCTCCCGAATGTGAGAATTTGCGCTTGCCCGGCGTTAACTATGCAACAATCGCCGGTAGTTCTTCTAAGCTCCTCGGTCGTACTTTTCCACTCCCGACGAGTTTTGCACTTCTCCCGCTTAAAATGTTGCCGGTGAACAACATACCCCTGCCACCATCTATTGAAAGCTTTGCACTCTTCGGTGGGATGCAAAATCTTTCGATGATATAAGCAGTAGGAAGGGTGCATTTCTGCTTTGCCGGCAATATTTCCTTCAGAGGGTGGTAGCTTCATCCCCATTGATATGGCTTTAGCAAACCTTTTCCTCGTCTTGAATTTGTTTTTATCCGCAACGGATGTCTTTTGATTTGACGGGAGTGTCTCAACTCTTTCGTCTAGTCGCCGGCGCTTGGCCCTTTCAAATATGACCGTCTCGCGTTCCCGATCAGCTTTACTTTTCAAAAGAGCTTCGTTGAGGAATGCATCAATCGTTTCATCAGATGGCCCCAGAAGTTCCGGTTTAGGATCTGCCCCCAGCTTCTCAGTGCAAGGAGTTTTCTCATCGTCTGTAAACGAGTGGGAGATCATATGACAACTTGCTACGTAACCCTCAGATTCATCTGACGAGCTTTCTCCATCATCTTCCTCCTGAAAGACGTGGCTGAGGAACTCTTGGAGCGTGATGGGAGTCCGTGCCTTCTGATTATACTCCTCCAGCGCGTCAATCTGTTTTTGTAAGTCCGTGCGCTTGTCGCCAGGCTTCACGGGCTTTTTGGATCTCTTCTTTTTCTTCTTTGAAGATTTCGACGGCTGGGTGTGAGTGCTTGGGCCATCACCACCGATCTTTGGAGTTGGGTGCGGCTTCAGCATCCCTTCGATGATCTGGGGTTCTAGCGGGTTCTTCCACCTGATCGCCGGGCATGTCTGGAGATCATTCAGCATCCTTTTGGTTTTGGCTGATAGCACAACTTCCCATGGAGCTTCTTTAACAAGGGAGCACGTTGCCCCCGACATATTCACCTTTTTAGGGGTATGAGATTGCGGCGGGTTCACCTTCCATTTTTCGGACAACGCGAACTTGCCTTGTTGGTATTGGTCTTCAATCCAGTTTTTGAAGACACAGTAATCTTCGATCGGATGACCCAATACTCGGTGGTAGGGGCAGTAATTGGGATCACTGACGTCGTTTGGCTGCAACGGACGTTTTGAATCTGGCAGATTGATGAGTCTGTTGCGCATTGCCAGCTCGAACAGTCTTCTCGTTTTATCTTGAGGAAACGAGTAAGGACGTCCTAGCCTCTCCTCGAGGGATAGGCGTGGACGTATATTGTTTTGACGGACAACCGGCTTCAAGTTGGATATGCTAGGATGTCCGTGTTTTATTTTGAGCTAGTATAAAATACGGATTCCACGGTCGTGATGAATAGCCAAACCAACATCCCTAGACCCCTACGAGAGCGGCAAGCAACCCTACCAATTCTAGAGTTAGGAGATCTGGTCTCGACGCCTCAAGATGGTCTCCCACTGGACTCTAGAACCCGGTTACTTGTGCTCCCCTCTTTGGGTCTATCCTAATGCGGAAAAGTAAATAATATATATCAACGGTGACATCTTCCTCAACCCGGAAGTGCCCTAATAAAAGAATATTACATACAAGTTTTTACATGAATGAAAAAGAAAAAAACTCTCATCTCACACAAAAAACCCCGGCTATTCAAACACGACGATCTAATATAACATATCCAGTAACACATAACATCACATGTCATCAACGTAAGTAAATATGCGTATCCCAATTGTCGTTGACGTATAGTAACGAAACCAGCGATACACCACATATTACACTTACGGTCGCAGAAAAGAAAATGAAAACTGCAACAGTTGGAATCCGCAACTACCTTAGACATCACATGCCTAACCAAATGAATTTCTTAGATATCGCATGTCTAACAATTATAAACCCCGCATTTTAGTCTCGATATTGAAAACACTTTCCAATAAACAGTCGGGCAATTCAACAATATTCCCGACATCCCGATCGAATGCTCGTCGGAAACTTTAGTAGACGGCCGCACCCTCGATACCGACGATGAAGTGCACTTAGGCGGAACACCGCGGCCGCGAGCACCCGGACGGATGCTTTTTGGCAACGGAGTTCTCCTATAGTCACTTGGTCGCGGTTATGGGGTGTGGCTATCTAATAATGTTACCCGGCGAGTATCCTAATACACTAAGTGATTACGACGAACTTTTGATCATATCAAAATCCCGTGGCAACCAATCAAATGAGACTAAATTTCTAAACTTATAAAATTCAAATATTGTTGATTCCAAGTATTGTATCACAATATATACTAGATTATGTTAAACGTTTCGAGTGAATCAACCAACACCCCATCACCCGATAAGCTCAACACTTGAGCTAAGTTAAAGTACCCAAAACGTGCCACAGTACCTATGATCCAGCCGTAGAAGTGTCAAACCAATGCCTCACCTATGACACCGTGGAACTACGGCAAACCCTAGGGCTCAAGCCGCGGTTTCGAGGGCATAGAATCGAGTTAAGGTTTATGTGTTCTTCTAGAGGGTCCATAGAGTTACTTGCACGAACATTGAATATAATTAACTTAGAAAAATTCCAACATTTGGAAATTTCAAAGGGGGTTATGGGGTGATATTTGAATTTCGTTCGAACTGTCAAACATAGCCTAGATTACCATCACAATGTTAAATTATATGATTACGAAACACTCCGTTTTGGTCCTATAGCAAAATTTACATCACATGAAAATTTGGACCAAGCAAACAATACCTAAAACCCCAAAATGATCACACCAGAGCACAAAACAAAAACGACACACAGAAGAGCAAAGAGGGCTGGCCTCCCCGGTTTTTGGATGAACGTGCTCGGTTGAAAACCGAGCAAAGGGTCTCGTTTTTGTTTTGTGCACTATAGGCATCACATACATGACTCTGCACTTGTTTGCAAAATTTTTACAGACCTTTTGAAAATCAACAGAGAGCATGAACTGCAGGGGTTTAGAAACTGTATTACGGATTTTTTTCGGTTTCGTATTACATCTAACATCATCTAAGTTTCTAGTTAGGCTCTGATACCATGTTGGGATTCCTTAGCACCTAGCGTAGGGTTTGCAAGCATCACACATGCCACAACAAAAAAAATGAGGGGGTGCTAAGCAATCAACTACGAATCATACAAGAAAAATAGGGTAACAAAATATGTAATCTATCATCACAAAGAGAAGTGGACAAAAATACAACCTTTGTAGATCCGGTCCTTCACTTCTAAAGCTTCGTGTTGACGTCCCTTCGCTGCGATCATCGAACTCCCGGACTCTAGTATGGAATTCCCCAGAGAAATGAATAAAATTGCTCGTAGTCTTCGAGGCCGAAGATGATCTACGTCGAGGAGACTCAAACTCAAGCTGCCACTTCACTAGGTCAAGAACTTTGTGAAGAGAACATCCTAAACTAAATAACAAATAGTAGAGGATGATGAAATAAGAAGTGGGTTCACTTTAGATTTTGATTTCTCACTTTCTTTCTTCACTTAGAAAAATCTAGAAAGCTTTTTGCTTTTGGATGAAGAAGAAGAAGAAGAATAAAATCAAGTGAATAGAATAAATGATAATTATGCAACCATGAGTGAGTTAGTATCATCCACTAACTATTTTAGAGACTAAACCATGGTTTAATATAATGGTTTGGTTTAGAAATATCTTAAGTTAAATAAAATGTGTGGACATTATCAAAGATACTTGAAGCTTCATGAAGCTTTAAGTCATGACAAATAAAGCCACTATTTTGAAATACTTAAAATAAATAAAACCCTCACAATTATAAATAAACATGGTGTAAGTCTTACACACACCCAAGTTTGCATGTATCATCAAGCATGATACAAACATGTACACAATTATATATCACATATACATTATGTGCACATCAAGTGAGAAAAGTAATCTTAAGTGAACCAATACTAGTTAATGTAAAGTAATATATCAAATATATAATTATAAATTAAATCATTAAATCAACACTTGATTTAATGATCCGGTCATATCGCATATAACCGACTAATATCTAGTGTATCAATATATCGAATCAACACTTGATTCGGTAACCCGGCTATATCGCATATAACCGACCGATGATACAAATCACGAGAATAGAATACAGTATCACATACTAGTATTATTCTCGGTCCCGCACATATCTCATATGCGCTCCTATTTCGTTTCGCCTGAGCCGGGAAATCTCTGTGTAGAACTCTAAAGACTCGTCAATACGCCGGCAGTAGGTGATGATCATATCAGACACCCACAAGCCGCAAGAGGTCTGCTAAACGTAACGGCCACCCGGGTATTGAGCGATCAGAAGATCAACGAGCAAGTCTGCTCACACTTCTACGAATCCGATCAGTAACACTTACCGCACAGTCCGGTCTGTTCGTCTGATATGTCGCATATCTCGCCTAGGGGTGGTAAACGTCAGACCCCAGTAGCTTGATAAGTCATGCTGATGTAAGGTTTATAACGGTCGTGAAACTACTGATAACACTAACCTGTAAATCACAGCAACCCTGGCCAGGGATTTCCAGTTACGGCCAGTCGAGCATAGCGCAACATCAACCCCCAATACCGGGAGAGACGAATCCCCTCCTATCGCTCATTGCCTCCATGTAACTCGGGACTGTACCCAAAAACCACATGTTTGCACGACTCAGTAGAGCCATGGTAGGGTGGAAATCAAAGCACGGTGGTAGACACATAAGACTCTATAACGATCTCGGGTCGATAGACTAAGACGTACCAGTGTCACCAGAGAACTGCTATCTGACGTGAGGTATAATACCATCTGGGAGTTCTCGGCGAGTCCGTTCAGTATACCCAGTCTCCACTGAGCACCCGTATACCATCTCTGATGTCAAACACCAATGGATGTGGGATCATCCATCGCCCATCTCATGGGTCGAGAAGATATACGCTAGTCTACTCTGGAATATCGATGCCCCGTCTCGATATTCCCACGATTGGGAATATTGAAGGATGTACTCATGGACTACCCAGGCCACACTAGTATGATTTGCATCATAATCCTGAAAGTCGAGTACACATCCTAAGGGCTTTATCAACATGTAACAGAGAGACAATAAGTGTACATGTTAAGATAAAGAGCAACCAGATAGCGTACTATCATGTCGAGTAAGAAAGTCCTCCCTATATATGTCCCAGCATCCACTATTATATACATCTCATGTACAATAATAGCCTCTAGGGCATACATACAACAAACATCTAAAAGCTCTCATCACGAGACAGCCAGACAGCTTCTTTCTTAGCACGTCCACCGCGGTAGCTTCCTACCCAACGGCGCTATGGATCCAAAAGCGCTCGTCACGAGGCCGCCGGATATCTTCCTGCTCGATCTCAACGGTGGATCCTTAATCCTCCCATTAAACCAGCAGGCAGGCTTCTACCCAGCGTAAATAAAGCTCAAGTTCGGTCGATAGCCAACCCGAACAGACGAAGTCACGTCTCCATTATGGCAGCGCCCTTTCGGTGATCCACCGACGTCATCGGGGATACGCATGAAAATTAAGGTGCACGGTAAGATGCCATATGGACTCGAAGATCGAAAAGACGCAACCGCCAAGCGCCATGTCGTTCTCGGACAATCCACCACGAAGAATTCTCGGTACTAAGCTGAGCCGAGAAAACCAAGCAGACCACTCTCGACCCGATCCATAAATAAGTCGAAACAAGAGTGGGGGGCTAATGATGATGCTCACAAGTGGGAATTCCCCAGATCACGACACGTAGTGGATGACGTATCATTCACGTAAGCTTGCTAGATTTCTGGGGGCTACGGAGCTGGAATAAGTATGATGCATTAGGGATATTCATCGGCACCTCGTCACCGAGTTGCATCTGACCTTTTAGAGACCTCCCCGGAGTACCTTCTATATTCGCCTAGCATCCAGCCAACAGCTCACCTCCGAGCAATACTACAACCGAGCTTCCTCGGCCTCCCGGCTTATCTCCGAGCTGTTG
This sequence comes from Agapanthus africanus, assembly GCA_030015575.1. NCBI lineage: Eukaryota > Viridiplantae > Streptophyta > Magnoliopsida > Asparagales > Amaryllidaceae > Agapanthus > Agapanthus africanus. Next base: position 138,920,641 of record CM057346.1, on the reverse strand, counting down.
CAGGGCTGAGCTTCCTCGGCTTCCCCGACCAACCGAGAGCAAGGGCCCCAAGCGCCCCCGCCATGGCTCGCGCATCTCGCCAAAACAAGATATCTGCCGCCCCACGTTCTGTGTCCCACGCTGGCACATCCCTCTATTAATGAGTGCATCCTGCCATTAATGGACGGATCCCGCCATCAACGCGGGCATAATGCAGGGGTATAACGAACGGCGAGGATCTCGCGCCGGCTCACTCTATGCGACTACTATATAAACCTCTCTTTTCAGATGACTCAGGCAACTCGAACTCATTCTGATACGCCGCTACCCTGCTCTTATTCTACGGAACTGACTTGATCGTCGGAGTGTCCTACAGTGGTTTCCCATCCCAGGACTTCCCTTGCAGGTAGCTTAGCGTCAACAACATCCAACAACCCATTGAGACCCACACAACAATTCTCGTACCCAATCTCAACCGCTCGTTACCGCTTGCAGCCAGATCGACAGAGGAAAACATCTGAAGGAGATCCGGACCTCCATCATGAACCAAGAGCATGTCCTTTATGATTTGAACGACCAAAATAGACCAACAAAGGTTTAGACAAGTTAATCTGCACATCCGAAAGTCCTTTGAACAAGAAAAGAATGACCTTCAAGTGAATAAAATCTTGTTCCTCTCCATTGCAAATGATAAGCGCATCATCGGCGAATTGAATTGACGGGGGAAAAGAATTCCACGGCCAAAATACGGGGAAGATAAAATATTGTTTTCTCTCCCAAGGCAAAGCATCCGAAAGAGCACATCATAAAGAGCCAAGGAGAAAATAGATCACCTTGTTTAAGGCCTCGGTTGCATTTGAAAGTTTTGCTTTGAATGTCATCGACAATAATACTGCACTTGGAAGAGAATAAGATATCTGGAAGCCACAAACATCATGTAGATCTCCAAAACCCCTACCGGAGAGAAGTTCTAAAATAAAATTCCAGTCGCCACAATCAAAAGCTTTTTTGAAATCTATTTTAAGTAATCCAACATCAAGCTTCTTTTTAGAACAAATGTTGACAAACTCATAAGCGGCCGCAAAGCAATCAAGAGTTGATCTTTTCTTTAGAAAAGCGGACCGACCATTACCCACTAATTCTGGTAGAAATCGATTAAGTCTGTTGGCCAAAACTTTGGTGAAAATTTTAAAACTACCCTTAAGAAGACTAATGGCTTTGAAATCAATGACTGAAGATGCACCTTCTTTCTTCGGAAATGAGGACGATATGGGATTGATTAATACTATCCACAGAACAAGAATGAGAGTATAAACCATCGAACATATGAAAGAGTTCCTCTTTTACGACATCCCAAAACTTTTGATAGAAAAGGATTGGAAATCCATCGGGTCCCGAGGCTTTTTCAGCTCCCAGTTCAAACACCGCCGCTTTAATTTCTTGTTCAGTGAAGGGTGTATCAAGAGCAGAGAGATCTAATATAGTTCCGTGTAAAGCCTATCCCAATCCGCACATACGGAGAAAGGTTTGAAGCCACAAAAAAATGACTTAAAATGCTCGACAAAAGCGTCAAAAATGGATAAATGATGAGAAACAAGAACATTTTCAACAACAAGACTGTGTATATATTCTTTCTAAGTCTCCCATCAGCAAAATTTTGAAAGAAAGCAGTGTTTATATTGACCCTATTTAAATGGATAAATGATCAGAAACAATAGCATTTTTAATTCACAATTTAAATTGACCCTACGTCTGAATTGGATTTATTATTGATCATGAGATCCTTTTCTTTTTTCTTTTTGATCATGGGATCTTTGAAAGTGGGGGTTTTTTTTTATAAAAAAAAAGTTTTGGAGATTTTCATGTGGAGTGATGGTTATTACCTTTTGCGGTTGTCAAAAGTGAGGAAAAATATTTGATTTGGACATGGATTTTCATAATTTTATTTTTTATTTACACAAATCAATATAAGTACACTGTTTTAGCAAATCACTTCTTTTGGTATTAAAATAATAGAGAGAGCAAGGGGGAAATGAGTATTAGTATAAGTAATAAAAAGAATCACCAAGGCCAGTTCAATAAAATAAAAAGAATCACCATGCATTTCAATTAGGAGTTAATTTTAATTAAAACTTCCACATTATTTTCTATTTGAATAAATTCGAAGTTACTCCTATTAGAAACTTTTCTATTTACACCCGTAAATACCATTAAAATTTAGTTGCAAAATAGCATACATATGCCTGAAAATTAATTGTTTTCTTTGTAAGATGTCATGTGAGATTATTTACAGCTCCAAACTATTGTTATTTGAGGCAATTCTTCTTTTCTTTCAAAATTTATAGGACTTTAATAGAAATACTTTATAAAAAAATGAATCTATTAAATGATAATTTTTTTCAGTCAAACCAAATTAATAAAAATAAATAAAATAATATTTACAATTGTTTTAAGGGTAAATTGTCAAAAAGACACCGACCCGCTGGGGAGTTGTCATAAAAAGCTATAATTTACGAAGGGCATATTGTTCAAAACCTTTGTAAAAATGCCTATGGATTGTATTTCATTTAGGCATTGTATTTCCTAAACTGCTTGGATATTACAGTCAACTTCTTAGATATTACATGCAACAGCAACTGCTTAGATATTTTAGGCAACATGCAACTACAACCGTTTAGATATTATAGGAAACTGGTTATATATTATAGACAATTGGTATAAGGGGTTTTGATTGGGCCCAGGTTTTTTTTAACATGACCATGGATTTGTACCTAAGTTTGAAGCAGGCCGGGGGCTTTGTGGCAATTTACCCTAGTGTTTAAACAATAATTAGCCAAATATTTGTAAAGGCCCAGTTTTCTCATAAATGATTATGGTCTTGGGCCAGCTTTAGCCTAATTTATTACAGGGGATCAAATCACAAATTTCATCATCTCTCATGAGTTAGATGAGACCCTTTTTTTTCGAATTTCAATAGAGATTACAGATCAGATGCAATGAGGGTGTTTGAGATCTACAGTCGAAATTCCATAAGTGATTATCGATTATGATCGATTTGCATCATTTATAATGCATTTCATTGGTGCTTTCATTTTAGATATATCAAGAATTAAATTTGGATAAAAATAATTGTCTATATGCAACACGTCCTCACAAGCCGAACGCGTAGAATGTAGCAAAGCCAATCGTAGAGATCTGTAGTACTTCACATAACCTGTTCAAACTCTTTAATGAAACGGGTTCCTGAAAAATACTTGACGAGAAAACTTGTTGAATGCTACGTACACGAAAATTTTAACGCTCGATCCACTTGTAGCTTATATCAACACATACATCCTGGTATAAACTCGACCCAAGCCCGAAAAGTATGGTCGCTGCGTTTCGTTAATCCTTGAACAATCCTTAATATGAAGTGCTCCCACCGATACAACAAGCCCGTGTGTTGAAACTCGAAAGTACCCGTGTGGGTTTGAATCCAAGACTTTATGCGTTGTTTATTGGCCACATTTTTGTGTTGCGGAAGCAGCCTTATGTTTCCGAACATCTCACGTTTGTTTCACTGCAATATAAAATGACATTGTAGACATTCTGTAGACATGCGCAAAACCCACGGCGAAGCTGGGAATTAATTATTGGAGAGGCCAGAACAATATAAACCCAAATATGGAAAATCTAATAGTGTTCTACACTTCTTCTTAACTTTCATGTTTTAATTTGTGTAAAGCAGCATTTTGCTCACATTTAAGGTTATCCTGAAATCTTTGAAGAGAATGGAATCAACAGGAACATAGCCATGTACCTATAAATTTAACTTTTCTTCATCATTCTATTCTTCTTGGATCAATGAACTACCATCTGACATTAAAAATCAAATTCTAACTTTTTCCATGGATGAATTCTACGATGCATTGACAATTCGGGCAAAAGCGTGCGTCCTTTAGAAACATCATATGTTGAATGAGATAACATTCTATACGCATGAACCATCATTTCTTGATTTTTGTCCGAGTTGACAAAGTCATTCGACCGGTTGACATGACATCATCCGTCTCTGTCATGTCACGTTTATATGCCTTAGCCTTTACATTTTGATCTTAGCTTTTTGTTGTCGGATTCGAACCTTTAGACATTAGATTTGTTTGCAGCCTCCCTTGTCTTCATGTTCTCAATGATCAACTTGGTCCATGAAGATAATATTCCTCAAATAATTGAGGAAGAGGCTTCTTTCTTATGCAAGGAACATAAGCATCTCTTTTATGTAATCATTTCTCTTAATTAATGTATATATGCATATGGTTGGTTGAAGAACATATTATCCACTCTCATCAGATTATATTATTTGAGGAACAAAAACAAGAATATTATATCTTTGAGAGTTTTCATGTATTAAGGCTTGGAGAGGATAAGGATAATGTTTAAGATAATAGTTTGTTTTTTTGTTATTGTTAGTAGAGGACAAGGATTGAAGTCAATGATATGAGATAATTAATGACTATGATTAAGACTTTAAGGGCAAAAAGGGTTTTCAAGCACATGATATTGGAATCAAGTGTCTTAAATAAAACCAGTGAATGTCTTAAACATTTCTTATTTGCTACGTGATGTTGGAACTAACAACTGTTGGTGTCAATATTGGGATGGAGAGATGTAATGTCATGATAGACCTTGAAGTTTGCAAGTATTTTATTTTATTTATTAAAAAAATGAGATCTGGATGGTAGACGAAATAATTAACCACTCTTCCTCTCATTAATGGGATATCCTGGGCTCAAACCCGGACCTCTCCCACGGCCCACTCGAAGCCCAACCAATAGGCTACTCCAATTTTTTTATTTATAGTGATAGCCCTGTGTCAGTTTGAGTGAAATGGTACTTGATATTCAGAATTGGATCGGTTACGAAGTAATTAAGTATTATGTGAAAATATTGATATTGCAACATGCTATCAATTGCCCTCAACATAATAGTTTGACATCAACAAGACTTATAAATTTATTCCAAACTTTTAAGACGGGTTATCATGTGACTCTTTTTTTGGTTTACCAATGGATCAACGCAATGGAAGGGTTAGTTTAGTTAATGTTAAGAGCCATAAGCAACTTGAAAAGATTTGCTTGGAGTATGAAACCCTCTGGTTGTAGCTAGCATTCAATCTTTTCTCTATTTTTACCCTAAGCTTTACAATTGCAAACTTTGGTCATATCTAGAAAATAAAAATGCACACATATACACACAAAAGGCACCAAGGGTTTGTATGAAATGGTACTTAATTCAAGTCGATTACCATAAAACAAAGGGCTCTTGCTCATGATTTGAGCATTATCTTGGTAAAGTTTGCCATGAGTCAACACAGGTCAATTTTAGATTGACTTGGTCAGCAGGTCAATGGTTTGGGTGGTCCCATAGTAAAGTACCCATTAAGTTGGTCGGCCACTGCTCTTGGATATGACTGGGCCTGGCCCACAACTAACCCTAATTTTTAAAATTTTGACTCGACATAAATGGTTCATTTTATAATTCCAAGATCTTTGTTCAAATATTTTGGGCCTATATTTGGAAATAAGAAGAAAAGCGAGAAAGTGACCGTCTCTTATATTCTTTGTTTGGTTTCAAAAATAAAAGATGAAAAGCAATGAAAAATAAACTTGCCACGTTATTCTCTTTCCATTTCCAGTTATTCTCTTTCCATTTCCAATATTTGGCTAAAACGATCAAGGGGATGAAAAGTAAGAAAGAGGGTTCGTTAACTAATTTCTTTGTTGTGTTTCTTTTTCATTAATGGTGTTTAACAATTGATTATCACTATTTTTTAATCTATAGTTTTTTTAATGCCATGTAAGCTCCGATCTATCAATTTTCTCACTTTCTTTGGTACCAAGCAAACATATATTAGTATTATTAAGGACAAGTTTGGTATTTGGAAAGTGAAAAGTCTTTGTTTGGTTCTAAAAAGGAAGAAGGGTGAAAAAAGTAGAGTTGCTGCATCATTCTCTTCCCATTTCCGCATTTTCGTCCCCCTGACGACTTTAAACTTGTACTTAGCTCCCTAAACTCGGTTTTATTTCCAAAATTCCCTTCATTTAAATATTTTTTTTAAAAAAACATATTTTTTCCGTTTCTTCAACACCTACATTACAATCCTCTTAAAACCCAATAGGATCAATTTCCCTTTTTCCTAAATCCAAAAAAAATGGAGATTAAAGTGCAATCTTTATCAAAGTTCTTTTCAAGCTTGTCTGATATAAATATCGGGTTCTGCAAATGTTGGGCAGAACAAAAAGAAAGGAGGTTGTAAGTTAAATTGGGAAAGAAGAAGTCGCAAGCTAACTAAATAAGAAGAAAGAGAGAAAAAATATATTCTTCAGAAAAACAATATTTAAATTAAGAACATTTGGAGAATAAGTTAAAATTGGAGGGCAAAGTGCGGATTTTAGAAAGTCAAGGACATTTCATGTTATTGGGGCAATAGTTCCGGGTATTTTTCCTGCAATTTAACCATCTTTTTATTTATTTTCCCTTTATTCAATGCATGTCTAGCCAACAAGTGTGAATCAATTAATCATTTTTTAATTTATATATTTTGATCTTTCTATTGCCACATAGGCTCTAATATATTAATTCTTCTCCCTTTCAAATTTCCAACATGTGACCTTTTTACCATTAGGACACATGATCTTTGCTTGATTTACAAAAATTAGGTAGAATATGGTGATATTTAATCCCCACATTATTACAGCATTTTCAATTTTGAATCAGAAAGTTATTTATTTTATTAGGTAATTCGAATGAAAATTGACTCTTTCGAATTTTTTTCATTCCATATCATCAAAATCCAAAAGACGAGTTCTTCCATTTGCAGTACAATTTGATCTCTTGCGGGATAAAAATGTACTTCTTCTAACATTCAGTTCATTATGTTTACTTCCAAAGGAAGTACGAGTAAACAATGGTCCGATGCGTTAGGATCAGAATCACATCTTACATGGTTCCATACAAATAATTTAAAATAACCCTAAAGATAAATCACTCTAAACCTTAATAAACGAGCATTATGATGTGCATGAATTAATGTAGCTATAGTAACCATCTCTCTCTCTCTCTCTCTCTCTCTCGGACCATCCCATACAGAAACCAATCATCCATCCAAACCCTTATCCCAAAACCCACCCTCACACCCCCCAAGTAAAAAGAAGCCTAGAGATTGATGAAAGTTAAGTGTCAACAAACTTGGAAAATGACACATGCAACAAGTGTACAATCTCCTCCAATCCTCAACACTCTTTAAGAAATAGGAGTTTGAAAAGCATATAGTAGAAAGAGCCAAGACACCAAATGGTGAATAAGACTAGAGACAAATACAAGAAGCCCTCGTTCATGCTTGAGAGAGAGAGAGAGAGAGAGAGGTAAGAGAAGTCCATGAGAGAGACTTAGGGTGGTGAATAAAATGGCAAGAACGAATAGAGAAAAAGATGAGATTGAGAGTGATGTAAAGGGGGAGAGATATAAATAAATAAATAAATAAAGGGGAAAACAAAAGGAGAAAACCCCTGATTTGGAAGCTACCAATAAAAGCCATCCATGCTAACCTTTAGGGCTTCGTGGGGCCCACATCTCCACTAATAAGCTAGCTGTATTAATTTGTCGCAGCAGCAGTCCAAGGTAGGCCCCTAAAGAGAGTGAGACTTGAAGAGGACCACATAGCGATGGAAAGAGAGTCTTACATGAGAGCTTGGAGAAAAGAAACATTCATTATTATCAGGCTAAATTGTCACAAAAAAAAAAAACATTTTTCCCGCTGTCAAAAATCCCCATTGGACTCGAAGAGGTAGTTAAATAAAAAAACCCTAAAAAGATTTTCAGTTGCCAAGAAAGCTCTTACATGTGATATCTAGTAGTTGTCTGTTGTATCTAGTTTCATGCTATACCTAAGCAGTTGTTTGTTGTATCTAGTTTCATGCTATATCCAAGCAGTTGTGATGATGCTCATAAGTGGGAATTACTCATATCACGACACGTAGCGGATGACGTGTCGTCCACGTAAGCCCGCTAGGCTCCTGGAGGCTGCGGAGGTAGAATCAGTGTGTTATATTGGGGATTTTTCTCGGACGTCGTCTCCAAGCTTACACCCCCGATCCTTGCTCTCGAGCAATCCAGCAGCCGAACTTACGCCCCCTTTGTTCGTCTCCGAGTTGTTGCAGGGCTGAGCTTTCTCGGCCTCCCGACTCGTCTCCGAGCCATCCGTCAAGCTGAGCTTCCTCGGCCTCCCCGATTAACTGAGAGCGTGGAGCCCAATCGACCCCGCAACGGCTCCGTGTATCTCGCCAACGCGAGATATCCGCCGCCCCACGTTTCGCGTCCCACGCTGGCACGTCCCGTCATTAATGAGCGTATCCCGCCATTAACGAACGGATCCCGCCATCGACGCGGGTATAACGCAGGGGCGTAACGAACAACGAGGATCTCAAGCCGGCTCGCTCCATACGACTGCTATATAAACCCCTCTTTTAGACGACTCAGGTAAGGTGAACTCATTCTAATACGCCGCTACTCTGCTCTCATTTTACGGTACTAACTTGATCGTCGGAGGGTCCTACGGTGGTTTTCCACCCCGAGACTTCCCTTATAGGTAGCTCGGCCTCAGTAATATCCAACAACCCATTGAGATCCACACAACTCTCATACTCCATCTAATCTGCTCAAAACCGCTCGCCACCTGATCGACGGAGGACAACATTTGAAGGAGATCAAGGCCTCCATCAGCAGGCGCCGTTTGTGGGAACACTTCAGAAGCTTCTCCACCCATAAAGTTGATCTTCCACTCTCAACCCGATGGCGAGCGACAACCGCGACGATCCCAATACGAGCCATCCCATCCTCCATAACGGAGGCAAGAGCGGTTCTACTCCCCCTCCCAACGTCATCGGCACTTTATCAGCTCGGATCGACAGACTCACAGCTATGGTGGATGTGCTCGTCCGCGTTCAAGCGGCGGGCCCTACCCATCAGGTCGCGGTTCCCCATCCCCAGGATAACGACGTCTGCAGAAAGACAGATGGGCACGCCTAGGCCCTCGATCTCGCTCATGCTCATCTCAGCGTCACTGAACGCCGGCGTGCCGACCCTGGCAACCATGACCCGCATGCGGTGAATGATTCCATGACCCGCTGGGCGCTGGATAGCTCCACACCCCGATCTCAGGAAAGACTAGGTCGTCGCTCCGATGCCCGCCGCACGCTCACACCACCTGAGGAGACGTCGGTCAGTTCGCCTGCTTCCAGACACGACCGATGCCCCCACTCCCATCGAGGCTGCGCAAACGGAGAACTTCGGGACTACTCAAGAAAGACCTCGCCCGAGGATTTAAGAAATTTCATAGAGCGGAATCGAAGCCGCACCATCGCGCAGATCCGGAGAGGGGGTGGCCACCACTCCGACTGTGCTGAATCCTCGGGGTACCACCATTGGATTGAAGCCCTCGAAAGGAAAATTGAAGGCTTATGACAAGATGGCCATATGTCCAGCGAAGGGGCCAGGTATTCCGCTGATTCGCTCACAAATCCCTTTACAGAAAAGCTGCTGGTCGAGCGCGTCTCGTCCAGGAAGAAGCCGCCTAAAGTGTCCCTCTTTGATGGGAAGTCCGACCTGAAGGACCACTTGGACGCATTTACGGCGGGCATGAGCTTTCAAGACCACTCGGATGCAGCTCAATGCCGAGCTTTTCCCACCACCCTAATCCTAGCTGGCCGGGACTAGTTCCGAGGGCTTACGCCGTGCTCCATCTCGACCTTTGACGAGCTGGCTACCCAATTTCTCGGTCATTTCGTCGAAAACCGACGACAGAAGAGGAAGGTCAACCACTTGTTCACTATCAAGAGCGGAGACAAGGAATCCTTCAAGGGGTATGTCACTCGCTTCTACAATGCCCTCTTGGAGGTTCCCGAGCACTGCGATGAAACAGTTATCACTGCGCTGAGGTCAGGTCTTAGGCACAAAGAGTGGCTCCGCTCTTTTTCATTATCGCAACCTAAGAACATAGCCGAAGTGAAAGCCTGGACCGAGCGAGAAATCCAACTCGAGTCAGAGGTGAACTCAAACCTGCCCCGAGGCGACCAAGTGGACCGAAAGAAAAGGGACAGGGAAGAGAAAAAGAAAGTCGATCGTCCAAAACCTTACTCCCCGAGGTTTCAGGAGTACACCCCTCTGAACATTTCCCAGACCGAGCTGTTGGAGAAAGCTAAGGGCGAGAGGTTCTTTAAGCTCCCGCCGGCTACCTAAAGAACGGGAAAGTGTCTCCACGGCTCGTACTGCGCCTATCACAGGTCGCAGGGTCACCCGACTCAGAGCTGCAAACAGCTCCATGACTATATCGAGGAGTTGATCCGCTCAGGCCACCTGGAGAAATACCTACGGAACAAGTGGCAGGCGGAGCGGGAGCAAAATGACCAAATCCCTCCCGGGGAATTAACGATCGGGCAAATTATGGTCATTTTGGCGGATCCAACCCTGGGAAGTGGGGGAAACCGCCGCCTCCTCACAGTCGAGGGTGTAAGCGATCCACCCTACAAGAGGTGCAGGAAGGACGAAACAATCATCTTCACCGATAAAGACCTTCACGGCATATCGCTTCCTCATAATGACCCTCTCGTGATAACGGCTCGAGTCCACCGTTACGAGGTCCAGAGAATATTGGTCGATTCAGGGAGCTCGGTGGATATCTTGTTCCACGACTGTTTCTAGCGTATGGGGCTAGGACCATCCGACCTTCAGCCGACCTCCCATGTCCTCTCTAGGTTCACCAACCATTCCGTCCAGGCCGAGAGATTGGTCACCGTCCTCCTTAACATTGGGGAAGCAGGCAATACGCGAACCATACCGGTGAACTTCCTCATCGCTAAGGTCTCTTCATCCTATAACATTCTCCTAGGACGCCCTACATTAAACGCCCTCCGGGCCCAGATCTCGACTTATCACCTTACGCTCAAATTCCTTCTGGATCATGGAGGGATAGGCCGGGCCTACGGGGACCAGCAAACCGCCAAGATCTGCCTCGCCTCGACGTCCCCCGCCGGAGAGCAGGGCCACGATTTTGAAGACGCGCATGATTTCCAGGAGTCTTTAGATACACGTGACAACCAAAAGGAAATTCGAGGTGCCCCGGTGGAAGCATTGACGGAAGTCCTCTTCATAGAAGGAGTCGATGGCTGGACAGTCCAGAATGGCTCTCTCTTGATAGGGGACCACCGCGAAGACCTGATCCATTTCCTCCGAGGAAACTCGGACGTATTCTCTTGGACGCCAGCGGACATGCCCGAGATCAAACCCGAAGTGATCTCCCACAAGCTCAGGGTCGACCCGAAAGCCCGGCCCGTCCGGAAAAAGAAGAGAAGTTTTGCGCCAATTAAACAAAAGGCAATTGAAGACGATGTGGATCGATTGCTCACCACCAACTTCATTAGAAACCTGGACTACTCAGATTGGCTGGCGAACGTGGTCATGGTCATGAAGGCAAATGGGAAATGGCGCATGTGCGTCGATTTCACGGACCTGAACAAGGCCTGCCCCAAAGACAACTATCCACTTTTTACTGAGTTTTATAGACGCTTTCTCCGGTTACAATCAGATCCACATGAACCCAGCCGATGAAGAACTTACCGCCTTCACCACTGATCGGGGGGTATACTGCTATAAAGTGATGCCCTTCAGACTCAAGAATGCTGGGGCCACATATCAGCGCCTGGTCAACAAGCTGTTCAAACCGCAGATTGGGAGAAACATAGAGGTCTACGTTGACGACATGCTTGTAAAATCCGCCTGATCAGCCGGGCACACTAAAGACCTCAGCGAGACATTCGACGTCTTGCACAAGTACAAAATGAAGCTGAACCCAGCTAAGTGTGCGTTCGGAGTCACCAGTGGGAAGTTCTTCGGGTTCATGGTTACCCACTGAGGAATCGAAGCACTCTTTAGACCATTCGAACATAAGAATTTTCCTTAGGGCCCTGAAAAACGGGAGGCACTTCTCTCCGGATCTGGACATAATGCGACTCAGGGAAGCTACCCTCCCCGTGAATCGCATGATGTCGACATTGCTCTTGGGTATTGCCATGTTAAGGATGATGCTGATTTTTTCTAGGTTCGCCAGAACGCTTTCGAACAACTCAAGACGCACCTAGCGACCCCACCGCTACTCACCCGACCGGTCGAGAGTGACAAGCTTTTATTATATCCAGCGGTCTCCGACCAAGCTGCAGGCCCAGTGCTCGTCAGAGAATTCAAAGATATACAGAGACCGGTCTACTACATGAGCCATGTTTTCAAGGACACGGAAACAAGATACCTTGCCATAAAGAAAATAGTCCTGGCACTTGTCGTCGCCTCTAGGAAACTTCGACACTATTTCCAAGCGCACACGATCCTCGTCCTCACCGAGTGACCTTTAGGGTCAATTCTCGTCTCCTCCAAATCATCAGGTCGTCTGGAGAAATGGAGGTAGGAATTGTCTCAATTCGACATCAAATACCGCCCCAGACAAGCCATCAAAGTACAGGTCTTAGCAGATTTCGTTGTCGAATGCACCATCCCCACTAAAGAAGGAACGACAGCGCAGGGACCTGAACCACATCCCTCGGTCGAGGAGATTCCCGACTCTATCCCGGATTGGGTACTCTACATGGACGGATCCTCAACAGAAGAGGGGAACGGGGCTGGTCTGATCATCTGCGGCCCGGATGAGGCGGAAATGGAGTACTTTTTAAAGCTCGATTTTAGAGCGTCAAACAACGCCGCGGAGTATGAGGCTTTGTTGGCAGGCCTACGAATCGCCTCCGAGGTAGGGCTGAAGACCATCAGGGTACGCAGCGACTCCGCGCTAGTCATCGGCCAAGTAACCGGGCGTTTCGAGGCCTGAGAGCCACTTATGATAAAATACCTGGCCGGGGTAAAAAAGCTTCGAAAGAATTTCGAAGAAGTTCAAGTGGAGCAGATTCCCAGAAACTTGAACACCCGGGCCGATGCCTTGAGCAAGCTCGCTTTCTTCTATTCGGCCAGCCATAAAAGAAATATTCTCTTCGAAATCTTACCACGGCCCCGCGTGGAAGATGGAGAGGTAACGCTCTAGATCTACACAACTCAGAAAGAAGGCCAAGATTGGAGAAAGCCCCTCATAGAATTCCTAAAGGACTGTGTACTTCCCGAAGACCGAGGAGAATCTCGTCGGCTTCAGGCAAAAGCACGCAATTTCATTTGGAGCAACGGAAACCTGTACAAGAATTCATATACTTAGCCTCTGCATTGGTGCATCGACCACCACGAGGCAGACTACGTTCTACGAGAGATACATGAAAGGGTAGGGGGAGCGCATCAAGGTGCCCGCACCATGGTCCAGAAGACACTGCTCCAAGGATACTATTGGCCAAGAATGCACCACGATGCCTAGAAGCTGGTCAGAAGATGCAAGAACTGCCAACACTTCGGCAGCATATCTCGTCTCCCCACCACCGAACTAACGCCACTCAGTTCCGTTTGGCCGTTTGCACAATGGGGGATGGATATGGTACGTCAACTCCCCAAGAAGTCAAAAGGGGTCGGGGGAGCAAGGTGACGGGCAGTCACAGATACATCCTTGTTGCTGTGGACTACTTCATGAAATTGATAGAGGTCGTGCCCATCAAGAAACCGGACATCGCCTCTACTATAAAATTCCTACAGAATAACATAATCTCTCGATTTGGAATCCCGAGGTGCATAGTTACAGACCATGGGACCAACTTCGAAAACGATAAAGTCGAAGTGTTTTGCAGCGACTACCACATACTGATGAAATTTGCCACGGTCGCACATCCACAATGCAATGGGCAAGCCGAGGTAACGAACTGAGGCGTCATCCACGGTATCAGAGCCCGCTTGGAAGGAAGGCAAGGCGGCTGGGTCGAGGAACTGCCACGGGTGCTATGGGCGTTGCGGACATCGAAAAAAACACCCATGGGAGAAACCCCATTCAGCCTCTGCTATGATACCGAGGCAGTGGTCCCCACGGAAATTGGACTGCCCAATTATGGGGTCGAACACTTTGACGATGAAGCCAACACCTCGACGTTCTGAAGCAACTTAGACATCTTGTTGGGAAAGCGGGACCGAGCGCAAATTAGAGCAGTCGCCTATCAACAGCAAACCGCTCGCTACTACAATGCCCGAGTTAAATATCGGGCCTTCAAGACGGGAGATTTGGTCTTACGAAGAAATGAGTTCATAGACCAAGGAAGACTACATAAGTTCTCTCCGAAGTGGGACTGACCATTTCTCGTAACAGAAGCGTTACCCAGTGGAGCATACCGCCTGTAGGACGCCGGGGGCCGTAATTTTCTTCGGCCTTATAATGCAGAAGAGCTTAAGTTGTATAAATAAACATGTACCCTCTTTTAAATAATTTAATTCCTTTCAGCATTAAACTAAGTCTTCCGAGCTAGGTCCCCTCATAGAAGAGGCTTTTTGCACCATCGTGGCGCCCCAGCCCTTCGTTTCTTTTCTCGGTTCCGAGACTCCAAGGTTTTTTAAGTTTTAATACAAAATGTACAGAGGGGAGAAAAAGAGACAATACATTACAACCAAAGACAAATTTATTTATTTCAGAGGTATTAGGGGATTCCCAGCCTTACAACAATTACAACATAGGAGGGCGAGAATTAAGAAAACATTATCGGTGATACTCAGAAGAAATATCCTCTAGCCGAGCCCAAGCAGCCTCGGCCTGCTCCCTCTGACGGTACCCATAGACCCTAGAATCCACGGACTCACCGGGGACCCCATCCGCCGAGCAAGATGCAACGACCAACTTTTGCTGAAAACTTTCAAGAAGAAAGTCCACCGAGCAGTCCCGCCTGCTCTTCGAGATCAGACCAAGATCGTGAGCCATATGCATCTTGTCAAATGCCTTGTCCATCAACTGCGGAGATAGGGTGTTGTACAGACCCGATGAAGTCTCCAGATCGCATAAATTAGTACTTTGAGGAGAGGAGATCACCGGGGAAGTAAGCGTCCACAGTGGCCCTCAAAGCGGCTTATCACAGCCTCTTACGTCTCTTCGGAACGATCAAGGATATAAAAATACATGTCGTTACGAGAAACGATCTCCCTGATGGTATACACGCGGCGGTCATCTTTGGAGAATGCAAGACTAGGAAGAAACCGATACAACTTCGGTATTTATAGCCTCAACAAATATCTTTTAATGGCCGAGATCTACTCGCTCAGGGACGCAAATCACGGAATATCTCAATTTCCCGATATACAACTACCACGTGTCATCCATGACGGTCACCATTCCTATCTATATGGACCACAGAAGGTTGAACGACGCCCCACGGAGGCACTAAGGAGTTTAGAAAGCCCTCATCATGAGGCGACCGGGTAGCTTCCTGCTCAGCTTATCCACAGCGGGCAGCTTCCTGCCCAACAACGCTATGGATCTAAAGACCTCATCACGAGGCGACCGGGTAGCTTCCTACTCAGCTCATCCACAATAGGAAGCTTCCTGCCCTACAAAGAAGTGGATCCAAAGCCCTCATCACGAGGCCACCGAACAGATTCCTACTCGGCTTATCCATAGCGGGCAGTTTCCTGCCCAACAACGTTGTGGATCCAGAGCCCTCATCACGAGGCGACCGGGTAGCTTCCTGCTCGGCTTATGCACAGCGGGCAGCTTCCTGCCCAACAACGCCGTGGATCCAAAGCCCTCATCACAAAGCAACCAGGTAGCTTCCTGCTCGGCTTATCCATAGCGGGCCGCTTCCTGCCCAACAACAATGCGGATCCAAAGCCCTCATAACGAGTCCATCGAGAAGATTCTTGCTCGGCTTATCCATAGCAGGCAGCTTCCTGCCCAACAACGTTGTGGATCCAAAGCCCTCATCGCGAGGCCACCGAGCAGATTCTGCTCGATTCATCCCCAATGGTTAGCTTCCCACCCTATAAAGACATGGATCCATGACCCGCCAAACAGACTCATGCTCGGCTCTTCAAAGTGGGAATCGAGGGACTCTGATCTATTCAAACTTGGTTATCGCTCGATTCACACTCGATATACGATCAAGGGAGGATACCGACCTTCCTATACTTGGCTATCGTTCGATTCATACTCGATGCACGATCGTCACCTAGAAAGGGTGGACACTGGCCTAACACTAGCAAGATAAAAAAAACTTGCGAGCTAAAAACACTTGCAGAATGAAAACACTTGATCCAAGAAAAATATATGCTTTATTTACGATCAAAATTATATATAAGGTATTGTGGGCTCCTCAGCCTTGGAAAAACGCTCGGAGGCTTACAAAATTCTGAAAGAAGAAAAATAGGGAAGGGGGATAGCTCAGACTGCCCGCTCAGTCGCCACCTCTTCCTACTCTGCGCTTCCTCCAGGAACGACAACGGCGATCTCAGGGTCGGCGCTTCCGCCAGCAGCCTCGCCTTCTACGGCAGCTCGGTGTCGCCCCCGTGTAGTGCTTCCTCGGCGAGGGGGTACTTTACGCGGAGCTCGTGGTCTACAAACTTGGGCATAGCCTCTTTGATGGCGTCGAGGGCATTGTACCACTCGATGGCCGCGGAATCGGCGAGATCGAGGTAAAACTGATCAGATGCCTTGTACTCTTCCACGGCCCTCTATGTCCCGCTCTCAGCAAGCTTCGCCACAAGCCGCTCTGGCATCCTTTTTGAGGGCGTCCCTCGCCCTTTTCATAGCGTTGTAAAGCCCGTTCGCCTCCTCCATCTGGGCCTGGATAGCCCGGTTAGAAACCTATGGGAATCTTTCAGCTTGGAGACCTTCAGCCCTTCAGCGACTAATCTCGAGTCAAGGAGAGCCGCCTTCTCTTCCTCTTGCTGCAATTGAAGAAGAAGCTCTTCCTCTCGTGAGGAGGATTCACCCGCCTTCTTCATTGCCGGAGCGATATCCTTGGACTCCATGGCGACAAGGAGAGCGCAATACTGAAGGACCTGAGAAAAATAACAAATGTGTTAAAAAACTGAAACCGAGGAAATAAATCTTAAGAAATTTTTAAAAGAAAGCTACCGACCTGAACCGCCTCCTGAGCTATTGCGGCCACTTGGGCTTTCATGGTACCCCGGGAAATCTTGGCCCCAGCCGCCTTCTCCATATCCGCCAGCAAGCTGTCGGCCACAGATAACCCCGAGAGCACCTCAATACAGAAGTCACCCTCCTGCGCCTAAATCCCGGCAGGGGGTGGCCGAGAAACCACCCACTTTTGTCTCTTGAGGGGGGATTTGGCAGAGGGAGTCGCCTCCACCTAGCCCGAGGTGCCAGGTCCCGCACATGCTTCTGTCCCCCTCCCCCCCGCGGCGTCCGGGACCGGAGGCGCTGTAGAAGCCTTGACCGGAGGAGTTTTTCTAGGAGCCGCGCTCGGACCGTGTTGGGATGAGCTTGCAACACCGGTCTTTCTTCCCTGGGCCTTGGCGGCCATGGTAGCCATAATTTTTTATCGATCCATGGGCTATGCAAAAATGAGAAAAAGGTCAGCAACAATGAAACGACAAAAGAATTTTGGTGAAATCTAAACAGATCGTCAAGAACCCTAACTTATCCAAAAAACCGCGTAGGACTGAGCCCGGCCCAGCTCAGTACCTTCTCGAAGAGCAGTACATCAGCCCGATGGATCGGTTCCCACTGGGACACTACCTTCGCCACGGGGGCATTCGACTGCCTCACCCTCAGGTAATTGGCCCTGTGCCACTGGGTGGGCACAGGACAATTCTCATCCCCTGGAGGCCCGACAAAGACGAACTTCTCCTTCCATTCATGGATGGAAGAAGGGACGACCACTACTCCTGACCCGGCCATCCTACCCTTGCGTTTTTTAAATGACAGGTACACCCAGCTTGGCTCTTCCTTACTGGTACCGAGGTAAGTTTTATAACAAAGAAAAGACAGGAGGAGGCTCAAATCGAAAGGGATCCATTCAAATTTTAACCGGACCAGAAACCCGAGGAGGATTCTCCATGAGTTCGGTGCTAGCTGGCCCAGGGCAAGACGGATACAATAGAGCACCGCACAAACTTCAGATGAGAAGGGCAGATGCATCCCTGCCCGGAGTGCTTCCAGATACAGAGCAATCTCCTTGCCCCACACCTGGTCTGCCCGCTCACCCACTCTGGCCAGACGGAGTGAATAGCCATAGGGGATATGGAATCGAGTACGGATGTTGGAAAGCTCGTCCAAACGATTCAAGACAGAGGGCGCATCACGGGTACTTCCGATGCGCACCTTGGGATCCCTTGTCGCCGCCCGACGGAGAGTGATAAGGGCGGCTCTGACTCTGGGGGGCGAGCCCGACATAGAAGACACGGTAGAAGAAGAACCCTCTCAGCTATCTGAAACCGAGGAGGAGGAAGATCCGCTAGACTCGGCCCCAGAAACTGGAGTCTCATCGTCTGACTCTACCCCTACTACATCTACAGACACCTTTGAAGAAGACATCTAACCTGATTCAAGAAAAGGGTTTGCTGAGGAAAATTCAGCAGAAGATCCGACCTAAGCGGAGGTGCGCCGGGCAATCATCAAACGACAAAAGAAAACTAAGGCAAAGTGTCGGCCCTAGGATGCTCCCCTTCTATTTATACACTCCAAAGAGAACATCCTACGGTCCAGATCAATTCCCGCCAAAATGAAGCGTCGCACCTAGTGGCCGTCGAGGCTCCACGCGGCGATCGACCATCGGAGACGTCTCTTCGTGGCAGGAGTCAGAGACAGATTGTCGCGCCCTGCTAACTAATGATGGGCATATGGCCTGTAGCCCAACTGACGATCAAGTGAAATGGCGCCCTCTCTTTAAAGCGCAATCATTTCACTGATTTGCTGACGTCATTAGGGATACGCACGAAAATTAAGGCACATGGGAAGACGCCATGTGGACTCGAAAATCGAAACAACGTGACTTCCAAACGCCATGTCGTTCCCGGACAATCCACCACGAAGAATTCTCAGCGCCAAGTTGAGCAGAGAAAACCAAGCAGGCCACTCTCGAACCACCTATAAATAGGTCGAAACGAGAGTAGGGGCTAATGATGATGCTCATGAAAGTATGCCTTAGCACCACTACTAGGTTTAAATATACATCGAGTATACAATTTTAAAAAATCTAGTGTGCAAAAGCATGCTAACCTAGAATCGAACTAGAGAATTAGAGTTTGTAAACAAGTAAACAAGCTTTACACTAAGTGAAAAAAGAATACAACCTTTGTAGACCGGTCCTTCACTTCTAAAGCTCTAAGTAGTAGTTCCTTAGCTCCAAGTAGTGGTCTCTCGAACTCTTCTTAAGCTCCACTTGGTGAAAGAAACGAGCTTGCTTTATCGTCTTCGAGGCCGAAGATGATCCACCTGGAAGAATCTCTAACTCAAACTAGCTCCTCACTAATTAAGGAATGAGTGAAGCAAACAACCTATAGTTCCCACCAAAAATTTCTGCGCAAAAGAGCCCAAGATATCAAATGGCAGCGATACGCTTAAGAAAATATGAACCAGTATTTTTTGGTCTATATTTTGACAGACTTCCGAATGAGAAACAGCTAAATTCTGATGGTATCGAAAGTGTCTTGAAAAATGCTTATTATGGGCCTCATAATTCATCCGGGATCAAAAGTTATGAGCAAATGTGCTACGCACGTGTAATCTAAAGTAATGCTCTACTACATGGGGGATGCATTTTTAGTCCCACATCGGGAAAAAAGAGATCTCTTCTCTACCACTCCCATATAAATAAGAGGGGATACCTCTTAGAAAAGATGGAGAATTCAATTCTCAAAGGAGATTAGTTCTCCATAGGAGCTTGCTCCCCCCATAATGCGCATATGCGCCACATGCGCGCCACGTGCAATGCACGTACGCCCGCCACATGCGCACCACGTGAGAGAATTCAATTCTCAAAGAAGATTAGTTCTCCATAGGAGCTTGATCCCCCCCATTATGCGCAAGCACCATGTGCGCCACTTGCAATGCACGCACGCTCGCCACATGCGCCCCACGTGCAACGCACGTGAGCCAAACACGTGCAACGCACGTGAGAGAATTCAATTTTCAAAGAAGATTAGTTCTCTATAGGAGCTTGCTCCCCCCATAATGCGCATATGCGCAAGCGCCATGTGCGCCACGTGCAATGCACGTACGCCCGCCACATGCGCGCCACGTGCAACGCACGTGAGCCAAACACGTGCAATGCACGTGAGAGAATTCAATTCTCAAAAGAGATTAGTTCTCCACAGGAGCTTGCTCCCCCCATAATGCTCATATGCGCAAGCGCCATGTGCACCACGTGCAATACACGTACGCTCACCACATGCGCGCCACGTGCAACGCACGTGAGCCAAACACGTGCAACGCACGTGAGAGAATTCAATTCTCAAAGGAGATTATTGCTCCATAGGAGCTTGCTCCCCCATAATACGCATGTGTGCAAGCGCCATTTGCGCCACGTGCAATGCACGTGCGTCCGCCACATGCGCGCCACGTGCAATGCACATGGGAGAATTCAATTCTCAAAAGAGTTTAGTTCTCCATGTTAGGGTCTTAGCTGCCCCCATGATGTGCAAGTGCCACGTGCGACGCACGTGCGCTCGCCACGTGCGACGCATATGCGCCCAACACGTACGACGCACGTGCACGAATGCAAAGAGGCCTTTTCCAGCAGTTAGGAGTTTAAACTTCAACATATTCTTCCTCCTGATAAGTGGGACATGGTTCAAAGGTACATCCCTCCACACCTTCGATATATGGCGCTGTAATCTTTCAGCGTCGTCGGAGAGATGGTAGGTCCCAATGACCAATGATCTCTCTTTCCAAATAGAGAGACCCCCCCCCGGAAATTTTGAGAAAGTTCAAAGAGAAGAGCAAGCTTTCGGCAGAAGAGGAATTTCTTCATGGTAAAATAAAGCGATCAAACCATTTCATCAAAAAATGAACTTAGTTCTTATGCTAGATCATAAATCTATAAGAAAACTGTTTTTCACAAAAAAAAAAATCATAACTTCTCATTATAAAATAGGGGGAGAATAATTCAATTCTCTTAGGATCACAGATCCATAAAGGCAAAGCCTTTCACCAAAAACATAAGAGATTGAAATATCGCCTATAAAATAAGAACTTTGTTCTTAGTTCAATGAGACAAAGTCTCTTATAAGAGAGAATTTAATTCTCGGAGAGTAGAGTTGCATAAAAAGAGCCTTAGCGTTCCAATTGAAAGAAGCGCTTCAGCGCTCCAAAATCTAGCGCACGGTACTGCAGAGCCTTAGCGCTCCAATTAAAAGAAGCGCTCCAGCGTTCCAAAATCTAGCGCACAGCGCTGCAGAGCCTTAGCGCTCCAGATTTAAAGAAGCACTTTGCGCTCATTGTCTGGCGCTCAGCGCCAAACGCGCCACGTGCTCCTCACGTATGCGCTATTTCACAAGAAGCGCTCTGCGCTCATTGACTGGCGCTCAGCGCCAAGCGCGCCACGTGCTCCTCACGTGTGCGCGACTTAACAGAAGCGCTCTGCGCTCATTGACTGGCACTCAGCGCCAAGCGCTCCACGTTCTCCTTACGTGTGCGCTACTTAACAGAAGTGCTCTGCGCTCATTGACTGGCGCTAAGCGCCAAGCGCGTCACGTGCTCCTCATGTGTGCGCTAAGGGAACATAAACTGTTCTTTAAATAAAGCTCCAGAGCTATAATGAGTGCTCAGCACTCAATAAAAGACAAAAACAATTATCAGAACCCAAACCAATACTCAGCATTGTTAAATGAAAAAGGACTGAGCCTAATTAAATGTCCAACATTTTAACTGAATGAGCTGAGCCTAAATTGTCCACAGATCCCTAAATCAGATTAATTGAGCCCATATGCTCACAAATCTCTGATCTTAGTCCCAAATTGGATTACAGATCTCCTAACCAATATTGGTTCAAGGGTACATCTCTTCACTCCTCTGATATTTGTCGTTATAATCCTTCAACGTCTTCAGAGAGGTGACGGGTCCTGACAACCAGAAATTCCACAGACTGTGGGGTCCTTAAACTCATGAACTAAGATGTCCTTAAACTTTACAGACTATGATGTCTCTAAACTACTGCGGACTATGATGTTCTTAAACTCCATGGATTATGATTTCCTTAAACTTATGGACCACAAAGTCTCTAAACTAAAACAATAGAGCCCAAATGCTCTTTTGTTGGATCTGAATGATCCTGTTGAGTAGATCTTAGTCTAAAATTAGATTAATGTATCCTCAACAAACGTTTAAGTTGATTTTAGTCTCAAATGAGATTAACGATCCTTAAACCCAACCCAAACCCAAATCTAAGAAAATACGGATTTGGACTAATCCATGCCCTATGGGTGACAACATAAATTAGTCTCCGTATATAAGCCACGGGCAACCAAAAAATAAAACAAACACACATGAAACGAAGTGACCATTTGGAGAATGAGAAAGTTGTTACCGCGATGCGGTAGCGTAATTAACTGCAGGGGCTTGCGCCTGCAGGGAAGAGCGTCCCCATAATTAAAAAACCCCTCAAACGAGGGGGAATCTTGATTAGTCGAAAATATTGCATTCTTAACACATCAATTTCCCTACTCTTTCTAATCATCTAAGGGTGTTTGGTATAAATATAGCACATATTAGCAATTCGTCTGCAAAATATCAAATAACATGTGTTATACATTATAACCGGTATTCTAGTGGAAAATTGAGTGTTTATTACTACACGCAAGATTTTTGTATATCTCAACATTTGTCTCAAGATTTTGTGCAGAAATTCTTCAGGTCAAAGGACTGGAATTGCTAAGAGTGCCAATAAAATACAACAAGTTAAAGACTTGAGATTTGGCAGCAAACAAGAGATAATTACAAGATTCCAGACATCAGAAAACGACCCTAAATCCAACATCAAGAGACACAGAAAAAACCAGCCATCAAACTCATCAAACGGCCGCGGATCCGCGGCCGAGTCAGGCCGATCGGCCGCGGATCCGCGGCCGATTCGACTCGTCGGCGGTTGGTACTTTTTCCCGAGGCTTTTCTTCAACTGCCAAACTTCTTCAAGACGCTTCAAAGTCCCTAGAAATCTCCAGAAGCTTCCCTCCAACAGCCAAGCTTCTCTTGCAAACTTCATAACAACCTAGCTTCTAGGGGAAGATAAAGGAAAACTATAAAAGGGGACCTATGGCTTCATTACAAAGGTTGTTCATTAGTTCATTAATTGGGTTGTTGATTAGTTGTTCAATAATTCCAAACACAAGTTGAGTGACACAACTTGTAACTCAAAACCCTAGCCCAAATCCAATTCCAAAGCCAAATCAAGATTCATCGAGAATGAATCAAGCAAGCAAATGAAGATACTTTGAAGCAACGTCGATCATCATCCGAGAAAGAGATCACGATGATCCGCGACTCAAGAAGATCGATGCGAAGCTAATTTCGACGGATCTAGTTACCTCCTCAAATTTTGTAACCTCGAATTGAGTGAATGTGTACCTAATCGTCGATTAATAAAGGTGAAAATTGTAAATCTTGCTTTCTTTACATTCTTGCATTATTAAAATTTATCGATTCTTGATTCTTTCATTTTTCATGATATGTGAGTGAAATCTCCGCTTGTAGCGGAATCGAGAGAATAGGTAGATGATGATGATGAAATTCTTGAACGATTCTTAAGTCTTATGAGGTTTGTTAACTCTAGAAAATTGAATCATCGAAGACCTAATTTTGAACGAGATCGCTTTCTCGAATGTTTTTGCTCCAAATTAGAGATCAACGATCGGTGATTTTCTTGACTAGAGGCTAGAATTTGAATGATAATCAATGAAAAGACAAGGGATGGTGAAGGAGAAACCCTAGTTTCTTCAATAGTTCCCTAATCTTCGTTGATCGTCATCGATCTAACAACAAATCTTCAATAGATAAGATTTCGTAATCTTTAGTTTTCATGATCACTACTTATTTGATCGATTCCTACAAGCTACTTTACAAATATTGATAATTCAATTGGCTTGGACATTTTCCTGATCTTTATTAATTCTTGATTCTAGATCTAATTTCTTTATGTTTCTTGAAACTAAAACCTCACAAATCTTGAATCATTTTCTTTTATCTTTTATTTTCAACTCAACTAAAACAAATTCAAACAAATTCACACAATCTCAGTGGACGATCCGCTCTCGCTAACGAAACTACAATAGACATCGTTATTGATTGCGGTATAAATTTCTTTGGTTGTGATCTTTTACACTTTTCAAAACACGACAGGAAGACAATCAATCAAATGGTGCCGTTGCCGGGGATCGTGTGCTAATTTGTTCGTTTTTTGCAATTTGAGTTGAAATTTTTTATTATTACATCAGAATTTTTAGATCAAAATTCACAACAAGCACTTAACGATTTGTTGAGATTTGTTGCAAGAAAATCTGGAATCTCTGGAGCGAGAGGAAAATTTTTCAGGACATCCCAGAGAGCTCAGTGACTTAACAGGAGTAGTTACTGAAATTTTTGTGCAGAGAGCTCTCCATCACGCGGCGGAACCGCGACATTTGTGGCATAACGCGGTGATTGATGGAGATTTTACGTGTGCATTTTGAAATCAAAGAATAGAATATACCGCTATCAAGACGGTGTCGCTTGGTAGCTAGCCGGATGAGTACGGGCCGGTCCACAGGAAAAACGTGTCTTTTCTTATTGTTCTAACGAGTCAATTCCTATTTGTGGTAGGTTTTGATTTTTATAAAAACTGAAATTGAAATTGATTTGGATTAAAGCCTTGCTAGGGTTAGGATTAGGTTAGTTTGGAAAGTTAATTCTACTCACCACTTTCTTTACCCTAATTAAGAACTTAAGTGTTAAGGTAATAGTTAACAAAGGGGATTAGCACGACTAGGAAGAAACGTAGTTTCTTCCCTTTGGTCCTTGTCCGTCCTTTCTTAACTCTTATCCCTAACTTCTATGTAAATCAACCACTACCGGTCTAAACTAGGGAATCACCACTATCTCGTAGGATAGGGTGCCGTAGTGAGCGGTGGGTGATTATTTTACATAGAGTCCTAATTATAAAGTTATGAGGGAAAGAAAGGAGTGAGAGATTTCCATCTCTCAAACCTATCCAATCCTAACCCTAACAAGTGAGGAACTACTCACTCATTAGGGGATTAACAATGGAATTCATTTTTTTATTTTTATTTTTAATTATCTAATTAACGTGCAGATAATAAAAGACAGATATGAAAAATTGTAGAAATATAAATTGCAAATAAGGAAAATTCAAAATAAAAACTTACTTTTATTGATGCACTCTTTGACGATTACAATGGAATGAAAATTTTAATCTAGAATTAAAAAGAGGCATGCTCCAAAAAGAGCTGTAGGCTTCCTATTTATAGATAGGAGAACCCTAGGGTTTACATCTGATCCACATATGAATTTACAAGACTACCATAAGAAAACCGGGTCAATGCACCGACTCCCACCGACACTCACCGACACGTGCTCTGCACGGCCGCGGATCCGCGGCAGAATGCCTTGTTTGGCCGCGGATCCGCGGCCATATGGTGAGGTCTTGAGTTAATTTTTTCAGGACTGCTTCATGTTGCTTTTTCCTTCTATTTTCTTCACTTTGTTCTTCAGAATCTTTTCTAGTTTCTTCCAGATTTCCACAGTGCAGAATGTTGTGGACTTTTACCTTTCGCTTCGTGTTGAAGTCTTGAATCTTATGCTGACTTCGTACTTTGTACAATCGAACTGTTCATTGATCTTCATTTGTTCCTTAAACTGTAGGCGGCATCATAAAGATTCTTGTATTTGTTGGTCGTAGTCTCATTTTTGTAGCGTTTTTTACCATTTCCACTATATTGTTCCGAGAACCTGTAACCTGCAACTTATTTAGCAGACATGAATCAAAAGTACCTATTTATTTGCAATATGATTAAGAATGGGGAATATAATAATGCAAAAACCTGATATGAACACGCGGCGGAACCGCGGTTTTTTAGGAGCTTCACTGTTTCAAACTTCTTAGGTATAATTATGTCTTTCTTATCTCCTCCATGCTCTGTTCCATTAACCAATTTTTACAGGATTCTTTGCAAAATTCGCAGCGCCGCTAAAAAGAAAATTGTTGCGTGTTTTGATCTTGGTTGTTTACATATTTTAATACAGAAATTAAGGGGCAAAGACCAAATTCAGATTAGGCGGGGAGTTCATTACCCTTCCTAAGCCCCGGAAATTATAATACTTGCATCCACATCACCCTCATTAACTAAAAAAGATCTAGACAAGACTCTAAGGACCATCGCACTCATTTAGGACAGAAGAAGGTCGTGGGTAATCTATTGCTTATCTTCTTTTGTGGTGTCTAGGCAAGTGTGTCTAAGGCAAGTGGTTACTTATTAGGCCCACTACTTACGTAGTGGAGAACCCCCCACTTATCTGGCACTTACCTGGCCACAGAAGGGGCAAAAAGGCAGTAGATGATTTTTTTCTTGCGACTTGTCTTCTGAAAGTCTAGGAGCGGTCTAGTGACTTGACCTAGGTGACCACTAGATTTAGGGTTGCTTGTGCATTGTTTGTGTGAATTTTTCAAAATCCGTCTTTTTCAAAACAAACACCAATCCAAAATTTCCCCCTTATTATCTCAACGCTGCCACTTGTACTAAACCATTTAGTGCATGCTCAGCTGGATACGGGATTCTAGTGGTCGTCTTGTCCGCGTTCCTCCTATCGACTCCAAAGTCGGTATTTCTACGTCTACTTTTTCTGAACCCACGACCACACCCACTTCGACGGACGGTTCTCCATCGAACTTCTTTAACACTACTCTGCCACCGTCCGCAGGTGCGCAGAATCCGCCCCGCATCTCTCTCCAAGAGAGATGCTACCCTATTCGAGGTCTTTTTTCGACCTGTCTCACCATTCCACCAGCCAATGGGGACAATTTCGAAATCAAACCACAATACATCAATCTTTTACCTAAATTTCACGGTCTCGAATCTGAAGACGCATACGCCTTTATTACCAAATTTGAAAACGTTTGCGCTATGATGGGTACTTCACATCTTTCTATGGATGCTATGAGATTACGTCTTCTCCCATTCACTTTGTGCGATATAGCCTAGAAGTGGCTTTATAACACAGCCGCACATTCTATTTCAAACTGGAGAGAATTCGTAACAGCTTTCCTAAAGAAATTCTACCATAATCATAAGACAGCTCGAGTCCGTAGCGAAATAAATCAATTTACCCAGCTTCCAAATGAACCATTCTCGAAGTGTTTTGAACGCTTTAAGGATCTGTTAGTTCAATGTCCTCATCACGGAATCCCTAGATGGGATCTGTGCAGAATCATATATGAGGGCAATTATCCTACAAAAAATCATACTCTTGACTCCATGTGTCAAGGCACCTTCATGACTAAAGATGATAGTGAAGCCTGGAGATTTTTAGAAGATTTCGCTGAAAGAACTTTACAGTGGGAGAGTGTAAACCAGTCATCGTCTAGGAGTGGTATTCATCAACTTGATGTTTCCATAGGAGTTAGAGCTGAAATGGCAGCAATGCAAAAGAAACTTGAAGCTATGGAACACAAATTTTTATCAGCCTCCCTAAATCAAATGTCACTCCCCAAAACTGTCTGTGGATACTGTTCTGATCCATCACATCTTACGGAAGAATGTCCTTTGAATTCTCCGTTTCAAAGTCAAGAGCACACTAATGCTGCTTTCCAGTAAAGATCTAGAAACGATCTGTATTCTTCCACTTATAATCAGGGTTGGAGGAATCACCCTAACTTTGCTTGGAACCAATCACAAACTCAAAACATGATTCCAAATCTGTAAATCCCCGTTCCTATCAATAAAATCTTCCTATATTTTTCCTAGCTCTCCGAGTGTTATCCTATCTTTCTCGTATTATTTTGTGTGAAGATTAGTTGCTTAGGTTTCAGTATTTAAATTTTTTCCAAAACAAAATATATATACTAAAACCCCAGCCCAACATAATGTAAATTAAACACAAACCATATAATAATTTCCTCAGCCCAGCACTCCCCAGCCCAAAAGAAAAAAATTTAAATTAAATTAAAACCTTAAATTCTTTTCCCCCGACCCTTTTTCCCTAAAGCCCAACAGAGAAAACAAACGAATTAATTCCCTTTTTTTTTTGCCGGCCCAGCCCTTTCCCTAACCCCCAAACCGTGCCCGCGCCTAACCCGACCCGACCCGCTCTAACCCATTCTCTTCTTCCTCACGAGAATATTTCCTACTCGTTTTTCCCTTCACTCCCCACGTCGCCAACGCCCCCGCTCGCGCCCTACGTTTCCACGCTCGTCGCGCACGACGCGCGCCCCTCGAGCGCCCCAACCCCTCCTTGTCACTCTCCAACTCCTTCCCTCATCAGTCTCGTTCTCTCGTCCTCCTCTTCTCTATCTCTACAAAAAAACCACTGCCATCATCCCTCACCTCGCCGACGCTGACGCCGACGACTACGACCACCACTGTTCCTCCCTCACATCTCTCTCCTCTTCACCCCCTCGCCGGCACAGTCCTCCTCCACCAACCGAGCTCCCTCTCCCCACCATCTCCAAATCGTCGAGCTCTGCATCCCCTGCACCCTCACGTCGACGAGCTCCCATCACGCCACCGGCCACATCGTCGACTCCTCTGCATCCCCTGCGTCACCATCACCACCAAACCCGAGCCCCACTGCTTCCTCTCTCTCTCCAAACCCACCAAGCTCTGAACCCTACGCATGACCCCTGCTGTGCCCATCGCTGGAGCGACCACCGCCGACCAGCGCTGAACCTAGAACGTCCCAGGAGATCCACAGCACCACACTCCGCTTCCAGTGATCGCGAGCCATCCACGGGCAACTCCGACGACGAACCCGAAACGCAAGCGGAGGCCGCGAATCCAAACCGTGCCGTTCGTCACGCGTTCATGCCGTTGCCGCTGCCGTGCATCGCCAAAGCGTCTCTAGGCAAGTTACCTATTTGCTTCATGTTATTTGTTTTACTAAAACTTGAAATACCGTTAGATTCCACATAAACACTTAGTGCGACTTAAAATAGTGTATGTGTTCGATGCAAAATCCGAATGAAAACCGTCCATTAAACTGACAGAACTTGATTATATATGCTGGCCCATGTGGCAATGAATATTGTGGTGAAATTTTACTGGAAAATATAACTGTTACTGGCTTGAACGATCACCCCCAACTATACCCGTTAAAACTGAATATTTCCCGCGCCTGAAAATTGTTAAAATCATAATTAATTGTGTACACATTGAAATGATGCGTTAGAGGTCTCAAATCGAATCTGACTCGATGACCTGGAACCCTATAAAAGTTTTTAATTCTTTTTGTACTGAAAATATGACAAGAACTGATTCGGAGAGCGGCTCTGGACTGCAGTCCAGAGCAGCTCTGGCTGCTGATTTCTATCTTGTAATGCTTACTACTTTGCTGCCTGAACTTGTATGTTGCAGAACCCTATACTTTAATGAATATGAAACTGTTAATTAAATAACACAAGTGATTTCATCCCTTTTTATCGTCGTTTACTATTTAAACTGCAATTTAAAAGAACAGGACGTATTGCAGTCCCAAATAGAATCAGAACTGATACCCTAGTGTTCAACAGTGCATAACTTATGACGTAGAGACGCGATTAAGAATCCGTCTAGTGAGTTGGAAACCCTATTGAAAACCCTAAATTTCATTCTACTGTAGTATTGCTAAATTCTGTTCCCAACTGGGTGAAAATTGTGTCGCGAAACGGACGTTCAGTTCAGAAACTGAATTTCCTGCAGCGAACACTTAAAATGAAACGGCTATAACTTGCAAACCCGAAATCCGATTGCACTGAAAAGTTTTTTGATGAACTGCAGATAGAGTGTACTTGTTACCTTATTTGTATCGTTTCACTGAATTATGATCATATGAATTACTCCAATTTTTGTAAGCTCATGAAGTGCATAATAGTTCATATTACACATGACTTGTTAACTGCGTAAATGTACATACCTTACCCAACTGCCATACACCTAGTGATAGTGCGCATTATTATTCAGTGTACAAAGCATTGTCGTGCGTGAATGATATTGGTTTAGGAGTGTCAAGTACGCCAATGGAAAAGTGAATGATTCGTGACAGTGATTAATACAGTGAACAGTGACAAAACCGTGTTATTGGTGCATACTTGTACACGACTAAATCATAATTATCAATAGTGTAAACCTGGGAAAAAAGGGGAAATCGAAATGGAAAGAGCATCGTATTTAGCGAGGACCATGATTTAGAGGATGATCATTCGAACAACGACTCTTATATATACTAGGTAAGATCTAGCGATCCGGCTGACAGGGTTATGTCCCGGGCGTGTGGGCCGTTGTCTCGGGTATGTACGAGACTCCCGTTAAACATGATCCTCCTTTCCACAACTCGATTTCAAACATGACTTAGAGGCTGATAGGAACACAGATCATATTTTGCATCATTTAGTGACTTAATGATTATCTGCATTTTACTTCCACTGCTATTACCTTATTTGCCTGTTTTATGTCATTATTATAATATTGCTATTACGTCGCTCTGACGACCTGAGTATGCATGCTCAGACCTCGAGGAAGAACCAGCGCAGGAGTCAGACTTACCTTTCGAGCTTGCGGAGATTTAGTCTGGAGTACCTTTTCTTCTTTTTTGCTTTCCCTAAAGAGATCTTGTATTCGAACTCGGTTAGTAGTTCTTTTCTTGTTTATTTGTAAATTATGGACAATGAACTTTGATGTAATATTTTAGTGATGTATTTCCTTTACTTCTATACTTTGTTTACTGATTACCATGTAATGCTAGAAGCCGAAGTGTGACTACGGCGGGATTATTCCCTGACCGTAGGAGCATGGCTGGCCTAGTCATCCCTCGTTTCCGTATTTTGGGAAGCGGGGCGTGACATGGTTTTGTTGATATCAGAGCCAGGTTTAGTAGCAAGGGATAACATTAACTATATTGTATTACATTATTTTCGCTTCACTATTCCTGATTTTCATCCTTGTATCTAATCATATCCTTTATAATATCTTCCTGCGATATGACGTCCCCGAACGACCACTCCTCGGACTCAAGTTCTCAGGACCGCACGGAGAGGATACTTAGTGCACTGACCTCTTTCGCAGAAGCTCAAGAGAGGAAGACGGACTTACTCGCCGAGGGACTCGGGGCTATTACCGCTGCAGGGGGACCCTCCGCACTCATTACCGCCCCCGAGGGCACTGCTCCACCAGCTTACTCTGCCAGGGTTGGCACCGTGTCAGATTTCCGGAGGTTGCATCCAGCTGCATTTACAGGGCTAGCCGAACCACTAGAGGCTGAGCAATGGCTAGTGAATATGGAGAACTTACTGACGGCCGCCAGGGTACCAGATGAAGATAGGGTGAATGTGATAACGATCCAGCTGGAAGATGAAGCCCGTACTTGGTGGGCAATTGAAGAAAGCAGGCTAGAGAGGCCAATCGAATGGAGCAAATTCAAGGAGTGCTTCCTGGACCATTATTTCCCTTCCACCGCCAAGGCCGAGATGGAAGAAAGATTCATCCTATTGAAGCAGAATGGACGTCCAGTGGACGTATATGCGGCAGAGTTCAACCGTCTGAGCCGATTTGCTCCGTACATGGTCGCTTCATAGGCCAGCAGGGCCAGACGCTTCTTACAGGGACTTGATTTCGAGCTGCAGCAGTTGATCGCGTCACTTGAGTTTCAGACTTTTGCATAGGTACTCAACGCGGCGCGAATTCAGGAGAAACTGATCAACAAATTCAGGAAGCCCCCAGTTGTTCCAGCACGTACCCACGCACCTTCTCGAGGAGTCATACCAGTTCACAGTCCTGGAACGACACAGATGAAGCGTCCGTTCGCGCCCCAGCATCTCCCCAGAGCAAGAACGTAGTTTGTGGCTACTGCAACAGAGATGCGCATACCCAGAAGGACTGTCGCCGTGCCAAGGGACAATGTCTGATTTGCGTATCCAGTCAGCACAGAATTAGCGGTAGCCCCGAGCGAGCAGAGATACAGGGAGGGTCTGGACCGCAGCAGCAGAGACCACTGGAGCAGAAGCAACCCTATACAGGCCGCGGTCAGGGACGGGCTTTCACCTTGACCGCCGAGCAGGCAGAGGCTTCAGGCGAAGTTGTCACAGGTATTCTACTCGTACATTCCATGCCAGATAGAGTACTATTTGATTCTGGAGCATCGCACTGTTTCATATCTGCGCATTTCGTTGATACACACTCCATACCACACGAATCAGTAACCAAGGGCTGGGAAATACATACGGGTAATGGTGTGATAGTATCTAGTCGAGAATGTAGATCATGTCCGGTTGTAGTGTGTGGCAGGGAATTCTATGCGAATTTTCTTTTGATCGGGACAGGCTGCTATGACGCAATTCTCGGGATGGACTGGATGAGTACCTTCCATGCAGTTATTGATTGCCGAGCAAGAAATGTGATCTTCCGCATTCACAATCACCCAAAGTTTATTTTCGAAGGCGGAAGCGAATCTTTGGAGCCAGCCAAGTATAGAGCCAAGCCAAAGGAGCTGACAGCTATAGAGATTGATGAGAGCCCAGCCCCAGAGATTGTTTGGGATTTTCTGGACGTATTCCCTGAAGATTTACCAGGTCTACCACCGCCACGCGTCTTGGAATTCTCGATCGATTTGACTCAATGTACAACACCAGTTTCCAAGGCCCCGTACAGAATGGCACTGGTTGAGTTGGCAGAATTGAAGAAGCAAATTGAAGAACTCCTGGAGAAGGGATTTATCCGGCCGAGCGTTTCACCGTGGGGTGCACCAGTTCTGTTAGTGAAGAAGAAAGATGGATCGCTGCGGATGTGTATAGATTATCGGGAGCTGAACAAAGTCACAATAAAGAACACGTACCCGATTCCGCGCATCGACGACCTATTCGATCAGCTAAGTAGGGCCAAGGTATTTTCGAAGTTGGATCTCTGTTCTGGCTATCATCAGATCAGAGTAGCAGCCGAGGATATATGCAAGACGGCTTTCAGGACCCGATACGGACATTATGAGTTCCTTGTGATGCCGTTCGGTGTTACCAATGCTCCAGCAATATTCATGGACTAAATGAACAGGGTGTTTGCAAAGTACTTGGACACGTTTGTCGTTGTATTTATCGACGACATACTAGTCTACTCGAAGACCCGGGAGGAGCATGTCGAGCATTTGCGCACGGTTCTACAAATTCTTCGGGAAGAGAAGCTGTATGCGAAATTGAGCAAGTGTGAATTCTGGCTCGACAAGGCTCAGTTCTTGGGACACATTATTTCGGACGAAGGCATCTCAGTGGACCCGGCAAAGATAGAATCTGTCAGAGATTGGCCAACGCCGAAGTCAGTGGCCAAGATCAGAAGCTTTCTGGGATTGGCAGGATATTATCGACGGTTCGTCCAAGATTTTTCAAGGATCGCTGAACCGTTGACGAGGCTGACATAGAAGGATGTACCGTTTGCGTGGATAGAAGAGTGCACTCAGGCATTTGACACACTGAAGCAGAAGTTAACCACGGCGCCTATTCTTACAGTACCAGATGATTCCGGTGGTTTGGTGATACATAGTGATGCCTCAGGGAAGGGATTAGGCTGTGTTCTGATGAAGCACGGTCGGGTGGTTGCTTACGCCTCTCGACAGCTGAGAAATCATGAGAGGAACTACTCTACGCATGACTTGGAGTTAGCTGCGGTGGTTTTTGCGTTGAAGATTTGGAGGAACTATCTGTTGGGCGAGAAGGTGGAGGTGTACATGGATCATAAAAATCTGAAGTACGTCTTCACTCAGAAAGAACTAAACATGAGGCAGCGCCGATGGCTAGAGCTGATGGCAGATTACGACTTGGACCTTCAGTATCATCCGGGAAAAGTAAATGTTGTACCGGATGCGCTCAGTCGTAAGCCAGCGGTCATGATGTTGACCAGTCAGAGGAGCATCATTGAGGATTTTCAGAGACTCGAGCTTGAGGTCATCACACCGAGCGTACTTAGTCAATTTTGGCAACTACAGGTGCAGTCTTCCCTTGTGGATCGCATCAAGGCTGCACAAGCGGACGATCCTCGATTGCAAAAGTTCAGAGCGCAAGTAGAAGCCGGGCTGAGAATGGACTTAATCATACATGAAGACGGTTCTCTAAGATTCGGTAGCAGACTCTGCGTACCCAAAAGGAATGTTCGAGAAGAGGTATTGGCTGAGACGCATAGTTCAGCTTATTCTGTGCATCCGGGAGGTACGAAGATGTATCGGGACCTAAAGCAGCATTTTTGGAGAAATGGAATGAAGCGGGAAATTGCGAGGTTCGTATCCAGGTGCTTGGTGTGCCAGCAGGTGAAGGCGGAACATCAGAGGACAGCAGGATTGTTACAACCACTTCCGATACCAGAATGGAAGTGGGAGCAAATTACTATGGATTTCATGACGGCCTTACCACGGAGCCCTAGGGGCAACAACGCCATTTGGGTTATCATCGAACGCCTCACGAAAGATGCACAATTCTTACCATTCCGAGTGGGGCAGTCGACAGAGTCACTGGCAGAGAGATACATGCAGGAGATAGTGCGACTTCACGGAGTCCCGGTCAGCATTGTGTCAGATCGAGACACCAGATTTGTTTCGCACTTTTGGAGGAGCTTACAGGAGAGTTTGGGTACCCGCCTCAAGTTCAGCATAGCTTATCACCCGCAGACGGACGGACAATCCGAGCGTACGATTCAGATGCTCGAGGATATGTTGAGGGCCTGCCTGTTGGATTTTCAGGGTTCCTGGGAAGATCATCTGAATCTAGTCGAGTTTTCTTATAACAAAAGTTACCAGGCTAGTATTCAGATGGCCCCATTCGAAGCACTTTACGGGCGGAAGTGTCGATCCCCAGTTTGTTGGGATGATGTGGGAGAACGAAGATTACTGGGTCCCGAGCTCATTGTTCAGACAATCGACAAGGTCCAAATGATCAGGCAGCGTATTAAGACGGCTCAGGATCAACAGAAGAGTTGGGCAGATACCAGCAGGAGAGCACCAGAATTTGAAGTCGGAGATCACGTATTCCTGAAGATTTCCCCTACCCGCGGAGTTATCAGGTTCGGAGGTTGCGGGAAACTCAGTCCCCGTTTCATCGGACCTTTTGAGGTGCTAGAGCGAGTAGGATGGGTGGCCTATCGACTTGCTTTGCCTCCATCGCTAGCTGGTGTGCACAATACCTTCCACGTGTCTCAGTTGCGGCGTTATGTTCGGGATGAGAGCCATGTTCTGGACTATTCGGAGTTAGCTTTGGGTACCGATCTATCATACGAGGAGCAGCCCACCACCATTCTCGACCGCAGAGAGAAAGTGTTGAAGAATAAGGTCATTCCGTTAGTCCGAGTGTCTTGGGGCGGTCTTTCCCCAGGAGAATCTACCTGGGAGCGGGAGGAAGATATCCGTGCACGCTTTCCACATCTCATTGTTTAGTACTTTTGTTTCTTTGTATCCCTGTTTAATTTCGAGTACGAAATTTTTGTAAGGGGGGTATGATGTAAATCCCCGTTCCCATCAATAAAATCTTCCTATATTTTTCCTAGCTCTCCGAGTGTTATCCTATCTTTCTCGTATTATTTTGTGTGAAGATTAGTTGCTTAGGTTTCAATATTTAAATTTTTTCCAAAACAAAATATATATACTAAAACCCCAGCCCAACATAATGTAAATTAAACACAAACCATATAATAATTTCCTCAGCCTAGCACTCCCCAGCCCAAAAGAAAAAAATTTAAATTAAATTAAAACCTTAAATTCTTTTCCCCGGGCCCTTTTTCCCTAAAGCCCAACAGAGAAAACAAACGAATTAATTCCCTTTTTTTTTTGCCGGCCCAGCCCTTTCCCTAACCCCCTTACCGCGCCCGCGCCTAACCCGACCCGACCCGCTCTAACCCATTCTCTTCTTCCCCACGAGAATATTTCCCGCTCGTTTTTCCCTTCACTCCCCACGTCGCCAACGCCCCCGCTCGAGCCCCAAGTTTCCACGCTCGTCGCCCACGACGCGCGCCCCTCGAGCTCCTCAACCCCTCCTCGTGTCTCTCCAACTCCCTCCCTTATCACTCTCGTTCTCTCGTCCTCCTCTTCTCTCTCTCTATAGAAAACCCACTGCCATCATCCCTCACCCTCCCTCCCCCGCCGCCGCCGCCGACTACGACCACCACTGTTCCTCTCTCACATCTCTCTCCTCTTCACCTCCTCGCCTGCACAGTTCTCCTCCACCAACCGAGCTCCCTCTCCCCACTATCTCCAAACCGCCGAGCTCTGCATCCCTTGCACCCTCACGCCGACGATCTCCCATCACACCACCGGCCACATCGTCGACTCCTCTGCATCCCCTGCGTCACCATCACCACCAAACCCGAGCCCCACTGCTCCCTCTCTCTCTCCAAACCCTACGCACGATCCCCGCTGTGCCCATCGCCGGAGCGACCACCGCCGACCAGCGCCGACCCTACCACGTCCCAGGAGATCCACAGCACCACACTCCGCTTCCAGTGATCGCGAGCCATCCCCGGGCAACTCCGACGACGAACCCGAAACGCGAGCCGAGGCCGCGAATCCAAACCGTGCCGTTCGTCGCGCGTTCGTGCCGTTGCCGCTGCCGTGCATCGCCAAAGCGTCTCCAGGCAAATTACCTACTTGCTTCATGCTATTTGTTTTACTAAAACTTGAAATACCGATTCCACATAAACACTTAGTGCGACTTAAAATAGTGTATGTGTTCGATGCAAAACCCGAACGAAAACCTGCCATTAAACTGACGGAACTTGATTATATATGCTGGCCCGTGTGGCAATGAATATTGTGGTGTAATTTTACTGGAAAATATAACTGTTACTGGCTTGAACGATCACCTCCAACTACACCCGTTAAAACTGAATATTTCCCGCGCCTGAAACTTGTTAAAATCATAATTAATTTTGTACACATTGAAATGATGCGCTCGAGGGCTTGAATCGAAGACGACTCGACGAAATGGAACCCTATAAAAGTTTTTAATTCTTTTTGTACTTAAAATATGACAAAAACTGACTCGGAGAGCGGCTCTGGACTGCAGTCCAGAGCAGCTCTAGCTGTTGATTTCTATCTCGTAATGCTTACTACTTTGCTGCCTGAACTTTTATGTTGCGGAACCCTATACTTTATTGAAGATGAAACTGTTATTTAAATAACGCAAGTAATTTCACCCCTTTTTATCGTCGTTTACTATTTAAACTGCAATTGAAAAGAACAGGACGTATAGCAGTCCCAAATAGAATCGGAACTGATACCCTAGTGTTGAACAGTGCATAACTTCTGACGTAGAGATGCGATTGAGAATCCGTCTGGTGCGTTGGAAACCCTATTGAAAACCCTAAATTTCATTAAACTGTATCGTCGCTAAATTATGAACCCAACTGGGTGAAAATTGTATTGCGAAACGGACGTTCAGTTCAGAAACTGAATTTCCTGCAGCGAATACTTAAAATGAAACGGCTGTAACTTGCAAACCCGAAATCCGATTGCACTGAAACAAATTTTGATGAACTGAAGACAGAGTGTACTTGTTACCGTATTTGTATCGTTTCACTGAATTCTGAACATATGAATTACTCCAATTTTTGTAAGCTCATGAAGTGCATAATTGTTCATATTACACATGACTTGTTAACTGCGTAAATGTACATACCCTACCCAACTGCCATACACCTAGTGATAGTGCGCATTATTATTCAGTGTACAAAGCATTATCGTGCGTGAATGATATTGGTTTAGGAGTGTCAAGTACGCCAATGGAAAAGTGAATGATTCGTGACAGTGATTAATACAGTGAACAGTGACAAAACCGTGTTATTGGTGAATACTTGTACACGACTAAATCATAATCATCAATAGTGTAAACCTGGGGGAAAAGGGGAAATCGAAGTGGAAAGAGCATCATATTTAACGAGGACCGTGATTTAGAGGATGATCATTCGAACAGCGACTCTTATATATATTATGTAGGTTCTAGCGATCCGGCTGACATGGTTATGTCCCGGGCGTGTGGGCTGTTGTCTCGGGTATGTACGAGACTCCCGTTAAACATGATCCTCCTTTCCATAACTCGATTTCAAACATGATTTAGAGACTAATAGGGACACAGATCATATTTTGCATCATTTAGTGACTTAGTGATTATCGGCATTTTACTTCCATTGCTATTTCCTTATTTGCCTGTTTCATGTCATTATTATAATATTGCTATTACGTCGCTCTGACGACCTGAGCATGCATGCTCAGACCTCGAGGAAGAACCAGCGCAGGAGTCGGACTTACCCTTCGAGCTAGCGGAGATTTAGTCTGGAGTACCTTTTCTTCTTTTCTGCTTTTCCTAAAGAGATCTTGTATTTGAACTCGGTTAGTAGTTCTTTTCTTCTTTATTTGTAAATTGGGGACAATGAACTTTGATGTAATATTTTAGTGATGTATTTTCTTTACTTCTGTGATTTGTTTACTGATTACCATATAATGCTAGAAGCCGAAGTGTGACTACGGAGGGATTATTCCCTGACCGTAGGAGCATGGCTGGCCTAGTCATCCCTCGTTTCCTTATTTTGGGAAGCGGGGCGTGACAAAATCAAAACTATTTCCAAAGGGGTCCTCCACCACAACAGCAACCACTTCAAATAAGTCAGCACCCCTACCAATGACAAAACTTTCAAAATCCGGTCAACGCACCTGTACCATATAACAATTCTTTGCAAGTGTCCGGTACTGATAACTCCTCTTCACTCGAACAAACCATGAATTTGCTTCTGACAAATTTCATGCAAGTTTCGGCTGAGATGAAGTCTTCCGTCGATAAAATCCAGAAAAACTTTGACTCCTAAAGTGAATGCCGAAATGAGTGCTAGAGAGAGGGGGAAACTTCCAACTCAACCTTTACCCAATCCTGGCTATTCACATCATGAGAATGCTATCACAACATTGAGATCTGGAAGAGTGCTGGATAACCTTGTCGGTGAAGAGATTGATATTAATAATGATGAATCAATCGATGATACCTCGGCTGAGAATTTTCCATCCACTTCTATTTCTGACCCCAGTTCGTCTACCCCACCGCTTTCTTCCGAGCCTATTCTCCGTTTTCCTCAAGGCTCGAACCCTCAGCACACTTCTTCTAGACCACCAAAGACGATCCCCACTCCTATTCTTGGATCTTTCCACACGATCTTCTCCAATGTTGGACCCCACTATTATTGCTAAAGCTCCTTATCTGAATCGGTTAAGGGGAAACAGACCAAGTCCGCAAATGGAGAAGATCACTGAAATTTTTAAACAGGTTAACATCAATATCTCTCTCCTAAATGCTATACAACAATTCCCGGCTTTTGTGAAAATTCTCAAGGACTTGTGCACTAGGAAGAGAAAGACTCAAGTGCCAAAAAAGGTGTTCATGTCAAAGACTGTAGACACAGCTTTTCTCCAATAATTACCTAGGAAACGTAAGGATCCTGGCTATCCTACTATTTCTATTTCTATTGGGGGTAAACACATTAACCGTGCTCTACTTGACCTTGGCGCAAGTGTTAACCTGCTTCCTTACTCAGTTTATGAGCAGTTAGGGATTGGAGAATTGAAACCAGCTCACTGCACTCTCCAGATGGCCGACCGATTAATCACCAAAGTTAGAGGTGAACTAGAGGATGTGTTGATAAAAATCGGGGAATTTGTATTCCCTTTGGACTTTATTGTACTCGATACATAGCCTGTGGCGAACCCACGGAATAAAATTCCGGTGATTCTTGGTCGACCCTTTTTGGCCACTTCCAATGCTATAATCAACTGTCGTAATGGCTCTATGATCCTATCCTTCGGGAAGATATCAATAGAGCTTAACATATACAAGTTGGGAAGTGTATCCTCTGAACTTACTGCTCAAGCATGTTCTGTCGAATTAATGGATGTCGACAGTAGCGAATTTGATCAGCCTCATGATACTGATATAGACTCTTTTTATATGTTGTTGTTTGACCCCAACTATGTATTATACATATACGGACTCTTCCATTGAGTTGTCCGGGTTAACATCTAACGCCGATGAGGAACTTTTTATAGAGTCTAACGAAAACCCCGTTTTTTCTGATGACATTATTCTTCGGGGTATCGATGAGAGCTTTGAGGAAATTTTCGCTGATGAACTCGCATTTTTAAAAGATACAGGTGTTGAGATGAATCAACTCCAAGAAAAAGAAATTGAACCTCCACCACTTCTTGTGGACAATCACAAGAATGCGAGTAATCAATCATCACAATCACTGTGTCATCTCTTCAAGTTGAGACGCAAACCCTTTCCATCACACCACTTATCTTTTCCCCACTTCTTCCTGGCTCTATACAACATGTTCTTCCACCAACCGGTGCACTACACTGATAAAATCTTTGAATGGTTGGTGTTGACTTTCGCTCTTTGCAAAGCTTTGCATTGACCAATAACTTTGACCCCCTCTTGTGATTTTAAAAGATTAACATTGTTTAACTCAAGTTTGGGGGGTATAATCCGGCTCTTGAAAATAAAAGTTGTCCTCAAAATTGTGAGCCAAAAATAAATTTAGGGGAGGATTTTTATGATTCATATATTATTGCCCCCGTTAATAAATTTCCTCCCAAGCTTACAGGTTTTCTGCGATTTAACAGATGGCAACAGTGAGGACACTGTTCTAAACAAGTTTGGGGGAGGTTTGTGCTTATTTACGCATCACTTTGCATCATACTTTGCATAAGCACAAAACATATAATAAAAAAAATTTGTACATAAATAAGATAATAAAAGATTAGATAGTGAAAAATTACATCCAAAAGATTAGAAAAATTTAAGAAAACCAAGAAAGTTAGAAGTTTTCTTAAACAAAACTAGTAATAAGTAGTTATGAGCCGTTGTCCCAATGGTTAGTAAGATGAAAGAAGTCACTAATCTGAGGATAAAAATAAGTCTGAAAAATAGTTCCTATTCTGGAAGCCAAACATTTGAATGTTGATACCCTACTATACGCACTTACACACGTCTTGAAACTCGGGATAGTAGAGGATACCTTGAAATGCTCTTGTCTAAAAGCCAAAGTATGAAGAAAATAATGAATGAAAAATAAAATATAAAATGGTGTAGAAAAATGAACACTGGTTTTGTTATTACCAAGACAGCATAAAAAAAATATAGTGAGGGTGCTTCATCACCTAGTGCCTTAGACCAACTGGTTTGGGAGTCACTGCTAAGCCTTAAGTGTTGCAAGACGAGGAAAATACTAATACACCTAATAAGCAAGCACATGAGTAATCGGTCGGTTAGTACCTCAAGAAGTATTAACGGTCGCATGAAGAATGTGTGAGCAAATCCATCTAAAATATTCATCGACTAAAAAGTACCGAGGTAGATGGACAAGAGTATGATAACTTGAATTGACTTCTCCGGGTGTAGGGATGTCCTTTACACACACGTAGGGGTATATGATCGGTGTTTGGAAGAAAGGTAGGGATGAAGAATAAAGGCGATGTTTTATTGAGGGATGATGTGATTTCTAACATTTTTTCAAGACTATTAAGATAGGGCTTATGACAACCGAAAAGCTAGTGTAGTTGAAAACTCTGATTTTCAAAGTCTTTCTTTTACAATTCTTATCTTTACATGTAAATTTCACACTCTTCCTTTTATTATAGGATTTTGTGGGTGCAATCCACTGAAAACCCTCAGGAGACAACACTCCTCCTACTAGGGACACTTAGAGGTTTAAAGGCTTGTTGCACGTGCTCAGTGCAATCGTGTTGCCTACGAAAGTGTGCTAGTTAGTTTTTACTTTTTCTTTCTCTTCTTCTTTTCTCCTTCACCTGAATAAAAGATATTTGCTCGAGACGATCAAAATTAAGCTTGGTGGAATTTGATCAATCGAAAATATTGCATTCTTAACACATCAATTTCCATACTCTTTCTAATCATCTAAGGGTGTTTGATATAAATATAGCACATATTAGCAATTCGTCTGCAAAATATCAAATAATATGTGTTATACATTATAATCGGCATTCTAGAGGGAAATTGAGTGTTTATTACTACACGCATGATTTTTGTATATCTCAACATTTGTCTCAAGATTTTGTGCAAAAATTCTTCAGGTCAAAGAACTGGAATTGGTAAGAGTGCCGATAAAATACAGCAAGTCAAAGACTTGAGATCTGGCAGCAAACAAGAGATAATTATAAGATTCCAGACATCAGAAAACGACCCTAAAGCCAACAACAAGAGACACAGAAAAAACCAGCCATCAAACTCATCAAACGGCCGCGGATCAGCCGCCGAGTCAGGCCGATCCGCCGCGGATCCACGGCCGATTCGACTCGTCGGCGGTTGGAACTTTTTCCCGAGGCTTCTCTTCAACTGCCAAACTTCTTCAAGAGGCTTCAAAGTCCCTAGAAATCTCCAGAAGCTTCCCTCCAACAGCCTACAATCTCTTGCAGGCTTCATAACAACCTAGCTTCTAGGGGAAGATAAAGGAAAACTATAAAAGGGGACCTATGGCTTCATTAAAAAGGTTGTTCATTAGTTCATTAATTGGGTTGTTGATTAGTTGTTCAATAATTCCAAACACAAGTTGAGTGACACAACTTGTAACTCAAAATCCTAGCCCAAATCCAATTCCAAAGCCAAATCAAGATTCATCGAGAACGAATCAAGAAAGCAAATGAAGATCCTTTGAAGCAACGCCGATCATCATCTGAGCAAGAGATCACGACGATCCGCGACTCAAGAAGATCGATGCGAAGCTAATTTCGACGGATCTAGTTACCTCCTAAAATCTTGTAATCTCGAATTGAGTGAATGTGTACCTAATCGTCGATTAATAAAGGTGAAAATTGTAAATCTTGCTTTCTTTACATTCTTGCATTATGAAAATTTATCGATTCTTGATTCTTTCATTTTTCATGATGTGTGAGTGAAATCTCCGCTTGTAGCGGAATCGAGAGAATAGGTAGATGATGATGATGAAATTCTTGAACGATTCTTAAGTCTTATGAGGTTTGTTAACTCTAGAAAATTGAATCATCGAAGACCTAATTTTGAGCGAGATCGCTTCCTCGAATGTTTTTGCTCCAAATTAGAGATCAACGATCGGTGATTTTCTGGACTAGAGGCTAGAATTTGAATGATAATCAATGAAAAGACAAGGGATGGTGAAGGAGAAACCCTAGTTTCTTCAATAGATCCCTAATCTTCGTTGATCGTCATCGATCTAGCAACAAATCCTCAATAGATAAGATTTCGTAATCTTTAGTTTTCATGATCACTACTTATTTGATCGATTCCTACAAGTTACTTTACAAATATTGATAATTCAATTGGCTTGGACATTTTCTTGATCTTTATTAATTCTTGATTCTAGATCTAATTTCTTTATGTTTCTTGAAACTAAACCTCACAAATCTTGAATCATTTTCTTTTATCTTTTCTTTTCAACTCAACTAACACAAATTCACACAATCTCAGTGGACGATCCGCTCTCACTAACGAAACTACAATAGACACCGTTATTGATTGCGGTATAAATTTCTTTGGTTTTGATCTTTTACACTTTTCAAAACACGATAGGAAGATGATCAATCAAATCTGACGAAGTTTGCTACAACGGCCGCATCCGTCTAAACCTCCGATACATGGTGCCATAAATTAACTTGGCATTTTCGGAGAGGTGGACGGATAAAACCAAATAGCATCTGGCCCCTAATTCAGGCGAGATGTCTGTCTTTCCCGGCTTACGGCGGAGAACAGATTCTGGCACGCCCGGTGGGACCTTTTCCTCTTTCCACTCCACATTTCATGTGTCGTGTTTCGCGAACGAATCGTGGTTTACTATGGTTGCCCATGGATTAGAGGTACTAAGATTTGGTGTCTTGCTCCGTGCAGAAAACAGAAGATCAATGGCTTTCAACTGCAACAACTCCCGCTCCGTCCTCGAAGGAGGAGTGACTTACGGGCCTCAAGCGGCCTCCATTTTCCCGATGTCAGTGGAACAGGTGACGCAAGCCACCACTGGGCTGTTCTTTGGGACCATGCTCCCACCAATGAGCTTTAACGCCCCAGTGCCATCGCAAGAAAATCTGAAGAAGTTGGTCTTTGATCGGCTTACAACTACCGCGGCCCCTCTCAACGAGTCTCCCAAGTCCAGTGCCTCAGTTTTCAACAGACTGAGCCAAAGCTCAAGTGGGCCCGTGAAGAAGCCCGCGATATCTGAAGCGGCCATCCCAAAGCGGATATCCATTCCTGTTCTTGAAGTCATCAAAGCGACTTCCCTTGCTAAGGAGTCGGTCTTTGCAAGACTGACCGTTTCAGCTCCCGTTCCAGGCAAAGTCATCAAAACTGCTCCCCCTGTGCTAAAGTATGCCTTCGATAGATTGTCCATCCCCACTCAGCGGACATCAGTCTTCAAGAGGCTAACGCCGGCAACAACCCTCCGCCAGAACATGGGGAATGACGAAGCCACCCCCAGAACTGAGCCGGTCCCGTTAGCACGACATGCTCGTCGTCGTCACTGGCGCCGAGTAAGGAAGGCTGGGGGCATCTCTCCTTCTGGACTCACTCCACCAGCTCCTATGGTGGAAATTGACGCTGCTGTTCCAACTGGGAACAACTTTGAACCACTTAGGAGGGTACACAAGAACTCTCCGAAGGCCGTGCTAAAAAGATCTCCTCCACCTAGGGAGAACGCTACAAAGGTGAAGCCAGAGCAACCCCCTCAGTGGTTGTCCTCTAAAATTCATAAAGTTTGGCGACAGGTCCAAGATTCGGTGATCAACCA
The DNA here is from genome assembly GCA_030015575.1 of Agapanthus africanus. Classification (NCBI taxonomy): domain Eukaryota; kingdom Viridiplantae; phylum Streptophyta; class Magnoliopsida; order Asparagales; family Amaryllidaceae; genus Agapanthus; species Agapanthus africanus. The sequence goes on along the minus strand of CM057346.1, from coordinate 138,875,761 downwards.
AGACTACTCCCGCCAACCGAAGAAGATGAAAGTTCGGTAAGAGAAGGACCACCCTGTCATACCACAGAAGGTGTCGTCTACTTGGGTGCCCACTGCAACGGCCCCCTCAACTTTGACCACACACAAAAGGAGAAGGCTGGAGAAAATTCCCGTGTCTGCGACGAATCTAAAATGTGCTGAACCTAAACGCCCTAAGTCTGGGGGCATGGTGGTGGACACTGTTTATATGGCTTCCGGAAAAGAGGAAAGCCGTGCTTCTATGGGTCACCGACCGCTCACCACATCCATAACAAAGGCCCATGAGCAACAACAGAAGCTTCAGGAAATGTTAACACAGATGGTCGTACTCACTGGGCCAAAAGAAAGCCCGGAAACGTCGTCAGAGCAGCGCCATGAACAAGAAACCGATGCTGAGTTCCTCCGCAGAATCCTCAAGAAGAAGGACAAAGAGGAAGCGGAACAAGCTGCCAATATAAAGCGAATGGCTCTTTTATTCCAAGACATGGTCGGGATGATGTTACAACCGGATCCTCCAGCTGAAGACCCCCCGATTATCCGTGAAGACGATAAGGGAGAGACATCGAACCCTCTTCCGGCTTGTTCATCAGCCAAGGAAGAGACCATTTCCAAAGCCGCCCTGGATGACTATATCGCTCAACAAATACGAGCTCATCAGGCGAATGAAGCGGCCGACCAAATTGTTAAGACTGGACGACCATATCCGGGTTGATACGATCAAATAAAGTACCCGTAGAGATATGTGATCCATAAATTCCATGTATATAAGGGGACGGGGAATCCACACTAGCACGTTGCTCAATTCGGAGCCTTGTGCGGTAATACTGGGGGTGACGACAAACTGCTGCTTCGCCAGTTTGTTGGCAGCTTGTCGGAGACAGCGTTTGAATGGTATTCTGAGCTCCCGAATGACTCCGTTAAGACATTTGCAGAAATGGAGCTACTATTTACACATATATTCGCAAGCGCTAGCGAGCGCACCCTGATCACCGTATTAATTAACGCCAGAGTGAAGCCAGGCGAAACATGGGTGCAGTACGCGATACGGTGGCGGAACCTATGGTCGAAGTACGAGCAGCGCATCGAAGAAGCACCTGCGGTAGGCATGTTCATGGGTACTCTTGATCCGCAAGCGACCATATCCCAGTTCATGATGTTCTTCAAGCCAACTACTTTCCAGGTCTTGATTGACAAGCTGGCCCAAATAGATCAGATGGGTCATAGACCATCTTCTTCAAAGTTGGAATCTCGAAACGAAAAGGGGAAAGGGAAAGCGACCTTCATCGCTAATGCTCAGCAGCGGCCCAGTGGTCCAAAACCAATTAATCGCCAAGACGATAGACATTGATTCTTTAATGAGAAGTTGAAGCGCCCTTATTCATTTTCCCGGGATAAAATGAGGAGACTGTTCGACTTAGCGGTGCGCAACAGGCTCATCACCTTGCCGGATACAAAACGCCCGTTACAGCCTGGTGATGCCAACAATCCCAATTATTGCCCCTATTACCAAGTGGTAGGCCATCCAATCGAAGATTGCTTCGTCTTCAAAGGATGGATTGAGGACCAATACCAAAAGGGCAAATTCGTACTGTCCGAGAATTGGAAAGTATGCCCGCCTCAGCCGCTTGCTCTTAAAAGGGGGGACACACCGGGGGCATCATGCTCTTTTATAGAAGAAGCTCCATGGGAGGTCGCTCTTTCAGTCAAGACAAAAAGAATGCTGAAGGATCTCCAAACATGCCCGGCAATCAGGTGGAAAAGTCCGCTGGAACCCGAGATCATTGAGGGAATGTTGAAGCCGCGCCTGACTCTAAGAATTGGTAGCGATGATCAAAACGCTCAGGCCCAGCCGTCAAAGTCTTCGAAGAAGAAGAAGAAGAAGACCAAAAAGCCCATGAAGCCTGATGACAAGCGCACAGACCTGCAAAAACATATTGACGCGCTGGAGGAATATAACCAGAAGGCGCGAACCCCGGTCACACTCCAAGAGTTTCTCAACCACATCCTTGCAGATAGAGATGGCGATGAAGATGAGGGAGAAGACTTGTTAGACAAACCTGAATATTATGTGGCAAGCTGCCACGCGATCTCTCACTCGTCAGTAGATGGTGAAGAAGCTCCTGATACAGAGAAACTGGGGGCAGATCCCGAACCGGAACTCCTAAGACCGTCAGACAAGATGATTGGCATATTCCTGAACGAAGCTCTTCTGAAAAGCAAAGCTGATCAGGAGCGTGAAATCGCCGTATACGAAAAAGCCAAACGTCGGCGACTGAACGAAAGGATTGAAATACCCCAACCGGATTGGAGCACTTCGGCCGCCAGCAAAAGCAGGTTCAAGACAAGGAAAAGGTTCGCCAAAGCCATATCGATGGGAATGAAGCTACCACCCTCCGAAGGAAACACTCCTGATAGGATACACCTTAACGAAAAGGATGCACATCCAAACTACTGCTTGTACCATCGGAGGACCACATACCCTACTGAAGAATGCAACGCCTTTTAAAATTGGTGGCAGGGACACGTTGCTCATCGGCAACATTTCAAGCGGATGAAGCGCAAAACTCGTTGGGAGCAAAGAAGCGCGACCGATGAGCATAAAAGAACTGCTGGCAACTGTCACATGGTTAATTCCGGGGGATCGCAAGTTCTCACATTCGGGAGTGATTCTGATGAAGAAATAGCCCTCAGCCCTGTCTTCAAAGAATCCATCCCTGAAACAGAAGAGATGAAGGCCTGCGAGAACATTCAGCTGTGCAATCGCACGCTACCTGAAAAGAATCTCGGACCCGCAAACAAGGGATCGAACAAAAAGGATAAGGGGAAAGAAAAGGTCCCTGAGGATATTACCCTCGATGTCCGAGTCGTCGAAGAGCTGGCAGCCAAGGACCCACCCAAGAAAAACAAGGTGGATTACAACGTTCTGGCACACCTGAGGAAGATACCCTCACAGCTAAGCATTCTCGATGCCCTCCTGCTATCTAAAGAGGCAAGAGATTATTTGATCAAGGCATTACAAGAGCCTGACCAGTTTCAAGCTTTCCTTGCCGAAGAAAAGATGAAGGACGAGCTGGAAGAAATTCAAACAGCTGACATCACCTTCAGCGACGAGGACCTCCTCCTCGGGACGTGCGAGCATAACCGTACCCTCTATATCTTCGGGAATTGCCATGATATCAAGATAGGGAAGATCCTAATTGACAATGGGTCCTTAGTCAATCTCCTAAATCTGAGGGTGCTAATAGAAATCTGCATGAGCATTCAACACCTCGCTTGGGATAAAATCACTATTTCCGGGTTCGACTCCCAGTCATCACAGACGCTCGGGTCTGTGATACTGATGTTACACTTTGGGCCGCTCGTCATGATATCAAGTTCCACGTCGTTGACGCCAATACTTGCTACAACGCTTTGATCGGCCGGCCTTGGTTACACAAGTACAATATTATCCCTTCTACACAGCATCAGTGTATGAAGTACTTCAAAGATGGGCTTGAATACATTGTGACAGGGGAGCTGAACCCATTCTCCGTAAACGAAGTCCGGAAGTATGAAGATGCAAAGTACTTCTTACAAGACTTTGAAGACACGGAAAGATGTCATAAACCTGAGGATGAGCAAAAAGCTATCACCACCATTTCGGTCTTCGGGAGCGATACCGAGGAGGAAGAAGAGATAGTCTATTCGGGACCACCCCAATGCAACAAGCCTGGACCGCCTACCCCTATGTTGGTCTTCGGCAGCGACTCTGAAGATGAGGTCAATGCAGTATTTTCTGTTCGGCCATCAATACGAGCCTTCACTGGAGAAGATCAAAGCTTGCAAATCGCTATGGTTCCGCGGTAGCACTACAAAGAGCTTGACACACTCAATACCTATAGTGTACAAGAGTTGCAGACGTTCTACGTCCCTCGCAGGCGGAAAGATGAAAAGGTGATCCTCTTTTATCGATCCACGGAAACCAAAGTGGAGAAAGAAATCTGGCATGGTGCCGATTCTACACTTGACAGTCTCCAGCCCATCCGTTTGCCCAGATACTACACGGAAGGATTAAAAAGGTTGTTGACGCGCCAAGACGTACCCTTCAAGCAGACTGCTCGACAAGCTCAGTTCTACAACAGGATCTGGAACGTCCCCGGAACTCAGCAAAATTCGCCCAATGGGAGAATGGAAACGATCGGGCTTGGATATGTTCAATCCAAGAAACGGGAGCGATTCCATGGCTGCTACGTTATACATGATTTCGATGGAGAAGGGGATGCTCTGTTAGAAGACGCTAACCCTGAACTAAAACAAGGTCCCGCTATGAAAGTGCCAAGTCCGTCGTTCGATGAACAGATGAACAACTTAATAAGGGAAGCGGGTCAAAAGGCTCGGGATGACCATAGCCACGAAATGGCCATCTACGAGAAAGCCAGGACGCAACGCCTCCTTCAGCAGGCTGCGGAGAATGACGATGCTCTTTGTCGCCAACCCGTCGTACAGAAGACCCGACGCAGAGGCAAAAACAAACTATGGAATGAAAAAATGTCTGACAGCGGCAAAGCGGGCCCAAGAGGCCACGTGATCGAGAATTGAGCAGCCGGGATTCATCTCTTATAAAGAAGATGGGTCGAGCATACTCTTTTCCCCAAGACAAGACAAGGAAGATATTCGATCTTGTCATGAAACATCAAATGATTACTCTCCCGGAGTCCAAGCACCCCAAACATGCATAGGTGGTCTCTCACCCGGATTATTGCTCCTATCACCGAGCGATAGGACATCCTCTCGAAGACTGCTTCACATTCAAAAACTGGGTCGAAGACCAATATCAACTCGGCAGGTTCGCTCTATCCAACAGTTGGAGAGTAGCCCCACCGCAAAAACATGTGCCAAAAGCAACGCATATGGCGAGAGTAGAACCAGATCAACATCGGTCTTGGAAACGACCTTGTACCTGTCACGTGATAACGTTGTCAGAAGAAGGAGTGCCCGAGAACATGGATGACCTGTCCTGGTGCTTCGAAAACGAGGGTGAAGAGGAATTGATCTTGGAATCTCCACCGGCGCCAAAAGAATTGGAGCATGGAATACACACCACGGCGGATAACCTAAGGAAAATAGACTTGGGGACGACAAACGACCCGTGGCCTATGTTTGTCAGTGAGCTGCTTTATAAAGAATAGGTAGCTACACTAAGAGACGTGCTCATGCAGTATAAAGACTGCTTCGCATGGAACTACTCCGAGATGCCTGGACTAGATCCAGAAGTAGCTGTGCACAAATTGGTGATATCCCCGGACGTCAAGCCGACCAAACAAGAACCGAGAAGAATGCGGCTCGAACTTGAAATGAGCATCAACGCCGAGGTCAAGAAGCTAATCGGCTCCGGCTTCATCGAAGAGGTTCAGTACCCTGAATGGATTGCCAACATCGTCCCAGTGATGAAGAAAAATAGGACAGTGCGCATCTGCGTGGACTTTCGAGACCTCAACAAAACATGCCCAAAGGATGATTTTCCTATACCAATTACTGAGCTCATGATAGACAACACGTCCACTCACGAAGTTTTCTCCTTTATGGACGGCTCATCAGGGTACAATCAAATAAAGATGCATCCCGAAGACCAGAAGCATACCGCTTTCCGGACTCCGCTGGGGATATTTTGCTACAAAGTAATGCCTTTCGGTCTGAAGAACGCCGGCGCTACCTATCAGAAGGCTATGACGAAGATTTTCGATGACCTCATACATGAAATCGTCGAATGCTCTATTGACGACCTTGTTGTAAAAAGGAAATCACACGAGGAGCATTGGAAGCATCTGAAGATCGTGTTTCAGCGCTTTCGGAAATACAACTTGAAGATGAACCCTCTCAAATGCGTGTTCGGAGTCTCCTCAGGTAAATTCCTAGGATTCATTGTACGACACCCAGGCATCGAGATAGACCCGTCGAAGATCAAGGCGATCATGGAAATTCCTCCGCCAAGAACTCTCAAACAACTGCGGTCCCTCCAAGGAAAGCTAGCATATATCCGGCGGTTCATAGCTAACCTCTCCGGAAAGTGCCGTCCTTACAGTCATCTAATGAAGAAAGGGACTCCGTTCGTCTGGGATCGCAAATGCCAGAGCGCACTAAACGAAATCAAGTAATACCTGCAGAATCCGCCGGTGCTGACCGCTCCGGTCAAGCGAAAACCTCTCATTCTGTACACAACAGCCCTTGAAGGTTCTTTAGGCGCGCTATGGGCACAAGAGAACGGTCAAGGGAAGGAAAGAGCCCTCTACTACTTGAGTCGAGTTCTCCTGAGGGCAGAAAACAATTACTCCCTCATTGAAAAACACTGCCTGGCGTTAATTTTCGCGATAACGAAGCTCCGGCATTATGCTTTGGCACATGAGGTCCACCTCATATCAAAAGTGGATCCTCTCAAATATTTGATGTCAAGAGCCATACTAACAGGACGACTCGCTAAATGGGCCCAACTCTTGATGGAGTTCTCGATAACATATCGACCACTCAAGACAGTGAAAGGCTAGGCCATCGCCGACTTCCTCACTGAGCATCCTATACTTGCCGATTCACCCCTAAATTGTGAATTGCCAGACGAGCACGCGTTTGACACGGTTGATGGGGAGAAAGGAGAGAGTGACACCCGATGGGAACTCTACTTCGATGAAGCATCTTCCATGAAGAAGCGAGAGCACAGTACCCCCATAATCAAATCTGGGTAGGCCTCATCTTCGTGACTACACAAGGAGGGATAATGAGCTTTTCCTTCTCCTTAACAGAGCCGAGGATGAACAATGAGGCCGAATATGAAGCTTTGATAGCAGTTATTGAGATCGCTGTCGACATGGGAATCAAGAACCTCCTTATATACGGAAACTCCCAGCTGATCGTTAGTCAAGTAAATGGCGACTATCAAACGTGTAAACCAGAGTTGGTAAAGTACGGTGAGAGAGTGCAACAACAGCTGACTCGAATCCCCTCCTACATGCTGGAGAGCATACCGTGCATGAAAAATAGCAAAGCCGATGCACTGGCGAAGCTCGCTAAAGAATTGGTTGATGAAAATCTCGATGACGTAAGGATCGTTGTGCAGAGCCGTCGGGTTCTTGCACCGGCAGAAATATCTCCGGAGTCGTCCGAAGAAAAGGGAGCGACCGAGCAAACGACCCTACAAATAAAAGTACAGGAAAAGGCTAAGAATTGGAAAGAAGTCTTTATAGACTACTTCAAATCCCGTCGGACACCTGAAGATGCATCCTCAAGGCATCAGCTCATGAAAAGAGATATGTCTTTCGCCTTCGTTAATGATACGCTGTATAAGAGGTCGTTTGACTCTCTATGGCTAAGATGCCTGGGACCTGAAGAAGTAAGGAGAGTTGTCCAAGAAACTCACGACGGACTCTGCGGTTCTCACCAAGCCGGGCCGAAGATGAAACTGAAGATCAAAAGGATGGGCTACTATTGGCCCACAATGATCTAAGACTGCCTCGAATACACGAAACAGTGACACTCGTGCCAGATTCACGGGGACTTTATCCACCAGCATCCAAATCCGCTACATCCAACGGTGGTTAGCTATCCATTCGAAATATGGGGAACTGACATAATCGGGCCCATTGAACCAGCATCATCTAGAGGACATCGGTTCATACTGGCGACAACTGATTACTTCTCCAAGTGGGCAGAAGCAGTACCACTGAGAGAAGTGAAGAAGGAGAATATCCTCCATTTCTTCAAGACACACGTCATCTATCGGTTCGGCACTCCGCGACGGATTATCTCCGATAACGGGCCAGCCTACAGAAGTCACAAAATCAGCCGCTTCATGCAGCAACATAATATAGACTGGAGATACTCTTCGGTCTATAATCCCCGAGCTAACGGTCTGGCTGAGGCTTTCAACAAGACCTTGACGAAGATCGTGAAAAATACTGTGTCCAAAAATAAAAAAGACTGGCACGAGAGACTGCATGAAGCTTTCTAGGCATATCGAACTACATTCAAAACGGCCACAAACACAACGCCGTATGCATTGGTATTCGGCACAGAAGCGGTACTTCCCTTGGAGATAGAGCTACTCTCTCTACGAGTGGCGGTCCATTACGAGCTAACAGACGAAGAGAATGCTCATCTTCTGCTTGAGGAGCTTGATGCCCTCGATGAAACTCGTCTTATGGCGTAGCAAAACTTGGAGTCTTACAAAGCAAAGATGACGCGCTCATACGAGAGATTGACTATGCCGAGAATATTCTGCCAAGGCGAACTCGTGCTAGTGGTCAAAAGACCTATGATCCCCAATTGTTCCAAACGGGGGAAATTCGAGCCGCATTATGAGGGCCCGTACATCATAGACAAGGTCTACCAAGGTGGGGCTTACTTCCTCATGAATATGCATGGCGAAAGACCCTTCAGGCCAATAAACGGCCGGTTCTTGAAAAAATACTACGCCTAACGAATCACGGCCTAGGTCAACGATAGATAATGCACCTATGTCCGCTCGCTATCTTCCCAAGCTCAAACTCTATAAGTAGTATCCTACGAAACCTCGCCTCGAAAACGTGCGACAGACCGTAATGTCCTTAAACTAACAACGGACCGTAATGTCCTTAAACTAGCAACGGACCGAAATGTCTTAAGACTAACTACTGACCGAAACGTCTTTACACTACTGCAAACCCGCAGCATCCCAAGGCCGACGCAAAAAAAAAAAGGTACGTCCATAAGTGAAATGGGCACAGATGAAAACCCGAAAGGGCTCCGTGAGTAAAAATAGCAGCGCTACCAGCGAGTTTGTGAAAACCTGAAAGGGCGTAATCTCGTTAAAAGACACTTGCAAGGTGCTCTCGACCCTGTAAGGAGAAAATACCTGAGTGAGATCCTTACGACTCACAAGGGAGCAACACACTTAGGAATCCCCATGATTCCTATGGAGGAGACACTCTTACGAGATACTCATGACTCGTAAGGAGAATTCCCCTTTGAGACCCTCACGGCTCATAGGATTCAAAAGCCTTAAGCTACAGGGATCTGAACCTATTCTTAAGCCGTCATACACCCCGATTATTGCCCTACAATCGTTTCAATATTGACCCTTATATACAATCCACGTGCACGAATAAACATTTCCCTAACAAAGTCCCACCAGCGACTAGGGATATGCTCACACGGTGAACGACCCTTGTAAGTCCTCTCGACTTATAAGGAGAAAACACTCATGTAAGATCCTTACGACTTATAAGAGAACATACACTTAAGAATCCTCACGACTCGTAGGGAGAAATACCTTTATGAGACCCTTACGGCTCGTAAAGTCAAAAGCCTTAGTCAACAGGATCCTAACCCTATTTGCTAAGTCACCTTTGTTCGACATCGACAGAGGCAAATGATGATTCTCTCCTTGCAATGTCCCAGTGGTAGCGATGCTGATGCCTAAATCGGTATCAAATTCCATGCCTTTTCACGGCAAATGATGATTCGCTCCTGGCAATATTTCAGTCGTAGCGATGCTGATGCTGATATTGGTACCAGATTCCAAGTTCCACACTCGCGATAAAAATTCAGCGAGCCAAAAATGCATATGAAATAGCCGAAATGATGGGGCAACTTGCAACAAAATCAGCAAGTAAAAATATATGCATACAAAATAGCCGAAATGGTTGGGCAACTCGCAATAAAAAATAGCGAGTAAAAAGAAAAATAGCCGAAATGATTGGGCAATCGCGATACAAAAAGCTGAAATGATAGAGCATCGCGGAAAGAAAACAAAAATGAAATAAAACTTTTTGCCCTACAAGTGAGATCAAATCGATCCCTGTATACAATCCAGGGGCACAAACAAAAAGTGAACCATGTCATCCCACCAGGCTCCATCAAAAACAGAGCCAAGTCTCGACGGCCCCATCTACAGCCTGGAGACCTACAACAACGTTCCTCCTCATTCCAGAAGGATTCGGACACGACAATCAATCTCGGAGCCACGGCAGAGTCCCTAGTTCTAAGTCTCGACGGCCACATCTACAGCCTGGAGACCCACAACAGAGTTCCTCCTCATTCCAGCAGGATTTAGACGCGACAATCAACCTCGGAGCTATGGCAAAGTCCCCATTTCCAAATCTCGACGGTTCACAGACAACCTAGAGACCACCTCGACATTCGTCTCGTTACAACAGACGCAACGTCAGCAAAGCGGAGCCATGGCAAAGACCCTAGTTCCAAATTTCGAAGGTTCACAGAAAGCCTAAAGACTATCTCGGAGCTGTGGAAAAGTTCCCAGTTCCATGACTCGGCGGTGTACAGACAACCGAAAGTCAATCCTGACCCCTATGGCTAAAGTCAATCCTGACCCCGTATGGCTAAAGTCAATCCTGACCCCGTATGGCTAAAGTAAATCTTGACCCCATTTGGCCAAAGTCAACCCTTGACCCCATGGAACACGGCTACAGTCAATCCTGACCCTGTGAAAAACGGCCAAAGTCAACCCTCGACCTCCCCGTCAAAGCAATGCTTTGATTCAAGAGCAGGTCAACTCATCAATCACTTACGAGTCCTCTCGACTTGTAAGGAAGAAAATTCTCTTGAGAGATCTTTACGACTCTCAAGAGAAAAACACACTTAGGAATCCTCACGATTCCTAAGGAGAAAATACACCTACGAGATCCTCACGACTCGTAGGGAGAAAAGTCTTTATGAGACCCTCACGGCTCATAAACTTGGAAAGTCTTAGGCGACAAATCCGAAACTGTTTCCTAAGCTATTGCTGCTCTACAAGGAGATCAAGATGGACTATCTCCAGGCTACATTTGCTAAAGCCACATTCGCCAATGAAATAAAGAAGCTACTTACGGGTCCTCACGATTCGTAAGGAAAAATACTCGAGTGAGATCCTTACGACTCATGGAGGCAATGAACACTTAGAGATCCTCACGATTTCTAGGAAGAATTTACACCCATGAGATCCTCTCGACTTGTAGGGAGAAAAAACCTTCTTGAGACCCTTACGGCTCACGAAGATGAAAAAAGTCTTAGGCTACAAGGACTCTAAACTTGTCCCCTAAGCCCTCAATTCTATGGTCATGCATAACTATGCACTACTTCGCCCACGTACATAGTTACGTGGGCAAAGTAGTGGGGGGAATTTATTTCCACCAAAAATTTCTTCGCAAAAGAGCCCAAGGTATCAAATGGCAGCGATACGCTTAAGAAAATATGAACCAGTATTTTCCGGGCTGTATTTTGACACACTCCCGAATTAGAAACAGCTAAATTCTGATGGTATTGAAAGTGTCTCGAAAAATCCTTCGATTTGATATATTATGGGCCTCATAATTCATCCGGGATCAAAAGTTACGAGCAAATGTGCTACGCACGTGTAATCTAAAGTAATGCTCTACTACATGGAGGATGCATTTTTAGTCCCACATCGGGAAAAAGAGAGATATCTTCTCTACCACTCTCATATAAATAAGACGGGATACCTCTTAGAAAAGGTGGAGAATTCAATTCTTAAAGGAAATTAGTTCTCCATAAGAGCTTGCTCCTCCCCATAATGCGCACATGCGCAAGCGCCATGTGCGCCACGTGCAATACACGTACGCCCGCCACATGCACGTTAAGTGCAACGCACGTGAGCTAAAAACGTGCAACGCACGTGAGAGAATTCAATTCTCAAAGGAGATTAGTTCTCCATAGGAGCTTGCTTTCTCCCATAATGCGCATATGCGCAAGCACCATGTGCGCCACGTGCAATGCACGTACTCCCGCCACATGCGCGCCACGTGCAACGCACGTGAGCCAAACATGTGCAACACACATGAGAGAATTCAATTATTAAAGGAGCTTGGTTCTCCATGTTATGGCCTTAGCTGCCCCTCCATGATGTGCAAGCGCCACGTGCGACGCACGTGTGCTCGCCACGTGCGACGCACGTGTGCTCGCCACGTGCGACGCACGTATGCCCAACACGTGCGACACACGTACGCGAACGCAAAGAGGCCTTTTTCAGTAGTTAGGAGTTTAATCTTCAACATATTCTTCTTCCTGATAAGTGGGACATGGTTTAAAGGGTACATCCTTCCACACCTTCGATATATGGCGCTGTAATCACTCAGCGTCGTCGGAGAGGTGGTGGGTCCCAACGACCAATGATCTCTCTTTCTAAATAGAGAGGAACCCCCCCCAAACTTTTAGAAAGTTCAAAGAGAAGAGCAAGCTCTCGGCAAAAGAAGAATTTCTTCAAGGTAAAATAAAGAGATCAAAGCATCTCATCAGAAAAAGAACTTAGTTCTTATACTAGATCATAGATCTATAAGAAAACTGTTTCTCACAAAAAAGATCATAACTTCTCATTATAAAAAGGGAGGGAGAATAATTCAATTCTCTTAGGATCACAGATCCAAAAAGGCAAAACCTTTCACCAAAAACATAAGAGATTGAAACATCTCTTATAAAATAAGAACTTTGTTCTTAGATCCATGAGACAAAGTCTCTTATAAGAGAGAATTTAATTCTCAGAGAGCAGAGTTGCATAAAAAGAGCCTTAGCGCTCCAATTAAAAGAAGCGCTTCAGCGCTCCAAAATCTAGTGCATGGCGCTGCAGAGCCTCAGCGCTCCAATTAAAAGAAGCGCTTTAGCGCTCCAAAATCTATCGCACAGTGCTGCAGAGCCTTAGCGCTCCAAATTTAAAGAAGCGCTCTGCGTTTATTGTTTGGCGCTCAGCGCCAAGCGCGCCACGTGCTTCTCACGTATGCGCTATTTCACAAGAAGCGCTCTGCGCTCATTGTGGCGCTCAGCGCCAAGCGTGCCACGTGCTTCTCATGTGTGCGCTACTTAACAGAAGCGCTCTGCGCTCATTGCCTGGCGCTCAGCGCCAAGCGTGCCACGTGCTCCTCACGTGTGCGCTACTTAACAGAAGCGCTCTACGCTCATTGACTGGCGCTCAGCGCCATGCGCGCTACGTGCTCCTCACGTGCACGCTGAGGGAACATAAACCGTTCTTTAAATAAAGCTCCAGATTTATAATGAGTGCTCAGCACTCAATAAAAGACAAAAACAATTGTCAGAACTCAAACCAATGCTCAGCATTGTTAAATGAAAAAGGACCGAGCCTAATTAAATGTCTAACATTTTAACTGAATGGGCCGAGGCCAAGTTGGCCACAGATCCCTAATTCAGATTAATTGAGCCCATATGCTCACAAATCTCTGATCTTAGTCCCAAATTGGACTACAGATCTCCTAACCAACATTGGTTCAAGGGTACATCTCTTTGCTCCTCTGATATTTGTCGTTGTAATTCTTCAACGTCTTCAGAGAGGTGACGGGTCCCAACAACCAGACATTTCACGGACTGTGGGGTCCTTAAACTCATGGACTAAGATGTCCTTAAACTTTATAGACTATGATATCTCTAAACTATTATGGACTATGATGTCCTTAAACTCCATGGACCATGATGTCCTTAAGCTTATGGACCGCAAAGTCCCTAAACTAAAACAATAGAGCCCAAATACTCTTTTGTTGGATCTAAATGATTCTGTTGAGTGGATCTTAGTCTAAAATCAGATCAACGTATCCTCAACAAACGTTTAAGTTGATTTTAGTCTCAAATGAGATTAACGATCCTTAAATCTAACCCAAACCCAAATCTAAGAAAATACGGATTTGGACTAATCCACGCCCTACGGGCGACAACATAAATTAGTCTCCGTATACAATCCACGGGCAACCAAAAAATAAAACAAACACACACGATACGAAGTGACCATCTGGAGAAGGAGAAAGTTGTTACCGCGATGCGGTAGCGTAATTAACTCCAGGGGCTTGCGCCTGCAGGGTAGAGCATCCCCACAATCAAAAAACCCCTCAAACGAGGGGGAATCTGAAGAAGTTTGCTTCAACGGCCGCATCCGTCTAAACCTCCGATACATGGTGCCATAAATCAACTTGGCATCTTCGGAGAGGTAGACGAATAAAACCAAATAGTATCTGCCCCCAAATTCAGGTAAGACCTCTGCCTTTCCCGGCTTTCGACGGAGAACACCTATACTCATATGCTAGATGAGAGTAGGTTGATGAAGTAGGAATTTTGCTCACTTTAGAATTCTATTTCTCCTTTTCTTTTTCTCTCAAAAAAATTCAAGAGGAGAAGAAGATGAACCTTGAACTTAGGTGAAGAAAAATATCTCAAGTGATATTTGTAGAGAGTTAACCATGGCTAAGGATAAAGGTTAGGTTATAAAATATCTAGAGTATAAAAAAATTAGTGGGATGAGTGATGAATTCTTGAAGCATCTTAAGCCATGCTCATTTTCAACTAATTTCCTTTTTACCTTAAACATACATCACCCAATATTATCCTTGGCTTGGTGTGAGTCTCATACACCCATGTTCTATGTATCATCTACCATGATACAATAGTAAATATAACACACACACACACATATATATATTACATAATTATATATATATCAACATCTATATATATATATATATATATATATATATATTCAAGAGAAGAAATTCTTTAGTGAACTAATATTAGTGTGTGTGTGTGTGTGTATATATATATATAAAATTATTAAATAAACACTTGATTCAATAATCCGGTTATATCATATATGACCGAGTAATATCACTTATATGTATATCAATTTATCGAATCAACACTTGATTCAATTACCCGGTTATATCATATATAACCTCATCGATATCATATATTGCGAGATTAGAATACGGCATCACATACACGTATTTAATCAAGCATTCACACATATCACATATGTGCCCTATTTCGTTTCGCTTGAGTTAGGAAACCTATTTATGGGACTCTAAAGACTCGTCAATACGCCAGCAGTAGGTAATGATCATATCAGTTACCCACAAGCCGTCAGCGATGCTAGCTGGACGTAACGGCTACTCAGGTATTGAGTGAATAGAAGATCAATAAGCAAACTTGTCCAAACTCCCATGAATCCTATAAATAACACCTACCGTACAGTCCAGTCTCTTCGTTTGATATGTCGTATATCAAGTCTAGGGGTGGAATCGTCAGACCCCAGTAACTTAATAAGTCATGCCGATGTGTGGCCTATAACCGTTTGATAAACTACTGATAACACTTACCTGTAAATCTCATCAGCCCCGCCCAGGGACTTGCTGTTATAGCCAATCGAGCATAGCGCAACATCAACTCCCTATACCGGGAGAGACGAAACCCCTCCTATCGCTCATTATCTCCATGTAACTCGGGACTGTACCCAAAATCCACCTGTTTCCATGACTCCTTTGAGCCGTGGTAGGGAGGAAATCAAAGCACAGTGGGAACCACACAAGACTTTATGACGATCTCCGGTTTACAGACAAACCTGTATAAGTGTCACCAGAGAACTGTTATCTGACGATAGATATGATACCATCTAGGAGTTCTCGGCGAGTCCTGTTCGGTGTACCCATTATCTAATGAGCACATATATACAATCTTTGATGTCAAACACCAATGGTTGTGGGATCAACCATCGCCCCCATTCAGGGTCAAGAAACGTACAAACTAGTCTACTCTGGAATATCGATGCTCTGTCTCGATACTCACTCGACTAGGGATGGTTAAAGGATATGCTTGCGGACTACACAAGCCCCACTAGTATGATCTACATCATAGTCCTGATAGTCAAGCTAATATCCTAAGGGCTTTTTCAACATGTATCGGAGAGACAGAATAATATAAGTGTACATGTTAAGATAAAGTGCAACCAGATAGCATACTATCATGTCGAGCAAGAAAGTCCTTTATATATATATGTCCAAGCATCCACTATAATATACAATAATGGCCTCTAGGGCATACATATGACTAACAATCTCCCACTTGCACTAAGGCCAGTCGTTGTAGTATCGCATACCCAACATCGCAAAAAGTCTCTCAAATTGCATTTGGGGGAGGGCCTTCGTGAGTGGATCCGCTGTGTTGTCCTTCGTGTCAACTCTCCTGACCTCGATCTCCCAGCGATCAACTATCTACCAGATCAGGTGATATCGTCTAAGAATATGTCTGGATTGTTGATGGGACCTGGGTTCCTTGGCCAAACCCACAGCTCCATTGTTATCACAATAAAAAGGTATTGGATGCTTAATGGATAGAACCACACCAAGTTCAGCTATGAACTCTTCATCCTGACAGCCTCTTTGGCAGGATCGTTGGCAGCGATATATTCAGCCTCCATCATCGAGTTTGCTATGGTATCTTACTTGGAACTCTTCCAACATACCACTCTTCCATTGAGAGTAAAGATAAAACCCGAGACCGACTTACTGTCATCTTTATCACTCTGTAAGCTCGAATCGGGGAAGGACTCCACCTAGAGATCTCCGTTACCATACACCAAGAACATTTCTTTAGTCCTTCTCAAGTACTTTAGAATATTCTTCACAGCTGTCCAGTGATTCTCCTCAGGATCCGATTGATACCTACTTACCACACTAAGTGCATAAGCTACATCCGGTCTGGTGCATAACATTACGTACATGATTGACCCAACTGCAGAAGCATAGGGTATCTCTTGCATGCGAGCCCTCTCCAAATCAATCTTGGGAGACATTTCTGTAGAGAGAGTGATTCCTGAGCAAGCGGGTAAATTACCACGCTTAGAATCTTCCATACTAAATCTCTTTAGTATGGTGTCAATGTACCTGGATTGGGACAATCCCAACATCCGTTTAGATTTATCTATATAGATCTTAATTCTCAGGATGTAGGAGGTATCACCTAGATCATTCATGAAGAACTTTTGTGATAAGAAGAGCCTGACCGAGTGTAGCAAAGGAACATCATTTTCTATCAAGAGTATGTCATCCATGTACAATACAAGGAAAACGACCTTACTCTCTACAATGTTCTTGTATATACAAGGTTCATCTACATTTTTGATGAAGTCAAACTCTTTGACTGCTACATCAAAACAGATGTTCCAACTCCGTGACGCCTGCTTTAATCCGTAAATTGATTTAAGCAGCTTGCACACCTTTCTGTTGCTCCCACTATCTACGAAGCCCTCTGGCTGTGTCATGTACACGTTCTATTCTAAATCACTATTTAGAAAAGCGGTCTTGACATCTATCTGCCAGATTTTGTAGTCATGATATGCAGCAATGGCAAGTAGGATCCTGATGGACCTAAGCATAGCCACTGGAGAAAATGTTTCATCATAATCGACACCTGATCGTTGACGAAAACCTTTTGCTACAAATCTAGATTTGAAGGTCTCAACCTTTCCATCTACACCAAGTTTCTTCTTAAAAATCCACTTGCTCCCGATGGATTTTACCCCTTCAGGAGTAACTTCTAAAGTCCATACTTTGTTGGTGTATATGGATTCCATCTTATATCGCATAGCATCAATCCATTTCACAGAGTCCCCACTTGTGATGGCCTGCTCCAAACTAGTTGGGTCATCATCTTCCATGATGCAATCCTTGCTCTCACCGTCTATGAGAAAACCGTAGTATCTCTCAGGTGGATGAGAAACCCTACTAGATCTGCGGAGTGGCTGAACCTCGTCGGGGACTATTGAATCCTCCGGTTCTACCAAATCATCAGTTATAGTTTTATAGCTGGAACTTCATCCAGCTCTACCTTATTGACACTAATTTCTTTCACAAGAAATTCCTTTACTAAAAAAGTGGCATAATGAGAAACAAACACTTTTTTTTCCTCAGTATGGTAGAAGATATATCCATATGAATTTTTTGGATATCCCATAAACTTGCACAAAACAGACCTTGTCTCGAGTTTGTCCGGATTTTTCTTTTTAACATTGGCCGGACAACCCCATATCTTAACTCGTTTAAGAGATGGTCTCTTTTCATGACATATCTCATATGAAGTGGTAGGCGCGGATTTGGTCGGAACCTTATTCAATAGGTGTGCATCTGTCTCAAGTGCATATCCCCAAAAGGAAATAGGTAACTCAACAATACTCATCATAGAGCGCACCATATCTAATAGGATGCGATTTCTCCGCTCCGATACTCCATTGTGTTGTGGTGTATACGGAGGAGTAAGCCGAAAGAGAATCCCATTCTCTTTTAAATAATCACGGAATTCCGTGCTTAAGTATTCTCCTCTCCGATCAGATCGAAGGATTTTAATACTTTTACCCGTTTGGTTCTTTACTTCATACTTATATTCCTTGAATTTCTCAAAAACATCATATCTGTGCTTCAACAGGAACACATGTCCGAATCTTGAGAGATCATCGGTGAATGTAATAAAGTATGAGGAACCATTCCTGACATATGTAGACATAGGACTGCATACATCACTATGTATCAGTCCCAAGAGTTCAGTAGCTCTTTCTCCGTGTCCAGTAAACGAAGTTTTGGTCATCTTGCCTTTGAGACATGACTGGCAAGTTTCATAAGACATAAATTCAAAAGGATTCAAATATCCATTTTTATACAACTTGGCTAGCTTTGTTGCATTGATATGACCGAGTCTACAATGCCACAAGAAGGCTTCGTTCATTTCTGAACTTTTCTTCTTGTGTGTGTTCTGTATGTTTAGAACTGTATTTTGATTTAGAATGTATATACCGTTACATAACGTACCAAACCCAACCAACACATGACTTAGGAAAATGTTCATAACATTTTCCTCCAATACAAAATTATATCCTTCTTTATGTAATAAAGAGATTGATATAACATTACACATCATTTTTGGTACGAAATAACAATCGTCCAGAATCAATGTATTACCATTTGGTAATACAAGGTGATATTCGCCAACTGGTTTGGCTGCAACAATTGCACCATTCCCTATTACGAGAGATTTATCACTCTTTCCCAGTTCTCTACATCTTCTTAACCCTTGTAACATATTACAAATGTGGGATCCTGACCCGATATCTAATACCCAGGACGTAGAGCAAACTGAGAAACAGTTCTTGGTAACGAACACACCCGAAGAAGATGTATCAGCATACTCTTTCTTCGTTCAGGTTGCGTAAGAATCCTGATATTCCCTTATTTCTTGCTCAGACTTATGACAGTCATAAGATAGAGAGGAACTAACGTTCCCCGGCTCAGTATAATAAGCAGGTCCGGTCAATATATCCATATTATTATCTTGATTAAGACGTGTCATGGTCGCTACCTGGAGAGAGAGAGAAGGAAACACTTTAGTGTGCCCTCTTGCAACATTAGATTGGTTATTTATCTTATCTAATTAAGATGGCTCCCACTGTTTTTATCAACTCTTCTTTCAAACCCTAAAAGGTAAGATTAGCCGGGATTAATTACACCCTACAAGTTCGCCAATCGGTCAGCCAGGTAGGTATTGGTACTCTGAGGGAGTCTCCCCATGCTTTCGCATGGAAATAATTAAATAACCTCGTTTTCGCAGGGGCATAACCCTGTTAACACTTTTCTTAGACACCTACTGGATCGGCTAATTGTAAAGTGCAAAACTCTCTCAGGAGTAACTTTTACTCGCAGTGGGTATCGGGATTCAACTATCTCATATAAGATATGCAATCTCATTGCAAATTTCAACACTTGAAATTTCCAATATTTGTTTTTGTTAGTTATATGTATGCCCTAGAGGCCATTACTGTACATGCGATGTATATTGTAGAGGATGCTTGGACATATATAGGGAGGACTTTCTTGCTCGACATGATAGTATGCTATCTGGTTGCACTTTATTTTAACATATACACTTATATTATTCTGTCTCTCTGATACATGTTGATAAAGCCCTTAGGATGAGTACTTGACTACTAGGATTATGATGTAGATCATACTAGTGGGGCAGAGGTAGTCGGTAAGTACATCCTTCAATTGTTCCTAGTCGGGGAGTATCGAGACAGGGCATCGATACTCCAGAGTAGACTAGCGTATACACTTCTTGACCCGTATGATGGGCAATGGATGATCCCACATCCATTGGTGTTTGACATCAGAGAAGGTATGCGGGTGCTCAGTGGAGACTGGATACACTGGACGGACTCGCCGAGAACTCCTAGATGGTATTATATCTATCGTCAGATAGTAGTTCTCTGGTGTCACTGATACAGGTTAGTCTGTCGACCCGAGATCGTCATAGAGTCTTGTGTGATTCCCACCGTGCTTTAATTTCCACCTTACGATGTTCAAGAGAT
Organism: Agapanthus africanus; assembly: GCA_030015575.1. Classification (NCBI taxonomy): domain Eukaryota; kingdom Viridiplantae; phylum Streptophyta; class Magnoliopsida; order Asparagales; family Amaryllidaceae; genus Agapanthus; species Agapanthus africanus. The sequence goes on along the minus strand of CM057346.1, from coordinate 138,855,597 downwards.
CGTGCAAAACGGTGGTTTTTGGTTACAGTCCCGGGTCATATGGAGGCAATGAGCAATAGGAGGGGATTCGTCTCTCCCGGTATTGGTGGTTGATGTTGCGCTATGCTCGATTGGCCATAATAGGAAATCCCTGGCCAGGGTTGCTGAGATCTACTGGTAAGTGTTATCAGTAGTTTCTCGAACCGTTATGGACCTTGCATTGGCATGACTTATCAGGCTATTGGGGTCTGACGTTATACCACCCACATGATGTGATATGCGACATATCAGACGAAAAGACCGGACTGTACGGCAGTGTTACTGATTGGATTCGCAGAAGTATGAGCAGGCTTGTTTATTGATTTTCTAATCGCTCAATACCCGGGTGGCCGTTACGTTTAGAAGACCGTTTACGGCTTGTGGGTGACTGATATGATCACCACCTACTGTCGGCGTATTGATGAGTTTTTAGAGCCCAATACAGAGGTTTCCTGGTTCAAGCGAAACGAAATAGGAGCACATATATGTTATGTGCGGGACCGAGATTAATACGTGTATGTGATACCGTATTCTATTCTCGCGATATTTGATATTGGTCGGTTATATGAGATATAGCCGGGTTATCGGATCAAGTGTTGATTCGATAAGTTGATATATTTGATATTAGCCGGTTGTATGTGATATAGCCGGATTATCAAATCAAGTGTTGATTTAATAATTTAATGTATATTTATATATTTGATATATTGATTTACATTAACTAATATTAGCTCACTTAAACATTTCTTTTTCTCACTTGTGTGCATATAGTATATATGTGATATGTATTAATGTACATTTTATTTGTGTCATGCTTGATGCCACATACTTCATGGGTGTATGAGACTCACACCATGCTTGATATAATAGAGGGTTTTATTTATTTAAAGTTAATCAAAATTAGATAGAAATTGGTTTAATGGTTGAAGCTTGGAGAAGCTTGTGGAACCATTGACTAAATCCACTAATTTGTTTTACTTAAGATATTAATTAACCTAACCATTATCCTTAGCCATATTTTAGTCTCTACATGAGTTATTATATGATACAAACTCATCCATGGTTGCTATTCTCACCTCATGAGTATCATTCTCTTCTCTCTTCATCTTCTTCTTCATCAAGAGCTTAGCTCTCAAGGTTTATGGGAGATGAAGAAAAATAGTAGGAAAATTATTTCTAAAATGAGCAAAATTCCTACTTCATCCACCTCTTCTCTACTAGCCATTTAGATTGGGTTGTTTCTTCACTAGTTCATCACTCAGTGAAGAGAAAGCTTGAGTTAGTGTCTTCTCGACGTAGATCATCTTTGGCCTCGAAGACTTCATGCAAGCTCGTTCATTTCACCTTGTGGAGACTCACTAGAGTCCGGGAGATCACTACTTGGAACGAAGGGACTACTATATGGAGCTATTGAAGTGAAGGACTGGTCTATAAAGGTTGTATTCCTTGTTCACTTAGATGTAAATTTGTTTACATGCTTGTTCGTCTAATTCTCTAGTTTAGATTCTAGCGTTTGGGTTTTTTAGCGCGCCAAAAATTTGAAATTGGCATGGACGATGCCTCCCGAAACCCAGCAGCCGCCTAGGGAACCCTGCAGTGGTATCAGAGTTATGCTAGAGAATTAGACGATATTTATAGAATTACGAAACCGAAACAACTCCGAAACACACGAAATCAAAATCTAGTTTCTATCGAAATTTTTAAAGTGTTAATTTTTTTAAGCAATTGCAGAATGTCACATGAGATGTAACATGAACACCACAGAAACCTGAGCCCCTCTCGCCGGAAAATGGCCGGCCACAAGCCCAGAAAAACTGGCCTCCTCTGTTTTTAGGTAGAATCCTGGCTTCAGTTTTTTGTGGTGTTCCAGTCTTTGGGTTTTGGTATTTCAGATGTCGCTTGTTTTTGCTAAAATTGCATGTGATGTTATTTTTTGTGCAATGGCAATTCGGAGTGTTTTCGTAATCGTAATTCTAACATCATTTCAGGTTTTTTAGACGACGTTAAAAAGTTCGAACGGATATTAATAACCCATATTTTCCCTCGCTGGAAATTTTCCAAGAGTTGGATATTTCCAAGTTTAAAATCTTCAGAAAATCATGCAGGTGATCCCGTGGACCCTCTAGAAGAACGAAACCCTAACTCGATTCTGTGACCGTTGGAACCGCCACCAAACCCTAGGGTTTGTGGTAGTTCCATAGCGCCACAGGTGAGGCAAGGGTTGACCCTTCTACGGTTGGTCTATAGGTGCCGTGGCATGTTCTGGGTACTTTTTGAACTCCGCTCAAGTGTTGAGCTTTTTGGAAAATTTTGGGTGTTTATTTATTTGATCGAAAAGTTTAATATCGTCTAGCTATCTGTGATTTTGATATAATATTTGGAATCCACAATAATTAGTTATATGATAACTAGTTTGAATTTTATAAATCTAGCAGTTTCGTCTCATTTGATCGGTTGCAACGGAATTTTGATGTGGATCAAAAGTCCGTCGCAATTACGTAGCGTACGCGGATACTCACTGGGTAACCTTACTAGATAGCAATGCCCTATAGCCCCGACCAAGTGACTGTAGGAGAACCCCGTCGCCAAAAGCATCCGTTCGGGTGCTCGCGGCCGCGGTGTTCTGCCTAAGTGCACTTCGTCGACGGCATCGGGGTGCGGCCGTCTACTAAAGTTTCCGACAAGCATTCGATTAGGTTATCGGGAGTTTTGTTGAATTACTCGACTGGTTATTGAAAAGTGTTTTCAATATCGAGACTAAAATGCGGGGTTTATAATTGTTAGGCATGTGATGTCTAAGGAATTCATTTGGTTAGGCATGAAATCCAAAGTATGTGATACATTGGGTTTATGATGTCTAAGGTGGTTGCAGATTCCAATTGTTGTAGTTTTTCACTTTCTTTTCTGCGACCGTAAGTGTAATATGTGGTGTATCGCCAGTTTCGTTGCTATATGTCAATGAAAATTGGGATACGCATATTTACTTGCGCTGATGACATGTGATATTCTGTGTTGCTGTGATATGTTATATTGGATCGTCGAGTTTTGAATAGCCGAGGGTTTTTATGTGAGATGAGAGTTTTTCATTTTCAATCATGTAAAAGCTTATATGTAATATTCTTTTATTGGGGCACTTCCGGGTTGAGGATGATATCACCATTGATTTATATTATTTACTTTTCCGCATTAGGATAGCCCAAAGGAGAAGAGCACAAGTAACCGGGTTCTAGGGTCCAGTGGGAGACCATCTCAAGGAGTTGAGACCGGGTCTCCTAACTCTAGAATTGGTAGGGTTGCTTTTCGCTCTCGTAGGGGGCTAGGGATGTGGGTTTGGCTATTCATCGCGACCGTGGAATCCGCGTTTTTTACTGGCTTAATTTAAAACACGGAAATCCTAGTATATACAATATTTCATATGTTATCTTCTGCTGCTGATATTTTGTGATGTGATCACTTGATATATTGAGATGAATGCTTATATTATATATATGATATATAATTAATATTTCTGCTTTCGTTTCTTCTGTTATGCTTAGGAAGCATAATTGATGTGACTTCATTAATGAGATTAATGAAAGAAAAAGAAACCTAAAGATATTGTAGAAACTTGTTTTAAAAACTGGTAGCTCTAGTTCTTGCTTTGCATAGCGGCATTCCTTGTAGAATATCCAATACCTTATTCGATAAGGAAAGAGCCGAGATCCCTTCACCGGGAGTGACCTCTTTAGCAAGAGTGACATATGCTACAACCTACTCGGTGTTGTCCTTTGATTGCTTTTCTAGTTCTTGTTTTGCATAGTGGTATTTGTGAAATATCCAACACCTCATTCGATGATGAAAGAGCCGAGATCCCTTCACCGGGAGTGACCTCTTTAGCAAAACTAGCAAAAGCCTAAAAAACACTCCTTTTCAAAATCACTCGATTCTGCAACAATATCAAGTTTATTATGCAAAGGGTTTTCTTAAAAACCTGTCGTAGCCCTCCGTCATTTTAGATAAGTGCTACTTAGTATTCGTGCTACGTTTGTTGACCTCCGTCAAAGCGTAGTGTGCGGTAGCTGACTAGCGCTTATCTGCTGCATATGATGCGATTGGATTAGGGTAGTCGTGCGGCCTTGTTGACCTGCGTTAAGGGTCGCATGGGTGGGTTTAATTCAATCATGAAATGTACGGGTAGAACTTGACTAGCAGCCTATGGTTTGTTGACCTCTGTCAAAGTCATAGGACGCTATGGGGAAAATATTATTGGAAATTTCAAGTGTTGAAATTTGCAATGAGATTACATACCTTTTATGAGATAGCTGGATCCCGATACCCACTGCGAGTAAGAGTTAGTCCTGGGAGAGTTTTACATATTACAATTAGCCGATCAAGTAGATGTCTAGAAAGGTGTTAACGGGGTTACGTTCCTGGGAAAATGAGGTTTATTTTAATTAGGTTCGTACGAAAGCACGGTGAACCTCTCTCAAAGTACTGACACTGGCCTGGCCGAAAAATTGGCGAACTTGTAGGGTGTAATTAATTCCGGCTAGTCTTACCTTTGGGTTTGAAGGAAGATTTGATAAAAACAGTGGGAGCTATCCTGATTAGATAAAATAATAACCAATCTGATCTTGCAAGAGCATACGCAGAGTGTTTTCTTCTCTCTCTCTACTGCTAGCGACCATATCACGCCTTAATCAAGATAATAATATGGATGCATTGACCGAACCTGCTTATTATACTGAGCTGGGGAATGTTGGTTCCGCTCTATCTTATAATTGTTATAAGTCCGAGCAGAAAATAGGGGAATATCCGGATTTCCACGCGACCCAATAGAGAAATAAGTATGTTGATGCATATTCTTCGGGTGTGTTCATTATCGAGAACTGTTTCTCAGTATCCTCTGCGCCCTAGGTATGAGATACCGGGTCAGGATCCCATATATGTAATCTGTTACATGGGCTAAGATAGGTAGAGAACTGAGATTAGGTGATATGTCTCTAAGTGTTAGAGAATGGTGCAATTGTTGCAGTCAAATTAGTTGGAAAATATCATCTTGTATCACCAAATGGTAAATATATTGATTCTGAATGAATGTTATTACATACCTAACTTGATATACAACATTTTATCAGATTCTTTATTAAGTTAAAGAAGGATATAATTCTGTATTGGAGGATAATGTTGTGAATATTTTCCTGAATCAAGAGTTGATTGGTTCAGGCACATTATGTAATGGCATACACGTTCTAAATCAAACCACAGTTCAAAATATATAGAACACACATAAGAGTAGTAGTTCAGAAATGAATGAATTATTCTTGTAGTATTGTAGACTAGGTCATATCTATACGACACGACCATCTAAGTTACATAAGGATGAATATGAGAATCTGTTCGAATTTTCATCTTATGATACTTGCCAGTCTGGTCACAAAGGTAAAGTAACCAATACTCCGTTTATATAACATTTCAAAAAAATAAAATATTATTTTGGGAATTTTTATAATTAAATAATAAAATATTGAATATTTTAATAAGGCGGTATAATTAAATACCGATAAATTGGGGAATTTTTTTGAAAATTATGGAAATTACTAAAAAGAGGGTGCTATATATGATTTATGCAAATTATGAAATTTTATGATTTATTTGACACTATTTTAGTGCTAATCGCGATTAAAAATCGCTAATCGGGCTTTAAGCGTGTTTTGTGCAAAACATGCACCATATCATTTCACACTTGTGTTACATTTTCCTATATGGCCTTATCATCATTTTTCATTATTTGCTTTGGGTTCACTATTGAGGAGAGAAGGAAATAAAAGAAAAGAAAAAGAAAAAGAAAACATTAGAATAATGGGTATGGGCATGAGAAAGAGAG